>CM057455.1:1234550625-1235832500 GCA_016271365.2 Neoceratodus forsteri
CCCGGTCAGCCCTCACATTTGATGGTGAGCAAAGCACCTTCCTGGAGACCCAGTCAAGCCAAGATGCGGTCGGCACCACAGATGAGATGGCGGGTGAGTTGAGAGCCACAACAGTCCAGGGACAGTTTAGGCAAGGTCAGCCCCTCTGAGTTAAAGACCATCTCCTTCCATCGCAGCACCAGTCAGAGCCACATGGAGCCACTGCCAGACCACTGCAGCCAGGACAACAGGAGTTGGATAATGACAGCAGCCAAAACTCCCCTCATACAGCACTCAACCAAGGTAGGAATCGAGGGCAGCTATCTACAAAACAAAAGAGCTGGCTCCTAATGCTTTCTCACTTCCCAGCCCTGCCTAGCTCTCAAACCCTAGCTATCCCCCAAAATTCTGAACAAGGAACAAACTAGCATTTTACGGATCTCCGATCATGGAACATAGACAGGGAGATTAATACATTCAAATTTGCTCTCCTAGAGGGAAAGAAGGAAAAATTAACAATAAAACCACTAAAATGAGGGGGGAGGCAGATTGCTCTCAAACACAGAGAGCTGCAAGACACTAGCACAGCTCTGCCGCCATCTTGCTCCACCCCCTCCACCTTGCCCACCTCATTACTGATATATGTGTGCTCACTTTTCAAGCTTCGCTTGCAGAGCTGACCAGTAGCCATTTTTGTTTTGCGGTCACTCAAAATAAAAACAAAATATCAGATTACATGGCAGTTCAGTTCAGTATGGAGCCAGTGGAAATGACCAGCAACCTATTTTTCCTGCTGACCAACCACTTCAGGAACAACAGCCTCCTAAAAAATGTAATAAACATGAACAAAATGAAAGTGAAAGATCTGTCTCTTTCACACATAGACCTCGACCACACTGGAAATGAATGGCTAGGAATTAACATGCAAAAAATCCTAAATGAATCACTGGAGTTTTCACTGAATGGGCACAACATAACATTACCATTAGCTGGAAAACTGACAGTTTGTAAAGTTTAAATAATCACATCCACAAGTTCTACGTAGTGGTCCGCGTAGGCACTGGAGAGCACTACTTAGTCTCAGGGTACTGTGTTCTTTGTGTCTGAATAAACCACCACATCAATGCCCAAGACATATACCAAAACTTTAGCAGAATTGGTGACCCGGCCTTCAAGCCCTCAAACAATGTCCTGCACATAATGTTGAAAAAACTGAGGAAAGAACAAAAAGACATATCTGCCCACCACCCTGCCACGTGGCACAGTGACCTACACAAATTAAAAAACTCCCCTGTGCTCTCTCCCAGTAGACCTGGATTGGCTAAAAAAAAGTCTGGGTCAACATCAACATCAGGAATGCACTATTTTTAAGCGAAAAAGATGTTCCAGGACTAGGGGGCATGGGATGAAGTTGGAGGGAGGACGATTCAGAGGAAATGTGAGGAAGAATTTTTTCACAGAACGGGTGGTGGACAAGTGGAACACCCTGCCAGAGGAAGTGGTGGGGGCTGAAACAATCACGGGATTTAAGAATGCATGGGATAGACATAAAGGAATTCTGGAGGTCAGGGGTAAGGGGCAACAGACTTCCTGGAAAACATAAACTGAACTTACAAACTTAAATGGGCAGACTGGGTGGGCCATAGGCCCTTATCTGCCGACACTGTCTATGTATCTATGTATGTATCTATGTAACATCCAGCTTTATACGGCCAGGAGCAATCAGGAAAGACTGAGGCAACTAGCTAGAGAATCATTTGTTATTAAAACTAATGAATCTGGAGCCAAATATGTGACATTGTTACATAATAAGGAGACCAAGGATAATAAAAATCCCCTAGAGCAAAATAAAGAAAATATGCAGGGATTTGTTTTTGAGGAGACAAACAACCCACATTGTCCAGCTAAATCCTTTGAGAAATACGTCTCCAAAATGCCTCCCAATGCACCATCCTTTTGCTTGCACAAAAGACGTCTACTGCAGGCTTTCCTAGACTTCATATCTTTCTGCTACACCTCAGAGCCAATTAGCAAAAATTCCCTTGGATCCATGATGTCCAGATTAAGTGCAGAAGCCCAGCTTGTCATTTAGTGTATGAATCATAGTATGGATCCATGCAACTGCGGTGCAGTTCCTCTCAAACTGCAAGATTACAGCAGTCACCAGATACTGCTCAGAAGCCAGCCTAATAAAATTGCTGGACAGCATCAGCAAAGGACAGGTGAGCCTGGAATTCGATTCTAGGTTGTGAGCAGCTACAGCAAATCAAACAGGAACCAAATAAAGAAAAAGAACAAGAAGAAATAAAGCAAGAAAGCAAAACATAAATGCCAAGAACCAGATCCTCAGTACCACCTTCAGGTACTAGCAATTACTTCAGTCCTCAGAACTGCACATTTAAGTCCCCATAAACTTCAACAGTTACAACAAGTAGTGTCCTCAAGTTTGTTATTTTGGCCACCCCCCTCTTCGGAATGTGCAGCTGTATGGTTTATGCATTTTAATTAATTTCTCCACCCCTGCCAAAAAGTGACTATTTTTTCTCTCCCTATTGGAAAGTTAAAGTTAATTAATTTAATGTTCTTGTACTGCAAACTTAAAATGTTATGTCTTGTTTTTTTTTCAGTAACTGGCCCATTTTCTAAACACAATAATACCCTCTAGGATAAGCAGTATTGGGCATTACCAGACCTTCCAGGGGCTAAAAGTCACTCCACCTACAGTGCCAGCCCTCTTTATACCCCTGGGGGTCCAGTATTGCCCAGTACCGCCCACCTCATTGGGTATTATTGCGGGTATAAAAAATTAAAAAAGTAAACTGACCAGGTGCTCCTCACTCCCCAGGCATTGCAGCAACTTCTTTTCCCTACTGCCTGCACCTCCACATCACAGACACCAGCAAGAAGCCATAGCCCCCCTGACTGGGTGCTCCTCACTCCCCAGGCAGGGCGGTGACTGCTTTTCCCTGCCGCCCGCACCTCCACACCATGGACACCAGCAAGAAGTTATTGCCCCCCTGACTGGGTGGTCCTCGCTCCACAGGTGTCACGGCGACTGCTTTTCCCTGCCACCCGCACCTCCATTCCATGGACACCAGCAAAAAGGTACGGCTCTCCACTGCTTGTTTCAACTTCGATGTCAAACCCACTACTGAACTCAGATTGGTTCCACTCAGCGAATCTTGCTCCCCGATTGGTTAACAACAGTGTTCGGAGCTCTGCTTCAAGCTCGGCCTCTGATTACTGCCGCTTGCTTTTAGTGCCTGCTATTTTAAACTGAATTGTTCTGTTCTGTGCCTCCTTATTGTATCTTGCTAATTTTCTGTTCTTCTCTCTCTCTCTCTCACACACTCTGTCTAACTGCTACATTAGGAATTCTCCTCAGTTGCCGATACCATTACCTGACTGTTAATTAATTTCAACTGCATAGAGTGGACTAGAGTGCACTGTTGTACTGTGTAGCCAAGCCAATTTTTCAGCTCGCCCACCACCCGCCCGGCCCCAATTAAATTCTGCTGTGCTCTGCCTGCTCCTCCTGACTCAGTCTCTGATTGGCTGCTGAAAGTATTTGAAAATCCCTCCTGCTGGCTCTCTGAACAAGTACTGTTTCCTGTATCCTCAGCACATAGGAGCCACTATGGTTAGCACCCTCATCATCACCATGCTACTTCTGCTAGCTCTCGCCCCTTTAGTGGGTCAATGTCTCCTACCTACCACATCACCTTTTGCTGTATCTAGTGCTGCAATGGTCCACCCCTGCAAGTTGCCATCCAGTACGGCACCGGGATTGCTTCTCGGACAGATGGATGTTCCTCCAGCACCTCTCCAGGCCCACCCTGTCTTGTTCCCCATCAGAAGCAGCATCCTAGTGCTGGCCCAACTCACTGCCGGCACTGTCTGCCCTCATCAGCACCCTAAAATTTGTAATACCCACAGAAATAGGACCTGGATCAAATGGGTACTTGTTCCTGCTGCTACAATCCTATTTCTTCTGCTGCTCTTACTATCTGGGGATGTGCATCCCAGCCCTGGACCTATTGCTCCCAGGATGCAGGATCACTCCAAGGGCTGTGGATTAAAAATCGCTTACATGAGCATTTGCAGCCTGCTTCCTAAAATAGCCTAGTTCCAAGCTGGACCAGGCAACACCAACCTGACATCATTTGCATGACAGAGATATGGCTCACCTCCAAAACCAATAATAATTCTATTGCCATGCAGGTCTATGGCACCTTCAGGCTTGATCGTACTGGGAAAAGAGGGTGCGGCTGCCTAATTTATGTAAGGGAAACTATTCAGGGGAAAGTGTTGCCTATCTCTGGCATCACTGGTGATTATGAGTTACTAGCAGTTGAACTCCTCATCTGGAGACATAAGTCTCTTGCTATCACCTCTGTCTGTCTGCCACCTGGTAAAGCTAAGTTGGGTCTTGGTACTGTACTGTCAGAGATCTCTAAGGTTAAGAGAAACTATAATTGCATAATCACTGGTGACTTCAACATTGATTGGCTCCGTAAAGAATCCACCACATCAAAAGACCAGGTTGCTAGTGTGTATCTGACACAGATGGTTGCCGAATATACTAGATTAACCTGTAAATCTGGCAAAGGCACACTACTTGACTGGATCCGCTGCAACTGTCTTTCTAAGATCAAAAATGTTGCAGTGCTTCCAGACTGCCTAAGTGATCATTCACCAGCCATGTGTTTTTGGATGAATAAAGAGGGAAAAGTTCCCCACCTCATTATTCTTAGTCGTGTTATTAAGAGGGGCTATACTCATGCCTTCAAATCTGCTTTAGCAGAAGTTGACAGGTCCCCTTTACATCGGCTCCAGGATATTGATCTGGCCTTGAAATTCTTCACTGACAAATTCAATCAGATCAGTGATATTTTGGCCCCCTTGAGAAAAGAAAAATCAGAAGATCCTCTACTGGATGGATCTCTCGGGATCTCCTGGACCATTTCAAGGCATGTGACAATCTGTGGAGTGTGGCTATGAACTCTGGCAACCCTGCTGACTTCTGAAAGTACAGAGCTGCTATGAATAAGTGTATGTACCTCACCAGGCAGGCCAAAGCAAAATACTATAAAGAACAGTTTGATAGTAGTTGGGGGAATGGAAAAATATTCTGGCAAAATATCAAGGATCTCTTCAGCAAGGAGGACAGGAAGCCTCCCACAATGCTGCATGTTAGTGGTACTCCTACACTGGATCCTCACACATGTGCTGAATCCTTTAATTCAGTACTCACTGATCTTAGTGTGTGCAGTTATCCCCCCCTGGCTTCCTTCATCACTCTGAACCAGACCAGTCTACCTCTAGTGGCAACGCCAGCCACCCTAACTTTTATTTCAGGCGCGTGATGGTTAGGGAGTCCAGAAACTACGTGAGGAAGGTACTTGGCAAAACTAGGCTTGGTAGCGATAACATAGACATGAAACTAGTGACAGAAGCACTTGACGAGATTCTTGTCTGTATTACCACGATTTTCAACAAATCACTCACTCTTGCTAAGTTCCCAGCTGCCTGAAAGCTACCGCTTGTGACCCTGTTCTAAAAAATGGGGACCACACCAGTATAGCTAATTATTGGCCAATCTCAATTCTCTCCCCTTTATTGAAAGCACTGGAAAGAATTGTGGCTGATCAAATTTCTGAGTACCTCCAGAAATATGATCTTCAATGCCCACAGCAGCATGGCTTTCATAAGAGCCACAGCACTGCAACTGCACAGGTCGAATTCTCTGACTATTGGCATAAGGCCTCGGATGGTGGCAAATTAGTGGGATCTATATTTATGGATCTCACCAAGGTGTTTGACACCATCAACCATCCCCTCCTACTGACACAACTGTTGCACATGGGAATCTCCACAGAGGCTGTATTGTGGTTTAGAGATTACCTTTCCCCTTTAGGTCTCAATGTGTCAAGATTGGTTCAGTGACTCCCGCAGCCTGAAACATTCAGCTTGGAGTCACTCAAGGGTCCATCTTGGGACCTCTCCTCTTCAGTTTGTTTCTAAACAGACTCCCTAAGGCTTGTGAGAGCAAAATCATTCTGTATGCTGATGATGCAGTTATTTTGTGCAACAGCTCACAGCTCGATCAGCTACAGAAGGAGCTGCAGCCCTCCTTCCAGAACTTGGAGGATTGATTCAGTTCATAGAAACTGCTTCTTAACTATAAGAAAACTAAAACAAGGCTGATTTCAAGCCCCCAAAATAAGAAAATTTACCCAGACCTGACAATAATTAACAACAAGGCTGCCCCATTGGAACAAGTACACACCTTCAAGTACCTCAGGGTCAACACTGATGACGCCCTTTCCTATGCTCGGCACATAGATCTGGCTGTAAAAGTGGTAAATATCAAACTTGGTGTCCTTTACCGGCATAAACAATATCTTACACCGGCTGCCCTCCATCTTACAGTTTCTAGCTCCACCCTGTCTTTGATTATGGCTTGGTAGTTTATGGGTCAGCCTCTGACACTTCGCTCAAGCGTGTATCTACAGCCTTTAATAAGGCCTGTAGACTCACACTTGGGGCTGACAACCTAACGCAGTCCTGTATACTCTATGAACAAACAAACTGGCTTAATCTCAAAAACAATAAAATATCAGACATGTTTTCTGGGCAAGAAAATACTACTCTGCAAAGCCCCTCCATGCCTCCATCACATGCTACATGCTAGTCACTCTAACTATTCGACCAGGGGATCAACACAGGGCTCATTTGCCATCCCATTCCGGAAAACTTTCCTTGGCCAAAGGTCCTTTGCTTATAGGGCCCCCCTCTGGCTTAATGAGCTCCCTGCCCACATAATTAACATTTTCAGCCTTCCTTCTTTTAAATCAGAGCTAAAGTCTCACCTCACTGACATTGATGCCTGTGCATGCAGTTAACCCTGGCTGCCCCACCCAGACACCTCTGGTCTCCTGATAGGTGGATGGTGAGGTTGACCCCTCACCCTTCCTCTCCCTTCCCCCCCTTGTCTTTGCACTTACACCAACTGTCTCCCGCTACCAGCTTCTTGCGCTTACTTATTTTTTTATGGTCCTCGAGGGCCATTCACTTGAACTCTTCCTGCCATATTGGCCCAGCCCCCTACTGTGTTCCCTCTCTTCCATTGCCCTAGCTCTTCTTCCTTTCCTCCCCTCAATCATTGACAAAGCCTGCCTCTGGCTGTTTCACCTTTGATCTGGTTGTTCCTGGTTCTCCTGGTTGTACTCTATCTGCAAGTGTTTTATACCGTAGGCTCTGTTGCAACTTCTCCTCGTTATTAAGTAACTCTAGTTTATGTGGATCTGTACCGTGCACCTGCGTAAGTTATCTACTGATGTCATTCCCAATGTAACTACACAACAGTGTTCTGAGATCATTTTTTGTAATTTTTGCTTCCTGTTTGTTTTGTCATGTACCTAATTTGATATGGAACCTTTGAAAAAGAGCATTTTTGCTCAAAGGTTATTTTCCAAACTATGAAATAAATAAAAACAAACTAAATTAAAGCAACAAATAGTAGTGCTATTTAGGCAATGCTGTGTTAGTTTTTGGTCAGTAGGTGACAGCAGACCTTCATATAGGCTGCTTCATTTCTTTTATTTTTTAGTTAGGAAAGTCAGGGCAATGTCAGGAAAAGTAAGGGCAAAAGCCAAAGTCAGAAAACCATGGAGTTGGCAGTAAGTTTATCAGTTTTGTTAACTTCCTAAATGCTTTTTGGGGAGCAGAGCTGCAGTCAAGAGCAGTGGACTGAGTGTTAGCTTGGGGAAAGCTGCAGACAAAGTGGATTTGGGAGTAAGCTTGTGCGTCACTGCAGTTATGATTTAATATATCATGGGCATCAGTAAGATTACCCTGCAGGTGGGAGGAGAATTTTACTTGTGTTTTTTTTTTTTGTCAGATCACAACAGAAAATAGAAGTACAGTAGAATTTGTGGTGCAGACTGGATAATGGTGTAAGCAAAGCGGCATGTAGCACTGTTAGAGGAAGTTTGTTTGAATGTCATCTTTGCCTTACACAGGTAATTACCTCTGCTGCCCACAGTCATGGTCACTCATTGGATCTGATGTTCCTACTGGGGATGGAGATCTTCGACCTGGTGGTGGAGCCAGTTGGATGGTCAGACTATCACACCATAGGGTTCAGTTTTGTGGCTCCCCCTAATAGATCTGCCCCCATGGAGATGGTCCGGTATTGCCCTTTAAGGAGTGTGACCCCGGATGGTCTAATAGCGGTACTGGACGTATCAGGTGTGACGAATGAAAGCCTGGAACCAGGGGGATATTTTACGGTCCTATATTAAGGCAGTGACGGTGGCCCTAGATTCCATAGCTCTTGTCTGTGTTTGCCCCCTCACTCTTCACCCAAAGTCCCCCTGGTTTGATGGGGCTTTGAAGGAGATGAGGCGAGGGGGTCAAAGGTTAGAGAGGCGCTGGAGGAAAATGGGCCTGATTGATGACAGGCTTAGATTGATGGATCATTATAAAGACTATCAATCAGCAGTCTCCCTTAAGAAGGCAGAGTCCCTGTTCAGGGAGATTGCAGCTGTGCAGAATCAACCAGTTAAACTCTCCCAGAATGTTGACAAATTGTGCAATCCAATCTGTCTTCAGCCTTGGGGAGCATTTTTACAAATTAAGTGTGATGAGTTTGCTCGCTTCTTTGCAGATAAGGTTGCCACCATCAGGTACAAGATCCATCTGGTGCCCTCTAGTGGGTGTGGTGGAAGTCAGCAGGAGGTTGCAAGAGACCAGTTTACCTGGTCTGACTTCGACCAGCTGGCGATCACTGACTTTGTGAGGATCATCTAGAGTCTGTTTTCCAGCTTCTATACTTCAGTTCTTACTATTGCTTATAATCACTGTTTGCCCAAGATCCACGCCCCTATTTTATTTCCTGACATATATAGCCCCTACTTCCTCTTACCTCTCCACTAAATTTGCTGCTTTCTGTTCATTGATGATTGCTACTGAAGACCTATGGTTGAAATGTCAAGTCTAACTCTAATATTTTCAGCATGCATTTAATATTACTTTTTGTTTAGTACATTGCAATATAGAACATACTGGCATTGCATGGAGTTATACAAAAGTTACAAACATTGCACTGATGTACACTTCTGCATATCGAAATGTATTGATGCATGGAAATTCTATCAAAAGGACTTATCCATGTTGACCACACTCCACCCTTTCCATTTAAACAAATGTTCCTGACCCTAACATTTCCAAAGTTAGCCCATTCGAGTTAACGGTGCGAGTGGATCACTTGGTGTCAGCCAAGGAGGAAGAGGATGGAGCATCCAGAGGACAGCTCTCCTCTCCTGGGGAAGGGCGGGACTGCAGACCAGTACATGCCTAGCCCCTAGCAGCAGCTGTAGGCTGCCACACAGGCTCCACAGACAGGGGGTGGAGACAGAGCAGACACCCGGTGTGCTGCGTGCGGAAGCATGTGAAGCTCGGCCATTGGCATCATTGCATGTTGTCAATCCACATTCAGGGTCAGGGAGGAAAAACAGGCTGAAAAAATCCCACCAACTGGCAAGATAATGCTAGCCAGCTGGCATCTCAAAAGCTATGAGGTAAGTTCAGTAGATGCAGGGGTGATGGGGCTGGGGGGGCAGAGGAAGGGGGTCGGTCATGGGAAGGAGAGAAAGAGACCGATAAAGCACCCAAAACAGCAGGATACAGTGGACCACATGGCAGAGTACTGGTTCCAAAAAGGAGAAATTCCTTAATACTTTCCATAATTTCCTTTTCTGTTAGCTCTAACATTGTCAGTGGGGAGTTAATACATATGGGTAATGAACACCCTAGTGCACAGCCCAGTACTGGACACATAAACATTTCAATAGCATAGACTCTCAGGTCACCATTGTCCACACAGTGCCTACACAGTCCCATGTAACCAAGGATCTGCAAAAACAACCAGATCAATGAATTCTTTCCTTAGACTAATACCAACATATATGTATACATGTAGAAGAAACTGACATTATGAAGATAACATCTTGATGTCCTACCTTACTCTGAAGTGCTGAAGTACAAAGTGTCACTGAACAAAAACTGCTTCCCTTCTTTTAAAGCTTCCGACCACTGGTCACTTCATAAGGTTGGTGTGTTGTTGATAACACTTGTAACATAAAGATGTATGAACAGTAATAACAGTAAGCATTGCTGTAGAAAACAAGATAATAACTAACCTGTAACAGAGAGGCACCAAACATGTTCAGAAATATCATGCTGTCAACCCATGTGCCTGTAATCCAATAACTGCAAATGTTTTCATGTTAGCAGAAAATTCTTGGTAAGACTCAAATTATTTACAAACCATACTTGCTGAAATGCAAAATCCTTAGTTATGTATCAGGCAATATTCTCCATGAGGAGCCATGGGCTCCTTGGAGAGACCCCATTGACAACGTTGGAGCTAACAGAAAAAGAAATTATGTAAGTATGAAGGAATTCTCCTTTCTGTGTCACTCCACGTTGTCAATGGAGAGTTAATACATATGGATTCTAAGAAGTAATACCCATTTCCCAAATAGGTGGGGAGAATAATGTACCATATATAATCCATACAGGTGATAAATAATAGTTATCTGCTAACCACCACCCACAAAACTCTGCGACCAAAGGTCACATCAGCAGAGCTTTGAACATCCAGTCTGTGGTGCTTAGTAAATGTATGAACGGAGGACCATGTTGCCACTTTGCACAACTCTAATACAGATGCCTCACCTCTCTCTGCCCAGGAAGTAGCCAGAGCCTTGGTGGAGTGTGCCTTGATGAGGACTGGAACTTTTTTCTTCTCCACTGTGTAGGCCTTAGCTATGCAAGCCCTCACCCACCTAACCACAGGGTCTCGGAGGCTTTCTGACCCCTTTTTGCTGCTCCAAAAAGAATAGACTATCAGACTTTCTGAACGCCATTGTCCTTCCAAGGTATGTTCTGACAGCCCTGTGCAAATCAAATTTGTTCAGCTCATGCTTCTTAGCATGTGTTAGTTTAGAACAGAAGGATGGTAGATGGATTTCCTGATTTACATAAAAAGGTGTAGGAATCTTAGGGACAATGGATGGAATCATCCTCAAGACTACCTTTTCCTTATGAATGGTAAGGTAAGGTTCTTTGTGTGGCAGCACCTGAAGTCCGAGAATCCTTCTGGCTGAGCAGATCACAATTAAGAAACACACCTTGTATGACAGAATGTCCAGTTGCACTGACAAAAGTGGCATGAAGAGTGTCTTGCAAAGAGAATTCAAAACCAGATTATGGTCCCAGGGAGGTAAAGGAGATTGAAACAATGGTCTTCTTCTGCTAATTGCACTTAGAAAATGGATAACCTCCCCATTTGTTCCTAAGGATGAGCCCATGAAAGTTCCCAGGACTGCCCCTAGCACCAATACCTGACCTCTCAAGGTACTCAATGCAAGCCCTTTTTTCCATCCCAGCCTGCAAAACATCTAAAATCTTCAGAATCACGGCTTTAGAGGTTTTGATACCTCTCTATCTGGCCCAAGCTGAGAAGGTATTCCTCACACAGTCATAAGCTGCATATGTACACACTTCCTGGTGGCCATTAGGGTAGCTACCACTCTTCTGGGAAGCCCCTGTCTTAACAATATCCTCCTCTCAGGAGCCAAGCCACCAACTGCATAGCCTCTTGGTTTGGATGCAGAATGGGCCCTTGGAAGAGAAGCCCCCCCCCCAGAGCAGAAGTTGGAATTGAACATGCTGAGATAGAGTCACAAGATTTGAAAACCATGGCCTTCTTGGCCATTCTAGGGATATCAGAAGAAAATTTCCTTTTGAGTGCCTTATCTTATGAAGAACTTTGGGAAGGAGTGGTAGTGAAGGGAATAGGTAGGATGTAAAGAAACCCCATGTTTAGGACAGAGCATCCACCACTTCTACCTGAGGACACCGGTACCGACTGAAGAACCTCGGTACCAGAGCATTTTCCTTTGAGGTGAAGAAGACAATCTGAGTATGACCAAACCTTCTGCACAGTTCAAAAAGCTCTGGGTTCAACATCCATTCCCCTGGATGGACTGTCTCTCTCGACTCAGCCAGTTGGCCTGGATGTTCAGTTCTCCTGCCAGATGAACAGCTGAGAGAGTCCAAAGGGTCTCCTCTGCCCATGGCAGCAGTTCAGTCAGCATATCCTTCCTTTTGTGCCTCCTTGGTTGTTTATGTAGGCCACTGCGGTGGCATTGTCTAACTTTACTTTTATGGACTTGGACCATACTAGGTTGTGAAAATGAAGAGCCCAAGTCATACTGCCCTCATCTCTAATATGTTTATCTGTAGCTGCTGCTCCAGAGAGGTCCAAATGCCCCAGACCGGTAGTTGGTCAAGACTGCACTCCAGCCTGACAGGCTGGCATCAGTTGTCAAGATCAGCAATGGTGCTGCTTCTAAGAGAGACCCCTTGCTGAGGTTCTTTGGACTTTTCCACCAATCCAGTGACCGTCTGACTTATTGTGGAACTGCGATCCTAGCTTGGTAATTTTCCAAATCCAGATTCCAGGCTGCTAGCACCCCATTCTGGAGGGGCTGCATATGTAAGTGGGCCCAAGGCACAAGCTCTATCGCTGCAGTTGTCAGCCTGAGAATCCAGAGAAACCTGTGAGGAGAGGCTAATGACTGGTTTCTCAACCACTGAACCTCTCATCTCAGGGTCTCCTTCCTGGATGACTAGAGGAAGATGTTCCCTTCATCCGTGCTGAACATTGCACCCAAGTGTTCCAACCTCTGAGATGGGATGAGAGTTCTTCTCCCAATTGATGGCCCAGCCGTCTGTCTCCAGCACCTCCAGGGTCCCCAACACCAATCTCATTGACATCTGAGTAGATGATGCTCGGATGAGCAAGTTGTCCAGGTAGGGGTATACGTGATGTCCCTCCTGTCTCAGTTGCACCATTAGTACAATTAGGACCTTTGAGAAAACCCTGGGTGCTGTCGCTAACCTGAAGAAAAGCTCCCCATGCTGGAAATGTTGTCCCTGAATCACAAACCTCAGAAACGTCTGGTGTGACTGGCAAATGGGAATGTAGAAATAGGCATCTTTTAGATCTATGGACACTAGATAATCCCCTAGATGGACAGCCCTGGTGATTGAGTCTAGAGACTCCATCTTGAAGGTCATGTGGTGTACAAACTTGTTTAGGTGCTTCAGATCCAAAACTGGTCAGAAACTGCCAGACTTCTTGAGAACCGCAAAATAAATTGAATAGAATCCCAGACCTTCCTTAATGAGGGGGCACTGGGACAACTGCTCCTATTTGCCTTAGGTGATCCAAGGTCTGAGACACTGCCTATATCTTCACTGAATGTTTGGTGACAGGAGAATGCAGGAAACAGTCCCTTGTGGGTACTGTTGCAATCTCTATTGTGTAACCTAGAGCCAGTGTCTCTAGTACCCATGCCCCTGATGTCATTAGAGCCCATCTTGGATAAAAGTTCTGCAGTCTTCCACCAAGGGAAGGGGCAGAGATGGGCCTGCATACCTTCATTAAGAGTTACCTCCTCTTCACCCTGTTCTCCCATTAAGCCCTCTGAAACCTCCGGGGACTGAAAACGGGCCATGATTGGCTGTAGATTTCACCAGGTCATTCCCATTGGCCAGAGCTCCTATGGTCTTTGTCCTGATTGGACCAGCTTCTTTCTGTACAAGCCAAAGGACTCTGCAGCTCTGTATGCTGCCTATTAGGGCCAGGAAACTGGCAAGGGGATCTCAGTGAACCTGGTGGATAGTATTGATAGGGAACGAAATGATTGTTCACCCAGACGCTGTAACTTTCTATATACACCGAATATTTTACAACTTTGTATAATTGTAGGATATTGTTAGGGGTAATGAACAGTGAGATACAAGTATTTTATTTACTGTGTTTTTCTCTCGAAAATCTGTCACCTTGTTACCTCCTGTTTCTCCTTATCTCTAAACTGCTCCAAAACTGAACCTTTCCCTTTGAGTTGTCTGCACCTTTCTTTTTTTTTAAGTTACGAATTTAAATCATAGATAAAAACGGCACTTTGCTGATATTTGTACCACCCTACTCCCCAACCCCCTCCCATCTCCTTAACTCCCTTGTGTTCCTAAAAGTCATCTTCCCTGGCGCCACATCTAAATTAATGCTCTAGTCTGGTCGCTGCCCCCCCCCAAAGCTTTACAGTCCCTTTTGTCCTTGTCTGTGCTCTACGCCCACCTCATTAATATTGCTCACTCTTTTGTCTGCAATCCTTACTTAATTATCTCCCTTCTCTATTTCCCCAGGAGCCGACAGCCCCTGACCGGGCATTCACCTGAAAGCGACCAGTGGCAGCAGGGGAGCTAAGCTGCCGGCACCATTTTCTTTGCCCACCCAGAAGCTCTCATTATTGGGTAAGCCCTCTGAAACCTTCAGGGACAGAAAACAGGCCATGATTGCTGTAGAATTCACCAGGTCGTTCCCATTGGCCAGAGCTCCTGTGGTCTTGTCCTGATTGGACTGGCTTCTTTCTGTACAAGCCAAGGGACTCTGCAGCTCTGTATGCTGCCTAGCAGGGCCAGAAAACTGGCAAGGGGATCTTGGTGGACCTGGGGGATAATATTTCTCCCACCCCCCTTCCCCAGCCCCACGGCTAATTAAATACACCTTCCCCCCACCCCTTCTTGATCCCACACCCCTTACTCCATCAGCCAACAAATAAAATACCTCTGTAACCCCCTTGTCTCCTCCCCCAGGAGGTACATGCCTGCCACAGCTTCATTTAAAAATGTTGCCCTTGACATTTACTCTATGCCTTGTTTTTATCAGCACCTGTAATATACCTCATGGATCCTTTACTGCTGCCTATCAGCTTTTCCCAGAATCATCTCTAGAGTTTGAAAATACCCTTCTCAATCTAGAGAATGTCTCCCTGCCTGCAAATTATAACAGTCCTGGCCTCTTCACATCTACACCATCTAGCTACCCTTCTTTGTTCCCATTGCTGTTATCACATCCCTTCATTTCCTCCACTAGCAGCCTTTTACTTGCCTTTCTACGCCCATCGCCCCATCATGAGGTTCCTGCACACAAATGGTGCAACTATGCACGCATGAAAGGCAAGTCACAGCCCTTCCATTTGCTACTAGTTGCATTAAAAAACTGCTTATGCTGCTCCTCATTTGCACAGGTAATGTTGAGTTAAATTCTGGACCTCCTCTCCATATTAATGCCCCTGCTGACCTTCTTAACTTAAAGGGGCTGTCCTTCTTGAAAAATAAACGCTTGCAGCCTTCTAAAAAAACTTGATGAAATACACACCTGGTCCATCCACTGTACCCCAGATGTGCTTGTTATTACTGAAACGTGGCTAAGACCTAATACCTTGGACCATGAGGTCAATATTCCCTCATATAAAAAGTTTACAGCAGATAGGTTAACCAGAGGCGGGGGGTAGCTATCTATATCCGTGACAACATTGTCTCTTCTGTTGTTGACTCGCTTTCAGTCCCAAAAGAATTTGAGTGCTTAACCCTAAAGATCGAACTCTCCAAATCCACCTCCCTATGTATCATTGGGTGCTATAGACCCCCCTCAGCTGGCCTCTCACTGTTAAAGCACCTAAACGACCAATTAGGCAACATGAATACAGAAGTAATCATCCTGGGTGACCTGAACCTAAACTGGTTTTCCACAGCTTCTACACCTCTAAAAGAACTATGTAACATACATGGACTCACTCAATTGATAAACAAAGCTACCCACCCCAATTCCAAACACCCCGAGCATAGCACACTGCTTGACCTAATTCTAGTAAGTAAGCCCCATCTATTCTCCCATTCAGGAGTGTTTTTCAATGACCTTAGTGATCACTGTGCCATTGCATGTGTAAGATCTGTACAACATCCAGCCTCATCCAATTCAAAGTACATCTTCAAGAGATGTAAAAGGAACTTTTATGTCAATGCATTCCTCTGTGACCTCCATTATGCTGTTTGGCAAAAGTTTTACCTTGCCCCTTCCGTGGAAGAGGCGACAGAGGTCCTCCAATCTGTACTGACTAATGTACTCGATGTGCATGCACCTATGGTCAGGAGTAGAACACGAAGGAAATCCTGCCCCTGGTTTACTGGAAACCTAAAAGCTGCACTATGGAATAGGGATGCCCTGTGGAAAAGGGCTAGGAAGTCTAATTCAGCCACTGATTGGTCTGCCTTTCGAAATGCAAGAAATAGCTGTACAAAGCTCATTAGAGTTGCTAAATCCAGTTACTTCTGCACAAAGCTAAATGCATCCACCAACTCCACCACTAGGTTCTGGAAAACCCGAAGGGAAATCGAAGGACACAGTTCCCCCAGCACATTACCTTCTAATATCTCTTCTAATGGCACTCACACCACTGACAAGTATGCAGTCCTTGATCTCCTCAATAACCATTTTGCTACGGCAGGGATGGCCTTCAACACATCTCCAGCAAACATCATCATGACCAAGCTGCAAAACCAGAACTCTGAATGTCTAAATACAGCTGTCCAGGTGCCATGCACCACTTTCTAGTTCCAACCAGTCACCATTAAACAAGTCCAGGATGCTCTCCTTAATCTCGATACAAAGAAAAGTGCAGGTGCAGATCTGATTGAGCCACTCTTTCTAAAGCTAGCCTACTTTATACTTGCCCCTCCCGTTACCCACCTTTTTAATCTTTCTCTCAACAAAAGTACCCTCCCTAAGATCTGGAAGACAGCACATGTCATTCCTTTATTAAAATCAGGGAATCCCTGTGACCTTAATAACTATCATCTTATTTCCTTCTCCCAGCTCTGTCTAAAGTACTGGAGAAACTGGTTAATGAGCAGCTCAGAATGCACCTAGAAAACTCCAACATGTTAAACCTGATCCAGTCTGTTTTCTGATCACATCACAGTACTACAGCTGCACTCACCAAGATCATAAATGACTGGCAGCTTGCTCTTGACAACAAACGATATTTCTGTGCCCTGTTTCTAGACCATAGTAAGGCCTTTGATATGGTGGATCATGACCTGCTCCTAACAACCTTAAAGAAAGTTGGGGTGGAAAACCAGGCACTAAATTGGTTTGCCAACTACCTTACAGATAGAGATCAGCAGGTAAAGGCTGAAGGTGTCATCTCTGCAAAAAAAGCACTCCTAAGAGGAGTGCCTCAAGGGTCAATACTTGGCCCACTGCTTTTTGCTATCTATATAAACCAAATAGACAGTGGTCTGCAGTCAGCAAAAATTCACCTTTTCGCTGATGACACCGTGCTCTACATCAACAGGCTAACACTGGAGCTTGCCTGCATGGACCTCTAAAATGACTTTATAGTCCTCCAGAAAAATCTGCTTGACCTGAAACTCCTACTAAATGCAAAAAAAACCAAAGCCATGCTTTTCTCTCCCTTAGTATCTTCTACAAAAAACAACCAAACTGACACGAACCTCCAAATCAGCACCTTCTGGATGAAAAACTGGGGTTTGTGAAGAAATTCAAATATTAAGGGGTCTGGGTTGACTCTAAGCTGTCCTTCCTTGACCACTTAGATGAGCTCGCCAAAAAATTGAGACAAAGACTCAGCATCTTCTTCCACATAAAACACTCACTAACCCCGGAAGCTAGAAAACTCCTTGTCCATGCTACTTTTATGCCACTTCTGGACTATGCAGACTTCTTGTATAGCCATTGCACCAGCTTGGCTCTTTCCAAACTCAACACCCTTTACCACAGAGCCCTCAAGTTTATCTGTGATGCACCATACTCCACTCACCCCTGCGCCCTTTATGCTTCCATAGGTTGGAGTTCACATAGCTTGAGGAGGCAAAAAAAATGCTGTACTCTGGACTTACAAGGCCATAACTCACAAGCTTCCTCAATACCTTATAGGCTGTCTGCCCATCTGCCCCCCCCCCCAGTATCTATCCACTTAGAAACCTCGCCTACATATCCCTTGCTATTCCAAAAGTTGGAATGCACTTTGGTAGAGCTTCATTTAGCTGTGCCCTACCAGTGCTCTGGAAAAATCCCTAAAGCTAACTCATCCTGTAACACTATTCCAGTTCAAAGGCATACTCCTAAAAACCCTCCCCGAGGTCTCCCAGTGCTTCAAAAAGGAGAGTAGCATTCAAATGGCCAACCCACCTTCAAATTGTTTATCCTTCTTCAGGCTTGTCTACTAGGATATCAACCTAGGAGACTCTGTCTCTGAATAGCATTCCAAGCAACTGCTAACCCCCATCCCCTATCTATTACTTTTCTGACTTCCTTCCCTTGTCCTTACTTCTGTACTGCCTATCCTGCCCCATCTACCCTTCCCCCTTCTCTTCTCTCTTTCCTCTTCTAGTCTGTCTTGTCATTACTATATCATTGTATTCACTAGTAATCTGTATTCTCCAGTACGCTACCCACAGGTCATATAGACCTCGTCATTCTTCGGCTGTGTGATCGCATGTAATCTCCACTTAATGCACTTAAATCTGTGTATACATGTATTGAATCATTGACTTTGCTATGTACTTTTCTATATAGCTTGCTAGTGTTTCTTAGCCTGTTGCATATCACATGTACTGCCTTGCCCTTGTCTGCCTTGTACATTTATACTGTTATTTTATTCCTACTATATGTCTTATGTTACAGCCTATCAGGCCACTGTATTGTTCCCAGGTCCGTCTTGTAAATAAGCGTACCTCAATGGTGTTTCGCATGGTAAAATAAAGATGTTGATTGATTGATTGACTGATTGATTCCTACGGGAAAAGGATCCTCTGTTACTGTTTGTCTTAAAGCTGGAATAGGCTCCCCTATTCCACTGGTTTCACACATTCCAAAAGGGTTGAAAACCCCCTTAAAACTCCTGCTGTCGAGTACTCCTCATCCTCTTGATGTCAAATTTGTTTTCTGTCCCTTCTTATCCTGGACATCCTTCAAAATGTCATCCAAGCCAGATCCGAAAAACAGTCCTCCTTCAAATGACAGGTTAAACAGTTTGGCCTTTGACACTTGATCTGCAACCCAATACTTGAACCAGACACCTCACATTGCTGCCACAGTGTGATAAGCAAAGCATGCTGACATTCATAAATTGTCCACCATGGCATCCCCTTGAAAGGCAGATGCCATGGATACCAGCTGCAAAATATTCACCCCCTCAGAATCTGGGGGAATGAAATTACCTAATTCTGTGATCCATGAGTTCAAGGCTCTGGAAACAATGAAAGTTGCATAAGAGGTGTGAAGATTTACTCCGTTCGAGACAAAAGATCATCTGCATGTGACATCCACCTACTTGTCATGGGTATTGGTTAGGGTCAACGACCCTTCAATAGGTATGGTTGTGTGCTTAATTGAATTATGCACAGCCTTATCTCTCAAAGGAGGAACCTCCCACTTCGGGGAGCTCTCCTCCAAAAAAGGATAACATCTCACCCTCGGTCTTGGTAGATGCTTGCATTTATCCATGCCTGCCCATTCCTGCTCAACAATCTAGTCACAGTGCACAGTGTTTGGAAAACATTTCAGTGCAGAGGAGGAAGCGGACAAAATTGTGTTCACATTCAGAGATTACATGACCTGTACTTCCTTCAGCTACAATGTCCAACAAACTTCCATTATAATAAAAGACAGAGACTTTGTATCAAACAGGAGAGGGACCAGAATCTTCTTCTTAGGCTCTGTCCAATCCCCCTCCCCCTGCTCCTCAGAGGGTTCCTCCCCCTCATCAAATAACACAGTCAGGTCAGGATTTGCCCCTTGGACCCCTGTGCCATCATCATGACTTTCTAAAGTGTCAGGGTTGGGGGTTGCCTGCAGATGTGAGTGAGCAGCACCATTATGCTCTGGTGCACTTGGACATGTCTCTATTCTCACCACCAACCTGAGTGTCCCACCTTGGGTTCATGTGTGTGGTGGTGATGCCCTGCAGAACATCAGTCCTTAGCAGCTCATTTAAGAGTAGCAAAACAGATTTGCACAACTCAGCCTGGCTACTGCCAAATAGTATGCCAGGTGCCCCCCCCCCAGTTGGTTGGTCTGGCTAAGGAGGAACCAAAATAGACATGTTAGATTGTGTTACACAGTTAGGGCAGTAAGACCCTAAAGGGAAGGGTCTCATCACCCTCCTGCAGGTCTTGCAACATTTGAACATGACAGGTCTCTTATAGGCCATGGTGCCACATGGACAGGAGCCCACAATTTGCACACCAACATATAAATTACAACTATGTGTAAACTGCCAATATACCTATAGTATAATAATATGCAGGTGGGAACCCACTGTCCAAGCCTCCTTACCCCCCCCCAAATTTAAGCAGAGAGCAAAAAAACAAAATAGGGCACTTACTAGTATGTGGTCACTGCCTAAAGAGTCAGTGCTTGTCTGGTTAATAACCTTAACAACATTTCACCTCACTCATTGGAAATGCTGGCTGGGAAACCCAAATGCTGGCTGAACAATTTGATCATCATTGGAGTGAAAAACAAAACACAAAACTCCAGAGAAATCAAATGGAATTTCCCTCTCAAAGAAGCTCCACCTCAGCAATCATGCTGGGTGAGCTCTCAGGAGCACGCAGACACACACATGAATTGGGTGACATCATGCCAATGGGTGTGATGCCAAAACATAGGCGTGAACATGCCCGATCTACCAGAGGCATGTGCATAGACAGAAAGACGTGCCAAATATACAGAAAAGGCACAAATCCCTTCTGACAGACTGCCAGTAATGGAGGATCAACTGTGCAGCTCCACAGAGCCCTTCAATGTGTGATGAAAAAATGAAGCAAATCAAAATGCTATAGGTGCTCTAAGCAAAAATGACAGTTTTAATAAAAAACACACACACAGCCCAGAAAGTAGCTCAGAAGGGTGGCCAACAGCCGAAACTAGACCCAGAAAATGGATCTAACACTGCAGAGTCCAGACAACTCAAATGGCCCTGTCCAACCCACTGCTCAGCTAAATTCCACAAGGAACACAGTAAAACACACTGATGTGAAGATAAACACACTCCAGATAAGGAAAAAAGGGAGGGTCCAACATTATGAGATCACTGAGGGAAGGAGAAAAACTAGAGAAACAGATTACAAAAAGATCCCAAGGTTACCTAACTAACTGTGCCCCCCCAAACAAACAAACAAAAAAATCACTTACTTGAGGCATCAGACTAGTGGGGTTTGAGACCTATAGAACACTCTAAACTGTGCAGTAGCTCGTAGCCCCCAGTCTATGCACAATTAGACACTAGAAACTGGAATAAAAAGAATACAGGTTAGTCAATTTGAAAGTCGCAGCCTAACAGGCACAATTTCTAAATCTGAGGGTGCTGCCCATCACCAGGCAGACCCAACCTGCTCCTCACTTGTGCAAACCTACAAAATAAAAACAATACAATAAATGTAAATAGATACGTCCTCATGGAGAATTCTACTGTGCTGCTTACCCCTGAGTGGCACAGCAAAGACTGGAAAGTCTATGCTATGGCAATGTTCATGTGCTTAGTGTTCTATGCTGATTGGCAGCTTTGGGCTGTGCCACTACCCCAGTAAGGGTGCTCATTACTTAATTGTAGTAACTCCCCATTGACAATGTGGAGCGATACTGAAACTGGGTCCGGACAGTCAATGCCAAACATGAACAATGCTAGTAGTATACAAGAGTATATGGTTAATAATGCTCAAAATAAAATTGTAAGTCTTATGTATGCCTACAAAATATTAGTACAGAATCCCATAGTGTATGCTACTGGTTCCAAAACTTGTCTGCCCATTGAGACAGTGCCACACATGGACATAAGACAAGGCTTTCTGTTATGCCATGGATAAGTGTTGTACAGATTAATTTCATGAACAACGTTGCCCCAAAAAGTGTTTATTTAGCCCACGTAGGCCTGACAAAAATTAATCTGAAGAAGAATGAGTAAAGACAACAGTGCAGCACCCCACACTGTGGGCTACAGGTTCCAAAAAGTGTGTCCCATGGGGTCAGTGCCACACATGGATAAGGCTTCCTATTATGCCATGGATGGATGTTGTACACACTGGTTTCATGGGCAATGTTGCCTCAAAAATTCTTTATTCAGCCTTTGTGGGCCTGGCAAACATTCACAAAATATTAATCTGAAGAAGACTGAGTGAAGACGAGAGTTCAGCATCCCACAATGTGGGCTACTGGTTCCAAAGATTGTGTGCCCACTGGGACAGTGTCACACATGGACAAGACTTCCCATTATGCCATGGATAAGTATTGTACACACTGGTTTCATGGGCAGTGTTGCCCCAAAAATTATTTATTTGGCCTGTGTAGGCTTGGCAAAAATTCACAAAACATTAATCCGAAGAAGACTGAGTGAAGACAACAGTGCAGCATCCTAAGGTGTAGGCTGCTGGTTCCAAAGATTGTGTGCACACGGGGATGGTGCCACACATGCTCAAGGTTTCCCATTACACCATGGATAAGTGTTGTACACACTGGTTTCATGGACAACATAGCCCAAAAAATGTTTTATTCGGCCTGTGTAGGCCTGCCAAAAATTCACAAAACATTTAATCTGAAGAAGATTGAGCGAGGACAAAAATGCAGTGTCCCACAGTGTGGGCTACTGATTCCAAACATTGTGCTCCCATTGGGACAGTGATACACACGAACAAGGCTTCCCATTATGCCATGGATACATTTTGTACACATTGGTTTCATGAGTAGTGTTGCTCCAAATATTATTTATTCGGCCTTTGTAGGCCTGGCAAAAATTCACATAATATTAATCTGAAGAAGACTGAATGAAGACAACAGTGCAGCATCCCATAGTGTGGGCTACTGCTTCCAGACATTGTGTGCCTATTGGGACAGTGCCATACATAGGCAAGGCTTCCCATTATACCATGGGTAAATGTATACGCTGGTTTCATGGGCAATGTTGCCCTAAAAATTATTTCCTCGGCCTGTGTAGGCCTAGCAGTAATTCATAAAATGCTAATCTGAAGAAAACTGAGTGAAAACAAGAGGTCACCATCCCACAGTGTGGGCTACTGGTTTCAAAAACGGTGTCCCTATTGGGACAGTACCACACATGGACAAGGCTTTCCATCACACCATTGATAAGTGTTCTACACACTGGTTTCATTGGCAACACTGCCCCAGAAATTATTTATTTGACCTGTGTACACCTGCCAAAAATTCACAAACTGCTACTCTGAAGAAGACTGAGTGACAACAACAGTGCAGCATTCCACAGTGTGTGTGTGCAGACTACTAGTTCCAAAAGAAACTAATGGACACAGAAGGCCTCCCTATCCACCTCCTCCTCCTCCTACTTTGTCTTTAGCCCAGCTGGAAGAGTAGGAGATTCATCACCCATAAACCGTGGCAGAAAGGGCTTTGGAAAAAGGGGTTGGTACGTTTTTAAAAAGTGAGCATCTCTACATTTTTTTGTCAAAAGGCATGTTCTCCTGTTGATGACAATATTGGTTGCATGAGGGGAGGTGGGCTGAGTGTCCCTTGGACACTCTCCATCTCCAGAGAAGAGGGAATAACATGCCTCTGGTGCCATGCAGTGCTGCTGCCTGGGTGACCACAGGCGGTGCCGGAGCACTGAAGCCAGGAGCAGGAGAGCTGACGTTAGTGTGGGGGGGTGGATGCATGTGCACCTGTCACATCATTGACATTACGGGGGGTGGGGACAAAACACAGAAAATGCCCCCAGCCTGCAGGATGGTGTCACCTCTCCTTGTAGGTCTTGCACCCGCCTACTGTGCCTACCTACCCACAATCAAGCTAAAGGTCCTCTTGGGGTAAGGGGAGGACCCCAGGAGTCTGCCATGGTGGACAGGTTGTGGGGTACTGCAGGGGTCCGGTCTGGTAAGTCCCAGGGATGGAGGGGTGATGAGGCTGGGGGAGAGGGGGCAGAAGGGTGAAGGCTGGGTGATAAAGCATAATAAGTCAAAAAAAAAAGACAATATTGGCTGCAGCACTGAACATTCTGAGTATGTATCTGCAGGTGGGCAACTGAGGTGTTCAACAGCTACCTGTGTCAAAAAGAGCCAAATGGTCTCTTTTTGGCACCAGTGCAATAGAAGCTCTTCTCCTACTACTGGCATGTTCTCATCCAAGCAATCCTGTACCATTTTGTTTGCTAGCCTGTCAGGCACCCCTGTGTCAGAACTAACTTGCCACACTTTTTCATCAACCTATAGTAAGACAGTTGTTCCCATAGTAGTTTGCCATCAGTGGCTGTCTTTCTGGGGGGTACAGTAGCAGCAGCAACATCAGTAGTAGCAGGCTGACTTGGAGACAAAAATGAATGACTCCTGTGGCATTCAATACTAACAATGGAAACACATTGAGATCCTCCTTCTTCCCTCTCCTCCAACTAGCTTGTCAGCACAGTTACAAGGGATGATGATGATAGTTGTTCTACTCTGTCTGTGTTCCTGTTCTTGTTTTGTGCCATACGTACAGAGACCAGATGGACAAGCCAGGCTTTATAGGACTGCTGATCCCTATCGCATTCTTGTGCATCAAAGAATGTCTCAAATCTGTCTTTGAACCAAGAGTACAAGAGAGTGGCCAGGATGTAGTGGTCATCTGTACGCATTTGTAAAATGTGTGTGCCATTCCAGAAGTGTGTGTTATTCCAGAAACGTGACTGTATCCTTTCTGAGGCAGAGAGCAGTGGTTGTTTATGACCAAGCCCACTCTGCTTTGTTTTTTCTATGCTGTGACTAGATGACTTGGCCTGAAGCAAATGAGGGGTGGAGTCTTCCTTGGGGTTGTCAACCCTAATGCTTACCCCATTGCAGTAACAGAAAAACTAAGATGTGATGGAGACAGATGTGTACAGTATGTTTCATGAGTGCATACAATGGGGTGAGCATTAGGGTTGACAACCCCAAGGAAGACTCCACCCCTCGTTCGTTCCAGGGGTAGGGCAGGTGTTTTAGGGCTGGAAACTCTAATATCATATTTCCCTACATTCGTTGCTTTATCTTCAATCCTAACTGTTGATTAACATAGTTTTTTGCAATTAATTTCCTTACTTTTTGAGATAGTGTAATCATAGCCTTATTTGCCTGTGCACCCACCCGTGCATAGTTTTGGAGACAGAGTAATCATATCCTTATTCTTTCATAGATGCATATATGTATGTAGCTGTGGAAGGGCCCTGCACTTTCATTTATAGGACAACGGCGACCAAAGTGTCAGCATAGACATCTTATTATCCCACCTCATGTACAAGGTACTGAACATTTTTCAAATCCCCACCAAACCATAATTCCGCGCAACTGCAAATCCATTCGGCACCACGAGTGCAAACAGACATTTTGACCAGGATTTTAAACATGACAGCTGTGACATACATTTGGTGGGGTAATAAGAAGTCTATGTTGAAAATTTGGGGTCAAAATATCTGACATTTCAGAAGTTACGGCTTGTGTAGTGAAATTGCAATGAATGGTCATAACACTGCAATTTATGCATATTTATAGCCTTCTTATGACCCCACCTCATAAACAAGATTGGGAAAGAATTATCAACCTACCCAAAAGGGGAATTCGCCAATCGACCGCAAAATCACCTTTTGGATGGGAGTTGAGTAATGACAGTCATATTGTTCATGAAGGAGGTCCCCAAAAGGCCATGTTGAAAGTTTGGGGTCAAAATGCCAAAAAATGTCTGTTATGCATAAAAGTTGACCCCCACACACACACACACACACATATTGAAATACACTGAACTGCATTTACCTTAGTTTCTCATATTGCAGTCGATGGTTCCAGCAGCAAGACATGTTTTCGATCAGACAGTGGATCTCGAACCTGGGACCTGTTCAGGTGAGCAAGGGTGTATCTGGCTGTACTGAGGGGTGCGGGGTGGTGGGAGGTAGGGGGGCTCCATATGTTGGAACTGTACTAATAGATGATTCGACCATAATAGAAATGAAAGAAGAATATAAGAAACAAAATTACCAAACTCAAAAATACTCACTCAGCTGGACCAGATAATATAGCTCCGAGATTTATTAAAACTTTTTTATACCACATATAACCATACCATTAAAAACTTTATTCTTATCATTAGTGAATAATGAAGTCCCATTAGACTGGCTGTCTGCGACAGTGATACCTATATATAACAAGTTCTAGCAAGAGCCAATAGGGCTATGAAGAGCTACCAAATGATCAAAGTTATTTTCTTGTTGGTGCCATACAGTGCTGTTTAGTCACAATCATCATACTGCTGCTGGCATGTGTGTGTGTGTGTGTGTGTGTGTGTGTGTGTGTGTGTGTGTGTGTGCGCTATAGGAATCAGATAGCTAACATAGGCTGCAAACTGCACTGTCTGTAATCTGACATTGCTGCCTGAGGTTTAGAGGTTTCTGAAAGATATAGAATAAATATATTAGACTGAGCAGGACAGATGATAGAAACAGCAGTTTAAACAGGTTTTTTTGTTAATATACAGAGAAGTTCTGAGGTATGATACAGTAGCATCCCCCCTCCTTTCAGATGCCTTTAAGACAGAGCAGCAAATAGCAAAAATTAGAGGGGGAGTGCACTGTTTTGCAGCTGTGGAGGAATACATCCAAATGTCCAAAAGGGGAGTTCCAAGATCAGCCATTTTAGAGCTACAATCCCAATGGTGCTGTAGGCTCCACCCACAGCCCTAAAAAGAGATGCAAGGTGAAGTGTAAAAAATATAGACCGATTAGTCTCACATCAGTGCCTGGGAAGATCTTGGAATCCATGATAAAAGACTTGCTCCACAATCACTAAATGAAACATGGTACTCGGGACTCAGAACAGCATGAGTTTACCTCAGATAGATTTTGTATAATGAACCTTTTATGTTTCTATGAAAAAAATATTTGCAGCTTTAGACAGAGGTTTAGCAGTTGATTGCATATATCTTGATTTTTCAAAGACTTTTGACACTGTTTCAAATGGGGCAATAATACAGAAATTAATAAACCTACAGCTGGACTACAAAATTATACGATGGATACAGAGTAGGCTGGGCAGCAGATCCCAGAGGGTATCCATAAATGATTACTGTTCCGACCCTAGGGCTGTGACAAGTGGGGTGCTGCAGGGCTCTGTTCTTGAACCTGTACTGTTCCAGATTTCTATAGCAGATATAGGGAAGTATGTAACCAGCTGGGTTAGTAAGTGTCAGTGGCTCAGTAGGTAGCACACTCACCTCTGAGGCCGGGAGATCAGAGGGCTGTGGGTTCAGTTCCCACATCTGGCACTTGGGTTAATATCCCAGTACTGACACTGTAGTGCAGCATGAGAGGGGTGCTGCACTTCTGAGGTGCCGTCTTTCGGATGAGACGTTAAACCGAGGTCCCATCTGCCTGGATTGGTGTTAGTTCAGGTGGATGTTAAAGATCCCATGGCACTTATCGAAAAGAGTAGGGGAATTTCCCCGGTGTCCTGGCCAAATTTCCCTCATTCACTAACAATACCACCAACAGCTTAATCTGGTTCAAGGTCAGTTGGCATTCATCTGTATCCCCCTCCCCCGGGTCGTGCCTGAAAATAGGCAGGATTTGTCTAGTGCACTTACCCGGTCAACAAAAGCTAAATAAATAAAAAAATAAATAAAAAAGTATGCTGATGATATAAAACTTGCTATGACTATAAGCCCTGATGAAGATAGAACAGCATTACAAGAAAATCTAAATAATATTCTTCTGTTGATTTGGGATATGAACTTTAACAGAGAAAAGGGTTGTGTCATGCATCTAGGAAACCAGCACCAAAAGGCAACATACTCACTAGATGGATCCCCTTTAAGAAAATTGACTAAGGAAAAATATTTGGGAATTATTATAAATCAAAGTCTGACTTGTTCATCTCATTGTGAGATGCAGATCAATAAAGCTAAAAGGTTGCTGTGGACAATCAAAAGAAGAGTAGAAGTGAACACGTGATGATGCCCTTATACAGGTCATACATGAGACCAATACTGGATTATGGAAGCCCAGTGTGGTGCCCAATTGCAATAGGGGCCATAGACGGGATTGAGAGAGTCCAAAAACAGGCCACAAAAATGATTCATAATATTAAGAGATTACCGTATAGTGAATGATGAAACTCGTTAGATTTGATATCATTAGAAACAAGAAGAATATGAGACCTGCTTCTGTGTTATATCGTTCAAGATAATCCAAAAATAATTAAAAGGGTACCAGAGATCACCCACTACAACTAAGACCAATGTAACCCACTCTGGGGGCTTACCTTAATTGCCACCGTTTCCTCCCAATCACCCGTTTGCCCGCTGGTGTCCCCCCCATTTCCCCAATTGCTCCAGGTGCCCCAGTAATTCCCCCAGTGCAACCCATATTTTCTTTTAGCCCGGCTTGGGCTTGGACATTGTGAGTTGCCAGCATGTTCCTGAGGAGCTGAAGACTGCACAGGTGCAGGCGGTGCCTTTCAAGTGACGACCATGGTTTTGCGGTCCCGTTTGGGGAGTTCCTCAGCTGTCCCAGTGTCCCTCCTAAGCTAAACATGGCCTGGTGACATCAAGGGGGTTGATAAGAAGCCCCTGAGTTGATTTAATAAAAAGTTTATAATCAAGGCATGAATGAGGGCTCATGAATTATTCATGAATATTAATGAGGTTGCTGCCTGCTGCCTAGAGGGACAGAGTTTCAGCGGCAGCAACAAAATAAATACCTGGGTTAACTGGGTGAGAGTGGGCTCATTTTGCAAGGGACAGTTGGGGCTACAATCCAGTGAGGTGTTTGCTCAATTAAAGTAATGTGTTGGACTGCATTCGCCCTATAACACTGGGGAAACTGTATGGAATCCATAGGATTGAATGGGAGCCGACATGTTTTTTTTTTACATATCTTTTTCTGACTCCGCTTGGCTCCGGAGAACTCTCTCAGGCATCCACTTACCCTCAGCTCTACCTCCGGGCCTGAAGCTCCTCATCTCCTGGCACCAGCCCGGCTATCCCCTCAGTTCTGAGCCCCCCGAGGTGGGGCCGCCCTATCTGCCCAGGGCGCTGTATCTGTGAATTCAGGCCAGGCTGGGCTCAGTCCAGGATCTGAGTAAGTCCAGCCAGTGGAGTGTGGATGAGGAGGCGGTGCCATAGCCTATCTCTGGGAGCGGGGATTTTCTTGGTTGCGTCCCTCCCCTCCACCCCTCCACCTCCCTGGCAGAGCTCGAACGTGCAATGGCGCCAGGCTCTGCATCTCCTCTAACATGCCCTGCACATTGCAGTGCCTCCAGTCACTACCAGAGACTGCTGCAATGCTGGGCAAGTGCCTGGATTCCCCCCCCAGGAGAGGAGAGCAGTCCTCCAGGTGCTCAATCCTCTCTCTCCCCTGCCGACCCCCGGTGGCCCAGGCTCATTCCCAAACCCAGGTCACCGGCATGGCATGAGGTGTGGCATCTAGTGCCTCAACCCTCAGTGCCACCAGGCCATCAGGGGCTGATATGTTTGAGACATTTAACTCCCTGGTTACAGCCAATCAGTGATCTATGTGCCCAAAACTGTGACAGAGAGACTCCTGGGAAAAGGAGGGGGCTAATTCTGGTGCCTAGATCATGCCCTAATAAATGAGCTGGAAATATGGATCACTGTGGATATTGATTATTGAAAGGCTTCAACAGCCAATCAGAATGCTGGTGTTTTGACTGATACTGTGTGGACTTTCTGGGATTTCTCCAGTCTCTTGCTGGGCTCTGTACAAGTAAGGACTGTGCTGTTAAAGAAGACATTGGACTTCAGGGACTTACCCAGGCCCCATTCTGATGATTGTGGTTGCTTAAGGATTCCCCAGGTGCTTGATATAAGACTGAGTTGAGAAGGGGAAAAGAGAAAAAGAGACTGAACTGTAAGCCTGTTTCTCCAGGTACTGAGAAGTTGCTTAATGAGTGTTGCGAGAAACTAAATGTGGCAGACACATTGCACAGGGAAATTTAGCTAGACAAAAGGACTGAGCAGATTAGTTGAGTGCTACAGTTGCTGCTGGAAGGTCGTTTGCGTGTGTGGACTGCAATTGCATTTTTCTTGAAGAGGCAGAGCATCTCTGATCATGGTGGGAGCTAGCCAGGAGTTGTGTGTCCTGAGTGAATTGGTTAAAGTGGCTGAGAGCTGAGATCTTGCTGCACGTAAGGAAAGGAGTTGGACACTGCTAAACTGAAAGTGTGGACAGGTGTGCAGGGGGGGCTGTTGCTGCTGAGTTCTCCACCTACTGGATTGTACTGGCACTTATCAAAACAGAGACTAGCACCCACCAAAAGTGGCACTGGACTTATTGGAGTGACTGCCTGGAAAATCTTGCTTGTTGAGAGCTCAGTGCAGGGACTGGTGGAGGATCCCCACCATTTGGGAGTCCTCACCCAGACCCGGGGAGGGAACTTGCTAACCCCTCCGAAGTGGGACTCAATGTCTCAGAAGGTCACGGGTCTTGCACCCGAGTGCTAGGGCACTCCGATCGTGGGAGTTGGGCAGTGGAGCCACTCTCAGATCTGGGCCTTCTGGGACTGGTGTTGTCCTGCCACAGTGCTCTGCAATGGGCCAGAAGTGGCTAAAGGTGACAAGTGGCCAGAATTACAATCAAGGTGACCATCTGCAAGATCCTTGAGCAAGTTCCATCCAGATGGAAGGATCTTGGCTGGCCTGCTTCTCGATTTGCTGCACAACTCCAAGGAGCTCCATTTTCCCCCTGGTGCTGGGATCTTCAAACCATGAGTACCCAGGACCTGATTCCTTGGAGGGAAATGGGGGAATTGCTTGTTAATCATTTTTTAAGTTTTTAAAATATTTCAGGGCCCCAATAGCCGGCCAACCAGTAGCACCGTACCAGACCTGCACCTAGTGGGTACCCCTAAGAACATCTGGGAAACACTGGTACCAGTGGGGGTGAGTTCAGCCAGAGGCCCTAATGTTTCTGTGTTGCTGTTTCAATAACCAGTTTTTTCTATCCACAGCCATCCTTGGTCCCGGTATCCCATTCCCTAGTCCTATACCCCAAATAAAGCTGTGGTTTACTGTTTGCAATTGTGTGTGTGTGTGTGTGTGTGTGTGTGTGTGTGTGTACAGAAATTCTCTGAGTCTGTCCAAGCATTACTGTTCATGGTTTATGGTGGTACAGAATTGTTGGGTATCCAGTGTGTGGGGTGGTTGGTAGGGGAGGTAGGTATGTAGGTGCAGCATCACAGGGAGCTATGCCAGCCAGTCACCTGAACCACATCAAATTCTCTGGGTGGCAGCATTGCACTATTTTTATTATATTTGGGATAGGACTCCCGAACACCACCATAGCAGAACCCAGGCCTCTTAACCTGTTAGAGAGCCAACAGGCGGGGTAGTAGCCCACTGACACATGGCGCCTGGGCTACATCTTTGGAGGCACTGCTGGCATCTCCTGTTCACAAACCATGCTCATTATGGAGAACCCAGCTGTAAAGACCCCTGTGAGGTTTCCAGTACCTAAGTCTACTCCCCTCGGCCGAAATGTAGGCCTCAAGAAAAGTATAAACTGAGGTTGATGGAATGGAGCAGGGGTATGAGGATGGATGCCCAGAGGTCCTTTCTGGTGCTAGGAGTACCCCCCAAGATGGATGAGGGCAAAATAGAAAGGCACTTGTCCACCCTAATGAAATTGGATAAAGTGAAAGTGCGGGAACACATGCTTGATTCAGGTACTGGGAAGTTAACTGTGTTGATGGAATGTATAAATGCTATAGAGGCTGCCTGGGTGCCAGAGGCCATAGAGGTAGAGGGCAAGGCAGAGGCCTGGGCTGTAGTGACAATTTCCAGTATGGTTTCTTTGGGAGGAGGAGAGTCTAACCCTTTACAGGCCCCTACGCCAGATGCGAGGCTTAGGCCCGGGCAGGTGCCCAGCCCCATGGAGGAAGCTGAGGATGTTTTCGGTGGTAAACTCTACTCCCGTGGGGGAGAAGGATTATGAGTCATGGATAAACTATGTGTTACCACTTCTTTAAGACTGGCAGTGCAGTGAAAGGGAAAAATAGAAAAGGTTACTGGAGAGCTTGCGGGGCCCCGCTCTCAATGCCATTTGATCCCTCCAGACCACTGACCCTGAGACCAAGGTAGAAGACTATATAGCTGCCTTGGACAGTGCTTTTGGTAGCATGGAGACATGTGAAGACTTATGGTGGGGGTTCAGAACAACCTGCCAGCAGAAAGGGGAACCCTTGTCTGAATATGTGCAGAGGCTGGAGAAGGCTCTGCACAAGGTATATAGGAACTTGAATAAAACTAGGTTAGAACAAGTACTGAGGGGTGCCCAGTACTCGGAGTTGTTGCTACTAAAGTTGGGCCTGAACGACAAAATGAGTAATCCACCTCCGCTCCAGGTGCCACTTAGGGAGATGAAAGAGGTGGAGGAAAGGGACACCAAATGGGGGGCCTAGCCCACTTTAGTAGTTACTGCCCAGGTCCAGGAAGCCACTTCCCCAACTGAGATTTCTGAGGTAAAAAATTTACTGCAAGAGTGCAGGGAAATGTTGGATAAGGTTGGTGTTGGTCCTATTAGGACACCTGAAACTTCTGCCAAGCAGTCCATTCAGGCAGCCTGTACCACCCTTCCTGTGATGGGTCTGGGGGTGTCACTTACACTACCCTATATAGTACCTCTGATTGAAGCCTGGTTGCAGGAACTGAGTAAAGTTGTAAATGAGTTAAAGACCAAGGGGTGATAAGGACAGGGGTTCCAAACCCATAGCTATGGCCCAAGCAATAGCCCCAGTTTCCCATCCTACTTCCTTTGCAAGCACCCCAGTTACCCCTTCTGTTCCCTTAGTGTACCCAGTAGCCCCAAGCTACCCACCACCCCAACCGCCTCCTGAGGCCTATTACTCAGGACAACCTAAGCGAGAAGGGATAATCTGTAAGCATAGTGGAAGGAATGGGCATACTGGAGGGTGTGCCAGGCACCAGCAGATTCCCTTCAAGTGATTAACAGACTGTTGGGCAAGGAAGAAAAGCCACAGGGAAACTTCAATAGGGCTCGGTAAAGGAGCATACCGGGATCCCATGCAGATCCAGCTCCGTAGCTAATGTAAAAGCCTCTTCAGTGAAAGCCACCTCAAATGCACCCCTTGATATGCACAGGTTAGTGGGGCCATCAACTGAAATCCTTATCACCATAGAGGGAGTTCCTACCCATGCCATCCTAGATGGTAGCTCCCAGGTCACTATCATCTTCAAGACCTGATATGCCAGACACTTATCCCACCTGGAGTTGCAACCATTGGAAGGACTAAACATGTGGGGGCTTAGTGAGAAGTCTTACCCCTACTCGAATATGTCAGAGTATGGATGGCTTTCCTCACTAACGTAGCTGGAGTGGGAGGCGCACTTGAGACCCTGGCTTTAATCTGTCTTGAGACTGGTGTGTATAAAGGGATACCGGTGCTGGTGGGTACAAATGCCCACATGTTCGGGAGGCTGCTCAGTTTTTCCAGGCCACAGAAGCAGAACAGTGAAGGAAGAAATTACCCATTCATCCAGTGGTCCAAGAGGCCTATAAGAGACAAGGGTGAACCCCCCAAGATGTAGATGAATCTGTGTGCATAGTCTGCCGAGGAGATTGTGTTGCCCCCCCAACGCTGAATGTAATGTCAGTGGAGTAGTGTGGCTAAAACAGGAGGTCAAGAGCAAAATTTTAATGCTAAATGTCCCTGAGGAACATTGATTGCCAGTTGGATTATTAGTGAAACCCAGTGTCTTACCGGCTCAGGCGCATGCCTATGTTTGAAGAGTGACAGTGTGAGTGAGGAACACAACTGACAGGGAAGAGGTTGTCAGAAGCGGCCAGACGTTAGCCCAAGTTTACTGTGCTGACACAGTGGTGCAGCCCGTTGCTCAAGGAAGAAGTGATTATGGTGGTATTGAACCTACCTTGTTTGATTTGAGTAACTCCCCCATCCCGGAGGAGTGGAAGGAGCGTGTCTAGAAGAAGTTGACTACCAAGGCAAAAGTGTTTTCCTTGCATGAGTGGGATGTTGGCTGCATTATGGGAGAGCAGCATACCTTGTCAAATTATTAATGTACTATGTTTTTTGCGACGTGGAACCTTTGTAAAGGAGTCTTTGACTCAAAGGTATATCTGAATTACTCAATAAATAAAATAAATAAACAAAAGGCTCACAGATGAGCAACCCTTCAGGGAGAGATCCAGATGTCTCACACATGCTGACATAGATGATGTAAGGAGACACCTTCAAGAGATGCTGGCTGCAGACATCATCTAGGAGTCCAGAAGTCCATATGCATCACCAATAGTAGTGGTGAGGAAAAAGAGTGGGGCTCTTAGGATGTGCGTGGACTACTGCACCTTGAACAAGCGCACTGTGCCAGATCAATGTACGGTACCATGATTACAAGATGCACTAGACTGCTTGAAAGGCAGCCAGTGGTTTTCAGTTTTGGACTTAAGAAATGGGTATTATCAAATTCCCATGGCCCACAGGATTGGGAGAAGACAGCTTTTGTATGCCCCCTAGGATTTTATGAATTTTTGAGAATGCCTCAGGGCATTTCAGTGGCCCCCACGACATTTCAGCACCTCATGGAAAGGGCATTGGGGGACATGAACCTGCTGGAGTGCTTGGTTTACTTAGATGACATTATTGTATTTGGAAAGATGCTGGAAGAGCATGAGTCGCAGCTGCTCAAGGTGTTAGACCAGCTGGAAGAATTTGGCCTGAAGCTCTCTGTTGAAAAGTACCAATTCTTTCAGGCCTCAATGAAATATGTTGGACAAATCATCTCTGCCAAAGGCATTCAGACAGACCCCAATAAAGTGGAGGCCCTCACCACCTGGCCAAAACCCAGAAACCTGAAAGAACTACAGTGGCTGCCTGGCTTTTGTGGGTACTACCGGAGATTCATGAGAGACTACACAAGAGTAGTCAGACCTCTTTTGAATTTACTACAGGGGTATCCTCCAACAAATAAGAGTGAGAAGACCCCTCCTCCTGGAGCGGAAGCTAAACAACCTAAATATTTTCGACCATCTGAACCTTTTGGCTCCCAGTGGACTAGGAAGTGTGATAGAGCCTTTGAGAACATTATATACTTCCTGACTCATGCACTGGTGCTCACCTATGCCAACTCACAGAAGTCCTATATCCTTCATACAGATGCAAGTTTCAGTGGCCTAGGGGCAGTATTGTATCAAGAATATCCAGAGGGTCTGTGCCCAGTGGCATATGCGAGCCAGAGTCTCAACCCCACAGAAAGAAGGAATCCCATCCACAAGCTGGAATTTTTTGTGTTGAAGTGGGCTATTGTAAACCAATTTCATGGTTACCTCTACAGGGTGAAAAGATTACTATGAAGACTGACAACAACCCACTTACTTATGTACAGACCACAGCCAAACTAGATGCAGCTGGCCACCGGTGGTTGTCGGCCCTGTCTACCTGTGACTACAGCGTAGAGTACCGGCCTGGGCTGAATAATATAAATGTGGATGCTGTGTCCCGATGCCCTTTAATTCAGGGGGCTGAGCATTCCAGCTGGGTCAAGATACCTTAACAAGTGGTAAAAGCATTGTGTAAGAAATTTGATGGTAACGAACCCCCTTCTCTCAAAGATGCCCCTTGTTTGGTGGACTGTTTAGGAGCATCTGGGAGTTGCCTTCCTCTAGCTTACTGCCATTTGACTGCCATGGACATGAGGTCTTTGTCACAGCTGACTACTTAGGACTTACAAAAAGAGCAGCAGGACAGTTCTGTCATGGGAAGATAATTCAAGTGCTTCAGAGAAAAGGAGATACAGCTCCAGTAAAAGCTAGTGATCCACATGCCAGGTTATTATTGTGAGAATGGCCAAAGTTGCAGCTAAAGAAAGGTTTGTTCTACTGAGTGACTCGGAACCAGCAGGGGCGCCCCGTGTGCAGTTGATATTGCCTGACTGTTTCCAAGGCCTGGTGATGAAAGCTCTTCACGATGATATGGGTAACTTGGGTAGTGAACACACCCTGGAATTGGTAAAGAGCAGATTCTATTGCCCAAGATGGAAAGCGGTGTAGAGTACTATTGCAAGAGCTGTTGCTGGTGCATCCAGATAAATGCACTGCCTCAAAAAGCTGCCCTGTTAGTTAACACCAGTACCAGTGCACCAACGGAATTAGTGTGCATTGATTTTCTCATGTTGGAACCAGACTCTAGGAATATTTCCAACATATTGGTGGTTACAGATAATTTCACTGGTACACTCAAGCTTACCCCACTAAGGACCAGAGGGCCTCCACAGTGACCAAAATGTTGGCTGAGAAGTTTTTTGTCCGCTAAGGAGCACCTCAAATAATCCATTCAGACCAGGGACATGATTTTGAGAGCCAGTTGATAAAAGCTCTTGTCCTGATGGGGTATCAGAAAGTCCCAAACCATGCCTTACCACCCCCAGGGTGACCCTCAACATGAGAGATTCAACCAAACCCTATTGGACATGCTGGGCACCCTGGATCCAAGAGATAAGCATACCTGGAGCCAGAGAGTAAGCACTTTGGTCCATGCATACAATTGCACAAAAAATTACTCCATGGATTTCTCTCCGTACCATCTGATGTTTGGGAAGGAGGCCCATCTCCCCATGGACCTGTGTTTCGGAGTGTCTGCAGTTGGCATCAAAGAGAATGAATACTTGCAATATGTGAGAAAGCTGAAACAACAGTTGAATAATACCTATCAACTAGCCTCAGAGAGAGCCACAAAGCGAAATCAGGCCAATAAAGATAGGTATGATAAAAAAGTGCGGGCACAAGACTTGGAGCCCAGTTACCGAGTACTACTCAAGAGTCTGGACATACCTGGGAAACATAAAAATGCTGACCGGTGGGGAAGCACACTGTATGTGGTAGTTGAGAAGCTGGAAGGACTACCTGAATACAAGATTCAACCAGAGGGTGCAAAGTGATGCACAGGAATCACTTTCTTCCCATCAGAGATAAGATTGTTGGATCAGAGACTGATTTGATAGAGCCACCTGTACTTCCAACCACTCAAGCTGCTGCATGTAGACGACAGCAGCAGAAAGATGGCGATGCTACAGGGGCTGGACCTGCCCAGTGACAGGAGGTACTCGAGGATGAAGATTCAGCTGATGAATCAGACTGAGAGGCTGAGGACATGCCTGTATGTTTTTACCCTACCCTTGAACTCAAGAGACAGTTTCAGGGACCACCCCTGATGTTAGAGACTAGTCTTGTGATAGAAGGGCTCAGAGCAAGTGACACAGAGGTCACCGGGGTTGACAGACATGGAGAGGCAGATATGGCTGTACCTGGGGAGCAGAGTGCTAAAAGGGAGGCTGCTCCTTCTATCCCCCTCAGAGGGACCACTTTGGACTTGAATACTAGTCCGGCTCAGTCGTTTGAGTGGTTCCAAAGCAGTCCCCTCAAGAAAACCCTTTTATGGGAACCCACATCGAACTTGAATGCTAGTTTGACTGGGCCCTCTGAATGGCCCCAAGACAACACTCCTGGACAGAGTGGCATAGGAGAGGAAGAGCTGCAGAACCCTGCACCCACTGAAGAAGAAGGCACAGGCAAAGGGGAAAGTGATATAGACTCTGCCTCTGAACCAGGGGTAGCCAGTAGATCTGAAGTGCAAGAAACTCCCAGAAGGTCAGGGAGGACTGTACGGCACCTACTGAAGTTGACTTACGATGCACCGGGGGTGCCCACTGACCTGCCCTTATTTGTAGTACACATGGGGGTATATATCACACTCAGGTCCCTACAAAGAGGGTTCATATGCCCTGTTAGTGCTAGACTCCCCAGGCCTGAAGGGAAGGTGCCCAAAAGGAAAGGAGGGAGATGAAAGAGTACAAAAGGAAAGAGTAGTACAAGTATAGTACGAGGTCCAAGGTTCCTATGGTTCTAAAGGGTTTTAAACAAATGTGTGCCACATCTAATGTGGCCAGTGGGTTAATTAAAGGGGAAAGTCTTTACTGAATTGTATATGTTTTCCTGTTCTTAAATGGTTGATGTTATAATAGTTAGGAACTAGGTGTACAGTCAGAACTGTTAAAGTGTGTTAATGTTAGAAATTAATTGAATGCAATTTTATGATACTTTACTTTTAGGCTTGGCATGAAAGCCAAGCATTTAATGGGGGAGAGTGTAACCCCTCTGGGGGCTTACCTTAATTGCCATCATTTCCTCCCAATCTCATGCTTGCCTGCTGGCTTCCCCCGATTTCAATGATTGCTCCTGGTGCCCCAGTAATTCCCCAGTGCAGCCCATACTTTATTTTAGCCTGGTTTGGGCCTGGACATTGATTACGAGTCACCAGCATGTTTCTGGGGAGCCTGCAACTGAGCCAGCACAGGCGGCACCTTTGAAGTGCTGACCGCAGCGTTGTGGTCCCTTTTGGGGAGTTCCTCAGTGGTCCCGATGCCCCTCTGAAGCTAAACGGGGCCCAGTGACCTCGAGGGGGCTGACAAGAAGTCCCTAAGTTGCTTAAATACAAAGTTTAAAATTGGGGCATGACCGAGGGATCATTAATTATTCATGAGCCTCATGAATATTAATGAGGTTGCTGCCTGCCACCTAGGGGGACAGAGTTTCGGTGGTAGCAACAATAAAACTACTGGGGTTAACTGGGTGAAAGTGGGCTCATTTTGCAGAGGAATGTTGGGGCTACAATCCAGTGGGGTGTTTACTCATTTAAAGTAAGGTGTTGGGCTGCACTCACCCTATAAGTCTGGGGGAAACTGCATAGACTCCATAGGATTGAATGGGAGCTGATATGTTTGAGACATTTAACCCCCTGGTTACAACCAATCAGTGATCTATGTGCCTAAACCTGTGACAGAGGGACTCCTGGGAAAAGGAGGGGACTAATTCTGACACCTAGATCATGCCCCAATAAACGAGCAGGAAATATGGATCACTATGGATATTGATTATTGAAAGGCTTCAACAGCTACTCAGAACGCTAGGTTTTTGAGTGATACAGTGTGGGCTTTCTGGGATTTCTCTAGTCTCTTGCTGGGCTCTGTACAAGTAAGGTCTGTGCTGTGAAAGTGGACATTGGACGTCAGGGGCTTACCCATGCCACATTCTGAGGACTGTGTTTGCTGAAGGATTCCCCAGGTGTTTGATGCAAGACTGAGTTGCGAATTGGAAAGAGAAAAAGATACTGAACTGTGATCCTGTTTCTCCACGTACTGAGAAGTTGCTTAATGAGTGTTGGGAGAAACTAAATGTGGCGGACACCCTGCAGTGGGAAATTGAGCTAGGCGAAAGGTCTGAGCAGATTAGCTGAGTGATACAGTTGCTGCTAGAAGGTCATTTGCATGTGTGGACTGCAACTGCATTTTTCTTGAAGAGGCAGAGAGTCTCTGATCATGGGGGATGCTAGCCAGGAATTGTGTGTGTCCTGAGTGAACTGGTTAAAGTGGTTGAGAGCTGAGGATTTGCCACACGTAAGGAAAGGAGTTGGACACTGTTAAACTGAAAGAGTGGACTGGTGTGCAGGGGGGCTGTTGCTGTTGAGTTCTCCCCCCCCTGCAGGATTGCTCTGACACTGATCAAAACAGAGGCTAGCACCCACCAAAATTGGCAATGGACTTTACTGGAGTGGCTACCTGGAAAATCTTGCTTGTTGAGAGCTCAGTGCAGGGACTGCTGGAGGATCCCCACCATTTGAGAGTCCTAACCCAGACCGAGGGAGGGAACTTGCTAACCCCTCCGAAGTGGGGCTCACTGTCCCAGGCAGTCACGGATCTTGCACTCGAGTGCTAGGGCACTCCAATTGTGGGAGCTGGGCTGTGGAGCCACTCCCAGGTCTGAGACTTTTTGGGCTGGTGTTGTCCTGCCACAGTGCTCTGCAATGGGCCAGAAACAGCTGAAGGTGACAAGCGGCCAGAATTATAATCAAGGTGACCAACTGCAAGATCCTTGAGCAAGTTCCATCCAGATGGAGGGATCCTGGCCTGCCTGCTTCTTGATTTGCTGCACAATTTCAAGAGCTCCATTTTCCCCTGGTGCCGAGATCTTCAAACCATGAGTACCCAGGACCTGGCTCCTAGGAGGGAAAAAGGGGAATTGCTTGTTAATCATTTTAAAGTTTCTAAAATATTTCAGGGCCCCAACAGCCGGCCAAACCGTACCAGACCTGAACCCACTGGGTACCCCTAAGAACATCTGAGAAACACTGGTACTAGTGGGGGTGGGTTCAGCCTGTGGGCCCCAGTGTTTGCTGTGTTGCTATTTCATTAACCAGTTTTTTTCTATCCACAGCCATCCTTGCTCCCAGTACCCCATTCCCTAGTCCTATATCCCAAATAAAGCTGTGGTTTACTGTTTGCAATGTGTGTGTGTGTGTGTGTGTGTGTGTGTGTGTGTGTGTGTGTACAGAAATTCTCTGAGTCTGTCCAAGTATTACTGTTCATGGTTTATGGTGGTACAGAATTGTTGGGTATCCAGTGTGTGGGGTGGTTTGTAGGGGAGGTGGGTAGGTGTAGCATCACAGGAGACTATGCCAGCCAGTCACCTGACCCATTTCAAATTCACTCTGGGTGGAGGCACCACGCTGCTTTTATTATCTTTGGGATAGGACCACTGAACACCACTGTAGCAGGACCTAGGTCCCCTAACTTGTTAGACAGCCAACATGCAAGGGTAGTAGCCCACTGGCACATGGCGCCTGGGCTACACCTAAAACATTTAACACGAACAAAAGGAAAGCCTTCTATACCCAAGGAGTAATCAATCCATGGAATACACTTCCACTGGCAATCATAACAAGCAAGGATAAAAAAGTATTCAAAAATAGATTAGATTCCCACATTACAAATGGACACAGATTGTCTTATTATGGATAAATAGATAGGCACGTAAGTGGGCTAGTCACCTTCTCAGTTCCTGACACCTTAGTATGAACCTTAGTAGGGGTGGGGGTGGGTCGGAACAGCAAGGGACTGTTTCATTAAAAACAAAAAAACATTGAGGATGGTATTCTTTATTTCAAGTACTGTCATTGGCAAGTGGGAGGTACCACTAAATCAAATCAAATCAAATCAAATCAACTTTATTTCTATAGTGCCTTTCAAAACCAAGGCGCTTTACATAAAACATATACATACTGATAAAATAATTTTTTTTTTAAAACAGCATTAAAATATTACAGCCATAATTAAACAAATGCTAAACTAAATAAATATGTTTTCAAACTGGTTTTAAAACTATCGACGGTTGGGCATTCTCTCAACCAAGTAGAGAATTCCACAGGGTTGGTGCTGAAAAGGCAAAAGCACAAGATCCTGATGTCTTTAATCAAACCCTGGGAATCTCTAGCAATCCCTCGTTGGCAGAGCGGAGAGGATGGAGGGGGCAGTAGGGAATCAGGAGATCTTTCAGGTAACCGGGTCCCTGGTCATGTAGGGCTTTAAAGGTTAGTAAACCAACCTTAAAGGTGATCCGCCACCTAACAGGCAGCCAGTGCAGTTCGTGAAGCACAGGTGTAATATGACTGGTTCTAAGAGTACCAGTCAAAAGCCTGGCCACCGCGTTCTGCACCAGCTATAGGTGGCGGATATCAACCTCAGGTAGCCCTAGGTAAAGGGAGTTGCAGTAATCAAGACGAGTAGTGACAAAGGCATGGACCAATGTTGGAAGATCACCTGGAGGAACCAGGTGTTTCACTCGGGCGATATTCCTCAGATGGTAAAAAGAGGATTTGATGACAGCTGACACCTGAGATTTTAGGGTCAAACCACCTCAAAAATAATGCTCAGATTTCGCACCTGATCGGAGGTAGGGAGCTACATACCACCAAGTAACAAGCCTGATGGTTGTCCAGCTCCCTAACCCACCCCCGGACGACTTGGGTCCACTACCAATACCTCAGTCTTGTCCGGATTCAGTCTCAGCCAGCTGGAACTCATCCAAAGTCTGATCTCAGCAAGGCAATTATTCAGCACGGAGAGTACATCATCCTGGCTGGGCAGAAAGGACAGATACAGCTGGGTATCGTCTGCATAGCAGTGAAAACCAAACTGTATCGCCTGATGATTTCTCCCAATGGCAGCATATACACTGTAAACAACATGGGAGCTAAAATGGAACCCTGCGGTACCCCACAAAGCAGGGAGTGAGCACCAGAGGAATAAATTCCAGTGGCAACTCTCTGAAACCTGTTTGTGAGGTAAAAATGAAACCATTTGAGAACTGTACCAGACAGCCCACAATAAACCCGCAGGTGATCCAATAGCACACCATGGTCTACAGTGTCAAATGCAGCAGAGAGATCGAGAAGGACCACAATGGTACATGCCTTTCGATCTCTGGCCATTAGCAGGTCACTCAATACCCGGACAAGGGCAGTCTCCGTGCTTTGCTTCTTCCTAAAACCAGACTGGAGAGTATCATAGACATTGTGAGTTATAAGATGATCATCCAATTGCAACGCTACCGCCTTTTCAATAACCTTACCAACAAATGGCAGGTTAGAGATAGGCCAGTAGTTAGCTAGACAATCTGGATCTAAGGAGGGTTTTTTAAGGAGTGGTCGAAAGACCGCCTCCTTGAGGGGGTCAGGAAAGACCCCCCTCTCCAAAGACTTCCAGACATTGTCAGCAAGGATTGAACAGATAACTTCCACACATCCTACTAAGAGAGGTGTAGGGCCCGGATCCAAACTACAACTGGTTGGTCGCAGTGTTTGGACGATCTTCACAATGTCATTGAACTCCAGCTGGCAAAACTCTGACCAGACAGACCGAGTACGTCACTTCCCATCGGCCACTGCAATCCCCTATAGCAGAGGTCGGACCGATGCCAGACCTGATGCTGGCAACCTTATCTGCAAAGAACCGAGTGAACTCCTCACATCTTAGCTGAGAAAAAGCTTCTCTGGGCTGGAGGCAAATTGGATTGCACAATCTGTCCACAGTCCGGAAAAGCTGAGCCGGTCGGTTTTGTGCAGCAGAAATCTCCCTGGACAGGAACTCTGCCATCTTACGGGTGATTTCTGATTGATAGACATCATAATGTACCATCAACCTAAGCCTGTCAGCATCATTTCCGGACTTCCTCCAGACTGTCTCCAACCTTCGGCCAATATACCTTAACTCCTTCAAGGAGCCATCAAACCAAGGGCTCCTTGGACAGAGGGCGAGAGGCCGAACATGAACAGGAGCAATTTTGTCCAGAACATCTCCCACAGCCTTATTATAGGCTAGTACAAGACTATCTAAGACTATCTAAGACTATCAAGACTATGTAAAATTCAATATTACAACTGACGTGTAGCCTTTGACTTAAGCTATGATTTTAAACGTTTGTCGAAATGTAGTTTCTCTGTTTTGAGAACATTGTCCATACTGTCTTGTTGTAATTGTACTGTCATGACTGACGTGGAGCCTTTGCAAAGGAGTCCTTGACTCAAAGGTTGTAATTCCGAAATTTTCAATAAATAAATAAATAAATAAATATCTGGACTCATGCATTCACTCGACAAGCCCAATAGGTCCAGTACCGACGTTAGGTCAATGGGGTTTATACCCCTTAAAGGGCGGTACCGAACCATCTCCTTAGGGGCAGACCTATTGGGGGGGCCCTGAAACTGAACCTTATGGTGGGATGGTCAGACCAGCTGACTGGTTCCACCCCCAAATCAGCGATCTCCATAGCCAAAAGGAATATCAGATCCTATGAATGACCTTTTACATGGGTCGAGGAGGTAACAACCTGTGTTAGGCCCAGCATCATCAATAGCTGGAGGAGATTTTGACCAAATGTGAGAGTTCATCGTCGACCCAGGCACTGAAGTCCCCCAGAATTATCAGTCTGGGAAACCTCAACACCATGTCGATGATGAAGTCTGCTATCTCCTGCAGGAACTCTCCACCATCACCTGGTGGACGGTAAACGAGGAGACCAGGGAATATGATACAAGGGGAAGAATGATTGGTGGGTGCCACTAGATACCAGGGAAAATTTATTTTATTTCAGGGATGAAAATCGGTGTGTGGGGGGTGCCACAAGACACCAGGGAAACAAAAGGAGACAGCCGTAACTCCGCTGTCTGTGAGGGTCGGCTCATCATCCAACGGCTGCCCGTTTATTATTGGTACAGAACTAAATCCTCCAGGACAGTCCCACTGGCAGATTCAGCCACCTGGGTCCACAGTTTGTTAAAAACAAGAAATCAGAGGGCTTTTCTGCAAAAGATAAGTGCAGAATGCAGCTGAGGGGGTCCCGATAAGCAAGCTACATGTGGTGGTTTCCACCAAATAAATAATGTTTCTAAGTTATTTAAATTGGCTTCACTCACTAACTTAAAAGCAAGATGGTGGCAGCACGAAAAAGGATTTCCTATTTGTGAGAAAGGATTATCCATTTGTGGCAAAGGATCCTTTATCACACGGGACCTCTAACTGCTCCCATTGAAAATAATGGAAAACTTTTAAATTTAATAACTTTTGAATGTATAAATATTTTTCACCAAACTTTCAAAAGGCACATCTGTGACCCAAGACCTGTTTATCCTGAAAGTTTCAAACTACAATTCCACACAGTTTTTGCGTAACGAAGTGACAAAAAAGTTACACAAAAATTATAATTTTCAAATGTTTTGATACTCCGTATCTCCACACCTGCACATCCGACCAGAACGAAACATGCCACATCAAGAGATCTTTGGCCCCAGTGGGATGTGCAAAATTTCATGCCAATCAATTGAATGGCTGTGAAGTTATCGAAGTGCAAAAGTTTGAGTTTAACATAGAAGTGACCGTTAAACTAAAACTGTAGGAGCGTGACCTCACCCCTATAATGTATATTGCAATATTATATTGGTTGTGATGTGTTTTTATATTTTTAATTGAAAAGACTTGTAATGAGTGGATCAATGCACTTTACTGACTGACTGAAAAGGAACCGAGGCTGAGGTGCTCTTTAAAGGCTTGAAGACCAAAGAGAAGAGCTCCAATCTCCAGAACATTAATGTGCAGATCTGAATCAAGATCAGTCCATGACCCTTGGATCTGAAAGGAACCCAGATGGGCACACCAGCTCAACCCAAAGGCATCCGCTGTGAGGATCTGTATGAGAGTCAGGAAGAAGAATGGAATGCCCAGCAACAGATGCCAATGGTCCATCCACCAGACTAGAGCTCTTCGGAGAAGGGAACATAACAAGTTGTCACTATGGCAGCAGTCATGAGTCCCAGAAGATGTAGTATTGTCCAAGCTAAGATGTAATGACTTCTGTGTATCAGCTGGGCCTGGGCAACATGGGTCTCCACCCTGTTTATAGGCAGGAAGGTACTTCCTAATGCTGTGTCCAGCACCGCACCAATATACTACAGGCACAAACTAGGAACTAATATGGATTTCAGTAAATGTACTATAACAATTCCTTGAACAATTGTTTTGTTCTGGATAATGTGCACTCAACCACTTCCCTGGACAGTGCCTTCAGGAGTCAGTCTTCCAGACACAGGTACACATAAACTCTTCCCTGCAGAGTGTTTCTGCCACAGCCATGTAGCATTTGGTAAATACTCGCATTGTCAAGGATAAGCCAAAAGGCAGGACTCAGAACAGATAATGGCTGCCCTACAGCATAAAGTGGATGTACTGCCTGTGGCATTTTCTAATTGTGACAGGAAGATAAGTGTCCTTCATGTCCAGGGCACAGAGCCAATTCCCCTTTTTAGTGGGGCAGGAGAGTTTAAAGAGACACCATTCAAAACGTTTTGTATTTGAAGAACTGGTTTAGGGCTCACAGGTCCAGTACATGACACAGATCTCCTGTCCTGATAGATGAAGGTAAATCCTTCCCCCCACTTTCACCCCAGGAGGCAATAGAGGGAGAGAAAGTAAAAAGTCAGAATGGGACCGGGGACTGTAGAGCCATCTTGACCAGTACCTTTGGGTGCCTTTGTATGGGCACTAGGAGGGAGGGTACTTGGAAGGGGACCACTCCCACGATCACAGGACAGGCATGACCACCATGGACTGCAGACCTATGAAATAAGCCTCTACCCAGCCCCCTGGCAAGATCAGGTTGCAGGAATTTGACTGACCATAAAGACATCCTGGAGGATTGAAGCTCACGAAGAGAATCTGCAGCATCAGACCCAAACAGCTTGGAGCCCCAGAAAAGGACATTTAGCACAGAGTGTTGTACATTGGTAGCAAATCCAACTACCACAAGCCAGAAACACCTACAATGAAATATTCCAGAGACAGCAGCCCTGGCTTAAGCATCAGAGGCATCATATGCAGAGTGTAACAGATGCCTACTAAAGTCCATACCAGCCAAAGCAGTTTTAAGTAATTCGGCCTGTGTAGAACTAGCAGGCAAAGCCTGAATGGTAGACATAGCAGAGTTCCACAGGATGTTCAGATATTGTATCATAAATGCCTGAGAATGTGCAATCCTTAGACACATGGATGCAGAAGCACATCCAACCTCTTGGATTCCCTGTCAGGATGCAACATACACATCACTCTAGGGTGAGAATGAGCAGCCATGATTACTCCAGAATCAGCTACTGGTTGAGAAGCATAATAAGGCTTAACAGACTGAGCAGGTTACTGATTATCAACCTTTTTAGGGACTGCAGGCAAGATGTGAGGTCTATGCTGTGTAACAAAGGTAACATTCTCCAATGCAGGGTATACAGGAGGCACCACAATAGTTAATGCAGCTGCAAGCTCAAAAACCTCCATTACATTTCTGGAGTCTTCCTCTTCACTCTTAAAGCCCATGACATCCTGGATTTGTCTGAGCAAATCCTTAAATGAGGGATCTGCAGGAGGAGACCCGAGATTATAAATCACAGAATCCCCACTGCAAGAGGAGCGGGGAGAGCTGGAAGGTAGCCCACCTTCATAGGGATACTCTACCCTCATTTCATACTCCAAATCCTCCTCCATTTGTAGGGGATCAGGATTATAGCCTACCTGACTGTTGTCTTGAATGGCAATGGAGGCAACCAATAGAGCCAGCAACAGAGGCAGTGACAGTGATGGAGGAACAGTAGATGCACTTTTATGTCCCGTCAATGACAGTACCAGCAGGGAAGACCCCATCAGTGGTAAAGTCATTGGCAGTGATGGGAACATGTGAAGAAACATTTCTGAAAACAATGCCAGCACAGCCTAGAGCTGATGACACCCAGTGGAGGGTTCATGACTACCGTTATTGTTGGACAGAACCCAGCGATGGACCGAAGCATCCATAGTAGGCACAACAGCACCAAAACCAAGCCCCAACCTTGGTGTCTCAGCAACAGTCAGGGGACCAGAGGGCCAGCAGTTGATGCTGCCAGCACGGCCAACAATGAGGACATACCCTCCTTCAGTGGAGACTTCAACCCCGCTGGTGAAACATTTACTGCCTATGCTTATGATGATGGGTAGAGGAGGAGGAGGAGGAGGAGAAGGAGGAGGGCTTTCACGATGATTCATCCATGTCCTGTTATCTAATCTTCCCCAATGGTTTCAGTGACACCAACTTCCCCAGAGTATCCTTCTCGGTGACAACCAGCATGAGGGAAGAGCTGGCCTGATTTGTAGGACAGGCCCAAACAGCAAACATATACAGTGGGAACATCGTTCTTAAAGGTACTCTGTAAAAGTAGTTATAAAAACAACTAAATAAAGGCTCTTTTGACAGTGGTACACAGGGACAACATTAACAAATTAAGGTAGAAAAACAATAAAATCATAGAAACGACAGTGTTGTTTCCCTGCAGGTCTGATGAGCAGTCAGCAGCAGAAGAAAGAATTGAGGAGCAATTGGGATGCACATCTTATGTAGGCACCAATGTTGCATGTCATTGTGGGAGATCCTTGGCAAGCAAATGTTTCTGAGTGGTCCTGACGCCGATGGCTTACAGTTCCAAAGGTATGGCCCAATAGATAAGATATCCTTGATGATAATCACATATCTTGGTATTGAAATTAGGTTGCCACACTTCAGACCACTTCTGCAAACTTTGTAGATCCCTTTTCATGTCTCTTACTCCTTCCTGTGTGTCCATCAGCAAAGAATCAGACCTTGCTCTGCATACTACAGGTAGGTCCAGGCCTTTTTCTGCTGTCACTTGCCATGTTTCTGTACCCTCTGCTATGTCATGTATGACGATGTTGAACAAAACCAGCCCCAGAACTAATTCCCCTGGCACCCCATTGGTAAACAACCTGACACCTAAAAATTCACTGTGCATTGCCACCTGCTGAGCCCTGCTTTCCCAACCAGTTCTCTATCCTTCAAGTGAGTTTGTTCCCCACCCCAGGGCTTCCAGGTATGTTGAAGACATTGCTGAAGTCCAAGTACAGCACTTCAACTGCTTGGTCCTATCCACTGCCCTTGTAACCCAATCATAAAAGTTGATTGTTAATATATCATGCTTTGCCTGCCACGAACCAATGCTGCCTCCTGTCCTGCAGTTTGCTAGCTAGCAGGAACGCCACCAGCTTCTTCTTTATGATGGTTTCCAGCAGCTTCCCTACTCTCTAGGTCGGTCTTACTGGCCTGTAGGTTTCTGAGTTGTCGCTAACCCCACTGTTATAGAGTGGCACCACACTGGCTACACTCCAATCCACTTGCATGACCCCTGTTTCCAGGAAGTAGTTAAAGAGATCAATCAGTGGTGGGGCCAGTATCTGACTCACCTCTGCATGCCAAGGGGTCCCAGTGATTTATTCACTTTCAGGGCCCTGAGTCCCTTTAGTACTCTCTCTTCTGATACCATTCCTACCATTAGCCTGCTATGGTTCTGATTCCACAATCTGGGAGTGGCTCGCCTTCTTCCACAGTAGAATACTGAACATAAATATTCATTCAGGATATTCAACTTTTTGCTGTCAACTTCCACCCATCCCATTCTTCATCCTGACAATCCCCCTTCATGTTCCTGTCTTGCTCAACATATTGACCCCTTCTACAATTCTTCACTTTGTAGCTGCCATTGCTTTTGAGATTGTTCTGTTGTCTCCTTTAGCTTTTCTAAATATCCTCCTCTATTGCTCTCATTCCACTCTTCCATATACTTCCAGAAAGCTTCCATTGAACTGCCTCCCCCTACCCTTTTGGTGAACCACATTGGTTTTCAATACTTCCTCATCTTGTCCAACTGCCTAATGCAGGTATCAGTTGCTCCAGCTATGCCTCTCGAGGTCATATCCCATTAGGCCTCCACTCCCCTGCTTTCCCTACCTCCGTTAGTCTTTCCTTGAGTAGCTCATCCATTTTCCCAAGATCTACCTTTCTAAGGCCTAGGACTTTCATTTCTCAAGTTGGAGTGATGGGCCCCCACGTCAGTCTGAAACCATAATGAATTGTGGTCACTGGACTCCAGCAGCTCCCTCACCCTGACATCTCCAACAGTATCCCTGTTAGAGAGTACTAGATCCATCATACCCCCATCCTGGTAGGTTCCTTGTCACACATTACAAGAAAGCTATCATGTAGCACCTCTATCAGAACTTAACTTCTGGTATTCTTGGCCATCTGGATCGCCCAGTCTGTATGCAGTAGACTCAGGTTTTCTCTTTTACTACCTCCCCTTTGCTGACAATTTCCTCTCCCGGGACCTTGTCCTTATTTTTCCTTTCACTTGGTGGTCTGTACACTTTGCCCCATTATTCCCCCTTGATGTACCCAGACAGATTTAATGTCTCTATCGTCACTCATTGATATGTCCAAAGTGTTCTCTTTGCCTTCTTTAATATACAGGGCCATCCCTTCCCTTCTTCCTGTCCTTCCTGTAAATGGTGTAGCCCAGGACAAGGACCCAGTCAATGTTGTTGGATGCCCAAGTTTCAGCTATGGCAATTAAGTCTAGCTGAACTTCTGTCATTACCACCTGAAGAGCTTCCATTTTGTCTCTGGTGTTCAAGCAAACAGCTTTCCATGACCACCATGTGCCTTTTTGTCAATAGAAACACTAGAAACATCTGCCTATTAGAAATAATTTTCTGTACCCTGTAATTAAAATAGAATCTGATGGCAGATAAGGGAAGCTTGGCCCACCTAGTCTGCCCATTTCCCTACCTAACTGATAAGCTGCATATCCTAGTTAACCAACAGCCTACTTCCTCCTACCCCCCACTAGAATTGCCTTATGTCTGTCCCATGCATTCTTGAATTCCCCCACTGTTTTTGACTCTACAACCTCCTCAGGAAGGCTGTTGCATGCATCTACAACCCTCTCTGTGAAGAAATACTTCATCACATTACCTCTGAACCATCCCCCCCTATCTTCAAATTGTGCCCTCTTGTTCTTGCACATCTCTTTTTCTGAAAGATGCTACCCTCTTGGACTTTGTTGATTCCCTTGAGGTATTTGAAAGTTTCTGTTATGTCCCCCCTCTCCCTCCTTTCCTCGAGGCTATACATCTTAAGCTCCTTTAGTCTTTCTTCATATGTCTTCTGGTGCAGACCCTGCACCATTTTGGTTGCCCTCCTCTGGACAGTCTCCGCCCTGTCTATGTCTTTGTGGAGATGGGGTCTCCAGAACTGTACACAGTACTCCAGATGTGGTCTTACCAACTGTCTGTACAGAGGGCCAACAACTTCCTATTTTCTACTGGTGATACCTCTCCCTATGCATCCCAGTAACCCTCCAGCCCTCCTTACTGCCTTCTCACATTGCTGGCCCACCTTTAGATCATCTGATATGACTACCCCCAGGTCCCTTTCCATTTTTGTTGTTGTCAGTATCTCACCCCCATTGTGTACTCATCCCCTGGGTTTTTGTTTCCCAAGTGCTGTAAACCTGTGCCTTCCAGAAACAATCAACTATGAATCTGACCCTCCACACCGGGGAGTGCCTTCCTTCCTTTCAGACACCTATTTCACAGAGGTTAAGTAGCAGGTCTAGTCACAAATTACTGCAAATCTCTCCCAGCTAGAGTTGCTCCCTGGCAAATAAAAGTTAAACTAAGAAATGTCAACCCCAAAAACAGAGAATAAAAACTAGTTACTTACACAGGCCCAAAATTAATAATTACCACCTTGATTTAAGGAAGCTTTTGGCTGCTTTCTCTCTCTCTCAGCAAATGAGTAACTTATTTGCATAACTTTTTCTGTGGGTGGAGTGCTGATTTTGGAATCCACTGGCATGTCCCAGAAAGAAATGTTTCATAAAAACTGAATGGCACACCAGAGATGTCTCTTGTGGCTAATCAAGAGCATTGTTCAATAATGTCCTAGAGTTAGAGAATTCTAAGAAGTCACATGACAACACTCTTAAATTATCCAAGAGATGTCTGCAATGTACCATTTACCTATAGCAGAGCCTTGTTGCATGCACACTGGGTAACACACACGCAAGCATAGCCCTGGGTACGCAGAGTAAGTGAAAACCAAATAACATTGCATTTTCTAGCCAGTTTAAAAGTTTTGTTTCCATTCAGAGAACACTGTGTGTGCACCTGTTAGTTGGGCAAGGACCCTAACAACACACACAACCACTGAATCATTAGCTGTTTGTAAAACATATGATTTATGTAAGCAATGAGGTGTCAGTTGTGCTACCATAACTACATACACATGGGTAAAATAAGGCATAAGACCAAAGGCCAAGTGTCTTCAGCCCCAGGAAGTATGGTTGTGGCAGCACAACCAACACCCAGGAGTGTCTTTATTTCTTTATTTTGTTCCTTGATAATGAAGTAAGGCCCACTAGGCACAAATCCCTGTTTTCAGGGGTGACCTGGGAGCACTGGCGTGGTTAGGTGACTTGCTCAGAGTCACACAGTATGCAAGTAGAGGTTGTGGGAATCCAACTCAGGTCTGCAGGGTGTACCAAGCTCATTCACAGTTCATTACTCTAACCTCCAGGCTAAACTGCCAGTGTTTATAAAATGGGTTTTGTTTCCTACTGGGTTTCCTACTGGGTGTTGTAAGGAGAAAAAGGCTGTATGCCCATTTATACTGCCTACCCGCATCAGTGGGAACTATCAAGCCCTTACTTTACTTCTTTTTCTGTTTAATAATTCATTATCTAGTCTCTTCTTAAAAGCCTCTGGTGTGGTCCTGTATACAACCTCTCTTGGTAGTTTATTCCAGATTCTACCAGTTTGATAAGTGAAAAAAAGTAAGCTGTTGTTGTTAACAGCAGTATTCAGTTCAATTTGAAGTGTATGGCCCCTCAGATAATTGGGCTTCACATTTATTTCAATTCCCATCTCTGACTTCAATTCTGCATCATGTAATATTTTGTACATGTATGGTAGCTTTCCCCTGATTCTTCTGTTCTCCAGGGTATATAGATCCAGTTTGCATAACATGCTCTCATAATCTATATTTTTTAGGGCAGGTATTAGTCTGGTAAATTTCCACTGTATGCTTTCAACTCTATGTATTTCTCCTTTTTTATAAGGGCTCCACAAAGGGGGAACCGTAGTCCAAGTGAGATCATATGTAGGACCGATATAGAGGCAAGATACAGCTTGTTGATCTGCTTACAAAGCTATTCTTAATATTCTTTATCATGTAGTTGGATCTCTGTGTGATTTTTGTACAATGTGTTTTGAAGGATAAGTTTTTGTCAATAATTATTCTGAAGTCTTTTTCTGTCTCAACTACTTTTATTGAAACATTGTTTATATTACCGGTGTGTTGGCAATTGTGCTTTCCCATGTGCATAACAGCACACTTATCTTCATGCTGAAGGGCATGTGATTCTCCTTAGACCAGTCCTCAATTTTTTCCAAGTCAAGTTCTAGACTAGTTATATATTCTATTGTTCTGGTGGGACCTCCCAATTTCAGATCATCTGCAAACTTTACAATCCAGTGTTCTATTCCATTCTGTAAGTCATCTATGTACAGTGAAAAGAGAACTGGCCCCAACAAAGAGCCCTGAGGGACCTCACTGGTAACACCCCTCCAATCTGAGTAGGAATCCCTTATTCTGACACATTGCTTCCTGTCCCTAAGCCAGTAACCTAGCCATTTAATTAGACTAATGTCCACTCCTTATTGTAAAGTTTTTTAATTAAGTTTGAGTGTGGCACTTTATCGAATGCCTTTTGAAAATCGAAAAACAAGCCATCTACTGGTGTTTTCTCATTCAAGCTTTTATTTACTTTGTTGTAGAAACACAATTGATTAGTGATGCATGCTCTATTACGTTTAAACCCATGTAGTTTGACATTGCTATAATTTATATTTTCTAAAGGCACCTGTAGTTTGGTTTTCAGGAGTGGTTCTGCAATTTTGCTCAATATGGATGTCAGGCTAATTGGTCTAACGTTGGTTACCACAGTATTGTCCCCCTTCTTATGTAGTGGCACAACTGTTGCCAACCTCCAATCATATGGAACTTCTCCAGTTTCAAAAGACTTGTCAAAAAGTATTGCTAATGGTCTGGATATCTAATTACTTCTGTTTTTTTTAAGAATTTAGGGTGCAGATCATCGGGTCCTGCTGATTTGTTGTCCTGTAATTTATCTAATAAATTCTTTACTTCCTTTTCATTAACTGTTAAATTCAGATTAGCGAAGTATGTTCCTTTCCTATAATCTGTGGCACTGTTATTCAAACTATAGACATTACCAAAACACTCATTGAAGGCGTCAGCATTTCTTTGTCAGTTTTTAATACTTCATCTTCTTTTTTGATAGGTCCAGCTTGCTTATTTCCTTTATTTTGGCTGTTTATATACACATTGAAACTTTTACAATTATCATTTCTGTGTGCTATATTGAACTCCAATTTTTTCCTTTCTGAGCTAATCATCTTTTTTAATGTTTTAAGCTCATGTTTGTACCTGTTGACTGAGTCTTTGGTGTTAAGTTTCTTCATGCTGTCAAATGCTCTTTTTTTGTTACATTTTTTTTTTTTTTTGCATAAAAGAGTTTATTCAAACTTTCGTGCACACATATAATCAATTCCACATAAAAGTTCACCTAGTACAGGGTACCTGGATTACAATCTTATGTTATCCATTAATACATATACAATATTAATTTTTATACAACCCAGTGTGCACAAATTTATATACACCCACGTAGTATATTGTAAGAACTTAGATTTCTTAGACCAGTAATTTATTAAATAAATAAATAAAGTGCAGTGCTCAGGTGCTCTCCGGGACAGTACCTCATAACCTATATATCCAGGCCACACCAAAGAACCATATTCTCTTGCTGGGATAAATCCGCCAAGAGAGGAGCCCATTCTGTAGTAAACAGATCCAGCTTATCTTTCACAAGCAGGGAGAGTTTTTCCAACCTCAAAATATGCAGTACAAACATTCGCCAGCCCTATACTGAAGGGGCTATACAGGAAACCCAAATATTTTGTATACAGTGTCTGGCTAAAATCAGTAATATTCTCACCCATCTCGGAAGTGGTTCCCATTCTCCATCCCCATCTACCTTCACCCCAAACAAACATGCCAATGGTTCCAACTGGACCATTCTACCCCACATCCTCCCCACCTCCAATACCACCAACTTTCAGAAATGCTGTAATATATTACAGGCCCAAAAACAGCATATGCAGGTACCTATCTCCTGCTTACGTCATCCACAGTAAGGAGACGTAGTGGGTGATACTTATGTACAATAGCCAGGGGGCTATATACCCTGTGGAGAAACTTAAAAAAGGCTTCCTTAAATATATTATAGATCAGGAGGCCCATGTGCATAAGCAACAGTTCTGACCAGTTCCAATCCTCTATCTGGATGTCCAGATCCCTTTTCCAAAGTCTCTGAGTTTTCATCGTTAAGTCTGGCAAGCCCTGTCTGGTGTCCCTCACCACTTTTCCTATGAAACCTTTAGGATCCCTTTTGGCCAAATGAATAATTGTTTCAATTTTCCTCAGTTCCCCTGTCCCTGGTTCTTCCCTACTTAGTCCTGCTACATAGGCCTGCACTTGGAAGTACCTAAACGTGTGTCTTTTTTCCAGATTCAACCTCTGCTGTATATCTGAGAAAGAACAATTCCCCTTTCCACTACAGATGTCCTCCAGGCTCACTATACCCCTTTTTTTCCCACCTCTTGAAACCAGGGTCTTCCCACCCCAGTAAAAAATATGGGTTTCTTGCAATCGGAACTAAATATGTATCCACCTCCTTCACCCTTCTTTGCTTCAGCAGCCTACTCCAACTATCCAACATTGTTTCCACCAATGGATTCCGTGTCTCCTGCCTATTATATGTACACTGTCCCCTTCTCTCTCTGTATATGCAGAGAGTCTCACTCCACATCCCTTTTGCTTGAGATCAAGCCACCGTGCTGCTGTGGGCAAGTGTATCCAGTCACTGATATACTTCAAGTTGAGCTGCTAGATAATAAGATTCTATATCCAGGAAGTTTAAACCTCCTCTCCCTGCATCCATCTTGAGTCACTGCAAACTGACCCTGGGGCACTTCCCTCTCCAGATAAATGTGGAGAACATACCCTCCTACTTCTTGGTGTCCCTCCTGGTCAACCCCGAATGTAACATCTGTAAAAGATACTCCAGCCTAGGGAGGATATTCATTTTAATTAAATTTATCCTCTCAAGCCATGAAATTGGGAGAGATGCCCACTATCTCAAATCAGTCTCTATTGTCTTCAGAACTAAACCATAATTCAAGCTGTAAAGGGACCCTAAGGACCACCCGATCCTAATACCCAAATACGTGAAGTGCCCTCCTGCTCTCTTAAAACCCCAACCCTGATTCCACCCTGAACTTTTAGGGAGCCTCATAACTTCAGATTTGTCTAAATTAAGTTTGTATCCTGAAAACTGTGCAAATCTCTCCACCAACTGAAGAAGGGTGGTCATAGAACTCTCAGGCTCTGTAATAAAAAGCAACATATCATCTGCATACATTGTGAGCTTATGTTGTTTTCCCAAGAAGCCCCTCACCCCTTGAATATTCTAATTTTTCCAGATGGCTATTGCCAGGGGTTCTACCACCAAAGCAAAGAGCAGCAGAGACAATGGGCACCCCTGCCCAGGCCAAAGCCACCAGAGAGTGTCCCATTTACCAACACCTTCGCATAGGGGGCTCTATACAATGCATGCACCCAGCCCACAAAAGAATCACCCAGACCAAACCAGGTCAGTGTCTCAAATAAGTAATCCCATTCCACCCAATCGAAGGCCTTCTCAGCATCCATAGAAATAATACAGGTCTCTTCCTTCTGCTTTTCTGCTCCCCAGATCACATTCAGAAGTCTCCGCACATTATGAAAGGAGAGACATCCCTTAATGAACCCAGTTTGGTCTGGGTGACTTGCCAACACCTTCGCAAATATCTTAGCATCACAATTCAAAAGCAAAAAGGATGGAAAGAAGCACATTCCAAAACATCCTTCCCCACCTTAGGAATCAAACAAATCACTGTATCAGAGAAACTATCCTGCAGTCTCAAAGTCTCCCCCTCCTGCTGCTGAAAAATGTCATATAATGGTCCAGCTAGCTGCCCCACCAGGCACTTATAATACTCCACTGGATAACCATCCGGCCCACTCGCCTTACACTCTGGAGATTCTGTATAGCCCCCAGCACCTCTAGCCTGGTGATAGGACCATTCAGAGAATCTCTCTGCACCCTTGATAACTCGGGTAACCTCAGGGCTCTTAGGAAAGCTTCCCCATTCCCCTTCCCTCCCTCCGTCGTGTACAGTGTTTCATAAAAAACTTTAAAACACTCTCTTACCTGCTGAGGAGACTTATGCAACACCCTCTTCTATCCTTAATTGGTGCAATATGAGTTGCAGCCTTTCCACCCTTCATCAGGCAAACCAAGAGAGGTCCAGACCTATTTCCCCACTCATGCAACTTCCTCTTGCCAAATGTCCAGGCACTTCTGGCCTCCCCACTGAGTAATGTATACAGTGCTTCCCTAACTGCCTTCAGCTCACCTCAAACCACTTCATCCTCCCCATTCACAGCCTGCCTCTCTAATTCCCTCACTCTGGCTTCTAGTTCAATTCTCCTCTGTTGCTTTTGTTTCTTTACTTTAGCAACATATTTTATGATCATCCCCCTCATATAGACTTTTACAGCTTCCCAAATAGTTGCCCTACTAGTATGGGGAGTTTATATTAGCTGTTATGTAATGTTCCCATTGCTCCCTTAAGTATTCTTTAAAGTTTTTATCACCCAGCAAGTAGGTCAGGAACTTCCAAGGGGATGAGCCTTCCCTCAACCTATTCATCTCCAATGAAAGGATCACCTTGGCATGGTCCAAAATATGAATTGGACCATGTCTAACCTCCCTCACCCATCCATGCCAGGCCTGCGGAAGAAACATATAATCAATCCATGACCAGGTGACATGCAGATTAGAGAAAAAAGTGTACTCCCTTGCACCAGGGTTCGCCTTCCGCCACCCATCCACTATCTACAATTCTACCATCCACCTACACTATTGGCGAATTGTTTCATGTTGTCAGCTTTTACTCTGGGAGTGGTCCAAAAGGTGATCCAGGGTGCAGTTCAGGTCACCACCCAATAGCAGGCCTGGGAATTGTTCCTTTACCAGGAGCAAGAGAATAGTATGGTAAAAAGAGGCCTCAAACACTGCCGGGGCATAGACCAATCCAAATGTTACTTGCTCCCCCATAGTTCCTCCACCACAAAATGTATCGACCTCCCATCTGATCTTTAACCACTTGCTGCACTGGAAAAGGGAGGTATTTATGCAGAAGGATAGCGACCCCTCTCTTATGTGCCTTAAATGAGGCTGAAAAGCATTTCCCCACCCACCCCGTGTCAATTTCTCATGTTCCAATGCAATGAGATGTGTTTCCTGCAACAATACTACCTGAATTCCCTGTCTCCGCAAGGCTGTAAGAAGACTGGTTCATTTAACCGGGGTCGCTATCCCTCTAAAATTCCAGGAGCATATACTTAAATTTTGTTTATTAGCCATCGGTAAAAATACAGTTTTGTCATATTGTTTCCCCCATCATTCATAAAGCTCCTCCTCTCCACTGTACAGCATTGGGCACCTGCTCTCCTACAGCTAGTCATGTCTTGCAAAAGCACCTGAAGCACCTTAATTTGGTTATCATAACTCTGTGTGCAATGATATGTAAACAAAAAACAGTAACAATAACAAGTATCCAACAATTGAAAATACACTCAAACATACCCTCCCCAACCTTTTTAACAACCAAGGTATCCAATCCCCTTCCCCCTTATATCCTTTCTCCATAACTTGCCCACCTTGTCCCCAGTTCCCTTGTTTTAGATGTAATCCCCAATATTCCATCTTTGACACTAACTGCCAACACTGCTTAAGTGTCAAAAAGATCCCTCAATGCAGTTGTGTCTTGTCCTCTGCCCCTCCCCCCGAGGTATATATCATAATTGCCCTTCCAAATTCCATTCCTGTTTAAATTTCCCCAAAGAATGGAGGTTCCAATTCTGAGCCATCCTCAGTATTTTCCCCAGGCCTTCCTCCTGAGGTTGCCACATACACAGAGACCCTCCCCTGCTGACAGTAGGATCTGCCATATGAGAGGACACAGAGGCAAGCAAATACTTCCATGCAGGCCCCCCCACAATCATCCCCATGGCCACCAATGAGGGCCTCCCCCATACTATGTTAACCACGCACCACAGGGACATTGCTTCCTTCCTCTAATAGTGCCTCCTGAGACGAACCCATTATTATGCCTTAGGCAGCAAAAACATTCAGGTTCTCCAGATTCTCTAGTCCCAGCAGGCCTCACAAGTCCCATCCCCAATCTCCCGTCTTCTCTGCAATCAGGCATTGACTCCCTCCTCCTCAGCAGTACCCTCCAAATATCCCTTTCAATTGAACAAGAAATTTCTTAAACTATATAACATCCAAAACAGTGTCCTCTGAGTGGACCATCATGTGGCCATGATGAAATCTTCTTTTAGTCCACGATCTTGTCACACATACCCTGCACCTCCATGCACCGGAGAGTGGGAGAAGAATAAGAAAAGTCCATCCCAACAGAAGAGACCAAACAAAAATGGGTGCTCATCACCATGAGAATGTAAATGCAGAACATTTTCCCCCTGAACAGAGAATTAACCTGGTTATCGAACAAAGCAATCCAATCGCCCAGTCTCCCAGACACTTAAACATAACTGTTCAGGTTTTATATTTCACCCAGCTTTTTTTGCACAGATCCTCCACAAACTTCATTGCTTTCTCTGCTTCCCAAAATGAATATGTTGTGCCTTCATGTTTCACCTTGAGTGTGGCTGGATAAATCAAAAAGTTCTCTACTTTAAGCGAGCAAAGAACAGTCATAGACTCATTAAATTTTTTGCACCTATTCAGAAGCCTTGCTGAGTAGTCCTGGGAGAGAAAAATGTGGTGGCCCTCCATTGATAGCCGACCCTTTTCTCTGTAAGCTCTCAACACTGTTTTACGATCTTGAAAATAGTGAAACCATATGATGATTTGGTGAGGCGGTTGTCCCGCCAGAGGCCTGGGCATAACTGCCTGATGGGCACATTCCAACTTCAGCCTTACATTTTTGAATGTAAGGCCCAGCAGCTTGGGTAGGGTTTATGCACAGAAATTCAGCATGTCCCCTCCTTCTATCCCTTCTGGTAAACCATGCAGATGGAGATTAAGCCTTCAATGATAATTTTCTTGATAGTCAGCCGCTTCTTTCATTTCTTCTAGTTCTTTTTGCAGGGCTAAGATCTGTTCTGGCACCCTCTGCAATTCATCTTCCATTTTAGATATGCATTCCTCCGCCTCCGTTAAGCGTGTCCCCGGGCTGCTTGCTGAGTCAATACCTCCTGGAGCCTATCATCGATTCTGGTTTCTAATTTGCAGAGTCACAGCTCCAAGGCCGCTAGAACTTGGCCCGTCAGCTCTTGACCCAATTCACTCACCTCCGCATCTGATAAGGAGACTACTTTGGTGGCTTTCGGCCTGTGAGCAGGATGCATGTTTCTTTGTAGTTTTGCCAGCCACCCTCTGACTTTTACCAGCCCCTGACATCAGATATTCCTCCATACCAGATTAGTACACAGTCTTGTTATAAAATAAACTGTCAACAAGAGCAATTTAACTCTTTTTAAATTTTTATTAACCTCAGCGAGGTGGAGCAAGGTGCAGACATGTCGGTTCTCTTCATGTGCTCATTAGCGCCCACTCATTACATTGTTTTAATATCCTCTTAGTGCACCATATTGGAAGTTTGCCTCTCTTATTGTAAATATTTTTTTTACACAAATTTTTCTAAAGTCTGTAGAAGTTTGTTTTTTATTATACACCACATTTCCTGAGCAGTGTTGCTCTCAAGGAGTGTCTCCCAATTACAGTCCTTCAGTTCTTTCTTGATTTTGCAAAAGTTTGCCTTGTTATAATCATGTATAATTGATATTCCTTTTACAGATATCCCTTTAATTTGCCCTCCAAACTCCACTGTGTTATGATCACAGTTGCTTAGATTGTCTGTTAAACTAATATTTCTGACTGTATCCCTCATATTGGTGATCCCCTTGTAAACTTATATACCAATTGCTTCAGGTCTGCTGCTGTTAAGATTTCCAAGAATCTATTTTCTGGTCTAGTATTGAATGATTGATTTACCCAATTTATGCCTGGGAAATTAAAATCCCCAGTGGCAATTATATCACCCTGAGTTGCCATTTGTTCTAATTCGGAGTTGACTGAGTTATCAACTTTGATATTAGAGTTGGATGGTCTATATATAACGCCCAAGTATATTTTTTAGCTGTTTTTGTTTCTAATACAACCTTCAATGATTCAATACTAGACTCCTCTTCATTTATGTTATGGATATAATTGTGTAGAGATTTTTTTTATATAAATGGCTACTCCTCTACCTTTCTTACTATTATTTCTATTTTTTAAGTAGAGTTCATACCCCTCTGTATTCTTGTTCCAAGTGATGTTGCTATCCCACAAAGTTTCTGTCACCGTACAAATATCCACATCCTCTTTAATTAGCAAAATCTCTATTATTTTTTTCTAGATTTAGACACCTAGAGTTCAATGCCCAGATTTTCAACTCCTTTTTTCCTGCTTTTGTTGGTTTTTGTTACTTCTCCCTTTTTGTTTTGGGTAACTCTAACTTTGTTACCATATACCCATCACCCATTGTCTGCTAGTTGTAACAGTCATTTATTTTGTGTTAAGAAAGTGAGAAAATTAAAACTAGAAACTGAAAAATGTAAAAAGAAAACCTGTACTTTTGTATGAAACAACCCTCAGCAGATGATCAATATATTTATTTAACAATTCATGCTGTCCAGCACATGTAGCAGCAAATAATACAAGATCTACTGTGGACTACTAGGGATATATAGTACAAATCCCCTGCAATATTTGTGAAAAAAACACATTTTAGCATTTTTTCAGCAATTCTTCGGTGACCTTGCACATAACATCTTAACCCAATTGCACAGTCTCTCATGTTTTAAGTGCAGTGGGGAAGGCAAGCCCATAGTGACTGTGTAGGTTCAGGTAGTCACAAATGGGAGGGGGTGGACATCAGGATAAAAGTGGTATACAAAGAGGCCAAGAGAGAACTAGGGGATGAAATTACAAGGGGAGCAAAGCGGGGGAGGTGCTGCTAATGGGTGAGTTCAACATGCCAGATGTGGACTGGAGTATGCTAGTAGCAGGAGGTGGCAGAGGCAGCCATTGGTAGAAGTGTTCCAGGAAGCATTCCTGACTCAAAGGGTCAAAAGAACCTAAAAGGGAGGGGCCACCCTTGACTTACAGTGCAGGACCCATTGGAAACCAGTACATATTCAGTCCATGTTGTTTACTGTCATAATGGAAGCAGAGAAGAAGTCATAGAGAAAAATCTTGAACTTCAGCTGGACGGACTTTAGCAGGATGATTGAGTTGTTGCAGGTGAAGCTAGAGGGGTAAAGACAGTAGAAGGGGTAAAAAAGAAATGCAAATTGATAAAAGATCAACTCAATGAAATTCAGCACCATCCACCACAGAAGACCACAGAGCAGAGCAAAGCAATTGCAGTAATCAGTACAATTTTATTCAGGCAAAATAAAGTGCAAACCTCAAATGTGCAGAAAGCACAGACCAATGAAACAAATGTCCTGAAGAAGCCTCGGCGAAACCGGTTGAAGTCTATAGGTTCCCTGGTCAGTGCTTTCTGCACTTTTCAAGTTTGCACTTTATTTTGCCCGAATAAATTGTACTGATTATTGCAATTGCTTTGCTCTGCTCTGTGGTCTTCTGTGGTGGGTGGTGCTGCTGGATTTCATTGAGTTGGTTTGGTACTTGTTCCTTAGCACACCCAGCTGTGAGGGCAGCTTTTCATGTGTTCACTTGATAAAGGGTGCAATACTGGAGGCCACAAGCCACTGTGTCAGAGAAGTAGGGAAAACAAGAGGTGCAAAAAAACCACTGTGGTTCATATGGCAGGTGGGAGAGGCTGTATCACATGGGAGGTGGGAGAGGCTGTAAGGGCAAAATAAGACAGTCAGAAAATACAAAAATAGCCAGAAAGAGTGAGATAGAGTTAAGTAAGCAAGATGAAGGAAGTCTACAAGGCTGTGAGGGGTGCAAGGTCTTACACTGAGCTGAGAATAGCAGAAACGATGAAAAAGGCAATAAATCATTCTTTTTGCTACATATGCGAGAAAAGCAAAACGAAAAGAGGGACTTGTCAGGCTGAAGGGGAGACAGATGTGACGGGGAGGATAAAGGGAAGGCACACATACTAAATCAGTTTTTATGTTTAGTATTTACAGTAGAGGATAAAGAGTCATTAGCAGACTGGATAGTCAAGGAAAGGGAGGGGTTGGGATATTAGAAAGGATCCAATCACAGAGGAAAGAATGCTGCTGAAGGTATTTAATGTACTGAAGGCATACAAGTCTATGGGTCTGGGCAAGCTGCATCCCTGGGTACTGAAAGAGAAGGCGAAGATCGTGGCTGCAACACTGACTGAGCTCTGTAACAGTTCACTGGGGGTGACCGTGATGCCTAAGGACTGAAAGATAACAAATCTAGTTCCCCTGTACAAGAGCAGAAACAAGGATGTACCTAGGCACTACAGTCAGTTTAATATCCACTGTGGGAAAGCTGCTAGAAACCACACTTGAGGAGATGCCGGTGGATTTTCTGGAGTGAATAGACTTCAGGATGTCACCCAGCATGGGTTCAGAGAGGGGAGGTTGAGCTAGTTGAACCTGATCAACTTCTTTAATTGTGTGGCAAAGGTGGTAGACAAGTGACAGGGAGTGGTCATACTATACTGTACGTTGATTTCAGTGAAGCCTTTGACTCTATCCCTCTTGGACATCTAGTTAAAACTCTAGGGGACCTAGGGGTGGGGAATAAAATCACAAGATGTGAACAACGTTCGTTAAGTGACAGAACCCAGAGGGTTATCCTTAATGAAGAATACACAGAGGTTGGGGGTCACCAGTGAGTTTTCACAGAGATCAGTCTTGGGAACAGTCCTCTTCAGCATTTTTATTTGTTTGGTTTTTTTTAGTTGTTTTATTTCTTCACCCCTTTTCTGAGCATGCCCTCATCCAGTTCAGCCCCCCCCCCACCTGCTTCTCAAGGACTTAAGATCCTCCTACATATTTCCATGGCTTACCTCCCCTGGTAGGGCTGGCAGTACTTCCAACTGCATAAACAAGATCTGTTTCACAGAGAGAGCCATGTCACCAGTGCAGAGCCTACGAGGGGTAATCCCCCATACTGCTCTGCTCAGTTGTTTATGCTCTGTTTATTTCACCTGTCTGATACTGATACAGGGGTGCATGCAAGTTCAATGCACATATGCATGCAGAGTGTGTCACTGTCGGGATCCCCCTACCCCAAAAGTCTTTCCAAGCACACTACCACCTGTGGTCACCCAGGTGGAGGTATTGCACCAGAGCTGTCTGCCCTTCCTCCACAGAGGAAGACAGCATCCCTGTGGATGCTTGATCCTCTCCATGGCTGGCCTCCAATGACCCAAACTCACACCTGAACCCAGGTCACTTGTGTGATGAGCAGTAGCACTGTTGCTGCACCAACAGACCATGGAAAGAGCTGGCTCCTTATGGATGCTACAGAAATGTGTGGAAGACTAGACAGTGAAGGGGTTAAGAAGTATGAAAGAGGATCTGGAATGGCTGGAGTAGTGGTCAACAGTTTGGCAGTGGAAATTCAATGCCAAGAAGTGCAAGGTACTGTAATGCTCATGGGGTGAAAAATACAAGGACTGAATACAGAAGAGGGGGTTATGGAGAGTATGACAGAGAAGAGGGACCTGGATGTAATATTATCAGACATTTGTGAAGACAACAGCACAGTGGAACAGGGTAGTGTGTTAGGTGAAGAGGATTCTGGGATGTATAGGAAGGGGGATTAGAAGCAGGAGTAGGGAGGTGATTGTGCCATTGTACAAGTCCCTGTTACCTCTTCATCAGAGTACTGTGTGCAGTTCTGGAGCCTGCATTTAAAGAAAGACATGGATAGATTGGAAGCGTTGCTGAGGATGGTAACCGGAAGGATTGAGGGGCAGCAGTATATGGCTTACACAGAGAGGTTGTCAAATTTCAACATTAGGATGCTGAAGTCAAGAAGGGAGAAGAGGGACGTGACAGAGACATACCGATTAGGGGGTGATTGTATTGGGTGGGATCCGATCCATTTGCATCCATCAGATTATCAGAGATCCCACTTCACTTTCTAATTGCAACTTATGCTGAAATGTCCTATTGGTGCCAAAAAAACAAAAAGCACCCCCTTCCCCGGGTTTCTGTTCACTGCCTTACCTGCTACTGCAGAAGCATGATACATAGTGGTTGGTGCTGGTAGTTTGTTTTGGTCCTCTCCTGGGCCTGCAATCCAGGCGACCCAGTCTACAGTTGTCTCAAATCTTTTTCTGTCCATCCAAAAAGTGAAATTGCCATGCCCAGGATACCCCCCCGACCACGTCGAACCTAAACCTGTACCTGTGCCACTGCCTGTCATGTCACAGACTGCACGCCACACACACACACACACACACACACACACACACACACACAGTAACCCCAGTGACTATCTCACTCACAAACAAACTGATTATCCGCGTCACTACCCTTTGAACCCATGTCTGCCTTGCCCTGGACCGCTGCTACACACCACTGTCTCACTGCACATTGGGACCCTCCTGCCACCCACTTACTTAGTCAAACAGACAGAGTGCATGTCATGCCTCAGAACAAGGTGGGTGCCTGGGTGGCGAATTGGAAATAAACCCTGTAACTACCAGACACTCTCTTCAAAATAGACATGTCTTTTTGAGTAGTGTTCCCAGGGTTTGTTACAGCCAACCAGGACTACTCATTCACCTTTTCCCAGAATCCTTCCCATTTTTTTCTGTCACATAGAGAAGGACTCAGGAAGGGACATGATGGCCCAGCCTGGCATCTGGCTTTAGGACGGGTACAACTGGTTGGACTAACTCGAGTCGGGACAGGACTAGCTAGGGTATGGCTGGTCATACTGGACTGGCTGGCTATGGCTAGTAGTGGCTCTAAGATGTTGTGGCTATTACTTCTAGGCCTTTGCAATGGGGATGGGTTGGATATATGACAGTCGCCACCGCCCTGGTTGGAAATCAATTTTTTGTGGATAAGTTACTGCAGACAAGGGCCAGGGGGTGCTGTGTGGTGCTAACTTGAGATAAATGATGCCAGTGTCCACCACCAGTCCACTCTGCAGCCCTATTGCCAACCTGACCAGATGAGAGGACTGGTGCAGCAGGAAGCAGGAAGGCTTTAAGGTAAGGGATGGGTGGTGGGCCAAAAATGAAAATGGGAGAAGCAGGGAGGTCTTGTTTACCTGGTGGGGAGATGTTTACATATCAGATGCAACATCAGAACTGAATTCTCAGACTTCATTTCTGACCTTTTCTTGAATTTCGGATTTTTCCCCTATAAAAACAAAAATCGCAACCCAGAAAAAAAGCCCTAAATCTAATTAAATCCAATTCCGCAAATCAAATTCCAATCATCCATACTGCAAAATACCTCCACGGGATTCACAAAGTAGACAGTGTAAAGTTGTTTATGCTGAGTGGGAACTCCTGCACAAGAGAGAACTCAATGAAGCTGGAGAGGAGTGGGGATTTAAGAGGAACATCTGAAAATAGTTCTTCAAGGAAAGGAATGTGGAAGGCTGGAATAGGCTACCAAGGGAGGTAGTCTGTGCAGATCAATGGCAGGATTAAACATGGGTGGGACAGGCATATGGTGCTGTTAAAGACAACGTCTAAAGGGGAGGAAGTAAAGGGGGGAGTGAAGGGTCACTAGGGCCCTCACAAAGAGAAACAATATGTAGGTAGGGCTGGGCAAACTCAGTGGGTCACAGGACCTTTTTCCACCAATAGCATCTATGTTTAAAATACACTCAGCCTGGGCCCAATCCACCAGCAGCTGTGTAAATGTGCTTTACAGACACTCTGCCATGTGTTATTCAGTATCCTGTGATGTGGGCTAGCCACAAGTGGGCGCCTACCAAAACGGCGACCCACTTGCAGTGCAGGAAGGACAGGATGAGGGTGTGAGGAATGCGACAGGATGAGGGAGTTTCTCACATATAGAGACAGGACATCACTATATGTATAAACGCGTGGGGGGAGTAAGCATGATGGAAGGGAGGAAGGGTTGGCCTGGCATGGTTGGCATGGGGCTGCTGAGCTGGCCCCATAGCATGGTGGGTGGGTGGCAGCCTAAAGCTGTGAGGGTTCGGGTTTGGAGTGCAGGTGCCACCATTTTAGTGCGTAGCCCAAAATTTTTTCCCCAAATTTCACCCCCGACATGCACCCCTGGAGTTAAGAATCCTTATTAGGGGGTGCAGGTGCAGCCTCCACATTAACATTGAAATTCTGAGTCCCGGGCGCTTGTTTTCCTGTGCGCTGGGGACGAACATCGCCAAAATTGATTTTCACCAATGTACCCTCACCATAATGACGGTCGCCTTTCGGCAATCGCCATTATGACATAGAACCATGTTATTCCTTACCTAAATACTATGGGCAAATGCACAGAGCCCTATGCACCCTTATGTGGGTGTGCACATTGGTCTTGATGCACAGATGCCTCTGCACATCTACAAAAATTTGTTTACAACCTGCAGAACCAAGTCCCAATTTAATCAGTGGATTGATATGTGCAGTCAGGTTGATCTGGCTGCACATCGTGGCCATCCACACTGTGAGCGGCATGCCACAAAGGCCTACAGGAGGATATGGAGGCTATGTCAAGGGGTTCACTACAGTAAGGTTTACTCTCCCCTACATCAAAGTGCACAAGAGTGCTTGGACCCAAACACCACCCCACCCCACTTTTAACCCCTAAGTGTTACCCCAACCCCCTGAGTCAGTATGGAGGGCTGGGAGGCATAATGTGACTAATATTGTGAATCAGATATGACAGTCCATGGTTGACTAACATATTCCACAATCCCCTGCTCACATGGAGCAGGGGTTCCCTTCCCTGGCTGACCATGGTTCTTGTTGGAAGCCCAGTGTCCAGAATGGCTCAGCCAGAGTGCCCATTTTCCCTGCCTGAGGGTATGTGTGCACAGATCAAGATGGAAAGAGACTGCAGATGCTGTCCAATGTGGAGTGGCATCATAGGCAGATATGCACAGGCTGGTAATGTGCAAGTCATGTGTGCACCAGCCTTACTGGGGATCAAGCCCTATGTCAGACATGGTGAGGCATAAAGAGGGAAAATTCTCGAGGAAGCCCAGTGGAAGGCCTATTCTCAATATGTACTGGAACTACAAAACACTTTCAAAAGTTTTTGTTTTTGATTAATACTTTTAAGAGCTTTTGCTGCTGGTCATAAATAGCAGAAGCTTCAACTTAACTTTTAGTCAAAAACAGAAGCTTATTAAAGTGGTCCCTCGTGACCTATAACAGGAGCAACAAGAGGATTACGCGCATCATTCCAGTCTTTAGACCCCTCTGCCCACTAACTCTCTAGTCCCATCCATTACAAAATAACCTTGCTTGTCTTCAAAATCCTACCTGAATTAGCCCCCTCACCCCCAATTTTCTGACCTTTTCAACACCAGTAGCCTGTCTTGTATTTTCTCCTCCTCTAACTACAGTACAGGCTACTTCCAGTCCCTTTCCACCATTGGAGAAAGGTCTTTCACTGTTTCTGTCTTTTCTATCCTAATTGCGCTGATTTCTGACTTCAGTAAATGTCTAGTGTCAGTTTACTGATAGTAATTTATTGTGTTCATTTCTCTGTTTTTTCTCTGTTCTTTATTTTATATCGATGTGTTCCTTCAGTTCAGTTTTTTGTAAGTTATGACTGATCTCCACAGCAACTTTCTGTAGCCCATTTATTTTCATTTGACCTGTAATAACCCTGTCCTTGCAGTACAGGAAGGTTTTGTTCACTGAAAAGTGCCAGCTGGGAACTGACACTCTGGTATCATCCTTGAGTCAATAGGCTAGGGTGAGGAGTTTAGTGGTGCAGATAAGGAGGGTGTCCTGATGGTGCCAGAATGGCTGATCCAGGAAATAAGGAGGTTGCAAGGCTCCTAGCCAAGGGCTTGGCTGCCTTCTGCCCCCAAACCTTTGTAGTTCCACGTGTTGCTGAAGCCCTGGACACCTCAACCATTTGAGGGTGTTGAAGATAGTTGTTTTTCCTTAAACTCTAGTTGCCTGCCAGGGAGAAACCTCTGGTATGAAGGGCAGGCCCTTGGATCGGGGAGTATTTATATGCAGATCATACACAGAGGAGAAGTATGTAGAGGGCCCACCAGGAAGATGTGGGAATCACAAAGGGGTTGCCCATCAAGGGAAACAATCTAATGGCTGGCAGGCCTGTGGTGAATTCCCCCAAAGGCAACAATGAACCCAAAGTTTTCAGGCAAGACTGTGGCAGATGAGAACTGCCATTCAATGTAGATTTGTCTCTGGAGTATATGAAGAGACCATCAGAACTGAGTCCTTCAGAGGTGGCACTGTTGGCATGACTCATGAAATTAGAGTACAAACTGGGCTAGCCATTGATCATGTCAGGACATATGTAGCTGGGTGTGGTACTAACCAAGCGGACCTTGGGAGGAGAATGGGAGGGTGGCTGAACAGAGAAAGGTAATGGGCTGCTGATTGTCTTCCCTGAAGAACTGGACTCAACAGCATGGTGTATTCCTTCACAGTGAGGTAACAAGAAAACTCCATAAACAGTAGTATGGGAAAACTGTAAAGATTATAGAAAGGAAAATCACAATGTAATGCACCAACAGTAGAGTTATATGACATGGAAGTACAGATTGTTCACATACGAATATATGAATTAACCAGTAGAAGAGGGCCTTATGGTGCATCAAGTCTGCCCGATGCATTGCCTATGCATTTTTCTTTGTACATAATTGTCATTTCCAAAACCTGGCTCGAGCCTAGTATCCTCATGCATGAGGTTGAGCCCCAGGGGTTTAAGTCCTTTAGGCATGATAGATGTGGTAGGAAGGGTGGTGGAGTTATCATCTATGGAAAAACCTCCCTAAATGCTTCCTTGGTGGCAACCCCTGACCTTACCCACTCAGGTAGCAAGGCAGTGTTCATCAAAATATTGCTTGGTGAGACTAAGGCCCTGCTGATAGGCTGCATCTGCAACCTGCCTAAGACTGCAAAAGATGCCTTAAAGAGCCATCTGGCTCCGATCCTTGGGCTATCTCAGTGGGAGAAAATAATCCTGGGTGACTTTAACCTCCATTGGGATCAGCACACCAGTAATGACTTAAAATCCACTTTGCTTAAGGCCAGTCTCACCCAATTGATCCGAGAACAAACAAGGTTGAACATTAGGTCAGGAAATCACACCATGTTAGATTGGATCCTCGCTTCCAACCCCAGTAGTTTCAAACTGGCTGGGACATTTGTGGATTCAATCATCAACCACGCCTCTATATTCAGCATCTAGAGAAAAGACCATCCCAATCCTTCATCCAGAATTTTTTAGGCTCGGGATTATTCCAAATTTGACACTTGCTCCTTTCTCAAAACCCTATCGGTGGTGGATTGGACTCAAATAAAGATAGCCCCTAGTCTGGACTCAGCCCTTGAATTCTTCATCAATAACTTCCTCGCGGTTGCCAATAAGCATGCCACCCTAAAGCAAATCAGAGTCAAGGGACAACACTCAAGGTGGTCGACCCATGACCTAAAAGAACAAATGAGGGTGAGGAATAGAGCATGGGGTAAATTCAAGTCCACAAATCTGTCCAAGGATTTGGTGGAATACAGAGAATTGAGAAACAAGTGTAAAAGAAACTAAAATCTGCTTAAAGACAATACCTCCAGAACCTACAAACTACCATGAAAGATGTGACATAGTAGAAAATGCTGTCTGTTATACTAACCTGCAAGGTGTTGCTAATGCACTTAATACATTCCTCACAGATCTGGACAAATTTAAAAATAATCCCTCTAAGTTTCCCCCCTCCCCCCAGGATCATTTACAAGAGCAAACCCCTTACCCTAATTTTCACTTCAAACTTGCAACTAAATCTGAGTTCCTAAAATTGCTAAGAAAACTCAAATCATTAGGCTCTGCTGGGTATGACAAGCTGGAGCCCTGGCTTCTCAGAATTGTAGCCCACGTCATTGCCTTTCCAATCACTTGGCTTTTCAATAGACCGCTGTTTGAAGGCAAAGTCCCTGCAGTGAGAAAAGTTGCCCTGGTTACTCCTATCCTTATAGGTTGGGATATTGAACTTTTTGAGAACTACAGACCAATATCCATCCTCTGCACTCTAAGTAAAATGTTGGAGAGGATTGTGTACCAGCAGGTTCAGGAATACGTTGGACGGCACAATTTACTAACCGCATGACAACATGGTTTTAGAAAAAAATCATAGTACTACCATGGCCCTGATTAGCCTTACCAGGGATATATTCTCATCTATGAATGATGGCCTTTTAACTGGCATGGTCTTTATAGACCTCACCACAGCATTCAGCTTGGTGAATCATCAGCTGCTTATCACTAAACTAACATCCCTTGGTCTTGATTGTCTGACTACATAATGGTTCACTGACTACCTTAATGGCAGATCACAAATTGTCAGATGGCATGGCACTAAATCTGACAAATGCCCTATCACAGACTGTGTCCCATAGGGTTCGATACTGGGACCATTCCTGTTTTCCCTATTTATTAACAATTTGCCTCAGCACTGTGGAGGGACCAAGGTGACCCTATATGCTGACAACGCTGTGCTTTATGAGTCCTTCCGAGATGTTGTCCAGCTAAACCACCTACTCAGTCGAGACCTTGTTTCACTTGAGAATTGGTTTCTTGCTAATAAGTTAGTTATTAATGGAAAAAAGACCAAAGCCATGCTATTTGGCCCTAAATGCCTGGGCCCAACCCGCTCACATTTATTGCCACCAGTGCTTTCCAATGGCTCAAAGATTAAGATGGTCGACTGTATCAAATATCTAGGTATGTACTTAGACCAAGACTGCTCTTTAAGGGCCCTATTGACCATCTAACCAAGACTGTCAACCAAAAGTTAGGTCTCTTATATCATCTGAGCCCTTTCCTCACTCATGAATCCAAACTCAAGGTTGCCACCGGTACATTCCTTCCCATCTTGTATATGGGGCCCTTTACTACATTCAGTAAGAAGCTCTGAAATGCAAAGGCTTAGAACCCTGTATCACAGTGTAGGATGCTTCACCACAGGGTCCCTGCAGCTGGAGCATCACTGCAAGGTACTACCTTCTTTAAGGTGGCCTCCTCTCAAGGGCAGATTATCATATCCTGCACTGTGCCTTGCTTTTAAGCACCAGCAAAACAGTGCCCCCCCGCAGCCTAATGAACACGTTAGCTCCCAAAAAGAATGTAAGAACACCAAGGACATGTGGTCACCAGCTTCTCCAAGTCCCCAAGGTGATGATTTCCCTTGGACTTCAGTCCTATGCTGCCTTTATCCCACCCATCTGGAACGATCTCCCTAGTAGTCTTCAGGAATGTACCTCCCTTGATTGCTTCAAGAAGGGTCTTAAGACCCACCTTTTGGAACTGAGCCTCTGCACCTGCTACCGCTGAGACTTAGCCGATTCCCTGCTGCTAGTCTATCCTCACTGGGACCTCAATTTGATTGTGGATGTCTCCTGTAAAATTGTACTTCTTCTTCTGTTAATATTGATTGTATCTAACATGACACTGTATCTTGAACTTGGTCAAAATTTCGATATTGACTGTTAATTGTTTCTCCTGTTGATGTTTTTTGTACGTAACCTGCCACCGTATCTTTAACTTATTTGATATGCCTGTATTGACTGTTAATTGTGAAATGACATGTATGCATTTTAATGTGTTTTATAGATGTATGTAATTAATTCTGAGTCACCCCTGAAAAAGGGACCTTTATGGTCTCAGAGGCCTACCCTGTTACCAGAATTTAAATAAATAAAATAAAATATGTCGCCTCTACCCTCCACCACTTCTGAGACACTCTTACCCTCCCCTGAACTTTATCCCAATCCTCTTAAAGCCATCAACACTCTTCTTGTTTACTAGCTCTTCTGGTGGCCTGTTCCACCCTGCTACAACTCTCTAAAGGAAAAAGTTACTCCTGACCTCCTTCCAGAACCTACTTCCAGCCAGTTTGTAATAGTGCCACCTTGTCTTCTTGTAATCACTGTTCTTAAAAGGTTCTTATTAACCTTGTTAATGCCTTGATGTGCTTAAAGTTTTCTATCATTTTCACATGTTCCTTTATGTCCTCTAGTGAGTACTTCTCCAAGTTCTCCAGCCTGTGATCATATGACAGCCTCTACTGCCCCTGAGTCATTCTTGTTGCCCTTCTCTGTACCACCTCCAGCTGGTTAATGTCCTTTTTGTGATAGAGGTTCAAGAACTGTAGGTAGTACTTCAGGTGTGGTCACACCATACGAACATATGGAATTGCCAGCAGATACAGGCCATAATGGGCTATCAAGTCTGCTCGGGTGGACAGCTCAGTTTAGTTCCCTGGAGCTGCCCCACTCCCATACCCCTCTTGAGGTCTACCACCTTCCCCCAAGTACCCTCCCCCTTTCACTTCCCCTTAATGACTCCTCCTGTCCTAATTTTCTTCTTCTCCCTATCCCATCATTCCTTGAAACTAGCCACTGTATTTGCCACAACTACCTCCTCTGGCAACTTGCTCCACCTTGACACCACCCTTTCCATAAAAAAGTGCCCCCTCATTTCCTTTTTAAATCTACCCCCACTATCTTTAGGCTATGCTCCCTTGTTGTACCCTCCCTTCTTAAATTAAAGATGCCCCCTGATCCAACCCTGTTTAAGTTCTTAAGGTATTTGAAGGTCTCTATCATGATTCCCCTTTCTCTACTGTCCTCCAGGGAGTACATGTTGAGCTCCTTTAGCCTCTCCTTATATGTTCTATCCCCCATGCCCTGTATAATTTTGGTTGCCCTCCACTGGACCCCCTCCAGTAGATTGATATCTTTTTTCAGCTATGGGCACTAGAACTGTACACAGTACAATGTTTCATATCACCCTTGATCATGACTGCAAGGTCCTTTTCCTCCTCTGAGACTGTCACCTGTACAACCCTCAGCCAGTAAGTAGCCCCTGGGCTCCTGGCACCCAGGTGCTTGACCTTGCATTTCTTAGCATTGAAACCCAACTGCCAGATGCATCACCATTCCTTCAGCCTAGCCAGATCCTCCCTTAAATTCTGTCTCCTCTCCTCAGTGTCCACCCTCCCACAGAGCTTACTTTCATCTGCAAAAGCAGATCTTACCTTTAACTCCTTCTGCTATGTCACCAATAAAGATGTTGAACAGCATAGGTCCAAGTACTGAGCCCTATGGGACCCTGCTGGTTACAGATCTAGGTTTGGATAGTTCACCCCCTACCACTACGCTTTGGTTCCTGTCCCACAGCCAATTCTTGACCCACCTCAGCAGTTTTTACCCTGTTCCCAGGTCCTTCAGCTTGCTGATCAGCCTGCCATGTGGCATTGAATCAAACACCTTGCTGAAGTCCAGGTACAGATGTTCACCACCTGCCCCCATCCAATGACCTTGTAACGCAGTTGAAGAAGTTAATCATGTTGGTTTGACAAGATCTTCCCCCTGACAAACCCATGCTGCCTGTCATCCTGGAGGCCACTTATCTCAAGGAAGGACACCAGCCTTTCCTTAAGAATGGTATCCATTATCTCCCCAAGTATAGAGGTTAGTCTAACCATTCTGTAGTTACCTGGCTCATCCCTGGGACCACTCTTATGGAGTGGTACTACATGTGCTGTTCTACAGTCCTGTGACACACACCCCTCCTCCAGCAAGGTGTTAAACAGGTCCATCAGTGGGGCTGCTAGTACCTCCGCGACCTCCCTCAGGAACCTTGGGTGTACACCATCTGGGCCCAGTGCCATGTCCACCTACAGTTCCATTAGTCCCCTTAAGACACTGTCTGCCCCAATCTCCCCTTCAGTATCCCTCTCCCCCGGCTCTGTATCTGTAAAGGGCAGTATAGCCTCTTATCTTCTGCTGGTGCTTATGCAACTAAGCATCCTATTTTACCTTGTTGATCCTTGCTGCATTGCATATCTGGTTTCAGATTCCTCATGTCTGCAATCACCAGGTCATTCTCCTCTTCAAACACAATGACAGTCACTTCCCCTAGTCTGTACTCAACCCTAGGGTTCTTACTCCCCACATGCATGACCTTGCATTTCTTGGGATTGAACCCTCGTTGATGGATTCTGGACCATTTTTCCAGTGTTTTGATATCCTCCTTCAAGTCTCTGAAGTCCCTGACCCCCTCCTGTGTGTGTCTATCCTCCCACAGTGCTTGGTGTAACTACAAAAAGGTACATTTTGCCCTCCCTGCTGTCCCTAATGTCATTAATGAATATACTGAACAGCACCAGTCCAAGCACTGACCCCTGTGGTAACCCATTGGTAATCTCCCTTATCTCTGAGTATTCTCCTCTGACCACCACATTCTGGGTTCTTCCCCATAACCAGTTTGCCACCCACCTAGTCATTTCTGCCCCTGCCCCAAGGTCTTCTAACTTATTAATCAATCTCTTATGGGGGACCGAGTCAATAGCCTTGTTGAAATCCAAGTACAGTATGTCCACTGCCTAGCCTCTATCCACCTCATTTGTTACCTTGTTGAAGAAATTAATAAAAGTTCATTTGGCAAGACCTCGGTTCCATAAACCCATGCTGTCTGTTGTCTTGGAGCCTGTTTGCCTCAAGGAACTCAAACAATTTTTCTTTTAGAATGGCTTCCATCAGCTTTCCAGCTATCAATATCACATTGACTGGTCTGCCTTCCTGGATACATTGCAGGACTGCCTGCTGATGCAGCTGGTTAAGGAACCCACAGGACAGGAGGCTATTCTTAACATAGTGCTCACCAACTCAGAGACAGTGAGTGGAGTGAGGGTAGGGGAGCCACTGGGGTCCAGCAACCATAACTCAGTTTGGTTCAGACAGGCCCTCAGGAGCAGAATGTCCCTATCAAAAACTGAAGCCCTAGATTTCAGAAGACCAGACTTCAGCTGGATAAGGGAGCTGGCCCGAGACAAATTGATCAAGGTGGATAGCACCAAAGATGTAGAGGAAAGATGGGGAGCAATTAAGGGGACCATTCTTGAGGCAACAAAATCATGCATGAGAACTGTCATAAAATTAAACAGGTACAAGAGATCAATATGGTTCTCAGAAAAAGTCAGAGAAGTAGTGAGGGCCAAGAAAAAGGCTTTCACTGGGTACAAGTTAAAGCAAGGGGAGGAGTAATGGAGATAGTACCAAATAAAAATTAGGGAAGCAAAGAGGACAGTCAGGGAGGCAAAGCCAGACAAGCAGCTACATGTTGCAGAGAGGGTCAAGGGTTGGGAAAAACAATTCGTCAGCTATATTAAGCAGAAAAGAAAGCAGGGAGAGTGTACCGTTAGCCTACGGGGGGAGGAGAGAGTACTAGAGGTAGGTGAACACAAAGCAGCTGTTCTTAATCATTACTTCTGTTTAGTCTTCGCAAGGGAAGACAGTGGGCCTCTAACTGAAAGTGGCATCAAGGTGACTGCCAAGAGCATTCCTGAAATGAGACAGCCAGTATTTATCAGAGAAAGAGTCCAGAAGGAGCTTGAAACCCTAAAGGTAGATCAAATCCTTTGGCTGGACTGAATGCACACAATGGTGCTCAAGGAATTGGCTGTGGAATTGGCTGAATTAGTAGGGGTAGTTCTGAAAAACTAGAGGGCAGCAGATGTAGTCCCACTACAAAAGCAGGGGACAAGGATCAACCAGAGAATTACAGACCTGTAAACCTTACCTCTGCAGTGGGTAAACTGATGAAGTCACTGATCAAAGAGGAGCTTGTGGACTATCTAGACAGCAATAGTGCACAAGATAGCAAACAGCAGGGGTTTGTGGCCAGGAGGTCTTGTCAGACTAGCCATATAGTTTTCTTTGACTGAGTAACAAAGGTAGTAGGTAAGGGCCATGCTGCAGATATACTGTACTTCGATTTCAGTAAGACTTTCGACTCGGTGCCACATAGAAAATTACTGAGGAAGCTGGAAGACCTGGGTGCAGCTAGCAACATAGTTAGGTGGATAAGAAACTGAACAAAGGAGAGATAGCACAGGGTGGTGACAAATAGGATCAAATCAGAAGAGAGGGATGTCATGAGTGGGGTGCTGCAGGAATCTGTCCTGGGTCCTGTCCTCTTCAACATGTTCATATGCGACACTGGAAAGGGCATCAGGGGCAAGTTGTCTCTCTTTGCAGATGACACAAAGCTCTGTGGTGGGCTAGATAATGTTGAAGGGATCAGGGAGATGCAGAGGAATCTACAAAGACAAGCGAGGCAGTCTAAAGTTTAGCAGTTGAAATTAAATTCTAACAAGCAGGAATGATGAATGAATTGACCAGTGAACAGCCAAATTAAAGTTTTATTCAGAAAAGTTCATATCATTTTTCAAAGATGTGGCCATTTCATATACCCCAACATTTCTCTCATTAAACTTCCAGTTTTCACAAGAGGAAGTGGTCCTGTAATTAAAAAAAACATTTTTAGATTTATTTAATGGGTAATGGAGAACCTAGCACCATTAACTATTCCCCATAATCCTTACATGTACTTCAACTGAATACATCTGAAGCCATTTTACAAATTAATATTCACAAACTGTTAACCCACCAATTACATAGATCAAATCAAATCAAACTTTATTTGTAAAAAGGTGCCTTTCCAAAACCAAGGCGCCTGTACATAACATAATAAAATCAATAAATAATTAAAACAATATTAAAATTAATCCAGGCAGCAACATTAAAAATCATTATATGCAAGGCTAAAAGATGTGTTTTTAATGCCCCTTTAAAGCTTTTGACAGTCGGGCAATCTCGCTCCTGACGTGGTAGAGAATTCCACAGGGTTGGGGCCATAAAACTAAAAGATCTAGCCCCAGAAGTCTTTAAACGAACCCTGGGACTCTCCAGCAATCCCTCGTCAGTGGATCGGAGAGAGCGGGAGGGACAGTAGGGACAATGGAGATTCTTCAGGCAGCCAGGTTCCTGATCGTGTAGGGCCTTATAGGTCAGCAAACTGACCTTGAAGGTGATTCGCCAGCATATTGACAGCCAGTGCAGTCCGCGGAGCACAAGCGTTATATGACTGACCCTAGAAGAACCAGTCAATAGCCTGGCTGCCGCATTCTGCACTAGCTGCAAGCAACAAATATCAACCCCCGGTAGCCCAAGATAAAGGGCGTTGCAGTAGTCAAGGCAGGAGGTAATGAAGGCATGGACCAGAGTAGGAAGATCATCAGGAGAAAACAGGTGCTTCACCTGGGCGATGTTCCTCAGATGGTAAAAAGAGACTTTGACAACTACTGACACCTGGGATTTAAGTGTCAAACAGTCATCAAACATAACACCCAGGTTCCGCACCCGGTCTGAGGTAGTTAGCTGAACAACCCCAAGCCATAAACCCGAGGGTGATCCCACCAATAAACCCACCTCCTGGCAACCTGGGTCCACAACCAATACTTCAGTTTTCCCTGGATTCAACCGCAGCCAACTCACATTCATCCAGTCCTGGATTTCGGCTAGACAGTTGTTAAAGACCAAAATGGCAGCATCTTGGCCGGGCACAAAGGACATGTACAGTTGAGTATCATCTGCATAGCAGTGAAAGCTCACACCGTACCGCCTAATAATCACTCCCAATGGCAGCATGTACACTGCAAACAACATGGGTGCCAAAATAGAGCCCTGAGGCACCCCACAGTATAGGGGGAATGATGCCGAGGAAAAAATCCCAGACATCACCCTCTGAGTCCTACCCTCGAGGAAAGATCGAAACCAACTGAGGACTGTACCAGACAGTCCACAGATAAACTGCAAGTGCTCCAACAGCTCACCATGGTCCATGGTGTCAAATGCTGCAGAGAGATCAAGAAGGACCAAGATGGAACAAGTCCTTCGATCTCTCATTATTAGGAGGTCATTTAGTACCCAGACAAGAGCTGTCTTGGTACTATGTCTCTTCCTAAATCCGGACTGGAGAGAATCATAGACACTGTGGCTGGTCAAATGATCATCCAGCTGTGACGCGACCACCTTCTCAATAACCTTATCCATAAAGGGCAGGTTAGGGACAGGCCTGTAGTTAGCCAGACAGTCTGGGTCCAAGGAGGACTTCTTAAGAAGGGGCTGAACAACAGCCTCTTTCAGTGGATTTGGAAAAATCCCCTTCTCCAAAGACCTCCAGACTATCTCAGCAAGGACCGGACCAATTTTATCCACACAGCCGACTAGGAGACGTGTGAGGCCCTGGTCCAAACCACAGTTGGTTGGATGCAATAACTGGATGACCATCACAATGTCACTGATTGTGGGAAGGCTGAAGTCAGACCACACAAATTGGATGTCCGACATTTCCTGCTGACCATCACAGCTCCCATTAGGGAGGGTCAAATGGATATCAGACTTGATTGTGGCAACCTTATCCGAAAAAAATTGAGCAAACTCCTCACACCATTCTTGAGAAAAGGTTCTTTTGGGCTGAAGACAGAATGGATTGCACAATCTGTCCACAGTCCAGAAAAGCTGAGCTGGTCTATTCTGTGCAGCAGCAATCTCTCTGGACAGGAATTCTGCCTTCTTACGAGAGATTGCTGATTGATAGACCACGCAATGGTCCATCAAACTAAGTCTGTCACAATCCAGGCCCGATTTCTGCCAACACCTCTCTAACTTTCATCCGACTCTCCTCAACTCCCTCAGAGTCTCATCAAACCAGGGAGACCTGGGGCAAAGAGTGAGGGGACGAACACGAACAGGAGCAATGGAATCCAGGGTCCCTACTACCGCCTTATTATAGGCAAGTACCAAGTCCCCTGGATCCATGCAATCACTCAGTAATCCCGATAGGTCCAGCACTGCCATCAGGCCATCTGGGGAAACACCCCTCAAAGGGTGGTACCAGACCATCTCCATAGGGGCTGGCCTATTAGGGGTGGCCTTGAAACTGAACCCAATGGTGTGATGGTCAGACCATCTGACTGGTTCCACCACCAAATCCGATATCTCCATCCCCATAAGAAATACCAAGTCCAATGAATGACCACCAATATGGGTCTAGGAGGAAATAACCTGTGTGAAGCCCAGTGAAATCATTAACTGGTGGAAGTCCTGACCAAACTGTGAGAGTTCATCGCTGACCCAGGCATTGAAATCTCCCAGAACCAACCATCTAGGGGATCCCAATGTCAGGTCGACAATGAAGTCTGCGACTTCCCGCAGGAAAACATTCCCATCACCTGGTGGACGGTAAACAAGAAGTATCCTGCACCCCACACCCTTGCCCATGATACATTCAAAGGAGTTGGTAGTTCCCACTGGTACCTCCACTAGGCCCAGTTTCGTTCTAAAACAGATAGCAACACCCCCGCCCCTATAATCCATCCTAGGGCGGTGTATCACTGAGTACCCAGCTGGAATTGCTGATGTCAAAACAGGGCCAGCATTCTCATCTAGCCAGATCTCAGTGATGCACGCCAGTCAGATGTTCCATCAAAATCCGCAATAATAGCGGTTTTGTTTTTAATAGACCTGGCGTTGCATAACACCACCCGAGTAGGATGAGAATCCGAGGATGACCATGCTACCTGCCGACTACAAGCAGAACCCTTGGGTATGGGAACCAGACAGGGAGGACCCCTTTCCTGGACCCATTTCACCCCAGGGCGTCTCCTTCGCCTCGCTATCCTACTCCTCTTTCCATTCCCTCTCAGGCCCAACTCTCATCCTCCTCCTTTTCTAACAATCCCCAGAGCTCTACACCGTCCTATACACCTCTGGCGATATGGGAGGACAGAGAAAAGGACAAAGGTCCCTGAGCCTGGAGGGGGAATAGTACCCGACCATCCTTATGCCTTCCCAACACATATTTACCACACTAAGCAAATACCAGCAAATAAACAATCCCAAAATACAAATTAACCCACACCCAAAACATAAAATAATCAAACACTCTAACAAACATCTACAAAAAACTATAACCAAAAAAAATTCCCTATATAACAATTTAGCAGCAAAATATAAAAGTCCAAGTTAGGAAAAAAATCACAGTCAAATAAGTCTCAGATTTTTGAATTATTTTGGTCTGAATAGCTCCCACCTCTTCAGACATGACCAGAGAGGAAGGCCAGACTAAACTCTCACTTTAATCTGACCAACCAACCAGAGTTTGATGGAGTAGAAAAAACTTTTTGATAAGGCACTCTCACTGCCAACATATATCCAGTAGAACGCAGGGACAGTCAGTTCCAATTCTCAGTTTTTCAATTCAAGAGTCCCATCCCACGATACACAACATAAAGTCAAAACAAATTCAGCTTACCCAAACCAGTCCCGACTCCACAGAGGATCCTACACAGATCCAAGTCCAGTACACAGATCTCTCCAAGGACTTCCAATTTAAAAGCTGATTCCACACCACACCGATATGTACCTAACCCCCCACAGCTGTCTCTACAGCTATCGAGGCAGGTACAAATAATAACCGGAGTGCTAAACAAGATTGTTTTAGGCAAAAGACCCCCCAACACAAACCCGAGGGGAAGTCATCTCCTCACCCGCCGAGCCCACGACTACAGCCCCCAGGCTAAGCCAACCAAATATTTGCCCCCCCGCCCTGGGCTGCTCAGGAGACAAGACAGCCCCTACCCACCTTCCAGCAGGCCAAGAGCCCAAGCTTCCTGCCCTACTCGGCGGAAATTCGAAGGCCACCCCAAGTAGGGCAAGGGAATCCCTGCTCACAATCCTCGCTACTCACGGTTTTCCACAGCACTGATACTGACTTGACTTGGATTCAGCCTCAAGGAGACTCCGATTCTCCATAGAGTCCTCAGGTATTCCAAAAGTCAGTTTCTTCGAGTTAGGGACTAAGGGACTTCCCCACTCACAGCTCTTCCATAACAGAGGTCAGTACCACTCTGTTTCAGTCCAACCACCAAACAACTTGTGCATAGTCCGATTCTCTGTGAAAACACCACTGTAGTTCCTTCCTTCAGAACGTCAAATCTCCACTCTGAATCTCCTCCTTTGCTCCCCGAATCTCCTCCTAGTCATTCACAGTACTCCAGGCAGGTAAGAGAACCGACAAATTAATCAAACCTCCAGATTTTATGATAAACATCCAGTGCAATATCTTAAGCACTGGATGAAGCAGGCAGAATATACAAAAAAAAGGATTTCCTAACTCCGTTTAAGCTCCATTTAAGCTCTCAAAGCAAAAACCCTCTCTAAGCCCGGTACGCCAATCAGCCCTTACTAATTCACTCAATTTTCCCTAACTGACTGCCAAAATTGATTATACTAACTAAAAACAAAAGAAAACTAAAACAAATGACTTATTTCAAAACAAATAAACTAAAGAAAAACAAAACTGGTACAATAGCTCTTGTGGACTAGCCTAGCACGGCCGCCATCTTGCAAAGATACATAGATGTTGACGGCAGATAAGGGCCTATGGCCCACCTAGTCTGCCCATTTGCGCAAATAACTTTGCTTCTTCAAGCTTCTCTAGAACTAGGTTGTCCCCTTCCTTCAACTACCAGGATCTCCTGATGCCTTGCATTCTTAAATCCTGTAATCATTTCCGCCCCCACCGCCTCCTCCGTCAGGGCATTCCATTTGTCCACCACCCTCTCCATGAAGAATACTTCCTCACATTCACTCTGAATCTCCCTCCCTCCAGTTTCATTCCATGTCCCCTAGTTCTGGAACATCTTTTTCTATGAAAAATTGTGTTTTCCTGCACCTTGTTCCTTCCCATGAGATACTTATATGTCTCAATAGTATGCCGACCATACGGCGACACCATTACAGTGAACACATAGATGCCGACAACATTGACAAGTTCACTGTAATAGTCCGCCCAGCACTCTGTCTCCCAGTCCTGCACCCCCTCCCCAAATCAACTCCGACTCAGAGTTGGAATCCTATAGTTGAAGTGTGGGGGGCAAAGCCCCCCAACAGAAACGATGCCAGGGTCTCCCTGATGGATTTATGTAGGCCGCAACTTGCGGTAGACTTAAATCCATCGAGTGATGTCGGTCGACAACATAGTTGTCTAACCGGCATCGTAGAGCCTATTTCAGTCATATCCCCCCTCTCCCTCCTCTCCTCCAGGGAGTACATATTTAAGTATTTCAGCCTGTCCTCATAGGTTTTGTGATGTAATCCTTGTACCATCTTGGTTGCCCTCCTCTGAATTGCCTCCACCCTGTCTATGTCCTTATGTAGGTAAGGCCTCCAGAACTGGACACTGTACTTGAGGTGTGGCCTCACTAATGCATTGTATAGTGTAATTATAACCTCCCTTTTCCTGCTGGTGATACCCATGCCTATGCATCCCAGCATCCTGTTTGTTTTTCCTGATGCCTTGTCACACTGACTCCCTAACTTAAGGTCATCAGCGATGATAACCCATGGGTCCCTTTCCTGCTTGCAGCATTCTATATCCTCTCCCTTCCCCCCAGTTGATATGTTGTTCCTAGGTTTTTGTGCCCCATGTGCATTGTTTTGTATTTCTTTGTCTTAAATCTCAACTGCCACTTCCTTGATCTGTCCTCAAGCTTCTGCAGATCTCTCCTCATTCTATACATGCCCTCAGACTTGTCCACTCTGTTGCAGAGCTTCATGTCATCAGCGAACAGGCATATCCTCCTTCAAGGGTTTCTGTAATGTCACTGATAAAGATGTTGAAGAGGACTGGACCCAGCACTGATGCCTGTGGCACCCCACTGGCCACCCTTCCCTCTGTGGAGTGACAGCCATTTACCACCACCCTCTGTGTCCTCTATACCAGCCAGTTCCACACCCACCGCACCACCGTCCTACCCATTCCCATGTTCCCTAGCTTGTTTAACAGCCTTCTATGTGGCACAGTGTCAAAAGCCTTGCTGAAGTCCAGGTAGGCCACATCCACTGTTCCCCCAACCCCCCAATCCACCTCCCTTGTCACCCAGTAGAAAAATTCAATGAGGTTAGTTTGGCACGACCTTCCCCCAGTAAAACCATGTTGCCTTGGGTCCTGTAGACCATTAGCAACAAGGTGTTCCACTATTCTTTCCTTTAGTGCTAACCATCTTACCCACACCTGTGACCCATATGCGTAAACAAACTGGCTAAACCTTCAAGGCAGAGTACAATTCCAGGTATGTCGGTTTGGGAAAAAAACCTGTGTAGGACTTTTCCCCCCAACCATCCAGAAGCTCCTCATTGTGGCCCCCAACCCCTACAACACAAGAAGCAAAGCCAGACATTCTCTTATTGTCCCCTTCTTTCACAGCTCGCAGGCACACAGGACATTTGCGTACCATGCCCCTTTTTGGCTTAATGAACTCCCCCCGGAGATCAAAGGCTCAGTGGGCCTTTCATAAAGGACCCTGTCTGAAATGCTTCAGATGGGCACACAAGTGTCTCTTTAAAAAAGTTGCTTTTTATGTGACTATAATGGTGTCTGCTACATTTTTTGAGATGGTTAGTGCTGGGTCTTGTTCTGGTTCTGATATTTATTGCGTACCTTACAGCACCCCATGCCTTGTGCACATTTGTTGGCTTTTCAGCTGGCCTATCTGAGCAGCTGTGACTGGTTACCCGGCTTTCCTTTTCCTTATCCTCCTCCCACCCATCCTCTTCTCCCTCCCCCCTCCTACCTCCCCTCCTCCTCCCTTCTGAGCCCTATCTTATCCCCTCCCTAATCTCCTCCTTGCACACGTCTTCTTATTTACTCCTTGCTGCACTTATTTCCATCCCTACTTCTCTCCTCCTTCCCTGTTCCTCTCTCCATTTTGACAATGAAATGTTTTTCTGCTTAGTAGTTCAAGTGCTGCAGCTCTATTTTTGCATTGTATGCAACCCTATACTTTGCCTGTATTATTAACAGTTTAAGATTTTTGCTGCACTTATATTTCTGTATGGTCACATTTTCTCGAAATTCTTATACTGTCATGTGTCTGAATTTGTCTATAAATTATTTGCTACTGACGTGGAACCTTTATAAACAAGCTTCCAGCTCAAAGGTGTAATCTTAGATATCAATAAAAAAAATAAATAAATAAATAAATAAAATAAGTGTTTCCATGATTTTCCCCACTACTGAGGTCAGGCTGACTGGTCTGTAGTTTCCCACGTCCTCTCTGTTCCCACTTTAGTATAAGGGACTATATCAGCTGTCCTCCAGTCTTTGGGTACCTCTCCTGTTTCCAGGTCACCGGCTAAACAGGGTTGCCAGAGGCTCAGACACCACCTCTCTTAGCTCCTATGCACTCTGGGGTGTACCCCATCTGACCCCATAGCTTTAGTGAGTCTTATTCCTTTCAGTTCCTTTAGGACCCTTTCCCATGGAAAAGGACTTGTATAAATTTTCATGCCCTTCCTACTCCCTTCTGGCCCATTACCCGCTCCCTCCTCTGTAAAGACTGAGCAAAAATATCTGTTCAGTATGTCTGATTTGCTGTTGTCATCCTCCACTCTACTCCCATCTTCCCCTTTCAGTCTCACAATTCCTCCCTTTGCTTTCCTTTTTTCACTTACGTACCTGTAAATAATTTTGTCCCTTCTAACCACTGATTTCGCAATGCGTTCCTCCATTTGTGCTTTGGCTTCCCTTACTGCCCTTCCTGCCTCCCTTTGTTTCTCCTGGTACTGCTCCCTGTCCCCTTCTGCCTGTGTCTTTTTGTGTTGTTTGAATATGATTTTTTTGGATTTCACTTTCTCCACTACCTCCTTGGAATACCATAATGGTCTCCCCTTCCTTTTCCCCTTGCTAACCTGTTTTATACATAATTGTGTTGCCCTTGTTATCCCTGTTTTGAATACTGTCCACTGTTCCTCCATCCCTAATTTCCTCCCTATTCCAGTTAGTGCCTCTTCCAAGCATTTCCCCATTTTTCCAAAATATCCCCTCCTAAAGTCAAGGATTTGTGTTTTTGCTTGGCTGGGTTCTGCCCCTTCAGTTATGTCAAACCACACTGACTGGTGGTCACTGTTCCCCAGGTGCTCCCCCACTGTGATCCCAGTCACACTGTCCCCATTTGTGAGCACCAGATCCAGTATTGCCTCCTGCCATGTGGGTTCTATGACCAGTTGTTTAAAGAAGGCTCCCTGAAGGGAGTCCAGGATAAACCTGCTCTTGGCTGACGCTGCTACTGGGAGGCTGCAGTTCACATCTGGAATATAAAAGTCAACAACCAAAACTACCTCCCCCTTGTGTGCCATCCTTTGACTAGCTAGCATCATCTCCCTATCCGTCTCTTCCCCCTGGGCTGGTGGTCTGTAAATTACCCCTGTGCAGATGGCTGACCCCATTTGGTTGTCCTCCAGAGGAGGGCAACCAAATGATTTGGGGCTTGGGGGACAGGACCTATGAGGAGAGGCTCGAAGAGCTAAATATGTACACATTGGAAGAGAGAAGAGACCGGGGGTACATGATAGAGGTCTTCAGGTACATGAAGAGGGTAAATAGGGGAGGAACAGTCGGGGTGCTTCGAAGGAAGGAGTTGGGGGCCACTAGAGGGCATGGGTGGAAGCTGAAGGGGGGAAGATTCAGGGGAGAAAGGAGGAGGTGCTACTTCACTGAGAGGGTGGTGGAGCCATGGAATGCACTGCCTAGGGGGCTGGTGGAGGCAGAGACAGTGGAGGGGTTCAAGAGGGGGTGGGACAGGTACAGGGGAAGGGTTCTGGAAGCAAAATCCAATGCAGCAAGAATATCCGAAACTGGGAAGTGAGAAGCCAGAGAAGGCGAGGGGGGCAGCAAGGTCAGCACCCAGGGTGGGGGCTGACCAAACGAGCAGACACGAAAGACCGTTAGGCCTATTCTGCTGGCATTTTAGTATGTTAGTATTTTCTTTCAAGCTTAACCCACAGTATCACACCTCCTCCTTGTTCTCCTTGAATCTCTGTGGCCTTTATGTTATCTTTCACATAAAGCACCACTCCTCCCCCCTTCCTGTCTGTCCTCTCACTCCTGAATAGAGTGTAACCTAGTATGGCTATCTCCCAGTCGTGGTTATCATTACATCAGGTCTCTGTGATGGCCACAATGTCCAGGTCCAACTGTGCCATGGCTGCCTCCAGGTCCTCCATCTTGTTACTAAGACTCCTGGCATTGGCACACATGGCTCTCCAGGATGTGACTTCCCGCCCCTGTTTTGTTGCCATAAGCCCCCGGCATTCTTTTTGCCCAGTCTTCCCTGGCTTCTGCCCTTATGTTGAATTCTGCCTTCTGTCTGTCTATCCACTCCTTGGGTACATGTGTAGAGCATGTGCTTATTGGGGGACTAAGCCTCCTGATCTTCCTGGCACTTGGAGGCATATTTCTAAGCATTCAGTAGTCTTTGCCACTAGTGGAGCAGTATACAGCCTGTGTGAGCTCTGATCAGGACACTGCCATCTAGTGCTAATCTGGCAGCATCCTGTATCCTCATACATTTTCAAGTCTGCCACTTATTGCAGTGTGGTGACATCAGACACACGCTCCAGGTGGCTGACATCATCCTTAGTGACAATGGGTGACGTTAAGTATTGCAACCTCCTGGGAACACCAAAAGGGGCTAGAGTGTTTAAATGGATATCAGTTTGAGAGGCATAGACATTTGTGAAACCCCTTTACATTTGAAGAAGATGTATGAGGCTTGAATGATAACTCTTTTTATATTTAACAGATATTTGTTTAAACATACTAGCCCCTTTTGGTGTTCCCGGGAGATTACAATCATTTGGGTTGCCCTTTCTCACTAAGCACTCAGTGAATGCATGGAGATCCAGGGATGATGTCAGTCACTTGGAATACAATCCAAAAAGCAGGGAGGAGGTCCAAATTTAGTCACACCAAGAGGATACCAGAAATAAGTGACAAATATTGGCTGCATAAAAGATACAGAATTTGTTAAACAGTAATGGCTGTGAGAAAGATGTGGATTACCATAAATCAAGTAATTCACTATACACATGACTGTGAGTAGGATGTGGATTACCAAAACGTAATCACCTTAAAGTGAAATATTTGTCACTTGAGTCTCAATTTCAACTTGTCCAGGAATACTATGGATTAATTGATTAAACTTTATTATTTGTTTAACTATTTCATCATTTTGTTTCATGATCATTTTACATATTTATTTCAGTTTTTTGTAGCACTGGAATATAGGTAAGAAATAGTACTAGCAGCTTAGGGAAACTGTCATGATACTTTTGTTGTCCAAGAAACATATGACCCAATATCTTTCAAGTTTATTGAACTGTACCTCCCATCAAGCCTATATAGTGGTTAATAAACATCTCAAAGTAAATTCTAAATATTAGTGCATATTAAAATATGGACTAACCAAATTTAAGATATGGGTGCTAACCAAACTTAATCTTATATACTGAAAATATGTTTTAAGTTCCATCCACTAATTTTTGGACACATGAGAGGTTGTTACTAGTGCATTCTAGTAACTGGCTGTCAACATGCACTCCCAAGGGAGCACAAAGAGTGTCAACAGTACATCACAGCCAGATGCACAGAGCATGATATAATACGCAGGATGTCAGCAGCTTTAATAATGAGCAAGAAGGAGCGTGCAGCCAGATTAGCACTGTCATGGTTGCAGTGTCCTGATTTCAGCTACACACAGGCAGAATACTGAATTGGTAAGCGACCATTTTGAAATACCTTGAATACATCCTTAATGATATTTATTAAAGGATACCTGTTTTTTTTCACAACATTGCAACAGGTAAACCTTTTTGAACTTGGCACTAAAACTATATTTATACATTTAATATCTTTTTTTTTTAATCTTTTTCCCCTTCATCGCCAGGCTGCAAGACCTCCCTCGGGTGTCCACCATCAGCTTGGCTCCATACCATTCTGCCTGAGCCCGCCCCAACCAGTAAATAGGGTGCTAGGTACCCTCCACTCTGTAGAGCTCTCAGTTGACCCCCCCGGCTCTGCACCCCCAGGGCGGGGCCACCTACTTCTTCTGGTGGCCTTTCTATAATCCAGATGGCCAAGGCTCAGGAGCAGAGAAAGACTGTGGAGAGCTGATCAGATTAGGTCCAACAGTGGGTGTGTGGGCCAGCCCCTTGTAGTGCCATCATCCTCCCACTGCCCTGATTTTTCCTTATTTTTGGTCCCTCCCCCCTAAGGCCCAGATGTGCAATGATATCAATGCACAGTAGGAGCCCGCCCACCTGCAGAAGTCCACTGACACCTTCCCCAATGTACATCCCTAGCCACTGTTGTGCTGCCAGTCTCCACTGGGAGCTGCTACATGGTGGGAAGTCCCAACCCTCCGTCCCAGAAGAGGAGAGCAGTCCTCTGGATGCTCGATCCTCTCCTCCCCTGCTGACCCCCGATGGCCCAAGTTCGCTCCCAAACCTGGGTCACTGGTGTGGCATGAGGTGTTGCATCCAGGACTTCAACCCCCAGCACCACCAGGCTGGCTTACATTTAATATCTTACAGGACCACTCCCATTGAAAAGCTGGATGGGGGCAGCGAAACATTGGGGGCTGGCAGTTCTGGTGGCCAGTATGAAAAAATAAAATTAATTTATGGAAAAAAAAAACATTTTCAAGCCTGAAGCATGGTTAACTGGTGGACAGAGACACTCTTGTTTTGGAAGTTGAAATTCAATGCCAAAAATATGCATGGTTATGCACCTAGGGGAGAAAAAAACAGGACAGAATACTGGATGTGAGGGATTAAACTGAGCATTGCAGCAGAGGAATGGGCCCTGGGGAGTCATCATTAGTGCCTCATTCAAACAATCAAGCCAGTGTAAACAAGCATTTGTTAATGCCTAATGTTGTCTCACTGGCATTGATATCGGTAGTGCCAGAGTTAGAGATGCATAATAGGAATGGCAGTGAAGTATTGAAGTGACGCCAACCCCACATCCACCTTGTAGAGACCGACAGGCATTGGGGTGTGCCTTTGGGTCATCAGCTATAATGCTCATGGCATTGTACCTCACTCTACCCTGTAGACACTGACAAGTGTTGTGGTGTGCTTTTGAGTCTTTGGGCATTATACTTACCCCATTCCATAAGGAAATACACTGAGGTGGGTGCAGTATAGGAAAATGGGGTGAACTGTGTGGCCGAACAGTGCAAGGCACACCGCAATGCCTGTCACTGGCTGCAGGGTGGGGGTGGGGGTGGAGTTGGAATGGCGTGAGCATTACAAACGATGATCCCAAGTCACACCCCTGACACCTAGCAGTCTCTACAGGGTGGGGTGTTACAGTTCGGAACCCTAACACCATAGGCGTGTGTTGGTATTTTCACTCCAAATTTCCAACATGGGCTTTTTGTGAGCCCACCTCATGAAAAGCGGCACAATCAGTTTGTTAGCTGAAAGGTGGTTTTGCACAGTGGCTATGCCATTTGGTGACACAGGGATGAAAACACATTTTGGGCAGTATGTGGAAAATGACAACTGTATTGTTCACGAGGAGGCATAAAAAAATGGCAACGTTGAAAATCTGGAGTGAAAATATGAAAAATTGAAGTCATGAGCATGCATAGAAACTGCACAACACACGTCCATAACCCAATTATTTGGTGGAGTTTGTTAGGCACATTTTTAACATAGGCATTTTGGGACCTCCGCTCTTGAACAGTGGCGCTGTGATTTTGTTAACCTGTCCCAAAAGTTGATTTCCCACAGCGACCACGCCATTGTGCTCCACAGGTGCAGAAAAACATTTTGGGCAGGATGTCAAAAATGACAGCTGTACTGTTCGTAAGGAGGTGTGAACAAATGCCAGTGTTGAAAATCTGGCATGGAAATATTGCAAATTTGCGAAGTTAAAGGGGTGTGTGGAAACTGCGCAATGCACTCTTGTAACACAGTCGTTTTATGGACTTTCAGCACCAAATTTTCAACATAGGCATTTTTGGACCTCTGTTCATGAACAGTGTCACCATCATTTCCTCAAACTGTCCTGAAAACTGATTTCGCACAGCGACTACGCTATTCTGCGCTGGACATGCGAAAACACATTTTGGCCAGGATATGTAAAATGACAGCTGTACTGTCCATCAGGAGGAGTGGAAAAATGCCAATTTTGAAATCTGGAGTAAAAATATTATAAATGCACGAAGTTGCGAGCGTGTGTGGAAACAGTGCAACGCACGCTCGTAAAACAGACATTTTTGGGATTTTTTCCACCAAATTTGCAATATAGGCTTTTGAAGCCCCCCATAACAGTGGCACTGTTGTCCATTACTCAGTCCCAAAAGGTGATTCTGCTCAGTGACCGTGAAATCACCCTTCGGGACCGAATAACGCCATGACAGTGACTGAATTCATGAGGAGGGGTCACAATAACCCCATGTTGAAAATTTGGTAAAAATTCCAAAATGCCTGAGATATGCACCAAAGTTGAAAAACCCTATTTATGCCATTATACAGCTTACGGCATTTCTTCAGTTCACAGTAGGCTTTGTTCCCGGTCCACGAAGATTGTCGCTGGACTCTGGAGGTAAGTATGCGCAGAGAGTGGGTGGGGGTTGTGGGAGGGGGCAGGGAGATGGCGAGAGACTATTTCTTTTTTCACAGGTTAAAAAAAAAAACATTGCGGGACTGTTTTTATTTTTCAGAGGATTTGGCATGCTGGGGTGGGCTCCCAGTGTGCCACCTAAATGTTTTTTTGGGGGGGAATGCTTTAGCCGACAGAGATTGGGCACCCTATCGGCACACAAGGAAGTGGAGGGCAAGAGCCAAGGGGATCGGGCAACCTTGGCATATAACAAATGGGGGAGTGCTTTATGTCGGCGGGGAGTGGGCTCCCGTCGGCTCGACAGGGGCAGGGCATGCCGATAGAGGATTGGGCACCCCCAAAGTTGGCATTATGGCTGGCAGTGTGCTGCCATGTTTTTTTTTTTCTCAGCAGAGTAAGCACGTCTGGAGGTCCGCTGCATGTGACGAGCTTTGATCGCATTGCAGCGGACCTTTTCTTAGATGTGCTTGCCGCATGGTGTGGCGCCGGCATGCAGGCTGATTGGGAAATGAGGGACACACCTACTGATGAGTGCCCTGCATTCGCCCAACAGTGACCGCCTGCAAATGTGCTACTACCCCCAATATGACAACTGCGTGAGCCACTATGCAAAGTTTATAAATAGGCTAATAGGATGCTGGGGTGTATTAGAAGGGGGTCTTGACAGCAGGAAAAAGAAGGTACTGCTACCACTATATACAATAGGTCACTGGTGAGGCTGCATCCAGAATACTGTGCTCAGTTCTGGCAACCTCATCAAAGAAAGGATAGGGACAGAATAGAGACAGTGCAGTGCTGGGTGACCAAGATGATTCAGGGCCAACAGGGCAGATTTTATGAAGATCATTGGAAGGCACCGAACATGTACTCACTGGAGACAAGGAAAAAAATGGGGATATGATAGAGACCTTCAAGTTCCTGAAGGGAATAAACAAGGTGAACTGAGGGGAACTATTTAGCAAGACTATAGAGTCAAGGACCCAAGGTAGAACCAGGAGGGGGGAAGGTTTAAGAGGGATGTGAGGATGTTCTCTTTTATAGAAAGGGTGGTGGAGCTATGGAACAGTCTGCCAGTGGAAGTGGTTGGTGCCAAGACCGTAAATGGTTTCAGGTATGGCTGGGACAAAGTGAAGGGTACGGTGGTTTCTCAGATTGGTAGCAGTATGGAAGGGAGCAGGAGAGGGGACCAGAGGAATAAAAACCCAATATGAACAATAAGTCCCAAGACAGATAGGAAACTCTGGGCAGACTAGATGGACATTTGGTCTTTTTCTGCTATCATTGTCTATACTTCTATGTTTCTATGTCTGTAGTTCCCTGGCTAATCCCTTGCCCCGCTCTTAAGCAAGGTCACCACATTCACAGTTCTCCACTCTTGTGGCACCATGCCTCTGTCTAGGGAGCCATTAAACAAGTGTAAGCCCCCCAATTCAGGCTTAACTGGTAGGGCTATGGCCCTATGACCCTCTTCTGGGTGTCCTCTGAGCGGCTGGTGGTGGGTCTCAAGCCTGGATGCCCTTTCATGCCCGCGGCTGCTGCAGCACCTGATTTGGGACCTTGACCCAGTATGTGGATGAAGCCAGGGTCTGCTGGTGTTCCCATGCCTCCAGGAGCTGTGGGAAGGTTGGAGCAGCCCCAATAAGCTGACAGCATGAGGTAGCTCATAAAAAACTACAAATATGGTGGCCGTGCACCCAGAGTGCATGCACGGCAGCCTGAAAAGGGGGTGTAAAGGAGCCATGGCTCCATTATGATTTTGGCCATGCAGCCAATGAGAAAATATGTGTACCCAGCTCCAGAAGCAAGAGAGCAGCTGGAGAATGTTAGCAGGGTCGACCGGAAGTCTTCCAGTCATGGGAGGGGAAATGTTGGCAGCCCTATTAAGGGCTAACTATTTAAAATAAGGGCTGCATTATTAGAGTACTCCCAGCCCAAGATGGCAGCCCCCATAAAAAAATACAGATGGGGCAGCTGGGAAAATACCTAAAGGGACCTGGAGATCACATGGGGAGCTGCAGCCAATGATAGGGAGGCTGCTCAGGGGAAATATAAGGCTGGTTTTTGGCAACCAAAAGGGGTTGGCGGTCAACAGGGACCGCAGGGTGGATGTGAGAGGAGAGACTGCTCTCATGAGATACAGCCTGCCTTCGAAAACCCTGCCTGCCTCCAACTGCCAAGCTGAGTGCAGGAGGAAAAGTAGCTGCTTGTGAGATTGAAACAGGGTAGAGAAAAGCAGAGTTTTATAGCAGCCCAGCTAGTCTGGATTTCAGTTTGAAGTGAGAAAATAAGAGATGGGCTGTGGACTTTGAAAATAACCCCTGCTCCCCACAGCACAGAAATCGTTAAGTGAAGTGAACATTTCAGCCAGGGGAGAGTCTGCAAGTGTTGATCCAAGCTGCTGCGACAGGACCCAGCCTGCTGGTGACAGTATCTTCCAGGTGAGAGGCTGTAGATTTTGAGACTGCGGAAGCACGGCTGCCCTCTGTTGGTCCTGAGGGTGGTCCTGCATGCTTTGGAAAGGGTTTGGGGAACATAAGCAATCTTGGTTCCCTGGACTGAAGACGTCGACGCACCAGGTTGAAGGATGAAACAGGCCTGCCTGTGTGAAGTCTGTATGTAAAGGCCCACAGGCAAAGCTGACAAGGCCAGACAGGTGAAGATTATCATCCCTGGAGCCATCCAGTTTTGTTTTCCCCACCGGTAGTGCACCACCTACGTCAGAGTCTCCACAGTACCATGCAGCGCAACTGGCTGTGAACCCCCAGAGTGGACTGCAAACCATGAGTACCCCGAGCTGTGGCTCTGGGGAGTCTTTTAGTTAGTCAGTTAGGAGTCTGGGGGTAAATCATTCCACCTCTATTTAGAGGCACTCAAGTCTGCAAGTATAGGATAATTAATCCAATCTGTGTTGTGTTCAGCTGGGCCCCTATGAAAGACCCCAGGCCTGCACCATTGCACAGGAACAATCTGGGTGCACCCAGTGGGTGGTGAGAAGGGTTGATACTGGGGAAGGTATTGTGCCTAGACTGAATTGTGTTTGATATTCTCCTCCTTATTCCCCTCCCCAATAAAAAAGGTTCCTCTTTGCATTTTATTCACTTTCCCTGTGTTATTAAAAGAGTGTTGCTGAGGGGGGCAATAGTGTGGAAACTGTAATTTGTGTAGGGAACAGATTGTTGGGGCAGGATACTATTTCCTGGGAGGTGGTAACCTGTTCTTTATCCACAGGATTCCCTAGCCATAACCCCAGGTGGAGGCACCGCACCACACGAGCTGTTACTGCGGAACCCAGGCCACCCCCCTCGGAGGTGTGTTCCAAACTACACTGAGGGCCCCGGAGCAGCCAAGGTGAGTGAAAGGGCTGTTCCACAAGTTAACCATAATGGTAAAAGATCTTCACTGCTCTGATGAAGAAAGATGTCTGACAAGGGAGAGTGCTTCAGAGGATCAGCACTGGATGCAATACCATCACTGAAATTGACATTATCTGGTGCAATGCCAAAAGACTATCTGGTCCCTTCAGAACAAATGTCGAAAGGGAAGAAATGCCACAGAGACTCATGACAAAACTGAATTCCATGATGCAGTGAGAGAATGAATGTCAGACTTTCAGGTGTGATTAGAATTACTTTTCCAGACTGTATGCAAAAGGATGCTTAGACACCTGTGAGTTGAACCAAGTACAGTATGATTGGAACAAGTATTAGAAGAAGCTGTCTACGCAGACCAGATATTACTGAATGTAAGACCTGGAGATTGCCTTGACAAGTCACTGGCAAATGGAAAAATGGTTAGAGAAGTTAGAAAGCAGGAAGCATGGCTGATGCCATTGCTGAACAACCGTATTAAGAGGTCACCCACTCAAATTTTAGTAGCTATTAGTGTCCTAGTAAATGCTCCCTCTGAGCCAACCACCAGGGATTTGTTGGAATGGGTGGTACAATTTACTAGATTCATGATGGACAGAAAAGAGCCTGGCCATGAGTCCAGTGTAAGTGTGCCACCTCAAGCATCAATGGCTCAATCAAGAATTACTCCCACCATGGAGAGGAAGAGAGGAATGCCTGATAGACCTAGACCCATTCCAAGACAAAACATATGGGACTTCAGAGGAGCTGACTTTGATAAGGTGGCCAACAGAGTTAAGCTAGCCCTGGCAGTAAAAAATACAGGTGAGGGGGTACAGGCAAAGTGGGCAAGCATTAAGGATGCAATACTTGAAGCAACATCCCATTGTGTTAGAGAGAAAAGGAAATGCAAAAGAAGAAGGAAACCACTTTGGTTCTCAAAAATGGTAGCAGAAAAGGTCAGAGCCAAAAGGCTGGCCTTCAGGAAATATAAGAGAACGCAGCAGGGTGAAGATAGGGAGGCATACCAAACTTCCCTAAGGGAAGCAGGGAAGGCAGTAAGGCAGGCAAAGGCTAAAACTGAGAAAACACTAGCACAAACAGTAAAAGAAGGTGACAAGACTTTCTATAGATACATTAGTGAAAGGAGAAAGTCCAGAGGGGGTATTGCTAAGATCAAAGGGGATAAGGGGGCATGTGAGGAGGAGGACCATGTAAAGCATCTATCTAAATGATACTTCTGCTCAGTATTTACTGAAGAGAAGGTAGGGCAGGGCCCACAGCTCAGCACCATGGACACAGGGGGGAGGGAGGTGTGCACTAGTGCCTTCACAAAAGAAAGGGTCCTACAAGAGCTCAATAAGCTCAGGGTGGACACGGCAATGGGACCTGATGGCATACATCCCAGGGTACTAAATGAGCTAAGGGTGAAACTAGCAGAGCCATCATCAGAACTGTTTAGTGAGTCTCTGAGCACAGGAGAGGTCCCAGAAGACTGGAGAAGGGCTCATGTGATCCTGCTCCACAAGAGTGGTAGCAGGGAGGAGGCAAGGAACTACAGACCAGTCAGTCTTACCTCAGTAGTGGGCAAGATTATGGAGGCACTCCTTAAGGAAAGGATAGTACAACACCTGGAATCCATAGGAGCACAGGATCCAAGACAGCATGGGTTTACAACAGGAAGGGCCTGTCAAACTAATCTAATAAATTTCTTTGACAGGGTAACCAGAATGGTGGACCAAGGGGGAGCAGCTAATGTCGCCTACCTTGACTTCAGCAAAGCTTTCGATACTGTTCCACATAGAAGATTGATTAATAAGCTGGGTTGGCTTGTGGTGGGTCAGAAGTTGGTCAACTGGGTGGCAAACTGGTTGGCGGGCGGAAAACAGAGAGTGGTGGTAAACAGTATACAGTCAGAAGAGATGCAAGTCACAAGTGGGGTACTTCAGGGATCAGTCCTGGGGCCAGTCCTCTTCAATATCTTCATCAGACATTGCAGATGGACTGGAGGGTAAGGTTTGTCTGTTTGCAGATGACACTAAGATCCGCAACAGAGTAGATGATCCAGATGGGGTGTGCAGAATGAGAGGAGATCTGGATAAACTAGCAAAATGGTTGAAAGAGTAGCAACTGGGGTTTAATGCAAAGAAGTGCAAGATCATGCACATAGGGAAGAGAAACCCTGAAGCCACCTATAGGCTGGGAGGGGAGTTGCTGGTAGTCACAAGTGAAGAAAGAGACTTGGGCATCATCATCACTGATGACCTGAAATCATCCAAGCAGACCACTAAAGTTAGTAGGTAAGGCTAGTGTTATGTTGGAGTGTATTAGTAGGGTATCACTAGTCGGAAGAGGGAGGTAATAATGCCTCTTTATAAGACACTGGTTAGGCACCATCTGGAGTACTGTGTGCAATACTGGAGACCGCACCTTCACAAGGACATGAACCAAATTGAGGCAGTCCAGAAAAGGATAACCAAAATGGTGCAGGGACTGCATCAGAAAACATATGAGGACAGATTAACGGAGCTCAACATATATACCCTAGAGCAAAGGTGGGAGAGAGGTAATATGATCGAAACATTCAAACACCTTAAGGGCATTAACAAGGTGAAATAGTCTAACATGTTTCAGTATAAGAAAAATAGCAGGACAAGAGGACCCAGCATGACATTAGAGGGAGGCCGATTAAGGGGTAATGTGAGGAAGTTCTTTTTCACAGAAAGGGTGGTGGAAGCATGGAACGGCCTATCTCAGGAAGTGGTGGTTACAAATACAGTGCAGGGCTTCAAACAGGCATGGGATTGGCATAAGGGAGCAATACAGATTAGTATGAATAGATAGGCCATTGACAGAACAAAGGTCAATGGCACATTCATAAGGTAGAAAAAGAAATGGGCAGACTGGATGGGCCTTGCGGTCCTTATCTGCCATCAGCTTCTATGTTTCTATGTTTCTGTGACCTGTGAGAGGTCCCCAGTGTGGTCAGACTCTTGTGTGCTACCATTGTAGAGTACTTGAACACAAGAAAACCGCGCGTCAGTAACCTGAGAAACCCAGCAAGGTGGACGCAGAACTATGGAAAAGATGGATGAATTTAGAAAACTTTGGAGGGGACCAGTAGAAGAGCATCCTGGTACCCCAATAAAAGAAAACACACTACCCTGACACCAGACCACCCACATCAGAAGTACAAGTAAAAGTCGATATTGTGCCCACACAAGACATCTTGAACAGTGAGTGGATCACTAGTTGCAATTCTGTTTAAGGAATATTATGATCAAGACTTGACTCATGGCTTAGATGTAAGGGACTCCTCTTACCCTTATTGAGGATGGATATCCCATTGTTAGTCCACTGCGATTAGGGCACTGTCATTAGGATGCCCTCAGTAGGGTGCAAGGGATCTAGACACCTGGGGCTTTAGGGAGCAGTCCACTTTGCCACTTCCACCCCCATATGCCTGGGGTGGAGGTGATTATATATTTTTAAGGGCGGATGTGGGGGGGTCCTGGGGGCATAGTCTCCTGCTGAAACATGCCATACATCAGTGGCACACCCTGTGTGTGCACACCATTTCTTAGCACCCTTGCACCACATGGCATAATGCCGGGAAACCCTAAAGGATGTTGTAGTAATTGATTGCGCACTGTTATGGATAAACATCGAGGATGTGTGTGATTTTGGATAGATTTTTCTACTGAAACTTTTGGATTGAATGGCCAAGTGGAGACTCTGGGGCCAATTCCCAAAGGCATGGTGCAAGTCACGCCATAGGCGACATGTGCCAAATGCCGTTGCGCCAGGGACCCTGTGCCTGATTCTCTAGTGAGAAGGGTCCCCATGGCTAAGTCCTGTGATTTGCAGCAACCCTAGTGATGCACCAAAGGGAGGGCACACATGAACAAGGGTGCCACATGCCTGCCGCAACAGGGCAAAAGTGCCCCCCAGCCCCGATCCCCCACAATGTCAATAAACACCCCCCCAAGCCCAATGTAATAAGGAAACCCCACTGAGCTATCCCCCACCCCAAGTCCTGATCCCTGATAGTATTAATATATATGCCCTTGGGGGCTACCAGCCCCCCCATCCTGACCCCTGATATTCATCACAATGAAGCCCTTATGGGCTAGGGGACCCGTCCAGACCCAATCCTCGAGCCCCGAACCCTGACATATGTTCATGTCAGTTAGAAAACTAAAATAATTACGCTATATTCCCTGAGCCCTGGTAGTCTAGTGGCCCCAACCCCCCCACCTGGCAATGCCAGATCACCCTGCTCTCCCCCGATCAGTACCCAGCTGGTGACTGGCATAGCCCACCTCTCACCACTATGGCCAGCTGCTGACAGAGCTGTGCATGAGCGCATACGGTAAATAGTATGCACTCAGTGAATGATAGCTGCTTTCATTCACTGAGCACATACTATTTACAGTAGGGCTGCAAGTTCGGTTCGACCAAAGCTAAAAAATGGTCGAACTCCTATGGTTCTCCATAGTCTGACTGCGGTAGAACTTGTATACTAAGAACGAAAACTTTGTGAACTTTGGTTTGCCCTGAAAAGTAAAAAAAAAATCTCATACCACCAATCCGGATGCTGGGCTTTAGTGCCGCACATGCTCCTTCAGTTCTCTCCCTCCAGTGGCACACATGATGCTCCTCAGACAGCAGAAGCATTTACGCATGCACCAGTCCCTTGGAGAAAAAAAAACACGGAGAAAGGGAGGGTCAGGGTATGCCTGCAGGCTGCTACATGGGGAAGGGGGATTGGTTTGATCAGATTGCCCTAGAGCAATAGTTCTCAGACTTTGTCACAGTGAGCCTCCCCAAATCCACGGAAAAGAGTTTGAGCCTCCCTTAAAAACTGAAATAATCTTGGGCCTCCCCAAAGAAAACTAACATACTGTACTTTGCGCAGTACACCATGAATATATTGAAACACCTTTGAGTACTTGGCTCACATTCAGTTCTTTGTCTTATACTGACATGGAACCTTTGAAAAAGAGCTCATGTGCTCAAAGGTGTTATCTGAATGACAAATAAATAACAGAAGCAAATATTATTATTCAGCTTATTGTACCCCCAACAGGCCAGCCTACTTGCTCCGCTATTTCATTCTTGAACCATTGTTACCCCTTCTTGCAGTGCCTTAGCAGGTCACATTACTTTCTCTGTTTCCTCCTGAAATGAGTTTTGGCTCATTCACCTTCCCTTGTCACCTATTAGTAAATAAATACATAAAATTCACCTATTATTTTCCTCTTTCAGTTTGCTTCATCTCTTCACACAAAATATATAAAACTCAAAATTTAAATACAGTACTTTTTCAGACTTGCTTGAGCCTCCCCTGGAACAGGTTGGGGCCTCCCAAGGGAGGCTGGCCTCACCATTTGAGAACCCCTGCCCTAGAGTGACTGTACATTAAGTCAGTCAGCTATTGGAATGTGTCGCAGAGAGACCTACATGGGTCATACTTCTTGCTGCTTGCTGCAGTGAGCGCAGCACATTGTGGTGGAGAATTTGAGAGAGAGAGCAGTTGTGTCACTGTTCTCTGACTCTCTCTCTCTCGAGCATTTTTGGCGGTGGAAAAAAATTAAAGTTTAAAGTTTTGTTTCGGGCCAGCAGTCTCTCCTTCAGTTTAGGCAGCAAGGCGGGGGGTCGGGGGGGAGTTTTGGGAGGGAAGAAAACTTTAACAAAAAAAAAACGAGCATACTAATAAGACGACGAACGATGTGTTGGGCCTAGCAGACAGCTTTGGTGGAGTGGTGTGACTGTCTGAGGCCAAAATTTTGTTGTCTTTCTTATGAAACTACGGGTAACTCAGAGCTGATCTTTTCTGAGAGCTCCCTGATCCGATTCAACACACAGAAATTATAATAACAGCAGACTGTATCAATTGCTAACTTGTGTATTTGATTTTATATAACTTCTGTGCTATAGACTAGAGGAGTGTGTGTGTGTATGCACATGAGCACAGTCACATTATTCAGCCTTATAAACAAATCTCTTCTACTAGCTTACAGAACAAACTTGACTCGACGCAGCAAGCAGTGCTGTATTTACCTGTTAGGGAGAAAGTATCCCTGTGCCTTACCACTTAAAGTACTTGACTCGACGCAGCAAGCAGTGCTGTATTTACCTGTTAGGGAGAAATATCCCTGTGCCTTACCACTTAAAGTACTTGACTCGATGCAGCAAGCAGTGCTGTATTTACCTGTTAGGGAGAAATATCCCTGTGCCTTACCACTTAAAGTACCTGATTCGACGCAGCAAGCAGTGCTGTATTTACCTGTTAGGGAGAAATATCCCTGTGCCTTACTACTTAAAGTACTTGACTCGACGCAGCAAGCAGTGCTGTATTTACCTGTTAGGGAGAAATATCCCTGTGCCTTACTACTTAAAGTATTTGATTCGACGCAGCAAGCAGTGCTGTATTTACCTGTTAGGGAGAAAGTATCCCTGTGCCTTACCACTTAAAGTACTTGACTAGACGCAGCAAGCAGTGCTGTATTTACCTGTTAGGGAGAAATATCCCTGTGCCTTACAACTTAAAGTACTTGACTCGACGCAGCAAGCAATGCTGTATTTACCTGTTAGGGAGAAATATCTCTGTGCCTTACTACTTAAAGTACTTGACTCGACGCAGCAAGCAGTGCTGTATTTACCTGTTAGAGAGAAAATATCCCTGTACCTTACCACTTAAAGTACTTGACTCGACGCAGCAAGCAGTGCTGTCTTTACCTGTTAGGGAGAAAATATCCCTGTGCCTTACCACTTAAAGTACTTGACACGACGCAGCAAGCAGTGCTGTTATTTACCTGTTAGGGAGAAAATATCCCTGTGCCTTGCTACTTAAAGCATTTGACTCGACGCAGCAAGCAGTGTTGTATTTACCAGTTAGGGAGAAAATATCCCTGTGCCTTACTAAAAGTACTTGACTCGACGCAGCCATGAGTGATAAAAAAAATAGCAACACTTCTTAGGCAATCCAGGCAACAGTAACAACAGTACAGAAAATTCAGGACGTTACAGGAGTAACCCGTCGTGGTACTCAGAGGATGAGCACAAGGGCCATAATAGTGCAGCAGCCAGTTTTAGTAAGCAGAGTGATGGATGATGATGAGGAGGAGGAGAAGACTGATAAGAGTGAGGAGGAAATCAGTGGAACAGATCCTGAATTTGTAGTAGATAAGGCAGCAGTCAGTATGTCAAGTAGTAGTAGCTCTGGGGAGTGGGATGAAGAGGAGGACTACAGAGGCAGAAAAAGAACAAAAACAAGTTCTCGAAAGGATGGATGTGGTGCTAAAAAAACATTAATGATAGTGGGGCATAACTTGGAGAGTCAGACATCCACACATGCAGAGGAACAACAGAGGACAGAAGATGGACAGGCTTCACGAGGGGAAGAAAGAGATGCAGTTCAACCAGTCAGAGAGGTTGTGCATCTTCAAAATTATGTGCAGATGGGCATGGAAAGACCTCAAAGAGGTAATGGAAATAGTAGTGGCTGTGGTCTTGGTGGCAGTGGTAGTAATGAACCTATCCTCCCTACAAGAAGCAGTGCAACAACATCTGTGAAATCCATTGTGTGGGATTTTTTCACACAAGATAAATCATCTGGCAGCCATGTGGTTTGCAAATTATGCAAAACAAAATTAAGTCGTGGTAAAGTGGGTACTCGACTGGGAACATCAACAATAAGACATATGAACAAGTCTCACATTTATCAGTATCAAAAAGCACAAAAGGAGCACACAAACGTTGTTGCACTTCTGCACTCAGCTGAGGAGGATGAGGTAATGGATGTTTACCAAGGCGATGAAGTAACTGATGTGGAGGTGGAGGATGATGAAAGTCTTCCTTCCAGTCAAAGCACAGCATCCTCTCTTTCTCATTTCTTTACCCCTCTGTCTCCACCACCACAGCCCAACCAGAGTCATATACCACCCATGGCCACAACATCCACCCCTCATGGTAGTAAAGGTCGAGGGAAGCGGCCCAGAAAATCAGGTGATAGCAGCAAGCATAGCGGGCATCAAATTTCTTTGAAAGACTGCTTTGAGCGGTCACAGAAATATAAGCCCAACAGGCCTGAGGCAAGGCAATTGACAAAGGCAATTGGGGAGATGATAGCCACTGACTTGCTTCCATTCTCATTTGTGGCTAACCCAGGTTTTAAAGCACTCATGAAAATCTCTGTGCCAAAGTATCAGGTCCCCAGCCAGACCTATTTCTCCAGTGTTGCCATTCCAGATTTGTATGACGCTGTTGGGAAAAGTGTGTCTGATGCTCTGAAAGGTTCAGTGGGCAGAAAGGTTCATGTCACGACAGATATGTGGACCAGTGGTCAGACGACTGACTATATGGCTGTGACTGGCCACTGGGTAAACTTTCCTCCCTCCGCCTCCTCCTCCTTATCATCATCATCATCATCATGTGGTGGCACTGGTGACAGCAGCAGCAGCAGCAAGAAGCAAGGGAATTTCACAGTTCAAAGGCAGGCAGCTTTATGCATTTATGGTTTTGAAAAAGATCACAAAGCGGAACATCTTCTGGAGGGCCTCAAAGAAAAGTTTGCTGAGTGGCTAACCAGGGTTTATAGTGTCTGACAATGCTACAAATATTGTGAAAGTAGTAAGACTTGGTAAGTTTACACATGTACCATGCTTTGCACACACTATTAACTTGGTGGTAAAAGGCTTCATCAGTGAGGACCAAAATGTGCAGAACTTGATTGCAGCTACCCGCACTTTGTGCACTCACTTTAGCCATTCTGTGAAAGCCCGAAAGTTGTTGCAGCAGATTCAGATTGAAAGCAACCTTTCTGTCCACCAGATGATACAGGAAGTTCCAATCTGGTGGAATTCCACTTACTATATGATGCAGAGAATGCTTGAACAACAGAAAGCCATCCATCAATATGCAGTCCAACATAGTATTGGGAAAGGAGATGTGAATATCAGCCCCAATCAGTGGCGTCTGATGGAGAATCTTTGTTGTATCCTTAAACCCTTTGAGGAGGCTACCCGAGTGGTGAGCTCTGATTGTGCCGGACTAAGTCAGATCCTACCCTTAATTTCACTCGTCAGGATGAGACTGCAGCGTCTCAAGTCACAGTTCATTGACAATGATGACATTAATGCTGCGTCACTTGTTGGAAAAATGATACAAACCTTCCTGGCTGATGAGCGCATTGTAAATATGTGCAAAGCAGAACGTTACATTTGGGCCACACTTCTGGACACTCGGTTTAAGGATAGAATTGAGACATTCTTCAAACCACATGACTTCAAAGACCTGGAACACTATCGTGAACTGTTAATTGAGAAAGTGTCAGCATGTATAGTTCAGAAAAGTAGTATATCATCAGTGTCCTTTTGGCAACATTCAAATTCTGACCAAAATCTGGTGGAGGAGGGAGGAGGGAGGAGCACAATCTGCTGCTGCTGCTGCTGCCACCTCTACTGATGTTTTGGCTCATCAAATGCAAACCAGAGCTGCTGTTATACCACAAGAGGACAAACCACTGTGGGACATGCTGTCAGACTTTGGTCTAATAAAGAGAGCTGGGAAGGCTCAGGCGGCAATAGTGGTACCAGAAGTCCCTGCTGCAAAAATGGTTAAGGATTATATGGAGGAGACTGTACATCTCACTGCAGATGATGAACCCTTGCTTTATTGGCAACAGAAAAAATTGATCTGGCCTTCTTTAACTGAGATCGCAGTTGAATACCTCAGTTGCCCACCTGCCAGGACATATTCAGAGAGAATTTTTAGTGCTGCTGGGGCAATAGTGAATGACAAAAGAACATGTCTTTCCACGAAGAATGTAGAGAGGCTCATTTTTTTAAAAATGAACCTGCCTCAGTTCAAAAACATATCCTGTCCCTAATTTATGCAGGGTGACAGCACACAGATGGCATCATGCCAGGCTGATGATGACGATGATGATGGTGAAGGATTCTGTTGCCACTAGTAGCCACTAGCCTTTACAGCTGTCTTTCCTTCACTGGTGGGTCCCTCTGTCTCCTCCTCATCCTGGAATGCCATTAATTTCAGAAACAAACATCCACTGCTGGTTCTCACGTGCCACTAAGGCCCAATCTGACTAGCACCAGAAACTGAAGGACCACTGCATATGGCAGTTCAACTAAAATAACCAGAAATGACTACACTTTGTCACACAGCTCTGTCTTCATTCATTTGTTTTATTGGATTTTTATTACAAAATACACACTCAATGACTACTTATTACTGGCTGTTAACAAAAACATTAATAAAAATAAATAATAAATAACTGTTCTTCTGGTTCAATTACAGATGGGAATTTAATTTAAAAAATGTTTTTTTTTTGCTGTAAAATGTCAACTTTACAATACATTCCCAATTTCAATGTTGCACCCAAAGACATCCAATGTTTTGATCTGAAGGAACCATTCACCAGATAGAAACTGTTTTCATTATAACCTGTAAAATGAAAAAAAAAAATAGATTTTACAAAATGCTGTTCCCACATACTGCACTACCTGACTATCATGACAATTAAAAAAAAAATCACTGATCTTACCCTAGCCCCCGTCTGAAATTCCAAGCTCTCCAAACCCCCGGGACACTCCCTCTTACAAATACTATTCACCCTCCATTGTTAGACACCAAACCATGCACATGACCTGGCATCATAAATAAACACAATTTGCAGATGGTATACTGTTATGGGTTTTTCAATTATTCTGAGTAAAGATGAGGAAGGGGCAGATGTTTTGGAGGGTGGGACAAATAAAGTAATACAGTATTTATTGACATAGTTACCTATGGGAGGTATAGGGATCAGGGCAGGAGAGTGTGGTAGGTAATGTATTACTAACATCGACACTAGTTACTCAGAATAACAGAAAGCCCCAACCTAATAACTACACAGACAAAATTTAAGGTACAAACATAATTTAATCCACTTAGTCTGGTAAAGCAAAATGCCACACTGCCCCGAGCGCGTCGGCAGCATGCCTTACTCGGGGGGAGGCACTGAGGAAGGTAAGGTACAGAAGCGCTGGGGCAGCATGGCATTTTGCTTTACCACATTGTGTGGATTAAATACATTTTGTACTGTAAACTTCTGTCCATGTACTTATCTGTTACTAAAGCAGCTGAAGCTATAGGTACCACGGGCGCCAGTTATTTTGAACTGGGCTCTATTAGTACCTGAGTCTAACAGTGGGGGAAGATTTAAAATTATTGTAACAGGGTGTAGCTCAGGGGTTAACCCTTTGAGCTGCCAGTAACAATTTAAAAGCTAAAGTTGTCAGGGATAATATGAGTCATATATCATCCTGACCTTTACCCTTGTTAAATTTGTTTCAACACTAGTATTTTAAGCATCTGCTGGGCAACCAGGTGGTTCTATAATATATAAGCAGTAAGCCCATTCCACCTGGTTCTACTTAACTATAAAAAAAATCCACATATTTTATTTTGCATGTTTGGGAATATACATGTAATACTAAGATTCTAACTTTAAGAATGGTAAGTTTTGCAAAGCTTTCGAGCACCGAGACAGAATCGTATGCACCAAAGCTTTGCAATACTTAATTGTATTTATACCATTCTTAGTACTACATGTACTTTCCCAAACAAAAAGCAATACTTCTGTGGATTTCTTAATTAAGTAGAACCATGTAAACTTAAGGTTTTTTTTGCGTTATACTGTATATTATAGAACTTTGTTATACCATGTAGAACCTGGTTTTACTTAGTAGAACTTGTTTTTTTACATAGTAGAACTAGTTTTATTTGGTAGAACCTGGTTTTACTTGGTAGAACTTGATTATAAATGGTAGAACCCAGTTCTACCTGGTAGAACCCAATTCTACTGGGTTCTACCTGGTAGAACCAGGTAGAACTTTTTTGGGTTCTACTCAGAAAGTTCACAAGGTAGAACTTTTAGGGGTTCACGCAGCCCTAATTTACAGTAACCACTCATGTATAACTTAGTCGGCTGCTGGCTGCAGTGGTGAGAGGTGGGCTGTGCCAGTCACCGGCTGGGTATAGGTCGGGGGAGACCGGGGTGGTCTGGCACTGCCGGGTGGTGGGGTGGGGGGCCACGAGACTACCAGGGCTCAGGAAATGCAGTATAATTTTTTTTATGTTACTAACTGACATGAACATATGTCAGGGTTCGGGGATTGGGGATAAGGGCTGGGGTGGAGTCCTCTAGCCCATGAGGGCTTCATTGTGATGAATATCAGGGGTCAGGATGGGAGGGCCGGTAGCCCACAAGGGCATATATATTAATACTATCAGAAATCAGGGCTTGGGGTGGGGGATAGCCCAGCAGGGTTTCCTTATTACATTCAGGGATCGGGGCTTGGGGGGGTGTTTATTGACATTGTGGGGGATTGGGCTGAGGGGACTACTTTGTGATATTTCCGGGGATCAGGTCTGGGGGGGCTATATGTTCTGCAGGCACAGTTGGGGGCACATTGGCGCAACCCCCAGTGGGCGGCAAAGTACACATACACCAGCTCATAGCTGGTGTAAATGTACTTTGACAGTTGTCCTCCGGGGGGTAGTTTGGGAATACTACTTTGGGTTTCGGCAGCTGCCTTTGGTGAATAGGGCACTACTGCTGCCAAACACCCCCCTAGCGCCACGTCACAGCTAAGTTTGTGGTGCACTGATGGAGCAAGTCCACTTTGCAGGAAGCAGCCTGTGTGTTGCCCCAGGCTGCCTTTCAAAGTCCCACAGGATGCATCTATTGGTGCAAGGTGCTACTTTCATCTGTTATGTTGGACACAAGTCACCTTGTACAGTGCGGATGGCTTTGAGAATCTGGCCCTCTGGATTTTGTGTGCCTGTCCCACCATAGTCTACAGCCACCTACCTCAACTGCTATATACCAGGACCAGTATGTTTGGAAGATTGGTTCAAATATATAGGGAGCAAAAGGAACAAGTGGATGAGTACAGATGAGAACCTCAAGGTGCTGCATGCTTTTGTCAAGACTGTGCTGCTGAAAATTGAAGAACAAGTTTGTGACAAGAGATGATAATTCCATTGGGAATAATATGGGGACAGACCTGGAGGAACATAAGTTGCTCAGAGTACTGTATGTAGTCAGTGGAGTGGTGAGAGGACTGACTGAGAAACAAATTCTGATGACTGATGCTCTAGAAGAAAGTGAGCTGCCCCGCAGACTGATGGTGAATCAAAGTGTACTGCCAGTGAGAGTACATGTTTAAAGAGTGACAGTGCAAGTCCAAACATTACAGATCATAAAATCACTGTACAGAGAGGATGAGCCCTAGAGAAAGTGTATTGTACAGAGACAGCTATCCAACCCTAGCCCAAGATGACAGAGACCATTGACCAGCTAGACCCTGCTTTGTTTGATTTCAGTGAATCTCCTCTGTCTACAGTGTGGAAGGATTAGATCAGGAAAAAGTTGGTTCAGTGTACAGCTGTATTCTCCACAAATGAGTGAGATGTGTCATTCAAAAAGAGCAATATATTCAACTGAGTTATGAGAGGCCATTTAGAGAGTAACCCAGATGTCTGCCCCCAGCAGAAACAGAAAATTTGAGATGCCATTTGTAAGAGTTATTGGCTGCTGGAATAGTAAAATTGCTGCTATCTTTTTGCTTTCTTGCATTAAGTGATTTGTAACTTTATTTTCCTATGATCTACTTTTACTGTCATAGTAGTAGGAAGTATTGTAAAAGTGTTATGTTCATCTTATCTTTTACTGTTATCACTGTTTTTCTGTACCTCCCTTTGTACCTTCCCCTGGGTCACCCTGAAAAAGGGACATTTTGTTTCAGTGGGCTTAGCCGGTTACCAAAATTCAAATAAATAAATAAATAAAAGCATCCAGAAGCCTCTATGCCTCACTTATCCGATAGTACAAAAAATGCACATGGCAGTTCACATGTGTATAGTCTATCACACACTGAATAGAAGAACCATCCCAGACGAATATGCTGTGCCACATATTTAGGAACCTTGGACTGCTTGAACAGGAGTCAGTGATTCTCTATGCTTGGTCAATACCATGCAAGAAAGTATGATATTGACCCCACAGTGTAGAGAGTGCATGGCTTTACAGTGACAAGGGTAGAACAGGAGTAGGAACTTGCTGCAACCCCTGTCGCTGTACGCTTTTCTGGAAAGGGATCAAGTTGTGTGCTGGGTGCCTAGTCGAGCTGCTCCCATGTTGGAGTGGCTACCAGCATACGGCAGAATGGGAGACCTGTGACCATGGTTCAGTTCCCTCCAGGTCTCCCTGTGCTGCAACATTTACGGCTTTAAAAAAAAAACTTTTCTCCCCTCCTGAGTTACTCCCCATCCCGAAGTCCACCCCCCAGAGTTTGTTATATTAGTTCCGGGGGTGTGGGGGTGCTCACACTGGCAAAACAAGGAAGCCTTTTATTATAAAGGGTATGTGCTGTTTGTGTTGGGTCGGTGTTTTACCCAACAATATTGCAGCACACTCCTTTTAGCTTGTGGCATTGCTTGCCGTATGGTTTTTGTTTTAGATGGAATGACCCCGTGCCCTATACTTGACTTGAGGGGTGGATATTATCAGACTTCAGTGGCCCTTGAAGATAGGGAGAAGACTGCATTCATGTGCCCACAGGGATTTTATGAGTTTATTGGATGCTACATGGAATCTGTTGGGCACCCTCAACTTTTGGGTGGTTAATAAAGAGATAACAGTGGGAGTTATGAACCTCCTAGAGTGTTTAGTATCAATCGATGAAGTAATAATATTGGAAAGAACTCCAGAGGAATAAGAGACTTGATTATTTAAAGATTTGGATCAACTGGAGATGTCTGGGCTAAAACTATCAATGGATAAACGGCAGTTATTCCAGAATTCTGTAAAATATGTGGAGCACATCATAGCAGCTAATTGTATCAAAATGGATCCAGTGAAGGTGCAAGCATTAATAAATTGGCCTCGCCCAATACCCTAATAGAAATGCAGAGGTTTCTAGGTTTCTGTGGCTGCTATAGTAGATTCATACAAAATTATACAAAAGTGATGACAGTTGCTGAACCTCTCACAGGGGTATCACCTCACACAGAAGAAAAAGAAAGTAATCCTAGAGTTTAATAAAAAATAAATAAAAAGTTGCCAAGGGGGTTGTAATGGTTAGATAGTACTTCTAAGTGGGTGGGAGAACCTTTCGGGCCTCATTGGACTGCATAATGCAAAATCTCTTTTTAATAGATAATCCATCAATTGACCAGTGCACCTGTTCTAGCATATGCATATGCAGACCCAGTAAAATACTATACTCTCCACACAGATGCTAGCCTCAGTGGCCCCTGAGCTGTGCCATATCACACCTCTCCCGAGGTGAAATGCCCTGTGGCCTTTGATAGTCAAAGCCTGACACTGTCTGAAAAGAGATACCCAGTGCACAAATTGGAATTTCTGGTTCTTAAATGGACACTTGTCAGTCAATTATATGAATACTTTTATGGAGCCAAAGTGACAGTCAAGACTGATAATGATCCATTAATGTATATAAAAACTACAGCCAAACTTGGTGCTGCAACCCAGAGATGGTTGTCAGCTTTAGCCAAACAAAAAGAAGAGAAAAAGAAAAAGTGTCTTAGCTGGGATTTGAACTCAGGCTGCCCAGAATACCATTCCAGCTGCCCCACAAACTGCGCCACCAAGGCAATTGGAAACCCGGAACTCCCAGAAGCACCTTACTATTTCTCTAATGCACAACCTGGTCCACTACATCCAGCCACTTACAACTACTGTATAGAATATTGGCCAGATCTAAAACACGTAGATACTAATGTGACCGCAAGTGATGCCCACCTAAGCAACTTTAGAGGTTGCCAGCATTGATAGCTTGGTTCAGATCCCTGCTAATGTTATACAAGCTCTATGTAAAAATTATGATACAGAAGAAATGGCTTCCCCAGTGAATCCCAACCAACTGATGGACAATTTGGACATCACTGTAGAAAGCCTCCTAAAAAATCAGCATTGTTACACAGAACACCAATACATTATTTGAACTGGTTGTTTCCAAGACTTTTACCAGATGTTGAGTGTCAGAAGAGAGGCTTACCACGTCATAATAAACAATGCTGACACACAACTGATCCTGAAAGAATGATCCAAGTTGAAAATGTGTGACTACATCATATATCACATTACTAAATGTCCAAATTCATCCACTGTTTAATGTTTTTTTGCCTGTTCCACAGTGTATGGCAATTTTATTCCAAAGTATTCTTGTATTTGTAAATTTCGTTATACTTATTTCCATATTATTGTATTGGTTTTGTACATTGTATCTGTTCTGTTTTGTTCCCCCTCCCACAGGATGCATCTGGAAACTTTTCTTGTAAAACATCAATTTTATTGAATTATCTTGGCTCCTTTTGAGTATGCAAAGCAAACATCCAAAAAGAGCTGCCTGCTCTTGCAGATGCCAGTGGTGCAGCTGACGGTATCACCAGTGCCCCAAACACAAACACAACAGCGGACTCAGCTCACACAAGGATCCAACTAGATAGAAAAGACTCAAAGCATCAAAGTGCCAAATAAGTGAAGTTTATTGTGAAGACTGCATAAACCACAAGGATCCTTGTGTGCACTGAGTCCATTGTTGTCCTCTGATGTATGCTCTTGCTCCTGACTTTTTCCTAACATTACTTTTACACCTGTTCCTGCCCACATCCTCCAGTAATGCTGTTCCTTCCCATATCTTCCAGTGATGCTGTTCCTGCCCATATCGTACAGTGATGTTTATTTTCCTCTCACTTTTGTTTTGTTCTTTAGGCTCTTTGCCTACCTTGGTTATTTGATTACTCTGAATGTTTCTGCCAGTACATATGTGATGCACTAGTCTTGCTGCTTGCTGTTTCACATTCACTTGTTACCATTCCTGAATCCACCCATTTAACTTAGGTCCTCTTATTGTTTAGTTATTTTGCTTTTGCCTGTTCATAGCTATTGCTGTATGTTCTGCCTCTGTCATGTGTGTCTTTATCACTGTTTATCCATTTTGACAGCTGTTTTGGGAAATCTTTGTATATGTTGTATATTTAGCTGTCTCATTGTTATTTATTGTTAACATGCTATTGTAAATCCCCTGGGCTGTCCCTGAAACTTGGGATTTTATTTGTCTAGTACACTTACCCGGTCAAAAATAAATAAATTATTTTAATTAACAAATGAAGAATTAAAACTTTTGAAATAAAAAAATAAATTCAAAAGGAAACAGATGTTGCTACCAGGAAGCTTCTAAAAGATGATGATGAAAGCATTATGTGATGCCATGGGACAAAAGGTTAGTTGCTGGATTTGGATTTGGCTCATCCCAGGCTTTATAAGCCCAGGATGGTACTGGACATTGAAAAGTACTGTAGAACTTGTAGCCATAGGCCCAGATATTCAAACTGCGCCCAAAAAGTGCGCAATAGCAGGAACAAGCACAAGTCTATTGCGCCCATGCGCAAGAGACGCGATATTCAAAAACAGAGCAGGCCAAATTGCGCCTACAGCTGACAACTGAATATCGCACCACCTGCGCCATAGCGCAACTAGGGAGGGGAAGCTGAGCAGATCTGATGTGCCATAGCACAACAAGGGATGTTCAGCTAAAGCAGTCCAGAGGTGCCATAGCGCAACCAGGGAGCCCCCCAGCTGCAGAGCAATGTAACTGCACAATCAGGGAGGTAGGGGCCCACCACCCATGCCACAGATGGGTACAGGAACACACAGCAGAACAGACATCATCCCCCCACACCCCAAGCACAGTACAACTGGGGAAGGGCTGGAATAACCAGTGGCCCATGGAGACAAGCAAACAACCCACAGCCTGGCCATGGTGCCCCATCACACCTACCAGAAAGCTGTGACTGACACACAAGGAGGGTAGACCACCCCATGCCACACCATCCCCCCCAGTGCACAGCACACCCTGCACCGTGACCCCCAGACACACCCCCATGAGCAGTGACCACCACTGCAGGAAACCCCATGCATGCCACCACCCCCACTGTGTCAATGCAACCCTGTGCACCACAGAACCATGCAAGCCAGCCCACCACAAGCACCCATCAGTGGGTTTGCAGCACACAGCAATGCAACAACGGCAGACACAGTGCCACCACACACAGTCCCCACGAGGTACTGCTGAGACACCGACCATGCGTTGGCACAAGAGGTACCCCACATGGGACGGATGTGCCCTTGACACCACCACCAGTGGTACAGCGCCCTGCACAGTATTCCAGTGACACACCCCGACCCATCACTGGCCACAACAGCCAGCACAGACACCCACAGTGGTGAATGGAAGCATGCACCACACCGGATGCCACACAGGGTATGGACAGACATCCACCCATACCCAAGGGCACAACAACACAGGGACACAGTGGTGGGGCAACCAAGCCCCCATTGTGGGCCCATGTAAGCCGTGTACACACAACCCACAGTCCACCATGGCACTGGAGTGCCAGCCACGCTGCACAGGCACTGTGGACCCATACACCACCAGTAGTCACCCGGATCACAAGCCACAGACAGTGGGGCACATCCCCTGCAACACACACAAGCCACAGCATGGAGGTGGGACAATGACTGTGTTGCCCACAGTGCCACCCGAGCCAGGTATGCACCACACCAGTGACAGGGGCAACCCAGCAAAGTGACGGGTACAGTGTCCACCCTGCAGGGAATGCCATCACTGACATGCCAGCGGACCATGCAGGTCACAGACAGGCATGTGTGTCGGCTGCACAGGCCATGGACGGGCTGATGGGTGCACCATGGACACAGAGCACGTGCCATGGACCACTGCACACAGTCATCCAGTGCACAGGGAACAACACACACAACACAGACACTGAATGATATCTACCCCCACACCATAGTCACCTCCACACGGACACACACACATACCCATGACTGCACCACCCCGATGCCATGCACACCACTGCAGCTGAGCACCTATAGCCCACTGCAAATCAGAGACCATCACAGTATTCATATCAAATTCAAATTTATTGTAAATATAAAAGTGAACTATGTACAACAATAAAAACTATATACAAGCTTGGGGGGGACACAAACAAGGTGGGGGTGGGTAGGGGGAAGGGGTGACAAATGGGATGGGATAGAAGGGGTGTGAGGGTGGGTCCAGGGGGTAGGGGAAGTAATGGACCGAAGGACTTTCATCTGGACCACCGTTCCTGGCTCTGGGACCTCCAGCCTCTGTTCCTCCACAGCACCCCCATTGTGTCAATCCTCCTCAAGATGTTGAGGAACTCGCGGGTCAGCTGAAGGAGCTCCCGTACGGTGTCGAATGTCCCTGAGATGGTATGTACCTAGGACAAGGGAGCACAGTCAATAGGTGTGAATGCACAACCCCATACAGCCCACCCACTGTGCATGGCATACGGCCATGGGACATACCACTGTGATGGTGTGTGACCACCCGCAGTGATCACGTCCACAGGACCTGCCCAACCAGGCGCATACAGCCATGCAGAATGCTGCACACACCCACCGGCCAAGTCACGCACTGCACCACCGTGGCCATTTAGTGACATGGCTGTGTGGTACAAAGGCAGTGGCACAGCCATGCACCTGGTGCATGCAGGACCACCAGTGACGCACACCCAGACATGCATTGCCACTGGACAGTGTTGACTGTAACAAGTTGTGTGCATGGCAGTGATGTCGATGAATGGTGGCCATGCCCCGCTGCCCACCCTGTCATACAGCATGCAATACTAATCATGGATGTATGGCACTCACCCTCATCAGGCCAGTCAGGTGGGCGTTGATGGCCCTCGCCCTGCCTGGCTGCATTGTCCTCCCCCCCGCTGCTCTGCCCGCAATCTGCAGAGTTCGTCCGGGCCTGTGGGGAAAAAAAGGAGAGAAGAACATCAGTACATTCCGGAAGCAAAGTCCCCCTGCCCCAAGGTGTGTGCCCTCCCACCCAGCCAGACCCACTCACCCCACACCCTGTGAACACCACCATGGCCAACCCCATACGGTCCCTCCCCTATGTGCTGGACACATACAACGCTGTGACTCATATGGACGATAAAAGTGTGTTGACAGAACTCCTACCTGGATGTGGCACTGTGCCCCTCCTGGCACGTGACCGCAGTTGGGCCAGTAGCTCCGGCTCCCTCCTGCGCAGGTCACCATAGCAGTGCCTGCACTGCTCAGCATTATGTCCTATCCTGTGGCCTCTTCCAGGGCAGTGGCCACCTTCTGCCACACCTGGGTCCTGGCCCTGTCCAAGGGGGCCTCCCCAAAGAGAGGCCCATGATGTGGCTCAATAATGGCCACTAGATTGGCCAGCTCAATTGCTGTCCACTGTGCTGCCCGTCTCGCACCATTCTAGCAGCTATAGTAGGCAATATGGCACTCTGCAGCACGGCTCCCCACGTGCAGATGCTGCGCGGTACAGCGCTGCCATTCCCTATCGCACTGTTACCGAACAGCGCGATAGAGGTGCACCTATGCCTGATGCATGGCGCCAAGGGGCAAAGGTCGGGCACAGGGTCAAGGGTCTCTGGCACAAGGCCATGCACAGTGCCATTGGATGACAATGCATGTAGTGCGATTGGCTGCCTGTGTGCCAGTGCCATAGCAGACTACCAGGCAGTTGGGCCATTGCACCTATGATGGCCCAGTGTCACAGCGCCATGTAGTGACCATCGCTATAGCACCACTGACACAATGGTGGCTGTGCCCTGCATTGCCTACTGTGCACAGCATGTCATCAGCATGGCAGACGCCTGCGTCAGCAACCCGGGCATGCGCAGTGAGGTGTACTACGTATGTCACAGGACTGCGCCAGTGGCTCAGCACTTTTAACACAATTGCGCAAAGCGCAACAGCGCGATATTCAGCTGTCATATGCAAATCATCTAATCAGCTATTCAATGGCGCAGCACTGCAATTTGCATCTACTTAAAGTTGCTCCTCGCCTCATTTGCATGGATTGCGCTATAAAGGTGCGACAATGTGCTGCAGTGGCCATAGTCGGTTACTGCAGTTTATTGGTGAGTTGCATGCTGTTTGGGAGTGTGGACTGTGGATTCAGGGACATGCATGGGACTGCACAGTCACAGGTAACAACTGCCATTCTTACAGGCTACATAATGACCGAGCAGTTTGTTGGAGAGGAGGAAAACAGTGGTGGGAGGAGGAGAAGGCCGAATTTTACAAAGGCTGAAACCGAGGCCCTGTTCAAGGCCTACCTGGATCAGGAGCCACTGCTCAGTGGACAGCGGGGAACCCCTCAGGCCCGTGCTGCTGCATGGGAGGAGGTGGCATGTGCCGTGAACCTGCATGGCAGCCACCAGCGCTCCGTGCAGGAGTGTAAGAAGAAGATGGGCATGGACAGGAGGAGGTAAAGGAGAAGGTGGCTGCCATCAGGGTAGCACGTGCTGCAACAGGTGGGGGTCAGCTGGAGGTGGTACAGCTGACCCCAGAGGAGGACAGGCTTGCTGGAAGCATGCAGCACAGTGCCATTGAGGGTGTTCCAGGTGGTGGCTTCCAGATGGGTGGTGGCCCATCACTGTATGGTAAGTCATGGTCTGTCTATGGGGGGAGCAGGGTAGGTCACACGCTGTAAAGCGACTTTGCTTTCCCTTACAGATCCTGAGTGTCTGCATGGGTCAGCGGTGGTGGGCTTGTCCACTGCGGACAGTCAGATGGAGTCGGAGGTGGAACCATCCACCTCTACAGGTATATGTGGAGCATTGCGACAGTGGGGCCGCCTGGCTGTCCACACTGATGTCGTTGCGACAGGTGTGGAGGAAGCTCTGCCTGTGTCCCAGCATGCTGGCATCCACGGATGCCAGCATGCTGTGGCTGTGGCCAGGGTAGAGTCCGGCACCAGTGATGATGAAATGACCATCATGGGCACTGACACGTGTGTGCCACAGGATGGCCACAGAGCAGGACAATTCGCATTCATGGCTGTGGGTGGTGCCATCGTGGAGGCCTGCATGTCAGCACAGTCCCAGGCAGTGCCTGTCAGCACCAGTGGGGCAGCACTGGTGTCTGTTCAGGACAGTGGGACTGTTGCGGCCACTGCGGCGGCACCACTGAGCCCTGGGGTGCGGCAGCCGGAGAAGAAGCATCAGCAGTCGTCCACTGTGCTTGGGGGTATAGGTTTCAGCGGCGGCTTCTATGCACCACCTGTGGACATGCCCAGACCTGGTCCTGGTACACAGCACCCACCCTCAAGGGGTGCTGAACATCAGAGCCTTGTACACCCTGAGGGACAGGATGCCGAGGAGGCTGATGACCTCTTGGATGAGCACACCTGCCTACTGTGAGCATCGGTCCAGCAGCAGATGTGGCTTGCGACGTCCATGGATGCACTGCGTGTGGCTCTGGAGTGGGCAGAGGAGCATCGCAGCAGGGACACCGCGCTGATCCTGGCAGGGATGGACCATTTGCAGGAGGATGTGACCGCTGCCATTGACAGGCATGCACAGGCATTCATTGCTGTCATGGCCACAATGGGCACGCAGTCAGGTGCCCATGCATCGTGGACACCATGCAGTGCACTATCCACCCCCCGTTCCCGGCATTGTGTGACTCCCACCCTGTCGACGCCAGGTTCAGCTGTGGGCATCCCGAGCACTCCTGGTGCATGCATGTTCGGTGTGCTGCAGACCCTTGCATGAGCACTGTCGCGTTCACACAGTGGAACCCCTGGGGGACCATTGGTGCCACTCCATGAGGCCAGTGGTCAACCTGCCAGTTCTGGCAGGTCTCGGCGGGGCCGCCCATGCATCCGCGGTGGCCGTGGCATGTCACGTGACTGATCTGTCTCCCAACGCGGCTACTGTCTGGTGCTGCCCTGTGTGCATTGTGTGTGTGTCAGTGGGCAGTGCACGGGTGGGTACCCTGCCCTGCATGCGGACACACAGTCCACCTGCACACCCTCCCAGCTGCTGTCCGCAGTTGCATGTGCATGATGATGCCTGCATTGCGCCGTACACCAAAGTGCAATGGTGCTCAGCATCTGACACACGCACATGGACAGGCAGTGGGCGTGGTGGCCTGTGGACATGTGTGTTGCTAGGGTGTGCGTTCTGGGTCGGTGTGCCTTCTGCCCTCTGTGCATGTTTGTTGCATTGTGTGTGTGTGTGTGTGTGTGTGTGTGTGTGTGTCCTTCGGTGTGGCATGTTAATCCTCACCCATTCCTGGCTGTGTGTGTGCCTCTGTGCCCTGCCAATTCCCTTGATGGCATGCACCCCTGGTGTGTGTCCATGCGTGTTTGTGGGTTGTGCCTTAGCCACTGGTGGTTGCACATGGCCCCATGACTTACATGGGTTGGCTGAAGTGCTCCTCTGTGATGGTGTCCCAGTGCAGCTGTGCCAGCCGGAGCAGTCGGGGGTCCCATCGGCCGGGGGGGGCTGCCCATCACCATCATCACTGGCATCCCCATTGTCCCCATTGCTGTCCCCCTCTTTGACCTGTACGGCTATCCTACGTTCATTGGCCATGTTGTGCAGGATGCAATAGGCCAGGAATATCCCACAGGCCTTTGAGGGCTGTACTGAGGCACCGCTGGAGGTGTCAGGCAACGAAACGTGCCTTCAGCATTCCAAACACCCGCTCTATGACATTACGTGTGCGTGCTGCCTCATTGTAGCATTGCTGTGATGGGGTCGCAGGGGCACGGTAGGTGTGAGCAGCCAGGGACGGGTGGGTATCCACTGTCACCTGTGTGTAGAGGCGGAGGTTAGTTTTGTGATCAGCATCGCCTGCCCCAAGCCATGTAGGCCACTACCCATGCCACCTCTGGCCATGCCCCCAGGCCCTATGATTGTCCATGTGGTTTGCATACTCACCCACTAGGTGGCCAGTGGGGATGTCCCACTCTCGAATCTGTGGCACAGTGCTGACTGGTGCCAGATGAAAGAATCGTGTGCTCCCCCAGGGTGCGTGGCACAAACATTGATGATGCACCCCCTGGCATCGCACACCACCTGGCAGTTGATGCTGGCATAGCCCTTGTGATTCATGTATGTGGCCCCCTCGGGGCCAGGTGGTGTGCGTATGGCCACATGGGTGCAGTCTATTGCCCTTAGCACGCCAGGCATACGTGCTACCCTGTGGAACTCCTGTATGTTTGCTGTGTGCTCCGCCGTTGTGCTGGGGAAATGGATGTACTCCTCAGCATGTGGCAGCAGTACACTGAGGAATTGGGTGAGGTGGCATGACATGGCCAACTGGGTTATGCCTGTGGTGTCCCCAGTTGGTCTCTGGAAGGTACCGTGGTGAGCAAGCACATGCAGGCTGTTACCTTGGTCTCCACTGACAGGGCATGGCTCCGTCGTGTGGGTGCCTGCATCACATCACTGCACAGCTCACAGAGCTGCCTCAGAATTGCCCTGTTCAGGTGGTACCAGTCCACAATCTCAGTATCAGTGTACAGCTCAAAGCTGGTGTGGGCTCGGTACTACCTGTTGGGGGCATACTGCTGACGGGCCCTTCCATGGCCATGCCCCCCTGCGGCCCTCCTTCTCACCCCCCTCATTATGGCCTCCATGAAAGGTGGCACTGGCCATGTCCCTGGCTTGTGTTCACCCCCCTGGCAGCTGTTGCTGTATTCCTCTGCTGTCCTGGTTGCCACCTCCCTGCACAGGGTACACCTGCCTGTGCTGGCCTCTGTGCTGTGTGGCTCCCTACACCTTCCCTGTGCCTGGCTGTTCAGAGTGACCTTTCCTGGCCTGCCCTGTTTGTGCCTCCTGCCCTGTCTGTCTGCCTCTCGTCTGACACATGTGGCTTCCCTGTAGGCGTTCTTGCCTCTTCCTTGCTCATTTTTATTTTGGCTCCCATTTCACTGTGAGCGCCTTCCACTTGCTCCACTATTGCGCATGGCGCAAGTCTTTGAATATCACACTGCGACATTTATGCATGGTTCCTCCCCCTTCAGTTGCGAATGCCTTCATTATCATTGCGCTGTTGCTCAGCATGATTTCGGGGGCGCAACTGCCTCCTGCTGAATATCGCAGAATGGCGCAATTTCAGACTTGCACAGGTGCAACCCGATTGCGTATGGCTCAACTCTTTTGAATATCTGAGCCATTGTGTGCAGAAAGGACCTTAGCCAAGTGTCCTGCACCATTAGTGAACATCTTGGCCAGATTACCCCTGGTGTTGGCCTGCATGGATTTTCTGAGCCTGAAGCCCATTAAGTCCAACACAGCTCCTGGTCATCACTGATCATTTTACATGATGTGCACAGGTATTCTCTATGAAGGATCAGAAGGAGATCACCATTGTTAATGTTCTTACGGAAAAGTATATAGTGCGCTATTGAGCTCCAGAAATAAAACACTCAAATCAATGCAAGAATTCCGAGAGCAAGCTGAGAAAAAAACTACTGTCAGTTTGTGTTATAATAAAATGCAGAGCCACTCCTTTCCACCCACAAGGAGACCCCCAGCCCAAGAGATTTAATAGAGCCCTAATGAATACGATAAAAACCCTGTCTCCACACAAGGAAATATTTCATGCACTCAGATACTTCATGGTAATACTCATAAAATCTTAGCCAGATTGGCTTTTGTCTTAATGGAGCACATTACTAAACAGATAAAAACCCAGATACAGAGATGAAATCTCGAAAGGCTTTATTTCTTGTGCAAATAATTATACTTATAAAGAGTGTATGCAAAAATAAGTTGCTAGGCAAGTTACTTTGGAGACTTCAGCACAATAAAGTGCTATGCATTCCAGTTTCAGATATAAATACCCTAAGTACACAGTCTCAACAGTTTCAACATCCAGGCTCTTCATTAATCATGTTTGTTTGTTTGTTTGTTTAAGGTTATAGACAATTGAGCTGAAGCTCATTCACAATGGTGACCTTACAGTACAATACAAATATAATACAAAACATACACATAACATACATACATAATACACAGTTATCTTCTAGGTAGAATCAATTAAACAATTACAGGCCTTCTGAGCAGATATAAGATAACATTTCAGTACTGAGACTGTACTATAAAGTAATCTAAATTCAGAATAAAATTTGTTCCAGTAGATAGGGACAAATTCACTAAAAAGTACAAGATCTTTTTGTATTGGTGCAAGGTACCAATAATTCCTGTATATGAGAATTTCTCAAGGAGGAATCAATTTTTCTAAAAGAATGCCTGTTACTTAAAAACTTTGGTACAAGACCCAGGCCACTCTTATAGGAAAAGATACATTTGTGTAATTCCCACCTGTCTGACAAAGAAGTCCAACCAAGCTGCCGGTACAGTTCACAATGATGTACATTTTTAGGGTACTTCAGAATGAGACTAGCTAAGCGGTTGTATAATACATCTAATTTGTGAAGTCGGTCCTTAGAGGCATTAACATATAAAATATCAGCACAATCAATCAAAGGTAAAACCTGGACCTGAACTATAGTTTTTAAGATTTCTGAGTCCAAACAATCTCAATTTCTATACAAGAAACCCACACGCTTGCCAACTTGAGTAATTAGTTTGTCCACATGTTTATTCCCAGAACCAGTTAATTCCAGCCAATAACCCAAATATTTGCATATATCAACACACTCCAAAGTAATAAGGTCCTACTAATTTAATTTGCTTAATCACTGTTTCATAAGGTACTACTAATTTCAAAGTGCTCAAACAAAAGAAAAAGTATTACCAGTATCCTGGTTCGACCTGCCTTCTCATACCCCAGCACTGCACTCCTCTTGAGTTTCATCAGCGGGCAGGGCTAAGGCTTGGTGGCAAACTGTGAGCTTAGATAGTGTGCCAGTAACCAGGGATTACCAGGTCATCATACCTTTCTTAAGGAGGAAGGCAGAAATAATTCCAATTTCTTATAAAATAGCTCACAGAAAATTTAAACTGATACAAGTGCTCTCCAAAAGTGAAAATGCATATATAGATATATATCAAAATCTGAACTGTAAAAAAAAAAAAAAACATAAAGAGTACATTGCATAGTCATCTGACTTGTACCAGTTAAAAAACAATGAGAGCGGAATCATTTGAGATTAGTGGGTTAGTCAACCACAAAACATAGAACTGCAATGTCCACAAAGGTTGGGATGGCACAAGCCCACATAAGCAATGGGCCAAAAGTAGTAATTATTTTTATCTAGATGTCCATAGCTTTGTAGAATGCAAGAGTTTCTATCTGATAAATCAAACTTCATACTGTGGATGCACTGTTGTGGTTTTTCATTTGTTTGTTTGTGAGCTGCATTAACTGCATTTCCCATTAGCTCCTCTAGCCATCCTGAACCATAAAACAGATAAACACTGAGGTTCACTTTATTTTAGACAGGTAAACCTCAGAATGAAAAGAAAACAAAAATGATTAAGCAAAATGAAGGGCATACTTAACTCCAAATCCACAGTCTGCTAGTCTAAAATATTGTTGTAGACATTACAATTCCTATGACAATAATGGCGGCGAGAAAATGCCCCAGTTTTAAATCTGTCTATTAGAAGCACAGGGCTATTATGTACATGGTGTGAGTATGACAACCTATCAAACATAGGGACCAAGATTAATAGAGGTGGAGCAATGACTGGCAAACTATACAGAGTGTTTTATAAAAATGGCTTATATTCTATAACTTCAGTCAAACCCAGTGGCTTCAAACAATTTAAATAAAAGATCCATACTGCTTTGCTCTGCAAGAATGCTCTGAGGCGATCTCCGCTACCCCGGAGTTTCACTTTACTTGTTCCAGTCCCATGAAGAACAATCTTTTTGAATCCAAATCCTAAAAGCTTTTGAAGTGACAACCAATCAAAGTATTTTCTCTTTTTCATACTACATCCCTGATGTGCTCATACACCCTTTTCTTTAATGGTCTTATTGTTCTGCCAACATACAGTTTGTTGCAGGTGCACAGCAGGATATAGACAAAAAATCTGGTGTCATAGTTGATGAATTCTCTCACATGAAATTGTTGTCCAGTGACAGGAAGTGCAAACATTTTAGTTAGCTCACAGAAAGTGCAAAATGTCATCTCTCACAGTGATGAAAACTTCCAAGGAGTTGGGGCAACCAATTGAGTGGATTCTGCATTACTGGTGGTTGGTACTTACTGTGAACAATGCTATCCTTTTTTTATTTACCATACTTCATAGGGCAAAATGCCACAGGCTCAGCCCCTGCTCATCTCCAGTCTCCCACCTTACCAGCGGGACTTACCTCTACTGACGATCCTCCTGGCTTACTCCCCAGGACAAGGCCCCAGCACCAATGCAAACCATCATGATGCCAGTACAAGGGTACCACTGGGGGTCACCCACCAGCATTACCTCCCTGGCTTGCCCCCCAGGGTGGAGCATGGAGTCAGGTTGGATTAGCGGTGGTACTAGGTCACCATTGGAGAGCCACAGTGGGAGATCAGAGCTGGAGAAGTGGAGTGTCATACATGGTGACTGCTATTTTGAACTTAAGACCCCATGAGGGTGTGGTGTGCAGTGACATAAGGTGCCAAGATGCTCATGTCTAGCATGTCCCCCACACCAACTAGGCATTGGTAGCTGCTGCTCTCAGCCTCTGCCAAGGATCTGTCATGTACTGAATAGTCATCCACCCACCCTCCCAGAGGAGGAGAGCAGTCCAAAGGATACTCAGTCGATCTCACCCCGACTAGCCCTCTAACTTTCGGGTCCTGTCCTGAACCCAGGATGTCAGCAGCATGAGCAGAAACCTTACTGTTGCACTGACAGCCCAGCCAAACAAGTTTATCTTTGATATTAGTGGAATGTCTAAACGTCACTCCTGGTTTTTCACTCAAATCATTCTTCTAAGTTTCCTTCACCATAAGAATTCACTAATATTTATGCACAATGGAACCAATCCTACTGGCAACCAAATGAAATTCAATTGACAACATAACCAGTTGGTATTAGTATTTTTCCTTTTTTTTGCCTTTAGCAAACCTTTCTTCTCCAGAGGTTGAATCCCTCTGTTTTGTCTCAGCTAATAGATTACTGTCACATACTTTTCTTCCAAATCCCTTCTCCAGATTGTCTGCTTCATGCTCAAAATCCATCATGTTGTTACTGCCAATTTCTCCTAACACTGAGGAATTGTTAGTGGCTGGTTTCCCTAGTTCTCCTTTTAGTGAATGGTCCAAAAGTCAGTCTCTCTTTTCTCAGTTTTTGAGGGAATCTGACGTTGACCATATTGTTATTTAACCAACATACAAACTCTCTAGCCCAATTTGTGTCACACCTCCATATGCAGACATTGTTGTTATTATATTGGCACCATACAACAACATTGTCTTCACATTGGAAATCTTCACTAAAGACAGTCTCTGGTTCTCACAGTCTCATAAGCAAATTGGTGTATGATGGGGCCATACAGGTCCCCATCACCGTCCCACATGCTTTCAAATAGTGTTTGCCTGAAAACTCAAATGTATTATGCCTCAAGACAACATGAATGGCTCAGTTAGAAATCTTGTCAGGCTGCCAGTGGTACTTCTATCAAGAAAATACCTGCAAGCTGCTACATGGTTCTCATGTTCATTTGATGAGTAGAGCACCCCTACATCTACTGAGAAGCAGGTAAATTATTTTTTGCCACAAAAAAATCCTCCAGTTTGATGAGAAGGTCACCCACGTCCCTAAGGTGGACTTTCAGTTTCACAGCTTCCTTTTGTAGGAAGAAATCTATGAATCTTGACAGATTGTCAGTTAGAGATCCCACCCAAGAGACAATCAGGTGACCTGGTCGGCTCTTCAAATTTGTATCCACTTTTGACAATGCATAGAAAGCCGGGGTGATAGGATTTGAAGTCCATAAATATGTAAATTCACTCTCAGGGATGTCACTGGCATTTAAGGCACTTTGTAGTAGTTCCAGAAGTTGTCTCTTAAACACTTGTATTGTATTTAAGGGTATCAGCCTGTACCTGTGGTGACTATCCATATGTACATTTTCTCATAGTAAATTGTGTCTATAACAAAGATAATACTGCCTATATTGGTGGGACTAAAACAATTTCCAATTGTTTACACAATTCTGATGAAACATTTATTTCCCTCACTGTTACGTTATTATTACTACCCACATTATCAACACTATTTAACAGCCCATTTACCTCCCTCATCACACATCTCTCAGAAGTTAACATATTGCTGTTCTTTATCAATGGACAAGATGTCAACTTCAGGTGAAATATAACTTTCCTCTTGTCTCACGGGTTCACCACAGTCTTGTTATCACCAATCTCTCCATTCATGTCATGTATACAGTCCCCAGAATTAAAAGACTGAGTTACCATACTTATGGACTAGTTTTTCTCCAGTAGTCACATCATGGCCTCTAGATTCATAAGATCCTACTCTTCCAGGGGTGACTCCATGTTGTCATCATAAGATATGGATGGCTCTGTCTCTGATTCCATTTCCTCACCCAAGCAATTTAAATTTGGCATTCTTTCTGCCTATCTCTTTAAGAAAAGCTTGATGTCCTGGAAACCATTGGATATATGCACACTATTTAAGTTCACACTTTACCACCAAGCCCCACCCTCTGATGACATTTGAGAGGAGTGAACTGCTGGGGTATGGAGAGGCTGGTCAAACTGAGATACTGGTAATACTATTCTGTACTTTATGCCGTGTTTTGTGCCTTTGTCCTTATTTCTCAGCACTTCAGAACTACTAGCACCTTATGACATAATGAATGAAGAGTCTGGATGATGAAACTGCTGAGACTGTGTACTTTGGATATTTATATCTGAAACTGGATTCTCCAAAGTAACATGCTTATCAGCTTATTTTGCACACAATCTTTATGTGGCTGCTAAGTATGATTATTTGCTCAAGAAATAAAGTCTTGTGAGGCTTCATCTCTGCATCTGGATCATTATCTTTCGAGTAATGTGCTCCTTTAAGACAAAAACCTCTGGCTAGGATTTTTTGAGTAGTACTATGAAGTATCTTGTCAGTGTCAGTGGCTCAGTAGGTAGCACACTCGCCTCTGAGGCTGGGAGATCAGAGGGCTGTGGGTTCAGTTCCCACATCTGGCACCTGGGTTAATATCCCAATACTGACACTGTAGTGCAGCATGAGAGGGGTGCTGCACTTCTGAGGTGCCGTCTTTCAGATGAGACATTAAACCGAGGTCCCATCTACCTGGATTGGTGGTAGTTCAGGTGGATGTTAAAGATCCCATGGCACTTATTGAAAAGAGTAGGGGAATTTCCCCGGTGTCCTGGCCAAATTTCCCTCATTCACTAAAAAAAAAAAAATACCACCAACAGCTTAATCTGGTTCAAGGTCAATTGGCATTCATCTGTATCCCCCCCCTCCCCCGGGTCGTGCCTGAAAATAGGCAGGATTTGTCTAGTGCACTTACCCGGTCAACAAAAACTAAATAAAATAAATAAATAAATAATCTGAGTGCATGAAACATTTTCTTGTGTGGAAACAGTGTTTGATATGCGGGAGTTAGCCACTCTCATTTTCTGTGCATCGCTCCCTGTGAAACTGCAGCTCACACTGAACTTTTGGAATAGTTGAATAAGATAGAAACATTGGATATGAGAAGGAAGGCACACTGGAGCCAACAAGTAAGTGCTTTGGTCCATGAGTATCACTGCACAAAGAGTGATGCTACTGGATTCTTTCCATACTACTTCATGTTTGGTTGTGAAGCTCATTTACCAGTGAAGATTAGTTTCCCCATGTTGGAAGATGGAGCTAAGACTGAGACCTGCTTGCAATGTATGGAGCATCTTAAAGAACAACTCACTCTTGCCTATTAGCCACTGCAGAAGAGAGGATGTCAGCCAAATGTGTGCAAGTCAATGAAGTCCAGCATTATGTTAATGTAAGAGCACAGGGTTTGGTGCCTGAAGATTGGGTGCTGTTGGAAATTTGGGTTTCCAGAGATGCACAAATGTGTTGACCACTGGGGAGATTGAGTGTATGTGGTTGCTGAACAATGACACAAGAAATAAACCAAGATGCTGAAAAGCAGTCCTTTGTGCCAAATCTCAAAAAGTCAAGGAACAGAAAACCACTGACTACAACTCCTTCCTAAGCAGTCTGAACTCATAAGGCCAAACGGTGCAGTACCTCTTTATTCATATATGGTGAAACATAGAACATAGAAACATAGAATTTGATGGCAGATAAGGACCGCTTGGCCCACCTAGTCTGCTCATTTCCCTACCTGATGGATAAGCTGCAGATTCTAGTTAACCAACAGCCTACTTCCTCCTACCCCCCCACTAGAATTGCTTTATGTCTGTCCCATGCATTCTTGAATTCCCCCACTGTTCTTGACTCTACAACCTCCTCAGGAAGGCTGTTCCATGCATCCACAACCCTCTCCATGAAAAAATACTTCCTCACATTACCTCTGAGCTGCTCCCCCATCTTCAAATTGTGCTCCCTTGTTCTTGCACATCTCTTTTTCTGAAAGATGCTACCCTCTTGGACTTTGTTGATTCCCTTGAGGTACATAAACATTTCTACCATGTCCCCCCTCTCCCTCCTTTCCTCCAGGGTATACATATTAAGTTCCTTTAGTCTCTCTTCATATGTCTTCTGGTGCAGACCCTGCACCTATTTGGTTGCCTTCCTCTGGACAGCCTCCACTCTGTCTATGTCCTTGCGGAGATGGGGTCTCCAAAACTGCATGCAGTACTCCAGATGGGGTCTCACCAACTGTCTGTCACAGAGGGATGACAATTTTTTGTTTTCTACAATATCATACAACAAAAAGACATAAAAAGAAGTTTAAGTAATGTTAAGTAATGTGTGTTGCCAGAAGCCTGCAATAATATTGAACCCCAGCAACCCCGGCCTAAAGTTTTGCTTATCAGCTGTGTCAGCCCATGTACCATATCCAAGTGGAGGACATGGACGGAGGAGAATGCACTGTGCACCACAATCATTTATTGCCACTGGACAGATAATCCAGAACCAACTAACAATGAAGTGCTGTAGAAAAAAATCCTTAAAAAGAGACCCACACCATCTGGCCCAGTGGCATGGAGGTCTGAGATGATAGTGCTTTACCTCCAGTCACAATGTGACCTTGGTTCAGCAATGGATGTAGGTCACTCAAGGGCCAGCTGGGAAGGGAAGACTAAGCATCTATAGGACTGATCTCCTCCTTCAGGGAGGGGGGTGAGTGCAACTTACTGCTCATCTGTTATCTGGAGGTGCCTGAGTGGCATCGCAGGATGAGGGCACAGTAGAGGGGACTAACCACACACATGATTCTGGGGGCATCTCCAAAGAGGCAGAGTTCACACATTGTGCTCATTGCATGTTCAGGGATCCAGGGTGAAAATAGGAGGAAAAAACCCTCTGGCCACAGGATGACATCTGGCCCTTCACAGGCCATGCATCAGCAACCAGGCACCACACACACACACACACACACACACACACACACACACACACACACACACAAACACACAGTCCTGAAAGCAGAGGGATGACAGGAGGAAGTAAGTCCCAGAGAAGACAGGTAAAGGGGCTGGGGGGATCGGACAGAGGGGGTGATCAAGGGCAAGCAGGTGGACAAAATGTATGTGGAAAAAAAAGATATCCATGCAGCTGCTTGGAAAAGGAAATGCAGCAGAGGTGGTGGAGATATGTAAGCAATAACAAGCAGGGTCTGCATCAAGCTATATCAATGCATGCCCTGGTTGCATTGTGAGTGGCTGAGTTCCTTCAACCACCCATAAAGTGCATCAGTGTAGGCTGATACACACCTTGGAGTGTGTTATTGTGATTATAAAATGGTTTTGTAAAAAAGTTGAAAGCATTTAAAAAATAGAGGTTTAGACCCAGCCCATTGGTGTGGCGATAGTGCTACCACCTCAGATGCTGGTGACCCAGGTTCAGGAATGAGACTGGGTTATTAGGGGCCAGCCAGGGAGGAGGAGGTTTGAGCACCCCATAGGACACTCTTTTCCTCAATGAGGGGGTAGGCTGTTGCACTGTGTGGCATTGGGCTTCCAGTGTGGGAAGGGGAAGATGTCATTAGGTGCTTGGCTGGGATATGCTTTCGCACGTCCACAGACTGGACTTTAGTCCTTGTGCTGGGGTCCTCAGGGGGCAGAGTTTCAGGGGACCATGATGGTAACTAAAGGAAAAACTCCAGCCCCTGCTGCCATACAGTATGATCCCTGGAAGTGGGGATGGAGTCCCAGATGGTCAGCATAGCCCCACCAGCAGTGGGAGAAAAAATTTAATATTAAAAAAAAATAGAGGTTTAAACATTGAAAAAGTACAATCTACTACATAAATCTGTCTAAATTAGTTCTTCTGCCTGCTGGGTCTTCATGCAAATTGTTTTGCCTTTTTTTCTTTTTGTAAATTGTACTAATTGGGGAGCTATAGTTGTAGTTGTTTAATGTATGTCTTAGTGTCGGTAGCATGTGATAATGATGATTCAATTAAGGTGACACCAAAACGGCGAAGTTAAAACAGTGAAAACAACAAAGGCGACCAATAACAAAAGGTGACAGGTATTTAATGGCTATTACAATAATGGCAACCCGGCAGTTGTGCAGACTCCACTGATGAAGTGTGCCTCAGAGTTAAATATATAGAAATAGCGGGGGGTCCAGGGGGTGCAGCCCCCCCCCATGGAGGGTGTGGGGGTGGAGCCCCCATGTCAATAAAGGAAGCACACTTCCAGTGCTTGCCACCCCAACATATGATGCCTTTTGGATTGTTTAAAAGAAGAAGAACAACAGATGACGGAGGTGCAACTGGAACAGCTGGTGTCTGGTCCTCAGACCACTGCAGGCAGGAAAAGGTGCCGGGATCTGAATGAGCGGTTAAGTGTGGTGCTTTCTGAATACTCCATTCATGATTGGTCAGAGTATCTGAGAGGGCTTGCATATAATTTCCACTTCCAAGTGTAATGCTGTTTATGTTTTACTGCTAAGAGCACTACTCAATCACAATAATTGGGGTTCACCGTAATTTCATATAGCCATTTTTGCATTCGTCATTATGTTTTCGCCATTTTGATGGTTGACATTAAAACATTGCCATTTTGCAATGGAGCCCTTAGTGTCTCATGGTGCCTACTCCACTCCCAGTTTACTGATAGCTGATGGTGATGTTACTGCTCATGTTATTTCTTACTCTGCTGTTGATTTCATTTATATTTTTTTTTTTATCAAATAATGCTAATGTGTTGCTGGCATAAAAAAGCTGCCACATGTAGTACTGTGTAGTATGACAAAAAATGTCTGATAGTAAAAGTGTTCCATGAGAGAAAGGTGTTGTGACTTGCAAGCTGCACTGTGCAGGGAGAGAAAACAACAGGTGGTAGAGAGAGAGAGAGAGAGAGAGATGCTGTGAGTAAACAGGTGGGAGTAAGAGTGTGCACTGAAAGAGACAGAGAGAGGGCACTAAATAAGCAGATTGTGGTCAGAGCCAACATGGCTGCTATGCTATTTTAAAGGGACATTGTCCACTTAAAAGTACTAAAGTTATGAGTGTGTATTGCAAAATGTCAATGTATGCTCATAACTTTGTTGTTTTGTAATATTTTTGCCCCGAATTTTCAACATAGCCTTCTTATGACCCCACTGCATGAACAAGGCTGGAGAAATGTTTCAAAATCTGCCCAAAAGGTGATTTAATGCAGTGACAATGTCATTCCACATCACAGGTGCAAAAACACATTTTGGGCTGGATTTGAAAAATGACAGTTCTCACATTCATGTGGTGATGTGAAAAACTGGCTATGTTGAAAATTTGGGGTCAAAATATGGAAATAGCCAAAGTTATGAGCATGCATTGCACAAATTCAATGTACACTCATAACTTTGCCATTTTAAAATATCTTGACCCAAAATTTTCAAAATAGCCATCTTATGACCCCACCTCAGGAACAAGGTCAGTGAAAATGTTCAAATCCCACCCAAAAGAGGATTTCACCAAGTGACTGCGAAATCACCCTTTGGGCCTGATTTGCATAATTCTACCACCATTGGTCATGAGTTGGGTCCCACAAAGGCCATGTTGAAAATTTGAGGGTGAAAATATGCAAAACTGCCACAGTTATGCATCAAAGTTCAAAACCTCATTGAAATACATTGAGTTACACTTACCTTATTTCCTCAGGTCACAGTTGCCGGTTCCTGCAGCAAGACGTGTCTTCAATCACAGAGTGGATCTACACCATGGGACCTGTTCAGGTGAGTGAAGGTGTGTGGAGGTAAACTGGGGGTGTGGGGTGGTGACTACTGAGTGGGAGATCAGGGTGGCAGAGGTCAGAGCAACGAGGGAATGTTTTATTTTTTATAGGTTTTTAAAAGCATTTCATTTAATTAAAGCGTTATCTCACATAAAGGAAGCTTAAAGTTCCATTTAATGCCATGACAGCTATAACAATACTGTTTAAAGTTTCATATTATGATGAGCATTTTTATTAAATGAATGGCCAGCAAGCATGTCAGCAAGTGCAAAACGACATGCACTCAACAATGCAAATAGCAATGTTGCAATTATTATTTGGGAAAACGGTAACATAGGCTTTTGCAACCCCCTCCCCCCCAAAAAAGACTGTATCAGAACTGGAAACCAAACACCACCTGCAGTTGCCCTGGCACATTCATCCTCATGACTTTCCTTTACCTCTATTGGCAGGGAAAGGAGCTTCATTTATGTGACACAGCACTTTAATGCAAAGACATGCAAAAAATGATCATGCAGGTAGGTTGCTCTTGAATATTATGGCAATGTTGATGGTTTGTTCACTGATGTTGCAATTGTATTATTTAAGATATTTGTAACTACAATCTAAAAACAGGAATCATGCATTTCTTATAGCATAGGGGAAACCTCTTTGTTTTGAAACTGCCTGTATGCTACATTGGGCATTAGCCAGTCCTATCCCCTGCACCATCCTTCTTTAACTTTAACATGATAGGCAGTCACAGAATCTGTCACCTTGCATCAGCTGCTGATACCCCTTCCAGACAAGTGAAATGTGAGCTGCTAAAGTTAAAGAAGTTTCTCCTGCATTATAAGTAACTCATGATTCCCAGTTTCAGATGTCAGTTACAAATATCTTAAACAATACCATTGTGGTATCAACAAAGAAACCATCATCATTGCCATAATGTTCAAAAGCAACCTGCCTGCTCGAACAGGTCTTTGCATGTTGCACTTAGCTTGTTTTTGTCATCCTCCAAATTGAGCATTTTGAGGAAGGTGTATGCACGAAAGAAGCACGACTGGACACTCCCACTGACTCTTGTTATGACTTTAATTATGGTGATATACTGTGTGGCTTCTGACCCCAGAGAGTAAATTTGCTTAATAAAGCCTTCTTCTTTATTATGATGTCACTCGTGTAACATGTACTAATGAAAGCCTACTGTATTTCAAGACATGCCACTGACTCCTGATGTTTTTGCTACCCAGCCAATTCACTTACAGGGCAGAATTGTACTTGCTACCTGATCACCTATCCAATGCAGCACTTTCAAATAAATCAAACTTAATTTACTTTGGATGCTGGAGAGGCTGATATGCTGACTCGGTTGGACATGCAGACATGCTGACTTGGTTTGCATTCACCCACCACCACCACCGCCACCTTTCCATGCTCCAGCACTCTAATCCGTCAACTCCAATAACAAACAAAAATGTTCCCTCACAAAATGCTCTCAAATGCTAGTAAACAAGGAAAACACACACTGAGTGCTCACTACCTCAAATGCTTGCAAGACAGAAGCAATGCAACTTAGATTACAGCTGTCAGTAGCATGCCTGAACATTTTTTTTTTTTTTTGCTCAGTCAGGTCTTTTTTACACTTAGCCAGAATGGCAAATAATTAAAAAGCATGCACACCACAGACTGCTTGTTTCCAGCCGGGGAAATTTTTTCCAGTGGATATTTTGGGCTGTTGTCTGATTAATGCTGTAAGGGGCATCATGCCAGGCTTTAGTTATCCTGACAGATATTTGCTTACCATCCATAGGATTAAACAGAGTCCAGCAGAAACCCAGGAATCCCTGATGCAGTTAGTCTGCTATACCTTTAAAAACTATCTTGGCCTAAAACTTGGGTACAAAGGAGTTAAATGGGTAAAACAGGAATATGGGCTGACTGGTCAAGGTCAGATATCATTGGAAGTTAGAGATATTATATTGTTTAAATGGATTCTAAAAGAAGCCTATCAATTGGATGAGTTGGGAATACTTCTATGTGAAAGGTCAGCATCCTCTGACCTAATTTTAGTGCCTACTGTCCCAGGCATGCATTGTGATAATGGGGCTTGGCCTGCTGTGAATAAACAAAAAATTGACTAAATGATAGTTATTTTTTCTCCTAATGTTTCATTATTTAATAGATTCCAATGTTTGGACAATTCTGCCTGCTGACATTTAAATAACAGTGTAAATACAATTATCCAGGAAACTGACAAAAACAATGATAATGTTATCTTTGATGCTGAGCAACTGAATATCATAATGGATAAAAATGCTGAAAATATTAATGACATGGTTGATAGCATAATTTCATGGAATAGAGCAGGCTTTGTTAAAAATATGGTTGATATACAGGTTAAATCATTTTTATCACAGCATGATATCATATGTTTACAGGAAACTTGGACAAGGGATCCTGTGAGTTTAGAAGGATATATAAGTTATTTTCATGCATAAATATATATGCTAAAATGGGGAGAGCTCAAGCTGGAATTGCAGCTTTTATAAAAGTCAGACAAGCCATCAGTGTTGTAGATGTTCCCTTATTATCTCCCTTCTTTATTTGTATCACAATTTTATGGACTTCTGAACTGATCTTATTAGTAAACTGCTACATTCCCCCGATTAATTCTAATTACTACTCAAATGATGTCTGGTCTAATTTGGAGAGTGTCATTGAGGTTGCATTAGAAAAAAGACCCAATATAGGGATTGTTTTAATGGATGATTTTAATGCCCGTAAATCAATCAAGGACAGATTCAGAATTCTTAGTCTTTCAAGAACCCATGGATAAGGTAATAAATACCCATGGTAAATTCTTTCTAAATCTATTAAACATATTTGGATTAATAATCCTAAATGGAAATCTAGAAGGGAATAATTCTAATTATTTTACTTGTATGACAGGGATGGGTGATAGTACTATTGATTATATTTGTGTACTTCCTTGGCAATTAGATTATTGTAAAGAATTTAACATTATCCTGAGACCAGAAAGTGACCACTACCCCACTCAACTTATTTAAAAAAAAAAAAGGAAAAGCACAAGAATCAGCAGGAATGGAATCTATTTATCTGCCTAATATTGAAGTACATAACCAAAAAAGAGTAATGATATCTAGTGTGATAGAAGATAAAATTAGTAAAAATGTTTTACATTGGGAAGCTCAATTAGGTCTTCTTTTGTTTTCTCAGCAACATTCAGCAAGTGCAGTCATTGATAAAATCTATGAGACAACCAAACAATTAACTCAGTTAATATCTATCTCATATAAAACTCTACTTTGGAAACTTGGTTTGATAAAGAATGCAAAAAATGTAAATTGTACATACATAAAATAATAAGTCATGTAAGGAATAACCCATCTATAGAAGGTCAAAAATACCTTAATAAAATCAGAAAAGAAGACACGAAGTTTCTTAAAAATAAACAATATGCGCAAAAAATGAAGAACTGGGAAAGGATGCTAGAGGTAATTAAATCCTAAAAAGATAAAACATTTTGTCAGTATGTAGCAAGAGGAATGGGTGGATATAGTTTAAATATTAATGCAACTATATCCCCTTTAAACTGTATAGAATATTATCATAATATCTTTTTTTGTAAAGAATCTGAAATATCAAGATTTTCTTTAACTGAAAAATTATCTTTTCCCTCTCTTAAAATAACGGCATTAGAAATTGAAATTGCAATTAATAGTATGAAGGCCAATAAAGTGCCTGGCCCTGATATGATCCCTGTAGGAGTATATCAAATATAAAACTGAAATTATTTGATGGTGTAATATGCTGGCCATTCTTTTACATAAACTGATTGACGAACATTATATCCCAGAAAGTTGGAAAGGTAACATCATTATCTCAATACATAAAAAAGGTAATTTAACATTCCCAGAAAACTATAGGCCAAAAGTTTAACTATCCTAAATATGTTGGATGTATGATTAGAGGAAAACAATTTACTAAATAATTTCCAAGCGGGTTTTAGAAGAGGGCTTTTGACCACTGATCAGATATTTGTCCTTCATCATATTATTCAGAAATATCACATTAAGAGAAAAATCCTCATTTGTATTGCATTTATTGATTTCAAAGGAACGTTTGATAAAATTAATAGAAATGTTTTATGGGAAAAATTATACAAACTACATATGCATCCTACGATTTTAAGAATTATAATGAACTTATATACTGATAACTGGACTAAAATCAGATATAATTTACAGGGAAATTTAACAGAATCTTTTAGTTCTAATTTAGGGGTCAAGCAAGGCTATATCTTGGCTCCATTATTTAATTTGTTCATAAATGATCCACAGGATTTATTCATAAAAATGGATAGGTATTCTCCAACAGTTAGTGGCGTACCTATTCCTCTATTACTTTATGCTAATGATTTATCTTTAATTTCTATTTCACCCATTGGATTAAAAATATATGTACAAGTGTTGCAGGATTACTCTGTAAGGAATCAAATGGGAGTTAATATATCTAAAACAAAAATCATGATTACAGGAAAATGAACAAATAAAGTAAAATGGAAAATATATAATAATACCATTGAAGTTGCAAAATCCTTTTGCTACCTAGGATATAATTTTTCAAGTAATACCAAAAGTAATATGCATTTAACATACATGGAAAATAAATTAATACAATCTAAAAATGCCTTATTGAGGTTTAGTTCCCAATATGGTGGATCTTCTGTTCTACCTATGTTAAGAGCCATCAAAGCTAAATTGTCTCTGATTGCTTTATATGACAGTGAAGTATGGTATACAGAAAAGTCTGAAACTCTAGAGGGACATTTCTGATATCTATATAGAATTATACTACAAATTCCAAAATCTATATCTCCCAGTATTGTAAGATCAGAGCTGGGAAGAATTCAAAAACATTATCTTGCTAAGGCAGCTAAAACTACATATTGGAATAAATTATTAGGGCACACTGACTGTAAACTGACAAAAATGGTACCAAAGGGAAAAATAGATTGGTACAATAGGGGGGTATATCTTAACTTGGCTTGTTGATCTCTTAGATGTTTTGAATAAAACTAATACTATGCACCTTTGGACTGACTCGCTGAGAGGGATTAAAATCTCTCAAGATTATGCAAAAGTAGTGAAAGATAGGATCAAGCTTCTATCAACTGCAGAAGATATGTATGTGATAAAAAATCAAAATTATATAAATGGTTCTCAATAAATAAAATAAATCATGTATTAGAACCCTATTGGACTTTCTTTGATGATATTAGAGAAAGACACATTTTTATGAAATTTCGGTTGGGAGTTATACCCTTCTAGAAATCTGAACTACATATTTGCAAAGAATAAAGTTCTAACTAATGATCTTTGCTGTGATTGTGGCTCAAGAGAGTATAAGACTTTAGAACATACTGTGTTATACTGTTCTAAATATACAGGTATTTTGAATCAGGTAATGTCTCAATTTTTATTACCTGAACATTTTTCAAGAGAAGAACACTTAAGACTTGCAATGCATCCATAAAGTCAAGATATGGCTAGGAGAGTGTTGGTGCAATTAAAAAGGATATATGCAGTACTTCTTAAACAGGATAGAATGGTTAAGTAATTGCTGTGATCCTACTTCTCTGTTGGATATGATGATCTTTAGTAATGTGGGTTATTTTCTCTCCCTATTTTATGACTGTTGAATAACGTGAGTTGTGCAATATTGTCAACAATCTGAAAGTTTTTGAGCTATTATATATATGTTACATGTTTTTTTCTGTTGTTCCTTTGATACCTCGACACCTATAATGTCTATTTGCTGATATTATTTTTTTTAATTATGTGTTTAAAATTTTGTAAAGGCTTAATAAGCTGAACAAAAAAATATGTTGATTGATTGACTGCTCACTCAAAAGTGTTATCCACCAATTGAACAGCTCATATTGCTGATGAACACATGGGACATCTTAATGTGAGGTCATTTTTAAATAAACAAAGAAAAAGTTAAGTAACTTTAAGTTTTGAGCAATAGGTATGACTGATGAGTTCAGAGGAGCCAACAAGGTTCTATAAAGCCAGTGCCCCAATGTCAATAGTTTCAGTAAAGTGAAGGAAAGTTGTAGCACCATCACCAACTGCTATTAGATAGTGCTTTGTTTAGGCAAGAAAATGGTGCACCAGGGGAGGAGGAGGAGAAGAAGGAAACACATTTTAGTGAATGAGGAGGGTGCAGACAGATTTGCAGGAAGTTGTTCTTCAACTCCAATCAACTGTAACAACACAGCTGTACTGCATTAGGATCCCCTACACCATCAGATCTCGTTCTGCTGATAGCAATACATCAGTAGAGCTCTGACACCATGCAGCCCTAAAAATAAGCCAGTCAACAGAGATGCAGCCTGTAAATAGCCAGATATGAGTAGATTTAAGCAGTAAAAGAGAGAGAGGAAAGAGAGAGAGAGAGAAAGATAACAAAATACAAGGGCCACATACTGGGTGTTTCTTTCTCAGCTAAATTTCAGTTGAAATTGCTTTCTAGGAACTGTTAAAAAAAATCTGACCTAATGGACAGTTAGGCTACAACTGTCTAGACAGAACTGTGAATATGATGCTGTGCATGTTAGAACTACTGCAATGCTGTTTACTTGGGGTTATCGGCTCTTTACCTGGGGCTATCCACAGGAGTGATGCTCCACCTGCAGCTGGTTCAGAATGCAGCAGCCTAGCTGGTTGCCAAGACATCCAGTTCTGACTAAATCATGCTGGTTCTCCACACTCTCCACTGGCTTCCAGTTAGGTGGGGCATCAGTTTAAAGGTTTGCTTGTAAACAAACAATGCCCTGCATGGCCTGGATCTGGGCTATCTGAAAGATCTCCTGATTGTATATGCTCCTGCTCATGCTGTCCGGTCAGCTGAGGCAGGCCTCCTTGCCATTTCATGTTCCCACTTAAAATCTTCAGGTGATAGGGCATTCAATGTTGCAGCTCCAATTTTTTGGAACACCCTTCCCAATGAGGTGAAGGGGGCTCCTTCACTGACCACTTTTAAAAAGTCTTTAAAAACTCATTTTTTTTATTTATGTTATGGCCTGGCTTCATAATCATAAGTATTCATATCTGTAATTGTATTAATTTAACTAATTGTCCATCTGCTTTATTGTAAGGTGCTCAGAGCCTTAGCGATTGGGCACCATATAAATAAAAGTGGCACTGGCATTAGCAGCAATTCCAATTATTAGCATAGGAAAACACTTTTCTTGCTCTTACAGGTATTGCTGAGAATGTCAACTCATTAGGAGGGGGGAAAGTATACCCCCCATTGAGATTTACAGTTAGGTCACAAGGAAAGCAGGGACTGGATCTAACTGTACTCCACTGTGCAGTGTGCTCTTGGAACTCTGAGACACTGTGGGCTGGACTATCTGTGTATGTAAGGCTGGTGGGAAGAGTTGAGATCTTTTGTAAGACAGCAAACAGATCAGATGGAGCAACAGTCAGGTGGACACAATCCTGTCCCTGCTCAGAAGAAGCCAGAAGGGGAAATAAACATATTCATTTCAGTGCTTTACAGTAACTGGTAATTGCTATTTTTGTTATTAAACTTAGATTGTGGGCTTTTAGTGAACTGTAATTTCTTTGCTGTCTTTACTTAGAATTGTTTTTGGGCTGTTGAAAATTTAAAACGTAGTGGTGGTGTATTTCTTTGCTGTCTTTAATTGCTGCAAATTTAGTCTTGGCTTGTCTGACTTGCCCTGTAGTCTGGGTGAGGGGTGCTAATTGCCTGGCCTCTGACCTCAGCTATGTGATAACTGGAGGTGGGGCTTAGTCAGAGTTGAGGTAGCAAGTGATTTTTGTTTTCTCAGAAGAAGCCAGAAGGGAAAGGAAACATATTCATTTCAGTACTTTACAGTAACTGGTAATTGCTATTTTTGTAATTAAACTTAGATTGTGGGCTTTTAGTGACACTGTAATTTCTTTGCTGTCTTTACTTAGAATTGTTTTTGGGCTGTTGAAAATTTAAAACATAGTGGTGGTGTAATTCTTTGTTGTCTTTAATTGCTGCAAATTTTCACCCCCCCTTCCCCCAACTCTTAATTATAAGCCTTGTTAAATCTGATTGACAGGAGCTAAACACAGGGGATAGTAGGGGGTGTGGAGTAGGAGGGGCATAAGGGGAAGAAGCCCACCCTCAGCACGACAAGTGTTTTGATTCATTTATTAATTTATTTATTTTCTTTTTTTAAAAGGAAAGTATCTGAGGATCAGTGGCAGGATTTTTAGGACAGTAAATTAATAAAAAGGGAACTAGGAGAGCTTCAGTAACAGACAAGTAGTGGAATAGCAGTATAACTGCAGTGTAATGTGGGGAGTGGTGCAATGCAGTAGCTGTGGGGCAGCCATATTCAGGCAGACCTTCTGGACACTGAGGTGCTGCCCTATCTGCATGCATCTCTCTGGACTGTGGGATGAGGTAGCCAGACTCAGAGCATAAGTAAACTGGGTGAGGAGTACCATCACCCCTATCCAGAGACCACCCAGTCCAATGCCACTGCCTCAAAGGATGCTGAGAATGAGGAGCACTTGGATGGCAGTGGACTCAGGGCAGGTTAAGATGGTCAGGAAGAGGCACATCCCAGATCCTATTCCACTCAAGAACTCATATGCCACACTGGCAAATGGGGGCATCCAAATGGAGTTACCCAGAGAATTGGAAGGAAAGGATATGGAGGTTAGCCAAGGAGGTGATCTCAGCGGGGAGAGCAGTGGACCCCAGAGGAGGAGGAGGAAGCAAAATCCTGGTGGGGGACTCCATCATAAGAGGGATCCAACTAGGAACACAGGAGGAGGAGGGGGGAGGACATGGAGGTGAGGTGCCTGCCAGGTGCCACGGCATGAAGGGATGGAAGGAAGATCCTGGGGATCGCTGGGAAGGCAAGATGGGAGGGTGAGCTGGATGTCATTATCCACCTAGGTACTAATGACCCGGTAAATGGGGAGCCAAAGGAAGTTCAGGAAGAGTTTAGGAAATTGGGGAGGGGTCTCAAGCAAGTAGCTACTTCTGTCACCTTCTCAGAAGTACTACCTGCGAGAGGCATGGGAAAGCATAGGGGTGCATGCACCAGGAACTTTAACACATGGTTGAAGAACTGGTGCTGTGAGGAAGGGTTTGGATTCATTGGTGACTGGGGACCCACCTGGAGGGATGGATGTTTGTTCAAGCCTGACAGCCTGCATCCATCTTGGAGGGGAATCCAAGCACTCAATGATAAGTTTAAATGCTACATTGACAAGCATTTAAATTAGCCAAGGGGGGTGGCAGGCCAGCAAGGATGGTACCTACTTGCTCACCCCCACAGCTAGCAGTGGAACCAGTGAACCAGATGAGTGGATATCTCAACAAAGCAGTGTGCAAAAGATGAAGATTAGTGCCCAAGAGGTGCATAGGCTGAAAAGGGGCAAAAATCAGAAGAAGAACAGACAGCAAGGAGTACCAGGGATAAAGGACAACCAGGGAATGGGCTGGAGTAGAACAGCTAAACAGTCTGGGGAGGTCAAATCATGGAAAGCCATGTGTGCCAATGCTAGGAGCCTTAGCAACAAGATGGAAGATCTGGAAGCTGTCATGGTGCAGTCAAACCTGGACATTGTGGCCATCACAGAAACCTGGTGTAATGATAACCATGACTGGGAGATGGCCATTCCTGGCTACAACATATTCAGAAGAGACCAAGCAGGTAGGAAGGGAGGAGGAGTGGCACTGTATGTGAAAAATAACATAAGGGCCACAGAGATCCAGGAGGAACAAAATGGGGGAGAGATACTGTGGGTTAAGCTGGAAAGGAAAATGGGGCCAGCCATCCGCACAGGTGTGGCCTATAGACTACCAGCCCAGGAGCAAGAAACAGATAGGGAGCTGATGCTAGACATCCAAAGGATGGCAGACAAGGGTGAGGTAGTACTGGTTGGAGACTTCAGTATTCCAGACGTGGACTGTAGCATCCCAGCAGTAGCATCAACTAGGAGATGAATTATCCTGGACTCACTTCAGGGTGCCTTCCTCAAGCAACTGGTCATGGAACCAACTCGGCAGAAGGCAATACTGGACCTTATGCTCACAAACAGGGACAGTGTGATGGGGTAACAGTGGGGGAGCACCTGGGGAACAGTGACCACCAGTCATTGTGGTTTGAAATCACAGAAGGAACAGAACCAAACCACACAAAAACACGTATCCTGGATTTCAGGGGGGCAGACTTTGGGAAAATGGGGATATACTTGAAAGAGGCATTAAGGGGAATGGGGCAGGAATCAGGGGTTGAGGAGCAGTGGGCAGTATTTAAAAGGGGATTACAAGAGCAACAGAATTATGCATTAAGCAGGTTAGCAAGAAGAAAGGAGAGCCATTATGGTTTTCCAAAGTGGTAGCAAAGAAAGTGAAAGCCAAAAAGATTGCATTCAGGCAATACAAAAGACACAGGCAGAAGGGATAGGGAGAAGTACCAGGAGAAGCAAAGGGAGGCAGAGAGGTCAGTAAGGGAAGCCAAAGCTCAGACAGAAGAGCACATTGTAAAATCAGTGGGTAGAGGGGACAAAACCTTTTACAGGTACATAAGTGAAAAAAGAAAGGCAAAGAGAGGGATAGGGAGACTGAAGGGGGAGAATGGGGGCCACGTGGAGGATGACAACAGTAAAGCTGATATACTGAACAGGTATTTCTGCTCAGTCTTTACTGAGGAAGAGGAGGGTAATGGGTCTGAAGAGAGTACAAGGGGTGAGAATGGTGCAGAAATGGACACAAGTCCCTTTGCATGAGAAAGGGTCCGGAAGGAACTGGAAGTAATAAGAGTTGATAAAGCAGTGGGGCCAGATGGGGTGCACCCCAGGGTCCTTAAAGAACTCAGAGAGGTAGTGGCTGAACCTCTGGCTATCCTGTTTAGCTGATGACTGGAAACAGGGGAGGTACCTAAAGACTGGAAGACAGCAGATGTAGTCCCCTTATACAAAAGTGGGAACAAAGAGGAAGCGGGGAACTACAGACCAGTCAGCCTCACCTCGGTAGTGGGGAAGATCATGGAAGCACTACTGAAGGAGAGATTGGTGGAACATCTGGTTGTCAATGGACTGCAGGATCCAAGGCACCATGGTTTCACCAGGGGGAGGCCATGTCAGACCAACCTCATTGAATTTTTTGACTGGGTGACTAGGGAGGTGGATCAGGGGAGGGCAGTGTACATGGCTTATCTGGACTTCAGCAAGGCCTTTGACACTGTGCCACATAGACGACTATTACACAAACTAGGGAATATGGGTGTGGGCAGGACAGTAGTGTGGTGGGTAGGTAACTGGCTGGGCAGTAGGACACAGAGGGTGGTGGTAAATGGCTGTCACTCCACAGAGGGAACAGTGACCAGTGGGGTACCACAGGGATCAGTGCTGGAACCGGTCCTATTCAACATCTTCATCAGTGACATTGTGCAGGACCTGGAAGGCAGAATTTCACTGTTCGATGATGACACAAAGCTCTGTAACACAGTAGACACACCAGAGGGTGTAGACAGAATGAGAAGGGACCTGCAGAAACTTGAAGAATGGTCAGGGATTTGGCAGTTGAAATTCAATGCAAAGAAGTGCAAGATAATGCATATGGGGCACAAAAACCCTGGCACAATAAATCAGTTGGGGGGGTGAGGATATAGCATGCACAAAGCAGGAAAGGGATCTTGGGGTTATCATCTCTGATGACCTCAAGATAGGGAAACTGTGACAAGGCAGCAGGTAAAGCAAAAAGGACGCTGGGATGCATAGGCAGGGGCATCGCCAACAGGAAAAGGGAGGTCATGATTCCACTATACAAGACACTAGTGAGGCCCCACCTGGAGTACAGTGTACAGTTCTGGAGACCTTACCTATGTAAGGGCATAGACAGGGTAGAGAAGGTTCAGAGGAGGGCAACAAAGATGGTACGTGGATTGCATCACAAGTCCTATGAGGACAGGTTGAAGGAATTGAATATGTACTCCCTGGAGGAGAGGAGGGAGAGAGGGGACATGATACAGACATACAAGTATCTTACAGGGAGGAACAGGGTGCAAGAATACACTATTTTTAAGTGAAAAAGATGTTCCAGGACTAGAGGGCATCATATGAAGTTGGAGGGAGGATGATTCAGAGGAAATGTGAGGAAGAATTTCTTCACAGAACGGGTGGTGGACAAGTGGAACACCCTGCCCGAGGAAGTGGTGGGGGCTGAAACAATCACGGGATTTAAGAATGCATGGGATAGACATAAAGGAATTCTGCAGGTCAGGGGTAAGGGGCAACAGAGTTCTAGGAAAACATAAACTAAAGTTACAAACTCAAATGGGCAGACTAGGTGGGCCATAGGCCCTCATCTGCTGACACTGTCTATGTATCTATGTATCTATGCTCAATACTTGGTTAATCACCATAAGTGAATGCAGTGGAATCAAAATGCTGCTTACAGACAGTAGCAGAGCATGAGATTAAGATCCCACCAATTTCATTTCATTTTATTTTAATACGAAAGTCTACTGATGTAATTGCCCATTTTCATTGATGACCATGGTCACTATATGCAAATAAATTAATAACATATGGAATAATGCATGGGGAGGAGTGTTTAATGAGAATTTAATGCACAACCAAGGTATGGGATGCAACATAAACTCCAAGGGTGAAGCCCAAGAAGTTTATCAAAGCAACCCATACCGAGAGTGTGCATAAAAATGAACTCCTACCCATATGTTGTTTTATGTAATTGCTGGGGACAATTTTTTTTTGTTTTGTTTTGTTTTGTTTTTTGCCAATCTGTTCTTTTGAAATACATCATATGAAAAATAGGAGACTTTTGTCAAGTGTGGTTTATTTTACTGGACTCGATTTTCCAGGAACCCTTAGATCATTGCAATATGTGGTGATCTAGGGCTGCGGTGAACTCCAGGTACATCAGGGACACTGTGACCAATTTTGTAAGGTTATCAACCCTAACGCTCACTCTATTCTGTACATTCATAAAACATACACACCTGTCTCCATCACATCTCAGCTTTTTATTATTGCAGTGGGGTGAGAGTTAAGGTTAACAACTCCAAGGAAGACTCCACCCCTCGTCTGCTTCAGGTGTGGCATAGGGGTGTTAGGGTTTGAAACCCTAACATCAGATTTCCTTACTTTTGTTGATTTAATCTGAACCCTAACTGTTGCATTAATGCAGTTTTTTGTAAAGAATTTCCTTACTGTTTGAGATAGTATAATTGTATTCTCATTTGCCAGTGGGTGCATGGGGCCCTCTGGGCCCTGCACTCCCATCCCTCCATAGATGCATACATGAATGTTGCTGTGGCAGTACAGGACCTTCTGGGCCCTGTGCTTAGATTTGTGCCAAAGCAGCAACTAAATTGTCAGCATAGCCTTCTTTCTTATTACCCCACCTCATGAACCCTATAGTGAACATTTTCCAATCCCCTCCGAAACATCGTTCCATGGCATCAAAACATCATTGCAAGCCACAGTTGTGAAAACACATTTTGGCCAAAATTTTAAAAATGAGGTGGTGTGAAAAAAATGGGTACATTGAAAATTTGGGGTCAAAATATTAAAAATTACCAAGGTTATGAGTGAGCATAGTAAAATGTCAATGTATACACATAACTTTACCATTTTGATATATTCTGACCCAAAATGTTTAACATAGCCTTCTTATGACCCTACTTCATGAGCAAGAGCAGTGAAAATTTTCAGATCCTGCCCAAAAGGCAATTTCGCCATGTGACCACAAAATTGCCCTTTGGGCTCAATTTGTGTAATTCCACTGCCATTGGTCATGAGGTGGGGTCCCAAAAAAGCCATGTTGAAATATATGTGTTCAAAATATGCAGAAATGACAAAGTTATGTATCAAAGTTCAAAACCCAATTGAAATACATTAAACCACACTTAACTTAGTTTCTCATATTGCAGTCAGATGGTCCAGCAGCAAGATGTGTCATTGATAGGAGAGTTGATCTTCACCCTGTGACCTGTTAAGGTGAGTGAGGGTGTATGGGGATATACTGGAGGTGGGGGGTGCTGAGTGGGAGATGGGGTTGGGGGATCAGATCAGCGAGGGACCAGTTTCTTTTTTGCAGGTTTAAAACAAAAAAAAAACACATTGAGGAATGGTTTTCTTTATTGCAGACTGGGACAGTGATTGAAGGATGGGGGTGTCACTAGATACCAGGGAAAGACAAACAAAATAAGGGGATGGTGATCAGCGGGTGGGGGGTGCCAGTAGACACCATGGAAAGACAAAGAAAATAAGGGGATGGCAATTGCAGGGTGGGGGTGTGACACAGCACCAGGTGGGCACAGCCCTGCCAGCTGCACATTCGGTCCCTGGACCCTCTCCTCCCTCACAGTATAATTCATAGGTACAGTATTTTGCAGTATTCTAACAGGTATTGATAGACAATACGAAAATAAATACAATAGCAAACGCACCCCATCAGGTGCCACAGCACTCCCATTAATGCCTCTCTGTCTCCCTGACTCCCCTTCTGCCACTTCCCATGCCCCTTCTGACCCCAGAAGCCTAGTGTCAGACACCTTCCCACTGGCATGCTCCACTTAGACCACCTTGTGGCTGGTCTAAGTGGTGCCTCTTGATGCATCCATGATGGGGCTTGCAAAATCTCAAGAAAGGGGATGTTGCAGCCCCACTGTGCTGCAAGCCCCTCTTGCAACCTGGCACACCTCGATCTGGGTCAGAAGGCTGGCACAGTGTATCTTTGGTGCAGAGGCTCCTCTCTTGGATGCAGACCGTGTTTGAAAATTGGGAATGCCACATCTTTTGATGCAAGGTGCCACTTGCATCATTTATGTTTAATGCAGGCACCTTGTATCATTTTTCGGGCTTTGAAAATCAGGCCCATCATTTTTATCTTCATTTGAAGACATTGGTCTATTGCTATCACATGCATGGATAGCAGATGTTACATCTGAACTTTATTACCTGGGTAAATACAGTGTAAAATGGGTAAGGATCCCACTGGAAATGAAATGTTGTATCTCAGCAGGGGTATCCAGAGTAAATAAACTAAAGAAGTTTCAGGCACCCACTGTTCTCTCCCTGTGCCCCCACACACACACACACACGCTCAATCACACAGGCAGTGTGGTCTAGTGGTAACAGCAACATTGGGAACCAGGAGATCACAGGGTCAAACCCTGCTAGAGTCAGACACTCACTGTGAAACCCTGGGCAGGTTACTTAACCTCTTCATGCTTCAGTCCACCAAGCTAAAGAAAAGGACAGAGGCAGAACCACACTGGAAATGCAATGCTTCATCTCTGCTGGACTATCCTGGGTAAACACATTGTAAAAAAGGTAGTATCTACTGCAGAACAATATATCTATAAGTTCTGCACAATACTAGTCACCAACTAGCCCAGCACATGATTCATTTTGCTCTCCATCTCTAAGTAATCATAACAATGCCACTAATAAAACTTGCAAACAAACATGGAGAACATAACCAATGCTTGTTTTATGTGTATGGCACAGATGCTGACATGGCATCCAACAGACAATGCCAGGTACAGTACTTACATGACATGTTATTATTTTTTTTCTAATTCTTTGTTTATCCCACTGGAACTCATGCTTATCTAATCAAATTCAACTTTGACCAGCATACTCACACCAACATCCTCTTTGTATGTTCCTTCTCTGGCCACTGTTTGTTACACTGAATTCAGTTCAATCTAGTCCCTTTGTGTAAAACTTCTGAGTCACTCCCTTTCTGTATTTCTTCCCAGGCTCCCTGAAGCACCTTCACACAAACACACATGCACACAGGAGCAGGCAGCAGAGGGGCCCTGAGCAGCAGGTATTAGCCAGAAAAGTACACTCTCTCCTTGGGGGAGCTTGCAGTGTGTACTGTGTTAGCCTGTCGATGCTGTGCGTCGACTGCCCCACCCACCCTGGGCCATCCTTAGCTTTATAGATCATGGTGGTCACGTGACCAACCATGTGGCTTCACAGCTGCTATTTTTCTAACTCCCCAGTTCTCCATTTGCAGGTTATACTTCTTGACCACTAGGGGTTAGTATTGATCAGTCCCCAATCTAGAAAACTGCCATTGTCTTTACAACCTTCCTGCTCTCTCATTCCTCTAATTCTTACTCTTTACTGTCCTATCTTTTCCCTTGATCTGTTAGAATACACCTCTCTCCCTTTTCTCCTCTCCCAGTCTCAAACCCCTGACCCTCTACACTGAAGTTGAGCACCCTAACCACTTCGCTATCAGTCCTGGCATATTGCAGCCTGTCTAATTGTCACAATTATCTTTATTTCACTGACCATTATCCCTGCATCTACTAACAGTTACCCCCCACCCCAAATCCTCAAGAATCTCCCAGCAACTAACCATAATGGGACCCCAGCCCAGCCTAGTCCTGCTGCTAGTATTGCTACTGCTGCCCTATCCCTGAACATTTGTAAATCCTGAGCCCACACTCACCTCCTTTCTGCCACCAACAGAGTCCACCTTCCTAGCCACTGGGGCACTAAGCACAGTCCCTATCCTCAGACCCACTCCCTCTTCACTGAACACACACACTAATCACCATTTAAGCTAACCTTCACTACTCCTAGTGCCACAGCTCTTCTCCCTACCACTCCCAACTTCTTTAGGGAGGCCCTCAACCTGGAGGACTAAAGCAAATTTAAAACTACTAAGGCACACCCTGATACAAAATTGCCTCATACTGTTGTTACTATCTGGTAACATAAACCCCAGCCTGGGGCCTGGTCCACAGCCCCATCTCACCACCAGCAGCATGAGTGGATATAAGATTGCTTCAGTAAACATCTGTAGCCTCCTGCACAAAATTGACCTCCTCCAAGTCTGTGTCAATCAACATAATCTGGATATACTTGCCATTGTTGAAACTTGGCTCTCCCCCAAACACCCAACACTGCCATCACCCTGCAAGGATACATACTTTTCCATGAGAATGGACTGGGTAAAAGGGGGGGTGCCATATACCCATCCAACACACTGCAGGGACTTGCCCTCCCTAAAGTAATCTCTGGGAACACAGCTCAGGCACCAGCTGTAAAAGTGGCAGTAGGGATCAAAGGTAAGTCACTCACAGTTCTGTCTGTATATATCCCTATGTGGGACACATCTAAAGGATTCAGTTTGATAACCGAATACATCACTAACCTGCCCAATCGCTCCGACGTAGTTGTACTTGAGGACTTTAATATCAGCTGGCTGGCACCTAACGCAGCCCCCTTTAAGGATGCAGTAGCAACCACTGACCTAACCAAACTGGTGTCCACACCCACTAGGATCAACTATAGGACCTGTAATAGCACTTTTATAGACTTGATCCAAACTAACCATCCTGACAGATTCTCAGACATAGTGGTCCTATTAGACTTACTTAGTGACCACTCCCGTGTTCTATGTCATTGGACTAATTGGGTGCCCAAACTACCAGCTAAACTGTCTTATCAGTAGTCCCTAAAGAGAGGTCTGTTAGGGCAGTTCCAATCTTACCTCCTCCATAGTGATCGGTCACCTATTGACTCTGCCAACAATATTGACCAAGCCTTGACTCATTTTATTACCACCTTCAATATGTTCACAGACAAAATGTTGCACTTAATTTTGCCGCAGTTAAGTGACAGTGGACAAAAAGTAATTAGGTAACTATAGACGCAGTCACAGTAGTTGCGGGCATATAGTAACTGCGACCAAAAGGCCGACATAAATTACCAGCACAGAAGCCCTGCTTTGACCAGTACTGCCTTTATATGCTGTAAACTCTATCTCAGGGATGCTTTATTTTCTTCAACTGTTTACTCTCACTGAAAATCAGCACTACAGTACTCATATCTCCCAAAATGGAATGTGGCTTCTTAAATAGTGTACCTCCAAACACTCTCATAGCACCTTGTAAATTAAAGACATACCTGTCTTGTGGTTTCTTATTCAAAAGCTCTTGTTCATTCCTTGACTGAATCTGTACTTGTCCTTGCCTCCTCATCAGACAGTAGGTGACATCAGAGACCTAGCCTGCATGCTTTTTGTATAGCTTAAACCCCATAGCAACCGGTGATTTCTCTGTCATGCACTTCAGGTGGTGTGACCTAATGGCTCTATGTAAGGTGAGCTGAGCAGAGACCTATCATTCAGGAGCTGACATGGAGTTCATCAGTTCCCAGAAAGGAAAGCAGATGCTGTGAGTTGACAACTTTTTATACACAAAGGAGAAGGAAGGAGCTGATGGCAAAATCATCTGGAGATGCGAGCTGCGCACATGCAGGGCTTGCATGCACACCATGTGGGACAGTATCTTGAAAGGTCCCACAGAGCATAATCATGCTCCCATACATGGTCGTGCATAAGTAATTAAAGCATGCAGCTCCATGAAATGCAAAGCAGCTGAATCTGAGGAGTGCACCAGAAATGTGGTTCTGCAAGCACGTCAAGAAGTTGATCTCAGACATGCACACTTATTGCCAAGTCAGGAAACAATGCGGCAAGATGTGCGGAGACACAGACAGTTATGTTCCCCCCAAGATTCTGACATATCACAATTTTTGCAGACTGTCAGTGGTGAAGACTTTATAAGGCTGCAAGATGATGACTTTGTTATTTTTGCTTGAAAATCTGACCTACAGGTGCTAAGGGACCATCATCACTGGTTCTGTGATGCACCTTTTAATGTTGCTCCAAATCAAGATAACCAGCTGTATACTATGCATGCACTTGTCCAAGGGATAAACATACCTTGTGTGTATGCTTTACTGCCTGGTCATAGTGAGGAGGTGTACAGGAAATTCTTTGTTCATCTGCAAACCTTACTCAGTAGCCAAACGTGCCCTGTCAGTATCATGACAGATTTGGAAACTGCAGCAATCAATGTATTGAAACAGATGTTTCCATCTGCAGAGCTATCTGGCTGTAACTTCCACCCGGGTCAGGCACTATGGCGCCATGTGCAGCAAGAAGGAATGCAGCAGAGATATATACAGGATGCTGACTGCTCAAAAAGTTAGATGTTTATTGGGCTTGGCTTATGTGCCAACAGAACATGTAGAGTGGTACTTTGAGGCACTTCAGGATGATTCAGATTTTGAAGACTTGGAGTGCTTTCTTGATTATTTTGAGGACACTTACATTGGAAGGTTGGCACAAAACCGAAAGAAAGGCAGGCAGCCAAGATTTGCATTGCCCTTTTGGAATCAGCACTTCAGAGTACTGAATGATTTGCCATGCAGTAACAATGCCATTGAGGCTTGGCACCATGTGTTCTCAAGGACAGTTCATATAAGCCATCCAACAAGAGCTAAGTTGGCAAGAAAGCTGCGTCAAAAGCAACATGCTGTAGCACTGCAGCGGCGTCAGCTGGAGCTTGGACAGCAGGCACTACGGAAAAACAGCAAATATGTACGCCTCAACAAGGTGTATAAGTCCATCTGCCTTGATGTGGAGTCATGCACACCTAAAAAATATTTACTTGACATCGCAGCAGTTATTGAAATAAATGTGACATAAAACACACGCACCTTATTAAAAACAATCACTTTAGCACAAATATTTAATGTTCACATATGTATTTTACTGATTTTAAAATAAAGTTCTTTTAAACACTGTGCACTTTATTAGAAACATTGTATGTGCACATAGGTATTTTACTGAGTTTAAAATAAAGTTCTTTTAAATACTGTGCAGTTTATTAGAAACAATGGATGTGCCCATAGGTATTTTACTGATTTTAAATAAAGTTCTTTTAAACACTGTGCACTTTATTAAAAACATTTACTTGCACCTTAAGAATTTTTAATTTTACAGATTATTGCATTCTCACTCCAAAAAGTTCTAGTTTAGTTCCACTTTAAAAAAAAAAAAATTCTAGTTTTGTAAAAACGCCTGATGGTTCCAGGCATCATTAACCTCCCCCCCCCCAGTGCAAAACAAACATCAACGTTCTGATCACTACACTTCCAAAATAAACCCTGGTTTGATCCAGGCATCATTGACATTTACAAACCACACAAAGCAAATAGCACTTGCAGGACAAAAGACGAAGAAACCAAATCATAGCCACATGTGACTAATAATCCAGTAACGATATAACTGTGTGACTAATTCAAAATCTCCGTTTCATCTGTGCGATTATATGTCTGCCCCTGAGTATCCGCGACATTTGTCAGGGGACTAAATGGCCGTATGCACCTTCAATAAGGCCTGTGACATCTTTGCACCCTTTCACAAACAGAAAGTCAAGGGCACCAGTAACCCATGGATCACCCCTGCCCTTCTTAAGCTTATGTCCACAAGGGACCACCTCTGATAGAAAGCTCAGGCCACAGGAAGCCCAACTGACTGGCAGCATTACAAGACTGCACAAAACACCTGCACTCACAAAGTTCGGCTTGCCAAAGCTGCCCACTTTAAAGAATCCTTATCATCTTCCTGGAGAAATGGCAGGAAGGTTTGGGAAAACATTATGGGAGCTTACAGGTAAACCTAAAAAATCACCCCAGCCATGTTAAATGTTAATGGTACCACCATCCAAGACCCTCAGCTCATCGCTAATACTTTCAACTCTGGCTTTACTGACCTGAGTGGGGTCCTTCCCTGACTTTTTCTCTGACCACTCCAGTCACCAGGGGCTTACATGATAGATGGCTTCAGAAGCCCCCCTTTCTATTTCAGAGTTGTCTCACCTAAATAAGCCAAAAAGTATCTTCAGCGAGTGCTGGGGAAGACTCGTTTCAGAGTGACACACTGGACCTGAAACTACTTCACCTCACTCTCAATGCTGTTTTATCCCCCCTCACCAAGCTGCTAAACTTGTCCCTCTGACTTGGACAATTCCCCATACATTGGAAGGCAGCTGTGGTGACCCTGTACACAAAAGTGGCAACAGGGCCTCCTATGGTAGTTACCGCCCAATATCCATCCTCCCTCCCCTGTCTAAAGCTCTGGAGAAGATCGTAGCAGATCAACTAACCAAGTACTTGTCCAAATACACTCTGCAATGCCATCAGTAGCATGGCTTCAGGAAGAGGCATAGAACTTCCTCTGCCCTTCTTGAGTTCTCCAACTTTGGACACAAAGATTTAGATCATGGTCACCTCACAGTCTCATTTTATATAGATTTAACAAAGGCCTTTGATACTGTCAACCATGCCCTCCTACTCACTGCACTCTCTAACATTGGCCTCTCATATGAAACCATATCCTGGTTCTCCAGTTATCTGGGAGGCAGGTTCCGGTGTGTAAAAATCAAAAACACACTCTCAGACAGCCGTCCCATACTTTCTGGAGTCGCTCAAGGCTCAATATTTGGCCCACTTCTTTTCAGCCTTTTCCTCAATGCCCTCCCCCAAGTCTGTACAGGCAATCTCCTCCTTTATGCAGATGACACCGCTGTTTTTGCAAGTCATCCTTATCCTCTTCCTCTTGAAAACATCCTCCAGCATAGTTTCACTGAAGAAGAATCCTGGTTTGGGCTCCATAAACTTGTTCTCAACTACAAAAAACCCAAGGTTATGATATTCGCCGGTCCCCATAACAAACACAAATCAACTCAATTGTCCATCCTCAATAGACACAGTACACCACTTGAACAGGTCAATAACTTTAAATATCTGGGAATAACCCGACAGCTCACTCTCCTACTATGAACACATAAACCTGGTCTGTAAGAAAGTTAACTCCAGAATTGGACTCCTTTACAGACACAGGTGCTGCCTGATTCCTGATACCCTCCGTCTGCCTGTACCCCTTTCAATAATAGATTATGGGCTAGTTATCTATGGGCCCACAACCGACACTGCCCTCAGTAGAATCAAAATAGCTCTTAAGCTTGTTGACTGGTTGTTGGTGCGGACAGGCATACCCACACCTGTGATCTGTATGATCGTACCAATTAGCTGAACCTTAAGATCAGGATCTCGTACCAATCCTGCCTGATGGCCCAAAAAATTACTCTCGGGCTCTCCCCTCCCTCTGCACAAAAACTTTTCATACATGCCTCAAACCGTCGGAGCACGAGGAGCACTGCTAAGATTTCCTTTCAAGTCCCTTTCTGCCAGACAGGTCAAGGGCAATGGGCATTCATCTTCAGGGCACTTATCTGGCTAAATGGCCTACCCACCCACATTCTGTCTGAACTCAAGTTAGGCCCTTTTAAACTCAAACTCAGGCAGCACCTCCTCTCACTTAGTAGTTGTGATTGCTCATAGTACTCTGTCGAGTCAGTTCACCTAATTACCCACCAGCACCACTTCTGCACTGCCTCCACCCTTTCCTCTCTTCACCCACCTCTCCAACCTCTCCCCCTGCTACTCCCCTTTTTCTCCACTAATTTCTCTTCCTACCTCCCCATCTGACCATTTCTGCTCCTTCTAATTTCCCTCTACCCCAACACCACTCAGTTTTCCACCCCCTTACCCTAAGCTAATTTATGTGAAAAAGACATTATTGTCTGCCTTGGCTGTCTCTCTGCACTGGTGTACTTGTTGTTTGCTCTGGCCACCACCCTAGCTACTTCCTACATGGGCTGCTTCTGATGCATATGCATACAGAGCTTGATGCTATTGACAATGTCACCTTGCTGACAGCACCCCCTACCTACCAACTGCTTTTAATGCTCCTGCAACTTATCTGTAGGAGCCTTTGTTGTAACTGACACTGTAACATGCTTGGAAACTCTCTGTTAGTGTTAACTCTATAACTATGTATAAATGTGACTCGGTACTCTCTGTATCACCTGACCATAATTGGTGTATGATGTTTTATGAATAATTGTATGATGTTGTATTATCTGTTTGTCCCTGTACACTCTTGACGTGAAACCTTCATAAATGAGCCTCTGGCTCAAAGTTACTGTAATTCCAAGATTTAAATAAATAAAATAAATAAATCCTCTCACACATACAGTATCTACTGTTCCTAAAGCAGCCAAACCAGATCCACTGGGCCACCTAAATCTTCTATAGCTTACCTTTCACAGTAGAGCCCTGACCAGCATGGCTTGAGGCAGTGCCCACAGGCTACCAGACAGACTCATCTAGCTTGGGACAGGCACACAATGAAGAGGCTCAGGAGAGTCAGAGGTTAGAAATTGACAGCATATTGACATCATAAACAACAGGAGTGGTATTTTTTCCCATTTGTGATCCTGCCCAACCCCTTATTGTTAAAACCCATTCTGTAGCTATGTTATCATGGGCAGAGGGCAACCGATGTTGTGAACACAGAAAAGCCACCGCATTCCAAACAGGCACTGGGTGAAATTTAAAAGACTCACACAGACCAGATAAATATGTTTTAATTCAAATTTATTGACTGAATCACCATGTCAATGCAGGATACCAACCATTTTTATTCCAAGGTTGCCCCTGCACTTTGCTCACTACAGCTTTATCAGGGGCCGGGAAAATGAACTCAGATTCCTCCCGTTTAAGCACACAGCCTCTCACAATGCACAAATCAGTGGCTGGTTACATTGTACAGAAAGAAATGGTGCGATGAGGTAAGTGGCTCTAGAGGAGCTAGAACAGAAGAATACATGAAATTACAAGCAATTAAAACAAAAATACAAAGCAATTTTGCTAGTTTTTATAGAGTGCTGCTAAAGAGAGAAATGGTTATATTCAAACAGGCAATCAAACTCTCAGTTAATATCAAAACTCCAAAGTGCAATATAAAATGAATAAATGATATGACAGTAGTTGCTGGTGTTGATCAGGATGGGAAAAAGGAGGTAACCATTGTTACTGAAAAACAGTAAATATATATGCTAGTTACACTGAAAGTATAAGAGGAATTTTTAAATGTTTTTATTCACTACTACAGACCCATCGAATGTTTTCGCACATGTGCAGTGTGCTTTCCCTGGCCCTGGTCTTTGTTGTCAGGCAGTACCAGGGTCTGTTGAGTCGTGAAGTTTTTTGTGGGACTATTGCTTTGCTTTGGCTCCAGACATGGATCCCTTTAGTCATCTGGCTTGTCTGCTGGAGTCAACATCAAAACTTAACCTCAGGTCTCCCATATAGAAGTGAACTGTAAAGAATTACCAGCCTATGCTACTGGGCAGGACATGTTTCTAATTTTTAATTCAGTTCCTACTGCAATTATAATTTGAAGCCTGTAATTGCAGTTAGAATGCAGCATGCTTCTGTACAAGTGAATGAGAGCAACACTATGGCATTAAAATATATACTTCAGATATCATCACTGAAATATATACAAATTACATTATTGCCAATTATAATATAATTTTAATTTTTAGTGGAGTGATGTTTCTATATCTATATATACTTCAACAACCCATATGAATTTAGTTTATATCTTACCTGTATAGGATTCTTAATTGCTGTATATACTGTAACTGTTTATTGTAACAATAGAAACTACTGTTTCATTGTATTGTATTGTATTGTATTGTATATACAATGTTATTCCTGCATCAGTTCTTGCCCTTTCCCTCCTCCCCCCAGGACGCATCTGGAAACATGCTAAGTTTAGACTCAGTATATTTTTCCGGGTGAAATGTTTTAATAAATTAATATTGTTTTACAATTCTGATTGGTCAGTCTTTTGACAATTCCAATAACCAGGCTCATCCACATTTTAAGTGGAGTCTTGCATCTACCTCATTTTGCAACTGAAAACAGGCACATGCTGGTCAAGAGACTTACATAAGGGCACAGAGTGAGTCAGTGACTGGGTTGGAACTGGAATCCTTGGCAGTTTATTGCTCATAAATAAATAGTCAACTATACATTACCTTCACAGTCTTCCATTGAGCAATTTTCAAAAAGGACTTCTAAATCCAGCACCCCAGGGAATCAGAGCATCACTCAAATATATCAAACAGACATAGGGTTCTTTTTTCATTATTATACACTATGGTGGTTTGCCGTTCCTTTAATTTTGTGTGTAAACTATGGTACTGTAATATCAGGTAGCACAAGAAATAAAAATGCCTACATGTTGACTTTAGGCGACAGTATAATCGGTCCTACTGATATGAGATTTCATACTTCTTAAGTCTAAATTACTTGGAATGTCTATCCTATGAAAGATGGACCTATAAGTAAACTATTGTAATGCACTTTAATATTCTTACATTAAAAAAATTCACAAGTGATGCACCTCGGGGCACTGTTGAGCTGCTGAGCAAGATGGCTGCTTAAATGTCTCTCTCTAAGCCCTCTGCATATAAACAGTTACATCATAAACCCAAACTGCACAGCAGGTAATTTCACTTACCTGTATCAAAGAACAGACTTTTTGTCTACACCTTACTGACTTAATTTTGATTCTACTGCAGAGCTGAAATTCCCCTTGGAGTCACTGAGTGAAAAACTTAGCCCTCCACTCCCAAGATGGAGGCTGCTGTGTCTCAAATGAAACCAACCCTGGAATATAGATATCTATACCTATCTATCCATATATACACACTCACACACACATGTATATACATATATATATATATATATATATATATATATATATAGACGATTATATTAAGATATATATATATATATATATATATATGTATGTATTCTGTATAGATAGATAGATAGATAGATAGATAGATAGATAGATAGATAGATAGATAGATATATTATAGGGGCATGGTAGCTCTCCCATAGTTAGGATTGGACCATGACTTAATGTTAAATTCCAATGTTTACACCTTAATAACTTTGGCATTCTTTAATGAAATAGTTCAGAATTTGGCATGTGTCAGTATTAGTCACCAATACTGCCAAAATTCCCTCATAAACCTATCCTCAGCCCCCCTCCTCCACTACGCCCCCCCCCCCTTGCTTCCTTACACCATGTCTGCCTGGGACAATCAATTAGGTCTGTCCATGCACCAGTACCCATTTTTTCCTGCTATCCACTACTTTAGAACAATGTTATATTCGTTGTACTTTTGACTTGTAACCCTGCTTCACTGTCTATGCAACTGTACTGTTTTGTTATCACCTTCACTATGTTTTGTTTTGTATCTCCCGGGTCGTGCCTGAAAATAGTCACATGTTGGCTAGTGCACTTACCCGGTTAACAAAAACTAAATAAATAAAATTCTGCCAGTGTCTAAAACCATGGAAAGTTTTGTAACAGCATCTTGTATAGTTTTTGAGATATGGAGTGGCAGAAAGACAAAACTGACACTTTTTCCCCTATACTTAACATGGGATTTTTTGCTGTCATCTACAGCCCAGACAAAATAAAAATATTGTCTGAAATTTTCAGTGATGATGGGGTCTGTGCCAAGGGTGTGCCTTTGGATAGTTTGGTGAAAATATATCTCACCATTTTTTAAATGTAACATTTTTTGTGATAGCAGCTAGACAGGCAGGTTATTGAAAACCATTTGAACTGTTAATAGTGAAGGTCTGCTCTGAAAAATACTGTTTGTGCTGTCCACCATATTGTTTTTTGCCTCGTTTTAAATCTTGATTTTTTCAGGAAATACTAGCCATTATGGAATGAACATGACCTGTATTTAGGTCTCGTTCACATAATTAGTTCCATTTTTGTATTATAATTTTACGGTTTGCAGTTAGTGGGCCAGATATTCAAAGGTTTGCCCCTGGGCTAAATTAGCACTGCCTTGCGTGCAAACTTAGCCTGGAGCACAAAGCAAGCTATATTCAAAAGGCATAGCCCAGGGCAAACAGCTTCTGAATATAGCATGGGAATGAGGCCGTGCAAACTGGTCTGGGAGTGCAGGGCAAACATAGCCCTGGAATAAGACAGCACTGAATACAGCAACCAGAAAGTGCAAACCACAACAACAACACAGTGCACAGAGACGTGAAGGTAGGTAGAGAGGAATTATGTGGCCAATGTGTGTTCTGGCAAATGCATGGACCCAGTACAGCTGCAGGCAGCAGCATACATGAACAAACAGTGATCAAAACTGTATAATATTCCCCAAACCGTTAGCGCAGCTTTAGCACGGAGCTAAGCAGTTTGCCCGGTGCAAACACGTTAACCCCACGCTAAACTTTGCAATATTCAAAAGTGACATGCAAATGAGCCTACTTAGATAGTCTCTGGGCAAATAGCCACATTAGCATCTCATCATGCCCTGATTTGCATGCAGTTTGCACAGCATTACTGCAGGGTCCCACAGCTCCACCTGTAGGTCAGTCTGGAGGTACAGGGGCTGGCCAGGTCCGACCGCAGCTCCACCTGTAGGTCAGTCAGGCAGTGCATGATGAAAACTGCAGGCTTCATGTAAACAGTACAGCATAGCATATCGTACCCCAGGGGACAACACAGCATAGGCACAGGTGGTGGTAGTGCTACATGCAACCTTCACACTGTAGGACATGCTACAGTGCACAGCAGACACTACAGTAGCAAGAGGGCTTGTAGTGTGAGGGACACGACACTGCCTATGGTATGTAGGGCAGTGATGACCACTGCACTGTACACAGTGACAGGCACAGCTTGCAGGTAATTACTGACAGTGGACAGTACTATCACGCTGTTGTGTGATCCACAGATGCTGCACCTGTGACATGGGATGCACACAGTGTCATGTACATGGCCGGCAGTGTGTGCTGTGACATCTGTACAGTTGTGTGGTAGGTGGCTCGGGGGGCATGTAGGATCCGACAGGCACACAGGTGGTGGCATAATCCCACTACTGGCCCATGTGCACTGAGTGATGTGTCCCAGCCTTGTGGCCACACGTGGGCTGTGGTGAGGTCTGGCTACCCATACACCCTCCCCTCACTGGCCACCATGCCCACAGTGCTGCATGTGTGTGCTGGCATCTGTTACACACCACAGACGTATGGTCTGCAGGTGTGTGCTATATGGTCAGATCACCCATCACTGTCTGTGCTTGGCTCGGACTGGTGGCAGCTGATGGCATCATGGTGGTGCCATCAGTGAGCAGCATGTGTCCTCCATGTCTAGCAGTTTCTAAGTGTCATACTCATATGTTAGGGCCGCACAAGCCACGCTAATGCTGAGATAGCACTGCGCAAAGTGCAAAAAGCTGTTTGCCCAGGGTTAAGACCAGATTTTCCTGGGCGGTAATTTGTACCGCGCTATGGGTCACGCTAAGTCGTACTAAACAACTTAGCACGGCACTAGTCAACGAATATCTTATTGCACCTGTATTCATGTTCACTTTGCCCCTTGCATATAATTATTGTTTGCCTGACGCTAATGCAGTTTGCCTGCACTATTCAGCCTTTTGAATATAGCAGACCCCTGCTAATCCCGCGCTAAACCCGTGCAAACATTCTTTGCCTGGCGCAAGGCTTTGAATATCTGGCCCAGTATGTCTTTTGAAGGCAAGAATCATATTGCCTGTCACTCACTTAGGTAAGGAACATTCAATCCGCAAATAACCATTCAACAGTAAATTACAGTTCGAACTTTACTGTTCAAGTAGTTATTTTTAGATTGAATGATCCTTACTTAACCCATTGAGGACCAGATATTCAAAACTTTGCCCCGGGGCTAAATTAACACTGCCCGGTGGGCAAACTTAGCCCAGAGCACAAAGCAAGCTACAGTATATTCAAAAGGAATAGCCCAGGGCAAACAGCTTTTGAATATAGCATGGAAATGAGGCTGGGCAAACTGGGCTGGGAGTGCAGGGAAAACTTAGCCCTGGAATAAGACAGCACTGAATACAGCAACCAGGAAGTGCAAACCACAACAACAACACAGTGCACAGCAACATGAAGGTAGGTAGAGGTGAACTATGTGGCCAACGTGTGTGCCAGCAAATGTGTTGACCCAGTACAGCTGCAGGCAGCAGCGCATGTGAAAGTACAGTGTTCAAAACTGTATAATATTCCCTGAATGGTTTGCGCAGCGCTAACATTTTTGCACGGGTTTAGCGCAGGTCTAAACCATTAGCCCGGTGCAAACACATTTGCCCAGTGCTAAATTTTGCCATGTTCAAAAGTGACATGCAAATGAGCCTACTTAGGTAGTCTCTGAGCAAACATCCAGATTAGCATCTCATTATACCCTGATTTGCATGCAGTTTGCCCAGTGTTACTGCAGGGTCCCACAGCTCCATCTGTAGGTCAGTCTGGAAGTACAGAGGCTGGCCAGGTCTGACCACAAGTCCACCTGTAGGTCAGTCTGGCAGTGGATGATGATAGCTGTAGGCTACATGTAAACAGTACAGCATAGCATAGAGTATCGTACCCCAGGGGACAACACAGCATAGGCACAGATGGTGGTGGTGCTGCTGCATGCAACTGTCACACTGTAGGTCATGCTACAGTACACAGCAGACACTACAGTAGCAAAGGGGCCAGTAGTGTGTGGACACAGCACTGCCTATGGTGTGTAGGACAGTGCTGTTGACTGCACTATACACAGTGACAGGCCCAACATGCAGGTGTTTACTGACAGTGGACATTACTGTTACACTGTTGTGTGACCCACAGATGCTGCACCTGTGGCATGGGATGCTCACTGTGACATATACATGTCCGGCTTTGTGTGCTGTGGCAGTTGTACAGCTGTGCAGTATGTGGCTGGGGGGGGCATATATTATCAGAAAGGCACACTGGTCTTGGGGTATTCCCAATACTGGCCCATGTGCACTGCATGATGTGTCCCAGCCTTGTGGCCACACCTGGTCTGTGGCACAGTCTGGCTATCTGGACACTCTCCCCTCAACATCCTCCATGCCCACAGTGCTGCATGTGTGTGCTGGCATCTGTTGGTGTCCACAGAACAGTGGTCTGCAGGTGTGTGCTGTATGGCCACACTGCCATGCTGTCCACTGGTGGCAGAGTCACCACTTACTGCCTGGCATGGCTGGGACTGGTGGCAGATGATGGCATCATTGTGATGCCATCAGTCAGCAGCATGTTTCCTCTATGTCTGGATTTGTCTATGGGCCAGATATTCAAAGTTTTGTGCCGGGCAAAAAACGTTTGCACAGGTTTAGTGCAGGATTAGAGCAGGTCTGCTATATTCAAAAGGCTGAATAGTGCAGGCAAACAGCATCAGCACCAGGCAAACTATAATTATATGCAAGGGGTAAAGTGAACATGAATACAGGTGCAATGAGATATTCAGCAACTAGTGCCGTGCTAAGGTGTTTAGCGCGACATGGCGCGACCCATAGCGCGGTACAATTTACCACCCAGAAAAAGCTGGTCTTAACCCTGGGCAAACAGCTTTGCACGCTTTGCGCGGTGCTATCTCAGCATTAGCGTGACTTGCGCGGCCCTAACATATGAGTATGACACTTAGAAACAGCCAGACATGGAAGACACATGCTGCACATGGCTGGCACCACAATGATGCCATCAGCTGTCACCAGTCCGAGCCAAGCACAAACAGTGATGGGTGATCTGACCCACAGGGGACAGCATGGTAGTGTGGCCATATAGCACACACCTGCAGACCATATGTCTGTGGTGTGTAACAGATGCCAGCACAGACATGCAGCACTGTGGGCATGGTGGACAGTGAGGGGAGGGTGTATGGGTAGCCAGACCTCACCACAGCCCAAGTGTGGCCACAAGGCTGGGACACATCGCTAAGTGCACTTGGTCCAGTAGTGGGATTACGACACCACCTGAGTGCCTGTCGGATCCTACATGCCCCCAGAGCCACCTACCACACAACTGTACAGATGTCACAGCACACACTGCCAGCCATATACATGACACTGTGTGCATCCCATGTCATAGCTGCAGCATCTGTGGATCACACAACAGCGTGATAGTACTGTCCACTGTCAGTAATTACCTGCAAGCTGTGCCTGTCACTGTGTACAGTGCAGTGGTCATCACTGCCCTACATACCCATAGGCAGTGTCGTGTCCCTCACACTACAAGCCCTCTTGCTACTGTAGTGTCTGCTGTGCACTGTAGCCTGTCCTACAGTGTGAAGGTTGCATGCAGCACTACCACCACCTGTGCCTATGCTGTGTTGTCCCCTGGGGTACGATATGCTATGCTGTACTGTTTACATGAAGCCTGCAGTTATCATCATGCACTGCCTGACTGACCTACAGGTGGCGTTGCGGTCAGACCTGGCCAGCCCCTGTACCTCCAGACTGACCTACAGATGGAGCTGTGGGACCCTGCAGTAACGCTGTGCAAACTGCATGCAAATCAGGGCATGATGAGGTGCTAATGTGGCTGTTTGCCCAGAGACTATCTAAGTAGGCTCATTTGCATGTCACTTTTGAATATGGCAAAACTTTAGCGCGGGGCTAATGTGTTTGCACCCGGGCTGCCTTTAACTCCATGCTAAGCCTAATGTGTTAGCTGGCAGCTAACGAGTTCGGGAATATTATACAGTTTTTGAGCACAGTTTTTCCATGTGTGCTGCTACCTGCAGCTGTACTGGGTCCCTGCATTTGCCAGAACACACATTGGCCACATAGTTCCTCTCTACCTACCCTCATTTCTCTGTGCACTGTGTTGTTGTTGTGGTTTGCACTTCCTGGTTGCTGTATTCAGTGCTGTCTTATTCCAGGACTACGTTTGCCCTGCACTCCCAGCCCAGTTTGCACGGCCTCATTCCCATGCTATATTCAGAAGCTGTTTGCCCTGGGCTATTCCTTTTGAATATAGCTTGCTTTGTGCTCCAGGCTAAGTTTGCCCACCGGGCAGTGCTAATTTAGCCCCTGGGCAAAGTTTTGAATATCTAGCCGTATGTGTCATATTTATTTGTTAGGATCATGCAAAGCCACGTAAACACTGCAAAACCAAAATGTTGCGCAAAGCTGATTGCCCAGGGTTAAGACTACCTTTTCCTGGGCGGTAATGTGCACCACGCTAAGTGTTGTGTTAAGTCACACAAAACCACTTTGCATGGTGCTAGTCGCTGAATATAGCATTGCGCCTGTATTCATGTACACACACCCTTAGTTTGCCCCTTGCATACATTATGATTTTGCACTGCGCTAATGCAGTTTGAGTGTGCTATTTGGCCTTTTTGAATATAGCAAACCCATGCTAATCCTGCGCTAAACTTGCACAAATGGTTTTTGCCCAGCACAAAGTTTTGAATATCTGGCCCAGAGAGTGATATGATTCTTGTCCTCGCAAAAGACAGAATTGCACATTTAATTGTTTAATTATTATACTCCCTGGTGTCTAGTGACATCCCCACCCTCCCATCATGATCCCTGTATTTAGCATATAGTTCCCTGGTGTCCAGTGACACCTCCCACTCTCCAGTTGTGTTCCCCATTATTTTTTTAAATTTCTATATCCCTGGGGCTCGATTCTCAAAGCTCTGGAAAAGACACAAAGTGCCTGCACTAAAAAATAAAAGGCGCAAGTGGCACCTTGCATCTGAAACTGCCATCAGAGCTATTCACAAAGGCAGCCTGTATCAACTGCAGGCTGCCTGCCCCAAATGGGGCTTTTGTCACCCCTGCACCCAAAATGGGCTGCAACCTGGCCCTAGGAGGCATGTGGCAGATGCAAGCTGCCACATCCCAAAAACATGTTATTCACAGAATTCTCCTAGAGGGAGAAATTCTAAGTACCCAGGGCTGGTCTAAGGGTACTTAGAAAACTCCCCACTGGGAGAGTTGTCCTGTAGCCGGTGATGTGACATGATCTTCAATTCCTCCTGTTGTTAAATTTATTCATAATACCTACTTCCCTTGTAGTCTAGTGGCCCCCCTCCTCAAACCCTGATGCCAGTATAACAAAAATTATTTAATCATTCTTGGTGGTCTAGTGGCCCTCCATTCCTGATCCCCAGTGTCAGAATAATAAAAATATGTCATAATTCCAGTGGTCTAGTGGCCCCCCTCCCTGATCCCTAATGTCCCCATTATTAATACACAAGACACGTGCCTGTTGAATTGGTGATTCAGTGTTCCCCCATCCCCATCCCCAATGTCCCCATTATTAAACCACAACACCCATGTCCCATTCATTGTTGTTGGAGTTGCCCCACCACCCCAGCAGGTAGTGCCCATCCCCCCATCCTGAAACAGAGCCGGCACTGGCACAGCCCTCCTCTCACCTCTGTGGCTGGCACCAACTGAACTGTCAATCAGTGCTGTACTGTATATTGTACACACATTGTGTACACTATAGTGTACAGCACTGAATGACAGTTCAGTCTGCGCTGGCCACAGAGGTGAGAGGAGGGCTGTGCCAGTGCCAGCTCTATTTCAGGATGGGGGGAAGTGGGGTGGTGGGCACTACCTGCTGGGGTGGGCAGCAACTCGAACACCAATGAACGGGACATGGGTGTTGTGGTTTAATAACGGGGACATTGGGGTTTGGGGAGGGGGACACTGAATCAGCAATGAATGGGACATGGGTGTTGTGGTTTAATAATGGGGACATTGGGGTTAGGGAGGGGGGACACTGAATCACCAATATAAGGGGCATGTGTATTGTGTACTGATAATGGGGAGATCAGGGTTTGGAGAGGGGGGACACTAAATCACCAATGTAAAGAGCATGTGTATTGTGAATTGTTAATGAGGAAATCATGGCTCAGGGAGGGGGACACTGAATCACCAATGTAAAGGACATGAGTTATGTACATTCATAAGAGGGACATCAGGGGTGGGGTGACAGCTTGCGTTTGTTCCAGGAGCCTGCAGCAAACCCCTCCCATGCACCATGTGTTTGTCGCACAGAGGTGGTTTCCGCAAGTGTGGGGACTTAGGCACAGGGATCCCTCTTGTACCAGAATCTGATACAGGATTTCGGGTGCACCGGGCTTTGGCACAAGCTGCTGCTTGCCACAGTTTGCGCCGATCAAAGCCCCCTTTGAGAATTGAGCCCCTTTTGTCTAGTGTCACCCTCCACCCTCCGATCATGATCCCAAATTGCTATAAGGAACAACGGCAGTAGGGAATCCCAGGTTTTGGGATTGTCCTCAATGAATTTGGAAAGCATTTGCTTAATCCATCTGTTGGCTCTTTCTACTTGACCTGGGGATTGGGGGTGGTAGGGTATGTGGAACTTCTGTTGAACTCCAAGGAGTTCAAGGGATTCTTTCATCAACACACCTGTAAAACTGGTTCCTTTGTCAGAGTCTACCTTGAGAGGTAGGCCCCACCTGGAGAAAATCTGTTCCACCAGGATTTAGGCAGTGGTCTTTGCCATACATGTCTTAGTGGGGAAAGCTTCAACCCACTTGGAGAAGAGATAAGTTACCACAAGAGCATACTTATTATTTCTGCTGGTGTTGGTCAGAAGGCCAATAAAATCAATCTGTATGGCATGCCAAGGGCAAGAATGTCATTGTGGTAAGAGTTTGTCATTTTGTTTGGTAGGGATGGGGTTGTTTTGCACACAAATGAGACAGTTGTCTATGTACTGTTTAACATCTTTGGTGACACCAGGCCACCAGGCGGTGGTCTTAAGCCTTTGGAGGGTATTTTCCACTCCCTGGTGTCCACCAGTGGGTGTATCATGCACTTGGTGCAATAATTCAGATCTCAGGTGTCTGGGGACCACCCTCAACTTGGTGGTGGAATCATCTGGTTGATACCAGATGAGCTTGTCATCTGGTGACAAGTGTAACTTACCTTCATGCCTTCGGTAGGGGTTGTGTGTAGGAAGTTTCTCTTTGGTACTCTTGTAAAGGAATCTGAACACTTCTTTGAGTTCAGTATCAACATGTTGGGCTACTGAGAGGTCCGGGGGGAGAAGGGTTCAGGTTTCTTCCTGAGTGCTGCAATCTGTACGGCCGCATTGGCCTCTGGATGGTCCATCATCCAGGTGTCCCCCCCTCAGGCCCCTTCCTTAGCAAGGGTGTTTGCTGTGTCATTGAAGGTATGGTAGGGGTAATGGAGAGAGTGGGCTTTGACTTTATGTACATAGAGTTTGTGTGCAAATTTCTGTGCTAGTGAATGTATGCACATTACCAATTCCTTGTACTTCACTGGGCTGCCATCAGAGGAGAGGAAGGAGTTCTTCTGCCAGAAAGGAAGAAATTCTGTAAGGGAACAACAAACCCAGTTAGAGTCTGTAAAAATGATGGTATCGTCGGTCCCATGTTGGGTGAACTCAAGGGCACAGGCCACCGCTGCCATCTCTACATATTGTGATGATGCTACACTACAGCGTTTAGATATTTTGACAGTGTTCCCATAAGGGTAGATCACTAGAATGCCCATCCCTGTAATTTGTTCTCCCTAATAATAGGATGCTGAACCATCAGTAAAGACACGACACAAAGAGGTGTTATCAAGTATTTGTGGCGTGGCAGGGAGGAAAGGACCTGGATCTGGAAGATCAGGTGACCGCAGTGCGCAGTCATGGGGTTCTCCTTGAAAAAGGAGTCCATGAGCCAGCATAGATGGAATTTTTGTCAGTTGTACCTGTATGTCTCTATCCTGGAGAAGAAGTGACCAGTGTGTCAGTCTGGTATTCGAGATTGACCCATCCTTCACTTTGTCTGAGAGCAGAAAGGTAGTTGGGGTGTGGTTGGTGTTGATGATCAGTGGAGAGTACCCAATGATATACAGGAAGTGCTTGACAGCCCAATAGGTGGCCAGAATGTTCCTTTCACAAAGGCTGTACTTCTGTACCACTGGAGTCAAAAGCTGTGATGCATATGCAATGGGTCTCAGGGTGCCATGAACCTTCTGGGCCAGCACTGCTGACATGGCAATGTCAGAGGTGGCACATTCCAGATGGAATGGTAGTGCTGGATTGGGGTTGATCAGAGCTGGGGCGGAGGCCAATGCCTGTTTCAGTGACATCACAGCCTGGGTGTATATAGGGCCCCAGGTCCATGGGATGCCCTTCTTGAGTAACTCATACAAAGAAGCAGCCTTCTGAGCAAAATCACAAATAAAATCTCTCGAATAATTCACCATACCTAGAAACTGTTGAAGACTTGCCATGCTTGTGGGCAATGGCAAGTCCTCCAATCCCTGTACCTTCTTCCAGGTAGGGCTTCGACCTTGGTCAGTTATTTTCAGACCTAGAAAGAGTACTTCTTTCTGACATAGTTGTGCTTTTGCTGGATTGCATTTCAAGCCTGCTCTCTGAAAGAGAGTCAGTAGTTCGTCCAAGAGATCCAGATGTTGTTCCTGTGTGGCTGTTGCCAGCAACAGGTCATCCACATATTGCAAGAGACATTGGGGAGTAGAGAAACTTTCGAGGGTGTCCATCATATGCAGATGGAACAGGGATGGACTATTATGGAATCATTGCGGCAAGCAAGTCCAGGTGTACTGTCTTCCTTCAAAGGTGAAAGCAAACTTATATTGACTCTTGAGGGCCAATGGTAATGACCAAAAACCATTGGAGATGTCCAGGGCACTGAACCATTTCAGGTCAGGGGTCAAGAGTCGGAGCACATCAGGTGCTGATGCCACAGCTGGGGAACAACTGGGAGTGACCTGATTCAGTTTCCTGTAGACAATAGTAAGTCTCCAGGCGCCTGTGGGTTTTTTCACGGGCCACACTGGGGAGTTAGCAGTGGAAATGCAAGTTCTGATTACTCCTTGCTTGAGGAGTGACTTGATTGTTTCTCTGAGAGAAGGCAAGGCCTCAGTTGGAAAGGGATGCTGCCTTTGCCTCTCGTGTGCTGGGCCTGGCACTTCAATGACAGTGTGCATTCTGCCACAGTCATGTTTGTTAATTGCAAACGCTTCCAAATGTCGTTGCAAAATGGGGAGGAGTTTTGGTAAAAGTTCATGAGTTTTGAACAAATATATGACGTCATACTCCTTGTCATTGGCAGAGATTGTTGCCACAACATGTGAATCAGGAATCAAAATGGTATGGTATTGACCCTGAATCTGTATCAGTAGCATGTTAGCTAGGTCCACCACACAGTCGTGTGGTGCAAGGAAGTCAATCCCTATGATACTAGGATGATCATACAATACCATTAGTTGGAAAGTGTGTGAGGCCTTTAGATGACCTAGCTCTACTGGTAGGGATAGAGAACAGTATGCAGGTAGCCTAGTACCATCAACTCCTGACATGTTGGTCCTCCATCCGGTGGACCAAGGGGATGTGTCTGGGTGTTCATCAAGTAACACAGATACAGCTGCACCTGTATCTAGCAAGACTACTAGTAGGCGGCCCTGACCTTGGCCTCGGTGCAGGGCCTTCGTTTGTATCCAAGAGTAGCTTGTTTACAATCCGGACTGGGGCCTGTAATTGTCAATCTGTACTGCTGGGAGCATGGAGGGTGGGCCTGACTCTTGTGAATCACTTCACCATGCTGCACTGATGCTATATAGGGAGGAGCTTCTGGTTTCAGGCCTGTATGGGCCTGAGGGCCTGCACCACCAGTGTCTCCATAACCCGTTGGGGTCTGGGCTACCGGTTGGACCGCTGCAAGGGCCTGTGCGGGAACAGCATCCACTACAGAGAGCATTTGTCCCAGGAGCTCTTGGAATTTTTGATTCTCTTCAGCTATCTCCCTATATGAAGGGCCTGTTCTTTGTTGTTGCGGTTTACCTTTACCCTTATGCTTTTTGTACTTATGCCAATTCCGGTTCCCACCCCATTGTTGTTGCTGTTGTGGTTGTTGTTGATGGGCCTGTTGGGGGTGTTGGTTATCAGCTGGAGGGACCTATTGGTGTTGGGTCTGTTGGTGTTGGGCCTGCCCTTCCACAGTGTAGTGCGTCGTGGCCTCTGGAGCAGGCTCCACGGTGGCTACTTTCTTGGAACTGGAGCCCAGATCATGGATATAGAGTTGGTAAACTCTCTTGGTTTTCTGAAGGATGTCAGCAAACCCATCCATATTGGGGTAGGTGGTTGGCTCTACCTTCTCTTGTACTGCTGGAATCATGTTCCTAAGGAACAGGGTCTTATATTCAATAAGATCTACATCCACAGCTTCTTCTGCCAGGTGCTTTCCTGCTCAGTAGGCCATCCAAAGTCTCTGGTGGTAAGTTGCTGGACTTTCCTTTGTATTCTGCTTTACAGGGTATGCAAGCATCACTCCTACTACACCTGGGCTGTGAGCAGAAATGAGCTCAGCTGCAACCTCATCAAAAGTGGCATTCCCATCCTGGCGGATGACGTCGGGGAGTTTGGCCCACAAACTAGGATCGATGGTTTGGCATAGTATCTGGACCTGGTATTCTGCAGCGAGGCTAAGCATCTCGCATTTAGAACGCACCTTTTCCAAGTGACAGCTGAGGTTGTCAGACGAGTTCATCCGACCGATACTGTCAGCTATTTGCTGAACAAGTAGAAGGCCATTTGTGAGGGATTACTGGGTCGATCAGGCAAAAGATAGGTTGTCTCGAGCGCCGTCCAGGGTGGCCTGAGCTGCAACCTTGGCCGCAGTGCGGACAATACCCTCCTGAGTGCCAGCCTCTTACAGAAGCTGCCTAATCTGGGTTTTAATGGCCCGTTTACTTCTCTCAGGAAGAGGTACATTGCCTATTGCAGTTTCAATCATCGTCTCTATCTCTTGCCTATCTTCCACATTAATAACAGCTATTGGTGGTGCCGTCGGGCCAGGCCTGGGCCTGCTCCCCCCTATCATGGGAGCCACCATGTTGGCATCTCCCATGATGAGCATCACGACATCGATGACGTATGACATGGTGTGGGTGTAGTGGGGATCCGCCATGTTGTGGATGGCTGGGTGGCATCTCTGGTCCATAGTAGGGGTGTGACTGGGCGTTGTATTGAGAGATGTCATCATCTGATAACTCCCCTTCAGATGACATACAGTATGTAAGGCAGGGGCTATGCCTCCCATTGCCTTAACATGGCCAGCCAGAACCTCCCACTGATGGCGCAGTTTTGCCATCTTGGTTTGACATTCAGTATGACTCACACTTGCAACATCCATATCAACCTCATCTTGCTTTTGCTTTTGCAACACTCTATACGCGGCGCTCAGTTCGCAATTGTCCCTAATAGCCATTTCTAAGTCATTACGTACCTGGTTCATCTCGTCCTGTAGCTCTCCCATCTCCTCACTCAACTGAGCATTTGCAGCACTTAGCAAATCATTCATATGCAATGCCTGTCCCTTATCCTGTCTCAAACTTTCACACTCCTGCTTCAACATACACAGTTCCTGTTCTCCAACTTGAGCTGAATGATGCAAAAGTGAATCCTTTTCATTCCGTAGAGTTTGGAGTTCAGACTCCAAGTTCTGCTGCAGTCTAATACATTCTGTTTCCTTCAAACCCATCTGTTGCTTAAGAGATGAAATTTGCAGATCAAGGGTTCGGAACCTCGCTTCGGAGGCTTCCAGAGCAGCATAGAGAGCCGCGACCATCAACCCTTTAGCTTGGCGCTTATTGGCTGATTGTCTCATCTCCGTGTACTGGGTTGAAATCCCAAGTATAGGGTTTTCAGATTGACTTGCATCTCGCGCGAAGTCAGCCATCCTCCATGGGAGGTAAGGAAGTTCGAGACATCGAGTCTCAGTTCTGTGCAGATATTTGATACGGTGGCCATTCTGTGGGAGGGAATGAAAAATCAAACTGTGAAAAAGGCGCCGTGCTGTGTATCAATCCACAGCAGGAGCACTTTATACACAGCCGGGCTACTGTAAAAGTTGTAGAATTACAAATCAAAGCTGTTATGGAGTGAGTCGAGTCAGCATCAACCACACCCGGAAGGATGACAGCCAGACTTTGTAAGTGACTACAAACTGGTTTAAAACAGGAGAGGTGATACGGGAATGTACACCTACTGTCTTCGCGGGAAAAGGGAAAAATTTCAGCAACAAGTGAAAACTTACAAACACCAAATATCACCTGCACACGGTCGCCAATTTGTTAGGCAGTCTAAACCTCACTTTCAGGTTCTTGGCAATATTTGGAATGCAAGTAATCACAGACATGTTGATAAGAGTAATAAACAAGTTTATTACTACCAAAAGGATAAATCACAGTTGCCCTAAGCAGTTCTTACCAATATGAACTGGGAGCCAGTGCTAAGCGTTCCCTATACCTCGAGGTTTCTCTGTGTCTCCTGGGATCTCCGAGGTACAAGACTAGTGTATTACATTATATACCTATGATAATTACTATAGTTACTGTAAGATAGAAACATTTCTAGTTACAGAGATGAGCCCTATTGGTTAAATTAGAGGTGGCTCCACGGTCCAAGATAACATTATACAATTTTGTATAGTCATCAGTTTATGAACAAAAGAGTTCTCATACAGAGTCTTACATAACTCAGTGTAGTAGTACAAATCACCAAAAGGTGGCAATGCCAATTTACATATCATAATTACTCCAAGGACACAGATGGCTTGGCAGCTTACAAGAAATACACAGAAAATATATAGAAGAATATATGTATTAGCAAGCAAAGTGTATTACAACAGTATGCATTCATATCCTGACATCTACTTAGTTGTACGGTAGATGCCCTTAGCTCTATATGTTAGTATAACACATACCTAAGTGCTATCTGTCTATGGTGTACCTCTGAGAGTATCAATTAGGGTGCAGGGACCTCATGTAACACTGTATAGTAGAGAGTTGATTTTACATTAGGAGAATGTATCTGTAGATTGTTAGATACACCTAGTACTACAGTACACTGTAACCCTAATTTGTAACCTTTACAGCATGCAACAACTTGTGTTGCTGTTTGTCAAGTTTAAAAATGTTTAAAAAGCATTTCATTTTTTTTTTAAAGTGATGTAACCTGTTAACTGTTTTGTTTATTATAAACGCAACAAATTTTTCTTTTTATAGAAAGTAAGGTTGGCAGTTAAAAGGTCCCTTTCATTAGATGGCCTGGTGGCACTGAGGGTTAAGGCGCTGGACACCACACCTTGAGCTATGCTGATGACCCAGATTCGGGAATGACCTTGGGTCATTGGGGTGCCAGCATGGGAGGGTGGGAGGAGTGGAACTGAGCATGCCATCAGGCTGCTCTCCTCTCCTGGGGATGGTGTGGGTGGGTTTTTGACCCTCCCATAGTCCCGCCCCCACCAGGTGGAGATCCAGTGGGGTAACATAGGTGGGCAGGGCGGCAGTACATAGAAACATAGAATTTGACAGCAGATAAGGACCGCTTGGCCCACCTAGTCTGCCCATTTCACTACCTAATGGATAAGCTGCAGATCCTAGTTAACCAACAGCCTACTTCCTCCTACCCCCCACTAGAATTGCCTTATGTCTGTCCCATGCATTCTTGAATTCCCCCACTGTTTTTGACTCTACGACCTCCTCAGGAAAGCTATTCCATGTGTCCACAACCCTCTCTGTGATGAAATACTTCCTCACATTACCTCTGAGCCATCACCCCTCTATCTTCAAATTGTGCCCACTTGTTTTTACACATCTCTTTTTCTGAAAGATGCTACCCTCTTGGACTTTGTTGATTCCCTTGAGGTATTTGAAAGTTTCTATCATGTCCCCCCTCTCCCTTCTTTCCTCGAGACTATACATCTTTAGTTCCTTTAGTCTTTCTTCATATGTCTTCTGATGCAGACCCTGCATCATTTTGGTTGCCCTCCTCTGGACAGCCTCCACGCTGTCTATGTATTTGCGGAGATGGGGTCTCCAGAACTGTACATAGTACTCCAGATGTGGTCTTACCAACTGTCTGTACAGAGGGCCAACAACTTCCTGTTTTCTACTGGTGATGCCTCTCCCTACGCATCCCAGTATCCCCCCAGCCCTCCTTACTGCCTTCTCACATTGCTGGCCCACCTTTAGGTCATCTGATATGACTACCCCCAGGTCCCTTTCCATTTTTGTTGTTGTCAGTATCTCACCCCCCATTGTGTACTCTTCACCTTTACTTTGCACTTCTTTGCATTGAATCTAAGCTGCCATACATTTGGCCATTCCTCCAACCTTGCCAAGTCCCTTTTCATCCTTTCCATCCCACCTTGTGTATCAACCCTGTTGCAGATCTTTGTGTCAACTGCAAAGAGACATACTTTCCCTTCCAGTCCCTCTGCAATGTCACTTACAAAGACATTGAAAAGGACCGGCCCCAGTACTGAACCCTGCGGTACCCCACTAGTAACCCTCCTTTCTTCACTGTGGACTCCATTTACTATTACCCACTGTGTCCTGTTGTCCAACCAGTGTTTTACCCAGGCTACCACCCCAGGCCCCACTCCCAGGCTGACTAATTTGTTTATTAATCTTTTGTGCAGGACTGTGTCAAATGCCTTGCTAAAGTCTAGGTAGGCCATATCCACAGCCCCTCCCTGGTCTACTGCTTTGGTCACCCAGTCAAAGAAATCAATTAGATTTGTCTGACATGACCTTCCCGCTGTGATTCGATGTGGCCTTGGGTCCTGTGCCCCACTGGTGTCTAGGTACTCAACAATTCTTTCCTTCAGAAGTGATTCCATCATTTTCCCTACCACTGAGGTCAAACTGACAGGTCTGTAGTTTCCTGCCTCTGTCTTGCTCCCACTTTTGTGAAGAGGAATCACATCCACCCCCTCCAGTCCTTAGGTACCACTACATCCTCCCATGATTTATTAAAAAGGGTAGTCAGTGGTGTTACTAGTTCTTCCCTTAGTTCTTTTAAAATTCTGGGGTGAATCCCATCAGGCCCCATTGCTTTATCCACCTTCAGTTTTAAGAGTTCTTTCAGAACCCTTTCTTCTGTGAAAGGACTAATATCAACCCCCCCCCCATCCAGAGTGCTTCTATTGATCAGATTATGTATTTCCTGCTTTTCTATTGTGAATACTGAGCAGAAGTATTCGTTCCATATCCCTGCTTTTTCACTGTCGCTCTCTGCCCAACCACCTTCCTCTTTGTTCAGCCTCAGTATCCCTGCCTTAGTCTTTCTTTGCTCCCTAATGTACCTATAAAAGGTTTTATCCCCCTTCTTAACCAAGTTGCCTATCTTTTCCTCAGTTTGGGCCTTTGCTATTCTGACTGCCTTACCCGTACGGGTGGGAGGAAGGGGCTGAGCTGGCTTCCGGTGTGCATGTGCAACTCCATGTACATGTATGGCCATGTGCCGGGGTCTCTGGGGGAGTACAAGAGAAAACCTAGGAAAAAAAACATAAACATTTATATTAATAAATAAGGTCCCTTTCATTATGTAGTTCTATGACTGCAAAACTTGCATTCTGCTACACAACATGCTGCTACAGATTTCATATCTTCTCTGGGCATCATTTTAACCAGGAGGTTGCAGCAGAGACCACTTATCTTTTTGCAACCCATATGACTCCCTATAACAAGGTTTCCCTAGAATTTCATAATTTAAAACTTGGTGAGTGGAGAGCATTACAATACCTGTAATTCTACTTGAATTTGCTTTTCAAAATCTATGATTTTTGTGAAAATACACCACTGCCATCTGTGCTGATTTTTATAAAAAAAAAAAAACAAGGTCCAGTAGCACCAGCAGAATGCAATGCACTCTCATATGGACAATTTAGGTTCACTGCATGGACTTGCCCACCCAACCTAGGCCAGTGATGCCATGGGAGTCCAGCACTGTCCAGCTCTGGCGGGTGTTGTAGTGACCTTGCAACCTTAGGGCCTCCTAGGGGAGACTTAGGGAGACACAGAACATTGTTGGTGATCACACAATGTCCTGCCCCCTTCCTGAGATCCAGCATCAGGAGGCTGCTAGACCAAGTCCTGGAATTGAGCAGGACCAAAACAAGGGAAGAAAAGCTTGCTGTCAGTGTGCTTGATGATGTCACACATCCCCCATACCAAAGTCCTGGATGGCAACACCTGCCCTCATCCTGCCTACAGTGCAAATTACTGCTTAGCTTGGAGGTCTTAAGCCCTCACTAGGGCCCACTGGGTGGGCCTTGCTTCTGGGGTGTCATCACAAGTAACACTGCTGGGTCAGAGACTGGAGAAACTATAAGACTAGCAGGCAGGAGACAGGGCATTTCATCTGAAGATTGAAGTGGACTGGACATTTGGTGGAAGGGGACTAAACACACAATTAAAAAAATGTTTTCATAACTCCATGCTCATCTCCACCTTTCTTGATACTAAAGCCCCTACTTATTCTAAATATTTGATGCCATCAAGAGCAAATAGAAGTATCAGTGGCTCAGTAGGCAGCATGCTTGCCTCTGGAGTCAGAAGATCGGAAGGTCCTGGGTTCTAGCCCAACACCAGTACTTGGAGTACTAGGAATAGAACAATAAGAGTAGCACCACCACAGATTCACAGTCCACTCAGGCTCAGTTCACTTTGCAATGTGCATGTATTTCAGCTGTGAAAAAAAGGTGTAACTTACATTAGAGCCCCACCCAGTGATGACAGTGTTCAAGAGAACCTCCAACTAGTTTTGCTCACTCTGAGCTTCATGAGCGAGCAAAACCAGTGAGACGTTCTCTTACCCCCCAGCATCACTGGATGGGGCTCCAATGTAAGTTACATCTTTTCCACATCTGAAATAAATACGCTTTGCAAAATGAACTGAACTTGAGTTGAGAGTGAGTTTGTGGTGCTGTTACTCTTATCATGCACCACGTGTTGTGAGAAAGCACACCTTGGGACAGAGATTTTTTTAAATATTCTTTTTGTAACAGAGTAAAGCCCATTAGGCACAAGGCCATTTTAAGGGGCGATCCAGGAGCACTTGGGAGGTTAAGTGACTTGGCTCAGAGTCACATAATTTGCAAGTGGAGGTTGTGGAAATCAAACCCAGGTCTGCTGGATGTAGCAAGCTCATTCACAGCTCGTTACTCTAACCTCTAGGCTACAGTACCAGTTTTCAGTGTGCCTAACTTGGAGTAGTACCCATAATTGACACTGTAGTGCAGTGTGAGGAGGGTACTTTATGGTTCAAGTGCCATTCTTCAGATTAGATGTCAAAGCACTGTCCTGTCCATCTATCTTTGGGCATTGTCCAAGTACAAGTAAAAGGTCCCATGGCATTTATCAATGAAGAGTAGAGGAGTTTACCTGATATCATGGCCAACATTCCCCTGTCGATAAAACAGGTCCATGTAACCCATCCCCAAGACACACCTGGAAACAAGCTGTCACAGTTTAGTGTGCCTTTCCTGGTCAAAAAATTACAAAATAAATCAATAATATCACATGATGTGTTAACCAACTGCTAAACAGAATCTTGTTACAGAATTAAATCATTTCTGCCCCAGAAGTTAAACAAATCTGCTGCAGAAGTGTGGGAGTCCTACCTCAGAACTTAGAGTTGATGTGCCACAGAGAACCAGGTGTCCTGCTTAAGCCAGGAATTTATTAATAACAGCAGCTCCAATCAGGGAATTGGAAAAATGATAATGAATACTTATTAGTATTGTCATGAGTGATGCTTCTTTGGACAATCGCAAGTGTAATCTATACACCTTACTGGCTGTCCTCCTTGCTTGGCATATCAAAGTTACTGGGAGAAGTACAACTGATGTCTAGCTCTGAAGAAGAATGTATCAAAAGTGGACATCGAAAAATTAGCTGTCTGTGCACAATTGGAGGGTGAATTCTTGGCATCTGTATGATTTAACTCCAGTTTGATTATTTAATATTTTGATGCAAGTACTGTAGCACATTATGTGACTGTTTTCAGCATAGGAACTGGGCTTTGAGTTTGTGGTCTAACAAAGGCCTTATACAGGGGCAGGATTATTGGACCATCTCCAGTGACCTGTTTTATAGACTTCCCCAATACACCCAATAGTGTTAACTCTCTATATAAGTTTGACCCTGATTCCATGCCCCTAGATGGTAGTACCCTGCACTTTCCCTTATTAAATGTAAGCCCACATCTCTGGATCTACATCCCTAATGTGTGCACCTGTACTGCAACACACATACACACACACTCACACACACCATGTACACGTTTCCTGCCAATTTAGTCTTGTCAGATTTAATCATAAACCAGTCTGCCTGAAACCAACATGATGTTTTGCCCCTTCTTTCCAAAGGTTGTGAAGTCACTACCCAACCCCTCTGCCCTTTCCCTTTCCTTTTGGATGAGACTTTTTTGTTCTTGTGCTTAAGCATCAGGAATGGAGTCACTAGGCCCACATGGCAGGCAAGCACACACAGACCCCCCAAATAATCTCTATCTCCCTGATGAGATTGTGTATATCTTAATGTTAATAGTGACACATGCTAATTAATTCCAGAGCAATGTAAGACTGTGTTAACATGATTATAGTAAATGTTAAACAAAGGAGTGTGTAACTGACCTAAAATTGATGCAAGGCAGATTGCTTTCCAGTAACTAGGAAATGGGATGGCAGTACAGCAGTCTGAGATTGATTTCAGATCATTTTTTCCATTTCTCTTAAAATTGTCAAACAATGATCTGCATTTGATTGTGGGCTTTTTAGTGCATGTCATGAAACGTGATCTAAAATTAATTTTATTGATCCCAGATATTTTTCCATCAGTTTAGTAAAATATTTCCATGTGTTTTAAAACAATTAAATTCATCCTCAGTTTGACCCCATTGCTTTAAAACTTACACAATTCCACTCACAATAGTGAATACATTTTACTGAACAGAAGTCTGTTTGTATGGGCTCCTTGTGTCAAACAAATCTTTCCTTGTCAAGTGTTCAATATTATAGAATGGATAAAAGAAACCATAATACATGATTAGCCAAATGGGATCACATGATCATGTGTTATTTCAGTGCAACAACACAGATCCCAAATATTTATGCTCAAAAGTTACTGTTGGCATTGTAGGGATACACATCCAATAAGATTCAAAATAATTTGAATTTCTTTACCTTTCTTTTTCTATTACTGAAGACATCTGCAAAATAGAAAGGCTGTTTGCCACTTAGACACATTCTGTCTCTGCTACTTTTCTTGCTTTGAAGTCATAATCCTCTACTTGTGACATCAGAATACTTTCCAGAGACCAGCTGTGATGTCACAAGTAGAAGATTATGATATCACAGCAGGAATAAGCAACTGGAACAGATGAAGAGCTAGAGGAAAAGGTACCTTTTTGATGAAAATGTCATTAGCAATAAAAAACATGGAAGGTCCTTCAAATCAAATCTTGTGTGGATTTTGTGTTGTTGAGTTCTGCTGATGCTAATGGTGGACTGTGTTTTTATTAGCCAGAAACCAGAACGTCTCTCAAATATTCTATATTTCATTATTCATTTTGAAGGCAATAATCAGGGGGGTCATTTAACAATTGCAATAAATGCAGTAAGGCACTCCAGCATAGATATAATTGTGAGTAACTGGGCCAGTGACACAGTGGATAATGCATCTGACTATGGATCAGAAGACTGTAGGTTTGACTTCTATTTGGCTCTCTTGTTTGGGCCATTGGCATTGAGAGTAACAATGATGCAACCTGTGGACATCACCTATACCAAGGTAGCAGACTACCTGAGAAAGGTCAAGCCAGACAAATCCCAAAGGGAGAATGGAACATACCCCAGGATCATAGTGGAACCAAAGAGTACTCTGTAAGTAATCTTTCATGGGATGGGGGAGTGACCAGGGAGGTAAGTAAGTAAAAGTAAGTAAAAATTTTTATTCAATTGACAAGCAAAAGAATAGGAGGCTCAACTGAGACAAGCTCATTTCCAGTGAGGTCCTTAACACATACTTAAATACATACATAATTAACTGAATCATAAAAAAAAATACCACAGACATAAAATTATTTACAATAACACAAGCATCCATACGACATACAGCAAAAAACACATACTTAAAGTGCAATTATATGCCCTATTATAGGGCGAGAAATAAGGTAAAACCTATGTAATTACTCATCATTTAACCTTTTAACAGCTTCAGATTTAAACCAACTTTTTATTTCACTCAAATTAGGGCTGGATCCAATTGGCCTCAGGTAAGTGGGGTAAATTCCATAGGTTAGGACCCAAATAGAAAAATGTTCTCTACCCAAATCCGTCCTTCTTCTGGGCAAAACAAATTCCATACCCTCAGCAGAACGTAACCCTCCTCTAATTATCCTAAGCTGAAATTCCTCGATAATATAATCTGGTACCCTACCCCTAACTAATTTAACCATATGTATCAAAACATGAAATATCCTTCTATCATTAGGGCTCATCCAATTTAAAGATTGATATAACTCTCTCCTATGAGTTTTCTTAGGAACATCTAAAATAAACCTAGTTTTCTTGTTAAAGGAAACATCTAATCTAACCAACTGGGTTGAGGTAGCCCTGTATAAATAATATCCCAAAATCTAACAAAGGAATCAAAGGTAGCCATAGCTACCTGTTTCCTTACATTAACATCCATACAATTCCTAATTCTATAAAGTGCACCCAAACGACAATTAACTTTTTAATCGTTTGTTCCTATATGGAAAATCCAGTTCAATGATCTATCCATATACATCCCTAAATATTTATAACATTGGACTTGTTCAAGAGCAATATTATCCACTGTCACTACACTCAAACCCAGATCGGAATAAACTCTTTATTTTCCTAGAAAAGAGTATTACCTGGGATTTTTAGATTAAGAACAAGATTAGATTCTCTATAGAATAACTGAAGCTCATCAAATGCTTTCTGGAGAGTAAATTCTATCTGAGTTAATAATAACCCTTTCACATAAATAATAGTATCATCTGCATACAGATGACACTGTACATCAGGATTGGTCAATACAAAATTATTCATGTATAAATTAAATAATATTGGACCCAAAATGGATCCTTGGGGTACCCCAGATATTATCTCCCTAAAACCAGAATCCCATCCATTCACTGAAACCATTTGTTTCCTACCAGTTAAATAAGCCTCCAACCACCTAATCACCTTTGTTGAAATTCCCAAAGCAGGTAGTCTGGACAGGAGGATGTTGTGGTCCAGGGTATCAAATGCCTGGATAGATCTACAAAATTGCTCCCACCAACGTCCCCTGTCCAGAGCACCCACAATATCCCCGTAACTTTCAACAAGGCAGAAGTTGTACCATGCAAGGGCCTAAAGCCAGATTGAAACTTATTAATCAACCTACCATTTTCCAAATAAGACTGAAGTTGTTTAGCTATCAATCTTTCAAAACCTTAACTACTATTGGTAATAATGATATAGGCCTATAATTCTCCATTAAAGACCTAGGTCCGTTCTTATAAACTGGAATAATTTTAGCCGATTTCCACACTTCAGGAATTTCCCACCATAAGGGACATGTTATAAATACTAGCCAGGGATAAGAAATAACTGAGCAGCATATTTCAACAAAATACTAGGAATCTCATCCAATCCACCAGCCTTCCTAGTATTTATATTAAGTAATGCATTTTGTGTTTCAGAAGGAGATATTAATTCAAACACAAACTCCTTGTCCTTTAAAGGACAGCCTCTATAGCTCTAACTTGAGAATTTAAAGGAAAAAACAAGACTTAACCTGTGGTGAGGCCTTTTACCCACTGCTATAAAAGATCATTAAATCCATCCACTACCCGAGGGCCCATAGGGACTTCAACATCCCCATTTTAAACTTCTCAGGATAATCCACTTGTTGATCCCCTTTCACCTTTTTAAAACTTGCCAACATTTCCTTGGATCATTAGTCAGGTTAGAATTCAATTCCTATTACAATAATCTTTTTAACCTTCTTAAGTTCATAATTATAATAATTCCGCATCTGTTTATACTTCACCCAATCATTGTCCAATTTGTGATGTTAGCCACCTTCCAAGCCTTATCCGCTGTTTCTTAATTTTAAATAAGTAGGAATTGTACCAAGGGAATTATTAGACTTTGTTTTCCTAATTTTCAATGGGGCATGCCTACACAAATTGTCAAAAATCCTCCTGAAATAATCTCCAGGCTTCAGCAACTGTAGGAACCAAATCCAACCTTCCCAATTAAACTCATCCAAATCTAACATAAAATTTATATAGTCAAAATATTTAAATGATCTGTAATAAACTGTTTTTACTAATCTCTGAGTTCTTTTCTGATTTCTAATAGCATATATCATCTGATGATCCGAAAAGGAATCTGGAAGAACACCACTAACAATATACCTATCTGGTTCAGTAGTAAACAATAAGTCTAAAATTGTGGAAGAAAGTGGTCGTTTGAATTCACTCTAGTTACCTCAGCTATTAACTGAGTCATACCCCAGAAGATTACACATCTCAACAATACTGTGGTTAACATCTACAGTTTTCCAGTCTACATTCATATCCCACTTAACATAATCTCATATCTGCTTAAATAATCAACCAAAAATCCTGCAGAGCCTGAAACACCTCAATACTAGCTTTGGGGACGATAAATTTCAATAGTAGTAAAGGTTTACTAAACGGTAGATTAAACAATAAAGGGAGAACTTCAGATCCACCCCAATCCATTTGGCAATTAACCGTAGAAACATCCAAAGAACTAAGTGCATAAATAATAACTCCCCCACCCCTTCTTGATCGGTCTTTCCTTCATAAATTATAACCATTCATGTATACCATACTATCAGGGACCCTATCAGATAGCCAAGACTCTGTAATAATAACCACTTCAGGGCTATATTTATTAGTCCAGGGAGGTGGGAGAGGGAAGGCCATGGACATGGTTGGTATGGACTTCAGCAGGGTTTTTGGCAATTCTGTTGCAAAAATTAAAAATCTGCACCAGACACCACAGCTGTAGAAAAATATCAAAGTTTATTGAAACAAAACTACTAACATACCAGCAAGATGAAGGATAAGGCTTCACTACCAGATTTGCATGCACTGCATCCTCAGTGGGAAGGGCATTGCAGTCAGTGTGATTCAGGCACAGATTTAAAGGTACATACACCAGAACTAAAAAGTGCTTATAATAAATGCAATGAATTGTAAAGTGCTCATGTGAAGCATGCAGAGTGAGAACAATACAACAAAATTGTCATTTAAAAATCAGCACAAAGTTAAAATAGCCAAAAAGAATTGGTAACCAAACTAAGCAAGTATTAGCCTATGCATAAATATGTCAAATCCACTGACAAAAGTGGTAAATATGGCTGTAAAATGTCTCGATGAGCAGTGAAGATGATTTTCTGCATTTATATTGCAGTGTAAGTGGTCCCAGACAGCAAAGCAAAGTAGCTCCTTTCTAAAGTCCACAAGTTCAGAATGCTGGGAGTGGTGCAATGCAGTGTCTTCGAGGAGGCAGTTTTCAGATAGACCTTCTAGAGACTGCAGTACTGCACTATCTGCACACACTTCTGTGGGTTGAGGGAGGAGGTTGCTAGACTCCAGGCCAAGTTGGCTAGGAAACAGGGGACCTCTTCTCCCACCCAGAGACTACCAAGTCTGCAACCATTACCTCAGAGGATACCAGGGAGGAGGAACAACTGAATTATGGTAGGCCCAGAGGGTGGGGTAGTGGGACAGAGGCACATTCCTCAACTGATACCACTACGTAATTCCTCTGCCAATCTGGCAGGGTGGGACTGCTGGAAGGAGGCACCCACTGTAGTGACCAGGGAGGACATGGAGGCCCTCCATAGTGGAGACCTTAAGGAGGGTGATACAGAACCCTAGAGGAGGAAGCAACTTCTGGTGGGGACTTTATTGTGAGGGGTATAATTCAGGGAACAGGAAGGAAGAAACAGAAAATGAAGAAGAGAGGCAGATTAGGTGCCTTCACAGTACAATGGCTTGGAGGGATGGGAAGTGGATCCAGAGGATTACTAGGGTGGCAGTACTGGGGAAAAAGCCTAATGTCATTGTCCACCTGGGGACTAATGACCTGGCCAGAGACAGGGCTGGGATGATGTAGGTGGAGGTTAGGGAGCTGGGGAGAAATCTTAGACAGGTAGCTTGCTCAGTGGCTTTCAATGAGGTACAGAGAGGAGGGATACAGCTACTTAGGGGACAGAGACTTACCTGGGAGGACAGAGGAGAACCACAGTCCCCAGTGGATGGTTTAAATGTTACTTTGATGAACATTTAAACTAGCTAAGGGGGGTGGTGGAAGGAATGGGGGAGGCAGAAACTATACCCCCATAAGCTAAAGTAGAGAGTAAGGGGAACCAGTGGGGAGTGGAATCCCCCAGGGTACAAATTAATAAAGGAAGCTGGGTGGTAGATACAAAGGGGAAATGGAATGGGAGTATTAAAAAGAGAGAGCAAAGGAAGAAGGGCAAAAAGGAAAAAAGGGGGCAACAAGCAGTGTGGAAACAAAATCTGGAAGGCCACGTGTATGAATGTTAGAAGTCTAGGAAGTAAGATTCCAGACCTAGAGGCCATCTTGACAAAGGCCAACCTGAATATTGTGGCCATTACTGAACCATGGTACAACGAAAACCATGACTGGGACATGACTATACCAGGCTATACTGTGTTCAGGAAGGACCAAGTAGGAAGGAAAGGAGGGGCTCTGGTGCTTTATATGAAGGAAGTCATAAAAGCAACTGAGATACAGGGAATATAGGGAGGCAGAAGTGCTGTGGGTTACCCTGGAGATGGGGAATGAAGCCACTATTCACACTTGAGTGATCTACAGACCTCCAGCACAATGGGAGGAATTAGATAAGGTACTGGTGGAAGCCACTGACAATATGGCAGAAAAGGGAGAGGTGCTGCTGGTGGGGGACTTCAACCTGCCATATATAAATTGGAACATGCCAGCAACAGCTTCAGTTAGAAGCAGGAACATCCTGGACTGTCTGCAGGGGGCATTCCTCAGGCAACTAGTCAGTGAACCCACTCATGATGGGGCAATACTGGACCTGGTATTCATTAACAGGGACAGTGATGCAGACATCAAAGTGGGAAGCCACCTGGGGACCATAGGGTGTGGTTCAATATAAAGATGGCTGCAGAAATGAACCACACAAGAGTGAGGTTCCTGGACTTCAGGAGGGCAGATATTATAAAGATGGTTGAATGCCTCAAGGATGATCTGGCATGGTGGATGGCCTGGGTAGGGTGGAGGAACAGTGGGCTAAGATAAAAGGTAGCATAGTAAAAGCAACAAGCCTCTGCATTAAACAGGTGAGCAAAAGCAAAATGAAAAAGAAACTCCTATGGTTCTTGAAAGAGGTGGCTGAAAAACTAAAGGGTAACATTCAGAAGGTATAAGGAGATCCAAAAGGATGATGATGGGGGAGGGCATATCAGGGGAAACAGAGGGAAGCAGGGAAAGCATTGAGGAGTACAATGGTGCAAACTGAAGAGAGAATAGCCCAGAAGGTAAAGAAAGGGGACAAGACATTTTTTAGGTATTGTGAAAAGAGAAAGATTAGGGTGAGATGGTAAGGTTAAAAAGGGAAGGGAGTACTGTGCAGAGGGGGGCCAGGGAAAGGAAGATATCCTGAACAAATACATCTGTTCAGTGTTCACAGAGGAAGGAGAAGAGGAGGGGACAAAAAAGTAACAGAAGCTTTAGAGGGAGGGAGGTGGACACTAGTCCTTTTTTGGAGGAGAGAGTCCTGAAGGGACTCACTAATCTGAAGGTAGACAAAGCAATGGGGCCAGATGGGGTGCAACAAGGGTATTGAGGGAACTCTGGGAGGTACTCACTGCACCTCTGACAATCCTGTTTAATAACTCACTGGAAACAGGACTGGTTCTGGAGAACTGGAGGAGGACAGATGTTGTCCCACTATACAAAAGTAGTGGCAGGGAGGATGCTGGCAATTATAGCCAGTCAACCTGACATTGATGGTGGGAAAGTTAATGGAATCACTGCTGAAGGAAAGGATGTCAAAAGAATCTGATATATTTCTTTGACTGGGTAATTAGGGAAGTAGATCAGGGTGGAGCGGTTGACACTGCCTATGTGGATTGCAGTAAGGCGTTCAATACCATTCCACATAGGAGACTAGTAAGCTAGCTGGGTAGCTTAGGAGTATGTCCAAAGGTGGCAAACTGGATAAGAAATTGGTTAGGGGACAGACAACAAAGGGTGGTGGTAAACAGAGTTCACACCAAAGAAGGGAGGGTGACCAGCAAGGTGCGTCAGGGATTAGTGCTGGGACCAGTCCTCTTTAATGTCTTTATATGTGACATTGCAGAGGAGCTAGAAAGGAAGGCCTGCCTGTTTAGGGATGACACCAAAGTCTGCAATAGGGTGGGCACTCTGGGAGGGTGGTGTCATGGTGCTAAGCCCTGCTCAGGTTCTTGGTGGTAATAAACCAACAAAAGAAATAACAGACAAGTGGCATATGGGGTAATAAACTTGTTTATTATACAAAATAGACAGTTGCCCTAAAAACAGGTTTTTTCAATAGACACTGGGAGCCAAGAGTTTTCCAATAGCCCCAGAGATTAACATGGTGTCAGGGGGAAAATGGTGGGCATAGACTTATATACTTAGATAATAACCATGGTAACTATTACATCCATAATATGTTAGATACAAAACAAGCCCTACTGGCCAAAAGTTAGGTGGCTCCATGGTGTAATCTAGCGATATACAAAATGTGTAAAATCAGCTAAAAGGAGAACAAAGAATCATACATAAAACAGAAAATAAGTGTGGTGTTACATAAATCTGCATGGTGACAATGTTGGCTATACAATGACTTCTCAGAAGAATAAACACAGAGCACAGAAGGTATTCTTGGTACAATACTTGCAATGCATGCATTACTAGCAGTGATAATATTGGCAATAATCACTGATATGTCCCTAGTTACTTACTCTTATATGGTAAGTACCAACACTGTATATGTTAGTAGTAATTATGCATAGCATGTTACATATATTGTCAGCAGTGCACAGTGGGTATCCAATAGGAGTGTGGGGATCAAGTGTAACACCCCCCCCCGTTGCCTTACTGAAATGGCAACAACACTATGGGAAAGTAGTGGGAACCGTCTCCATCATTTACAGGCCTGATGCACGAGCTTTGTAAAGGAACTTGAGATGCTCACGGTGTTGTTTTATCAAGCGCCATAGACAGCAAAGAGTTAGTATCAAAAGTATAGTCAAAAACAGTTGTATAATAACAAAACTTTTAAGGGTTAACTCCAACCATGTATTAGAAAGTGTGGTACCTAAATCACCATCATGGATAAGGGTGTTAAGTGCTTCTCCAGCTTTGGAGATGTTATTGCTGATATAGATGAGATGGATATCCTTTCTATCTATAAGTGTTTTCAGAGATAATGTCAAGGGGTCAATGTGAACATTAAAGATAGGTAACTACTGAGAAAGAGCAAGAAAATATTGAGGATCTGTGTCAATAATGTCTGGTTCCAGGATGAGAACAGGAGTAATCATAGTATGACCAATAACAGTAGTTTGGTGAGGAATAAAACAGATACTATGAAACTGTAAGTCACAAGACTTAGACCCATAAGAGAAAGATTTATGATTAATTACCATGCAGTACTGCCCATAAGAATTATATAACATTTTCACAGTAGGAACCCTCCATTTATGCAGTCAGACTGGGCAGGTGAACGATTGATTCATGAGTCTAATAGTGAAGTGATGAACCTTTTCAGCATACTTCTGGTAAAGGCATCCATTGTGGCCCACTGGTGATGATGTAGTTGAAGATGAAGATGGTATTGCCCTAGGGGTACCAGTTTCATTTGAGTTAATGTCCAAGTCCAAAGTAAAAGACCAGTCAATGCTGTCCGGTGAGTATCCACAAACCAGCTTGAGGATGTCGAAGACATCACAGCAATACAAGTAGTGCTACCCCTTTTTGGCACAACAGTCAATATGAGGTGCCACCCAGGCTTCCAGGGTGGGATGAAAAACCAGAAGAGGTGGAAGGTTGATCCTCTCTTGGTAGATGTCTTTGTCAAGATACCCAGTGGAATGAATGGAGGCTAGTCTATCAAAAATAGCAGTTTCTGGAACAAAGCATGGTAAGGATATAGTAAATGTAATGAACATGGTATCACATATGGTGCAGTGGTTGGCAGTGTAACATGGACCCCTGTTGGGATGGTGTGTGACATAACCTAAATTTATAGCAGTAGACATTGGTATAGTAATGGATCTGGACATACACATTGTAATACAAGCAGTAGACCTACAATGTGGACAATACCATTTAGCAAGGCATCTATCATGGATATCTGGAATATGTCCAGATTCCAAATCCCAGAAGAGATTATTGACAGTGGTTATGACATAAAAGCCATAAGCAGAGCATAAAAGTTCCCTGGCAATATATTGCTTGTCTGTCTCCTTGTTATTCTGTAAAATAAGTTCATTAATTTTATTCTCAGCTTCATTAAAGTTCTTGGCAATATCGTGCTTGTTGTAAACAGTATGCCTCTCTTCCTGACTAAGCCCATCTACACCATGAAATAGGGGTGGTAAAACATCATTCTTCATGCCAGTCTGGAATTTAACTGTTTGGCTTTTGATGGCAGCAATGTCTACCCTGTTCCAGATGGATATGCCAGATGCAAAGAGTCCGGATATGGTGCCAGTTGCACCAGTGATATGAGCAGTGGCACGCCTCCTGCATGATGCGGAAGTTTTTTTGTTAACAGGGTTAGGTCTAGACCTGAATACACCTAAGTGTGCAATGGTATGTGGACCAGCCACAGGATCTTGTGTACTTGTTTGGTATTCAGCAAGACTATCTAGTAGCATAGTGCTGAAAAATTTAGAAGTGTTAGTTTTCGAACACATACCAAATTCAGCCATATTCCAATGGGTGAGAGTAAAAATAACTGGAACATGAATAAATTGCACATTATTCACAAATGTACCTGGAAATGAGGTGGCAGTAAAACCACTAGGAGGTTCAGGTTCCTGTGAAGGATAATCAATAAGTTCTGCTTCAGTAGGGGGTACTACAGACAGAAACATAGCTGCTGTAGCCATATAATTGTGAGCACAAAAGTCTCTTGCAGAGTTTTCTGGATATTTATCACAAAAGGTAGGATGAATCAAAGCAGTAAGGTTATATAAACCAGAACATCTATAATTAGCTTGATGAATGGACAGGGTATCATTTGGGATGATTCTAGAATTGGCCCAGCCTTGGAATGTGCCTTTGTAAAGGTAGGCAACAGGAAGTGTCTGTCCATTACTGTCAGTTTGCCATTCAATTTGGAGGGAAGATTTGTCAGGTGCCACAACCATGGCAGTTAGGTAGGCATCCGTGCCTTCCTGAACAGTGATCAATTTGTTTGGAACATCAGTGCTGACTCCTTCAGGGATGGTGGTGTCAGAAGGTACATTGCATGGGTGAAGGTTTCCTCATGGTGGATCTAGGTCAAGGTGTGGATGTGCGGGTGGGTCAAGATGCTCACGGAGTCACTTGATACATGTGGCTTGTGCTGCATCTTGTGAATGGACACCTGGGAAGATTCCTACAATGAGGTACGGTATCAAGATAGCCATCTTGCTGGTATACCTGTAAGGAAAAAAGAAAAAAGTCAATAGGTACAATCCCACCCAATGGGGTTAGGAAAAGTAATTATTCTCATTTGTACAACTTGAGCTGGCTAGTATGCAGCCATGTCTCAGTAGGTTTCTTCTGCTGAATGAGTCTAACTTGGTAGACTGCAGGACAGAGTATGTTAAAGGAAAACTACACCTTCTTATCTTCTAAATGTTATTTGTTTCCATGTCAACAGACAACTCTTTTCATGTAGCTGTTAAAGATGTATGCAAATGCTTTAGTCTGTTTTCACAGTTCATACTAGGCCCTGTTACTGCCCTGGGTGTCTTTGTTTTGTGGTTGTTGAAATCTCATTATCCCTGAGAGCTACATTAGCATATGAGGACATGATGCATAATCAACCTTAAAACTCCCCAGTATGCCTGCCTGCTTAATTAGTCTTCAAAAAAAAAAGCTTCAAGAAGGTGTAAAATATGGAGAATAATGTATGGGCAACCTTACAAAACAAGGCTGTGTTTAGATCAAGGGGTTGAGATGACAGCATATGAACCTCGAGAGTGAAGCTTGAGAGGTCCATGCTGTCATCTCAACCTCAAGATGGAAACACACGCCGAGTTGTGTGTGGTTGACCATATTTTATTTTTTATAGTGTATGGTTTTTACACTAGAGTGACAGACCCCCACTGAAGTGAAAACAAAATCTCTTGCCATTTCTTTGTTCTACTTACATAGACTTTGATGGCAGATAAGTACCACTTGGCCCACCCAGTCTGCCCATTTCCCTTCCTATTGGATAAGCTGCAGATTCTAGTTAACCAACAGCCTACTTCCTGCAACCCCCCACTACAATTGCTTTATGTCTGTCCCATGCATGTTTGAATTCCCCCACTATTTTAGACCCAACATCCTCCCCAGGAAGGTGGTACCATGCATCCACCACTCTCTCCATGAAAAAAAAATTCCTCACATTACCCCCGAGCCGTCCCCCCATCTTTAAATTGTGCCCCTTGTTCTTACACATCTCTTTTTCTGAAAGATGCTACCCTCCTGGACTTTGTTGATTCCCTTGAGGTGCTTGAAAGTTTCTATCATGTCCCCCCTGTCCCTCCTTTCATCAAGGGTATACAGTACATATTAAGCTCTCTCAGTCTCTCTTCATATGGTTTCTGATGCAGACCCTGCACCATTTTAGTTGCCCTCCTCTGGACTGCTTCCATCCTGTCTATGTCCTTGCGTAGATGGGGTCCCCAAAACTGCATACAGTATTCCAGATAGGGTCTCACCAACTGTCTGTACAGAGGGATAACCACTTCCCTTTTTCTACTTGTGATGCCCCTTCCTATGCATCCCAGTATCCCTCTGGCTCTCCTTACTGACTTCTCACATTGCTTACACACCTTTTAAGTCATTTGATATGACTTCTCCCCAGTCCCTTTCCATTTTTGTTGTTGTTAGTACCTCCCCTGCTATTGTGTACTCTTCTCCTGGGTTTTGTTTCCCAGGTGCATTACTTTGCACTTTGCATTGAATCTAAGTTGCCATATGTCTGACCATTCCTCCAACCTTGACAAGTCCTTCTCATCCTTTCTACCCCCCTTGTGTATCAACTTTGTTTACAGATCTTTATGTCATCTGTAAAGAGGCATACCTTTCCCTCCAGACCCTCTGCAATGTCACCTATAAAGATGTTAAAGAGGACTGGACCATATGAGCCCTGAGGTACTCCACTAGTAACCCCCCTTTCTTCAGAATGTGTTCCATTCACTATTACCTTCTGTGTCCTGTTGTGCAGCCAGTTTGCTACCCAGGCTACCACCCTGGAACCCACTCCCAGGCTGGTTAACTTGATTATTAGTATTTTGTGTGGGACTTTGTCAAATGCCTTGCTAAAGTCTAGGTAGGCCATATCCACAGCCCTTCCCTGGTCTATTACTTTGGTCACCCAGTCAAAGAAATCAATTAGATTTGTCTGACATGACCTTCCTGCTGTAAATCCATGCTGCTCTGGGTCCTGTGCCCCGCTTGCCTCTAGGTACTCAACAGTGCATTCTTTCAGAAGTGATTCCATCATTTTCCCTACCACTGAGGTCACACTTACAGGTCTGTAGTTTCCTGCTTCTGCCTTGCTCCCACTTTTGTGAAGGGGAATCCCATCTGCCCTCCTCCAGTCCTCAGGTACCACCCCACCCTCCCATGATTTGTTAAAAAGTGTGGTCAGTGGTGTCACTAGGTCCTCTCTTAGTTCTTTTATGATTCTGGGGTGAATCCCATCAGGCCCCATTGCTTTGTCCATCTTGAGTTTTAGGAGTTCTTTCAGGACTCTTTCTTCTGTAAATGGACTGGTGTCAACCCCCACCCTGAGTGCTTCTATTGTCTGGTTTAGGTAGCTCTTCCTCATCTTCTTTTGTGAATACTGAGCAAAAGTATTCATTCAGTATCTCTGCCTTTTCACTGTCTCCCTCTGCCCACCTCCTCTCCTTTATTAATCTTCATCATTCCTCCCTTAACCTTTCTATGCTCCCAAAGGTTTTATCCCCCTTCTTAACTGAGTTGGCTATTTTTTCCTCGGTTTGGGCCTTTGCTATTCTGACTGTCTTCCCCACTTCTTTCTGCTTTAATTGATACAGTTCCCTGTCATGATCCTGCTGTGATTCCTTATACTTTCTGAATGCAGCCTTTTTCTCCTTAACCTTCCCTGCCACCTCTTTTGAGAACCATAGTGGTTTTATACTCCACTTTGTTTTCTTTATTAGTCCCACACAAAGGCTTGTTGCCTCTATGATAGCAGTTTTGATTTTTCTCCATTGTTCTTCCACCCCTCCTTTTTGGCCATTTGGTAGTGCATTCCTCAGGTATTCACCCATTTTGCCAAAGTCGGTCCTTCTAAAGTCCAGTATCCTTGTTTTTGTATGGCTTGTCTGCATGGTTGTGCTTATTGTGAAGCACACTGTGCAGTGGTCACTTGTTCCCAGATGTCTGACTTCTAAATTTGTGATCCTCTCTCCATTTGAGAGTACCAGGTCTAGTATTGCTCCCTCCCGAGTGGGTTCCAACACTAGCTGTCTAAGGCCTGCCCCCTGCAGGGCATCGAGAATAACCCTGCTCTTGGATGTGGCTGCAGTACATGTCATCCAGTTAACATCTGGCATAGTCAGGTGCCCCATCAACAGTAGCTCCCCTTTTTCAGCCATTTTGAGAATGTCCTCTATCATTTTCTTGTCCATTTCCTCCCCTTGAGACGGGGGTCTGTATACAACCCCTGTGCAGATTGTGATGCCATTCCCTGTCTCCAAGGTGACCCAGAGTGCCTCTTGTCCTCCACCTTTACTTTTTAGTTCTGTAGCTTTGATCCCTTCCCTTATGTATAGAGCTACTCCACCTCCTCTCTTACCCTCCCTGCCCCTTCTGTAGACTGTGTGCCCTGGTATGTTGGCATCCCAGTCATGGTTCTCCATGTACCATGTCTCTGTGACTGCCACAATATCCAATTTTTCATCTTCCATCAGGGCTACTAGCTCAGGAAGCTTGTTTCCCAGACTACAGGCATTGGCACTCATTGCCCTCCATTTAATGTTGGCTTTATCCTTTTTTCCCCCATCCCTGCTCTTATTGCCCTTGTCTATTTTTCCATTTACCCCTGTCCTGCCCTCTGTTGAGCTCTGTACCTCAGTGTTTACCTTACTACCTGCCATGTTTTGTGGGGGGAGGCTTGAAATTTCCTGCCTTTTATCAGCACCTCCCCCCCTTGGCTATTTTAAAAGCTTGCCAAGGAAGCATTTAAACCTGTCACTTAGGAGCTTGGTTCTCTTCATGGACAGATGCAGACCATCGTGCCAGTACAGACTTTCATCTCTCCAGGAGTATCCCCAGTCCCCAGTGAAGCCAAAGCCCTGTGCCCTACACCAGTTTTGCAATCATTCATTAGACTGCATGGTGTGCAGTACCCTATCCTCACCCCTGCCATGGACTGGCAGCACCTCTGAGAAGGTAACCGTGCTTGCTACCTGTCTGAGGCCCCACCCCAACTCCCTAAATTCATCCTGCACTGCACTGATTCCATGCCTAGCTAGGTCATTTGTCCCAAGCTGGACAATGATATCTAGTTCCCTCTCCTGTGATACTGCTTCTGCAATTGTGAGGATTCGCTTCTTGTCCCTCCAAGCCATGGTACCAGGCAGGCACCTTACTTCCCTCTCCTCTCCCTTCCCCAGTTCTACCCCCCTAACAATCGAGTCCCCTATCAGAAGCTGTTTCCTTCCCCTATGGTGTCCCTTGCCACCCTTTTGTGGGTCTCCCTTGTGGATGTCCTCAGTATTCTTCTTGGTTTCCACTGAGGGTGCCATCATAGAGGAACCTTGCTCTGCCAGACTGGTGTATGATTTGTGTAGAGGTACAACTAGGAGTCTTCACCTCTGTTCCACCACCCACACCCTCCCAGAACCCACTGTGGTCCAACTGCTCTTCATACTTGGCAACCTCTGAGGTAGTAGTTGTGGCAGTGGCGCTCTTTGGGTGGGGGAGGTCTCCTTAGTCCTTGCCAGTTCAGCCTGGAGGTGGGCAATCTCCTCCCTCAGAGCTGACAGTTGCCTGCAAATAGGACAGCAATGCAGTTTCCAGAATGTATCCCGTAAAACTGCTGCCCCACAACCAGTGCATTGCACCACTCCCCACATGTCCCTCTCCCTTATAATATACGGTATGTAATATATACACATTTTTGTTTTGGTGGTGCGTACTTACCCTTTATGCACTGTGATGGGTTATTAAGAATATGACAGTTGTGCCCTAAGACCTGTTGAGGAAGTGATGTCTGAACTTTGGCTATAAAGGAAATGCCATGCCTGGGGGTGTGGGAAGGGGGGGTGGTAGTCCACAACCACAGGTGACTGTTAGAAACAATCAAATACACCACTGCTCCACCACCCTGGTGAGTACTGCCCTTTATAGTAATTCAACTAACCTCCAGTAACTTATTTAAAAATAGTTTAACTATCACAAAATCCTATGCACCAGTAAATTATTTAAAAATAGTTTCTGTCCCAAAATCCTAGTAGTCAATCCAGCTACCCACAAGGGACAACCAAAATGCAGTATTCAAACCCTGGTCAAGTTACTTCCAAGATAAGCAGAGTTTGCAAGCTCCTTATTCACTCCTCAGCCACCTGTAATTTATTTTAAAATAGTTTAACTGTCAGGAAATCCTAGTAGACAATCTAGTTACCTCCAAGTGTCTACCCAAATTCAGTATTTAAATTCTTCTGAAGTTACTCACAAGATAAACAGAGTTTGCAAACCCCTTCTTGGTTAAACACTAAATAAATATGTAAACAAAAAACAATTACCAAGGGTAGTTAGTTTCACCTCCCACAGAATTGAACAAAAGTGCACGTTGTTGCAGATATCAAGTGCAATATAGAATTTCCCATACAGCTCACAGCTGAATAAAGAAGTAGTGTCCTTCCAGGTCAAGAAGATGTGCTTTGTGCTCACATATCAAAATCTAATTTCCAGACTTTTGAAAGGTAAAGGCATGACTTTGGGCACTGGGTAGTTAGTAAGTAGCTAGGTGTAGAATAAATGAGAAATTTAAAATTGTATGACCTTTGAATTGTGCATAGCAACTGTTCGGAATGCACGTAACAACACTTTAAAATGCACATAATGGTTTAGAATGTGCTTTACAAGGGTTTTGAGCAGGCTGATTTTTATTCATAACAAACGGTAACCATATGCTATACCACATTTACCTTCAGTGAGCTTTGCAAACTATCTGAGATATAATGCAGTTTTTTCCCCTTAAACTCCATTCAGTTTATGAGTTTCCAGAGAGTTTTTGCAAGGTATTTGTTCTTTCAGCATAGAGATACATGGTATAAATGGTTGATCTGACATCATTTTCTCATATGCTAATGCAGTTCTTGTGGACAATGAGATTCAACAACCATGAAATGGAGACCCCCAGGACAGTCACAGAGGCTACCATGAACAGTGAAAACAAACTAAAGCTAACACATATAGCCCTAACAGCCACAGGAAAGGGGTTTTCTATTGACATGGAAACAAAATTTAAATGATATGAAGGTGTAGTTTTCTTTTAGTGATGGGGTAGGATACTTCCCATTTATTGGAGAAGGGATGAGTAGGGTGTGCAAATCTGAGTACCAGTACCCGATCTCTGACTTGCCAATCTACCTCTTGTGTGTGTTTGTCAAAGTGAATCTTGGATTGCTGTTCACCTTGCCCATGTGGTATGCAGCGTACAAGTGGGTTTTGATGATGTCATCTCTGAGTTTTGCAACATAAGTGTCTGCGGACACTCTGTCTGCAGTGGATGTGTTCAGATCAATCAGCAGGTGCTCAGGTATTCTCATGGTTCTACCAGTCATCACCTCAAAGAGTGTGCACTGGGTTGTGGCTGAAAGAGTACCTCTAATTGCCATAAGGAGTAAATGCAAAAGGGAATCCCAATCCTTGGGATTGTCCTGGATAAATTTGGATAGCATTTGCTTAATCCATCTGTAGGCTCTTTCTACCTGACCTGAAGATTGTGGGTGGTAAAGAATGTGAAACTTCTGGTGTACACCAAGAAGTCTGAGTGTTTCTTGCATCAACTCACCTGTAAAGCTGGTTCCTTGATCAGAGTCTACCTTAAGAGTTAGACCCCACCTGGAAAACAATTGTTCTACCAGGACTTTTGCAGTTGCCTTTACTGTGCATTTCCAAGTGGGAAAAGCCTCGACCCATTTGGAGAATAGATCAGTGATCACAAGTGTGTACTTGTTGTTCCTGCTGGTATTGGTCAAAGGACCAATAAAATCAATCTAAATTGTATGCCAGGAACCAGACTATCTCTGGGGAAGTAACTTAGCATTTCTTTTGGTTGGGGCAGGATTGTTCTGCACACAAATTAGACAGTTTTGGATATAATGTTTGGCATTCCTGGTGACACCAGGCCACCAACCTACAGACTTCAGTCATTGGACTGTATTCTCCACCCCCTGGTGTCCACCAGTTGGGGTGTCATGGACCTGATGAATGAACTTAGATCTCAGAGCTTCAGGAATTACCCACAACCAGTAATTCAGGTCATCAAGTTGATACCATAACAACTTGTTTTTATGTGATAGATGCAATTTGTCTGCATGTCTTTTGTAGGGGTTATGGGTCAGCAGTTCTTGTTCAGTTCCTTTGTCTAGAAATTTGAACACTTCTTTTAGCTGAGGGTCAGATTTTTGTGCTGTGAACAAGACAAGTCCAGTGGCACAAAAGATTCAGTTTTTTTCTTTGTAGCAGCTATTAGTACAGCTGTCCAAGCCACAGGGTGAGCCATATCCCATGTGTCCCCCACAAACACCCTCTTTGGCAAGAGTGTCTACTTGATCATCAGATTTTGAATAGGCCTTCACCTTGTGGATGAACTGTTTATGTTTAAACTGTTGAGTAAAGTTGTGAATATATACAAAGAGTGCTTTGTTTTTCACAGGGTTGCCATTAGAAGATGCAAAGGAGTTCTTCTCCCAGAATGTCAAAAATTCAGTCAGAGAGCAACAGATCCAGTTAGAGTCTGTAAAGGTGATAGCATCCATTGTACCATGTTGTATCAGTTCAAGAGCACAGGCCACAGCTGCCAATTCTACATAATGAGAAGATGCAACACTGCAGGGTGGACAGTGTTACAATTAGGGTGCATGATGAGCACTCCAAATCCAGCTATCTGTTCTCCCTGGTAGTACGAGGCAAAGCCATCAGTAAAAACTTGATACAGGGAAGAGTCAGCAAGGAGTTCTGGAGTAGCAGAAAGAAATGGGCCTGGATCAAGCAAATCAGGAGGTTGACATGATCAATCATGAGGATCTCCTTGGTACAGAAGATCATGGGCTAAAATTGAGGGCATTTTGGCAGTGTGGACCTGTATGTCACAGTCCTGGAGAAGAAGAGACCAGTGAGTCAGTCTGATATTAGACACTGAACCATCCTTCACTCTGTCTGACAGCAGAAAGTTTGTGGGAGTGTGGTTGGTATGAAAAATGATGGGTGAATACCCAATGATGTACAGAAAGTGCTTGTCAGCACAGTAGGTAGCCAGAAGGTTTCTTTCACAAAGACTATACTTCTGTTCCACTGGGGACAGCATCTGGGAAGCATAGGCAATAGGTTTCAAAGTGCCATTAACCTTTTCAGCAACACTGCAGACATGGCTATATCTGAAGTAGCAGATTCCAAATGGAAGGGTAAAGCTGGATTGGGGTTGACTAATGCTGGAGCAGAGGCCAAGGCCTGTTTCTGGAGGACCACAGCATTAGTGTGACTGGGACCCCCAAGTCCAGGGAACATCCTTTTTCAGGAGCACATACAGAGGGGCAGCCTTTTGTGTAAACTCACAAATAAAGTCCCTGGAATAGTTGACCATTCCCGGGAAACACTGGTAGGAAGTGACAAATTTTGTAGGCCTTGGATCTTCTTCCAGGCCAGGCTTCTGCCTTGTTCTGTGATATGAAGGCCAAGGAAGATAACCTCTTTTTGGCAAAGTTGTGCTTTTGCAGGATTGCACTTGAGGCCTGCTCTCTGTAAGAGAGTCAGTAACTCATCAAGGAGGTCAAGATGTTGCTTCTTGGTGGCAGTTGCCAACAGTAAGTCATTCACATGCTTCAGGAGACATTATGGGGCAGAGAAACCCTTCAAGGCATCCATCATGTGTAGATGGAAAAGGGAGGGACTGTTGCGGAAGCCCTGAGGTGGACAAGTTCAAGTGTACTGATGACCGTCAAAGGTGAAAGCAAATTTGTATTGGCTTTCCTGAGAAAGGGGCAGTGACCAAAACCTGTTGGAGATGTCAAGGGCACTGAACCACCTATGATCTGGAGTTAGCAGTTTGAGCACATCAGGTACTGAGGCTACTGTAGGGAAGCAGCTAGGAGTGACTTGGTTAAGTCTCCTGTAATCAATATTGAGTCTCCAAGATCCAGTGTTTTTTTTTCCACTGGCCAGATGGATGAGTTGGTGGTAGAGACACAAGGCCTGATCACACCTTGCTTAAGGAGTGACTGAATGGTTTTTCTGAGTGATGTTAAGGCCTCTGCAGGAAGAGGGTATTGCCTGTCATGTGCTGGGCCCGGAATCTCAATGACAGTTTGCATTCTGCCACAATCATGTTTGTGTACTGCAAAGGCATTGAGGTGCTTCTGCTGAATGGGTAACAGTTATTTGAAGAATTCATGTGTCTAGAATAGAGCTATGATGTCATGTTGTTATTGACCACGTTGGCAGCAACCACGTGAGAATCAGGGATCATGACCGTATGGTATTGTCCTTTGATTTGGATCAGAAGCATGTTAGCCAAATCTACTACACAGTCATGTCGTGCTAGGAAATCAATTCCTTGGATGCTGGGGTGATGACGCAATGCCATCAGGTCAAAAGTGCGATTCATGCTGAGGCTACCCAACACAACCGAAAGTACAGTGGAGTGGCAGGTAGACAGTCTAGTACCATCTATGCCCTGAGCACTGATTCTCCATCTGGTGGACCAAGAGGAATTAGCTGGATCCTCATCATGTAGTACAGATACAGCCACACCTGTATCTAGCAATACAACCATAAGGCGGGCCCCGACCATGGCCTTGGTGCAAGGTCTTCCATATGTGTCAGTGGTAAGCTTGTACACAATATGGACTGGGGCCTGAAGTTGTCAATCTGAACTAGTGCTGCTATCTTCAGGATGTTCCTGAAAACATAGGCTGGCAGGATCTCACCTGGCCTCTTCCAGGTTCTGCATAGGATGCAAGGAGGTCTGGGTAGTGGTAGTCATTGCAGTGGACAAGGCCTCAGGGTTTGGGCCTGGTGTGGCCTGGTCTGAGGAAGTTCCATTATCTCCTTGGCCTAGCAGGGACTGGGTTACCGGAGCTAACGCTGCAATGGTCTGCCTTGGAATGGCCTTGGCTACTGTTTGGACCTTCCCAAGGAGTGTACAGAGGTTATTATTCTCCTCCCCCTACATCACAATAAGAAGGGCCTTGTCGATAATTTCAATTGCCCAATTATCATTCTGATCGGAATTGGGATTATTCCAATTTCTTTGCTTGTTCCTATTTTTGTTACAATTTCCCCCCATTCTGTAGTTCTGTTTATCATCCAAGGGCATGGCCTTTTTGTCCTGAGCCTTGCCGTCCACTGTGTAGTGCGTTGTGGGCTCTCTGGTAGATTGTACTGTGGCCACCTTAGCTTTTGAGCCAGAATTCAAATCTCAGAGATATAGCTGGTAGACACACTCCATCCTTGTGAGAATATATGAAAATTTGTCAGTTCTGGGGAAAAATGCAGGATTGACCTTGTCACGTACAGCCAGACTCATGTTCTGAATGAACAAAGTTTTGTACTCAATTTGGTCTCTGTCTGCCATCTCCTGTGATAGAGCTTTACCAGTGCAGTAGGCTAACCATAGCCTCTGATGGTATGATGCTGGACTTTCCTTGGCATACTGTTTAACAGGATGGGCCAACATAACACCAACCACACCTGGGGAGTGTGTGGCAATGAGTTCTGCAGCAATGTCATCAAAGGATGCATCTGTGGCTTAGCGAGCTGCCTGTGAAGGTTTTGCCCAGAGGCTGGGGTCTACAGTCTGCTGAAAGACTTGTGCTTGGTAGCCTGCTGGTAGACTGAGCATCTCACATTTGGAACAAATGTTTTCCAAATGGCAGCTGAGATTGTCATTGGGGGTCATGTGGCCTATACTGTCAGCAATCTGCTGTACAGAGTGAGCTGCCTGAAGGGGACTAGTCAGAATTATGGAACGCGCATCCGAGAAAGGGTTGTGGAATTGTGCACTGCAAAGCATGGCCTCTGCTGTGGCGTCTGCCAAAGTGCAGATGAGCAGCTGCTGAGCAGCTTCCTTCAACATGTTTTCCATGTGCTGTTGGAAGACCTGTCTCTGCTCCTCAGACATTTCAGTCCTAGTGAGGGCAGTCTTGATCATCTGATCGATCTCTGCTCTGTCTTCCTTGTTCAGGACAGCAATCAAAGGGGCTAGGCCTCAACCTCTCCCCCTCTCCCTCTCTTATGAGTGTCACCATCTTGGCATCACACATGATAATCATAATATCTCTTATGACATACGGTCGTGCTGGAACAGCGTAAGTAGCCGCCATCTTGTGGGTGGTGGTGGTTGGATACTGGGCCATTTTGAGGGTGTGGCTGGGTGCCACATTGGCTGCTGTCATCACCAGGATCATCATCTCTGGATGATGTAAGGTCAATGAGTGTGTAGTGAAACCCACCCATTGCCTTGACATGACCAGCAAACACCTCTCGCTAATGACGCACTTTTGCCATCTTAGCTCTGCACTGTTTGTGATTAACTTTTGCAATGTTCTGCTCAACATGTTTTGCAACCTCTTTCTGTAACATTCTATACTCAGTGCTCAATTCGCAGTTGTCCCTAAGTTCCCTATCCAACTCTTTACTTACCCGTTTCAGGTCCTCCTTCATCTCGTTAAGTTCCTCACGCAAAGTCTTATCCATATTACTCAACAAATCATTCAATTACAACACCTGTCACTCATCCTGCTTCAACCTACCATGTTCCTCTCTCAACATACATAATTCTCGATCATTATGCTGTACAGTATAGTGTAAAAGAGTTTCATTCTTACTACACAGTGACTGAAGTTCTTCTAGTCTCTGCTCTTTCCTTAAACATTCAGATGCCTGCAAGCCTATCTCTTTGTTTGAGAGCTGAGTTTTGTAGTTCAAGGGAATGAAACCTTGATTTGTAGGCTTCTAAAGCAGCATAAAGAGCCACCACCAATAGCACATTAGTGTCACGCTTTTGGGCTGTTTGTCTCACCTCTGCATACTGGGTTGAGATCCCCAGTTCAGGGTTATTGGAGCATTCCATTTCCAGTGCGAAGTCACTCCAGCCTCCATGGGAGGTGAGAAAGTTAGAGATGTTGAGTCTCAGATCTGCACAGATATTGGACATGATAGTAACAAAAGAAAAGGTTGGGAAACCCAAAATTTACCCATCGGTGGTTACCCTGCTGTGTATCGATCCACAGAGGTTGAACCAAACAGACAGATGGGCATCTGCACTCTCACAATCATGCAATTATACACTTATGAACTGAGACACACAACAAAACTGAGGGAGTTCAAAATAACCACACCAAGAACTAGGTTAAGAGAAATGTCTTTTGCCTATGTAGCAATACAATTTTGGAATGAGTTAAAGATTCAAGAGAAAAACACAGATATGGGTTCACATGAATGTAATACTGCCTTGAAAAATGAATTAGCAGTAAGATGTATTTGTTTTGATTAAGCATAGAAGGTTTTAAGTAAATTGTACATAAACTTTTGTATTTTTGTTATATCTGATATGTGCAGCTGATTTATATGTCCAACTGATTTTCAACATCTAAAACAGGAACGCCTTGTAAATAGGATTTTATCCTAATGGTGTAAAAATGAGTCATTTTTGTATCCTGTATAAAAATAAATGCTTTTTACTACTACTACAATTCAAAACTGCCATTTAACAAGGTGAGATGGCATCAACCTTGCCCAGTAAGCAGCCAGACTTTATACGATGCTATGGACTGAAAAACATGGGCAAGGTGATACGGGTGTATACACCTACTTACTACCTGCAAGTGAAGAGCCAGCAAACAATGAATCTTTGCTAATTTAGACCATCTGCACATAGTCATAAATAATGCCAGGGTGCTAAGCCCTTCTCAGGTTCTTGGTAGTATTAAACCAGCAAAAGAAAAAACAGACAAGCGGCATATGCAGTAATAAACTTGTTTATTACACAAAATAGACAGATGCCCTAAAAACAGTTCTTACCAATAGAAACTGGGAGCCAAGAGTTTCCCAATACTCCTGGGGCTGAAGAAGGTCTTAGGAGGAAAACAGTGGGCATAGACTTATAGGATATACTTAGATAATAACCATGTTAACTATTACATTTGTAATATGTTAGATATACAAAGCAAGCCCTATTGGCAAAAAGTTAGGTGGCTCCACAGAGTTATCTAGCAATATACAAAATGTGTAAAATCAGCTAAAATGAGAACAAAAAATCACACATAAAACAGAAATTAGGTGTGATGTTACATAATTCCACATGATGGCAGTGTTGGCTATACAATGACTTCTCAGAAGAATAAACAGACAGCACATAAGGTATTCTCAGTATAATACTTGCAATGCATGCATTACTAGCAGTGATAATATTGGCAATAATCATGGATATATCCCTAGTTACTTACTCTTATATAGTAAGTAACAACGCCCTATGTGTTAGTAGTAATTATGCATAGCATATAACATATATTGTCAGCGGTGCACAGTGGGTATCCAATAAGAGTGTGGGGACCAAGTGTAACAGTGGAAAGGGTGAACAGAGACCTGAGAAGACCTGAGAAGTGGTCAAGGGTTGGCAGCTGGGTTTTAGTGTGAAAAAGTGCAAAATAATGCACTTAGGACATAGAAACCCAGGGGCATGTACAAAATAGGCAGAATGGTATTGACAACCACCAAGCAGGAAAGAAACCTGGGGTAATCATATCAGATGACCTAAAGGTGGCCAGGCAGTGCAACAAGGCAGTTGAGAGGGCTAGTGGGATGCTGGGGTACATAAGGAGAGTTATCACCAGTAGAAAGAGGGAAGTGGTGTTGCCTCTATGTAGATCACTGGTAAGAACCCACTTAGAGTACTGTGTCCACTTTTGGAGACCACATCTCCTGAAGGACATAAACAGAGGGGAGTTGGTCCAGAGGGGGCAACTAAAATGAAGCAGGGTCTGCATCAAAGCCCTACAAGGAGAGACTAAAGAACCCCACTAGGTACACAGTGGAAGAGAGGAGGTAGAGAAGGGATATGGTAGAGACCTTTATATACATCATGGTGGTAAATAAGGTACAGGAAGGAAGTATTTTTCAGAAGAAAAAGTGCTCAAGAACAAAGGGACATGCTATAAAACTGGAAGGGGTAGATGCAGGAGAGGTGTGAAGAAGTACTCCTTCACAGAAAGAGTGGTGGATTTCTGGAATCACCTTCCAGCAGAGCTGATAGGGTGAAAACAGTGGTGGGGGTCAAGAATATATGGTATAGGCACAAAGGAATCATAGTGGAAAGGAAGTGGGGAGGGAGAAAGAGCTGTAGATCAAGTACGGTCTGCAGTAATAATGTAGGTAGCAGAAAATGGACAGACTGGGTGGGCCATGCAGTCTTTATCTGCCGTCCAGTTCTATGTTTCTGTTTCATAACTTCAAGCACTATCTTCACACATCATAATGGAACTGTCAGGTGCGCTTAAAAGCTGCAGCACAGCAAACAATTAGAATACTGTAAGGGACAAAACTGCTGAGGTGTCCTGAGGGTGGATACAAAAACAATGCCATTGAGCACAGACACGGGCAAATTTTTATTTATTTACTAAGGAATAGCACTATACTGAATCTATCATTTCGACCCTGGCTGATTAAAGTTCATAGTGTGTAAATCCAGTAAGATTCTCTCCTGAAAAGTGTCAAATCCATGTCCCAGCCCCTATCCCCAAGTGTGATTTTATCAATGGTACACAATTTAAATCCACACTGAGCCCTCTATCTCTGTGTGTCTTAATATGCACAGCTAGTGCATTGTTGTCACCCTTAGCAATACTCCTAAGGTGTTCCCCTACCCTAACATTATGGTTTTACCCACATAGAATGCACAACAGGTGAAAGTGATGAGATAGACATTTGGGATAACTGAAGTTAATTGAATACACAGCATTTATCATGAAAAGTTCTTTTCAGTTCAGAAATGAAATTATATATAAAAAATTGACTAATCAAGATGTACTCACAGTAATTATATGTATTTCATTTTTAGAACTATGAAGCCCTTTGAAAAAGATTCTATTGAAGAATCGAAACATCAGGGCAGTGACTAAAAAGAAAAAAGAAAAGAAATGTTTTGGGAACTTTATTCAAAAGGCTCCACCCCTTTTTGAAAGAAGTATTAGGGGTCCTCAAAACTTGTTTCAAAGAACAGATTTGTCACTCCTAGAGGACCTCACTGAACTGAAGTGAAATCCCATTTCCCATGGATACATTACAGGAAATGCTATGGGGCTGGACAGATACACCCAATGCTTCTAAAATAACGAAGGGAGGTGCTAGCTAGTCCACTTATAGCCTTATTCAACAGTTCACTGAAAACAGGCATGGTTCCATAGGGCTGAAAGGAGCTGACAAGGACCCTCTACATAAGAGTGGCAGCAAGGAGGAGGCTAGCAACTATAGGCTGGGCAGTTTTACTTCAATGACGGGGAAATTAATGGAAACCCTGCTAAAGAAAAAAGTGGTAGAGTATTTGGAATCCAATGGGCTGCAAGACCACAGGCAACATTGATTCACAGAGGAGGGAGATCATGCCAAACAAAATCTGATAGATTACTTTGACTGGGTCACCAGGGAAATAGAACAGGGGAGGGCAGTGAATGTAGCCTATCTGGACTTCAGTAAGCCCTTCAACACTGTGCTGCATTTCCTGGCTAATAAAAAACTCAGCAGCCTATGGGTCGGATCCAGAGTTGTGAATTAGGTTTAAAACTGGTTAATGGATAGGAGACAGAGGGTGGTGGTAAACTCACTCACTCTAATGATGTGACAGTGACCTATGGGTTGCCACAGGGCTCAATACTGGGACTGGTCCTCTTCAGTGTCTTCATATGGGAAATTGCTGATGAACTGGAAGGGAAGGTATGCCTTTCTGCATATGATACCAAAATCTACAATAATGTAGACACTCTGGAGGGAGTGGAGAAAATGTGCAGGGATCTTTGGAAACCTGAGGTGTGGTTAAGAGCATGATAGTTGGGGTTCAATGCCAAAAAGTGCAAAAATCATGCATCTAGGGCATAAGAATCAGGCAATGAGTATAGGATTGGGGGGAGGTAGTAACAGTCACTAAACAGGAATATCTGATGTTACTTTAAAGTGGCAGGACAGTGTGACAATGCAATGGGTAGGGCTAGTGGGATACTGGAGTGCAAAGGGAGGGGTATCTCCAGCAGGAGGAGGGAGATGGTGTTGTGACTGTATTGCTTGCTGGTGAGACCCCCACCTGGAATACTGTGCCCAGTTTTGGAGACTGCACCTCATAAGGAACATAGACAGGATGGAGGCAGTCCAGATGGGGAGGCAAATTAAATGGTGCATGGTTGCATGAGAAGCCCTATGAGGATTGACTAAGGGATCTCAATATGTACACCCTGGAAGAGAGGAGAGCAATTTTTCATTTTAAAATTATATTTCTTAGTTTCGTTGCCTGTTTTTTAAACACCTTGGGTTAGATATTCAAAACTTTGCCCGGTTGGCAAAGTGATTGCACCATGTTTGCCCAGGGTTTGCACCCAGATGCAATATTCAAGTGGGGATGTGGCACATGCTAAGAGGGTAAACGTACATGCAAACAAATTATGTATGTAGTGGGCAAAGGGAGGAACAGGAACATGAATCCCAGTGCAGTGCAATATTCAGCGCACTGGAGCTGTGCAAAGCGATAGCACAGGCCACCTTGCACTGTGTAATTACTGCAAGAAGAAGCCCAACTTACTCCAGGCAATGCTAGCAGCTGTTGGAGCCACTGCAGCCAGCAACCACATTGGCCGTTGGGAGGGCACACCTGTTCCCTGGTGGCTAGTGGCCCCACCCACCCTCCGAACCCTATCCCCATCAGAATCATAGTCTGCCCTGGCATCTAGTGGTTCCCTTGTCCCTCGATCCCCATCCCCACTAAAAGCAATAATTTCCCTAGTATTTAACAGTCCCTACACCCTCTGACCCTCATCCTACATAGAATAAAATAATTCCCTGGTGCCTAGTGTCCCCCCCCCCACCCTCCGATCGCCAGCCCTGATAGAATAAAATAAGTCCCTGGTGTCCAGTGGTCCCCCTCACCCTTCTGATTGCCAGCCCCGTATTACAAAAGTAGTGGCTGGTGTCCCATGGTCCCTCCATCCTCTGATCACTGGCCCTGTATTAAAAAAGGTAATCCCTGTGGTCCCCCCTCCTCTGATTGCCAGCCTCATAGGTAGTCCTCGGTGTCCAGTGATTCCCCATCCTTCAGTTGTTGGCCCCAAAGTAAAAAAGGTAGTCTCTGGTGCCTAGCGCACACCCAAGAAAATAATGGATGTGGTGAGCAAAGGGAGAGGCAGGGACATGAATCCTAGTACAGCACAATATTCAGCATGGTAGCAACAGTAGACAGTATGTATTTTCCCTTTACAGAACAGGGGACACATGCTCCCGGTCATCACAAATGGTGGCCAGCCGAGGTGGTGAGAGGAAGGCTGTGCCAGATATTGTATGGTCTCTTGCGGTGACAGCAAAAGTGGTAAAGTGGGGGGGATGGCAGGGTGGGTTGGCTGGTGCCTACAGTGGAGGGACCACTAGATGTGAGGGAATGCTTACACTGGTATGGGGACGGGGATCGTTAGGTGGGGGGGTGCCACTAGACACCAGGGCATATGTGATGTAATACAGGGCTGGCAATCAGAGGGTGGGGAGAAACACTTTTTTTACTATAGGGAGGGTAATTAGAGGCAGGTAGGGACCACTGGACACCAGGGACTACCCTTTTACTACAAGGCCGGTGATCGGAGGATGGGGGACCACTGGACATCTGGGATTACCTTCTTTACTGCAGGGCTGGTGGTCCAAGAAGAGGGGAACCACTGGACACCAGTGACTACCTTTTTTACTGTGGGGCTGGCAATTGAGGTGGGACCACTGGACACCAGGCACTACCTTTTTTACTATGGGGCCAGCGATCAGAGGATGGGAGACCACTGGACACCAGGGACTATCTTTTTTAATATAAAGCTGGTGCCTAGAGGATCTGATGGACCACTGGACACCTTGGATTACCTTTTTACTACAGGGCTGGTGATCAGATGAAGGGGGACCACCGGACACCAGGGACTACCTTTTTTACTATGGGGCTGACGATTGGAGGATGGGAGTGGAACCACTGAATACCAGGGAATACTTGAATTTTTCCAGCAACAGGGATTGGAGGGTGGGGAGTGCCACTAAATACCAGGGAATACATCCCCTTTTATGGGACCAGGTGATCAGGGTGGGGCAGGGCCAGTCGCAGGGACACAAACCTGCCACTGCTTCACATGCAAATGTGTTCAGAATGGGCATGCAAATGGCCTCTTAGTGCCTTGCATGCCCAATGGATTCGTTTGCATGGTGCTATCTGAATAACGTGCTGGGAGCTACCGGCACAATTGGGTCTGGGGGTGCTGATCCCTGCACTGCCAGGACCTATGTCAGGGCAGCACTACTCAACTTAGCCCTGCACCAAAATGCCCCTATATTCAGTCTGTCCACATCTTTTCAGTCCACTCAGCTCATCATTATACCAGAGAGAGAGCTGAGACCTACAAGAAAGCCTCAACTGTTGCACTGCACCCCCTGGAGGAAGTGACCACTACCCCTGAAATGTCCACTTGAGCCCAAAAGATGTCAGGTTCAGTGCTCCTCCAACTACAACAGTGGATCATTTCAGCAGAAAGGGGAGTAGTAATTATCTCACTCATCATCTCAAACCACAGAACGGAGTGGTCAGACCAAACAACTGATTCAGAAGATATTTGCCAGCAGTAAAAGTCAAGTCAAGAGTGTGGCCAACTACATGTGTAGGGGTCCTTACATTTTGGTGGAAATCCATCAATTCCATTAAACTAAGGAAATCACTCGCAAAAATGTGGATGAGGAAATGCCTGGCCAGGCATTGAAGTCCCCTCAGAATAATAAGTCTTGGGACTCCAAGACCTGAGATGATACCAACTCAGAAAAGTCCTCAAGAAAATCACCATCTACACCTGGTGGACAGTAAACCAATAAAACAACAAACATCTGCAGTACATGACCCCCAAACAATTGAAAGCCCCCACTGCAAATGAGTCACATGGCTCCATGGGGAACTTGACACATTTCATACGTGTTCGTGAGATGACAGCCACTCCACCCCCACCTGCACGTCCAATGTGAGGGCGATGAATCACGGAGCAACCTGGAGGAACCAAACCTGATAAAATAGGATCAACATTAACATCGAACCAGGTCTCCGTGATAAAAACCAGATTGGCCTTCTCTGAATCAAATAAATCATGTAAAATCATAGTTTAATTAACTACTGGCCAGGCATTTATCAACATTGCCCTTTCAGGGATGGGTTGGTCACCTCGCACCCCCCCCCACACAGTTGAATTACAGATAGAGAGGGGGATCTCAAAGCATCAGGAAGGACGCCTGTCCATACAACACTGTCTTTTCCCCCTCCTCCTTGCTGTCCTGGCTCTGCCTTTCCATCTCCTCTTTATTATGCCCAACTTTTTGTATAACTTTAAGCTTCTACCTGCAGATGTGGCAGCTGATCTCGGAATATACATAGCAGCCTGGGTTTGCTGGGACAGTACCTAGTAAAATTAGTACCTAAACACATTTTAAAATTTTCACATTCCAATTTCACAAAAAATACTATTTAAATGTCAACATCATACTCAACATACAAATACTCAAAAACACTGCACATTCAACCAAACTTAGAGAACTTCCAGTAGCAGGAGAGACAGGTTAGATAAAGGGGACACACACACACACAGCTCCCTTAAGGCCAAGTCTGCTAGGGGAACCCCTGTCCCACTCTCTCGAAACAGCCAGACAGAAAAACTCCAAAATATATGCCTAGTATCAAACACACACAGACATTCAATTAATCTACACCATACACACCACCATACATTCACTAAACAATAAAATAATCAAAATAATACAGGGCAGCAAAACATAAAATGCACACTCAAATAAAAGTGATGTGAATATCAGGTCTTCAGTGTCCAAAAAAAATCAAGTCCCATACTTGTCCAAATCCCAAAGTTTAATCAAATCTCTGGGCACTAACTTAAAACAGATGAGAGTGAGTCAAATGAAATGCTGTCCCCCTGCCTCTCACACAGTGAAACTAAACCAGAAATATAATTCAGAACCAACTGACTGCCATTAAGTTGGGAAAGTTCAAGCAGACACAGTACTTGCAGAATGGTAGAAATCAGAGCAGCTATAAAACAGTCAGTGGGTCACAGTTTTGTAAAAGGAAAAGGCTCACATGTAGCAGGAGCCTTCCAATCCTCCAAACTTACAGTTGGTCCCCACTCAGCTCTCCTGCTCTCTCACCGACACAGGCACAGAGCAGCATCTTTCTTGGCCTCTGCACCCAATCTAGTACAGCCTGTCTCTCTCTGGCTTCCCAGAGTACTCTGCAAACCACACCAGCACAGCCCCAAACCCAGCACATCGAACCTCCTGTTGTCCAGCTTCAGCTTCAGTTAAAGAGCACAAGTGCTGCTCGCACCAGCAAAACTCCCACTGACAGGAATCCAACCACGGCCCATGCTGCAACTTTCTTCCACTTCCATGATGACTGACGCAGACCTTGAACAACGTCACCACTGCAGCCATCCTCGGGAACCAGTGCCTGCAATCAGGGATTGAGCATCTGAAGGACTGAGCTCCCTCCCTGGGGAGGGGGGGGTCCACGACGGTCGGTACCTAACTGCCCCCTGGTGGAGGCTGGGGGGGTGGAGACACATGCCGCACTCAGGGGAGAAGTCGGGGGCAGACGCCTGGATGGGGGTGCATGTGGACGCGTGCGCGTTCATGACCACTGGCTTCATTGCATGCCCACCGACTCTGGGAGAATCTCAGAACAGGGAAAAAGTGGTGCCTCTCAAAGTGGGCTTGAGGATAGATGTCCCAACAGTAACCAAAGTCTTTTTCCCCCACATCAGAGTCAGTTTGCTACTGACAGTATCACTATTGTAAATATGAGAGCTACTAAAATGCCATACTGCAGCCCTCCATGAAATTAATAAAAGCTAGCTCATGCACTTACTCATGTAAGATGATACCTATGTAAATGTACCCATTAATAGCATTAACTAATCTAAAACTAATACAAAGGAATATCACTTTATTGCCCCTTAAGGCAGGGTATTTAAAGGGTATTTTTTTTTTAACTTTCTTTGTCTCTCCCCTTGAACAGAACTCTCTCAGGCTTGTCCACTGACCAAACCGCTCTACCGCCCACTGTGCCTCCAGTCATCTTCAGAGATATTATGACTCTCCGGGGACGTGGGCCCTATAGCCCCGGAGAGATCGAAGGGCAGTGACAGAAGACCAGCACTGGGCGTGTGGCAGTGGCGTTGGGAGAAGCCGTTGCCTATCTGGCTGGGGAGGGCTTTTTCCTCTCTTGTTACACCCTCCACCCCCTCCCATGTGTGGTGCATGTTCTCTGACTTCTGCGGCGCACTGCCACCCTGCCGGCATCAGGCCACACTGTATACGTGCAGCCCAGCGCTCTATGGTGCCCCCAGTCTCCACCGAGCCTCCAGAGCGCCAAATCCCCAACCCCTCCCCGAGACAGGAGATACTCATGGTGCTCAATCTGATCCCTCCCTGCTGACCCCGGCACCCAGCTCACTCCTGAACCCGGGGTCACCAGCATGGCACGAGGTGTGGCGTCCAGCGCCTCAACCCTCAGCGCCACTGGGCCGGCTTTAAAAGGTATTTTAACAGCATTTTCTAGAGCTCAGAGACAGAGCTCATGACAGCTTGTCCAGCCTCGTTGACATCTACATCTAATCTTGCTCCTATTCTTAACAATGAAATCAGCTGTCTTACTATAGTTGCCCTTAAAGAAAATGTACTTGTCACAGAAAGGGTGCAACACCACTTATTCATTCTGGGCATGTTTGGCAACAGCTAGCAGCATTCTGCTCCCAGTACTGATGTTTGATGCATCTGCCCTCTCCTCCAAGAGGGAAATAGAGCTTATTAGGCTTAGGATACTGTACAATCGGTTATGTTGGTTTTCTGCTGGTGAAACAGCAGAGAACACCACTATATTGCTCCACTAAATTGGCATCCCTTGAAGGAAGACATAGTTATCTACTGGTCTACCTTGTCTACAAAATAATGAATGCTACCCTCCAGCCCCAAGAATATTCTCATGCCAAAACCTTGGTGAAGACTCCTCCGCTCTTCCTCCCAGTACCTTCTAACAGTTCCCAGGCATAGTTATCTGTTGGTTAACTAGGATCTGCAGCATATCCATTAGGTAGGGAAATGGGCAGACTAGGTGGGCCAAGCGGTCCTTATCTGCCATCAAATTCTATGTTTCTATCTTCTGAGCAATGGTCTTTTGCCAACGAAACTCCAAACCAGTGCAATAAGCATCCTCCTATAATACAGGACTCTCCCACCTTTATTACTTTTTTTTAATTGTAGTTTAATGAACAACATGGGTACAGTAAATTCTTATTTTTGCCATCATATAATTTTGTTGCATGGCAGTATTACACAAGACAGTCTCAGTGTGATAGAAAACAGAAGATACATATCTGTCTTTCTCTACCAAACCCTCAGTCTAGTTCATGTTCTCAAGCTCTCTTGACCCCTTTCCCATCTCTGTTTTGGATTATTTTTTTCTTGTATATCTGATGGGTGTATTCCACCTCCACATATATTTTAGGGTTGCAAGGTATCATTCGGATCTCTGTCTCCCATGTATAACACCCACTTCAGCCACATTGCTGTGAAGTTGAGTCTACATATGTTCACTTGATAGGTTAGTTGTTCCATTCTATATATTTCATAAGTTACAACTATTCAGTTAGTTAAAGTTGAGGGGGACAGGTTGCAGCCAGTGTTGGGTTATGGCTTTCTGGTACAACACCAGCAGCACCCTCCACAGGTATAAGGTGCCCTTCCCCCGTACACCATCTGGAAGAAGTCCTGGTATTGTGTTTGTCAGCTGCAGGGGTGCATCTAGACTGAATAAGCCTGTTAATGATTCGCCCACCTCCCTCCAGTACTCCCTCAGATTTGGGCTGGATCAGAAAATGTGCAAATGATTTGCTTTGGTTTCTGCAAAGTGTCTCCAACAAGCTTGTGAAGATAGTAAAGTCCATTTCACTTGAATCTCTGGGGTATAGAAAAAGCATGTTCAAATTTGCTATGCATATTCTTGCCAAAGCAGGGAGCTGGTTGTCTTAAAAGCTCATTGGAATAAGCAGAACTAGTTTTGCTCTGTGAATGTCAGACCATTCTCTCCCACCCACCTATGTTTGATCTCGGCTGCTTGTTCCATGGTCTGGTCTCTGAAGACTTCATAGAGTTCTGAGACCTGCCCCTTGGATATCTTTCCACCTAGGATGCTCTGCAGTGTCTCTATAAAACTACTGATTGCTGGGGAGTCCTGCTCTTGTCTGTTCATTGCCTGTATGTATGTTCTGTTCTGTAAATATCCAAAATGATCCATGCCATTTAAATTAAATATCTGTTTCAAGGTACGGAAATCCAGTATAACCCTTTGGGATGTGAACTGTACTAGGATCAGAGACCCTATTGGGCCCATCAGCAATACACCAGGCCCAGTGATGCCACTGGGAACACAGAGTCACACTCATCCAGCTGAACCTCCAGAGGCAGAGGGCCACCCCCATTCTATCCTAGACTGTATAATTTGCCTCCAGCATGTTTTTTACTGCAAATAGATTTATGTCTGAGTTTTGTCATTTATAGCTACTATCTAGGCTCTTGCACTCAGTGTTGCCCCCCCTCCCACCTTCCTGCTGCTCTAAGGTCTTCCAGTGTACCTTTACAACTTTTAAGAAGCTCCTCAAGGAGCACATTCTAGATTGTAGTCAATATGACTGTTACCACTGAGAGTTATACACCTTGGCCCAGATATTCAAACTACGCTCAAAAGTAGCGCAACAGCAGGAGCAAGCACAAACCAGTTGCGCAAATGCGCAACAGGTGCGATATTCAAACATGGAGCAGAGCAAATTGCGCAAGCAACCAACGTCTCAATATCGCACATACTGCGCCATCGCGCAACCAGGTAGGAGAGGCTGAGCCAAAATGCTGCGCTATGGCGCAACCATGGAAGCTCAGCTGAGCAGTGCAGAGCTGCCATAGCGCAAGCACAGTCCCCCCAGAGCAATGGAACTGCACATCCAGGGAGGCAGGCTGGGGCCCACCGCCAGCCATGCCACACATGGGCACAGGAACTCACTGCAGAACCCACACCACACTGGCACACCCCAAGCACAGCATCACTGGGGGTGGGACGGATGATCCACGTGCCCATGGGGACAAGCCAACTAAAGCATAGCAGAGCCATGACACCCAGCACAACCACTGGCAGGCAGAGGTGCCACCCAGGGGTTGACAACCACAGTGCACACTGTCCCCCAGACGCACAGCACAGTGTCACCATGCCCCAAGACACCGCCATGTGCAGTGACAGGCACTGCAGGAAACACCATGCACCCCTGCACACACATCAACCCCATGCTGCAGAGAAGCAGACCAGCCAGACTCCACCCTGTGCACCCAGCAGGGTGGCAGCAGATGGCAAGAGCAACAGAAAGGCAATGCTATGCTGGTGATACCTCCCCATGGACACACACACACACACACACATATACCCAGGACCATAGTAGCTCAGATGGCATGTACACCCCTGCAACGGAGCACCCAGAGCCAGTTGCAAAGCAGACACCAACACAGCAGTTGCACCAAAATAGAAATGTATATTTAAATAAAACAATGAACAACAAAGGTCGAACTATGTACAAGTTGGGGGATGGGTAAAAGGCAGGGTGTTCAAGGGAGGAATAAAAACTTGGAGAGGGAAGGCAGGGTGAAAGGGATGGGTGAAGGTGAAATGAAAGGTGGGCTCGCCCAGCTGGCTCCTGCTCCTCCCCTGCTGGCGCCCCTCCTGTGCCTGCGCCGTTCCCCTGGCGCTGTAGGGCTTGCAGGACCTCCTGGTTGTCCAACACCACCTGGGTTAGGCGCCGCAGATCATGCACCATGCGCAGCACACCGAGGCCTAGGAAAATGGGAACACAGTCAATGGCTGAGACTGACCACAACCCTGAACACCACCCAACCTGCAACCCATCTAACCATGTCCTGCACATGTGATGGCATGCACCCACCCACAGTGAACATGCACATGGCCATCACAAACAGGCGGCACCAGCCATGCGCACCACCGCCACACACTGCCCACGCTAATCACAGTACAAACTACGCTGTCATGTGATGTGGCAACGCAGCATGCCAGTTACACAGCTATGTGCCCAGTGCATGCCTGGACCACCTGTGATGCATACACAGACGGTCGTGATGCTGCACTGTGATGCAGGTCACCTGTGTCACGCCTACATACATGGAGACATAGACAGTGTCGGCAGATAAGGGCCTATGGGCACCCAGTCTGGCCATTTGGCCTTGTACGATCACTCTCTTGTCCTATAAGTCCGCTTCCCCTCACCCTGACCTCCAGAAGTCCCTCATGGCGAACCCACGACATATATCCCGTGACCAAGTCAGCCCCACCACATCCTCTGGCAGGGTGTTCCACCGTCCACCACCCATCATGTGAAGAAACACTTTCTCATGTTCCTCTTAAACAAGCCCCCAACTGCATCCCATGCCCTCTAGTCCTGAACATCCCTTACGCTTACAAATGTTGTTTCCTGCACTCTGTTCCCCCCTGTACAATACTTGTATGTCCCCATCATATCCCCACACCCTGCTCCCCTCCAGGGAGTACATGTTCAGTTCCGTCAACCTGTCTGCATAGGACTTGTGATGCAATCCATGCACCATCCATGTCGCCCTCCTGTGAACGCTCTCCACCCAGTCCCTGTCCATACGCAGGTATGTTCTCCGGAACTGTACACTGTACTCCAGTGTGGGGACTCACTACTGTTTTGTATAGTGGAACTATGACCTCCCCTTTGGTTGTGTCCAGCATGGTTGGTGGTCCTGCCCCCCCAGCATGCAATAGCATCCATGACGTAATGATACTCACACTCCTCCAGCAGCTCGGTCTGCCGCTGCTGCTGCTGTGCTGCTGCTGCTGCTGCCGCTGCTGCTGCTGATGCTGCTGCTGTGGCCCGACAGCCTGTGCACTGGGCCCTGGCATGGCCCACATCACCATTGTCCGGGCCCTCACCATCCGGCCTGTGGGAGACATACGGTGAGACAAACATCAGTGTGACTCAAAAGCAGAGTGCCCCCTGCCCCAGTGAGACTGCCTGCCCACACAGCCATAACCATCCATCGCACAGCTGCACACACTGACACACCGATGCACAGCCACCCAGGCACACACACACTCCTACAGAGAATATAGGTGAATAGATGGTACACTCACGTGGCCTAGGCACCAGGTCCCGCTTGGCACAGGAACGCAGTCAAGGCCAATAGTTCCGGTCCTCCGTGGAGATCACTGTACCGTGCCGCACTGCTCAGCAGACCTGCCCCGCCAGTGACCCCACCAGGTCAGTGGCCACTTGCCACAAATGGGTCCTAGGTCCGTGAGGGGCCTCACCATATAGTCCCTCATAGTGGGCTCCACTAGGGCCACCAGGTTGGCCACTTCACTGGGCTCCAGGACACCGCCCTCCTCCTAGTCATGGCCCCAACTTTACAGCAGGCAATATGGCGCCCCGCTGCGCTGTGACCCCACGTGGAGTTGTTGCGCAATAGACCAGCACAGGCTTCAATCGCGTTGTTCGCACAGTGCCGTTACTTTACATGGCGCTGTAACCAGACAGCGCAATAGGGACATACACATGGCATGCCCACAGCGCCAGGGGTCAGAGGGCATACACAAGGTCACGGCAATGACGCAAGGCTAGACAGCGCCATGGGATGTATAGGCATCCTGCGTGACTGCTAAGCATAGCACCAGTGCCACAGTGGACTATCGAGCAGAAGTGCCACAGCGCCATATAGTGCCCAGTGCTGTAGCCCACTGGCACAATGGTGGCCATGGCCAGAATCGCTTCATCGCGCTCCAGCAGGTCTGCAGCGGCGATCGGCGCTTATCGTGTAACCTGTCTGGGCATGCGCAATGCAGTGTAGCACACAGCCCAAACATGCGCCATCGGCTCAGCCGATATCTTCCCTATTGCGCTTAAGCGCAATACGCGATATTCAGACGTATATATGCAAATCAGTCAATCAGCCATGCAAAGGCGCGGTGGCGCATTAGCATGTCATTAGAAGTTGCGCCACACCCATTTGCATGTGTTGCGCTATAAAAATGACGACACTGGGTTGTGGCGGCCAGATTTGGTTATTGCAGGTGAGGAGGTTACATGCTGTGTGATGCTCAGGACAATGCTCATGGGGCAGGGGTGCTGGAGGATGTCATAGGTTGAGGGGCTGAGCATGATGAGGGCACTTAGGAAGGGCAGAGGCACCCTTTCCATCAGTATCTGCCATGCGGAGAGGAAAGGGGGGGCTTCTGCTCCCCGCCCCCAGCCTGCAGCCATGCTCATGGGGAAATGCTGTGGACTGCACAGTGACAGGTGTCCACTTCCACCCATACAGATCACCATGACTGACGAGAACCAGGCTGAGGCTGTGGACGGCGGGCGTAGGAGGAGGCCGAACTTCACCACAGCAGAGACTGAGGCCCTCTTCCAGGCCTACCTGGAGGATGAGCCGCTATTGAGTGGGCGGAGGGGCACCCCTCAGCAGCATGCAGCTGCATGGGAGGGGTAGTTCTGGCCGCAACCTGCATGGAAGCCACCAGCACTCCATGCAGGAATGCCGCAAAAGATGGGGACTGGACCGCAGGAGGCTGAAGGAGAAGGTGGCAGCCTTCAGGGTGGCAATGCCTGCCACTGGTGGGGACCACCGGTGGTGTTGCAGCTGATCCCGACCGAGGAGACACTGGTCGCGCCATGCAGCCGAGTGCCATTGCGGGTGTTCCAGGCGGAGGATTCCAGACGGTGGAAGCCCATCACTGCATGTATGACATGATGATGTTGTGGGGGGCCTGTTGTCCATGCACTCACATGTACTCTTTCTGTTTCAGATCCTGTTCATCTGCAGGAGACGGTGGTGGTGGGTGCTGACAGTGAGGCAGACCTGCTGGACCAGGAGGAGGGACCATCCACCTCCACCAGCAGCCTGCAGGCACTGCAGCAGCAGGCCGGCTGGCCCAACAACTCCGCCGGCAGTGATACGGGTGCAGGGGGTGCACAGCCTGTGTCACAGCAGTCTGGCATGCAGGTGTGCCAGCATGCTGTGCCTATGGCAGTGGCACGCACCGGCACTATTGATGATAGCAGGCCTGCAATGGCCAGTGATAGGTGTGTGTCCCACGAGGGACACATGGCAGGCCATCACGTGCCCCTGGCCCATCCTGCTCCACACCTGTGTACCAGCATGCTGGCACAGTCACAGGCTGGGCTTGTCAGCACCGTGGGCAGCATCGGTGGCTGAGCAGGTGTCTGCACTGTTGACAGCACAGGGTGGAACAGGTGGACCTGGGGCTCAGCAGTTGGAGGGGCGGCAGCAGCAGTTGCACACCAGGCCTGGGGGACAGCGCCAAGCAGTGGCACTTGTCCACCGCCCTTAGATCCGCCCATACCTGGTCCTGGCGAACAGCGGCCACCCTCAAGGGTGCTGTGCACCAGGACCATCCACACCCTGGGGTCACGATGCCATTGGGGCACAGTACCCTTTGAGGCCTTGCACCCGCCTGCTGCAGGAGTCGGTACAGCTGCAGGGGCGGGTTGCAAAGGTCCGTGGGGGCACTGACTGTGTCCGTGGAAGCGCATAGCGAGGGAGTGTGCTGGGGACTGGGCACGAGATGGTCCATATGTGCGGACTGATGGACCGCTGCCATCGACAGGCTGACCCAGGCAGTGGTCTCTGTGGTGACCGATGACCACACTCGTCTGGTGACCCTGTACCACGCACCCCACAGTGCGCCACTCCACTCTATTCTCGCGTCCATGCGACACCAGGCCTGTTCGATGCGGTTTCTGCTGTGGGCATCCCGAGCACCCTGGTGCAAGTTTGTTTGGCGGGATGCAGACCCTGTGCGGGCAAGGTCGCTGTCACAAGACTGGGACCCTGGTGGTGCACTAGCACCACCCGATGTGGCCCCTGCGCGAGCCTGCCAGTGCTGCTAGGCTACGGCGGGGCGCCCACGCATCCGTGGTGGCGTGGGACAGTGCTCCTGACTGAGCTGTCTCCCAATGCAGGCCCTGTCTGGTGCTGCCCTGTGTGCAATGTGTGTCATGGTGGGCAGTGCACTGCTGGGTACTCTGCTCACTAGCTGACACACGACCACCCACACTCTCCCAACTGCTGTCCACAGGTGCGTGTGGATGATGATGCCTGCATTGCACTGTACACCAAGGTGCAAGGTTGCCCAGGTCCTGACACACATGCGTGGACAGTCCAGGTGGTGAGGTGGTTGGTGGTGCTGTGTGTTGGCGGTCATTTCCGCAGTGCTGTGCTGCTGCCCCTGTATGCTGCCTGGTGTGTGTGTGTGTCCATGTGAGTGCTCACCCCTCTGATGGTGTGTTGGTATGCCTGGACCCTTCAAATCCCCTGACCTTCATGCACGGTGTGTCTCCCTGTGTGCCTGTGGTTTGCGCATGGACAGTGTTGCCTGCACATGTCCCCTTGACTTACCTGTGTTGTGCATAGTGCTCTTCTGCAATGGTGTCCCGGTGCAGCTGGGCCTGCCGTGTCAGTCGGGGGTCCCTCCGTCCTAGGGGGGGCGGCTCATCACCCACATCACCGGCGCCACTGGCGTCCCCATCGCTGTCCTCCTCTTGGACCTGTACGGCTATCCCATGGTCTTTGGCCATGTTGTGCAGGATGCAACAGGCCAGGAATATCCCACAGGCCTTCTGGGGCTGTACTGTAGGGCTCCACCGAGGTGTCCAGGCATCGGACGTGCTCTGAGTATCCCAAACACCCGCCTATGATGTCTGCGTGTTGCGGGCGCAGGCCCCATTGAAACCGTGCTGCGCTAGTCGTGGGGCACCGGATGGTGTGAGCAGCCAGGGATGGAGTGGGTATCCACAGTCACCTGTGTGGAGATAGTGGAGATCAGTGTCAGGTCAGGTCCATATTGCCCATATCCTTGTGTGCCACTACCATGGCACCTGTGTCATTCCCACCCTTGCACAGAGTTTGCATTCCATACATGTGTACTCACCCACTAGATGACCCGTGGGGATGTTCCCACTCTCGAATCGATGGCACAGTGCAGATTGGTGCCATATGAAGGCATCATGTGCTCCGCCAGGGTGTGTGGCACAGACATTGATGATGCGCCCAGTGGCATCACACACCACCTGGCAGTTGACACTCGAGAAGCCCTTTCGGTTGCAATACGCTTGGCCGTCGGGGCCAGGTGGCGTGCGAATGGCCACATGGGTGCAGTCTATGGCCCCTAGCATGCCAGGCATATGTGCTACCCTGTGGAACTCCTGCATGTTTGCTGTACGCTCTGCCGCGGTGCTGGGGAAATGGATGTACTCCATGGCATGAGGGCGGCAGTGCGCTGAGGAATTGGGTGAGATGCGTGATGTGGCCGAGCGTGCGTAATGCCTGTGGTGTCACCTGTCGGCCTCTGGAAGGTGCCCGTGGTGAGCAGGCACATGCAGGCTGTCACCTTGGTCTCCACGGACAGAGCATGACCGCCGTGAGGGTGCCTGCATCACATCACTGCACAGCTCACTGAGCCGCCTCAGTATTGCCCTGTTCAGGCGGTACGGGCCACAATCTCGACATCTGTGTACAGCTCGTAGCTGATGCGGACACGATACCGCCTGTCGGGGCGTACTGCCGACAGGGCCCCTCCGCGCCACGTCCCCTGCAGCATGCTGTCTCACCTCATTACAGCTTCCATGTGGAAGCTGACACTGTCCATCTCCTGGCTCCTGCCCCCAGCTGCTGTTCCTGTGTTACCCCACTGCCCCCACTGCTGCTTCCACTGCACCGCACCCCCACTGGCCTCTCTGTCCTCCAGGACCCACTGTCCCTCTCTGCCCTTCCTGCTCCTGTCTCTGTCTCTCTCTCTCTCTGTTTCTCTCCCCCAGTTTGCGGCCTGCTAGAGTTCTTGCGCCGCTCCCTTGAGCCTTTTTATTTTGGCTCACATCCGGTACAGCGCATCTTCCGGCTGAGCCACTCTTGCACATTGCGCAAGTGTTTAGATATCGCATTGCGCACTTTATGCATGGACCCGCCCCCTTCGGTTGCGCATGCCTTCATTTCCATTGCACTGTGGCTCAGCGTGTTTTCGGTGGCGCAACTGGCCCCTTCTGAATATCGCAGAATGGCGCATTTTTGGAGTTGCGCACGCGCAACCCTGTTGCGCATGGCGCAACCCTTCTGAATATCTGGGCCCTTATGTGTAAGCTGTCTCTTGCAACGGCATCCTCATGTATTGTTGCATTTTCTGTCCTGTGTACCCTGATCTGTGCAACTAATTATGGAAAGTCTTATTGGTGTTGTTGCATTATCATAAACTTCTTTGTCATTGTAATTTATCTGGTACCAAACTGTTTACTCATATTTGCTCCCCTCTATACCCCAGGCACTCCTGAAAAGGGACACTATATCTCAGTGAGCCTACCCACTCATCAAAATCCAGCACATAAATAAACGTTATTGTGTAACCCCATCCTAATGTCAGTGATACACATATGTAGCCTCCTCCCCTTTAAAGTAGTTGGGGACTTACACTTGCAGTCCCAGCTGTGCCAGACTAGCATCTCTAGCCAGTAATGGGTTAATGTGTTTCATACTATTGGATGTAAGTTGTTTCAGCTTCTGCAAATTCCTATTCCTACCAAGGGGATTATGTCAGTTTCAGAGAATTATGTACCTAGATAGCTAGCCAACAAGAGGCATGTGGTGTTTTTGCAAAAGAGCGTCAGCCAGTCCTGACCATAGGTTGCAGAACCATGCTTGCAAAATCTGGTTCAGCTAGCTCAGAATTCTAAAGCTCGGTTATCCCAGGACCTTTGTGTCCAACTACATATTAAAAGAGAGTGAAAGTAAGAATCTGGGCTCACTTTTCTCGGTCTGTGTACAGGAAGACTGTGAGTCAGAGACTTCCTGTATACGAGGGGAGTGCAGTCCTGGTAGGACACGGAGTGTGTGCACACTAAGATTTTTGAGAAAGCCATTTCAGCTCAATGCTGAGGAGGACAGGAATTTGAATGGAGCTGGATGAGTTTCCAAAAAAACATTTCCCCTTGGGGGGTAACTCCAGACCATCTGCAACTAGAAATGCCACTGTCTGAGTGGAGGGTTCTGCAGAGCCAACACACAGTGCATCAGCCTAGAGAGATGGAGAGGGAGGAGAGCCACTCATCAAGGTGCAAGTGGGGGTAGGTTGGTCTCCAGGTTTCCTTGTTTTGGGGAAGTGCAGAGAGACCAGAGGACTTGACAGACAGGGAATAAGTGACAGGCGACTTCAGAGGAGATGAATGCTTTATCCAAGAGCCTGCTCTGAGAACATCCCTGCCTGTTCGACAGGAGAAAAAGTCCAAATCCTTTTATGATTGCAAAACAATGTGTAACCTTTGAGGTCTTGACCCTGGAACAGGGGGTTTAATTAATGTTAGGGAGCAAGGCCTTGGAAGTCCTGGACAGGACTGTGCTTTAGACTCAGGACAAAGACCGTCAGTACTCTTTTGGGATTTCTGTGTCCTTTTGGCTTACAAATAGTGATCACTTTTACTTAATTGTCATTTCATGTGAATACAAACCTATTCTATCACATTAACTGCTATCTCACTGAGCCTGCAATGCTTATCAGGTGTGGTACCCACCCAACATTATCGGGGAGCTCCATGAGGCCTTCAGGGGGGGATAGAGCCTGGTGCACCAGCCAGGAGTAGGAATGGATCAAGACTGCTGGTGGGTGGTAAATTATGGGGAATATTGCACTGTGATATACTGCTTCCCCTTTTTTCCTATTTTTCCCTATTGTCCACTTGTCCTTTCCTACCCCTCACATTAAATAGTTATATATTTTGTACTATATTTCATTGTTAGGGTATTATTGTGTGTACAGTGTCATTTTTGTGGGGAGGGACTATGTGGGCCAGAGTAACATAGTAGTTTCTTAGAGTAATAACTTGAAGTGTCCACATACAGGTATTCCTTATTGCTTCCACAAGTACAGTTGCTGTGTCAGTTAAAGATTCAAGTACCCACTATAGAACCAAACCAGTAACACAGGCTGGCCCCCTTGGAGTAAAAAGGAGCAATGGACCATATGGTCCCCAGACAGATACTACATTAGAGACACTGCTGAAATCTCCTGTGCATCAAACAGGTAGATCCCAAACTGTGACTTTGCCCAAATTTAGTGCCTCACCCAAAATTTGATTTCACCACAATGCAGCAAAATTTGCTGGGCTGCTGCAAGCAAGAGGACCTTGACCACAACACAAAAATCCTGGTCCACAGGATTCCTGAGGGGGCAAACAGGGACTACATCAAGAATGTAACTAGTACAATTTAAGTCCTTGGCAAGGTAGCAGTCCAAGAGGGATGTACACAATCATGAAATGGTTGAGCATGCTCATGGAGTGTCATCTGGAGGTAGACCCCCCACTTGAGTACCCAATCAAGTGACGTAAGATGGGGACAACTACCCATGGATCACTGAGACCTGTACAACAACATACTCTCTTCCGGATGTTCCCACAGAACTCACTAAACCTTGAGTTTTAAAGAAAGGTGAATGACTTTATAGACCAACAAAGGAAGACTGTGCAGGACCCGCAGAGATCACTGTCCTTTCCTGTTGTCCCAAAATACTCTCCCAGTACTGTATTGATGGCTGTGGGGTCCTTGGTTGGGAAATCTCAGAAACACTAAAGTACCAGAGACAGCAACCTTTATCAAGCATCAACCCACTCATGTGGGGGAGGAACACTGTGCCACCTGGGAGGACCAGACTACCCAACTAGTCCATGGGAGGCCATGGTCTGATGAGGAAAAATGGACATGGACATGAGAAAGTCTAAGTGGCCCTGCCCTGGATACTATTATATCCATAATAATTAGATGCCCCAACAAAACTGCATTGAACTATTAGACTGCCCTTGAAGGCATGTTTGGAAGCACTGACTCTGAGGAGGAACTGTTGTTATTGTTCAAGCACAATAATCAGAATGGTGGTGACAAGCTCTCTGCATATTTAGTCTGCCTAGAAATACTTATTCAGTGAGTTACCAGAAGAAGTATTATACCCAGAGACTATTGTCTGAGTGCAGCTGGACCAAATATTGAAGGGCACCATCCTCTCAGACGTGTTGTTGCTCAAACTTCACCTTGTAGAACAATGACATAATCCACTGATTACACTACTTTTTGGCATGAGGTTAGGGAGAAGGAAGACACAGAAACTGAGAAGACAATGAAATGACCCTTTCTTGGAGGGTGTAAACCCCAGGTCCATGAATCCCCTGGTGGGATCCTCAGTGGGTTTGCCACAATGCAATGCCAGTGGAAAGTGCTCTGACTGTGTAACTGACCTACTGATTGCTCAGCAGAAACCCCAACACCTTATTGCCTTGCTTCCTGTTCAACGATGAACCAGGGAGCAGCATGGGGTGCCTCCTGGACCAGAAAGAGCAAAGACTGTACCATGGATAACATATTTTGCTACTGTTGCATTGTGGATGACCATGTTGCCAAAGGATGTAATACTTTTGAGGATCTTTAGTTAGTGAATCAACAGCTAAAGCAAAAGCTACACAACCAGGGATATACCAGCATAGCCCACTACGGAAGTGATCTGGGACTCCTGCAGAATGATATTCCATCAATTAAACTGAGCATATTTTTCCAGCAGGACATAAGGTGCCTCTTAGCTTGCTGTGATCCCAGCTGTTTTACCAGTTAACTTCAAAGGGTATCAATGTGAAGTCATATCAGACAATGCAAAAACCAGGAGTAGAGCTCAGGTAACACATAGAGTTCAGGAATTCCAGATGCTTGAATGTCTGATTCAAATGCTGCATTTACTCATGATCAAAATCAGAGCCACACCCACCGAATGTTTCTGAGCCCCACCAGGCTCTTTTGCAAGGTGACATATCGGACAATGACTTGCTAGTCACCATCATTTACATACAGATCATTTTACAAGAACCATTTGAAACACATGCCTGTGCATCATTTGGAGGGAGTAGCCATATGATGATTGATCCACGCCAACTACCTATATGAAGGATACATTATAGTATGGATCAAATTGCCAAGAGATGTTAGGTTTCTTGAGAGGATCAAGACCATCAGCCTCCCCTTCCCAGACCAGCCAACTTTGGAGCAGATACTGTTACTCATAGGGATCGATGCAAATATGTTTGGGAGATTGGCCCAGTTGTGTCTGGAGAGGAAAGGAACCTGGTACCTCAGGAGTTACCTTTACACAACCTTGGAGGGAGATATACCTGAGACTAGAGACCGTGAAGTCTGCTATGCTAGAGAATCCCATGGGAGTGACACAATGAGCTGACACTATGAAAATGGTAATGCCACCCCACTTAGACAGTATTGTGACTGGGATAGCAGAGTTCATTCATAAGGAAAAGAGTCTTGCTCTTATAATTGAATCCCTGCAGATAACAGTTTACCAGAGGGACTGATGGTGAGGCGAGATATTTTGCCAGCTCCCACCACAGTTGGTACCTGCAGGTGTCTGTATTTGTGAACAATGAAACTGGGAAAGAGATCACGATGCATAAAGCAAACAACATTTGCATGTACACTCACAGTCAGATTCACCACCCTCACAAAGCAGAGTTACCAAATATTGAGACATATGAACAGAGGGCTGCATACTCACACATTCTGTATAGCCCCAGCCCTGAAATAGAATGACTACAAGTAGAAAATGCTAGAAACAAAAACAGCAAGTTAATGCTTATACTGTAAGCAGTGTGGCCACTGGGTCAGTCTCCCCCACTAACATTAACTCTGGATCATTTAATTCTGGAGACTCATTGATATCTGATCATAACCGTCGGAGCCTGAGCAATAGGGTTGCCAAGCAGAGGAATGTTTTTGCCATGTGTGAATGGGATGTGGGGTGCATCAAGGGAGAGGAGCATGGCATTTCCTTCATGATGTCTGACCATTCAAATAAAAATTCATATGCCTAGTTCTAGCAGACATATAAGAAGTACAACTTGTTACTTGCATGAGGTGATGGCTGCAAGCATCATTAAGGAATCCAGAAGTCCCTATGTTTCTTTGATAATAGTGGTCTGAAAAATGAGTGGAGCAGTTCTGATGTGTATAGACATCAGACTCCAGATAAGAAGGTTGTACTGGACCAGTATACCATGCCTTGGGTCTAGGATGCCCTTGCCAGCCCGACATGGAGCAAGTGATATTCAGTTTTGGATCTCCAGAGTGGACACTATCAAATTCCCATGGCTGAGGAAGACAAAAAGATTGCTTTCACATGACCCCTCAGGTTCTACCAGTTTGAATAAATGCCCAATAAATGCCCAAGGTATATCTGGAATATCAGCTACAGTTCAACGGCTGATGAAAAACAGTAGCAGACATGCATTCATTGGAAATATATTAATGTATCTGGATGACCTGATCATTTTCAGGAAGACCTTGGAGCAGCACAGGGCCATACTCATGAAGGTGCTGGATCGGCTGGAGGAGTTTGGTCTGAAAGTGTCCATTGGCAAGTGCCAGTTTTGCCAGCCATCTGTGAAATATGTGGGGCAGATCATCTCGGCTGCAGTCAGAATTGATACCGCCAAGGCAGAGGCTCTCACCACCTGGTTTGGTCCCCGCAACCTTATGATCCTGCAGTCCTTTTTGGAATTTGGTGGGTATTATAGGCACTTTATAAAAGACTTTTCTATCATAATTAGTCATCCGACCAATTTCTCTCAGGGATATCCACCTACCCATCAGAAAAAGGTACCCTCCAGAAAGGCTAAACCTCTGACAGTGTACCAATGCTCACCAGGACCAGAGCTGTGAGACTGTCTTTGAGACTGTCTTTAAGAAGCTTATAAAATGCTTGACTGAAACTCCTTTGTTGACCTTTGGAGATCCAGCCAAGCCTTACATCCTGCTTGCCGATACCATCTTAAGTAGACTGGCTGCAGTCCTGTACCAGAAGCACCCAGAAGGACTTAGCCCAGTTGCCTTTGCCAGCCGCAGCCTGATGTCAGAAAAAACACCTACTCAGTGCATAAGTTGTTGTTCCTTGCATGTAATGGGCAGTCATTTATCCATGAATACCTGTATGATGCAATATTTCTTGTCAAGACAGACAACAACCCATACAGTTATGATCAAACAACAGCAAAGCTGGATAGTGCAGGGCACCATTGGCTATCCACTTTATCCTCCTGTGACTGCCAACTGGAGTATGAAATGGCTTGAATAACATTGAAGTGAACTCCATATCCTGCTGCCCACACCACCCAGACCACTCCCCAGGGAACAAGTGGATTTCTGTCCCAGGCACTTCTGTGAAAGCTGTGTCTCTGAAGTTTAACCTGAGGAGAGAGTTACCTCAGCAAACCCTCAACAAGTCACTGACATTTTGGGAGCCACACTGGATGACATTCCAAAGGCTTACCTCAACTTTACTGGATTGGTTCTCATGTCTTTGTCATGGGTGACCACTCAGAGCAAAATCAAACACAGCAGACAGACCTTTAATTGCATGAGCTGGTGCTTTCCCTAGAGAAAGGGTTAGGTGAGTCTCAGGTATGACATATGTGCCATGATGTCCCATTGTTGCTTAGAGAATGGAACAAATCTACACTTAAAGATGGACTTCTCCACAGGGTCACCCAGACTGATAGTCCCTTCATGGGAAAGTAGTTAACTCTTCTCTGGAAATCCTGGAAAGTGGTAATCTGATTTCTGCACAATGACATGGGTCATCTTGGATAAGACCACACTTTGGACTTAGTACGCACCTATTTCCACTTGCTCCAGATGATAGCCGAGGTGGATTAGCATTGGAAGAATTATGCCCAGAGAGGTCAGAGAAAGACATTGCCAAACAGTGCTGCTCCATTCATTAACATCACCACCAGTGTGCTACTGGAACATTTATGCATAGATTTACTATCGTTAGTGCCAGACAACAAAAATATGGCAAATATCCTTTTCATCAAAGATGATCATACTCACCATGCCCAGGCATACCAAACAAAGGATATTGGTAAAAATCCTGCAGCAATAAATATATCAGTATAGTGTTTGCCAGCACATCCATCCAGATTAGGAACAGGACATTAAGAGTCAACTGATAAAACAGTTTTGACCAGCCATGGGATCTTGAAGTGAAGAACTACTCAACAGGACTCTATTGGACATGTTGAACACTTTTAATCTAATGGACAAGTTTAAGTGGAGTCAGCATATAAGCACCATGGAACATGCATACAACTGTGCCAAGAATGACTCCAAAACACTCTCGTACTTTCTACCCAATTGGATTTGTGCTTCAGTGTCTCTGCAGATGAAGCCTCAGCAGAGACATATTTGGAGTACACTGAGTTCTTGAGGCAACAGCTACAGGAGATCTATTGTCAGATGTCTAAAGCTGCTGAACAGAGCTATTTAGCAAAAAAAGATAGACAATTGTGCCACCAGGTATTGCAAGTAGGAGATGGGGTGCTTCTTAGAAATTTGGGATAAAAAGAGAAACCTAAAGTTACTGACCGGTGAGCTGCTGAGCCCTATGTTGTAGTGATACAATTGGATGGCCTGCCTGTCTACAAATTTAAACAGGAGCAAGACAGGAAGCTGGTGAAGACTGTACATTATTTATACTCACCTATTACCAAATGGAGGGATGGTCCCTGAGAAATACTGTAAGTGGAGATTCCCAGTTCTTCAAGGCAAAACACAAAGGGCAGCTCTTCGTAATGCCTATGCCATGGATAAATGTGAAAGTACAACAAACAGAAAATCCAGCACCAGGCTCAATGGCAAAACATTAAAAAACATTTTATTTAAATATTAAAAACATATCCACATACCACAGCCCGGTGCTCCAATACAGTCCATCACCAATGTTTCATGCCTGCATTCAGTAATTTTTCAAGGTGCTACAACCAGTTCTAGCCCCCTTCCTTACAAAGGCCACATTTTTTAAAGTGACAGTGCTTACAAAAAAAGTTTTACAACGTTGCCAATAACAAATCTGCTGATAGAGATAGCAAGGCTGCTAAAGTGTAAACCATTATACATAAATACAGGCTGAATACCACAAGAATGTATCAAAACTCCCTTATAATAGTGACGCACATTCTAATATTAAAAAACAGTTATGATTCTGACTTTCAAGTTATCATTGTCTGCATACTTCAAGTTAATATAGAAATCAGAATCACAAACTCCTGTGTGGAAGGGAGATATAAATAGCTATATGTTTTTAATACTGCACTTAAATCAAATCTGTTTCAATGTTTTGCCACGGAGCCTGGTACTGTATTTTCTGTTTGTTGTATTCACAGTTGTTCGTAGAGGAGGCCAAAGACAGGAGTCAATCACGACTTCAGGATTCAGTATTAACTGTATCTAACCCATCTGTGCATGATGTCTCACCTGTTCAGTCACCTCTTGGGAAGAGTTCAGACGAGGATGATGAACTGGTTTAACCTCAAGCATTTGATTGACCATCAGTCTCCTCTTTAGCAGCAATGGAATTGCACAGTTCTGGCCCACAGGCCCATGGTTATTTAGAAATGTACATGTGGAGCCAGAAGCAACTGCAATGCCCCTTCTTTTGGACATAAATACAGCACCACGTGACAGTGCAGGACAAATTATGGAACATATTGACATGCAGCACCCCCAGGAGGATAGCAGTGAAGTAGCCCCTGGTGAGGAAGCTATTTCCAAATGCTAGTGTGGAACCAGTCATTTCTGTAGAAGTCCCCATGTTGGACTCAGAGTCAGAAGGTGTACTCAAGCAACCTCTTCCCAGGGCAGAACCTGTGGCACTCAGATGTTCTGGGTGTTATGCCAAGCATTCCAGCAGACGTTTACTATGACACCCTTGGTGTCTCTACTGACATCCCCATGTATGTAGTTACAAAAGTATTACTCCATTGATATATTCCCTATTATGCTTCATACACAAACCAAGCAAGTTCATTTGTCATGACCTACTCCTCATGAAACCATGCTGATTTCTATCCATAAGTCTAATTTCTTCCAGGAAGTTTGCTATCCTGTCCCCTTATTATAGGCTCCAGCATATGTACCTAGTGGCTACATCATATAGATGCTTGTACATGTCAGGTAACAGAGATAGTGAGGCGCACAAGTAGCTGCACACTGAGCCCCAAAAGAAGTTTGCATTTTTTTTCTCTTAAAAAAGGTTGTGGAAAGTCTAAATATTTATATGAAGATGTGGTTTTCCGTAGTAGGTGCCCATCAGATATAGCAGAGTATGCTCTCATATAAGGACCTAACACACCATTTAGGAATGAGAAAACATTTCACTGTAATAGTAGTTTGGTTTTGCTGGACCATGTTTTTTGCATGTTTCACTGGGCCCAAAGTACCTCTTTCTTCAGAGAAAAGGAAAAAGAAAGCAATTAACTGACCCCAGGGTAATGTCACTAAACTTGCTGAAAGAATATAGAATAACATGGACTAGGAGTTTGAGTTCAGTCTATTGAATTTTAGAATACATACACTTTATCGATTTTAGGGACTTGAGAAGCCTGGTAGTCTTGAACTTTCTGAATAATAAAAACAATTTTCTGAATGCAGTAAGTAATCATGCCTACAGTATGTTCTATACCTGCAGTGAAAATGGGAAGAAATGAACCAGAGGACTCAGAAGGTTCAAAACACAGGTGATTGCCATTTCAGAACAGACTAGTGTCATACTGTCATTGAATAGTCACAAGATGATAAAAAAAGTTAATACAACCTGCAAAACCAGGAAGTCTGGTATGTTGAGTAAAGTTCTTGGAGTGCTGAATGAAAAATGAACCAGACAACATGTGATAGGATAGATAAGTACTTGAACAACTTTGCTTGGAACATTAGCTCTACGGCTGTTTTTCACATGTATAAAGACTAAATGTAAAACTGAAGGAAGTGCTGTCACATTGTAAGATTGCATTAAATATCTGTTAATTTATATATAGTTTCATTTCTGCTAAAAAAACAATGGAGAAGAGGAGAACAGTGACAGAACATCTGGTACTTTTGGTATTATCCTCTCCTGCAACTTAAAACAGTAATAGAGTTGTCAAATTGGTGGAACAGAGAGACTGTTAGAAAGAATTCTGTGATAGTCTGCTGTTAAGGGTGGAGGTTAACCGGTGTGTTATCTGTATTAAGAAAATTCCTCAGGGTATGTGTCTGTACTTCTGGAAGAATTGGCATAAAAAATTATTAATCTTTGCTTTCCTATCTGACTGTTTGGGTGACAAAGGATTTCGATCAGGGTAGAGCAGTAGATGACGCCTATCTAAATTTCAGTAAGGTTGCTGACTCCATTCCACATAGGACACTAGTAAGCAAACTGGGTATCTTAGGAGTGGGTCCAAAGATGGTAAACTGAATAAGAAATTGGTTTGGGGATAGGTGACGGGGTGATGGTAAACAGAGTTCACTTTGAGGAAGGAAAGGTTACCAGCAAGGTGCCTCAGTGATCAGTGCTGGGACAGGACCTCTTTAATGTCTTTATAAGTATTGTAGAGGAGCTGCAAAGGAAGGTCTACCTCTTTGCAGATGACACCAAATAGGGTGGACACTCCGGAGGTGGGAGCTGGTGAAGGATGAACAGGGTCCTGAGACAACTAGAGGTGTACTCAAGGGTATGGTGTCCAGGTTTTAATGTGAAAAGTGCAAAATAATGCATTTGGAGCACAGAAAATCAGGGACAGAGTACAAAACGGGTGGGTGGTATTGATGACTACTAAGCAAGAAAGAGACCTGGAGTAATCATATTGGATAATTTAATGGTGTCCAGGCAGTGTGACAATGCAGTAGGGAGGGCTAGTGGGATGCTGGTGTGCACAGGGAGGGGTCTCACCAGCAGAAAGAGGGAAGTGGTGTTGCCCCTGTTTAGGTCACCAGTAAGATCCCACCTAGAGTATTGTGTCCAGTTCTGGAGGTCACATCTCTGGAAGGACAGAGACAGAGTGGAGGCAGTCCAGAGAAGGGCAACTAAAATGGTGCAGTGTCTGTATCAAAAGCCCTATGAGGAGAGACTTAGGGTTCTCAATAGGTACATCCTGGAATGGAGACGATATGATAGAGCCATTTAAATACTGCACAGGGGTTAATGAGGTACAGTAAGGAAGTATTTTTCAGAAGAAAAGGTGCTCAAGAACAAGGGGACATGCTTTGAAGCTGGAAGGGGTAGATTCAGGAGAGATGTGAGGAATTACTTCTTCACCGAAAGAGTGGTGGATTCCTGGAACAGCCTTCCAGCTGAGGTTAGTGGGGGCAAAAACAGTGGTGGGGTTTAGGAATGTATGGGATAAGCACAAGGGAATCATAGTGAAAAGGAAAGGGTGAGGAACGGTGGCAGATCAGTGGGCGAAGCTAAAAGGGAGCATGCTTAAGGCAACAAACATCAGCATCAAACAAGTGAGCAAAAGTAAGAGGAACAAACTCTGATCACAGCCACAGTGGCTGCTACTAGAGCCTGTACTTTCATTATACGGGAAGTGATCATGAATCTGGCTGTGGCATGATCTAATTTCATCAAAACTCCCCCATCACAGTTCCCACGGTCGAGCAGACAATAGAGCTCCATGCCAGTCAGAGCTCCCAGCTCTCTCCTTCCAGCAAGTGGTGCTTCAATGTGCTGTCTTTCTCAAACACAGTCAGTGCCCAATCCTCAAATAATCCTTCGAGTGGCAGAAACCACTTCTGACTGCCACTTTCAAACATTAGCATTCATTTAAAAACATTGTTGGTTGGAAATAAATCTCCTTCATGGGCCAAACTGGGTTCTAGATAGCTTCTTGGGAGTGTGAGGATCCATGGCGAGAGGGCAGACTTGGTTCTACATCCCTTCTTGAGAGTGGGGTGATCCATGGTGGGAGGTAAGATGTAAATTGGTGGCAAAGCTTCTTGAAGTTTGGAATGTTGTTTTGGTGGTCGTGTTGTAGCTCATGATGTTGTTTCTGTAGCACCAGGCTGAGGGCAAGATGGAGGACACACCAAGCAAGAAAGTCTGTATTTTTCTATTGTTTGCAGCTCATGGGGAGGCGGGGATATGGTTGTGAAAAGTGACAAGGCTCTCCTTCTTTGTGCTGAGGATTGTTTTATTTTTCTTTGCTCTGTAAAACCTCCGTGACCTTGTTCCTTGAAATGCTATCACTGTGCTACAAGCCAAGATGAAGAATGTCCACATCAGTTGCAGACTGCAAGATGGAGGCTATCTTTTGTGTGTGGGATAAAAAAATAAATTTAGGGTTAGCATGGCAGACCTCCATGTTTTGTGATGGGCCAGCTGTGAGCAGCAGGCCTAAGGCTACCTGCTGCCTCGTCAGTACTGAGGTTATTTGGGAGGCAAGTGGGAAGGGAAAATCACCAGAGAGAGAGAGAGAGAAAGCAAAATGGAAGTTTTTTTATGTTGTTTTTCTGTGGAAGCTCTGGAGTAGTTTGTAGCCCAAACAGTTGGCTGTTCTGAGAAACACAAGGGGCAGTTTCTGCCTCCCCTGCTACTGCTCCAACCCAGGGCAATCCTTTCCTGAGAACTTTGTGAGCAGGAATATAGTGTTTCAGTGGGAGGGGCAGAAGAAGAAAACACATTTTAGTGAATGGGGAGGAGGCAGACGGATTTGCAGGAAGTTGTTCTTCAACTACACTCTGCCATAATAACACAGCTGTGCTGCTTTAGAAATTCCATTCAGACCTCTTACTTTTCTTCTTCTGTTCACAATACATCAGCATAGCTCTCATTTTTCAGCCGTAAAAAAAATTGGACCTTTATAATGGATGCAGGGCTAAAGTGGAGGTAAAGGTGGATGCTGTGCAAATGCCAGCAGGGGCAGCAACAGAAGAAGTCGTGATGGCCCAGGGAACAACAGCCTTGTTGGCAAAAGGGAAATAAGTTCTTCATGTACATTTGGAACATGTTGAGAATAAAATGAGAAAGACCCATATAAGACTCTTGGGGATGCCTGAATAGTGTGAAGGGGATGATTTGTTTATATTTATTTGCTCCTGGCTTGACATGGCACTGGGGTTAGAACAGAGGTTCCGAATAGAGAAAGTCCATATGTTCACTCCTTGTAAGTCCCTGGGACCGAACCCTCCTCCTCACACTATACTTATAGTATTGGCTAACATTGATGAATAAGACAATTTTCTTGAGGCTGTGCAACGTAAGAAATCAGTCCATTTTGAAGAACACCAGGTATGCCTATATATGGACTTGAGTTTCAACAAGCGGTAACATTGATGTCAATTTGATGGGATATGAAGGAAGCTAACTGATCTTACCACAAATATGGAAGCTCCTATTATGGGCCACTTTCCTTTACTTGATAACACACAGTAGCAAGAAGCAAACAATACAACATAATCCAGTGTCTGTAGCCATAACAGCAAATCGCTTACACCCCTCATAGTCTCCTCTGTCTCCCATCATATTCTGACAGTATAAAAATGCAAAGCATGCTAAACACATGTTTTTTCTTGCTGTTTCCACAGCAGTGACAGCCAGAGTTAACAATGTGCCAACAGCCACTTTGAAGTAATAGCGGTTCTCTGTAAAACACTTTAACAGCTTTAGCTTTGTACTTCCGATGCTATGGCTCATGCTGATCCATTCTTACAAGCTTCTGCAGAGGGACCATCTATCCCTGCTGACTGGCTGGTGGCTCTTATCAATGCTGCGGTTACAGGCGGCTGAGGCTGCGGCAGTGAGATCTGACAGCCTTCCTACAAAGTCTGCCATTACAGAGGAGCAGGAACAATGCCACAACAAGGGGAGAGATACACAGTTTTTGACTAGAGGGGAGGAGCCAGACAGTAACCCTCCTCTAAGCCTTTTCTTCTTGGATAGTGAATTTATGGAGAGGGATCCATGGTGCAGGTACAGTGTGGTTTCCCTCAGCAGGTCCCACTGAGAGCATGAAGCAGCTCTTTTCAGGCTATGTTTTGTGTGTAGCATAAAAAAAATAGGGTTAGCAAGGCAGACCTCTGTATTTAGTGATGGGCCAGCTGTGAGCAGCTAGCCTTAGGCTACTGAGCACCCTGTCAGCACTGGGGGTTATTTGGGAGGTCAGTGGGAGAGAGAAAATCAGCAGAGAGAGAGAGAGAGAGAGAGAAGGCAAAATGGAGTTTTTTTGTGTTCTTTCCCTGTGGTACAGTAGCTGTCAAGTAGCTTGTAACCCAAATGGTCAGCCATTCTGAGAAACACAAGGGGGAGGGATCCATGGCACAGGTACAGTGCTGTTTCCCTCAGCTGGTCCTGCTAAGAGCAGGAAGCAGTTCTTGTGAGGCTATGTTTTGTGTGTGGTGTAAAAAAGAATTTAGGGTTTAGCATGGCAGACCTCTGTGTTCAGTGATGGGCCAGAGTACAAATGGTCAGCCTTTCTGACAAACACGAAGGGGAGGGATCCATGGTGCAGGTACAGTGTGGTTTCCCTCAGCTGGACCTGCCAAGGGTAGGAAGCAGCCCTTGTCAAGCTATATTCTGTGTGTGGTGTAAAAAATAATTAGGGTTAGCATGGCAGACCTCCATGTTTAGTGATGAGCCAACTGTGAGCAGCGGGTCTTAGACCACCTGGTGCCCCATGAGCACTGAGGCATATTTGGGAGGCGGGTGAGAGGGAGCGAATCAGCAGAGAGACAAAGTAGATGGAGGGACTTTTGTGTTGTTTTTCTGTGGTAGCTCTCAAGTGCTTTGTAGCCCAAATGGTCAGCTGTTCTGAGAAATGCAAGAGGGAAAGTTACTGCCTCTTTTGCTACTGCTCTGGTTCAGGGCACTCCTTTCTCAAGAACTTCAGTAAGGCATTCAACATCGTTCCACACAGGAGACTAGTAAGCAAGCTGGATAGCTAAGGAGTGGGTCTAAAAGTGGTAAACTGGATAAGAAATTGGTTAGGCAATAGGCAACAGAGGGTGGTGGTAAATAGAGTTCAAGCCAAGGAAGGGAGGGTAATCAGTGGGGTGCCTCAGGGATCAGTGCTGGGACTGGTCCTCTTTAATGTCTTTATAAGTGACATTGCAGGGAAGCTAGAAAGGAAGTTCTGGCTCTTTGCAAATGACACCAAAATCTACAATAGGGTGGACACTCCAGGGGGAGGGATGGAAAGACGAGACCTGAGAAAACTAGGGGAATGGTCAAAGGTATGGCAGCTGGGTTTCAGTGTGAAAAAGTGCAGAATAATGCACTAAGGGCACAGAAACCCAGGGGCAGAGTACAAAATGGATGGAGTGGTATTGATGGCCACTAAGCAGAAAAGAGGGGGTAATCACAGCAGATGAACTTATGGTGGCCAAGCAGTGTGACAAGGTAGTAGGGAGAGCAAATGTGATGCTGGTGTGCATAGGGAGGGGTATCACCAGCAGAAAGAGGGAGGTGGTGTTGCCTCTCTACAGATCACTGGTAAGACTCCACCTAGAGTATTGTGTCCAGATCTGGAAACCACATCTCTGGAAGGGCACAGACAGAGTAGAGGTGGTCCAGATTAGGGCAACTACAATGGTGTAGGGTCTGCATCAAAAACCCTATTAGGAGAGACTAAAGGGCCTCAGTATTTTTTTTAATTCTTTTTGGTAACTGGGTAAGTCCCACTAGCACAAGTGCCTGTTTTCATGGATGACTTGGGAGCACTGGGGTGGTTAAGTGACTTGTTCAGAGTCACACAATATGCAACTGGAGGTTGCGGGGATCAAACCCAGGTCTGCCAGATACATCAAGCTCATTCACAGCTCATTACTTGAATATCTAGGCTATACTGCCAGCCATGTACACTGTGGAACTGAGGAGGGAGTGGGAAGATATGATAGAGACTTTTAAATACCTCACAGGGTAAATAAGGTACAGGAGGGGACTATTTTTCAGAAGAAAAGGTGATCAAGAACAAGGGGGCATGTTTGACTTGGTGCCTTTTTGAGATTTGAAAAAAAAAAGGCATTTCCATTATTTCTGTCCCCGCAACAGTGAAGATAGTTTTTATTTTAAATTTTGCTGCTCTTGATTAAGGATAAATTAGCTGCTCTGCACTGTTGCTTTAATTTATTTTAGTGCATAATCCCGATTTACAGTTCTAAACTTGTTTTCACTGTATGCTTGCCTAGCAGTTACTTGCGGTCACAGAGGTAATTGGATCAGCTCTCTGGCACAGTATTTAATGTCTCCTACCTCTCCATTCCTTGGCAGTACTTTGGGATCCAGCTGCTCTGCACAGGGGCTCACCCCCACTCCCCGGAGGTCAAGAGGGCCGTAGTCACCGACCGGAGGCTCTCCCCAACCCCCAGGAACAAACACTCTGCCCAGGTAGATGCAAGGACCAGCACTCCATGTAACTAAGGGAGCAGCTCAGAAACTTGCAGTCGCTTCCGACTACTCCCCCCCCCCAACACCCTCCCACCCTTGGCTGGTGTTAGATTTATAGGCAATCCCCGCGATATCTTGGGTGATCTCGCATTTTTTTTTCTAACAGTCGAGTTTTCCATTTGCTCCTTATAACTCCTGGCCACTAGAGGTCACCTAATCCTGCAGATGCTTACTAAACACATTTTGTACTTTAACAGCTGAGTTTTCCTTTTACTCCTGTTGCTCCTGACCACTAGAGGTTGTTTATTCCTGCAGGTGCTTACTGAATTTATAAATAAATTCTGAACTTGCCATAGCCCAGTTCTGCACCCTCCCATCCTATCTCTTTGCATTTTTTCCATCTACACAATGGCTTCCCCAGCTCTGCTGACTCTCCTAATGGGTGCCTTCTCCCTACTGATACTTTCTGTGCTCTCCTGCCCTGTCAATCCTACCTCACCCACTAACGCTTACTCCAAGGACAACTTTTACTTTTCCAACCCACTGACCACCGCCTCACCCACCCCTCTTCCCCCGTCTGCACTTATTAGCAAGCGTCTGTGCCTTTTAGCTAGGTACCTCCAGTCTAGGTCAGAATTCTCCCCCAGAGCTTCAGCTAGGGCTTGCTTCATGATCTCACTGTGGATATGTATCCTCTCCCTTATGCTAGCTGGGGATATCGAGGCTAATCCTGGTCCTCCTCAGGTACTCAACCTAACACAGCCTCCCTCGTTGCTTTACCTCCCGAAATCCAACGGTCTCACCTTGGCTCACATAAACACTAGGAGCCTTCTAGCCAACCTTCCCGACCTACAGGTTTGGGTGAGTGTGAACTGCCCGGACATCTTAGCTATCACTGAAACATGGCTAAAGCCCACAGTTACTGACTCCCAGTGCTCCCTTCTTGGGTACAGTATGGTCCAGGTGGACCGCACGGGGCAAAAAGAGGTGGTGGCCTTGCGCTCTACTACAAATCACACCTAAACATCACACTCATACAGGACCCCCCTCTGCCTAATTGCGAGGTACTCCATTCCCTTCTTCTGCTTGGTGGAGTTAAGAAACTCCATATCTTCTGTATATCTGTCCCTCCCAAAAATTCCAAACAGGGTCTCTCGGAATTCATGGATAACTTGTTATCAGTAACAGGCAAAATGACATTATCTGCCTTGGGGATTTCAACCATGACTGGTCAGAGAATAACTCAGCCCACCTATCCTCCATCATTAGTAAGGCAAACCTATCTCAGCTCATCCAGGAACCCACCAGGGTCTCCTGGGGGGGTGCCTGCGCCACCCTGCTCGACTGGATCCTCACAAATAGGAAGGAATACGTCACCACGGCAGGTGTGCTCCCTGACACCATAAGCAATCACTATCCAGTTTACTGTGTCTGGGACACCTCCACCCCCTCTTTCCCACTAAAGTTGTTTCCTTCCCTAACCTATCCCACCTAAGCGTTGATGCTTTCACAACTGATCTAGGCTTTGTTGACTGGTCTCCTCTCTACTTAACTGAGGATATAAACTATGCAACTGACTATTTTAACTCCATCATTCTTTCTCTGCAAAACCTACACATCCCCGTCACCACATGCAGGGTGGCAGGGAAGGTGACCAAGTGGCTCACGTGCCCCCTGCTTCAACTGCTGAATCACAGGGACAAATTTTGGTCTGCGTGGAAGGTCTCTCATCTACGCACTGACTTTGAAGCCTATAGAGCTTTGCAGAACAACTGCAAAAAAGAAATACGCCTGGCTAAAAGCACCTACTATAGGAACCTCCTAAAGTCCTCTTCCGACAACCCTCAAATGTACTGGGCCCAAATCAAGGAAATTCTTAGCAATAACAAGCCTCAGGCACCAACTGACATGAATATACAGGGCATTCACTGTAACAACCCGGTCACCATTGCCAATGCTTTTAATTCTCTCTTTTCCTCGCTACCGGCTGAAGCACCAGCTGGGACCCCAGCTGATTGGCCCTCTGCTCCATCAATGACCCCCACTCCACCCACCTTTGTGCTGGCTCCAACCACGTGCCGTGAAGTACATAAACTTCTCAATACCCTACCAGCCCGTGGGGGCCCAGGCCCCGATGGCATCCATCCTGGTATACTCAGATAGTTTGCTCCCTGGCTGGCCAAGCCAGTTACCAGGCTTTTCAATCTTTCTATCAGCACCTCCTCTGTCCCATCTGCCTGGAAAACAGCCAAAACTATCTCAATTCTCAAAAAGGGCGATGTCAAACTAATCACCAACTATCGACCAATTTCTCTCCTCCCCACTCTCAGTAAGCTTCTTGAGAAAGTAGTCCATCATCAGCTCTCAGAACACTTCACCAAGTTCAATGTTCAGACCCCCTGCCAACATGGCTTTAGGCCTGGACACAGCACCACCATGGCTCTGACCCAACTCACCAGCAATATAAAAAGCAATATAGACAACGGCCTACTCACCGGTGCCATTTTCGTTGACCTGTCCAAAGCTTTTGACATGGTTCATCACCCACTCATGCTGTTGAAGCTCCAATCCATTGGTGCCTCTGATCCCACTCTATCATGATTCCTTATCTACCTGGAGAATCACACTCAGGCTGTAGCTTTCCACACGGCTCTATCCTCCCCCAAAAGGATCACCCGTGGCATTCCACAGGGGTCCACTCTTGGTCCTCTACTTTTCTCCCTTTTCCTAAATGACTTTCCCAACCCTTCCCATCACAGCTGCACTGTCATGTACGCCGATGACCTGGTTCTCTACTTGGCATCTAAATCAATGGAGGACATCAACCTCACTCTCTCAAATGACTTTCAGGTCCTTCAACAATGGCTCTTGAACAGCCATCAATATCTTAACCTGGACAAAACACGTGCCATGCTATTTGGTTCTTCAAAAAACTACCCTCCATGGCCCCTAAGCTTCTGGTTCACTGCCGGGATGGTTCCTCTATCACCAACACGTCCTCCTTCAAATACCTGGGGGTCACACTAGATCCCTCCCTTGACTTTTCTATACATGTTAACGTGGTTTGTCATGCTGTTAACGCAAAATTGGTGGTGCTGCCACGAGTGCGCCATCCCTCACCATCTGCCAGATTATCTGTAGCAAGGGGTGCTTCTCCTCAGCTCCTAATATGCACTACCTCTTCTTTACTCTGCCAACTCCAGTGTGCTCAGCAAATGGGACACTTCCTATAATAATATCTGCAGATTCGCCTTAACTGCCCCATGCCTTACTCATCACTGCCTCCTCTACTCTGGGTTAAACTGGCTGTCACCCAAGGATCTCTGGGCCTACTCCCTGGGATGCTTTATTGACTCTCTAACTAGACCTCCTAGACCAGACTCCCTGGCCTACTTGCTGACCCCCGCTTCCCAAACTCATACATTCAGGTCCTCCTCTGTCCCTTTGCTCTCAAGTAGACCTTGCGCCACAAAAATGGGAGAACAGGCTTTTTCTTACTTTGCCCCCTAAGTTCTGGAACTCACTCCCCATAAAGGTTAAAAATTCTACCTCCCACCGGATCTTTAAAAACTCGCTGTTTTCTCACCTACACACCCTTGGTCACTGCATATGCTCATAACATAACCTCACTTGACTGCCAGCTTGTGGCCCAGACCTACTCCCATTTCTTGTGACATTAATGCTTTTAATGTATTTGTATCCTGGAGTACCAATTTTGTTGTTCTTATCCACTGTGCATGCTGTTAAATTATTGCTTGCTACCTTATGTTTTCTTTAATGTAAGATGTACCACTGTAATATGTGTACCTTTGTCCTGTGCTCTCCCGGGTCGTGCCTGAAAATAGGCAGGATTGTTGCCTAGCGCACTTACCCAGTTACCAAAAGCTAATAAATAAATAAATAAAATAAAGCTGGAGGGGGTAGATTCAGGAGAGATATGAGGAAGTATTTCTTCACAGAAAGAGTGGTGGATTCTTGGAATAACCTTCCAGTGGAGGTCGTGGGGGAACAAACAGTGGTGGGGTTCAAGAATGCATGGGATAAGTATGAAAGAATTATAGTAGAAAGGAAGGGGGAGGAGGAAGAAAGAGCTGTAGATCGGGCACGGCCTGATGTAATACTCTGGGTAGTGAAAAATGGGCAGACTGGATGGGCCAAGCAGTCTTTATCTGCCATCAAAGTCAATGTTTCTGTGTTTTATGTTTAAATCCTCAAGAGGTAATACCATTAATTATGACCCAGAACAATAAAAAAATCACTGGGAGTAGATCATTTCCCCATTGAGTTGTATCAAATAAATGTGGATTGGTGGGAAAGAATTTTGGCAGTATTGTTTATAGACATACATAAATATTTGATATTACAGAAGGGGTGGGAGACAGATATTTTAGAATGGATCTTTATGAAGGGGGATGGGGTGACCCATCCTGTTACAGACCAACAACTCTTCTCTGTACAGCTTTGAGAATTTATACAACATATAGCTTGACTAAATTAGACAATTGGGTGACAGGAAAAAAATTGATTAGTGAAGCATAGGCAGGCCTTGGAAGGCTTCAGAAAGTACTACTCCATGGTAGATTAAATATTTGTTCTCGCTTATCTGGTAATAAAATACATAAAATTAAAAAAAGAATGCCTATACTGCCTTTGCAGACTTCACCTCAGCATTTGATACAGTGGATAAAGAGATTTTAGGCAGATTTTATATAACAAAAGAATAGAAGAAAGATTCTTAGTGACCATAACAGTTATTTATGGGAATACCTTTATAAGGATAAGAGCAGGTATCAATGGAAAATAGACAAGCCTTATAAAGAGAGAACATGCGGTCAAGCAAGGTTTATTTCTGGCACCATTGCTTTTTTAATTTACACGTGAAGAAAATAATACAGAAAATTACTATGATAGATATTCGGACCCATCAATAGACAATGATAAAATAGGGATTTGTGTGGAAGTGGTGGAGCTAAAAACAGTAGAGGACTTCAAGCATGCATGGGATAGACATAGGGGGTATACCTCCCCAATAGTGACACCAATACAGCGAACTACGTCAATGCCGACAACATCGACAGTTTGCTGTATTGGTGCACCAAAGACCTGGGGCACACTGTCTCCCAATTCTGCACTCCTTCCCTGAATCAACTCTGACTCAGAGTTGATTATATTTAGAATAGGGTTGGGGAGTTCAGGGGCAAAGCCCCCCAATAGAAAAACAGACCAGGAGTATTTCGGGATTTATGTCCACTGCAACTTGCGGTCAACATAAATGCCATCGCTGTGATGCCAGTCAACAAATTTTTTGTTGAATCAGCATCCTAGAGCTGACATAGGGAAATATTAGTAAATAGATAAGGAGGGAGATCACTGGAGATGCTCTGAAAAAATAATTGATTTGCAGTGCATTCTTAACATTCAAAATTAGCCTGGGCAACTGCCTGGTATAACTATATAAGTGGTCTAATCACCCTGAACAAATATAATCAAAGCCAACCCAAAGTATAACTTTTGCTTTGCTTGATTTAGTATCTAGTGCAAGAGAATAAATACATCACAATTCATGCGCAAAATGAAATAATTTCCCAAATCAGCAGTTAAACTACACAGTCCACAGTTACACTGTTCTCTCACATCATATTGCAAATAAATAAGGCTTTTTGTTTCCACCGAAAACATTTTAAATAAAGTGCAGATTTGGCAAAGTAGTGGCATAGAATGCTAGATTTCCCAGCAAGTGGTCCTCACACCCTGCTCACCCCGGCATGTCAAACATCACAAGCTTCATCAAGGGGCTGGAGACCAGTTAAGATCTACAGAGACAGACTAGGCAGGAACCATCTGGGCAGACTGGTTGGGCCAAGAGGTCTTTTTCTGCTGACAAATTTGATGCCTCTAATGATCTTTTTTGTGTATACTGTATAGATAAAGTAACAGAAGAAAGCTAATGTAAAACTTGGATTTTAATATAGAAATCAGTTGCAATTAACAGAGGAAGTTAAAAATAGTAGCTAATTAGCTAAGCAAGCCCTTTTGATGTCCTTGAAATACAGTTCAATACTGTTTTATAGTTTATCTGAAAATGTAATTCAAACATATATTACTACCTTTAAAAATGTTTGCAGGTTTGCAACAATGTCATCTAAAATAGTGCATCACTGCACATTATACCAGGCAATAGGAATTATTTTCCCAGTACAAATAAAAGTATAAAACCAAAAAATGGAGAAGTAGTTGCTCACCAAAAGGTGCATTTACCCTTAGAGAGGTATAAACAAGCCATGAAAAAACAATGTTTACTACTAGCAAACCAGGGTCAGCACAATTGTCTTTAAAGAGAAACGATATGCTTACCCATCCGTAGTACAGACACGATATTCAGTCTAGTGCTTATCATTCTTAAATAGCATTAAGTTAAGGCTATCCAAGCATATAATAAACCCAAAACAGCATTCATGTTCATGGCAAAAAACTTGAAAATGCAGCAGGGGGATAGATGCAGTCCAAGGACAGGGCCCTGTGTTTTTCTGTGATTCTGCAGTTGCAGCAGCTGCCACAGAAACATGATCCTGCCACAGAAACAAGCCTCTGCCACAGAAACAGCATTTTCTGGTGCAGTAAAAATGGCCATCATCACTGAAAACCCTGACTAAATGGCTAAAATGATTATGAGCAAGCTTAAAATGACATTAATCTGAGTTTTTTGCAGCTCTGTTATATATCCATCCCCCTGGGTTGCAATAGTCAGTGGGACCACCCCTTTCCAATCCACTGGCACTCAGCCCTGAAGCTTATGACCATTGTGACCTTCTAGAAACACTGAGAGAACATCAGGAAGTCTATTTCATGAGAAAGAATAGTAGTTCTATTTGCCAATTGCAGAACTGTGGAATGAAAAAGTATTAATAATTATTGCAGACAAAAAGTGGAAGGCTTTCTGGACCTTTGTCTAATGTAAAATGTTTCACTTACTCTCTAGCCTCACAGTAAACCCTTACAGAGTGGCAAAGAAGAAGATATGGAAGCCAAGTGGCATTGACACAAACAAAACCACCGGTTTCGAACTGTGCAAGCAGGAGAAAGCAACAAGAGCAGCGTTACAGCACAAACCATCACCACCAGGCTTCAAACAAGTGGGTGGATGGGAGCCATTGGAACAGCACTGTTTTGCAGCCAGGCAATGCTGGTCTTCAAGCAACTGGGCAGGCAGGGGGAGAAATTATCAGGAGCATAGCTGTGGTAAAGCAGCACTGGGCAGGTGGGAAGGAGCCATGAAACAATAAAACAGACTGCAGTAAAAAAAAATAATTATACCATGGACATAAGTGAACAGCCAATGAAATCATCAGACTGGCAGTTTACCACCGGTGTAAATCCTCTAATAATCAATGGCTGTTAATGAGACTATCCAATAAATCATCTGCAGCACAGGGATAAATACAATAAAATTAAAAAAACAAAGCAACCTCTTTAATATTTGTATTTTATTATAGTAAAAAAATGAACCTTGGTAAAATCGTAATAAGCCACTTGGAGGATGTGGGTTATCGGGGGACTTACCATGGCTGGCAAGTATTTACCCACTCGGCTGCACTTCATGGGCAAACCACTCCAGCTGTGGTAAATCCCCTGATAACCCACACCCCCTCATGGTTTATTGCTTAAATAACCCTTCAATTCCCCCATGTCTACATCCAATCCAAATCATGATGCCAGAATTGCTTTGTATTGCCTTGCATGTAAATCTTCTAAACTGCCCCAGGCTGCCTTTTCCTAAGCATTCTTTCTGGTTAACTAGATTTTATTTTGGGGCTCATTTGAGTTGCCTGAGACTGTAAAGCCTTTCACAAAATTGCTGCAGAATCGCTGCTGAATTGCTCATCGCCTGATTACAGTCCTGCCGCAGAATGTAGGTCCAGTTTGCCACACTGAACATGGGACCCTGCCCAAGGAGCTTGAAAGTGCACTAACAGTGCTACAATAAAATGTTAGGTTCTACTGCAACATGTGGTAATACTGCTTATCTAGCATCCAGATTTCTAACAATTACTCCAAACCACAAAATAAAATCAAAGTACCAACAATATTGAGCAGCCCAAGGTATGGATTGGTACTTTTTATATAGTAAAAGACATACAGTACATGCAAAGCTATAACCCTGCAGATGATACACAATACAAGCATATGCATGCATGTAAGCACACAAACACCCACAACAAAGAGGCTGAGCTAACTGACAAAGGATTTGCCGCATCAAAAAATATTCAGTACTGATAGAAAACCTTATTAAATAAGGGAAAGGGAAAGGGGAAATTGTTTGACCAGGAAAGGCACATTAAGCCAGAGCTTGTTTCCAGGTGCAATCTGGGAGTACAATGAAGTTAAGTGACTTACTCACGGTCACATAGTATGCAAGTCGGAGCTGATGGGATTCAGACCCAAGTCTCCAGGTTTGCAGTTCAGTGCTCTTAACCACTATGCTATGCTGCCGCCCAAATAAAAATATAAGGCAGCAGCACCTTCCAACCACCATCAATGTTTCGCACCAGACAAATGTACTTTTTCAAGCCTTTATGATGCTTTGAAAAAGTGTATTTGTCTGGCTCGAAATGTTGGTGGCAGGAGGGAGGTGCTACTGGCTTGTGTTTTTATTCAATAAAGTTTTCCATCAGTACTGAATACTTTTTGGTGTCGGCAAAATCTTTTGTCAGTTAACCTGGCTTCTTTGTTGTAGAGGTTTTGACTGTTGACCATGCTGTGGCTCCTGACCTTCTCTTCCTGAGCTATCTGTTTGGGATCAAGTATACACAAACACACACACACACAAACACACACACATATACACACACATACCTGACAACAAGCATACTCCACACAATACACAGTCTCTGAACTTTTAACTTGATCAGTTCCTTTACTAGAGGCCTCTGGAGTCAGAAGGATCTATTGTACAAATAAAAGTCTCAAGGATTATGACTGATCAGCCCCCATTATTCCATCTAGTGATTGTTTAATCTCAATGGAGTTGGACAGTTAGAGTTTCTATATTCTTGGTTCCTGAGTCACTGATGTAACCCTCAATTTCTTACCACGACTGGACAAGTGCTCTGATGGAGTAGGCAGCTACAGAGGAAATTTTATGGACCTTGGGACATTGCCAGGCTACCCAACAAATGCCAAAGACGTAAGAAAAACCTAACAGAGCAAGGCAACAAAAGTTAAATATGCTACTGCTCTGCAGACATGACTAAACCTCATAAATACCCACTTCTGTGGTACAGAGCAAGGACAATGACATCTGCTCCGGGACACTGACACCATAAATAGCTCCATGAGATAGAAATAGTGCCCCAGGGGTGAAGGGCAGTTCCATTTTCTGTGCTCCTGTGAAAATCTTGCACGTCTCGATTGCTACCTGGACAGGAGCAGTATCCTGATAATGAGGGGCAGTTACACATTATTAATGTTTATGATTCCCTGGAAAACATTGGTTTCTCCTGCAATCCCTGGATGAGAGTAGTGTCTCAATGGTAATATTTTAGGGAACTTCCAAATTCTAGGAGTTAAACAGAAATAAATATTGAGCCAATAGGGCTATTATGCCAAGCAGATTTCTGAAGATGGCACACAACTAAAAATCAGTTTAGGGAAAACACAAAATTACACTTTACAGCCTACTGCAGCCCCAAAAAGAACTGTGTGGATGGGAATGTTGGGAGAGGGGTGACATGTGCTCCTCATGTCTGTGGGCATGATGGCAGTGTGAGTCACCAAAACCAAGCAATTCTTCATATCTATGGTAAGAATTTGCATAGCAGTAGCTAGTCATATCATAAGCAGAGGCCTGCTGAAGTACAATACCTCTGCCCTGCTCAATCAGGAGGGTTCTTTTGTATCATGTAGAAGTTAGGTGACTTTGAACTGTCCAGCAACTGAGAGCCTAACATTTTCCCTGAAAATGGGAACTTTTGCAGTTTGACCTCACTGTTTGGCACTTCTCCCATAAAATGCATGGGGGGTGGGAGAACATTTTTCTGTGAGCCAGGAACATTTAAAACCTATCTGTCCCTCATCAATCTAAAACAAAAGTAAAGATTCCCTCATTCTAATCCTGCCACACTAGAAGGGTACAGGCAGGCCATGTGGTATGTATGTGCGGCCACCAGTATGTACAGTACATTTGTTTTGGAGTCTAAGTGTAACACCTAATGGACTGTTCACATGTAGAAATCAGTTAATGTTGTATTTTAGACAATCTATCACAACACTGTATTGACAAACACACTGCCCTCAGTGGCATGCTTCTTAGAAAAGGTTTTTTATTCAACATTATACAATGGCAAGAAGGAATCTCAGGCTGTGATTGGTCAGCATGGGACTGGAGCCGTGGTGTTATCCTGGCATAACACCACAGATCTAGTCCCATTACATAAGTGACCGCATGTAAAGGGAAAAAAAAACATTGCTCCGCTGCCTACAAGCAGTTTCAACAGTACACGCATAGTCACTCTGCTCCCGATTCCTGACAAACGACGATGGCAGACAATGACAGATCGTAAATAATTGACACCCACCCACAACCCTTTTACAACAAAACCATGAATATTCCTAGTTAAAAAAAGAAATCAGTAATACAGTTGAGTTTCACGGAGTGAGCGCGCCCAGCAATGACACCGAGAGAGAGAGAGACAGACGTTCCGATTCCTGACAAAGGACGAAGGCAGACAATGACAGATCGTAAATAAAATGACACCCACCCACAACCCTTTTACAACAAAACCATGAATATTCATAGTTAAAAAAAAGAGAAATCACTAATATAGTTGAGTTTCAAGGAGTGAGCGCGCCCAGCAATGACACCGAGACAGAGAGAGACAGATGTATTCAGTCACTGCAGTGCTCTTGCTCACTCGTTCCACAATTTACCTTCTTCCTCACTTGCCTCCCAAAGTAACAGCCATTCCACATAAAAAATAAAAATAAAAAATGAAAGGTTCCTATTACCAAAAACACAAATGTTTCACTAAACCGGTCAAAAGGCAAAACTGTCCATCGCGTGACCGGAGATCACCCGAATCCACATTCAGCGAGCAACCACATCGTCAAACTGTCACGGCACAGCACTGCCTCACTCCTAAACTCACTATCTTAGTAAAAATGACCTGAAATATTTTTCTACCTCATTCTTTCATCTTCTCAGCAGCAAGTCTGTGTCTGGGGGTGCGGACAACCTTACCAAAAACACAGCAGCTTCACCTTTTGACTAAACAAGAAATATATACTATTTTTTTAATATGTAATCCTACCCATTCCTAAAAATGAAAAAAAAAAATAATTATAAAGCATTTTTCTCCTTATTTAAAACCGTTTCTAAAAGTATGATAACAACCTCATAAATTATTACAAAGCATTACAATTGCAACAATTACTTAAAACTATGAGCTTTTAAGGAACTACTTTTTCTTGCGGATGAATATTTCTTATTTATTGTTCATTAAAAGCATTTAAAACCATAAAAAAAGTCCTGCTTCTTATTTTTACACAAAAGGGCCATTGTATAATAGGAATAATGCACTCCAGGGTGTGTGTGGGTGCTGGGATAAGCATCACCCCTGGAGACGTTGGGCCTTTCGGCCCTTGACTTTGCCCAACCACCCCAGGCGTGGCGTTATCCCAGCACGACACACACCCTGTCGTGCATTATTCCTTTAGTATATACTCATGGCTCATACAACATAGATGAAGACTAGTAGTAATCACAACTGGTCAGAGTATCAGTTAGACTAGCCTTTGGCTTGCCATGCTCCTGGTGCCTGCTACTGTATTTTATGAGCCATGAGTACATACTGCTGAATGAGAAAAACATTCTAAATAAGAATGCCATTGAGTGCAGCGAGTGTGTATGAAAGAATTGTGACAAGTCATCTAGAAATGCAACACTAACACATTTCTCTATGTGAACTGTCCATTAGGAGACACAATTGGATTCCAGAACTGGAATGCTAACATTTAATACCTGTTAATCTCCTGAGACTAGCCACACATAGGGTAGTGCATCTTCTGGGCAGCAGAAAGTAACAATCAAAAGCTCTGCTTGTCAGAACTAAACACAGGTGTCTATGGTGACACCTTCCTTGTCCCAGATCATCAGGAAAAGCTAAACCTCAGGAGCACTTTTGTTTCTTCTCTTCTGATCAGCTCTTGCAAGGCTGAGCCCTAGTGTGAAAAAAAAATTTGGAAGAATCACCAGGTCAGTGCTGACAAGAAGAGGGAACAATTTTCATCTGTTTCACTTCCTGCATAACAGTTCTTCCCTTTGCCATGTGACCTAATGGTGTATATCAACTACTGCACTACCCAGTCAACTGCTTAGTAACATCCCTTCCCACCAATCTGTAGAGGCAAGCCCTGAACACTGCATCACAATTCTTTACTGTTTGGCTTGACAAGGGAATACAAACTGTCAATCAACCCTCCCCAGCCAGTCTGCCTGTCAACCCTGATGCACAGTAATATCATGCACATGAAAGTTACGATATGGCATGTGACTCCTCCAATCAATCACAGTGCTCCCTTCAGTTGCACGTGAGGTACTCTTTCTTCTGTAAGAGTGCCTCATGTATTGAGCCACTGTAACATGCTTTTTGCTGACTACTTAGACCATCAACACTGAGAAGAAAAAAGTAATTTAAAACTAAAGTTAGCCAAGCTATAATAATTTTATTCACTTGGTGTGCCTCTTATGGATCTAAGAGTGTTGCCTCTTGCATCTGTAACCCCTACCCGGTATGCTGTTTGTATCTGACAGCAATACCAGGTGGGCTGGGTTCGGGGAGGAATAAGTCACTTGGTACAAAGGCTAGGTTTGGCGACTCTGCACAGGGGCACCCAAGTAACTCCGAACACAGGAAGCAATAACTGTAATGTCCAATACCAGAAGTGGGATTCTCAAGTGTGGCTTTTATTCACATCCAAACAGAATAAACAAAGCATAGATGGACCCCTACGGGGCTACACTCCTGGTAATGCAGATTAAGAGACCAGAACACTTCCTCAACACTTAAGCCCTCAGGTTCTGAACCCACTGGGCACACAGCCTGGACTTGCATGCTGCTTTGGGTTACACAGCCTGAACTTGTACACTGTTCTGGGTTTTCCATGGCTTGGCTCCCTTGCCAGCCACTTGGACACCATCCATACTTCATGGAAACATTTTCTGGTGGCTTCCTAAACCACCTAAGAGCACCTCGGCTCCATCATGGAATCTTCCTTTCAGTCCCACATCTGGGTACTTTCCTCAGGCACTGGCCAAGTACCTGAGAGAAAGCAAAAGGTGTCTCAGAGCAAATCCGTAGAGGTGAATTTGGTTACTACTGATGGGGGGGTCTCCCACATCTCGCTCCCACAATTCATACCCGGCCATTTCTCTGGACAGAAATACCTCATCCTTTAGCACTTTGCTGTGTAGATTTTTGCTAAATGTATTTCACATTCCATCTGCTTGCATTGCTTCCCATTTGTGCTGGACTTGAACGTACTTTTAAGTGGCATTGTCCATTACTCTAGAACCCCCACTGAGTTAAGCAGTCCAATCCCCACTTTCTTTCTTTCCCTTTGTGCTGGACTTGGACATACTTTTAAGTGGCATTGTCCATTACTCTAGACCCCCCACTGAGTTAAGCAGTCCAATCCCCACATCTTCCAACTGTACTTGACTGTCTTTTCCTGACCCCACAGTAACAGTCTCTTTAGTTTCCTTCTGTTCAGGTGAAAACACTTGGCCCTTTTTCAGAGCGAACTCACCCTTTGGTTGCAGATGCCCCACAGGCATTTCCTCCAGAAGGAATCTCTCTCTCTCAGAGCTTCTGGATCCTCAGCACAACTTGAACAGGCAGCTTCTTTCCCTTAGCCAGACCCAGGGGGCGGGCTACTGAACCATTGAAAGTGGACTCCACCTCTTCAATTACCAGTTCCTGTGTTCCTCTTCAGGTGGAAACACACACCTTACCAAAAGTAGCTCTTAAACAGAGCTTAAAGCTCTTAGAGCCTGCACACACTCTGCTGCACTACAGTCTGTCTCTCAGACTGCACACAGACTGGCTTCAAATTCCCCAATGTTCTACTCTAACCTCCAACTGCAACATTCCAGTGTGGTTTATGCAGCTGCGACAGTTCTAAAATTATGTCATCCCTCAGTCTCAGCTGAGACTGAGAACAGAGTGAGACAGTGTGAAATCCATTTAACTGGAGTTTCACGAGCTGCCTCCCCTGCCTACCACTAGGTCTTACTGCAATTCTAGTAACCACGGGTAACAGGGGGTTACACTCACCCTGGGCCAGGAAAATGACTGTCTGCAGTCATTATTCACATGGCTTAGGCCATCTCACCCCATGTGTTGACTACGGGGAGGTAGCGCTACCTTCTCCCCTACCATGTGCCAGCACAGGCAGACAACATTAAGGGCCTAGAGGCCTTTGGCTGATGCATCAGCCTCTACTCTACCTGCTGACTATGGGCACCTAGTGGCTCTGGTAGAATTGCCCAGAGCATAGCCCCAGTAGATCAATACTGCAACCCCTACTGCAGGTCAGGGCCACAGCCTGTATTTCCCCCCTAGCCCTCTAGGGAAAATCTGTCTGCCTCTAACTCAAATCCCAAAACAAAACAAACAGGGGACCTCCCCAACCCTGGACACCATGCAGCCACACACCAGGAGCTAATACCATACTATATGCATTACTCCCACACTCCCCCACAACCATACCTGTGGAAGGAAAAGTTACACACAGTAACAACAACACCACCAGTACTTTAAACACTACACACTACAGTACTAGTGAGGGATTCCGATGAGTCCCTCCTCTTCTTCTTGTCTTCTCTTCTATCTTCTTCAGGAACACCTGCAAGAAAAAGAAAGACAACACACACTCCTAATCTGCATACACAGTCTATCTAAACCCCTACCATCAAACACTGGAGAATCCCAAAAATATTTTTTTAGAAAAGTAGAAAAACAGTATAAACATTAGAAAACAGTAGAAAACAATGACATTATTTACAATACACCATTTGGGGGATGGAGTGCCCTAAAACTCCCACCTAGTGACCACAGTCCCCGAAGGCAAATCTATTAAAGAGTCTCTCCTGGGCTGGAGCCCAGTGAAGCACAGTTCTAGTAGGTCAAAGTCCAGAAGGGGAGAGTCTTTGAGGACAGTTCAAACATCTGGAGTCTGCTAGTGTAGAGTGTGTACTGCAATGTCATAAGAATAGAAAAGTCTGGATTTACCAGTCCCTTGTAGAACAATGGCACCAACCTGGTCCTCAACTGAAGACACTCCCTGGCAGCATTCTTCTGATACAGCTGGGCGGACATCTTCTGGGAATGACAGGAGGGCACATCTGGAAACTGCTGGGCTGATGTCATCTCTGGAGATGGAACCTTGGAACAGGAACAAAAAGGAAAACAGCTGGTCTGAAGTCATCCGATTACCAGGTGATGAATCAGGATACAGCTGGTCTGGTGTCCTCTCTGGATCTGAAGTCATCTGGTGGGACAGTCAATGGATTCTGGGAAGAGAGTACACTGTAGAACTGATGAATGTGGGGCACCTGAATCCTGGACATCCATACTGATGGAACAACATAGGCACTGCAATGGCTGGAGTGGCAGCACTGGCTACCACTGCTCTGCTTTCCATTTGGTAGGCATGGGCACATTCGCAGGGAGGTTTTTACATTGTGGCCAATAGCCATGGGCCCGATTTTTCTTCGGCACTTTGGAGCAAAGTTCTGCGGCAGGATTCCCATTTGCCGCAGAACTTCTATGGCACTAGACACCTATTTCTGCGGCAAATCTGCGGCACACTTTTTACCCTAATTTTTTGACATTTTTTTTGTTTTTCACTGTAATATTTATATTTTTTATGTTTTTTTTATTCACCCATTAACTATGTAGCCAGACCATGGAGATTATTTTCTTTTTAGTTATTTAAAAAAAAATGTTTACCCAGCAACTGGATACAGCATCAGACAGTCAGTGAGGTTTGTGTCTGTCAATGTTTATATATATATATATATATATATATATATATATATAAGAATGCTTTGCCATCCTGTGCAGCTGCTGGACTATTCTGAACTGAATGCTAGACATGCGATTCAATGCCCGGAGCACAGTATTGATGTATTTATTTATTTACTGTATGGGGCTCAGACCGCTACACGGGATCAGGCACACATCAAGAATTAATATGGTGATCATATTCAGATCACTTTGCGGCTATACCTTTATACTCTTAAAAATCAACTGCAAAGCTGTCAATGTTTCTATTACTTTTCTTTTCACAGGTACTGTCAGTGTAATAAAACTAACTAATAAAAACCACGCATCTGTGTGTTTTACGAGTAAATCATGGTATTTTATACCTCAGTGGGTTTTAAAACTGGATCTCACTGTGCCACTCAGTTTTAATTTTTTCTCCATAACCCAGGGTTCTGACAGTACATGACGTCATTCATGGAGTGATGTCTGAGCTGCTCAGCGTCAGCATTTATAAGATTTGAAGCTTCTGCTGCTCTAAGCTTTCAGTTTGATCCCCTTCTCCCAAGTTGGATATTGCAACAAAAAACATGCACATCCACCATGGCCAGTTGCCACTAAAGGCTCCATGTACAGTCCCGGTTTATTGGGCTGAGTGGCTGCTATGACCACCTTTTCGCCACACAAGAGAATAACCAATGTGGTGGTGTACACTGAAGTTTTTTGTGATTGTACTGCACACTGTGGACTTGTAAAAGAATCAATAATGTTAAACCCCATTTAACAAAAAAAAAAAAACACAGAACTGCTGGTCAGTCCAGTGCTGTGTTCAAAAAAATGACAATTTTCCTTACTAACATACTAAGATGCCAGCAGAGTAGGCCAAAAGGTCTATCAAGTCTGCTTGAAAATCAGAACCAGAGGACACTGTTGCTGTCCCCCCTCGCCTCCCCTGTAAATCCCCGACCCCATCAGAATTCCTTCTTTGTGGTATTTTGTTTCTGTGAGCACGAGAGGGCAGTGGCTTTCACTTTGTCCGACACTCATGCCGTTAACAATCATCCAGTTATTAAGGCATTAGAAAGTGGTGTCAGTCCAGTCAATAAATTGGCTCATCAGTAATTATAGTTCTATTCTGCATCTTGCTGTGATATACACAATGGGGGCACAAGGCTTTCCCTGCACTTGCGCAACTGCAACACTACAGGAAAAGGGACTGGCATGCAAATGATGTGCTGTACTATGCATGCAGAGATGCACACCAGCCAATGGGCGCATGCCACAGCACTTTTCTGGGTGAAGAACATCTGCAAGGAGTTCTAAGGAGAAGCCCAGACATCCAATAGGGGCGGGTAGTCATCTGAAGTCAGAGACTGATAAGGGACCACTGTAATAACTTCAGTACACAGGGAACTGCGCAGGAGGGGAGGGGAGGGGCCCCCTGCCGGTATATATTTAAGTAAGAGAACTGCTAGGATCCAAAGGTATCCCCATCAAGTGATCCCCAAAAACTGAAGGAGTCACAGCCCACAAGCAGGCCTAAAGGCATGGTATGCGTGAGAGAACACCTGAGGTTGCAGCACCACATACCACCTTCTCTGGGCATGGCAGCCTGCCATGCATGTGGTGTTATTCTATGCCCAGACGTCCATGCTGGTTGCAGTTTAGAAGTTTGTGGCTAAAAAACATTTCAACCCACAAACATCTAGAGACCATCATTTGCACTGCTAACATGACCGCTTAAGTGTGGGCTGTAGCCTCTGTGTACTGTATGGCACTTTTCTGTGGTGGCATACTGGGTTGCTGCCTCTTCGCATCCTGCAACTACGCCAACACCGACTGCAACTGTATACAGAGTTCCAGAACCTTTTGGCTAAAGTACAAATTGTTAAACCACATCTTTAAAAAAAAATCTGATCTGCAGCCTAAGCCACAGTAACAATATGGCTACCTGGACATTTCAATTTGTAGCTAAATACAGAAAGGCTCAACAAAACGACAATACTGTGAGTTGGTGGCAGGTGCAGCTTATACACAAACACTTCTAGGGCAGTGATCAGCAAGAGAGTTCTAATGTGGAAGAATCACCACACTGGGGTGCAAAATTCCCACGGCTGGACATGCTCCGGAGACCACCGACCCTTCTGAGCGACCTTCTACAGATGAACACACACTGACGTCACAGTAAATCCATTGCTCGGTCTCCTACCTTTCTGCCATGTACAGGGTCCCGCTTCCAAGATCCTTGCCCCCCACAATGGCCGCCGTGTCGGGCTGCTGCTGCCAGATCCCTTCCGTCGGAGGGGCGAAACTTGTCAAGAGAACCATGACTTTCGGTCACAGACACGGAATGAAAAAAAAAAATGAAAAAAAATTGAAAACCGAGCAAAACCCGTCTTCCAGAGAAATGTGCGAACTCTGGCCTGTCAGCACAACTTACTGGCCGGCTTCACAAAAGACAAGGGGGTACGAAGTCTTCCGCCACACACTAGTTTATTGCGACTCTCAGGAAGTGAAGAGCTACGGGGAGAACGAACCAAGGAGTGACTGCAGTTTTAAAGATGTGTATTCCCTGTTAAATGGTCAGCTCCTGTGGTACAGTCTATCTAAGATGCCATACTGCTCGCCGTAACTAAAGCCAGCCCCCTGCGCCAAACACCCTTCCTTCAATCTGGCAGGGAGAGACAATTTGATGGGGAGTTTGGTGGTCAGCTGTAACTTCTGCGGTGATCAGGCACTAATTCCGCGTTCTGCCTCGAATTCTGCGGGTGACAGCAATTTCCGCGGGTAGCCGCAAAATCCGCAGCTAATTCTGCGGTCAGCCGCAGCCGCGGAATCGCGGAAAAGTCGGGGGCTTGCCAATAGCACAACGGGTCAGGCGCTTGAATTATTACCCTGTCTGGGCACACATAATTCACACTGTGAAAGGTTTCATGTCCCTCTCCAACCACAATTCGAGCAGTGTCCATTAACAGTGTCCTGTCTATTTTCCACTGGCTGTATTTTTCGTGAAACATTCTGTTCCTGACATGCTTGTTTGCACCAGGATGCACACATTTCATTGCTTCTGCCCAAATCCAGGATTTCCTGCTGTTCTCAATCTCCTCCCAGACTCTCCAAGGAAAGGTAGGAAAGGACATCCCATAGATTTCATTCGCCTTCCTATGAACCAGTCTTTCCTCTTTACTAGCATTGGTCAACCTGAGACCTCTGACCTGGCTTGGGGACAGCCAGTCCTGGTTCTGCCAGCTACACATTCTCAAAGACACAAAAAATGGATCCCTGGCTTCTTCTTGCACAGCCAGGGCAGTGGCATCACCACTCTCTTCTATGCATTCCTCTGAGGCAAGAGCTTGAGGCTGTGTACCAGTTCCTTTTTCACAAGGCCACATTGGTTCCCCCTCTTCTTCTTCCTCACTGAGAATCTGTGCCTAGGAGTGAGCAGTCATCCTCACTCCTAAGACTATCCACTCTTCGCTGGGCGCAGAGGTCGAAACCTCCCATTCAAAGGCCTCCCTCATCTCGTCTTCTCCTATGAGACTTGGCCTAGGCCCCACTCTCCACAGGTCTACTGATGCTCTTCCTGATATGTCTCTCTGCGACTCAGAATATGAAACATCAGCACATTGTTCTGTCTATAAATCTGCACCCTCTTGCTTTGTGCCACACTCCCCTGAGGGGCCTTCTCCAACAGGCTCTGTCTGGTGTTGTGTGCTGCCAACTGCAGATTCTTGAACTTTTGTCCATGTGGGAGCCAAAAAATCTTGGGCACTTTAAATAAACTATGTTTCTCTAAGCACCCAGAACAGTGGGGTACCATGAAGGTGTCCCTTCCAGCATTTAAGCACATTAAACATACTTGCACTGGATATACAGAAATCGCCACATGAGGAGGCAGTCATCCTCCATAGTAACATCTCTCAATGTCCCTTAACTTATTTACGTCTACTGCTACCACAGCCCGGGCATGATCCAGGTAGCGGGCTGGTCCTGAGGCCATGACTGCAGAGAAAAAACAAACAACGCTCACTGTTATTTCAAGTCCCATATCACTGAAAACTTTCCTTCTCTTTCAAAATGGCTCCTCTGCTGCTGTGTTTACATTACTACCCCACCCTGTAATGGCAGCGGCAGCACTCCTACGCATCAACATTCTGAAATTGGGTCAAGCCACTGTGCATCTGATCTACACACTCTACTGATAACTTTGCTCAAACTGCACAAACTTGCACTGTTCTTTATTCTAGCACATGTATATGATTTACCACAGACTTTTCACTTGCTGAAGACATTGCTCTAGCTTATAGTCCCTTAAAGCCTCAGTACAGTATTTCAAGCACAGGATTGCCTGTAACTCTTGCTGCATATCAGATACAACTCACAGTCTCTCTCATGGCTTTGAAACTCATACTGACACTGAACCTATAACTATGCTCACAGTCGATGGCTTAAAATGCTTGCTTTTGCTGGTAAAACAACACAGTCCATTTTTGCAAAGCGATTACACTGCTACACTCAGATTCAGCTGGCTTTTGGTGAAATCACTTAGTTTGAGCAATTATTTCTGTTGGTACTCACTGTTATCAGTAGCTGTTTGCTGTGATGGAAAATGGCCTGCAGCCAGTCTTGGAGGCCTCTGGAAAGAAGTGGATTGGCAGTCCTGCCGATTGTCCCTCTGAACATCACACTCACCATCCAGTCGATCGAGATGCGGGTTGAGCCCAAATTTAAACAGAAAAATCAGTTTTTTTAACTTTTACAGTGCTTTCAGTCACCATGATGTTCCTCCTGATAAGCCAGTACGCACACTCCACTCACACTCCCTCTCGAATGCTGGGCAGTCGCTGTAGAGCTGGCTTGGGGGCAGGACTGATTGCAGTCTCACCAATCACAAAATGCCATGCAAATAAGCCTCTTTCCTCTCAAGTGCTCTTCTCCTCACGGCGATCGTCGAGCAGGCAAATTTGAACTGCAAAACCACACTTTTTTTTTTTCTCAACTGACTCCATGGCGGGAGCCCATTTCAACCATTTTTCATGGCCATTAAGCACAACAAGTCTCTCAGTTCACAAGAAAGCATTTCCAATGTCCAGGGCACAATTTTCCTTTTGCTACCCCTAGTTTTCCAAACTTTTCTTTGTCACAACAGTTTTAAAAGCTGACAAAATGCTGTAATTTTGATGCAGAACAAGGGCATACACTCTCAGGCTTTACTGATCCTTGGTAAACAGTTGGCATTTTAACAGCAGCACATGGACAACCGCACACAGGGGAACATTAGTTAACCTTGCTTCAGCTTTTTGGGCTACCCACTGCCAGATAACCAAAATGCTAGCCCTTTGCCCAAGTGGCCTTTCTTGCATTCCTCCCTAAATTCCAAACCCAAATCCTCAGCAGTGCCTCCATTTTTGTAACCCCTACCCAGTATGCCGTTTGTATCTGACAGCAATACCAGGTGGGCTGGGTCCGGGGAGGAATAGGTCACTCAGCACAAAGGCTAGGTTTGGCTACTCTACACAGGGGCACCCCAGTAACTCCGAACACAGGAAGCAATAACTGTAATGTCCAATACCAGAAGTGGGATTCTCAAGAGTGGCTTTTATTCACATCCAAACAGAATAAACAAAGCATAGATGGACCCCCATGGGGCTACACTCCTAGTAATGCAGATTAAAAGAGACCAGAACACTTCCTCAACACTTTAGCCCTCAGGCTCTGAACCCACTGGGCACACAGCCTGGACTTGCACTCTGCTTTGGGTTACACAGCCTGAACTTGTACACTGTTCTGGGTTTTCCCTGGCTTGGCTCCCTTGCCAGCCACTTGGACACCTTTCATACTTCATGGAAACATTTTCTGGTGGCTCCCTAAACCACCTAAGAGCACCTCGGCTCCATCAGGAAATCTTCCTTTCAATCCCAAGTTTGGGTACTTTCCTCAGGCACTGGCCAAGTACCTGAGAGAAAGCAAAAGGTATCTCAGAGCAAATCCATAGAGGTGAATTTGGTTACTACTGGTGGGGGGGTCTCCCACCTCTCGCTCCCACAATTCATACCCGGCCATTTCTCTGGACAGAAACACGTCATCCTTTAGCACTTTGCTGTGTAGATTTTTGCTAAATGTATTTCACATTCCATCTACTTGCATTGCTTTCCATTTGTGCTGGACTTGAACATACTTTTAAGTGTCATTGTCCATTACTCTAGACCCCCCACTGAGTTAAGCAGTCCAATCCCCACTTTCTTTCTTTCCCTTTGTGCTGGACTTGGACATACTTTTAAGTGGCATAGTCCATTACTCTAGACCCCCCCACTGAGTTAAGCAGTCCAATCCTCACATCTTCCAACTGTACTTGGCTGTCTTTTCCTGACCCCACAGTAACAGTCCCTTTAGTTTCCTTCTGTCCAGGTGAAAACACTTGGCCCTTTTTCAGAGTGAACTCACCCTTTGGTTGCTGGTGCCCCACAGGCATTTCCTCCACAAGGAATCTCTCTCTCTCTTAGAGCTTCTGGTGCCTCAGCACAACTTGAACAGGCAGCTTCTTTCCCTTAGCTGGACCCATGGGGTTTGCCCCCGGAAAACAGGTAAACACCTTCCCCCCATCCCCTCAGGGATGCGGCTACTGAACCATTGAAAGCAGTCTCCACCACTTCAATTACCAGTTCCTGTGTTCCTCTTCAGGTTGAATCACACCCCTTACCAAAAGTAGCTCTTAAACAGAGCTTAAAGCTCTGAGAGCCTGCACACACTCTGCTGCACTACAGTCTCTCTCTCAGACTGCACACAGACTGGCTTCAAATTCCCCAATGTTCCACTCTAACCTCCAACTGCAACATTCCAGTGTGGCTTATACAGCTGCGACAGCTCTAAAATGATGTCATGCCTCAGTCTCAGCTGAGACTGAGAACAGAGTGAGACAGTGTGAAATCCATTTAACTGGAGTGTCACAAGCTGCCTTCCCTGCCTACCACTAGGTCTTACTGGGATTCTAGTGACCCCGGGTAATGGGGGGGTTACACAACCTTAGGATGACAGAACTGCTCACCTTTGGTTCACATCTCCTTGTCCTAAAAACCTGCAAGGTGACACTATTACATCCATAAGAGGCCTTCCAATCAGACCCATAAACTTATAAAAGAGTATTTATGATGACAGTAGTCTCAAAGCTTCTGCTCTGATGCCTAAAAAGGCTGCTGTTTTGATGCTTAACAAAACCATAGATTGCTACCCAAAGACACCTCCTCCCAGAATGCTCTCCAGCAAAGTTTGAATCTCAGATGTACATTCATTCCCTCAGCATGCATGCACCCCTGCCACCACACACACATCAGTTTAGCAAGTCCCCCTCGTTACGCCCACTATGCATTTAAAACAGTTCAGTAGACAATACCATGTGAGACTGAGGACTGACACAGAAAAATAAATTACACTGAGAGATACAGACAAACCCACCATATTCCCAATGAGTTTAACATGCAAACACATACACACACTCACACAGCTTTGCACTTTGCCAAGCTCATCTTCAAGACCCCACACCTTTAAACAAACTCTGGTCAGAGCCAACAAGGCAGCATCATGCTATTTTCAGTGTCAGTGGCTCAACAGGTTGCACACTCACCTCTGAGGCTGGAAAATCAGAAGACTATAAGTTCTATCCCCACACCAGGCACTTGGGTTAAATCCCAATACTGGCACTGTAGTGCAGCACAAGGGGGTTGCTGCACTCCTGAGGTGCCATCTTTTAGATGTGATGTTAAACCGAGGTCCCTTCTGCATGTTATGGTGGATGTTCAGGTGGGAATTAAAGATCCTATGGCACTTCTTGAAAAGAGTAGGGGAATTGTTATTGAAATAACATCAAGTAATAAAGCTTCAAAATACAGAAATCAAGAGAAAAAAACTGTTAAAATCACACATAGTTATGTTGAAATGAAATCAAAAAGTACAGTCAACTCAAAAGAAAGTAAACAAGAAGAACCATTTTTTAATAACAATTTTAACTCAAATTCAGTTATAAGACCTCTGATTATTATTTATATTTAATAAACCAAGAAAAACCCTTCCACCAATTTGTGACTTTTTTAGATGTGTAAGTTAGTAAATCTGAGCTATGTACTTTTCCCATAGCTACGTGTATTAGATTTCCCACCGTCTCATAAGGCATCCATCTCTGGTAAAGGACCCATTGGCATCTAGCTTGCCAAAGATAATATTTTAAAACATAACAAAAAACTACTAATGTATCCATGGAATAGGAAGTTCCTAAATTATGAAAGTGTCCCAAAACTAGGTTGTCATAATTCATATTTGTCAACCATGCCATTTTCCATTTTGAAGCAAGGTAACTCCAAAGGGATTGAGCATATGAGCAATGAAATAAAAAATGTTTAATGGTTTCTTCCTTATTAATACAAGCCTCATATGGGCAGTTTCTTTCACATGTTGCCTTATATTTGTCATTGCCTCTTACATTAATTCTGCCATAAACCATTAACCACAAAAATTCCCACATGTAAGATGGTATTCTGGGGTTATTTAGTTGTTTCAAGACTTTATGATTTTGAGAGGATGGACAATTTTTAAAACAGGGTTCAATGGGATGCACTAAAGTCATAACTATGGTATATACCTGAGGCCTTGTATTGGTAATGATCATCTGTGGTGTTACCCCCATTTATATAATCGTTTTGCAGCAGGGATAAACCAAGATGGAATAGATATGGTACTAATTAATTTAGGCAGGATTGTGTTGCCATTTGGTAATATACCCTGCTAAATTTAGCTTACTCCAATAAGAGTATAGTGCCTCTTCTGATATTAAGCTATATTTAACAGAATGAGTAAAAAATAAAGTAGAGAAAAATATTACCGGATCTATCATACCTAAACCCCCCTTTTTCTTTGTTGAGATACATATAATGGCGTTTAATTGGATTTAATCTATTTCCCCACAGCATTTGAAAAAATATACTATATAATCTTGTCTCCAAATGCTGTGATGGTGGAAAAATCATGGCAACATATAAAACCATAGGAATAAGAAATTGCTTCATAATCTGAATTCGTTTAAGTTTGGCTATTCTCCAATGTCTCCATTTTTGTACTTTAGAATCAACATTAGTTAATGCTAGATCCCAATTAAAAGAGGGAAGATTTTGTGTACCAAAATAGATACCTAAAATTTTAAGTGGTTCAGATGAGATCAAGATCTCTTTTAGACAGATTTGATTCGGGCAGTCAATGACAATAAATAGCCCTTTACATTTTGATATATTTAATTTAGACTTAGAAAAAAGTGGAATAATTAACCATAAAATTCAAAAAAATAGGAATTTGGGTGTAGTCTGAAAAAAATACACAAATATCATCTGCATATGCAGTTATATGAAAAACCTTACTCCTGTCTGGGCCTACAATACCTGTCCATTGAGGAGTATTAGTTAAAAGACACAGTAAAGGGTCCAAAGTAAAGATATATAGGAGAGGGCTAAGAGGACAGCCATGTCTTGCACCTGTTTGTAGTGGGATTCCTGCCATAATGTGGTGTCTAATTATAGGATAGACCTCTGCTCCATGATATAAGGATTTGAGCCACTGTAGTAATTGTGGTGGAATGCCATATGCTTTCAGAGTCAGAAAAAGAAAGGGATGAGAGACCCTATCAAAGGCCTTATACTGGTCAACCGAGAGAAGACATCCCTGACTATTGTGTAATTCCACATAATCAATTAAATCTCTAATAATCATTAGGGCCTCTTGAATTGTATGGTCAGACAGACCACAGAATTGCCAAGAAGATAACACTTTTTTAGCATGGGTTTTTATTCTATTATTTAGAATGATAGCAAAAATGTTATAATCTGTGTTTAAAAGTGTAATTGGTCTCCAATTATCAATTAAAAGTTTGTCTCCAGATTTAAATAGCAAAATCAATAAACCTTCTGTGAACCATGGAGGGTATAGTATGAGTAATGAAAAAATTAAACACTATTACTAAACACTGGGCTAAAAGACCTGAAAAAGATTTATAAAATTCATTGGTCAAACCATCTGACCCAGGCGATGTGCCATTTTTAAAGTCCTAATGGCCTGCTGAATTTCCAAAATTGTAATTGGTTGTATTAGTTGTTTTGTAACATTTGGAGCTGTAGGGATTACTATTGAGGCCAAAAATTGTTTGATATTAGCTTCTGAGGGGGCTTGTGTAGGGATATGGGATAGCATAACATCTTTAATGATATCATGCATCCCTGTTAATGAGGACACAATGTCACCTGATTTATTTCTTAAAGAATCTAGAAAAATTGAATTTTTACAAGTTCAGAAAGCTGCAAAGGTGTCCTCTTTGGGAGTTTTTAATGCTCCATATTGTAGTAAGTTTTTCAAGGTCTGGGCCCTATCATACTGGTACTGTAGCAGGTCTTCCCTAAGTAATTTGATCTGATCTGAATAATCAAATTGAGAAGTATTGGCCAAGGAATATAAGTTTTGGAGCTTCTGCCTGATTTGTAAGTATTTTAAAAATGTTATATTTTCCCTAGTTTTCCCTAGTTTTGAAAAATAATGTTTAAAATCCAATTCTGAGTCTGCCAACCACTCATCTGCCTTTTCATACAAAAAGCAGACAGATAATCTAGCCACTAAAATGTTGGCTACGTGTAGTTTCACTTCCTGAGCATGCAGGATAGAAGAATTCAATTTCCGTCTTGGCCTGACATTTAATGGGCATGAACTAAGAGGAAAGGAACCTAATAATAGCAGATGATCTGAAAAGGTTGTAACTACAGTCTGAAATTGTACATTGGAGAGAGATTTGGAAAAACATTTATAGTCAATGGTAGAAGTATATTTATTCCTTTTAAAAGTAAATTTAGGCCCGGAAGTTTGAAGTGAATTGCAGTTTAAGAGATCTGTATTATCAATTAATTTCTGCAAAGCGTTGGAGTCACAATGTATTTTCTTCCCTTGTGGAACTGCTGTGGCAGGTGAAGATTGTAAAGTGCAATTAAAATCTCCACAAAGAAAGACCTTATAAGTAGTAAGCAGATATGGTTTCAAACTGTTAAAAGAGCTACTCATTCAGATTTAATTTGTGAGCCATAGATGTTTATAAATCGACAATGCAATTGTCTCCACATACCATCCAAAATTAGAGACCTCCCAGGGACTAGATCAATGAGTTTGATTAATGTAAAATTAAGTGAGTGAAATAGAAAACCCACACCATCTGAAGAGGCAGTGCCAAAGGACCAAAAAGAAGGCCCCCACACCCATTCTCTTTGAAAGAACCTTGCTTGATCACTGGTATACATCCATGTCTCTTGTAAAAAACAGATGTCAATATTATGATCATGAATATACTGATAAACTATCACCCTTTTTTTATAGTTCAATAAACTATGAACATTTAATGAACCAACACGGAAAGAAGCCATACAGAAATTTCATCAGTGAATTCAAGACTCTTTTTTTCTTTTTTTTTCCTTTATAATCAGATCTGTTCAGTGACTTGGTACTAGCTTCTGTTTTTGTTGATTGAGAGTCTGAGTCTCCCAAATCCATTTCAGTATCTCCCCATTGGGAAGGTAAAATAGAAAAGGAGTTTTCCAGCTCTAGATCTACCAGAGGTTGGGCCTGTCCCCCTTTCAAACTCCTGGCCTATCTATGAACCGGAACAGTAATGAAAGGTGATGGGTGAGTAGTACCAGCTACACCTTCTGCAATATCAGTATAACATACAGGAAGAGAGGTATCTGGTGGCAGAACTGCAGAAAGGGGGGTAGGGGGGTTCCACTACTACCTGTACAGGAGGGTCTGGGAGTGGAGAGGACAAAGGAGGGGGAGATTCCTTAGGTGGAGGCCTGATCAGGGTCTCCGATGCTAATGGTTTGGCAGGTTTAGAGGAAACTGAATTCTGGGCATTCTGTATAAGAAGGTCTGGGCTCAAGCAAGAGGCTTTATTTTTAGCAGCCCAGGGACATTCTGCAAAGACATGTCCTGTCTCCTCACAGAGGTCACATCTAGTAAGATTTGCACACAGGAAAGCTATATGCCCAATCTCCCCACAGTTGTCACACCTGGGCCTATCACAAGAGCTTAAAAGATGTGTTTTAGAGCCACATTTGTAGCAAGCCCAAGGTTGACCTGCATAAAAACAAACTCTTCTATCCCTGCCTAGCAAAAAGGAATTCGGAATATGTTCCACACCAGCTTCAGATTGTCTGAGCTTGATTTTATAACGCCAACCTCCTGTCCAGAACAGCTAAGTGTCCAAAATAGCCTCAGGGGGACTCAGCACATCACAGTTCTGACTAAGCCAGTAAGTTTTGTCTTCTACATGGACCCCTCATTTCTGAACATCACAGCAACATATTTTATTAACGGTTTAGTCAAAGGAATGATTAAAAAGGGGGTCCATGTAGGAGAAAACTTAACCTGGTTGTACCGTTCCCAAAACATGTCCAACCCATAAACAGTTCTGAAGCTGATGTCAAAATTATCTTCTCCAGAAATATTGATAAAGGCAAAGACATCTTTGGGGGAAAACTTCAAGGAGTCTTTTAACAATAATTTCCCTACATAATGCCTATCAGGGCAACTTCTAAACCCCCTTTATATTGTATGTGAACTGCATTATGTCTTGGACAGCTTCTTTCTTTATTTTCAAAAAAAGATCAGAAAGAATAGGTTTAGTTGGCTCTGCAGAGGCCAGAGGATCTTCAGGAACTGGTATGGATGCCTCAGTATTTGAAATATCTGGTAATGTCTGATCTGCAGAGTTTGTATCTTGTAATGGAACAACAGGGGGAGAAAACACTGCATCATGTGTCGTAGTTCCTTCTGGTAGTCCCACTGGTAGAGTAGAATCAGAAACTTTAGGGTGCCATTCAGGAGAATTTTGCATAAAGTTGAGTGTGGGATCCCAATCAGGGGTAGGAATCCAAATACCTGTAGCAGTTCTTGTCCAACCCACCTCACTTAAAGCTTTCTGGGGAGACCAGTTGTCATCTGAGGTTTTAGTAGATTGTATGGCTTTAATTTCCCGTATTGCAGACCCATAGGAAGTCTCTGTAAGTGAAGGATTAATCCTAGGTTTGTTTAACATAGGAAAGGTGGAGGAAAGCAGCTTTGCTTCCGGTGTAGTGGAAGCAGTGTGTTCGTTTACATAGTCTACACAGGACCCGGGCTGTGGGTCTGATTTTTTAAAAGAGAAGACGGTCAGTCCATCCTGCTTGGTTGGAGAAGTCTGGTAAATAATGTCAGCATTTTGTGCAAGTGAGGGCTTTGCAGGTAGCATAGCTCTAAACACAAAACCTGCAGTTGAGAGAGAGTAGGGCGGGAGAGCTCTCCTAGATCCACCTGACCATCAGGCAGCACAGGCATTGCTGAGTGAGCCGTAATTACAGTACCCTCAGAGACAGATGTCTCTACTTGCACCGAAGAATTGTGAGGCAAAACAGTGGGTTTCTCCAGCTTTCGGCATGAGTGATCGATAACCTCTTTACTGCCAGCTGGAGAAACTAAAGTCTCAGGATTTACAGAAGCATTTCCAATAGAAAAAGATGTGTCAGTCTTACCTTGCCCTGCAAGGTGTGCTTCAGCTGCCACGCCATTCCGGAATGCAGACTCAGCAGCAGTCGAGCCCGGCATCTTGACAGCAAGCTCAGGTGCTTGAAAGCGGGTTAGTTTTGCAACCAAGTGCTCGGTTTCACATAGATGTCTCTCCTTTTCTGCATTTAGCAGCTCTTTTAGGGTTTTCTCATCCAGTTCAACATCAGGCTTATTCTGTACAAAAAGTGTAACTTAGGGTTGGTGCACATTTAAATCATTGTCAGCGGGTAACGATACTAATTCTCCAACTTGCTGAAAGGCAGACATTACATCCATAAATACCTCAGAATCCTCCAAAATAATTTCTTCAGAAGAAAATCTCTCCCCTCCATTCGGGACATCCTGCTCTCCTGGCATTCCACTCGAAGTGGCCATGGCTCACAGACAGCAAGTCCCCCTACTGCCAGCAATGCAGTAGGGGAATGTTTTATTTAAAGAAAAATGTGTGCAGTACATTCAATAAACAAAATACAATGTCAACTTTACAGAAACTGTAAATAAGGTTTGCAAGAAAGACAAAAGGAAATCAACCCACAAATAAAACCAATAAACAAGGGTGAGGGGGGAAAAAAGGAAAAAGAAGTCAAAAGAAACATTTCAGTTTAAATGGAGCAAAATAAATGCTTACTAATACAGAGAGGAAAAAAGAAAAACATCTTCAGGGTACTGCAGTTTCAGTCCATGCACAGTTGTTCCAATATGAACTGTATACAACAGAAGTCAACAACTTTTTTTCCGCATTTTGGATTACCACAAGGCTAGAAACAATCTGTGCAACTATTTGCATTGCAGAAAACACTTTCTGTTGCAGGAAAAAGGTGCACCTGGCCTGCCTTAAATAATAGCGGCAGGATGCAAAGATGAGACATAAGGTCCCTGTGTGATATTTCTGTAATCTGGGGGGTGTATATCCCGTACACCAGGATATCATATGTTACATTCTGAAGTGCCTTTTCTTTCCATTTATGTAAAAGGAGGGTCCAAACAACTTCACTATATGGGCAATCAATAAAAAAATGTTGCATGGTTTCCAGTACCGCTGTGCAAGAGTCTCGGGGGCATATTCGCTCCTCTACTGATTTATGTTTTAGGTTGTTCTTGACACCCAGTCTTCCATGACAAGCTAGCCAGGAGATATCCCAAAATGTGTGGGATCCTGGGGTCAGTTAACTGAGAGAAGGCATTTAATTCCAGAAAGGAGCCTTGTGTTGATACTATCTGTGGTAAGTCAGAAAATGGGTATCTAAAACAAAGTTACAAAGCTGTCTCCTGGTTTTAGTCAATATATGTGCAAGGGAGAGTTTCCATTGCCGGATCTTCAGAAAGGGGGGGAAGAGGAAGCTGGGGATACCTAGTTTTCTGAAGTTCCTAGGGATGTCATGCAGGAGTTGTTGCCATATTTGGCATACCTTAGTGGTAAAAGAATATATAATTAAATGACAAAATAGGGGTGGATCATGGAGTAAGTGGCGTATCGTGATTTTCAGGAATAGGCTATGGAAAAATACTACCAGGTTCAGCATCCTTACCCCACCATGACAATAATCCATGTATGTGTATGATCTTTTTATGGAATTTAAACAGCTGCCCCAGAAGCCTTGAAAAAAAGTATTATAAACTCTTGCCTCCAGAGAAAAAGGGACCAGAAACACTGATGCCACGTGTAAGAAGAGGGGAAGTATTAAAGTTTTCAATAAAAACACTTTTTTCCATTTTGCAATGCTATGTCCTTTCCAAAAGGAAAGGGAGTGTGCTGCTCTATTTAATACTATATTCCAGTTATAGCTGGCATCATCTGAGGTGCCATAATGTAATCCCAGGATTTGTATTGGAGCGATTGCCAGAGGGATATCTACAATATGCGTTGGTAAGTCCATGCTAGCTGAAGCTGGCACCACTAGTGCTGTGCTTTTTACTATATTTATTTGGGAGCCTGAAGCTGTCTCAAATGCTTTGAAAATAGGGGGAAGTACTATCTCCTGAAGATAGGGGGTAGTACAAATGCACAAATCATCAGCATATGCACATACTGGAGGTAGAGGTCTTCCAATGGGGGAAGAGATTCTAGGTAGAGATGGGTGCAGCAGTAGGGTTCATAATAAAGGGTCCAGTTGGAAAATATATAAAAGAGGACTTAAGGGGCAGCCCTGTCGTACTCCTCTAAGGCCTAAAAAAAGGGGGGCATGGAAAACCATTTATATGGGGTTGTATCCAAGCAGTACTATATAAGAGTTTAAGCCAAGAGATGAATTTCTGGGGAACATGGTAGTGTGCAAGAACCTGGAACAAATAAACATGGCTGACCCGGTCAAAAGCCTTTTCTTGGTCCAATGAGAGTAACAGGGCAGGTGAAGAGGGGGTACTGTTTGAAATAATGTCTCGAATGAGGGATTGGTTGGAAAGGATAGATCTGCCGGGAAGGGCACAAGTCTGCACCTCAGAAATAATCTGAGCAGCAACAGGGAGCATCCTATTGAGCAAGATGGAAGTGAATATTTTATAGTCTACATTTAGCAGACTTAGTGGTCTCCAGTTCTGTATATTGGCTCTGTTCCCTTTCTTGAATAATAAAATCATAATAGCATCAGAAAATCCTTTAGGAGTAGAATTAGTGCTTATGATGGTATTATATATTAACGTCACAAAGGGGGCAACAAATAACATAAACTGTATATATAATTCTGCAGTAAGACCATCAGATCCAGGGGAAGAGCACTTATTTTGGCGTTTTATAGCCTGCTGGGTTTCCTCTGGTGTTATAGGTTTAAGGAGATGTTTCAACGTATCTTGGGATGGAGGAGGAATAGAAATACCTGAAAGGAAAGGTGTGATACTATCCACAGGAGTTGTGGTGCCAAACATTGTAGCTAGATAAGAGCTGGCGATACGCTTTATGTCCAGCAAGAAATTGTGGGGGGTATTGGAAGCAGGATCAAAAAGTTCCTCTATGTGGGTTGCATTTACCCTGTCAGAGCAACTTTTATAGATATCTGAGGAGGGACCGGAGCCTTGTGTCCCATGTTGAGCTTCCATCCGTAAAGAATGTGCTCGGTGATACTGGAACTGTTCCATTTCTTCCTTAATGGACTTTATTGTGTGAGAGTAGTCCATGTGGGATGTGAAAGAAAGAGATATGGCCTGTTGTAGTTTTTGTCTGAGAGTGAGGTATCAAAGATACGAACTCAGTGTTCTCTTCCTCCCTGTATGTAGGAAGAAAATCTTGATATCACTCTTGGTGTCTTCCCACCATTGTAGAGAGGAATGATATGCTTCCAATACGGACAGCTGGGCCCTTACAAGGTCTGTGCAATGCATTGAAATGGCTGGGTCTGTCAACAATGAACTATTCAATTTCCACCTAGAGTGGGGTTGACCAGGAAAGGAGTTCCCTGAGGGAGAGCAAACCAGAGAGATCTCCAGATGGTCTGAAGTCTCACAGGGTATGATTCTTGCCTGAATGACTGAAATATTCCATGAGACAAAAAGAAAATCTATCCTGGTAGCATATGGGCCTCTATGATAGGTTTTGGTACCTGGACCATGTAAAGCGTTATGTCCATCTATGAAGGCCGCAGTCTGAATAATTTTGTTTAGGGCAATAGAATCTGCGAAAAGTTTTTGGGTGGAGCCGCCCCGATCTGAGAGAGTAAGACCACAGTTGAAATCGCCTCCCATATAGATTTGCTGGTTGGAATACAGGTATGGGTGTATTTTGTTAAATAAGTCTGTTCTGGAGGCAATGCTCTGGGGGGCATATACATTAATGAGCCTGAGTTTGTGTTGTTGGTATGTACAGTCTACAAGCATGGCTCATCCTGGTATTATGTCTACCAACCAGGAAATTTGGAAATTAAAATTTGCAAACAAAATACCTAGGCCGTCACACCTATCCTCTCCATATGACCAGAAGGAAGAGCCCTGATGCCAACTAGTTTTAATTTGAGAACGCTCATGAGGAGATTTCAAACGGGTATCCTGGAGAAAATAGATGTCATGGTGTAAGTCAGAAAGGTACTGCATTGTAGAGAGTTGTTTTCTATAGGATTTAATGCTGCATGCATTTAGGGTGAAGCAGCGGAGTCCTTGGTGGTGGCTTATCCCAGAAAGTACAGTGCCATTCTGGAGGAGCTAGTGTCAGGTAATGTTAGCATGGGTCCTACTCCATCTGCTGAAGGGGAGTCAAGCTGGGAGTCAGAGGAGAAGTCCATACGGGAGGAAGAGGCTAGAGAAGAATCCAGTCTCCATCTTCCCCTTCCGTGTCTCCCCATTGTCGCTCTCTGGCCAAGGCCTGAAATTTATTCCTCATGATAATTGTTCTCCTGGGGTGGAAGCTTCTGCTTTTCATTTGCCTTTACCCCGTTTAGAAGGTGGGATTACCACAAAGTGGTCTGAGTCCTTTGGTGGGGGAGGAGGCATGGTAGCCTGGGTACTAGCAGGGACTGATTCAGAAGGGGGTACTGCTGCTATAGGGGTGCCAGGGGACTTGGGAATGACCCCTTGTCCAGCCGTAGGTTCAGGCTCTTGTGGGAGAGGAGGTTCTTGTGCCAGGGTAGAAGTGGCAGGGGCCAGGACCGCCTTGTGGCGTAAGACCTGAGTCTGGGAATCCATTATAAGTGTTATCTGGCCCTGGGGAGGGCGGTCAAGCCTATTATGATCCGCCCAAGGGCACTGGTGATAGGAGTGCTCCGGCTCATCACACAGATTGCAGTATAGAGGGTTTGGACAACCTAAACTCACATGTCCATAGGATAAGCACAAAGTACATCTGGGCTTGTCGCAAGTGCTGCTCAGGTGGGTGCGAGAACCGCACTTATGACAAGTCCATGGTTGTCCAGGGTAAAAACATAAGCCTATGCCCCTGCCTATGTGAAAGCTGCCTGGTAAATGAGAGATAACTTTATCCGTGTTTTTAAGTTGTACCTTTACTTTCCATCCCCAAGTCCATACTAGGTCCTCGTCCAAAATAGGTCGAGGGACCTCTAGTATATCAGAGCGCTGCCTAAGCCACTACTGGACATCCGCTATGCTCACCCCCTCGCTATGAAACAGTAAGATAACAATTTTCACTGTTGGTTTCATGAGGGGGATGACCATAAAGGGAGCCCAGAGTGGCAGATGTTTTACATGCTCATATTTCTCCCAGAATTTCTCCAAAGTGTACACATTTTTAAAACTTAAGTCATACACAGATTCCCCATGCACATGAATGAAAGCAAATAATTCTGTTGCCCCATCCCTAAAGAGTCCCGCAACATACTATGCAATACAGTTCTTCTGTCAGGGCTTGTAGCAATGTACCCCATGAACTTCATACATACAGCATTCCTTCGCTGTGCTGGCTCACCTAAGTTTGTGAACAGATCACTGAGTTTAAATGGGGTCGAGTTAGTGCCCTCACCTGCAGGCTGCAGACCAAATGGCTCAGATGTACCAGCTAAATTATGTTCTGAAGTTGAGGAGGATGAAGTAGATTCACATCTGGCTGAGTTGGGGCCCGTGACAGTATCTGTGATGTCAGGTGTTGTTCGGGAGATAGCAGGTGTGCTTGAAGAATTACTAGGGAAAGATACTGGTTCTGGAGCTGTTTTCATCGGTAATGGTGAGTCTTCTGAAGATTGGAGTTCATTGCATGCCTCAGAAATGATTTCCTGGGCTGAAACAGCCCTTGGGGAGGTCCAGGGTGCTCCTTCTGAATGTTGCTGCCAGCCGACAGCATGGAGCGCTGCCGTGGGTAACCAAATGCTCTCAATGTCCTCTGCAGTGCGATGACTGTCCCATAGATGCAAAGAGAGAGGAGCTTCTGATGCAGAGTTTGTGGCATTTCTGGTGCTAGGAGTCATATCAGAAGTGGCTGCTGCAGGGTAAGTTGACAAAAAAGGCTGTGAGGAAAACTGTGAATCAGAGTGCATTAGACCAATAAGAAAGTCCTTGTGTGCAAAATACATGCTTCGCAGATAATTTTCTGTGTCATTAGAAGTGCTCTGAGTTCCTGAAACTGGGTAAAGTGGTGTCTGAGGCAAGTCTTCTTGATGATTGTCTGGCAATTCATTTAAAGTGGTACCTTCAGTATTTCTTTCTGCAGATTGCAGCCTTGTAGGTTCTTCAGAGGTAATGTCAGGTATTCTTGACTCCATGGGTGAAGCTGTAGTCAGGTCAGAATCCAAAATATCTCCAGCCATTCCACCAGCAACCACACTGTCATCCGCCATCTTGGTACCGCAGACAAAAGGGTCCCCTCTGCTCACAGGAAGCAAGGCACCCTGCAGGCAAAGAGTAGGGGAATTTCCCCTATGTCCTGGCCAGTTTCCCCCATCCACTAAAATACCACCAACAACTTCATTGGGTTCAATTTCAGTTGGTTACCATCTGTACCCACCTCCAGTCACCCCTGAAAAAAGGACTTCTAGTTTCAGTGGTCCTACCTGGCCAACAAAATTCAACAAATAAATAAATTTTAAAGGGGTTAGGAGCGATCAGCTCGATATTTTGTTTAAAACTGGCAGCCAATAACAGTATCCACCTGTGATTGCTGGCCCTGTTAAAGTTAACACATTCTCTGGTGTGCAGGGGTACAACCCACCCTCTTGCCACCAGGCCCGTTAATAAAAAAATCATTCCCTGGTGTGCAGTGGCACCACTGTTGTCCAATCGCCTGTCCCAGTAGTAACTAATAATTCTTTTGCTGCAGTATAAGGCCTGTCTGGTCCAGTGGTATGGAGGGATGAGGGGCTAGGTGCCTTATTGCCCGCCATATCAGTGACCTGAGTTCAGTAACATGCCAGGTTGCCAGGGGTCGGAAAGCAGACTGAATGTTTATCACATAGCTATCCTGCCCCTGCATGGGAAGGCATGCTGACTTGACCTTTGGCTTCCCCCAGGTGAAGGCAGGAACTCAAGAGGGGAAAATGCAGAAATGGCTAGTGCAGGCTCCATAAGGCCCTACCCAGCTACCTCTGTCCCACATGACCACCTGGATGACTGGCTCAGTTGTGGATGTAAGTGACTAGGTGGGGGAGAAGAATGGCTCTCCACTTTCTGGCCACCCTATCATGGGAAGGGAGGCAATACATGGGAACTTTAGGCTCTATGGTTTGGGGCAGGGGAGTGATGGACAGGGGAGGTAGGAATAGGGCTGAGAGCATGCCCGAGTCAATTGGCAAGGCAAAAGGTTTTATGGAGGGGGGAATGCTGCAGTATGTATGACCTTAACAGGGTGCAGCTGCACTGTTACAGTAAACCTATCAAGTATAGGTAATATGTACAGGGTCTCTTACCGGCCAGTACTACAGAACCAGAGGTAGGAGTCATAAAGGGATGACATTTCTTAAACCTGTACAATAAAATAGAAGAAAGGGGTCACAAAGGATCCTCAGTCCTTAGAGAATTACTAGGTAGGATAAGACAGGTTAGACATATTGTAATACTTCTCTGATGGGGAAAGATTTCACATCCTGTGAAACCTGTGAAAGTAAAGAAAAGGTTTATATGGAGTAAATACAGTAGTGGGAACAATAGAGTGCAGAGAGATGAAATGGGTATAGTACAATGTAAGAGGTAAACAATATAGCTGTAGAGGGAAAGGTATACAATTAAATGAAGTAAAAGATACAGAGACATGCTTAATTTAAACAGTATGCTAAGATCAGTAACTGTTTACCATGAGTGTCAAAAACAAAACACAAAAACACAAAAAAACAAAATAATGAAACATTTGTTACCATTGGAAAAGCTGTTCCTGTGTTTTCACCTTGGCTTGCATGTTGTTTTTAGCGTGTGGTGTATATCATTTTGACATTTCTGTATAAATGAGATGCACATTTGTATCCCTCAGACCTGTCCTCTGTGGAAGGGCCACTGAAGGCTTGAAGTGCTGGCCCGAATGTGTGCATGCCAGGCATCTTGCCGGAAAATAAATATTGCACTTTGCATTTAAAACTGAACCTAAGAGTGCTGAGCATTCTTTTTTGTTATTACAAGCTGGCTGCTTTGCTTATGCACCACCTTTTCCATTACTAGTGTACCACTCTACACTACTTACACTATAGCCACAGCACCGGCCCCTGACTGTCACAGGACTGACCATCCCACCCCTAACAGTCGCAGGACTGTACCCCCTCAGACAGTCACAGGACTGACACGCTCCACTGTCAGTCATAGCACTGGGCACCCATGCCTGACAGTCACAGAACTTATCCCATTTCCCAACAATCACAGCGCTACACCCCAACACCATGACATCATTATACCCATATCCCTGACAGTCACATGCATGACACTTTCCACAGACAGTCACAGCAGTAATCCCCACTCCTGCCAGTCATAACACTGTACATCACAGCACTGATGACCACCCAACACAGTCTGGACTGCAACACCACCCCGCCCCGAACAGTCACTTAGTTTGGTGCCTTATGCAACCTTCCTGCTGCATGTACAACTTCTTGCAAATGCTTCTGTCCCTCAACATTGTAGAATTGTACAGAAGCAGACCTCCCAAAAGTCAGAGGAATGACCCTCACCCTGATAGTCACATAAATGACACCCTATCCATGACTGTTACATAACAGACCCTCCTCCCGACAATCACTGGACTGTACCACCACTCTAACAGTTACAGTACTAACACCATCCACCATCAGTCACAGCAATGACCACCCCCCAACAGTCATTGAATTGGACCATACCCCCCCACAGTCACAGAACAATCCCCCAGTCACAGGATTGTTTTACCCTCTTCACAGTCACAGGACTGTACCCCCAGTAACAGGACTGTATCACCCTCCCCACAAGCATGGGATTGACCCCCGTCACAGGACTGTATCACCTCACTGACAATCACAGGACTGACACCCTCCATTGACAGTCTTGACAATGACTACCCACCTCTGGCAGTCGCAGCACTGATCCACACCCCTGAGAGTCACAACACTTTCTCAGCATTCCCAACAGTCACAGAACTGCTCTACTACTCCCTCAACCTGGCAGTCACAGCAATGACCATACACCCCTGAGAGTCACATCACTGATCCCCATCCCCCCATAGTGACAGCACTAGTCGCAGCACTGCACCCCATCCCATCTTACAGCACTGATCATCAATCCCCAACAGTCACAGCACAACCACCTCATCCCCAAATGTCATAGAACTAACACCCCCTTCCATCAGTCACAGCACTAATTCCAATCCCCTGACAATGACAGCACTGACCTACTATTTCTAATGGTTACCACACTGACCCCCATCCACAACAGCCACAGAACTGCCTCCTCACCTCCCTGACAGTCACAGAACTGTATCATTCCTTCAATAGTCACAGAACTAACACCTTCCACTGTCAGTCACAGTGGACACCTACCCTACAGTCACAGTGCTGATCCTCATCCCCCAACAGTGACAGCACTTACCTCTAACCCCAACAGTCACAGCACTACTCACCACCACAGTCAAAGCACTATCCCCCTACATCCATGACAGTCACAGTGGTCACCTACCCGACAGTCACAGTGCTGATCCTCATCCCCCAACAGTGACAGCACTTACCTCTAACCCCAACAGTCACAGCACTACCCACCACCACAGTCAAAGCACTATCCCCCTACATCTACAACAGTCACAGGGCTGATACCTTGTGCAGACAGACACAGGAGTAATCCCCACCTTCACAGTCACAACACTCCCCCCACTCCCAAAAGTTACAGCCCTGCCCCCCACCTGGCAGTCACAGCACTGGCCACCCACCCCTTGACAATAACTGCACTGGCTCCCCACCCTCAACCGTTAAAGCACCGACACCCCCAACCACAGCAATCACATTACTGACCCCCACCATTAACTCAACACTGCCTCTGAACCTCTCTCAACAGTCATAGTATGTCCCTTTCCCCTTACAGCAATACAGCTGACAGTCACAGCACTGACAACCAGCCACTGGCAGTCCCAGAGCTGACCGCACCTCAGTCGTACCCTTACAGCAATGCAGCCGACAGTCACAGCACTGACAACCAGCCGCTGGCAGTCCCAGAGCTGGCCACATCTCAGTTGTACCCTTACTGCAATGCAACCAACAGTCACAGCACTGACAACCAGCCACTGGCAGTCCCAGAGCTGACCACACCTCAGTTGTACCCTTACAGCAATGCAGCCTACAGTCACAGCACTGACAACCAGCCACTGGCAGTCCCAGAGCTGGCCACACCTCAGTCTTCCCCTTACAGCAATGCAACCAACAGTCACAGCACTGACAACCAGCCACTGGCAGTCCCAGAGCTGACCACACCTCAGTCATACCCTTACAGCAATGCAACCAACAGTCACAGCACTGACAACCAGCCGCTGGAAGTCCCAGAGCTGACCACACCTCAGTCATTACATTTTAAAAATAAGTTGTTTAAGTACTGGCAATCCATCATGGAGCGTGCAGAGGACGAAACTGATGCAGGCCAACTAGCCGAATTCTGGTAGATTTTGTGTTAGGCTAGTAAGATTTTCCTTTAACTAGCCTTGAAAGTTTGTAGAATGTAACCAATAAGTACTTCAGCTGGGCTAGTGAAAGAGTCTGTGGGGCTACTAAATTTTCCCAGTCACTAGACTTGCTGGCTAGTGGCTGCAAAACTTAATTTAGAGCCCTGGAGTGGGCCATACCATGTACAAGATGGCCTCCCCCACCCTCTTCTGGTTTTACTGATTTTAATTTATGAAAGTGGTAATTTGTAGACTAGAAATTTGTTATGTTCCTTTGTCATGTTATGATAGATTTGTTGCTGTTGTGCTGCACCCAGAGCCTCTGGTACTGCGCACCTGAAAAATAAAATTTCCCTTGCCTTGCCTCTAGACATTCCTGCCAGTGACCAGCCCTAAAGCTGAACACCCTGCTAGGAGTAGGAAAACCTGCATCCCAGTACCACCCCCCAACAGGACCACTCTTCCAGTACCAGTGCAGCTCTGTATATTAAACTTTACATTGCTTGTTAAAGAGGCTTCTGGAATGTATAATTTCACAGCTGCTTAAGTAAGCAATTCAAAGAAGAAGCATTTGCATGTAACCCCTAGGTGGCACTACTTCTAGGATTACAATACCTGCCTGTATAACAATCCACAGGTTTAGGGGCCTGGGTTTGTAACTAGCCAGTACCAGGGTTTGCCCACCCACAGTAAACACAGTGTTTTGGTGCCTCCACTCAGAGTAAGGTGTCAGTGGGTATTTATTAAATTTGTTACAACCCTCTGGGAAGCTATAACTACCCACTATCCCACCTAGTGGCCCTATACCTTGGAACAAGCAGTAATGTCTCGCAACATTCACAATACATTTGTCAACAGATACTAATGATATGCTCATAGGTTTCCCACTTACAGAGGTCTGGGCTTCAGTGTGACCTCCTGGACCCCCCTGCAAACAATGGTTATCAGGCATGCACATTCAGGAATATTCTAAACACAGTAATAGACCACCAGTCTGCAGATATCATATATCCATGGTAGCTCTCACCCTTAAAAAAATAGTTCTGCTACATTGGTTGGATGACCAAGTTATTACATATGAAGAATGGCTGAGTGATTTATTATTTAATCTTTGCATTGAGCATATGAAAGCTAGACTTAATGGCTTTCTTCCTCGTTTCGAGAAGATTTGGGGAAGCTTTCAGACGCTAGACTCACTTCAGACTGGGGTCTCAACACAGTTGCTCTCAACTTTAACCTCTTGATTGTCTGTACTCCAAGTGATGCATAGATTTTTAGTATTTTTGGGGTTTCGATGTGCCAAGCTGTGGGTTGGGGTGGGGGAGACTTTAGCATGGAGAACTTCACCTGTCTGTTGATTTTTGTATTTTCACTTTTATAGTTCATGTTAAAGTCCTTTTTCTGTCACTAAAATTTAATAAAGACTTAATTTCAACAACAAAAAAGTAACAGGCTATCAGTAAACATGCGTGAGGCAATATAACATTGCAACACAAATCAGGTTTATTTAGGGGGAGCATAACAAGGAAGGGGCAAATCAGGCCAAATGATTTTATCCTTACTGGCTTGAGCCAGGATACTGGCATGCATTTAGTCCCACTTTGCAGCCCCATAAATATATTGGGTACCCAGATAGAAAACAGGTTAACCTAAACGGCGACCAGGGTTGCAGCCTTGTTGGAGCCCTTGATGAAAGAAGACATGATGATTTGGCATGCAGTTTTATTTGTATCCGGTGGCTGGATGGCCCAGTCTCCTGAACCATTAAACTGGCAGTTAAATGGAGATTAGGTGGTATCACAATGATTCTTAAAGCTTGTTGCAGGGAGCTACCCTGATTTCTACTCACTATACCCAGACACTGGAGATGAGCCGATGAAATAAGACCCATGGAGATGTTTCTTGAAGTAGGAGGGAGAGTTCCATTGTGGTCCTCGTCGAGCAGCTGGTCTGGTGATGCAGAAGCAAACAACTCGGGCTGATTTCTCATAGCCCAAGGCCAAACAGCTAAACGGAGTCAATGAGCTGAAACTGAGAACCAGACATCTCAAACTGGCTGGCCGCACAAACACTTCAGCAACTTATACACATCTATATGTAAGGGTGCAGCTGGTTCCTCTCTGGTCTTTACAGTCAGCTTGCAGACTGATCTGCAATACTACCTTTTGCTGCACAAATCCCCTGCTGCTGCATACCACAGCTTGCACTGACTGATACACCTCGGACACTGTGGACTGAACTGCCAAGAAAAGTCTAGGCCCACCAGACCTAACCTCTGAGAGATGGCCGGTTCCCCAGAGGCTCACACTCCAAACTCCTGGGCAGACCTGGCAAATCTCCACCATTTCTGCAGTTACCCTCTTTTATATGGGGCTAAGATCCAGGAATCTCATTGGCTGTCAAAACTGTCCCAAATTGTCCCAGTCTCTTAATTGGCTTGCTTTTTGGTGTCTAGAAAAGGTCCTCCTTTTTTCCCACAAGTCTTTATTAATCCCCATAAGTGTCTGGTCAAAAGATCGAGGCTCTTGATTGGTTATTTAACTGCACAATGGTGGCTGCTGCATAGTCCTAAACACACATTTTACTGCAGTCCCAATATAACTGTCCTGGTGCAGCCAGAATAAACACTATTCTTACATAAATTCCCCACAGTTACATAGACCCAGCATTTCTCTTTTAAACACATTTATTAATCTCTCCCATATGTGCCTTGTTTCTGTGTCATTGCCTTGCAAATACAGCACCCCTCTAAAATCGGCAGCAGCTCATTAATATTGATTAGGGCTTCACTGCCTTTGCCTTTGCCCTTTAATACTGGTTTCCCAGAGGCAACGCTTCAGGCGCTTGCCTTACACTTATTTAAAAACACTTTCCCTGCCCTTGCTATATGTCCCCGGTGCCTTTTTAACTAAAATACTGTGCACCAGGATCCACAGGAACACCTTCTGACTTTTGACTGCAACCGGCGGTCACAAACAGTGTGCCTCTCAAAAGTATGTGCAGCAGCTACACAACTGAAATGCCGGCCACTCACAGAATGCGCTCCAGGAGCCCAGCAGGGCTCAAATGAGGTAATAGGGCTGCCTGGGGAACCTTGGGGGGCTCACAGAACATGGGCCAGGTGGTTACCCTGGAGATTCATCAGGAGGATGCCCAAGAGGTACAGCAGACATACAGGAAGACTACCAGGTAAGCCCCCAAAGGGGGGTTACATACAGTCTCTCAGTACTGGTGCTGTGCACCCACAAAGGACTAGCAGCTACAGTCCCTCAGGTCTGTGGCTGGAAGGTAAGAATCTGAAGTCTTCAGCTGAGCACCCTGCTAGGATTAGGAAAACCCACATCCCAGTCACCACCCCCACCAGACCACTCTTCCAGTACCAGTACAGCTCTAGATCAATGTCAAATAGCAGGAATGAAGAACTACACCTGCTTTGTGTCCCACTTTGAAGAACAGCTATTCGACAAAGATCCTTTTCCTCCCGTACCCCACTGTGGCTTAATGAGATCCCAGCTAACATTCTAAATGATGCTAAGCCTAGAACTTTCAAAACTGAACTTAAGCAGTTTCTACTGCAAAAGAATAGCTGTGAGTGCTCAACTGTTCAGAGTGGTTCTCCAGAGCCTGCACTAATCCTGCCATCTAGCAACTACTCATGGTCTCACTCATGCAATCCACCCCTCCCCACTCCCTACCCCTGTTCCCCAAACTATGCTACCTCATGCTCCATAGCTCTTATTCTGCTAGTGGTTGTGCTCTCTCATTTGTCTCATGCCTCATCGCCTCTCTCCCAGTCTCTCCCCTCCCCACCCTCTTTTCTCCATCAGTCTCCACTCTTCATGATACCACCCTCCACTGCTTGGTCTCTACCTCCTTCCCTCTCCCTCCTTCCCTCCCTCCTTCTGTCTCTCTCTCTCTCTTTCTCTCTAAAACCACCTTCTCCCATCTTACCACTCTATCTCACATGCACCATCCCCAGTTCCTCAGCTCTAAAACTGTAATGCATTGTGACAAGGCTCCTATTGGGCTGCTCTATTCCCACATCACTCTCTTCCTAGCCTACATTTTCATTTCTCTCATATACTTCCTTATGCCATACAGCACTTAGTATTAACCCTTAATGAAACTCATAAGAAACTCCTAGCTGTTTTCTATGCTTTTGATACTTCCTGTACTGATAATTCAGCTATGTTTGTATTTTGTTCTGTGAATTCAGTTATGTACTGATAACTGAACTATGTCTGTATTTGTACTGTGAATTCAATTATGTCTGTCTTTGTACTGTTTAATGGATGTGGACCCTTTGTAAAAGAGTTCTTACTCAAAGGTTGTTTCTGAAATTCCAATAAATAAGTAAATAAATAAATAAATAAAATGTCTGCAGTTTAAAAAGAAGGCTTTTGAATCTGCTGCATTAACCGCCTAGTTCCACATGGCATGTGTGCTGTTTTATTAAAACTGGTTTTGAAATAATAGTTTGTCACCAATTATTGTGAGTTTACCCAAAGAACTGTGTCTGGTCTTCTCTGTCCTGCTGCAGTCTAGGCTACTGTACTAATGATGTCATTTGCTGTGTCATTCTACAAGCCGGTATCCATCTGCTGAACAGCTCAAAAGGGTCCTGCAGCATGTGAGTAGTGTACTAGTATTTTATGAGGGGGCTGATAACTGTTTAACCTTTGGTGTGCTTGGCTGGACACACGGCAGTTACTGTGTTGTTCAGCTCTGAACAAGCTGCAGGCATACTTTGTTGTTTACTGAACTAACATGCTGGAATGCTACTCAGAGCTCCTGTGGGGGACAAATGGTCTCCATAGAGACAATTATGCAAATTATCACCCTTATGATGTCCTCACAGCACTGTTTGACCAGACAGCTTAGAAGGACTCTAAACATAGAACAGACTTCTTTTCAGACGCTGAAACTCCAGGAGGAGAAAAAAAAGAGATCACAATAAAATCAATGCCCCAAACAGCTGCAGTACTGCTAGATACCAGAAATAAAACTGGAAAAAGGCAGAATACAGCAAAACACTACAAACCATTTGCCATTGATCTTACATTGTTTGTTAACCAGGCTTCTGAAATGTATAATGTCACAGCTGCTTAAGTAAGGGATTCAAAGAAGAAGCATTTACATTCTCTCAGGTGCTGTGTACCCACAAAGAACTAGCAGCTTTGCTTACTTAGATGTGTTTTTAAAAATCCTGTAGTTCTATTTACTTCCTGCTAAGTTCCACTTAGTTTGCTGCTCTCTGACTTCAAACTACAAGCCTTTCAGCCTGTGAGACTCAAATTCCTCAAGGTCCTAGTGCCAGCCTGATAAAAAACTGACAGCAGAATATGCTTGGAAAGGGTGATCAAATCCTGTGTTTTTAAAAGCTGTAGAGACTATTTCTTCAGTGCCCCAACATGAGGGGGAGGAGATAGGGTTGTCAGGTCTGCAGATGGGAGGGCCAGTGGAAAACCAATGCTGGGAACATGATGGTAGCACTGTGGAGGGACACATGATAGCATGCCTGTCCCCAGCCTGGATCAATCCTACCTTCTAACAACTACTCATGGTCTCACTCACATGGCCACTCCTCCCCATTTCCTACCCCTGTACCCCAGACTCTGCTATCTCATACTCCATAGCTCTTATTCTGCTAGTGATTGTGCTCTCTCATTTGTCTCATGCCTCATCACCCCTCTCTCCCAGTCTCTCCCCTTCCCTTCCTTCTCTCCATCTAGCTCCACTCTCATGATACCACCCCTCCACCACTTGGTCTCTACTTCCTTCCCCTCTCTTCCCAACCCCCCTCTCTCTCTCTCTCTCTCTCTCTTTCTCTTTCTCTCTAACCACCTTCTCCCACCTTACCACATTATCTCACATGCACCATCCCCAGTTCCTCAGCTCCAAAGTTGTAATGCAATGTGACAAGGCTCCTATTGGGATGCTCTTTCCCCACACCACTCTCTCCCTATTCTACATTTTCCTCTCTCTCATTTACTTCCTTATGCCATACAGCACTTAGTATAATGAAACTCATAAGAAACTCTTAGCTGTTCTCTATGCTTTTGTTACTTCCTGTACTAATAATTCAACTATGTGTGTATTTTGTTCTGTGAATTCAAGTATGTCTATCTTTGTACTGTTTAATGGATGTGGACCCTTTGTAAAAGAGTTCTTACTCAAAGGTTGTTTCTGAAATTCCAGTAAATAAATACAATGTCTGCAATTTAAAAAGACGGCTTTTGAATCTGCTGCATTAACCATTTAGTTCCACATGGCACGTGTGTTGTTTTATTAAAATTGGTTTTGAAATAATAGTTTGTCACCCATTATTGTGAGTTTACCCAAAGCACTGTGTCTGGTCTTCTCTGTTGTGCTTCAGTCTAGGCTACTATACTAATTATGTCATTTGCTTTGTCATTCTATGAGCCTGTATCTAGCTGCTGAACAGATCAAAAGGGTCCTGCTGCATGTGAGTAGTGTACTAGCATTTTATGAGGGGCCTGATAACTGTTTAACCTTTGGTGTGCTTGGCTGGATACATGGCAGTTACAGTGTTGTTCAGCTCTGAATAAGCTGCAGGCATACTTTGTTGTTTACTGAACTAACGTGCTGGAATGCTACTCAGAGTTTCTGTGGGGGTCAAATGGTCTCCATAGAGACAATTATGCAAATTATCACCCTTATGATGTCCTCACAGCACTGTTTGACCAGGCAGCTTAGAAAGACTCTAAACATAGAACAGACTTCTTTTCAGATGCTGAAACTCCAGGAGGAGAAAAAAAAGTGCTCACAATAAAATTAATGCCCCAAACAGCTGCAGAACTGCTAGATACCAGAAACAAAACTGGAAAAAGGCACAATACAGCAAAACACTACAAACCAGTTGCCATTGATCTTACATTGTTTGTTAAACAGCCTTCTGGAATGTATCATGTCACAGCTGTTTAAGTAAGGAATTCAAAGAAGAAGCATTTACAGTCTCTCATGTGCTGTGTACCCACAAAGAACTAACAGCTTTGCTTACCTAAATGTGTTTTTTTAAAATCTTGCAGTTCTGTTTACTTCATGTTAAGTTCCACTTAGTTTGCTGCTCTCTGACTCTAAACTACAAGCCTTTCAGCCTGTGAGACTCAAATTCTTCAAGGTCTTAGTGCCAGCCTGATAAGAAACTTGCAGCAGAATATGCTTAGAAAGGGTAATCAAATCCTGTGTTTTTAAAAACTGTAGAGAACTATTTCTTCAGTGCCCCAGCAGGAGGAGGAGGAGAGGGGGTTGTCAGATCTGCAGATGGGAGGGCCAGTGGAAAATCAATGCTAGGAACATGACTGTAGCACTGTGGAGGGACAAATGATAGCATTCCTGTTCCCTTTTCTCTTCTACTTCATAGCAATAAGACAGCATGGCTATGCCCACGCTGCCTTAAACATGAAGCAAATAATACCTTGGGGTCCAAGGGTAGGGAATGTCAATCACACTACATTAAGATGAGCAACAAATTTCCTTACTCATAAAACTAGTTTAATGTGGGGGGTTTCAATGCAGTGGCAAATGCATGCTCTGCTTGCAACTATTGACTTGCATCCAGGCAACCTGCTGATATTTGCAGAAGTTGCATGTCTCATGAAATGGATACAACTGTGACCTTTGTATGCTGTTAGGTAATCTAAAAGATGATCTAATAAGTTTGGACGCATTTCTGCTTTGAGTAGCAGAAGTATCTTAGACAGATCATTTTAAATATCCTGCCCTAGCTCTTTAAAATTGATTTTCCAATATCTAAGAACACATTTTAAAATATAATAAGGAGACACAATCTAGCATCAGATTCTACTTCATATTATCTGCATTTATTTGTTTATTCATGCATTTGTTTACCGGGTAGGTGCACTGATCCCATGGATCATTTTCAGCCATGATCCGGGCCATAAAGATGGCACAATGGTAAGGTACAGGTACATAGTAGTATAAAACAGGACAGGAATCTAAGTACAACGATACTGGAATAAGGTACAGCTGAGTCTAGTGAAAGTACATGATATAGTAAAGTACAAGCAAGGGTGCATAGTTATACAGTATATTTCTATAAGTGCAACAGGATACAAGCACATTAGAGATATCAAAACTTATAGGACATTGACACTTGGATGTTAGAGATACCAGATGACTTCCATGTTTATGGAGTTGATTGGAGTTATACAGAGTAGTGGTCACCCAGGGGAGCAGGTACAAGTGGTAGCAACCATTAAGGATGCTTTTTAGTGGGATTTCAAAGAGAGGTGGGAGTCCTGGGAGTGAAGTGAGGTGGGCTGACTTCTACAGTTTAAGGGTGGCTACAGAGAAGACTTTGCTACCCAGGCAGGTGGCAGTTGGTGAGGTGTCCAGCAGTAAGCTTGAGGAGTTTTGAAGGTTACGTGGGCAGTTTTTTGGTTTGAGCAGGAAGAAAAGGGGTGTAGGTCCCTGCCTCTGAGGGCACTGTCAATAGTGCATCCAAGGAAGTACTCACAGCAGGCCTGGGGGGGCAGCCAAAGGATTGGCATAGGGAACAGTGGTGGGTAGAGAAGGGTGCCATCAGCAAGAGGCTGCAGATATTATTAAAAAAGTAGTATTTAGCTTACTGAGTTTATGAGTGGAGGTTTGCATAAAGATAGGGGCACAGTAATCCATTAAAGGAAAAAGACTGCCCTATGCAATGGCAATATAGGCCTCTGGAATAAGGTGATGCTTCAAATGGTATCCCACCACTAACTTTTGGTCGATGCATCTGACGGTATTACCTATGTGCTCAGAGAAGGTTAAAGCAGGGTCTATGGTGATGCCTCGGTACTCAAAAGACAATACAGTTTCAAGAGGGGGACCACTGGGTCTTGATATGCAGAGAGTGGCAGAGATGCTGGCATGTTTGGCCTGCTTGGGCTTGGACCCCAGGGGTATGGCCTTAATTTTGTTTGTGCTTACCAGGAGTCTAGGATCATGAAACCAGTCATGAGTGGTGCAGTAGTTTGAACTGAGTGTGGCTGAGAGTACATCCAGTGATTTGTCACTGTGGGAACAGCACTAGATCATCTACTTAGAGTAAGGTGTTACAAGTGAAGCTGTCACTGGGAAGGGAGTTTATGAAAAGGGAAAAAAGGGAGGGTCCCAGGATAGAGCCCTGGGGGGCAACTGTGGTCACTGCTTTAGCTGTGGAGATAGCTCCCCTGACACTCACAGTTTGGGAGCAACCTGTGAGATAATTCTGAAACCAAGTAGTGGTCCCTGAGGAGCAGCCAATGCTCTTTAGTGTACCTTGCAGGATGTCATGGTCCACCAGGTCAAAGGCCTTTGCCAAGTCCATGAAAACAGCACCCATGAGGTGCCCTTCATCCGTGTTTCTGAAAACATGGTTAGTGAGGTGGGCTAGGGCAGAGGTCATGCTATGATATTTTCTGAAGCCGTGCTGCTGGGAACAGAGGAGATTATACTTGGGGACATGTACCGAGAGTTGGTGATGCACAACGTTTTCTAGGCGCTTACTAAACTTAATCTCATTTTCCTGCTTTCCCCATCACAACTTAGAATTGATGTCTCGTATTCTTTATTGCTAAGGACTTTTACATGTAAACAGTATACAGTATGTCTCACAGACTTCATCTCATCCTCCTACTTTACCCTCATACTGTAATCTTCCACTTGTGGCATCACCATCTGCTGTTGTGCAAAAGTTTATGATGTTACAAACTGAGTGTTGTGAGGGAAAAGCAGAAGAGTCTGCAACAGTTATAACCATTCCATTCCTTTCTTCCTAAACCCCTTCATCCTCTTTCACAGTTTCAAGATTGGGAAGACTGCTTGTGACTAGGGATGGGCAAAGCCAGGCTGGAATGGATTTGGCTTTGGATTTTTCAAATCCCGGATCATTTTGGATTTGTTTTGCAAAGGATTTGGATTTATATTTTCCTGGCACAGGCAGGAATCAAATATCATATCTCTCCATGATGCCGATTACCCTGGTTCGGGAATGAGCTTGGGTCAACAGGGGCCGACAGGGAAGAGGGGAATTGTGTGTTCCAGTGGACAGTTCTGCTCCTCTGGAGTGGGAAGATTGCTGCCCTCACAGCAGTACTGTCATCTAGATGACTGCAGGTGGCAGTACAGTCGAGGGCACCGTGGGAGGGAAGGATGTAGGCTGACATCCAGTGTGACAGCACACCTATGTGTGCACATGCACCTAGGATCTCCAGCACGCATCTGCATCCTTAAGGTGGAAAGAAGAAACAAGGAAAAGATCTCACAGCTGGCCTGACAATGTCCGCTGATGAATCAAACAAATCTCTCTCATGTCTTAGGCTTTATTTGGTTGTTTTTTTAATATTTCTTTTTCTTTCTTTTTTTTTTCTGAATTCTGTTTTTGCTCCACTACTGGGGAACTCTGTCCGGTATCCTCCAACCCTCAAACTCTACCTCCCACCTGAGACTCTTACTCCTCTCCCTCACTCCAACCAACACAGCCGCCGGATCTGAACCCCTCGGGGAGGGGCCACCCTATCTGCCCAGGGCACTCTATCTATAGTGTAGAGTGTCAGTGTTTGCAAGCAGGGCCAGAAAGGAGAGGCCTGGTATTGGAAGTGTGGTCCGGAGGTCAAGGTGCCTTCACCTATCTATAGGAATGGGGATTTTCTTTGTTACCCAGGGAGCGCGGACATGCAATGACGTCTAGTGCAACATGGGCATGGTCCCGCACCCGCTTGCAGGACATCCGCCATCGCTCCTATGCCCTAGATGCGAGCTCCTCATTAGCTGCAATCTCCTGGCCTCCACCAGGAGCTGATAAAGCAGAGAGGGGTACCAACCACCCACCCCAGGAGTGGAGAGCAGTCCTCCGGATGCTCAATCCTCTCCTTCCCCTGCCGATCCTCGGCGCCTGAGTCAGTTTCTGAACCCTGGTCACCAGTGTGGTGCGAGGTGTTGCATCCAGCACCTCAACCCTCAGTGCCACTGGACTGGCCTATATTTCTTCTTCTAACAAACTTTCTTTTCTTGCAATGATTCTGTGTCTTCCTTCTGCAGACACAATGCAGTCCCCACCCCCTTTCAGTCCACCTCCCCAACTCCCAACAAGTACTCGCTCACTAGTTTCTTAGACTTTATTTTTTTCTTGCACTGGTTGTGTGACTCTCTTCAACACACACACAAAACCCAGTCCCCCAACTCCCCCAATCACTAGCGTCATGTATGCTGCTGCCCCCCACAACCCCCAGTTTCCCTTTCATCTGCTCTGCCTCTGCCAAACATTTTTTTTATTTCCTTTATTTTGGTTTTCATTTTTCAATTAGTTTTTGTCTTCCCCATCCACCCACTTCAGCATACACACCTCAGTCCCCCAACTCCCATTCCAACAATCAATAGTCATGCATGCTGCTGCCCCACTTTCACTTTCTCTTTCTGTTTGCTCAGTCCAAACTTTGCTGTTTTGTTTTGTTTTTTGGTGAGTGATTTTTCCATTTCGTGTCTCCCCCAAGTGCCCTTTTCCTCAGTTGCTTTCCCAAAGTTCCCACTCTCTGGTCACAATTGCACACTGGCTATCCCACCACAATGCACTGCTCTGTAGGTCAGATTTCTGAATGGAGCAAAGCTGCAGCGCAGTCTGTATTTATACCCCAGTTTGTGTATGTTGAACCAGGATATTAAGACCATAGCTGCTAGCTTGGGCACCCTTTCACCTCTCCCACAGCCTCAGAAAGCTGGTCACATTACTGGCAGACAGGCAGAGGTGGGAGGGAGATGAAAAAAAAAAGGAAGTTAAAAAAACAAGAGATTTCATCCAAACTAGCAGTTGCCCAGCAAAGGTGGCGCGGGGGGGCAAAGCCCCCATAGAAAGTCACTGTGGCACTGTTATCACCATTTCAGTGATTGCTGTTGTTTGTCACTAGCCCTATGTGGCCACGCTGTTTTCCCTTCGCCCTTTTCATCCTTGCCCATTGCACTCATCATTTTCACATGGATCCAAAACCAAAATACCCTATACATACTCTTAGTTTTCTTCTCTTCCTTTCTGTCTGCTGTCCTCTTCTGTCTTTTTCTTGGGTCTTGGTAAAATCCAAATCGACAGACCCATACAGTACCAAAATGATAAGACTTACACCAGGTGGCCAGTCAAATCGAGTACAAATTCAGAGCTACGCCTGTTCCAGCTGGACCAGTCAGTCCAGCTATTATTATTTTGGTCCATTTATTCTGGCTGGTCCACATTTAACCTGGGGTGAGGGTATGGGTGAAATCTGGGCTGCCAGACTGGAATCCAGACCTTTTGTCATTTTGGTTAGGCCCAGATCTGGTGGTCCAGATTTCACCCATACCTCACCCTAGATTCAATCTGAACCAGCCAGAATGGACAGACCAAGAACGATAATATCCAGACTGTGCAAGTTGCATCCCATCCAGTTTTTATGTTTGCTTGCACATGCTCAAGAAATGTTTTGTTACACTTAACAGCATTTGAGAGGTGTGTCACTGCTGAGCCCATTGCAGCTCAAACTGGAAGGAGCTCGACAGTCCAGACCAATGACCACGCACTGTGGTTGTGATGCCATTCCCTGCTTGCTGAGCAGAAACTTCATGTAGTTGAAAAGACTAAAGCCACTCAAATCAGAGAGGGCTTTGGTCTTTTCATTTGCATGACTCCAGTCAGCAAGCAGCTGATTGGCTTTCAGTATCAGGAGCCTGAGTGATCATGCTATCTGTCTGTCTGTCTGTCTATCTCTCCATCTATCTATCTATCTATCTATCTATCTATCTATCTATCTGTTAAGTGGAGCGGGGTGCCCACCCCTGCTACTGCTTCTTTTTCCCTGTCCCTTCCAAGTTGCTCATCTGCCTGGCCTTCGCAATCTTTGTAAATATTGTAAAAATATAAGCGAACCAGGGAGCCCACTCCTTGTAGCACTTCTCTTGACTTGCCCCAGGTCACCCACCTTGTTACCAATGAGCCTGACACTGGGGAGTCCAATCGCAGTGTTGTAATATCCCTAAAATAAAGAAAACCATCCCTCAATGTTTTTTTCCTCTGTAAAACAGAAAAACGTCCCTTGACAATCTATCCCTCAACACACACCCCACCCACCCACCCACCCACACCCTGACCTCTCACTCAGTAGTCAGCACCCCACAGACACACACACACACACACACACACACCTAAACATCTCCCGGAGTGAAGCTCCGCTCTCCCATCAAAGACGCATCTTGCTGCTGGAGCAGCCAACTGCAATATGAGAAACTAAGGTAAGTGCCATTCAATGTATTGCAATGGGGTGTTGAACTTTGATACATGACAGACCCAAAATAATGATTTTGTGGTCACTTTGCAAAATCACCTTTCAGGAGGGATTTTGTTCATGAGGTGGGGTTATAAAAAGGCTATGTTGAAAATTTGGGGTCACAATATATAAAAATTGCAAAATTATGCATATACATTGAAATTTTTCTATGCTCCAAATTTTCAAGGATAGGCATTTTTTCACACCACCTCACAAACGTAACAGCTGTCATTTTTCAAATCCTGGCCAAAATGTGTTTTCGTACCTGTGGCATGGAATGACATTTCATTGGGGTGGAATGACGTTTTGGCTGAAAATTTTCACCTACCAGGTTCATGCGGTGGAGTAATAAGAAGGTTATGCTGAAAAATTAGTGTACAAATGCAGTAAAATGCCTAGGTTATGAGTGAACATCACACTAGTTCAAGGTTCACTCATAACTTTGCTAATTTTCAATATTTTGACTCCAGACTTTCAACATTTTTCCTCACCACTTCATAAACGTGACGTGTAATTTTTTTAAATCCTGGATGAGATGTGTTTTCGCACCTCTGGTGTGAAATAACATTTCCAGTCAATATACTGTAAATGGTACATGTCATGTTTATAAGACAAATCACAAAACAAATATCTTGAAAAGTTGGGGTCAGAATTAAAAAAACAAAATTATAATTGTTTAACAAACTTTGTGTGTAGTACCAGCCTTCATCCCAGTGGTTACGCTCTGTGATCCTGTCCCTATGAGCTGAGTTTGGTGGTGAGCTCAGCAACCCAGCTGGATGGGGGGGTGGGGGAATTGCGCTGTTATGTGACACTCACCCAGCCAGGGAATGAAGGGTGCAGGGTTGTCTGCATGGGCCCGGGTACCATATAGTGAAGATAACTGTCCTCTTGCCATACTGTAGGACCCTGCACCTCTCCACTTGTGGATGACAGAGTGCCATGTGCATTGACTGACAGATGCACACTTTGCTTGTGCACCTGTATCTGTGGCCACATGGAATTGGAGGGACCACAGGGCCCTGTGCTTCCACAGCCCTCCAGACAGCCCCATGAATTCTTCACATCTATTACTGCACTGAAGTGCAGAGCCCTTGGATGGAGTCTTCTCTCGGCACAGGGCATCTGCATCTGTGCACTATCAGTATCAAACACCTGCATAGCAAATATGTGCAAGCAAACATTCGGCATTGACAAATGCTTGTTATCATTTGGTTAGGTAGAGCAGTCTGGATTTCACCCATACCCTTCTTCTTCTTCTTTTATTCCTCTTGCTGCCTCTTTTACATACTTGGGTGCCCCTTCCAAACAGCAGACTTAACCATTGCAGGACCTGGCAGTTTGTCCTGTGTTCTCCTTGTTGAGAGTTGCTGGAGAATTAGAAAAGGCACTGAAGTGTAATATACACTCTCTATTGTGATTTTAAAGAAAAAGTGACTCATTTTGGGCTCTGAGTCTCTGATGATAGGAGAGGGAGAAGAGTCAAAGGGGCAGTGGGTACATGCAGTGGCGGTACTCTGTTTGAAGCCACCAGCCAGTACAACTGAATGCTCCTTGGTGCTCTCCTGCCCATTGATGCTCTGCAATGGCATTGTTCTACTTGGAATGGAAGAACCACAATATTGCCACTGACCTGGCGGGACTACAGAATAAGGATGCCTTTCTCTCCTTAAGTTGACCACTGGACCCCACAGTGGTGGATTGGATGGTCGGTATAGACAAGGAAACAGAAAGCCCTAAATCAAGGGCTAGTAGTTTTTATCCATATGCAAGTCTATAGAATCCGAATAATTTTAAAGATCAGTGGCAAATGTGTTATTTGTTCAATGCTATTAATCATGTCCCCTTTACAGTTATTAAAATGTACTTCTAACAGTTTATGAATGTCCACTGTTGTTTTTTTACTCTCCATTTGGGACTACTGCAGCAATGTGTTTTGTGGCTGTCTGAGCTGATTCAGCTGTTTGTGTCTTTCAGTCGTATGACTCTGCTTGACTGTGTTGGTGATGCCAAACAAGGAGTGATGACTGTTGTTGCTCCAGTTGGCTGCTATCATCCATACATAACAGATGCCTCATGCTGGTGCTTGCATTTTCCCGGCAAAAAAGAAAAGCTTGTTCTGCATTCAGTCTAGTCAGACCTCTCTCTATATATATATATCATTATGACTCCTTCTCCTAACTAAAAATTGATAAAATTAATTGATTAATGTTCTATGCATGTGGTTTTCATTTTATTTTAGCAACATTTTCCCAGCTTAAGAACATTATTTCTAATTAGGGCAAGGTGCTGCATTCCAGCTTTTTCTGTCGTTTAAGGTTTGTGTATGCCTCATTTTGCAAAAATATGTTCTGTTCTTCTTTTTTAATTATTTATGACAGACACAAACAGTTGAATCAGGTCAGACAGTCATAACAAACATTGCCAGCCCCAGACAGGGCATACAAAACTACAGTAGACATTCAGAATTTTTAAAAGTATATTTTAATAACAGTAAAGGGAAATTAAACTAAACATAAGAGCCCTTTTATCTGGCGATTAATAAAAATATTATAATTACTGGTGACCCCCTTTAATAACTCATTTTACTAGATAAAAAAATGCAGCAATAACCCGAAATCAGGTTATTAATGCACCCGCGCAAAGCTGCGCAAACTGCACAAACAATCGGTAATTATGAAAAATAAAGGATCGCCAAGTGTGTTGTTATGGATTCTTTTTACGCACCCTTGGTATGTAATGACTGTATAAACCTCTTGAGCTTTGCTTTTGAAGTTTATGGGTCATTACACACCTCAGGTGCATAAAACAAATCCATAATACACACTTGCCTCTCCTTTATTCTCTAGTTAATATCCAAAGCAGAAGTTCATATGTGAATTATAGATTCAGACTATGATGAAAGTCCAGAAATATGCACAAAACCACATTACTTATCTGGACTTAGTCCATCATTAGGCAAATAAGTTTTATTATCTGATGATGATTCCAACCTGCCGATTCTATATTTGTAAGCATTTGCACAGGTGACTTTTCATATACAGTTGGGAGCTCAGAGATACAGTATTTGGAGAACTCAGTCATCTGTACCCATATCAGTGTACTCTTCAACAGTTTTACTGACTACACCAGTGCTTCGGGTTGGGGGGGTGAAGAGGAACAGCCACTAAGTGGCAAGTAGCTTTGCCAGCAGTCCCATTATTTTTAGAAGGAAGGAGGGCTGTTAACTGGAACTGCAGGTGTCCTTGGGAGGGTGGGTACGCAGCTGTAAACTGGCACTGTCAGTGTTCTTGGGTGGTTGTATGGGGGCAAGGACCACATTGAAAAGTTAAAGCCCACTTGCTTTACTTGTATTTTCATCAAGGAATGTAGTTTGGCTGTGATATGATACTCTATGGCCAACATTAGGAAAGCAGTCTCAGTTAGCGTCATAATGCAGCCAAACTACTAATGTAAAGGGTATCCCTAAACTTGACTAAATGAAAAAAAGAGTACACATGACCACAATAGGTACTTACAGCTACACTGTTGATGCCTAAAACTGGAATGAAACCCTGTGTTCCAGACTCTCCTGTGGAAGGTGCAACATAAACTTTCTTTATTGCAGCACTGTTAGTGCACTTTGAGGCAATGTAATTTTTCCAGGAAAAATGTTGATTTTAAATAAAGCCACAGAGATCACCTGTACAGCCATTTTTATTTTTAACTATAGCAAGGGATTTATTTACTAGAACTTGTTTAGTTTTACTCCTGCTATTTCTATTATGGCTGCATGGGCAGAGCTATGCTGACGTATTGTGAGAGGTAGGAAAGAGAAGGGACTCTGGAAGCATGTGACCAGATACCTCTCCTCTCTCCTTCCACAGTAGTGTGGTCAGTGTCATGGGGTTGTTTCTCCACTGCCCCTCCCTTCCACAGGACCACTGCCCCCCTGACAGGCACACTATTTTCTGTCTGCCCATCACTTCCGCAGTTGCGGACAAAAAGGAAAATCCTGCCATGCCCAAGATGGCCACCATGAGCTCATTGCACATGCATGAGTATCACGGCATGTAAGTCAGTGGTAATCATGCATGTGCACTGTGGCCATGGTGGCTATCTTGGGCACAGCAGGCACTTTCTCATACAAATATTGGTCACTGCACGTGCATGACTATCACACATGTACAGCGTCAGCCATGGTGGGGGCTCCCATTACTGTTTGACTCGGGCTCACCGCTCTTAAGCAGCTGTGTTGGCTCTGACCAGAGTTTGTTTTTGTTATGTTATATGGCTAGGAATAAGAAACTGGGAACAGCCTCAACTCTTTAACATACATCTCAAGCTTGTCTGAATAAACTGGTAAAAGGGGGCGGGACTGTATGGAGGAGAACCAAGAAAAGGCAGACATCTTAAACAAACACTTCTGCTTAATGTTCACAGTAGAAGGGAAAGAGGAGGGACTGCAAAAAACTATCATGAGCTTTGATGGGAGGAAAGTGGACACTTGTCCCTTTTCTGAGGAAAGATTCTTGAAAACACTTGCTGACCTAAAGGTGGACAAAGCTATGGGGCCAGACGGTGTGCCACCAAGGTTGTTGAGGGAGCTCAGGGAGGTACTAGCTGCACCTCTGACAGTCCTATTTAAAAACTTGCTGGAGACTGGATTTATCCCAGTGGAGTGGAGAAGGACAGATAAAGTACAACTTCACAAAAATGGTAGTAGAGACGAGGTGGGCAATTATAGGCCTATCAACCTGACATCAGTGGTGGGTAAGTCAATAGAAACACTGCTAAAGGAAAGGATTGTGGAATATCTTGAATCTAGTGGGTTATAGGATCTAAGGCAGCATGGATTTACAGGGGGGAGGTCATGCCAAACAAATCTGATAGATTTCTTTGACTGCGTGACCAAGGAATTAGACTAGGGAGGAGTGGTGGATGTTGCCTACTTATATTTCAGTAAGGCTTTTGATACTATTCCACATAGGAGGTTAGCAAGCAATCTGGGTAGACTGGGGTGGGCAACAAGGTGATAACCTGGGTAAGAAATCGGTTAGGGGTTAGGAAATAGAGGGTAGTGGTAAAAGGAGTTCATTCTGCGACAGTGAGGGTGACTAGTGGCATACCTCAGGGTTCACTACTGGGTTCAGTCCTCTGTAATGTCTTTATAAGTGACATAGCAGAGGTCCTGGAAAGGAAGGGTTGTCTCTTTGTGGATGACACCAAGATCTGCAACAGGATGGACACTCCTTGGGGGGGTGGAATGGTTGGGCAGAGATTTGGAGAAACTGGAGGGGTGGTCAAAGGTATGGAAGCTGGGTTCTAATGCAAAAAAGTATAACATAATGCATATTGGACACAGAAACCCTGAAATGGACTGCAGAATTGGTAGGGTGTTACTGACAATGATTAAGCAGGAAAGAGACCTGGGGGTAACCATATCAGGTGACCTAAAGGTAGACAGGCAGTGTGACAATGCAATCAGGAGGGCTAGTGGGATGCTGGGGTACATAGGATGGGGTATCATCAGCAGAAAGTGGGAGGTGGTGTTGTCCCATATAGATCACTGGTAAGATGCCACCTTGAAATCTTTGTCCAGTTCTGGAGAGTGCATCTCAGAAAAGATATAGACAGACTGGAGGCACTCCAGAAGAGGGCAATCAAAATGATGCAGGGTCTGCACCAACAGCCCTACAAGGAAAGGCTAAAGGAGCTCATTATGTATGCCCTGGAAAAGAGGAGGAAGAGGGGATATGATAGAGATCTTTAAATACCTCATGGGATTAAATAAGGTACAGGAAGGATGTATTTTTCAGACAAAAAGGTGCTCTAAAACAAGGGGACATGCTATGAAGCTGGAAGGGGGTAGAAGATAGATGTGAAGAAGTCCTGTACTTCTTCACAGAAAGAGTGGTGTATCCCTGGAACAACCTTCCAGAGGAGGTGGTGAGGCTGAAAACAGTGGTGGGGTTCAAAAATATGTGGGATAGGCACAAGGGAATCATAGACGTACAAGGGCGGCAGAGAAAGCACTGTAAATCAAAGATGGTCTACAGCAAAAATGAATATAGAAAAAATGAACAGACTGAGTGGGCCAAGTGGCCATTGTCTGCTGTCAGATTCTATGTTTCTATTAAATAAATCCCCTTCTTTTTTACCTGTGTCTTGTGTCTTCTAATTATCATTATTTATCACTAACACTTATGAATATACAAACTGACATTTCTGACTTAAAGTCCTTCTTCAGAGAATTTGTGACAAAAATATAGATTTAACATCAGTATGGAAGAGCAGAAAGGCCTAATATCATTTGAACAAGAAATAATAATAATAATAAAGAGGAGAATGCCAATTATTCAGAGTTGAATTTACCGGTGAACAGCCTCCTCAGATCTTTACATCTAATTTAAAATAAAAGGAAACAGGGACCCAGTAAAAAAATGTTGACTGCTTATGTTATATACTTAAAACTGTATGTGTTCCCTACTGCAATGCCCTTCTCTTCAGGCATGGTTGAACATGGGTCTTTGGATCCAGTACATTTTCCTGATAAAACAAAATAAATAAAAAAGTTAAATTAAAATAAAAAATGCAGAATTTAACAGATCTGTGATCATCCCAGCTAACTGAACCCTCACTAATGATATTTAATACCCTGAGTGGACAGAACTAGATCCAAAACTGGTTTCTTTTTAGTGGGCTCAATGTGTGAGGAAGTTGTCCTGCACCATTTCTACAGTAGGAACTGTTGACTTTTCTGGCTTAGCATTGTCAGTGTCCCAATCTATACATGGGAGACTGAACTCTTCGATGTGTACTGTCCTTGCCTGGCTAGCTGCTGTCTTCATTTATTTTTTCCAGTTTCTCACTCCTGTCTACCCCCTTATTTGGTGGTGTGTAGGTTACTCCAATTTAGGTCCCAACTGTTATTTTGATTTGCACATGTTTGTGTAACAGCAGTGATGTTCAAATCCTCTGCTACCATTATAGCATGTAGTTTGTCAGTTTTTTTAATTTAAGCTTATAAAATAAATAGAGAGATTTTTGCAACCTGCTTCATCAGGACCCATGTCCTTATAGTACAATAATCCTGAAAGTGACACCTTTTTGGGCAACCTGAAAGCAGCACAGCCCACAGATCCATGCCCAGTAGAAATTTCTGGAACTTGCCTGGCAGCCATGTTTGTTTGTTTGTTTGTTTTTCCATCTCTACTTATTGATATCACATGAAACCTAACAGATCAATATCCATGGAAGACACGCATAGCAATTATAGGTGCAGTCTAATAACCAGGGTTCAGAGAGCCACTTCCAAAGTGTTACAGCACAGGAGGAATTACCAGTATAGAAACAGCCAAAAGAAATTGGAACTACCAAACAGCTACTAGACACGAAGAACTCCAAGTGCCTAAGGAGTTCAGGATAAGACAATATGCCACTTTAGCATTACGGTCATTAGCGCTATTAAGCACCATATAATAATAGGTGTGCTTCAGATAAATCATTCCCCTGAGACAGGCCACCCTCGAAACTAATATGAAAGAACTAGTACATACTAGCTATTAATTTGCATGTAAGAGGACTATGGTAGTATATTAACCTAAATTCTCCATTCAGTAAATCTAATAAGAGCTGGAACTAAGTATTCCAAACCTCTTAAATTAATTATAAAAGACTGCAGTGCTTGATACATTTCTACCTGCTTATTTAATACATGTCTCTAGAGTAAACAAATACATTGGAAAATAGGATCGAAGTGATCAACAGTACATTAAAACAAAACAAACCATAACTGAGTCCGATTGACAAAAATGAAGCTACCACAGCAGGTAATCTTTGTAAACATGCACCAGGTAATCAGCTGTAAAAAAAATTTTTTATTTGTTGCAAAATGCATTACGACTGTGCAAAACATACACATATTAAAAGCTTCCGACTAGGTTTCGCCCAAATTAGCTTTCTCAAGGCCATCCCTTGAGAAAGCCAATTTAGGCGAAACCTGGTCAGGAGCTTTTAATATGTGTATGTTCTGCATGGTCGTAATGCATTTTTCAATGAATAAACAAACATTTTTTACAGCTGATTATCTGGTGCCGGTTTGTTTGTGTTTGTGCCTAATTGACTTGATGGAACCAGACACAGGTATATATGAGGTTTGGAATGGATTTTTTTGAATAGTAATCTTTGCAAACATGAATGGGAGAGCAAGAAACCAGCCATGTGAAGTATCAGTGTCATCCTAATAATGTGGTGCAGCACAAATTGAAATGAATACATGTAGGACTGTATCCATCATGGATCTGGAAATAAAGTCAACAGTGCGTGGAAGAAAAGTTGGTCCTCTAAGGCTCTCCCATCCTTCCAATGATTAGTACTCACAAATTGGTGATTTTAATCTTATCTGTACTCAGCCTTCAACCTCCGTACAATCCATTGCTCATGACACTGACTCTTTGTCAACCTTTCAGCCACAAACATTGCTGCATCTTTGGGCTCTAAAAACACAAACGTATGGTCTCCCTCTATCATGATCAGTCTAACAGGGAGAAGCATTTGGTAAAGAATATTATTGTCTCTGAGATCTCTGCATATGAAATTGAACTGTTTATGTCGTTGCCTCATACTGTACAACAGATCAGGATACAGAGGCATTGTTGACTTTTTGAATTTAGCCCCTTGCTGTTGTCTGGTTGCTCAGAGGAGATGTTCCTTAATAACAACCCCTGTACACACCATCAAAAGTGTTCTGGGACCTTCCAACCTAGCAATAGCTCTTCTGGGGTAATCTGATAAACTTTCTTATAGCGCAAGGGGAAGTAGTCTCATCAATGTGTAAAGTGAAACCATACTTCCACAAAAGTTTTCGGGTCTTCCTCCTCCACACCTTCAGGTAGACCAACAAGTCTAACATTGCAGGCTCTGGAGAGGTTTTACACAGCTTCAGGTATCTGGCACAGTACTAGATTTTCCTGCATTAATTTGACTGAGACATCCTGGGCTTTAGCAACGTTAGTGTCTGCCTCTTCCACTATAGTTTGGATTATATCCATACACTGCTCCAGCACAATCACTTTTCCAGAGACATTGTCCAACTTCTTGTCCATATATTGGACTGATCTGCAAAGTTGCATTAATGTTTGCTTGACCGTTGTTAATGCTATTGCCCCAGTCTGCTGCTGCAGAGAAGATAGCAGATCCAGGGTTTTTTTTGTTGGTTGTTTGTGGATTTATTTTTGGGTTAGAAAAATCAGATTGCACCCCGGCATCTTTAGGATGACCCATATTTCACTTCTGCCAGTTGTCCCACACCTACAACACAATGTTTTGATTCCAAATTGGTTTTATTTAGCAAATGTTATTGATTTACTGATAGCCTCTCTCAGGAGACAATCTGCCACATGTCTGTGCCTCTCAGTGTCCTAACCACACACCCTCTGGCAGCCATGTTAGTGATGTTAAAAAAAAAAACAACTCCAAGTATTTGCCCTAAGGTATAAACAAACGTCTTTATTATTTTTCAATCACTCCCCAACCCCACACCACAGGTAAGTAAAGTAACATTAATTTTAATAAACATTAAAATATCTCTGACCTTCATTTTATATATATTTTAACACACACTGTTTTGTAGGCCTGTGATCCTCAGCTTCTGTGCTGATTGCCACTCACTGCACTCCTAAGCAAGTCCCCTCCCCCCGCATGCCTGCCTGCTATCCCTCACACTGTCTGATCATGCCATTGGCACCTGCTACACCACAAAAGCACTTTTCTAAGCCAACACACACCATTTAAAAGCAAATGGACAGTTATTTTTCTTCTTTAACAACACACTGTCAAATGGGAGTGTCATGACATACTGAATCTCTGAACCTGAAAGTCACTAACACAATGCTGCCAAAAGCTTCCAGTTCACAGAGCTTGCTACAACTCTGTGGACATTGAAAAAAACAATATGGCAGCTACACTTTGGGGAACAAACCTACACAGCCAGCAGTTTTCTCTCCTCTTGGTGATGCAAACACACACCACTGCCAATTTTCGCCAAACTGGGAGTTGCTCTGAACTCACTGGAGCTAATTACTAAGTCTGAATTCAGTGAAGCAAATTACTAAGTTCTTAAAAAAATATACAGCATGCTACAGTGGGGGTGGGAGAGATGGAGATGAGGAAGAGAAAACACAAAAACCTTACTGAAGTGGGTGAGAACAGAAAGTCTGAGCACTAAACCTAAACTGGTACAGCACTCTTTGGTGCAGACAGGACAGGGGACTACTTTGTTAACAAAATAAAAAAAAAACATACTTCAAAAATATGTTATTTTTTTTTTGTTTATTATTACATTTATCTTTTTTAGGATGAATCCATTTTATAAGTGTATTAAGACACTCCTGGAGTGTGGGATGTTGCCAGATGAGAGCAGTTCCTAGGTGCTGAAGGCACTTTGCACAAGCACCTCATGCCTCACTATACACCTGGGGCATGCTCTTATCAAGCAACAACCCACACCCCATTGTGTCTTATTGCTTGCTTCTTCCATTTGTGTATGTAAGCCTCTCCAATCTGGGATGTACCTGTTTGAACTACCGCTCCATTGTCCCTATTACATGTTCTGTCCCCGGTCCTCTGGACTGCAGACTCAGGACCAGGCTTGTTCCGTGACCCCTGGTGGAATTCAGGGCAAGTCTCTCCCATAATCCTCATGGCTGTGGCCACCAAAATGTCTTGTTCCTCAGCCCCATGAGGGTAGTGGGGCTGAGGTCTATATGTTGTTTGCACCTCCAGCAGTCCAGGGAGTAGCCAAGAAGCGGAATGAAAAGTAAACTCAAATATGGCCTTGCATGGTAAGTCTGCACATGCATGGTCCTAGGTCTTAAGGGAGCCACGGCTTCAAAAAATGTACTGGGTGTGCTGGCACATTTGGGGGGACCTTCCCGGCTCCAGGGCAGGCAGCGGAGCTGACATATGTTAAAGGAGTGCATCTGGGATGGAATTTGTGTATTTGTCCCTAAAATGGGCTGTTATTGACAAGCTATAAGCTGCAATAGCCATGCAGCAAAATATAAACAGTAATGGCAGCCCCCAATAGTTTCCCAGCAGCAGGGGCCTCTGGGAAGAGTTGAAAGGGCACCCTTTCATGCCCGGTAAAATGTTGACCAATCACGTGAGGAGCTAGGGGCAGGGATAAAAGGAGCCTTAGCCAATGAAACATGGGAAGTTCAGCACAAACCGGGAAACGAAAGAGGGAGAAGGGCTACACCAGCCTGCCTGGGTGCACGAAGGCCCCTTTGAGTCAAAAAGAGAAGTTGAGGTAGATTGCCTATGAGCTCCTTTAGACAGCAGGTAGAAAGTGGACTGCTGACTGTATTCCTGTGGGGAATTATCCAAATTGCTGGTGTGTAGAGTAGCAGTCTGTAAATCTAGAGACTGCCTGAATTGCTGTCCCAATCGAAGAGGAAGATATCTGGGCTGCATCAGAGACTGTCAAGGAGCCCAGCTGTATTTCAGTACCAGAGAAATCTGTGTATCCAGTTGGATGTTCAAGGTAACTCCCAGCCTGCCCAGACACCCTGGGCTGATGAACATCCAGGAGACATGAAGATGATGAAAGGCCAGAAAAGGTGAAGACGAAGAATGGCCAAAAGAGGTGAAGATAATGAAAGGCCAGAAGGGACGAAGACAATGAAAGGACTCAGCAGGGAAAATGACAAAAGGCCACCAGAAGTGAAGACAATGAAAGGCCTATCAGATGAATGGCCCAGACATTGCTGCACATGGAGAGACTCTTTGCTGATACCTGAGCAGTACTGCTGATTTGCATCCCTTTCCAACACCCTCGAAGCCTTCTGAACTGTAAGCACCTCTGGGCTGTGGTTCTGAGGAGTTATGCTGCACTTTAGTTAGCTAGATAGTTAGCTCAAAGGGGTTGAAGTCCTGGGCAGGACTTGTAATCTACAGGATAAACCCAGGCAAAAGAGGGGAAAAGACACTGCTGCGTGTGTGTGAATTATTGTTGGGGCCCCACTGTCAAAGTTCTTCAGTTCAAGTTTAAAACTGTTTGCACTGTATCCCAAAATGTCTTTGGTGCACCGACCCTGCGTCCACTGGCTGGCCACCAGCAACTTGGTGAGGTACCCACCACAACAGACTGTTAACAACAGTATGGCCATTTGGGGGGAAAGCTGGGTGCACCTACGGGGTGGTACTGGGACTGTGTGCGATACAACTGTTGCACAAAGTTGTTGGTTTATGCTGTTTTATTCCCCTTTACCTTTCCCCCATAATAAATCAGAGGTTAGTTTATTTCATAATTCTGGCTTATTGGTTATTGTTTGGTGTGAATTTACTCCTGTGTGGGGAAAACTCACTGTGTGTGGGAGGGAACATCCTGGGGACAGGTAACCTTGTGTATTATCTGCCAGGTACCCCATGCCACTACCCCACACCGCACCATTTCAATCCAGTGTAGCACACCCATTAGTGAACCTAGGTCACACCCTGAGGAGGTGAGCTCAGTGTGGACCCTGAGGACCTGGGAACAGCCAAGTGGGCTGTTACATGTACTGAACCATACTGGGTGCTTATACAGTACAAGCCACTTAGATGGGACGTGGATTAGTGGGACGCCCGCTTAAGCAGGACGCTTGCCATGGAATGGATTTTGTTTAATATAAAGTGCATTGCACTGCAGACGTTTAAGTGGGACACCAGTTTTGCATAAATCCACTTAAATGAGACAGCTTTTAATGATTTTGACCTTTCCCCAGACCTTTTCCCGGATCAGTAAGCACCTGATAATGGGAGCAACTTAAAAATCACCTGTTATTGTGCATGTTTCACATAGCTGCCCTTTTGATGATCATCACTGTTAGACCTACAGTTTTATGTCTGATTTAAACAAAGTTTCTGCCTGCCCTGTCTGTGGCTGACAGAGAATTTGAAATTAAGTCAGACTGGAGCCTGGAGCCTGGAGCCGTACCTTGGCTGGGAGCAGTTGGAAGCTCTCAAAAGCTGGAGCTGCTTGCTATTGTCTTTTGTAGCCAAAATTAAGTCAGACTGGAGCACGGAGCCATATCTCAGCTGACAGAGTGGGAGTGTTGGAAGCTTTCAACAGCTGGACCCACTAGTTTTCCTCTGTTATGGCCAAAATTAAGTTAGACTGGAGCCCGTAGCCATATCTTGGCTGACAGAATGGGAGTGTTGGAAACTCTCAACAGTCGGAGCTGTTCGCTATCCTTTGTTGTGGCTGAAATTAAGTCAGACTGGCGCCTGGAGCTGTACCTCAGCTGGGAGCAGCTGTTTGACATCAAATGCTCCATACAGGCACATGCTGTGACAGAAAACATTTTTTTTTTAAAGTAAAAAAACATCACAGACTTCTTCTGTGATACTGATGCTGGTCCTTCACAAACCTTCACACCGGTTCTTTCTTTCAGCCTCCCAGAAGTGTCGCACCAATGACTGCTCAACATTATTATCTGAGTAAGGGAATAAAGGAGACCAGGAGTAAGGGAGTAGCTCTCTGAGCATATCTGATTTCCAGTTCCACAAGACCGGATCGCTAACCTCGTTTATCTGGGACGGCCGCTTAAGTGGGACGTTCAGCTTTCCACCCAGCTGTCCTGCTTAAGCGGCTTCTACTGTACTGGGAATAGAACAGAAGAAGGCAGGTTGACCATTTTTACCATTCCCCGCATTAGTAAGTCCATGTTAACCCCTTGTTAAGTATCATATTATTTATCTCTTTTTTAAAGATGTTTAGTGCACCACTAGCTACAACATGGCTTGACAGTTTATTCCATAATCTGCCTGTCCTGTTCAAGTAGAAGTTGTATCTATTATTTTTATTGTCTTTATCTGTTTTAATCTGTCTTTTGTGTCTTCTTAGTCCTTCTGGTTTATCCAGGAGGGAAATATCCAGTTCCCCCATCATTTCCGCATCACTCATTTTTATACATCAATAAAAGGTCCCCTCTCACTCTTCTTTGCTCTAGAGAGAATAGATCTAAATATTACAACCTGTTGTTATAACTGTAATCTCTGAGAGATCCAATCATCTTAGTATATTTTCTTTGTATCTTCTCCAGTTTATCGATCTCCCCTTAGCATATGGACTCCACAAGGAGGATCCATAGTCCAAGTGAAGTCTAACATACTGTATGTTTTATACAATGGAAACATACATTACTTATTTTTGTTTATAAAGCTCCTTTTTATATTTTTAATTGTCAGGTTTGTCTTCTGGATGACTTTGTTTCTCTGTTGTTTAAAATTCAATTCACTGTCGATTACAATACTACAATCTCTTTTGCTCCTAACTGATTTTACTTGTTTTCCATCAAGTGTATAATTTGCTAATTTATTAGTTCTTCCCAAAATGCATTATTGAACATTTTTCTACACTGAAAGGCATTTTGTTGACTTCAGACCAGCATTCAATTTTCTTTAGAACTGCTCTTAACCTCTCAATATTTTCTGGTGTTTTAACTGAGCCTCCTAATTTAACATCATCCACAAATTTGACTACCCGGTTATTTATATTATAGTGGAGCTCACTAATATATAGGGTGAATAGTACCGGCCCCAGGACAGAGCCCTGAGGTACACCACTCGTAACATTACTAAATCCAGAATATGTACCTAGTACTCTAACCAGTTGTTTTCTATCTTCTAACCAATTATTGATCCATCTAATCAAGCTATAGTCCATTCCTATTTCCTCAATTTTGTTTATTAGGGTATAGTGTGGGACCTTATCAAAGGCCTTCTGAAAATCCAGGAAGAATTCATCAACTGGAGTATTATTATTAATGCTTTTGTTAACAAGTTCATAAAAGCAAAGCTGGTTCATAATACAAGCTCTGTTTTTCTTAAAGCTGTGCTGTTTTGTATCCTTATAATTTAATAGGATTAAATTCTCCTCAATTTTTATTTTAGATAGCTTTCAGCAGTCTTACATAAAACAGATATTACACTTACTGGACAGTAGTTAAATTTAATTTTTTATCCCCTTTTTTAGAGAGGTACTACTGTGGCTAATTTCCAATCTATTGGCATTTCACCTGATTCAAATGAAGCATTACATAAATATGCTAAAAGATTAGCCATATATATATTTTTTATTATTTCATTTAATAATTTGGGTGTATTTGATCAGATCCAGCTAATTTATTTAGATTTAATTTGTTGAGCAATTCTTCAACATCAGCTGCACTAATTGCTAAACTAATATTACAGCATTTATTGTATTCATGATCTGTTGTATCCTTACCCTTTTTTTCCATATACGGAACAGAAATATGTGTTAAAAACTTTTGCCATATCCTTAGGTGTTGCGATTTCTACCCCATCACTTATTATGTGACCTACTTGATTATTAGTAGGGCAGTAAGTTTTTTATGGCATGTACATACTTCATGAATACCATGAAAAAGTGTCTTGTCCATGCGGCAGTGCATCCGCCATGAAATTTGTTGTATTTCAGTCTTTGTCAAACTTTCTTGTGTTTTTTTTTTCTTACAGAACTCATTTGTTCCAACTAATTCATTTATCTGTGTATGTTGCACTAAACTATTTAACTTCGAGTGCAACCCATTACTTACTTGAATGTTTCTCTCACATCTTCCATTTCTAAATAGCTTCAATTAGAGCACAATAGATGGCACAACAGGTAGCATGCAAATATTTAAAATTGAAATGCTCTGTGCTCAGGCACATGTAATTATCCATAAATTACTCTCAATTACTTTCAATTTAGTTCCCAATATATATCCAAATAAAGCAGGAGTTTAGAAACCTAGTAGGTAGATGGGCTGAAAATGTGCTACTGCGGTCTTGCCTGAGCTCCATTTTTAAAAGTAAGTTATGTCTGTAAAACAGAAACAGTCGCCTGCTTCCAAGACCGGCAATGTGAACGCACAACAATGGTGTTCTCAGTATGAATGGGAGACCTTCCACATTTCTGCTGAAGTGCTGTTCTGTACAGCTTGTAACATCCTGGTGGATCACAAATGAAAAGTGAGCAGTGATCGGTATCTCGATGCATTTTCACATACAGCCAAAAAGCAGAAGATTGAGATAACCTCAACAGCATACATTGAAAAGCAGGTAACTGTCAGTGAACTTTTCTCAGCCAAATCAGTACAGCAGGAACTAGAAAAAAGGCCCTTTTTAATCTGGTCAAAGCTTTCTCCGCTGCCAACGTACCACTTCATGCTCTTGACAATCCCTCACTTCATGCCTTTCTTGAATCTAACTTAAAATCTGTTAGTGTTATTCCCACATCGCAGTGGCTAAGAGGCAAATATCTCCCTAAAGTATTCATATACCACCTTTCGGAAATAAAAAAAAAGTTGCAGATGCTGTTTCACTGTCAGTTGTCTGCAATTAAACTACTGACATCCAAGATATACATGTTCCAAACATAGTTGCTGTGCTGTCTCTAAATTGTATTTCAGAGAAAGAGCTGCAACCTAATCTGGACCCCATTTTACTAGATTGTGTGGTTCTTGAGGTTACAAATGTTAAGACTGTTTCACAATCAGTTTTACAGTACTTGGAGGCATTTGAGGTCAAGTACACAAAATTTTTTGCATTTGTCACAGACAATGCGATGTATATGAACAAATGCTGTTTACAAAGTTTGAATGATGTTTTACTAAATGAAGTGTACGCAACATGTTCTGCCCACCTGCTTAATCTCCTTGGTGACATTTGGAGAAAAAAATCACCCCATGTGAATGAGCTTGTGGTACCTGTTAAAAAAGCATTCACAGCTTGTCCTAAATGAAAAGCAAGATTTAAACAATTTGTATATGGTAAGGAACTGTCCAGCACTGCCCCCAATGCCAGTGATAACATGGTGGAACACTTGGTTATATGCAACTTTTTATCCTGCTGATCTTTTACAAGAATATATTGAATTTTTTCAGGATGAAAGTGCAGCATGTGAAGATGTTATCTCTTTGGCATTCAACCAATCTGTTGTTCACAGTATAAATGAAGTTGCTGTCAATTCCCCACCACTCATCCAGATGTTAGAATGATATGAAGGTGATGAAGTAAAATCCCACCTAGTTTACAATGAATTAACAGATTTTGCCATATTCTTGCAGGTCAAAGCTGAAGCAACAGACAACCCTGCCACAAAAGCCACGATGTCTACCTGCTCACAGAAAATAGTAGACTACATGTCTGGAAAAAGGTGCTTCAACCGATCTGCCTCTCAGTTTTTTCAACCTGTCCGTGTTTTTAATCCGATCAGGCTAGCCACTCTAGCTGTTGATGAAGAGAAGATCTGCACTGGCATACCAGCATTTGATGACAACATTCATGCCCGCTCTGAACTCTATATATACATTACTGAAGTACAGTCTAATAAACTTGCCTTGCATGACCAGACTGTTACCCAAATCTAGAGCGATTGTCGAGACAGATTCCCGAATTTAAGCAGTATTACCTTAAGCTGCTTAAGTGTACCAGTGCATAACGTTAGCATAGAGTGCTCCTTCTCAAGGTACAGAGCACTTTTGACAAACAACAGAAGGAGCATTAAACCACAGAACCCCAAAGTTTACTCTATGCTGCAACAGAATAAGTTAAACTGAGACATTTCACAGTGCACTTTCAATGTTTGTCGGACAATTTTTTAAGATGTTTTACTGATGTTTTTAATTTGCTGCATTTACATGTGTGTATATTTATGAATTGATACAGCATTAAAGATTTTTGTATTCCTATACTGAATCGTGCATTTCCATGAAATCTGCTGATTTTTAAAAATCAGTGTCATGAAAATAGGCAAAATTTGCCGTGATTTTATTACAGCCCTAATTATTAGTTTTGTTTAACCTGTTTATATATGCATAAAAGCATTTGCGATCATCTTTTGTATGAGAAATCTTCAATTCTGTGTTTGTATCTTTCATGCCTAATTGCGTTCTTTAATATTTTTAATTGGCAGTTATAAGCTTTTAAGTTGTCATCCTAACACTGTTTTTTCATTTTATCATTTGCCCTTTTCTTTTTTTGAGATAACTTTATATTCCTCCTTGTACACCATATTGGTCTTTTACCGCTCATGTTATATATTATTTTGTTTGGGACATAGGTTCATAGGTAATTTTCAAGTTCCAAAGGCAGTTTGTCCTTAATGAACTTGCCACCTGTTCGCTCTATTGGTGGTACATAATTTTTTTATTTCCCATATAGTCATCCAACTTATATTTAAAACTTCCCATAGTCTCACTATCAACTACATGTATAGGTAATTCATTCCATCTTTTTAGTACTCTTTGAGTAAAGAAGTCCGTACATTTTTTAGTCGTATTTATATCTTCTTTTAACCAGTAATTATGGGATCGAGATTTTTTATTTTGTTCCTCACATCTTTTAATTCCTATGTTCTCCATTAGCTCCTTGTCTCTGGTTGCTCTAAAAACTAAACATAAGTCCCCTCTTAACTGTCTATATTCAATAGAGTATATCCCCCACGTTCTGTAGCCTATTACCATATGTCATGTTATGCTGACCTTTTACTTTTTTGTTATATTCTTTTGTACTCCTTCCTTTAATTTCTTACTCCATATATTTATTGCTGCTGAGAACTGGGAGCAATATTCCATATGTGGATGCACTAGATTAATATAGAGAGGGAGTATCACCTCCCTATCTCTACTTTTAATATTAGCCAAAATGCATCCCATATTTGTCTTCCAGTTTTCTCAATTTATCCTTAAACAAACACCATATCTTTTCCACATTCTTGTTCTTAAAGCACTTACGTCAATCCCAGTCTGTTAACCCCTTTATTATCATATTACACTGTGCTGTATTGTAATTCTTTGCAACAGTGATTCCCCTTGTGTATAATACTTATTTTTTTAACTATAAATTCTATAATGTTGTGATCGCTATTGCCCAGATATTCTCTTCTATTAATTTTTGTCACCAATTATTTTCTGTTTGTAATCATTAGATCTAATACATTCTCACCTCTCATTGATCTATAGATTAATTGATTCAACCCTACCATTCTTAATGAATCTGCAAACCTGTTTGCAACTGTCATTTTAGCTTGTAAGGTATTCCAATTAATATCTGGATAGTTAAAATCACCCACTATGATAACATTCCCTTCTGTAGCCATATACTCTATTTGTTGTTTCAAACTAGCATTTATTTCTTTATTAGCATTAGGTGGTCTATTAAAAAAAAACAAATAATGTTCTGATTTTATCTGTATTGCCACCTATAGCAATTCTATTTCTGGATCTTTCTCTGCTGGATTATATACAGTACTCTGAACTGCATTACTTATATAGACTGCTACTCCACCCCCCCCCTTTTTGTCTTGTCTGTCCCTCGAATATAGTGAGTAGCCTTCAATGTCGTGATTCCATGTGACTCCTGTCTCCCACCAGGTTTCTGTAATGCAACATATAACTCTCCTTCTTCTGCTAACTTGGTCTCTAATTCTGACTTTTTGTTTATGTTAATACTTCTTGCATTTAGTGTCCAGATCTTAATTCCTCTAGCCTTAATACTATTAACATTATTCGCTGAGGTCTGAATTACAGCATTATATTTTTTATTCCTGTCTCCCCCCCACACACACACTTTTTCAGTTTAAACTGTTATCTACCACTTCTTTAATTTTCAGACACAATTTTCTACTACCTTTTTTACTTAAGTGCAGCCCATCTTGACAAAAATAATCTGGAGCATTAAAAAAATCTTCCCAATGTGTAATACATCCTATGTCTTATATTAGGGTCCACTGTCTCATCCAGTTGTTTAAGCCCTTAATTTTAATTGTATTGTACTTCTTTTCCCTTGGAACTGGCAGAATTTCTGAAAAGTATACTCTACAGTTGAGTCTTTTAACTTCAGCTAAAATGCTCTTTAATTCTTATTTTATTTCTGCCATGGTTTGACCCTGATGTTATTAATATCCAGATGTAGAATTAGAGTTGCTGTGTCATCCCTTTCTTTTATTATATTTTTAACATAGTCTGCACATCTTTCACTTTAGCTCCCAAGAAATAACTAGTTGCGATATTCTCTTTGCAACTTCTAGCTGTATACTGGTCAGTATACAGTACTTCAGAATTGAATCACCAAGTACATACACCTATTTCATGATTTGTTGAGCTCCCCTATTTGACTCTGTATCCATTGGGTCATTTGTTAATGTATTGCTCCTATCTTCTTCACTCCATCTATTCACTTCTGGGCTACTCTCAATTTCATTTAAATAATGAGGTACAACTGACTCAATGTCTGATATGGTGGGGGTATCCAATATAACATTCTTTTTCCTCATGTGTTGTTCTTCACTGATAGAGGGGGAGGAAGGGCTATCCACAATAACATTTGCTTGGTCACATGATGTTCTTCACTAATATTTCGGTTTTGCATTGTGTTACTGTTATTTCCAGTACTCTCTGTGTTTGTACCTTTTCCATTTGACTTAATTTCACTATTGTCATCCAACCATAACAAACTACTTATGTTGCTGTTAGCTCCTTTGCATTCTAAACTTGTTCCTTCACCATTTTCCCTAGCTTCAATTGTGTCATCTGACTCCAGCAACAGCAGAGGGTCAAATTTATTATGTGTTTCTAAATTTAGCCCCATTACTGGGTTATTCATAGCTGATATCTGACATGGAATCCGAAGTAAGATCAGTCTGTTTGCAGAAGACACCAACATTGGAGCAGTGGTTGATGACACTGAGGGATGGAAGGGGCTACAGGACAACCTAACTAAACTGCAGGAATGATCAGAAACATGGCAGCTGGAGTTCAGTGCCAAGAAGTGCAAGGTAATACACTTCAGAGCAAAGAACCAGGGGATGGGCTATCAGCTGGGAGGGGTACAGTAGGGTAGCACTGTGGAGAAATGGACCTAGTGGTACTTATAACGGGGAGCATGAACAATTCTGCCTAGTGTAGGAAGGTGGTAACGAAGGTCAACAAGATGTTGGGGTACATAGCGAGGGGAATTTCCTCCAGAAGTAGGGAAGTAGTCCTTCCCCTGTACAGGTCACTGGTCAGGCTGCACTTAGAGTACTGTGTGCAGTTCTGGTGCCCGTACCTGAGGAAGGATGTCAGATTGTTGGAGGGGGTGCAGCATAGAATGACAAAGGTGATCCAGGGTTGGAGGGTAAGCCCTATAAGGAAAGGCTGAGCGAGCTAGATATATATTCATTGGAAGAGAGGAGGGATGGGGGCACATGATTGAGACCTTTAAGTACTTGAAAGGGATGAACAAGACTTGAACAGAGGAGATCTTCCAATTATGAAGAGGAAAAGACACGAGAGGGCACGGTCTCAGTCTGGGGGGAGGAGATTCAGGAGGGAGGTAAGGAGACAGTTCTTCACAGAAAGGGTGGTGGGCAAGTGGAACACTCATCACAGGAGGTGATGGCCTGTAAGACAGTGGGCAGTTTTCAAGAGGGGATGGGACAGAGTGAGGGGGAGTGTAAATCTAAGGAGGTGAAAGTGGGAGGGGCAGCTGCAAGATGAGGAGCTAGCTGCACAATTGAGCAGACTCGACAGACTGTAAGGCCTATTTCTGATGGCACTTTTGTATGTCCATATGCCCTCCTTCTCTTTTTATATTTTCTCCTTTCAACTGCCCATGCCCCTTCTTCTTCTTCTTCCCTATCCCTGTACCTTACCAGTGGACCCTGGTAGATGTGGGGGGTCCATGAGCAGCTCCTCAGCCTCCTCACTGCTCCCACCCAATGGATGCCACTGGAGATTTCTTTCTCTAGTTACAGGATTCAATGCAGCTGCTGTGACACCTCTGGACTCCTCCTTCAGCTGCTCAGTGCACTGCCATGGGTCCTGCTTCCCATGACTTGACCAGCTTCTGTTTGCTTCTCTTGGGGCCCTACAGACTTGAACTGCCTTTTTCTGCAGTGACTCCCATGAACCTATAGAGCCATCTGCTACTGGAGTGCCATGCTTTGCCCCCAGCCAATCGGAAAGGTGCTTCGTGGACTGGCACAAATTTCAAACTCAGTTGGCCCATAAAAGGGTCTTTTCACAGTGACTGGGCAGCATCAGCAACCAGCAGATCCTGGTAGATGCAGGGGGTCCATAAGCAGCTCCTGAGCCTCCTTGCTGCCCCCCTAGTCAATGGACAACACCGGAGATTTCTTTCTTCAATTGCAGGATTCAACGCAGAGGCTGCAGCACCTCTGGACTCTTCCTTCAGCCACTCGCTGCACCACCATGGATCCTGCTCCCCATGACTCGACCAGCTTCTGTTTGCTGCTCCCGGGCTGTCACAGACTTGAACTGCCTCTTTCTGCAGCAGCAGCTCTCACAGACCAAGAGATACATCTGCTACTAGACTGCCAGGCTATATTTTGTCCAGCCCACCCACCCCAGCCCTGACCTCTAGTAAATGCCTGTGTGGTACTGTGAAGCAACTGTTTGGTCAGTAGAGGGAGAACCCTTCTAATCAGAGGCTACCCATATTATCTTGTCCTGCTGATTCAGGGTCTTATACCCCGGTGCAGACCCTCCAATTACACTATCCTTGGCTTGCTTGGGGATGCACTGCATGCTCTCTCTGTGTACCTTTTCATGTGTGTTTCCAGGACTCCTAAACTACTGTGCTTAGATGTTTTTTACAGGACTCGTGAATTTATGCATGTATGATCATGGTCCTCTTTATTATTGGGGGCCTGTGCTGGTCAAAGCCCATCTGAGTTATTTGCACTAATAATCTTTATCTCAGGTATTTCCAGGACTCCTGAGCTACCGTGGTGAGGTGTGTTTACAGGAAGCCTGAATTACTGTGCTTTTGATCACTATTCCCCCTTTTTATTGGGGACCTGTGCTGGTCAGAGCCTGTTTGAGTTATTTTTGCTAATGATCATTAACTACAGTGGTCCAGGAGTTAGGTTAGTGGTCAGCGGTCATTGAGTTATGTGCTTATTTATTGGTATGAGCTTATTGGAGTTGTTGTGCCAAGGATCTTGTATCACAGTGGTCCAAGGGTTATTTTACCAATTTGAGGTTATTGTTCTAAGTACTGGTATAAGCCATCTACTATTTTACTGATTCGAGGTTAATGTACAAATGTACTTAGTACTGGTCTAACCTAACTACTATGTCCTATTTACTGGTCACAGCCATCTGCAACACGTAGAAACAGTGTTAGCCTGGTATATTGCTTAAATTGTGATTGTAGGTGGGCATGCCAGCCCCGGGCCTTCCCCTGGATAGTTGATCACCCCTCTGTGGCCAGTGACATTGTCTGTTTTTCTGTCCTATCTGCCACCCCCCATTCACTAGCAACAACCCCTTCCTTGCCCTTGCTCACCAGACTGTGCATGCCTATGGAAATTAAGTTCCACAGCTTTATTGTCCCCTGGGGACCAATACTGGCCACCCTGTTCTGCAGCCTAGTAGTTTTGACTGACCACTTTCTGGCCAACCCAGAGGTTTACAGCCAGAGTAAGGCTTCACCCCTCTACCAGGGGCCACCCCTCCAAATTTAAATTCAAAGATCATCCAAGGATTCAGAATTGCTGTGGGTGTTGCACTGTCTAGCTAAAAAAGGGGTGTGCTACTTTATACTCCATGGGTCTAATGTGGGGACATTCCTCACTGGGATTCCAAAAATTATTCCGCTGGTTCCCCTTCTACTTCTCCTCCTGTCAGGGGATAGTCAACCCAACCCAGGTCCTCCAGTAACAAATTACGCTGTAGGCTCCCCCTCATGACCCTAAATAGGTCTCCCACAGAGAGCTGCGGCTGGCCCACATGAATGTCTGCAGCCTACACTCCAAAATACATGAGGCACAAGTGTGGGTTGAGTTATATAAGCCTGATGTGCTGGCTGTCATCCCACATCTTAACCCACAAGATAAATCTGTTAGGGTACACTACACACCATAAAGATAGGGAGAATAAAAAAGGGGGTGGCAACCTTATTTACTCCAAAGATACTGTTGACATATCCCCTGCTTCCCATCATGTAGTGACTGCACTAGGTGTGAATCACAATTTGTGAAGCTAACCCTTGGGTGGACTAAATCCCTGCTAATAGGCTGCCTATATAACCCTCCAAAATTGGCTTCCCAGGCACTAGATGTCCTCATCAAGGCCCTAGCCAAGCAGGTCCACTCTGAACTAATTATCCTGAGTGATTTCAACCTGCACTGGGTCCCAGACTCAGAACTAGAACTAAAGGTATCCCTCTTAGATGCACGACTATCACAGATCATCGTTGTGCTCACCAGGCCCAATACAAGATCTGGTAAACATACCACCCTGGATTGGGTGTTGGTCTCAAATCCCTTCAGCATCTGGGTGGCCAGGACCTTAACAGATGCCCTCAGTGATCATTCCCCAATTTTCTGTATATGGAAGAACAGTTCACCCAAACCCCCACCTGGGCTGTTCACAGCAAGGGACTTTTCTCGGTTCTCACCCTCAGCTTTCCAACAGCACCTCTCGGATGTTGACTAGAGCCCCATCAAGTCCCTATCTGCTATATACAATGCTTTGGACTTCTTCCAAAATACCTCTTCCTCTGCCGCTAATTTATTTGCTCCTTTTTGGAGATTAAGAACCCAAGGGCAATGCTACAAGTGGATTACCCCCATACTGAAGTCACTAATGATTCAGCGTGATGGGACATGGGCCAAATATAAATTGTCTGGTCTCCTTGCTGACTGGACAGCATATAGAGTGCTGCGGAACCAATATAAAAAAATGTCCCTGAACGCAAAAAGGGATTATGTTAAGGCCCTGCAACAAGCAAACCTATCCAATCCCAAGTCCTTCTGGGAACAAATGAACTGTTTGTTAAATGGCAATGGCTCCCCCTCTCCCAGTCCCATCATCACTGGAGGACAATCACTTATGGACAGTCAGGAGGTTGCAGACAACTTTAACAGGTTTTTCACTGACCTTGATAAATACAAGGCTGGCCTTCCTCCCACTTCTGGACACTGAGGGTATGAGCGGCTCCTTATAGCCAGCCAGAATTCACCTAAAGTTAGCCCAACTAAAAGAAATATCCCCCTTGCTAAAGACTATAAAGGCTAGAGGCTCTGCAGGTCCAGACAGGCTGGAACCCAGGCTGCTCAGGGCTGCTGTCTGTACCATAGCCCTACTGGTCACTTGGATTATAAACAGATCCCTCCTAGAAGGGATTGTTCCAGCCCAATGGAAGCAAGCCCACATGGTACCAATATACAAGGGGGGACCCAAGGAGCAGATGGGTAACTATAGACCTATCTTCCTCCTGTGCATAGTAGCCAAAATTCAGGAGAAGATAGTGTATGGGCAGCTCTAGCACTACTTGGAAACAAATAAATTGCTTGCTGGCACCCAACATGGGTTCAGGAAGAAGTGCAGCATGGACACTGCCCCAGTCACATTTTCCACAGATGTCCACTGGGCCCTCAACAATGACACCCCACTGGGGCTGTGTTCATTGATCTAACCAAGGCCTTCAATTTGGTGAACTGTGGCCTCCTTATGAACAAACTAAAGTGCCTTGGCTTAGACCAGCATGCCCTGAACTGGTTCTCCAGTTACTTATCCAGCCACTCTGAGCAGGTCAAATGGTACAATGCCATATCTGACTGGCTCCCCATTAAGAAAGGAGTGCCCAAGGCACTATCCTGGGCACCCTCCTGTTTACACTATTTGTAAATGATCTTAGTGCATCCTGTGAGGGACATTCCGTCATTCAGTATTCAGATGATGCTGTGCTTTACAGGACATCGGTCAGTGTAACTGACCTTGGTGGGCACCTGCAGGAAGATTTCCTGTCCCTGGAGAGGTGGAGCCAGGCTAATAGGCTTCTCTTAAACACCAGCAAGACAAAAGCCAAGATGTTCAGCCTGCGGTCTCTTGGTCGTGACAGAAGTACCATGCTCCCACTCGTCTCCTCCTTGGGTTGGTGATTGAGGTTGTTATGCAGTTTAAATACATAGGTATGGTGCTGGACCAGGGCTTCACCTTGAAACCCCACATTGACAGGATCACCAAAATGATACACTAAAAGCTGGGGCTTCTCTACAGGCTGAACCCACAGCTGATCCCCAAAACCAGAAATGCTATAGCACACAGCATTCTACTCCCCAACCTCACTTACACTGCCCCAGTATTGCACTCATTCCAGAAATGAGCTCAGTAGGCTACAAACTTTGTACAACAAGATAGCCAGGTTTACAGCTAATGTTCACCCTTGACAGCACCACTGTGATGTCCTGGCTGCCTTCAAATGGCCTTCCCTAATCCATCTGCTTTAGTACTCATTGCTGTATTTAACCTACAAGCTAACGCAGGACCTGCCACCTGAGAGACTTGTTGGCCTTCTTAAGCCCAAACACTCCAGTAGACAAATCCGCACCACAGGCTTGAGGTTACTGGAGGTACCCCAACTAAAGTCTGCTGCTGGAGGGAAATCCTTTCCCCACATGGCACCAGTGCTCTGGAACAAACTCCTTCATGACCTTCAGCTCTCTAGCTCTCTATGATCCTTTAGAAAAGGGCTATAGAGCACCTGCTAGTAAGCAGCACTTGTTCCTGTCCGTAAGCACTGTGCCCCCTTGTTGGCCCACACAGGATCCCCCCAGCCTAACACACAAAGCTCAATGGTCAGTGGTTTATCTGGTCAGCCTCCAACCATTTTATCATTCTTTCTCTCTCTGTTAAGCTCGAATGTCATCCCACTGTGTATCTTGACTTTTGCCATCTCATGTTTTGTATTTACTAATGAATTGTACTGTATGATCCATTGTACTTTTGGTACTGTTCTTCTACTCTTTGAACTGTATGTGCATTTGTTATCTATGTTATTGTGCATCTTTTATGGTACATGTAACTAACTCTGGGTCACCCCTGAAAAAGGATCCCCTCGGGACCCAGTGGGCCCACACAGTTAACAAAATTGAAATAGATAAATAAATACATTTTCCTAGTATCTTTTACTGCTTCCTTGTTTTGCTCTGTTTCCAGTCAGCATCAGATCCCCTATATCATCTAATAGCTTCTTTTGTTGCAATGAGATAAGTTTCATTTCCAATTCTAGTACCTTATTTTTTAACTCTTTAATCAATATACATTCCTCGCAGGTGTAAATCAAGACTTCATTGGTAACCTCTGTACTTATTTTTTTTTACATAAAATGCATCTAATCCCCATATTCCCTCTGTCTATCTTCACTGTGTTTTTTATCCATCTAGTCCCTAAACCACAATGTCAATTTAGTGGACAGCAACTTTCAGTGACATGACCACCACAGTTTCTACACAGATTTACCTAGTGAATAAGTTGTTGGTACTGTACTTCTAGTGGGATTCTTGGACCTGCTTCACTCCTTCTACTGCTGACGCGTGCAGTGTCTGTACACTCTCCCCATTCACATGGGGCGCTAGGTATATCCCCCGTGACCATATGACAGAAGTCACATGCTCCTCCATCTCCTAGCAACCAGCCAAAAGCCCCATTTTTAAAATAAAATATAAAACAAACACTGTGTAGCCCTTCAGAGCCCTATCAATTTGTACTGAGTAATGCTCTCCTACCAATAGCTAGCGGTATTGACAGCTGTTTCTCTCAGTCCCAGAACATCAGACAGGAAGTCAATAGTTCACTGCAGTCAGCTAAGGACTACAGCTCCCAGGCACTTCCCCTCTGACTAACTAATTTAAAAAAAGATGATCAATATATGAGGGATAAGAAATTCTCTTTCCACCATTAGAGTTCTTTTCTCTTTGAATGGTGGCAAGTTAATTTTTGGGCCTCAGCCTTCAGAACTTGTACCAAACTATGAAACTATAACTCTCAGCCACATGCTTCTAAAAAATACAACGCTGCAGTAAAAATGCTTTCTCTCTTGCCAGTACTGTCTCACCACCTCAAGGGTGATCTCACAACATGTGGTCAAGAAATTAGGCAAGGCGTAACCCTCAGGGGCGCTAACTATATTCCACGTAACCCGGAAGTATGACAGTGGTCAAGTGCTCCTCCACCTCCTAGCAACCAGTTAAAAGCCCCATTTTTAAAATAAAATATAAAATAAAACCACTGCGCAGCCCTTCAGAGCCCTAGTAGTTTGTACTGAGTAATGCTCTCCTACCAATGGCTAGCAGTGTTCACAGCCATTTCTCTCAGTCCCAGGATGTCAGACAGGAAGTCAGTAGTTCACTGCAGTCAGCTAAGGACTATAGTTCCCAGGCACTTCCCCTCTGACTAACTCTCAGCCACACAGTTCTAAAAAATACAACGCTGCAGTAAAAATGTATTCTCTCTTGCCAGAATTGTATCACCACCTCGAGGGTGATCTCACAGCGTGTGGACAAGAAATTAAGCATTCATCTGTTCTTAGCGTAGGCCCATACCCCACTAGCGGTTTGCAGCTGGCATGGCTCCAAGAGAGGGTACCTACCATGAACATTTATATTTACTCAAGATTTGGGAAAACAGGGCCTGTTGATAGTAAGTGCATATGGCAGAACACATGGAGGGAGGTACATGACAATATCCATTTGCATGAATAGAGTCAAGAAACTGGCCTTTATTTGGTGTCCCACATCTTCACACTATTGGTGTGGTGTGGCATCCCTGGCAGAAACTACAGGAAAACTCTTCACACACAGTAAGAAATATCTGATTTGGATAACCTTTTGCCACAGATGTCATCACTAGGCTTATAGGGTTTCTAGTTCCCACTGAGAGGGCCACAGCAGAGACAGAACCCAGAATTCACTCTTCACTCTGCTGACCTCCACAAAAGAAAGATCCCAGGAATACTGATTACTGGGGCCTAATAGAAACATTTCCCCAATATCACTGCCATGGGCTCCGGCAAGGAATACCAGCACACATACCATGCTGCTGAACATTCAAAGGGATATTTAAGGTACTGTATCTTCAGAGCTATGGGGTGGTGATCTGGATGCAGCTTTGCTCAGAAAAGAAGCTTATTGGATGTTCACCCTGGCAAGTTTGAAGGCACCGGGCTTGAATGAATGCTTTGAGATCTCTCCCTTTTTGTGATATTAATATCAAGCTATATAAGGCTATGACATAATATTAAACATTTTTAGCATGACCACTGTTCTATATTGTGCTAGGGAATCAGTGTCATGGCTGTATAGTTATTAATATTAATATCTGTTCTATTTTCTATCCTAACTATATAGGATCCCTGCATTATGTGCAAACTATTTGCCTATGGTTACCAAAGAAGACTTATTTGTCCACTGAAAATAAAAGAAGGATGAACTATGAGTGGGGAGACATAACACTAGCACAAAGAATGAACACTGATGAACTTTAAAACAAAGATATGTTTCGAGTCCCAGCACTGTTATAATGTCTTTAATATGTTAAGACTATTCTACATATGAGAATCTCCTTCAATATTTAACCTAGGAACATATTCAAACAGCACGACTTGGTGATCTAGTTACCCTTGATAAAGTGCCAATGAAGGGCATGAAATGCCATCGGGTATTTTTAGCAGACTGTGGTACACTTGGCTATATGCCCAGCTTTATTTTATCTTGGATTTGTAAGTCAATAAAAAATGTTGTACTTTACATTTTTTGCCTTGTGATATATATTTATTCACTATTTTGGCTCAGTGAGTGCGAGCCCTTCCTTGTTGCTCTTTGTGATATATTTTACGCTTCACACATTCTGAGGCGACCCTTCTATTTTTCTATTTTATTAAGCTTTGTACATTTTGGGTTATGCTTTGGAGAGCCTAGTAGTGTGTCAGAAGTTTTTTAGGGATCCACTATGGTGGAAGCCCCACCAAGACCCAGCACCGAGGCTAATAACAGTGTTTCCCATGTCTGCTACAGGATTTGTTTGCACATAAAAGGGATTTGAACCCATTACTGGCCATTGCCCCAAAATAACCCCGATGCAGTAAATAATGAAGAGGAAGCTCTAGATATTAAAAAAGCTTTCTCCCAATTAGAAAAAGTGGCTCTGCATGTGCGGAGAATTTACTGGCAACAAACAACCCTCCAAGCCTATCTAAGTGTGAACAGAGTTCCACGTGGACTATGGATTGTGAAATAGCCAGCGTTTGGGTGAGATAGATACAGCCTTATGGACATTTAGAAGGAGGTGTTTCTAAAGGGAAGTGCTTTCCGTATTGAAGCGATACTGACCGACTCCAAAAAATTGCAGGCCAAAGTTGAAGTAGAACTAAAGGAACATGAACAAAAGGTTTGGATTTTTTCTTATGATCCTGAATTTAATACATATATGTCTAACTTGGAAACAGCTATTAAATAGCAAGATAAAAATATTAGTAGCCAAAGAGAAGAAATTTCTCTAAGATCAAATGAACTACAAGAATGATAGAATATGTACGTGGTTTAATAAAAAGGGAGATCGGTCACCAAAGTCCATTGTAAAAAACAGTGGCACTGATGAGACATCCCAGACCAGTGAAGAATCAGATGCAGAGAGCACAAGATCTATGTTTTTAGTTAAAGAAGAGAGCCCACAATGGTCCACACCAGGACCAAGATGGAGCCCCATAATTTGTTTTCAAGAGACATCATTTTGGGGAGAAGAGCTGGAAGATGAGGAAGATGGGGAAAACAACAGAGGCAACAACTGATCCAGGCAACAACAGGGGAGAGGACAGGGTCAATTGAATATCCATAACCGAAGACAGCAGAAATGGTCACAGAATAGACAATATTACAACAGAGGGAGGAGACATTAGCGGTGGTAAACTTATCTAATGATGCTTTAACACACGCTGAAAATTCAGTGCTTGCAAAAGGTCTGTCTTCTATTCCTACAACAGATATTAAACCCTTTGATTGTATGGTGGATTTATATAAATTCACACAAAAACTGAATTTGAAAAGTTTTTTTTGCTAGGCAACTAGGGGGTAATTATAGCACTTTACTGTGGGATAATGGTCAATTTAAGGTAACATCCACTTTTTTGCCCACCAGCAGCCCCAACAGCTAGAGGCTTTGGGTAGGTAAGTGAAAGGGAATTGTTTCAACCAGAAAGTCCTAATTGTTATGTGAACAACACTAGGGAACAACAGCTAGCACTTAATAGTTTATATGAGAATTTCCAAATTACAATCAAAAAGGCAGATAAGGTGGTGCGGTGGTCATTACGGATACCATTAAATATGAACAGGAGGTACGGCACCAGTTAAACAATGTGAATGTGTATAAATTACTCATGAAAGATCCAATGACAGATTTTAAAAATATTAACCATTTTATTGCTGTATCTTGTAATATGGGTCTCATTAGTGTCAAACTTAAAAATATCTTACAGTGATATATCCAGTGCTTGCAATAATACAATATATATGTTACCTAAAATTCATAAAACTTTTTTGGATCCACCTGGCTGTCCAATCGTTGCAAATATTGTGAGTTTCACTGAACCCCTGCCTAAATTGGTAGACTTCTTTTTGAAACCATTGGTGGTGCAATTTCTCTCATATGTGAGGGATTCTACAGATATACTCCAGACTCTACATGGGAAAACATTTTCTCTGGTTTCTATCTAGAAACTCTCAGTGTGGAATCACTTTATATGAATATTCCATATAAGGGTGGCTTGGATGCAATATAATATTATCTGGAGCAAGTGGATGTATATGATACTGTAGTTTGTAAGATTTCTAGTTAGGCACTATGAATATGTGCTAAAATGCAATCATTTTATTTTTATGGGGAAACATTTCCTGCAGCTCAGTGGAACTGCTTTGGGGGCACCATTAGTCCCTAACTATGTGTATGGGGCTGGGGAAATGAATTACTATACATGATGCCGATTTAAATCCCTTCTACAAATATATTGGGATATATTGTAGATACCAGGGCCAGATTAATGCACGAACCTAGGGGCCCTAGAAAAATTATGGCCCACGACTCAGCCCAGGCATCAGGTACTGGAAACGTGGGAGCCAGAGGAGGGAGGAGGTGAGGTCCCTTTAAGTAATAAGCCCAAAGTGATTGGCTCCTGCTGTGCTGTGCAGTTGTCAACACTGATGACTGAGTCAGTTGTTCAGCCAGCTCGCAGCGGGGTCAGTGGGTCAAGGTGGAGGTGTTAATGAGACAGACAGGGAGTGGATTTCACAAGAGAGCCATCAACCAGCATGGAAATTGCTGCCACATTTTACACTACCATGCGGCCTCCAACCGACCAACAATTATATTGCCAGCAGCACATGAGTCATAGTGTCTACTGCACCACTACGCAAGTGCATGAGCTCTCTCTTGGCCATCTCATCAGTTGGTCTTTTTGTTGGGCTTTGGGGTCAGGAGCAGGGCTGGGCCAGTCTGGCAGTGGTGGCGGCACACTATGGGGCAGGGCAGGCTGGTAGCAGTCAAAGAAGCATGTCAAGTGTGCGGCAAAGAAAAAGACTTCGGCACCAAGATCAAGAGTAAGGTGAGTCACAGCATGGACAGCAGCCAGCAGCACGCATGCAGTGTGTGATATATATAGTTTCAATCAGACTTGCCATGAGCTTGAGATAGTTTGGAGCCAGAGCACTGCAGGTTGGGGGGGGATTTATTATTGTGTGAGACTCAGACCTCACTTCTGACACAGTGTCACAGCAGGATGGCAGTGGGCTTCAATAGCCATAGCAATGATGATCCTGGCAAGTCTTGCAGCAGCAGGAAGGGCCGGCTTACCGGTTCCATTTCTGATGGATTTGGCAATATTTTTTTAATATTTTTTATTAGACAAACTTAGTTAATACATAGGGCAGCAGCACAGCAGGCTGCAGTGTAGAGGAGGCAGCCTGAATCAGCTGACACACTCAACAGGGTCACGTCACGTCATGGTCACATGCAGGGCAGAGGAAGGGAAGCTTGAACCTTGCTTGAAGGCAAGCTTATGCTATCTGTCAGAAGGTGGTGGTACCATTTGTGTGTTTTTGCTGTATTGTACTGCCAGCAGCCAGTGGGCAACAGCAGGCACCCAGGCAGCCCAGAGATCTGAGTGAGTGTCTGTGTGTCAAGTGTGTTGCTTGACATGTGATTATTCTGTTCAGTAGATAATCAGATTATTCTACAGTGTGTGACAGTGACAATGAGCTGAGTAACAACAGAGAACAGTTCTGTAGATTACTACTACTACTGGTCATTATCAGGTCAGTGTTGTTAATTTGGGCAGTGAAGAACCAAAAGGAGCTCAACAGCAGTTCCATCATCCACCTTCTGACACTGCGTTATCCCCACTGGTCATTGTTGTGGTAAATTAAATGCTATGGATTCCTCTAGCAACTGCCATTATCTAAGTGGGTGTGCTAGGAGAAAGCTGAAAAAAGAAAGGGAGATGAAGGGAGTGGCTTTGCTGGGGAAGATTCCAAAAATAAACCAATTCTTCAAGGAGCCTGAGAACTCTGAGAAGCAACAATTATTTGATGATGACAGCATCGGCAATGAACCCAGCCCAGTCAGTGGTGCTTCTGAGTCTGACAATGTGCAGCCGCAAGGAGGTATTGTAGAAGTCAACATGCCTGCTAGTAGTACAGCTGCTCGAGATGTGGATGGGGTGGTGGCACTGGCTATAGATGACCCTCAGGAAGAGGATCATGACTCGGGGTCGGGCTTGAGTGAAAGCAAGAAAACAATTCTTGAGGCAGAATGATTTATCAGTGATTCTGCATTGTGGAGTAACACTGATGATAGTTTCAGGAGTTTTTGGATTGCTAAGGGTTCAGCTGTTTGTCAGAATAAAAACGTATCAAATTTCTCTGCTTCTGCTCGGGTGATTGCTGGAACGACTTAGATGCTATCCAGAGATATGTTTTCATTTTGGCTGCACAATGGTGAAGTGGTTATGCAGAAATTGTTTATTTACTCACCATCTGCTGGAAATGTTTACTGCTTTACTTGCAAATGTTTATCAACAAGATCGTATGCCTTTACTGAAGAGTTCAGTGACTGGAAACACCCCAAGCACATTTCTGAACATAAAAATAGCCTGGAACACCGAAACTGTTTGCTAGCATGGATAGGGCAGATAAAGGCGACAGGTACAGTAGATACAGATCTAGCTCAGCAGTTTCAGTCAGAATGCCAATACTGGAGAAATGTTCTTAAATGTGTTGTGGTAGTTATCAAGTTTTTAAGTGAACGTGGATTTGCATTCCACGGTGAAGATGAGCTGTTAGGGTTACCACATAATGGAAACTATTTGGGGATTTTGGAGCTGATCACTCAGTTAGATCCATTTTTGGCTGATCATATGGCTAAGTTTGGACAAAAGGGTAGAGGTAATATCTCCTATCTATCATCAACTATTTTTGACAAATTCATTGATTTGATGGGGCAAAAGGTTAAAAACTCAATAACCAGAAAACTGCAACAAGCCAAGTATTTTTCAGTGATTGTCAATTCAACACCAGATCTGTCACATGTGGATCAGTCAGATGGACACATTGTGGAATGATTCATTGGATTTGAGACACTGGAGAACCATACAGGTGCAAGTCTGGCTGACACTGTACTGGCTATGATAAATAACTTGGGTTTGGACATCTCTAACTGCTGTGGACAATCATATGATAATGCCAGCAGTATATCAGGATGATACAATGGACTGCAGGCACACCTAATGGGATTTAACCCACTTATGCACTATGTTCCATGTGCTGCACATTTATTGAACATAGCGGGAGTGAACAGTGTTAACAACAGCTGCACCTATGTAATTAATTTCTTTGGGTTTCGGCAGTCACTATATGTTTTCTGCTCAACGTCAACATATCACTGGAAGCAAATTGTCAGCAGCTCTGATGAAAGCCGGAGATTTTTGACACTCAAAAGTCTCTCTGACATGAGATGGAATTGCCGTGCTGATTCTATGAAAGATTAGTGTCAGAACTATGAAAGATTTTGGCAAGCCCTACAAAACCTGTCAGAAGATATGAACCAGTCAGCTGTGACCCAACGAAAAGCAACTTCCCTTCAGAGCAAAATGGAGCAGTTGGAAACAACCTTCATGGCTCAATTTTGGGACACTGTGTTTCAGCGTTTTAAAATGACCAGCATGCAGCTACAGAAAATGGACATCGATCTCAATACAGCAGTTCACTTACTGCGTTCATTTGTATAATTTGTGGCTGCCCTTTGAGATCAATTTGAGAATTTTGAAAATGGTGCTAAGAAGACATGCAAGGCTGTTTCACAAAAATATCAAAGTGATTTCTGCCGTATTTGAAAAAGAAAACAATCTGCAGATAAATCCAGAGAGCCTGACTACTTACTTAAAGGAAGCCAAAAATTTTGTGCTGAGACATTCTATGTCATAATTGACAAATTGTCAGCTTGTCTTCATCTTCGACTAAATGCCTATAAGATGCTGTGTGACCACTTTGGAGTTCTGTTTCAACTAAGTTCATTGGATGTCATCGACATTCGCAAGCTTGCTGCTGACCTTGCTGCAGTTTACCCCGAGGACTTGGTTAATCAGACATTTCCTGATGAGTGCCTACAGTTTAAATTCTTTGTACAAGATGAACCAGATAAGTCTCCAGCCAAGTTGTTACAAGATGTAAGGCACAATGGCCTTCAGTCAACGTTCCCTAATGTGGACATTGCCCTTAGAATTTTCCTGACACTGCCAGTGACCAACTGCAAAGGAGAATGCATGTTTTCAAAGATGGCAATGATAAAAAAATTAGCTGAGATCAATAATGCATCAGCGTGTCTGAATACCTTGTCTCTCATGGCAGCCGAATCAGAGCTGGTACGAGAAATGAAGTTCGATGACCTCATCCATGACCTTTCCTTCCTCAAAGCCCGGAAGAAACTGACCTTTTAAAAGGTAAGATTTTCATAGTGTGCAATTTTTCCATATTTGGTGATTGTTGCCTATCTTGTCTAGATATTTTTACATGAACGCAAGGAACTTTTGAGTAATGTTAGTTTTATTTTCTGATCTTGGTCTCTTTCAGGTTGTCAGTTGAGTGGCAATATAAGCCCTGATGGTGACTCCAGGTCTGTTGGCAGGTCAAGCTTGTAAAAGACTGACATAACAGTTTTATGGCAGTGATGTATGGCAATTTGTTTGTGCACCAATGTTGAAAATATTCTTTATTAAAATAGTTTGACAAAGGAGGTTGGCTTCTGTTGTGCATGTGTTTCGTTCATTACTTCATGCAAAGATGTCATGCTCATGGTCTTAGTCATGCAGTTTAACTCAAAAGAACCAGATTACAGATTGACAAAGTTGATCTCTCATGGTCAGCTTTATTACTAACGCTGAGTCCCAGGGCACAACTTACAAATATGCCACAGACTGTGACTGTCTGTGGGATATTTGTAAGTTGTGCCTTGTGACTCAGTACCAGTATTGCTTCTATCCAGTCCAGTAAGTTGATGCTATGCCTTGCCTATTATAGTCATTGCTTCACACCAAACTTGATACTGAATTTCTCATCCCAGCTAGGCTTAGTGTGCCTTTCCTGGTTAAACAGTTTCCCCTCTTCCACATCTAAAAAGGTCTTCTGTGTGCATGCTCCTAAGTTGTAATCCATCTCTAACTTACCATCGAATATTGCATGATTACAGTACATTTACACAGAGCGTCCGTGGATGAACCTTAATCTATGCCATCAATTATGGTCCATCCATGGACACTCATTGTAAATGTACTGTAATCATGCAGTTTCAAACATTCTAACCTTCCTTTTGCAACTACAAGATAAGGTATTCAAAGTGCCTGGAAATCCTTCCAAATGCAATTTTAGGCATTAAAAAACATTCAGCTTTCGGGGGCCTAGGCGGCCCCTGAACTGCCGACCTAATAATGAAGTTACAGGAGCCCACTATTTCACATAGTCCTGGGGTTCCACTACTTGTTAATTCAGCCCTGGTAGATACATTGACAGTTTACTTATAGCGTGGGAAGGGACAGAAACACAGCTCACAGAATTTGTGGATTATCTGCATAACTCTAATCCCCTTTAGATTTTCTGTCACACGCAGTAAGGAGAAGATTAGGTATCTGGATTTGGAAATTGAAAAGGGATCAGGTGGGAAAATTGAGTCAGAACTACATGAGAAAATCACTGATACAGATTCTTTTCTAAGGAAATCCAGCTGTAGCCCCTGTCATGTAGTGAAAAACATTCCATGTGGCCAATTTTTGCTAATTTAAGCTAAATTAAACTAAATTTGAAAAGAGGGTTAATTAAATGGTGGATAGATTTTCTGAGAGAGGTTACAGGGAGGACATAGTATCAGCAAGGTTATGGGCAGGATCACAGGATCGTATGACATTGTTGGCACCAAGAGAACAAGATCAGCCTGGTAGGGAAGATGACAGGCTTAAGTTCATCACCACATACAGGTGTAATAAGAGATCGAATGAAATTCGTGATATAATTAATTGGAATTGGCACATAGTACAAGCAGACCTTGTGTGTAATAGTTTTTCACAGGATCTGCCTATGTTTGCATTTAACCCTGATCAGGGCAACAGTTTGAAATTAGGCATTTAATAACCTACAATTTGCCAGGTATTGCTTATAGGGCAGAGTGCATATGTAGGGCTTATTACATAAGAAAAACATCCTGTGCCTTCAAATTATGAGTAGGGGAACATGTGTGTGATACTGAAACTGAGAAAACAGACAACATTTTAGCAGCCCATATTAAATATACAAGGCTCATGGGTCAACACAAACGGTCCTTTTATTGTATAGAAAGGGTATCTTTAGGGTCACAAAGTGATGATTTGGATGTAGCTTTGCTCAGAAGAAAAGCTTATTGGATATTCACCCTGGATAGTTTGAAGGCTTGAATGAACGTTTTGAGATCTCTTTTTTTTTTTGATTAATGTCAAGTTATATAAGGCTATGACATAATATTAGGAATTTGTTAGCATGATCACCATTCCGTATTGAGCTAGAGAATCAGCGTCATGGATGTGTAGTTATTAGTATTAACAGCTGTTCTACTTTCTATCTTAACTATATAGGATCCCTGCATTATGTGCCAACTATTTCTTTGCCGATGGTTACCACAGGAGTCTTGTTTGTCCACTGAAAACAAAAGGAAGATGAACTATGAGTGGGAAGACATGACACTGCCACTGACACAATGAGCACTGATGAACTTTAAACAAAGATATGTTTCAGTCCCACCACTGTTACAATGTCTTTAATATGTTAAGACTATTCTATATAAGATAATCACAGAATCACAGAAATATGATGGCAGCAAAGGACCTCAACGGCCCATCGAATCTGCCCTCCCTTACTCATCTCCACTCTTACAGGCCCTCCACATCCCCCTCACTTCCCAATCCCATATGTCTTTCCCATGCCCTCTTAAATCCCTCCACCATTTTGGCTTCCACCACCTCCTCTGGTAGTTTATTCCAGGCCTCCACCACTCTCTCCATGAAGAATCACCCCCTCACATTGCCTCTATATCTTCCACTTTCCAGTCTTGGGCTATGCCCTCTAAATTTAGCCCCCACCTTCCTTCTGAACAAGCTCCCCTCCTTCACCTTATTGATCCCCTTTACATATTTAAAAGTTTCAATATTGCCCCCCCTTCTAGTCTCCAACAGGTACAGATCTAATTCTCTACACCTCTGTTGGTATGGTTTCTCCTGCATACCATGCACTATCTCGGTTGCTCTTCTCTGAACCCTTTCCATCCCAGCAATGTCCTTGTGTAGGTGCGGTCTCCAGAACTGGACTCCATACTCCAGGTGTGGTCTCACCATGGCCTTGTAAAGAGGCATCAGCACCTCCCTCCTTCTGCTAGTTATGCCCCTCCCAATGTATGCCAACATTCCATTTGCCTTCCCCACTGCATTGCTTCACTGGCTACCCACCTAAAGATTGCTTGATATTATAATCCCCAGATCCCTTTCCAGCTCTGTTTCCTCCTCGGATATTTAACCTAGGCTTTCAAATTTTATGTGCCATCTTTTCAATGTTTGCTTTGTTATATGTGTGTTTTGTGGGCCTTTAATTGCTGTAAAGCAGAACATCTGTGATGACATTGCATTGTATGTACATAGCATGAATTGGTAATCTAGTTGCCCTTGATAAAGTGCCAATGAAGGGCATGAAACTTTGTCGGGTATTTATTAGCAGAGTGTGGGACACTTGGCTGAATGCCCAGCCTTATTTTATCTTGGATTTGTAAGTCAATAAAATTTTTCAACTTCACATTTTTTGCCTTGTGATATATATTTATTCACTATTTTGGCTCAGTGAGTGTGAGCCCTTCCTTGATGCTCTTTGCAATTTATTTTGGGCTTCATGCACCACAGCATTCTGAGGCAACCCTTCTGTTTTATTAATATCTAAGGAACGTCCACTTCAGATTACTTACACTGAGCATGGGCCCTGGTGCTGGAAGGGACCTGTACTAGGGAGGACCCTCCCCCCACAGGAGCCTGAACCTTATTTAAGGTGCACATTGGATGTGCCCATCCATCCACCTAGCCATACTCCCTAGATCTAGAAATAACAGCCATAATACTTTCATTGAGCCTGGGTCCTCCAAAACAGAATTTAGCAACCCAATTAACAAGATAAAAAGTGAAATGTTTCAGTGTCAGTACAATAGAGCTGCACTTCTGAATGAAAAAAAAAACAGTGATGCAGTTTGGCATGCATGGTAAAAAACAAAACAAGACTTTGACATGTTTAGAGGATGTTTGGACAGAGAGTCCAAAAGGGTGCTCACATGCAACTCTTTTCTGGCAGATACCCTAGTTCATACTATGCAGCATATAATTATGCAGATTGTTCAAGAACATGTTATTAACGTTTTTGGTTCCACACCCAACATAGTGCAGGTGAGTCCTTTCATTCTGGCATTGTTATACCCCAAATTCCAGCAAGCGTACAAACTGAGCTTGAGTCTCCCATTACTGTTATGGAAGCTGAAAACGCTATAGAAAACTTACTGTAATAACAATTTCGCCACAGGGTTGAATGGATTGCCATCTTAATTTTACAAAACATTTTCAGCAGAATTGAGTCCTATATTGGTGAAAGTTTAAATGGGCTCTTTTTTAAAGGTACATTGCCACAAATCCATGTCACGAGCCATCCTAATTTTTTTATTTAAAGGGAAACCTTGGTTAATAGAAAAATGGCAGCAGTTGCTGCAAAAATTGGGGCTATAAAATTTATAAGTACCTGTTTCAGATGTTATCTTATTTTGAAAGACCAATGATGATTGTCATGTCGCTGAGCCACCCATGGACATCTTACACACACCAGACAGCTTCTGGCACACAGGGTATGCTAATGAGGCCTACCAAGTAATGGCAGAGTTGGTAGCCCTCATTAGCATACCCTGCATGCAGGAAGCTACCTGGTGTGTGCAAGATGGCAGCATGTGGCTTGGCGACATGACAGTCGCTGCGGGTCTTTCAAAATAAGATAACATCTGAAACAGTTACTTAAACATTTTACTTTAATGTTGAAAACCCTAATCGGGCATTTCTGCAGCAACTGCTGCCCTTTTTCTATTGACTGGGGTTTCCCTTTAAGAAGAGAGATACAAGTAAGCTATCCAGCTGGAGACACATTAGTTTGTTAAACACCAATGTTGAAATCTGAATATTAGCCAGTACATTAATAAAAATAGCAGATCTAGCTTTATTCCCCTCACAGTCATGCACAATTCTGGCTAGATTCATATGTAATCATTTGATACTTCTATAGGAACATTTTGAAAAAGGTGATAGGGGTTTCATTTTCAGTTTGCTAGTAGCACTTGATCAAGAAAAAGCCTTCAATAAGGTATCTCATGCATACTTTTTCCACACTCTTAACCATTATGGCATCCCTCCTTTGTTTATAAAGTGGATCACTGTATTATATCATCAGGCCTCCACTACAATTTATGTGAGTGGGTAGATGAGTAAAGAAGTGTTTATCTAGGCCATGTAGTAGAGGACCTGTATTTGGGCTTCAGCAAGGCCTTCGACTCCGTGCTGCATGGGAGGCTAGGGGGGAAGCTGGAAGATTTAGGGGTGGGTACAAGGATGGTCAGGTGGCTCATGAACTGGCTGAAGAGCAAGCAGCAAAGAGTGGTGGTGGAGGGGAAACTCTCATCACCAAGAGCGGTAACAAGTGGGGTGCCACAGAGATCGGTACTAGGGCCAGTGCTCTTTGGGACATTCATAGCAGATATCTCGCATGGGACCCAGAGTAAGATCAGTCTGTTCACAGGCGATACCAAGATGGGAGCTGTGGTAGATGATATTGAGGAGTGGAGGGAACTGCAGGGGGACCTGATCAAACTACAGGAGTGGTCAGAAACATAGCAGTTGGGGTTCAATGCCAAGAAGTGCAAGGTAATGCATTTCAGAGCTAAGAACCAGCGGAGGAGCTATCAGCTGGGTTGGGTACAGCTGGGGAGCACAGAGGAGGAAAAAGATCTGGGGTAATAATAATGGGGAATATGAACAACTCGGCTCAGTGCAGAAAGGCAGCAGCAAAAGCCAACAGGATGCTGGGTTGTATAGCGAGGGGGATCTCCTCTAGATGTAGTGAGGTGATCCTTCCCTTAGACAGGTCACTGGTCAGACCACACCTGGAGTACTGCATGCAGTACTGGCGCCATTTCTGAACAGGGACATCAGGCTACTGGAGGGGGTGCAGTGCAGAGTGACAAAGATGATCCAGGGTTTGAAAGGGAATTCATATGAAGAAAGGCTGAACATGCATAACATTTATTTGGTAGAGGACAGGAGGGACAGGGGAGATATGATCAAGGTCTTTAAATACCTGAAGAGGATAAACAAGGCTAATACAAGAGAGTTATTCCAGATCAGAAGAGGGAGGGATACTAGAGGGCATCAACTGAGATGGGGGGGGGAATTCAGGAGGGAAATCAGGAGACATTATTTCATGGAGAGGATTGTAGACAAATGGAACAATTTACCCGAGGAGGTGGTTTCCTGTAGGATGGTGGTCAGCTTCAAGATGAGATGGGACAGAGTGAAGGGGGGAAGGTCGGTGAGGAGGGGAGGGTGAGGCAGCTGCATGCCGAGGGGCTAGCTGTACAATCGAGCAGACTCGATAGATCACGTGGCCTGCTTCTGCTGTCAATTTGTATGTTCGTAGAGGTGTAAGACAGTAGTGTCCTGTCAGTTCACTCCTGTACATTTTTTTATCTAGATCAGGTATTACAAAAACTTCACCAGAACCAAAGTATCCATGGTATCCAAGTGTCAGGACAGAATCCTCTTAAAATGCTTGTATACACGGACAACACTTGCTTACTGCTCCAAGACTCTGAGTCTATCAATGTAGCCATACAGACCCTAGCTACTTATGAAAAAAGCTCAGGGGCCAAAAGTAATTATAACAGACACATAGAAGTTGTCAGCAGAAAAGGACCTCTTGGCCCACTTAGTCTGCCCTTTAGTTCCCTACCTACTGTGTTACCGCAGACCGTATTCAATCTCTGGCCTTACCCCCTTCCCCCGGCCCTGTTACTAAGGTCCCCTTGTGTCTATCCCATGCATGCTTGAATCTTGCTAATGTTTTGCTGCCCACTACCTCTGCTGGTAGTCTGTTCTAGTCATCAGCCACCCTTTCCATGAAGAAATACTTCCTTACATCCCGTCTGAGCCCCCCAGCTTCATGTCATGCCCCTTTGTCCTTGAGCACCTCTTTCAATGTAAAATGCCACCCTCCTGTATCTTATTACTATCCTTGAGGTATTTGAATGTTTCTATCATGTCTCCCCTTTCCCTCCTCTCCTCTAGAGAGTACATATTTAATTCCTTTAGTCTTTCCTTGTAGGGATTTTGATTCATGCCATGCACCATTTTGGTTGACCTCCTCTGTACCGCCTTCACCTGAATAATGTCCTTCTGGAGATGGAACCTCCAGAACTGGATGCAGTACAACAAGTGGGGCTTCACCATTGATCTGTACAGGGGTAACACCACCTCCCTCTTTCAGCTAGTAATACCCCTCTCTGTGCACCCCAGCATTCTACTAGCCTTTCCCTCTGCCTTATTGCACTGCTTTGCTACCTTCAGGTCATCGGCTATGATGACCCCCAGGTCCCTTTCCTGTTTAGTGGTTATCAGCACCTCCCCCCACCCCCCAAATTAGTATATTGTCCTTGGGATCCTGTGCCCCATGTGCATAATTTTGCACTTTTTGGCATTGAAGCCCAGTTGCCATACCCTTGACCAGTCTTCCAGTTTTTTCAGGTCCTCCCCTCATTCCCTCCCCCCCAGTGTGTCCACTCTGTTGCAGATTTTTGTGTCATCAGTGAGTAGTCATACCTTCCTTTCCAGCCACTCTGCTATGTCACCAATAAAGACATTGAAGAGGACCAGTCACAGAACTGTCCCATGTGGCACCCCACTGGTTACCCTGCCCTGCCCTCTTCCTCAGTGAACCCCATTTACCACTACCCTCTGACTCCTGTTACTCAGCCAACTTCATACCCATTTTACTACCTTTGAACTCACTCCCAGGCTGCCCAGGTTGTTTACTAGTCTTCTATGTGGAACTGAGTCGAAGGCCTTACTGAAATCCAGGTAGGCCCCATCCACCGTTCCTCCTTGATCCACTTCCCTGGTCACCTAGTTGAAGAACTCGAGGTTTGTTTGGCAAGATCTGCTAATTGTAATGTTATTGGTCATAACAGCCCTAAGTATGGCATTCAGTACATCACTTCCAGATGTCTGTATATCCTATTAAAATCTTAGGAATCACCTTTGGCATGCCAAGTGCTGTTCTACACAGTTGGACATATACTGTTGCAAAGGCATCCCAAGAAAAATCAAACCCTAACTAAAAAAAGTATGTTTATCAAGACTCTAATGCTTCCACTGTTTAGCCAATATATTTCTACCTCCTTTAAGTTATGAAGCACAGTAATATAATGTGTTTTTCAATGGTCTGTGAGGATGTCGCTTGAATTCCATTAGATGTGAAATAGATGTAGTAGCCAGTAAAAATATGGATACATTTAAGACTCGTTTGGATGTTCATCTAAGATCAAAAAATATAATGGGATATTCAAAAATAGATGGCAAGCAAATATGGACAGAAGTCTTTAGAGCTCTGAAATACCTATGATACCTATGATAACATATTAGGATTACGATGCTGGGGGCGTGAAAATGCTAAACCCCTTAGTATTTATTTACAGTGTATTTGTATTCTTGTATACAAACTTACACCCAATGGTTTTAGTTAAGATCAAAATATGGTTGTATTTTTAAATGACTGGCTCATAAAAAAACAAGCATTTGTCAATGCTGAATGTTTGCTTGCTGGTATTAGCATTGGGCATGCAGGAGTTAGACACATGCAGAATAGGAATGGCAGTGAAGTATTGAAGTTCACGCCAACCCCACCTCCATCCTGTAGAGACAGACAGGCATTGGGGTAAGTGTTTGGGTCTTTGGCCATGACAGGCATGCCATGTCACGTCACCCTATTCTGCAGACAGCGATACATGTTGAGGTGTGCCTTAGGGCGTTTGGCTTTACAGTCCCTGCATTCCATGAGGACATATGCTGAAATGGGTGCAGCATAGGAGAATGGGGTGAAGTCTGGGGCCGAAGAGTCCAAGGTACACCTTGATGCCTGTCAGTGGCTGGAGGTGGGGGTGGGATGGCATGAGCAGTACAGTCGGCAATGCAAAGGCACACCCTCAATGCCTGACAGTCTGTACAGGATAGGACATTATGGTTAGAAACCCTAATGCCTCAGGCGTTTGTTGGCATTTATACTACAAATTTCAATATGGCCTTTTTGTGAGCCTACCTATGAAGAGTGGCAGTGTGATTATGTCTATGTGTCCCAAACATTGATTAGACAGTGCCATTCTGCACCACATGAACAAAAACACAGATAGGGCAGGACATGAAGAATGACAGCTGTACCATCCACAGGGAGGTGTGAAGAGATGGCAATGTTGAACAGCTGTACTGGGAATATAAAAAGTGCTTGCACGTCCGAGCATACTGTATGTGGAAACTGCGAAACGCATGCGCATTACACAGTCATTTTATGGACGTTCGTCACCAAAGTTCAAAAATAGGCATTGTAGGACCTCTGCTCATGAACAGTATCACTGTGATTTCTTGATGTGTTCAGAACACTGATTTCCCTCAGCAACGACGCTATTCTGCGCCAGAAGTGCAAAAACACATTTCAGCCAGGATGTGAAAAATGACAGCTGTACTGTTCATAAGGAGGGTCGGAAAAATTGCAATGTTGAAAAGCTGGAGTGAGCATATTATAAATGTTCGAAGTTATGAGCATGACTGGAAACTGTGCATCGCACGCTTGTAACACAGTCATTTTATGGAGTTTCATCACCAAATTTTCAACATAGGCATTTACGGCCTCTGCTAATGAACAGTGTCACTGTGATTTTCTTAATGTGACCCCAACACTGATTTCCCACAGTGACCATGCTGCTCTGTGCTGCAAGTGAAAAAATACATTTCAGCCAGGATGTGAAAAATGACGGTTGTACTGCGAAGTTACGAGCATGCATGGACACTGCGCAATGGATGCTCATTAACACAGTCATTTTACAGACTTTTGTCACCAAATTTTCAACATAGGCATTTTAGGACCTCTGTTAATGAACGCTGTCACTGTGATTTTCTTCACGCATCCCGAACACTGATTTCCCACAGCGACCGCTATTCTACACCGGAAGTGCGAAAACACATTTTGGCCAGGATGTGAAAAATGGCAGCTGTACTGTTCATAAGGAGGTGCAGAAAAATGGCAGTGCTAAAAATCTGGAGTGAAAATATTGCAAATGTGCGAAGTTATGAGCATGCATGGAAACTGCACGACACACGCTCATAACACAGTCATCTTATAGACTTTTGTCACCAAATTTTCAACATAGGCATTTTAGGACATCTGTTAATGAACAGTGTCACTGTCACTTTCATAATGTGTCCCAAACACAGATTTCTCACAGTGACCGCACACACTCGTAAAACAGTCATTTCTTGGATTTTTTCCACCAAATTTGCAACATACACTTCTTGAGAGCCCACCTCATGAACACTGGCACTGTCGTTTCGTTAATCAATCCCGAAAGGTGATTCCGTGCAGTGACCGCGAAATCACCTTTCGGGACCAATTAATGCCATGACAGTGACTGAATTCATGAGAGAGGAATCTAAAACCCCATGTTGAAAATTTGGTGCCAAATTCAAAAATGCCTGAGATATAAAAAAGTTGAAAACACCTATCTATCCCATTATACAGTTTACGGCATTTCCTCAGTTCGGTCGGCTTTGAAGAGTGCAGACGTGTTCTGGTCCACGAAGATCATCATGCCAGACTCTGGAGGTAAGTATGGGGTGAGGGGTGTGGGGAGTCAGGGTGCGCAGTGGGTGGAGTGCGGGTTGTGGGGGGAGGGGTCAGGGAGACCGCAAGGGACCGTTTTTGTTTTGTAGATTTTAAACAAAACCAAAAAAACATTGCGGATGGTTTTTCCTTTGCTGGGGCATTGCGGCAAACTGGGGTGGACTCCCAGTATGCCACCTGAATATTTTTTTTGGGGGGGTAGCCAACAAGGGATTGGGCACCCGCGTTGGTACAAAAGCGGGGGGCACAAGAGCCGAGGGGGATTGGGCACCCCCTCTGACTCTCCCGTTACTCTTTGGGGGGGCTGAAGATGACAGGGAGTGGGCTCCCCCATTGGCACAACAAACAGGGAGGGGGAACATACTGCTGACAGGGAGTGGGCTCCCCCGTCGGCAAGTAAGCACCGGGGATGGATGCTGACGGGGATTGGGGCCCCCGTTGGCAAAAACATACTTCTGTGGAGAGCGGCACATGATGCCAAGTGGGATTGGGCACCCCCTTGGCACTGGGCCCTTTGATATTGTTTGTGAACACAGCGGCAAGGCGCTGCCAGGTTCACAAACAATATTACACTTGCAATGTTCCATCCAACAATGACGGGTCGCTCCCTCATTGCAGCAAATTGCTGACGCTACAATGACGAGGTGGCCCGTGATTGCTGCAGTGAAAACTTTACAACTTGGTACAACTTCTGGAAGCCAGTGTCATCAGCACACTGTGCCTCCATTGGTGCACCACGACCAGGCCCCCAAATGCAATGCTTCTGTTGGATGCCACACTGCTGCTCCTCCCCAACCCACTTCTCTCCTAACCTGTCACATAATGTTTCTTGTGCATGCACAAGCAAACATAAAAATGGGACAGAGGAAACTCTGAAGTATCTCATAATCTAGTTTCTAGCAAGATCCCTGAATTTGCCATCTCAGTATTAAGAAAAACTCAGCAATGACATATGACACTGCACCAAGTTTCCTCTCAAACTCGAAAACAGTTACTGTATACCATGCAGTAATACTAGATAGTTTTACCCCACCTTTACAGATACCTCTGTACCCCATGGGATAGAGAAATAGATTTTTCTACAGCTTATGGACAAAAGAATATAGTTAGAACTATAGAACCAGATGTAGTTGGCATGCCATGGAAAAAACTCTCATAAACATAAACCCATTGAGGAAAGGGTATGTCCTCATCCCATATGTTCCCAGACACTTGAAAAACACATTTTTATTAGACTGCCCCATATCTATAGACTTCTGGGCACATCTAGCAACCCACTGGACACTTCTGAGTAATACAAGAATAACTTATGATAATGTAGTGTTAGATTTCTATCCTCCACATCTTTCTGTAGTACATAGCAGTACTTAAGACTGATTTTTCTGAGTGTAGATATTACTTATAGTAGACCAGATGTATGTGGACAGTACAGCAGAAATTTATAGAAGTACACAATGCTGTAGCTTCATTTAGGACTGCACTCCTTAAAGGGTGCACCACTGAATGCAAAAAAACTCCCTTCTCACATGTTTCAGGTGTTTTGGAACTATTGTGATTGGATAACTAAACTGTTCCTCAATATCTGTCATTTATCTTAAACTGGATTAGATGACCCTAAGAAGAGGGATCCTTCTATGATGGCTTTTGATATAGATACCATGATACCCTAAGTACATCTATAGGGGTGCCCCAAACTAATGACACTCCAAGCCCATCTGGAGCTTCAGTCTCAGCTGCTGAGTTTACAGGAAGGGCTACAATAGTAGAACATGCTGCTTTCTCACATCCACAGTAGACACAAAAGTGGTCTACAGATCTTGTTCTTCCAAAATTTGAATTTGGAAGATTATAAGTTTAATTAATTATTCATAAGTCTAGCAAGGTTCCTGATTGGCAACTGAATCAGTTATATCCAGCTGCCAACTGATGCTGTGTGGTATGCATCGCTAATGCCACACAGCTAAAACTTTTTAGAAACTAAAAGAAAACAGCAAAAATGAAAGTTGTTATTGCAATTAAACTTATAGTCACTATAACAACCTTAGAGATGGTAATTTCCTCAGATTAATGACTGGCTGGAGGAAGGTAGCCCCCAACCAGTTGTTAATCCCTCAGAAATTACCAGCTTCTCAGTATAAAGGGGGTCTAAATAATGTTCCAGACCACGTGCTTATGGGGAGGGACTCTTTCAAAAGACTCCATGTGTTTGCATGCCACAGAAATGTGTGCAATTATTCATGTCCCAGGGGAGTCCACATTTGATATTAGCCTTAAGTATGAATGAATGAAACATGTTTATTGTGTAGCCAAAAAAGCTATTACAATTAAATTACACTCTTAAAAACTTCAATAAAATAAGACATACAACACTTAGAATGAAAAAATTCATAAATACAGACTTAATAGCTATTATTACTGCACTTCACAAGATTGATTCACCGAAGATTTCATATTAAATAGATAAGAAGGAGAATATTATACTTAGTGACAAACCATCATTCTTTGCTTTACTTTACTAATGGCATAGAAATACCTGGCCAGTTTCTCTATTGTAATAACATCTTCAGTATGCATAAGGATGATTGTTAGAGTTTCTTTATCCAATTGATAGATCGTATCTAACAGTTGTCCCATCCAGTACGTTCTTTCTTTTATATAAAATGTACAATCCCAGAGTACATGTATTAAGTCCTCTTGACCCTGCTGAGCAATCACATTCCTCTGACAGATTTTTATATTTAGTGCATCTGCATTGTAAAACATTACTTGGAAATTGTTCAAATTCATATTTTAAAAATGCAGATCTTAAATTTGTGTAGGTTAAAATATCCAGGTGATATTTATTACCAAAAGTAAAACTGTGCTTACTAAACCATTTAGAATAATGTGAGTCTTTTATTATCTTTAGATCCTGGTTTTCCAATAATTTCCCACTTTCCTATTAATATACTTTTTATACTGCAGACTAATGGTAATTCCTCTATTCACAATGTATTTCAGATTGGTCAATTTATATTTTTGAAACATTTCCATAAGCCCAGAGTACCAAAAAGTGCTCTTATATCCTAAATCATACCAGCATTCTTTCTTTCCTAGACATTGTTTGATTAAATAATTTTCAGGGGATCTAGTAATCTTTATCCAATAATTCAGCTTCCTACTATCAAGAATGGCTCTCATATTTATTAAATCCAATTCAGCCCTAATATAGGCTGATGGACATGAATGCCTCAATTTTAATATATATCTTAGGTATTAATACAAAGGGGACATCAAGATCTTCAGCTTAATCTCATTCAAATCCCAGGTTTCTGCTGCATATAAGAGCTGAGAATTAAATTTTGCTCTTATGGTTTGTAAAAACGATCTAACCAAACACCCTCCATATTTATGATTAAATCTCATTAATCCAGTTACAATCTTTTTATGTTTCTCCAGCGGAACCTTTGGGTGAGAGTTCCACTTGCAATTTGCATCAAATTTAAGCCCTAAATATGTGTAACAATGTACAGCCTCAAATCTGTGGTGTCCTACTTTTCATATACCTGTTTGTTTCTTATCCCCAAAAATAACAATTTTTGTTTTGGTTTTAGTAATATTAAGTTTCAAATTAAGTGAATGGCTATTAATATAATTTAGCTTTGCTTACAAACATTTTTTTAGTAAGAGAAAAAAGCAGTAGTCATCTGTATAAGCAAGTAGAGGAAAAAGAGCTGCATCAATTTTAGGTGAGTCCAAGATCAGGTTTTCCATACCTTTTAGCACATTATCAATGTAAAGCATAAACAAAAGGGGTGACAAAACACAGCCCTGGTGTACACCCTTATTTATCTTATGGCAGATAGGTTATATTCAGCCCCCAATCTTATTATTGCCTAACTATTACTGTACAAGCTGGCAACTAAGTGTACTAGGTCTTTATCAATGCCCCTATCCACAAGTATGGACCAAAGTATGTTCCTTGAAATAGAATCAAAAGCAGAAGAATAATCGATAAAGGCTGTGTACATCTTTTGACCACGCAACCTCACATATTTTTCCAGCAAATGTTGCAAAACAAAAATGTTATTAATAGTAGAGTAATAGGTTCTAAAACCAGCTTGATATTTAGAAATTCCAGCTGTATTTTCTGCTTGAACTTTTAGTCTTTCCAGAATTAATTTTGAGAACAATTTTAGACTCATGTCTAGAAGGCCAATGGGTTAATAAAGGGCCTGGTCCATTAAACTTCCTTTTTTGTGAATAGGAATAATATTAGCCCCTTTCCATGAAGTATGAAAAGTCTTAAAAAAGATACACTTGTCAAAGTAAACAGTTAATATTCTTGTCCAGAACATGGGCAAAGCAAGATAGGCTTCTGCAGGAATACCGTCAGGACCAGGTGCCTTATTTTTCTTTAAAGTAGAAATAGCTGTCAAGACTTCTATTGGAGTAATAATCTCCATCATATGGGTATCATCTTTCTGAGGTCCCTGTTCAAGGTCTACCTTCTCATCAAAAAATATACTCATAAAAAAATTCACCCACTTTGATTCAAAAATATAGGTATCTGTAACAACCTTGTGGGAATTAGAGCCTTTCAAGATTAGAAGCTAAAATCCTTTCATATTATTTGCTGCCTCAACAAGTAACATCTTTTCCCACTGTTTTTTGTAAAAGGCATTTTTTTTAATTGCCACTTCATAAGATCTTCGTTCTTTATCAAGTTTTATAAGGGTTTCTTTTAAAGTGTCTTTCTATAAAATTTTAATAATTTCCTAATTTTAGTTTTAAACATTTTGCATTCTGTATCAAACCACCCAAACTGAAATATACCTGATGTTATTATTTACTGGACGTGCCAACTTTTGTTTAATTTGTATGAATAGGTCATTAATGTGTTCTGAGATTTGTGAAAGATGCATCACATAGACATCATTAAGATTTACATTCAGTGATGACAAATCAATTATAGGAAGACTAGCCTCTTCAGCATTATTATACCATCTAATTTTACTTGCTTTAATTTCAGAAAATCGAAAGGGATCAACAATAGACTATCTACTTCTTTTAGGGCAACGTGTTTCAAAATCAGAGGGAAATGATCACTCTCAGATCTAATTTCTACCTTTAGACTACACCAAAAGTCTAGGATACCTGACCATAATGCCAGATCAATCGTTGAGGCACCTTTTGTTGAAATATAGGTAAATTCCCCCTCCTCATCACCTTTAATTCTACCATTCAAAGGGTAAAGGTCAAAGTTTTTCATAATATCAATAAGTTGGTTCCCATAAGTATTAATTTTGTTATCTTTAGTTGTCCTCACTTTCCAGTTGTCATCTTTGTTATATACTGTAGGGTTAAATACCAATGTAGATTTATCCATTATGCCATCACATTTACCTATGCGAGCATAAAAATTTCCTGTGATGATTATCTCAGCTTGTGAAAAAACACCATTCACATCCAGTATGATATTGGATAGATCATCCCATAGAGATACAGATGGAGAGTAAAAATTAGAATTTTCTGGTGGCATGTAACCACTTATTTAGCATTCTCAGGTGCAGCACAATAAAGTTATCATTAGTTTTCCATAGACGGGTATTTATAAAACTCCCAGTTTTAGCCAACACAATCAACCCACCAGAGTATCTACCTGCCCCAGACAATTTCTTCCCTGGTGACTGAAAGCAATCATAACCATTTAAACTTATCAAATCGACTCCTTATGCCATGTTTCCTGAAGGCTTAATAAATCAAAACCCATATGAATAATTTCTCCACTCTGGGTCACCAATTTTGGTATTCCAACCTGCAATATTCCGTGAGAGTAAAGTGAGATTCCCTGAACCAATGCTTGAATCTGTACTATAATAACTCAACATCCCATGTCAATCACTCTTGTATCCTAAGAGGAGTGAGAACATATTACTCAGGGGAAGATCAGGACCAGCCACAACACTACAGTCTTTTCCACTGCCTAATACTGTTGTCAGTTCTTTTCCTTCACATATGTTAATTCCTATTACATCTAGTCCAATACTTTTTTCAAGAATTAAATCAGCCAGTTGTCTAGAAGAGACATGGATGGCTAGCCGTGAACCTCCATCGCATCTATATGCGATGATCTCTTCTCCAGGGGCAAAAGGAACTTTCATAAAGTTAACCAATAAATCTTTGATTGTGTTTGTTAACTTAGGTCTTGTTTCATTTTTCATGATTTCCTTCCCAAATAAGCAAATAGATAGTTGTGGCTGATTCTGATCTTTCCCTTTCTGATTTTTATTATATCTATTATTAAAACATTCCCTATTTGGATAAGTCAAAATAATACCATCTACTTCCAGCAGTTCACTATTAACGCAAACATAATTTGCCACACATGGTGAGGTTACTACCAAATCATACATAGTAGCCTCCACTAGTGGAGTATGAATTACTTCAATCACATCTTCTAGCTCAATTCCTAATCTTGCTTTTTCTTTAAGATAGTTAATTATCTGAGATTTCAGTTTCGATAAATCGAAATTACCCGTTAGATGGGCCCAATAATCTGATCAAGGGTTATCCAAATGACCATTTACCTGTGCCTTGGGGGATGGGGGAGCTTCTTAAAAAATTCCATATTTGATCTTAATGGGCTTTCTCTGTGCCCTATGGAATTTATTATTCCTTCCTCCCCTTGTAGCTGGAAGAACATCTTGCCCCTTTCATCTTCTAGTAACTTTTCATTAGATGGCAAACTCCCCAATTGTTGAATTGGAAGAGCTAGTTCTTTTTCCAGCTGCCTCAAGTGTATCGCCATATTACCCTGGGTACACAGTTTACTCTCTGGATCCAAACAACTTCTAGTTTCCTTCACTAAAACTTCTTTGTGTAACTTCCCAGGTAGTTTCTTGTTATCCTGAGGACTCAATATGTCATTAGTTCCCTGCCAGTCTTTTATTATGTTAACTTTATGGGGCTGAGGCTGAGACTGGGGCTGAGAATGAAACTTGAACAGAGACTCGGAATGTTCTGATTCCTCCTGGGGATTTACAATTATCCCATTTGTCTCTTTTCCTCCTCCTTTTTTTCCCCCTTTTCCCTTTTATTTTCTCTCTAGCCTCTTTCCCAGCAATAATCGGGCTACCAGGGATTTCTATGCAGCTAAAGTCGGGTCATAGCTCCTGACTATTAATTATTGAAGGTAATTCCATCTGGGTTTCTGTATGGTCCTTACAGAGATCTACATTGGGGAGTCTAGCTATAATATTGTCAATTTTTGCTCTGTTATAGGCAATGTCCACTCTCAAATTTTCCAAAAGTTTTCTATTGATTAGCTGGTCCATTAACATAATATGTGCATAAGAAGGGTCCCTAAGAAAGGCCATTACCTCCTCACTTAAGTTATCAGATGTATAAGTGGGGCACCTATCCCTTTCCTGTGGGTAATCTTCCTTAACGCTACACCTCTGCATACTATTAAGGTAGGAACTCAACCCTAGACAGGGCCCATTAAAGAGCCTTTTGCACGATTTCAGTCCTTCTATAGTAACCTGTAAGTCCTGTAGTACACTAGCAATTTATTATTAATAACAAATTTGCTCAGGGGGCTGCAATCATTTCCCTTAGGATCATTTTCTAGCTGCCACAATTCTGCGGTATTCTCCAAGCCCTGTACAGAATCATTACAGGAACTACCCATCTCCAATATACTATGTCCCACCACACTTCTCCCAGCATCAGTAACAATAATACTTCCCGTATTATCTGACTTCTTCAAGATTATAGGGACTGATTCAGCCCCTCGTGGCATAGAGGTCTTACCTAAACCATCAGCCATAATAGGCATATGATTGGCTATCTCAGTTTGCTTTTGTTTTTTACTGATTATTCCTTTTTTGCTATGTGACGGCACCTGTTCCAAGGGGGAGAGGTCAGGGTTTAAGGCCTTCTGTAATCTTGTGTTAACCATTTTACGATTAGCACTGTTTTTGAATCAACCCTTCCTTAAAAAGGGTGTCACCTATAGTACAGAGCAAATTAAATGTAATCAGAGCAAGGGTAGTTAAATTAACCCAAGCCCCGAACACCTAAATGAAACAAGTTAGAATAAATTGCTAAATAGTACACAGCTCACAATATACATATACTGCTAAAATAGCAATCTTTACCAGATAACCAGCATAACCAGCAGATCCTTGTAAAGTCCTTATAATCCCTTTAGTGGGTAGCTGCAAAAGTGCATATCCAGTATTTTTAGATGAAACTTTAATGACTTTAGAAAAACACTCTGCAGCGCCTTCCGACTGTTCACTCCAGCCACTGAGTTCAAAGGTACGATGTAATGCGGCATAATAATTAAGCAATAATGCATGACAGGGTGTGTGTTGTGCTGGGATAATGTCACGCCTGGGGTGATTAGGCAAGAGGCCGCAGACCGAGTGCAACTAATCATCCCAGAAGTGACGTTATCCCAGCACAACACACACCCTGGAGTGCATTATTGCTATTATACAATTGCTCGTTTGTAAAAAGTAACAAAAAAATGATGAAAAACTACATTTAAAGTAGATTTTTCTGTCATTTTTGGAATGGGTAGGGTTACTTCAAGGAAAAGTAGTGCCGATTTAGCCAGCAGGTGGAGCTAATGTGTTTTTTGAGCAGCTGTGCAGTCCCTATAAGAACGTTTCAACCTTTGTCAGTGGTGCTACTCTTTGTTAAAGTGACCTATTGCCTCATTATGTATGTTGTCTTTGTGTTTTTTTCATCGTTTTTCTCTGTTTTTCAGTGACCTTTTCTTTTTTTTATTTAGTTCTTGTGGTCTGTTATCGGGACGGCACCCCCCCCATAGCGTGGTGGTGTGTGGATGTCTGAAACCGAAGGAGCCCCCCCTGCCCCGTAGCGTGGTGGTGTGTGGATGTCTGAAACCGAAGGAAAGGAGGTAGAGAGATCATTTGTTAAGCGCGTTTACGGTTCATTTGAAAATATTAAGAAACGGGGAAAAAAGTGAGCGAGTGAGGCTAACTGCAACGCGGTCTGTGTGAACACTCACTTCCGCTCTCATGTCGTTGAAGTGAGCGAGTTGCTCCGGCTGCTTGTTCCGGCAGAGGTTTCGTGGGACAGCTGTGAGAAGTTGGAAATGGAGCGGATATGTGAGGGAGTGAAAAAATTATTTGTTTTGCGCTGCCACACTGTTGTATCTGTTTTCAGTTTTACCGAAGCGCTGTGTCACACGCTTACTGTGTTTGGGTCAGGAAACGAGTGAGGAGTGTTGAGGGCAATCGCAGTAATGGCAGGCTACTTTGTTTAAAATGTGTCTGAAAATGCGAAGCTAGATAGGAAAGGTATAGTGTGGTACTGTTAATGTGGACAGTTTTAATTTATGGTGGGTGTGTTGGGCTTTTTAGTGGCTGTTGGAAGGCGTGATTTATTAAAAAAAAAACAAGCAAGTACTGGCAAAAGCCACAGCAGCCATGCCAAGTGTGGGCAACTTGGACATGGGCTGTAGCATGATTCTTATAACATTTGATGCAGTCTCTTGTGTGCTGGGACTAGACCCGTGATGTTGTACTGGGATAACATCACGGGTCCAGTCCCAGACTGACCAATCAGAGCCCAAGATTTTTTTTGCCATTGTATAATGAAATGATGTCAAACTTCCAGGCTATCAGCTGAACTATTAATCCATCAGCACCATCACTATCACTTGCATCTCTTTCTGTGGGTAAATAGCAAGGTTGCAGAAGTTAAGGCACAGCTCAGTTAGTTCAGATCAAGTCTACTACCCCACTCAAAGGATAATCCAGGAGAATAATCCCAGGCCTCTCCTATGATATTTAAAAGCTAGAAAGGAGGCTTCAACTCTCTGATGGTGAAACCAGTTTTCTTGGTCAGGAAATCTGCAAGACCAGGACACAAATTCAGTACCACATTACCAGGTGAAAAAAAAAAAAAAGATTTTACATCATTATTTTACTTAAGCTTGAAATTGTTACTTGGACTGAGGGTACCAAATGGCAAGAACTGAAGTAAACCAAAAAAATAAAGATTAAGCCCAACAAAAGTTAGCCTATGCTGCGAATATAAAAAAAAAAAACCTTCATCAAAGTAACCCCCTTGCCCAAGACACTGTCAGTTCGCTAAACAGAAAAGTAAAACTCAGAACTTGCAATCCTCTCTGCTCATTTGGACACAAAGCCTTTGTTGTTCTGGCATCACTATTACTGCCTTATAGCTCTATTACAGCTGATCAAGTATTTTTGCTGTCTCAACCAGCAGTTTCCTAGGTTAGCAGGCCAACAACACAGTGGGGAATCAATATTGGACCGGCCAAACTCCGACACCAAATTGTAAGTCGAGCAGGCCCAAACAATAACTTCAAAACTTTAAAGTGCAGAGGTACTTCAATGCTAAAAAAAACTCCTTGGAAATTTAAAAAAAAAGGGCATCAGCATTCAATCCTAGCTCCGTGACTTGCTGCGCATCTTCAAAGAAAAATGTCGATCTAAAGATGAGACGCCATGCACGTGCAATAAGTGGGTAGTCACTGGTAGTCACCTGAGAAGGTGAACCAATCCAGAGTCAGAATCAGAATTGGAACTAGAGCTAGAGCTAGATAAAATAAACATTCCTAAAAATAAACTTTTAGAAAAAAAGAGAAAATCTAATAAAAAAAAGGACCCCCCCACCCCCCGCCATAGGTCTAGCATGAACCAGAAACTTGCAGCGCACAGTGCACAATGCTAAAATACATGATGTAAAACAGCGTAGAATAACAGCAAATAGCAAACAGTGAGCAAGCAGTGAGTGATTTTCCCTTGACACAATAAGGAAAGAACTCCCCCTTTTTATTATGCAGCAATCCAATCAGCCAAGTATCAGCGATTTAGCAGCATTTTCACAGAGCAAACTTTTCCTCGGTTTTGCCAGCACTGGAATCGCCACAGTCACTCACACACTCAATCCTTGGCTCAGGTACAGGATTCCTCTAAACCCAACGGCACAGTTAATGACAGCAATGACAGAGATAAGTATCTCAAGATCTCAGTTCACAGTATCAGTGTTAGTAAATACAGTCATCGGGGAAAAAATGAGCAAAGAAGCAGATGATCTGGGTGACCTCCATCTCTCCAACCCTTCGCAGGGTGGTTTGGCCCTTGATCGCCACCACCAGCTCCTCAACTGCTAGGATTCCGCTCAGTAGGCTGCAAGGAGACAAACAAAAAGAACAGAAACAGACACCAGGCACCAAGGGTGAAACAAGAAAGTCTGGAAAGTGCAGTGAGTTTAAAAAGGAACAAATGTGGCAATGGTGGTATACCTGTACTAAAAAGAATGTAAGCGTCTCACTGCTCCTGCTCCTGCCGTTTCTTCTCAATGACATGGTGTATGGCCATCTTGGTTCCTCCTCCAACTAGCCTTAAAATGTCTGAATCCTTGGAGTGTTTTTAGTAGAAATTTCATTTATTAAAACCATCACCACTGTGGACCCTCTTCTATACCATCCCTCTTACCAAACCCACATACAAGACTATTACCTTCATTTTCCATAATGAAAGAGTAAACATTATGGATATTCTGTACTGGGTCAGACAGAAATGTGAAGTTTGTTTTGGGGGGACACAGAACCAATCCTTGATTTGGGAAATATATGAACTGGGGTGGAGCCTGAGGGTTAAGCTACAGCAAACAGATAATGGGATTCAACTTCTTCCTAACAATTTCTTTCTGGAGCATGACAGAGGTGTTGTAATTTATTAATATCAGCCCAAGGCTTGTTATAGGTGTGGGTGTATCAAGCATCTAAGCTACTCCTGTGACCATATGCTCTGTGATTATTGTTTGGAACTAGACTATCTGAGTCTACATAGTCAGAAAACAATGCAGTGTAACCTTTGTGAAGAACAATGCTGCTCTTTTTGAACCTGCCTGTGGGCCTCTCACAATAAGGATGGTCAATTAGATCAAATGGAGCAGGACATTCATGTTAATCACACCCAGAAGACAGGCCCATGGAAGGAACAAAATACCCTTCTGACTCTCACCTTTGGGGATATTACTCTAGCTAGCACCCAATGACCCAATTCTGTTTCCTCTGCTTCCTCCAATGGGGCTACAGTGCCTACCAGTTATGGGCCCAGTCATATGATTCTGCCTGCAGTGACTGCAGTCTCATCTGCTAACCTTCCACCCCAGATATAGCCCACCCGAACTGTGGGAATGAATTGTATCTCTGTTACTTATCAGGAAAGTCTAGCATAGACTTCTGAGACAGCAGAAGAGGCCAAGGAACAAGATGGTGGCTTCGGGCTCACAAAGAATTCCATGCTTGAAATGCCCCTCCCCCATTCCACTGACTAAGGGATCTCACATGGTTACCAGAAGGACACAGCAAAGGGGGCAACGAAAGCTCAGCATCCAAAGAATAACAGTTATCCCTTTGGAGGATAATTATGAGCATTTGGCCCAAGGCAGCCAGTGGGGCAACACTGAATCTTGAAGACTCTGACACTTCCTCAATTACTTCTTCCCAGAATTATATGTCCTCTGATCCTGAAGAAACTCTGAAAGCCTCCTGTGTGTCAAAAAAAAATGTCCCTAAGTCAGCAGGGAAATAACTAAAAAAATAAGCACAAATGTTGATGGGTGTTTGCTTCCTTTTCCTTTTTCAGCTAATGGAACTGATTCCCCCCTCTAAGCTTTGCCTCATTAAATATTAATAGTTTGAAGAATATCAACAGGCAAGTTACTTTTTCTTTGTTACATAGAAATTGTCAGCAGATAAGAACTGCTAGGGCCATCCAGTCTGTCTGTAAACCCTTTACTTGTACATAGCCTCTGACCCTATCTGGTCAGTGGTTTTTCATCACTCCCTCCCACCTTAAGGTTCCCTTGTGCCTGTACCAGGCATGTTTTAACCCCCCCCCCATTGTGCTCATTTCCATCACCTCTTGTGGCAGACTATTCCATGTGTCCACCACCCTCTCTGTGAAGAAAAGTTTCCTCACATTTCCTCTTAATCTTCCCCACCACTCCAATTTCTTATCAAGACCCTTGTTCTTGTAGTCCTTCTACAATGGAAGATGTCCCCCCATACCTTGTTTATGCCCTTGAGGTACTTGAAAGTTTCTAGCATGTCCTCCGCTCTCTCTTCTCCTCTCCTCCAGTGAGTACATATTGAGGTAATTTAATCTCTCCTCATATGTTTTGTGGTGCAAGCCATGTACCATCTTGGTCACTTTTCTCTGGACCACCTCCACCCTGTCAATGTCCTTGTGCAGGTGAGGCCTCCAGAATTGCACACAGTACCCTAGATGAGGCCTCACTAGTGTTTTATACAATGATATCACCACCTCCCACCTTCTGCTAGTGATACCTCTGCCTATGCACTCCAGCATGCCACTGGCCCTCCCTGCAGCCTTTGTGCTCTGCTTTGACACCTTTAGGTCATCAGATATGATAACCCCAGATCTCTTTCCTCCTTGGTGACTGTCATTAGCTCACCACCCATCCTGTAACTCTCCCCAGGTGCATTATTTTGCACTTCTTTGCATGGAACTTCACTTACCACACCTCAGACCATTCCTCAAGCTTCCTCAGGTCCCTCCTCATTTCTCCACCCCTTCTGCAGTATCCACCCTATTGCAGATCTTGGTGTCATCTGTAAAGAGGCAGACCTTTCCTTCCAGCCCTTCCGCAATGTCACTAATGAAGACATTGAACAGGACTGGTCCCAGAACAGATCCCTGAGATACCCCATTGGTCAACCCCCTCTCCCCGGATTGGATCTCATTTACCACCACCCTCTGCCTCCTGTCCATCAGCCAGTTACTAATCCAGTTTATCATCTTGTGCCCCATGCCTACCCATCTTGTTAACCAGCTTTCTACATGGGACAGTGTCAAAGGCTTTGCTGAAATTGAGGTAGGTGATCTCCACTGCTACTCCCTGATTTACTTCCCTTATCACCCAATCAAAAAAATATATAAGATTCATTTGACATGACCTTCCTGCTGTGAATCCGTGTTGTCTCAGATTCTGGGCACCCTTGGACTCCAGATGTGCCACTATCCTTTCTTTCAGCAGTGCCTCCATGATCTTCCCCACCACTGAGGTGAGGCTGACCGGCCTGTAGTTCCCAGCCTCCTCCCTACTTCTGCTTTTGTGCAGAGGGACTACATGTACCCTTCTCCAGTCCACTGGAACCACTTTTGTGTTGAGTGACTCAGTGAACATGGCTGCCAGAGGTACTGCTAGTTCCCTTCACAATTCCCTTAATATCCTTGAGTGTATGCCATCTGGTTCCGTAGCCTTGTCCACCTTCAGTTTTGCAAACTTTTCCAGAACTCTCTCCACTGTGAATGGCCTGGTGTCCACTTCTCTCCCCTCCCCTTTGCATCTGCTAGCCAGCTGTGGTCCCTGACCCTCCCCCTCCTGAGTGAATACTGAACAGAAGTATTTATTCAGCATTTCTGCTTGTCTAGGTCTCCCTCCTTGCACTCTCCCTCTTCCCCTTTGAGTTTTACAGTCCCTCCCTGGTTTTCTTCTATCGCTGATGTACCTGTAGAATGTCTTGTCCCTGTTTTCACTGTCTGCGCTAATCCCTCCTCTGTCCATACCTTTGTGCTCCTAATAGCTTTCCCTATTTCCCTTAGACACTCAAGGTACAGATTCCTGTTTTCCTCTCTTTGGGTCCCCTTATGCTTCCTGAAACTCACCTTTTTAGCCCTTACTTTGTCTGCCACCTCCTTAGAGAACCATAGTGGCTTTCTTCTTCTCTTCTCCTTGGACACCAACCTGATGCATTGGTTTGTCACCTCCACTATGGCACCTTTCAGTTTCCCTCACTGTTCCTCAATCCCCTCTCTTACCTCCCCCTTCCCCAGGGCTACTCTGATACATCTACCCATTTCAGTGAAGCCTGCACTTCTGAAGTCTAATATCTTTACCTTGTGTGACTTGACTGAGTCCCTGTCTCCTTGCTAAACCAAACTATGTGGTGGTCACTGGACCCCAGCTGTCCTTCTACCCGGACTTATGCAACTCTGTCCCCATTGGTCAATACCAGGTCCAGAATCACCTTATCCATAGTGGAATCAAGCACCAGTAGCCTGAGACCTACCCCCCCCCCGTAGGGAATCTAGGATGGCTCTGCTTCTGGCTGAAGCAGCTGCCTGGGTGGTCCAATCCACGTCTGGCATATTGAAATCCCCCAGCAGTAGGACTTCACCTTTTGATGCCATGTCATGTATTTCATCCAATAGTTCCCTGTCTACTTCTTCCCCCTGTGCCAGAGCTCTGTAGATCACTTCTGTGCGTATTGCTGTGCCACTGCCCGGTTCAAGGATGACCCACAGTGCCTTGGCCTCCCCTTGTCTTGTTTGCATTTCTGTAGCCTTTAAACCATCCCTGATGTGCAGGGCCACCCCACCCCACCCAACTTTATTACCCTCCCTATCCCTTTTGAACAGAGCATAACACGGTACATTGATGTCCCCCCCATGATTGGCAGTGTACCATGTATTTGTTATCACTGCTGTGTCTAGGTCTGTGTCTGCTAACAAGGCCTCCAGGTGTGGGATTTTATTTCCCAGGCTGTGGGCATTTGTTACCATAGCTTTCCATGTTTTGCAGCCTATGCTCCCTCTGCTCTAGTTCTTGGTCTCTTGCCCCTTCACTCCCCCATTTTTCTTTCTTATGTTCTCTTGACTCTGATTGTCCCTTTCTGCATTTGTCAGTTGTCCCTGGTGTCAACTCATTTTTCTGCATGTGCCTATTGGGGGGGGTGATACTAAGCTTTTTGTCCCTCTTGGCTCCCCCCTTGGGCCAGTTCAAATGCTTGCTGGTGAAGCTTTCAAATGTCTTACTAAGGCCTGAGGTCCCCTTCTTAGATGGATGCAGGCCATCTTCCTTATACAAGCTCACATCCGCCCAGGTCATGCCCTCCTCCCCCCCTCACCTTGGACAGGTTGTACCTCCGTGAATGAGATGGAGCGTACTATCTACTTCAAGCTCCCTCCCAGCTTCCTGAAGTCTTCCTGGACTCTGGCTAACTCCACCCTGCTCCTCTCCAGGTCATTGGTCCCCAGGTGAACAATGATATCCAGTTCCTTCCACCTATCACCCTAGTGATCCTATGTATCCGCTTCCCATCCCTCCATGCAGTGCTTCCTGGGAGGCACTTGACCTCCCTCACCCCCTGCCAGTTGTCCCTATGTTCACTCCCCGGACAATAGCTCTCCTGTCATATTGCCTTTCTACAAGACACTAGATTGCAGTAACACCATCTCAGTCCTGCTCAGTGCCTTGGAGATGCCTGCCAGAGAACATTTTTATTGTCAGGGATATAGTAAAAAGAAGTTGTTTGGATGCATTATCCATTTTTTGCTAACATTTATTAGATCAGGAGAAAGCGTTTGACTATGTTTCTCATTCTCATGTACTATCTGATCTGCAAGCACATGGCCTTCCCTATTCCTTTTGTTAACTGGGTGTTGTTACTTTATAAGGACGTATTTGCCACCCCAGTGGTTAATGGCTGGTTGAGTGACAGTTTTCCTTTCAAAAGTGGAGTACTGTCAAGGTTGTCCTCTCAGTCCAGTCCTGTTTATTTTTTGCATTGATTCTCTTTTAAGGAAAATTAAAGGATCCAATAATATTCAATGCTTAGTTACTTCAGAGAGACATCTCCCTATAAAATCAGTTTCATATTGCTTTGACGTCACTTTGTGTCATCGGGAAAACAAGTTATTAAAAACTTAGAGTTTTCTTCCTTTTCAGGGGCTGTCTTGAATGTTGGGAAAAGAACTGGCATAGAATTAGGGCCCTTTTCTTATATGCATATTTTGGATATAGATGGCCTCTTCATAGTTCCTGGGACAATATAACAGAACAGGCAGTTAGTGAAATAGCCAAATGAAAATTGTAGAATATGTACAAAAAGTACATTTTCATGATTAAAACCTTTCTGTTATCTCATTTCCTTTATTTAAATTACATCGTCCCTCCCCCGTTTCCCTAGAAGTAAACATACTTGGTGTTGTTTCCAGACTCCTTAGAGCAGTAGCTTGAATCTGGTAAAAAGAAAGTGACCTGCTTGCCTCTACAGTATGGTGGTCTTGAGATGGTGGAACTGGATCTATTTTATTTTAGAATATTTTTCTTCAATAACATCCATCCCTTAATGTCAGGCAGCAGAAATTGTGGACCTACACCCTGCACTCTAGGTTGATAAGTTTTATTCTGACCTCTAAATGGAATCTTACTGCCATAATAGGGTGGGATCCTAGGGGTTCCTGAATTTTTGATAGGTTTTTGTAAAAAAAATAAAGTCTTGGAACCTTGCCTTTGAGTCAACAAAGTCTGTTACCAAGAAATCTCACTGATCAGCTTCACCAGTATATTATGTGCAGAATGCTAACAATGAACAGATTGTCACTAAGCAACTAATCAACGGTAGGATCCCACATAAGATATGGGAATACCCTGCGGTGCTGCTGACATGGGTGTCTCAGTTTAAAAAACAACCATAAACATAAGAATTTGTCCAAAAGAGTTTGTCTAAGATCTGGACTCTCCTAGGAATTAGAAATGAAGGAGCATTGATTTTTTGTTTGTGATTACATTCAGGGTTTCTGGGATACAGTATGTTGGCTGATACTTGTAAAAGGGCCTCCTTTCAGACTGTCTCTTATGAAACTTTATTTAGAGGCCATCTCACAGGAGTTTGGGTGAAGTGGCACCCCAGCACTTTGTTTATGATACAGTCAGTACTCAGTTATCCACCTCACACTTATCTATCACACTCGTTTTCCATCCCTATGACTGAGCTACTTTTGTTGTTTGTCATAGAATCCACATTCAGATAACTGTCACACTCAGATGTCCATCTAAGACAATGGGAACAGATGAGGCTGGATATCTGAGTGCTGACTGTAGTTGCATGTATAAAGTGATGTGAAGGCTGGCCCAGTGGTGCTGAGGTTTGAGGTGCTGGACACCACATCTCATGCCACGCCAGTGACCTGAATTCAGGAGCGAGCTCAGGCCACAGCGAATTGGCAAGGTGGAGGACTGGGAGATGATAGTAGTGGCCACTGGGATGCTCTTGCCTCTTGAATTGGTGAGATGTTTCCTTGCTCTTGGCTGACACCAAGTGGAGGCTTGGTGTCAGAGCAGAGGCCTGGAGGATGACATTAGATTGGAAGGGTGGAGGGAGTTGTGGTTTTGGGGGCATGCGTGAGCCTCCACACACACATGCCCACCATGTATGCCACAACTCCAGGTCACGAGAAACCATAGAAGAGCCTATGCCTCTCTGTTGCCATATATGATGGCTCACAACACCCTCGGACCCTGCTCCTTGTGGATCCCCATGAGTAAGACATTGGCAGGAGAGGCTGACAGGGTTGGGGGCTGAGGGGACTCAATGGCAGGCATAGGTGGCACGGAGGAGCAAACAGCTCTATAGAAAAAAATAAATGAAATAAAGTGATGTGTAGATAGCTAAGTGTCATTTTGTACTGCAGCAGAACCATTTGTCTTTAGAGGACCTTGTTTCTAAAATACGATTGTAAGTGCAATTTGTTTTTCATCAGGAGTATGTCTCATCATCACCTATAAAAGTCAAGGGACTCTGGACTAATTTAGACACTGCTTACTGGCACTGAGCAGGTTAGTAGTGGGTAATCTGTTTATTTTTAAATTTACATTTCAGTTTATTTCTTTACTTTTCTCATAAAAACTGTGCTTTTTTAAACATTTGTTATCAGCCCATGCAGTGGCACTGAGGGTTGAGGTGCTGGATGCCACACCTATTGCTACACCAGTAACCTGTGTTTGGGAATGGGCCCAGGTCATTGGGGGTCAACTGGGGGGAGAAAAGAAGTTGGATTGAGCCATTCTTAGGCAGCTCTCTTCTCCTGGGGAGGGTGGGGCACCACTCTGGTGGTGTCAGGAGGGGAAGGAAACCATTAGGCTCTTGGTGGAAGCCATGTCTCAGCACGGCTCCCTGACTGGAATTTGGTCCTTTGCACTGGCGTCTTCTGGAATGGGATTAGGAACCATATAGCTACCTATCCAACCACATTAAAAAAAAAAAACACCACCATGCAGCGTGATCTCCACTAAGGTGGGATGGGCACTATGGATCAGCAGTACACCACTACCTAGCCCGGGCCGGTGAGTGAGCAAAAATATGCAATAAAAAAATACACATTTGTCACCCTTTACATGAACATATGAATATTATACTGCCCTAATTATTCCTTAGGCTTAGAAAAACATTTAGAAACATAGAAACATAGAAGTTGTCAGCAGATAAGGACCACTTGGCCCACATAGTCTGGCCAAAATTCCCTACCTACAGGGCCACTAGAGAGTTTTCTTGGACTCCTATTGGTAGGTGTCTTTTCAATGTAAACTGTTGAGTTAACAACACATACACTTCAAAACTTACACTATAATCCTGGGATGAAATATTATTCTAGAGTTCAAAGGTCTAGTCTCTTTGGTGGTTTCACAAGACTCCATGCCCAGGTGCTATAAGAAATAGTAGGACTATATAACAGGGCACTTGCAGACATTTTCAATTCTAACTATGGGCATGGTCCCTAGGGGCTGGAAGACAGCCAATGTAGTTCCACTGCACAACAGTGTGAAAAGGGAGGAGCCAGGGAACTGTAGGCCAGTCAGCCTGACATCTATAGTGGGGAAAAGTATAGAGTATTTATTGTGGGGGGCAAATGGTAGACTTCCTTGAATGAATGTACTGCAGGACCCCAGACACCATGGATTCACAAAGGAAAGGTCTTGTAAGACGAATCTGGTCATGTTCTTTAATGAATAACTACAGCAGCAGAAAAGTGTCAGGCAGTTGATATAGTGTACCTAGACTTCAACAAGGCCTTTGACTCTGTCTCCCACAGTTGACTGGTCAGAAAGATTAGGGACCTTGGGTTAGAGGAAAAGAAAAAATTACTCACCTTAGTAATTGTGTTTCGTCTAATGGAGTCTTGCTGTATTCCGACATATGTAGTTAGCCCCAGCACTTGAACTGCCCCTGAGAGGAAAGAGTTAACTCTATACAGAAGCATAGAATGTTGAGCTCGAGCTCGGTTTTCAAACCTCTGTCTGTGGTGCTTCAGAGTGTAACCATCAGATTCTTACAAGCAACTAACGAACTACACTTCCAGTGTGGAAATTGTAAAAATATATACCAACAGGCAACTACTTGGGTCCCAAAAGACTCAAGTTGAGAACCCAAGATAAAAAAACAGGTAGTGAACAAGAGATGTAATATATAAATCTAAAACATAACAACAGCCACTCCACCCTGAAGAGGAGGGGTGCAAGGTACACCCCTGAGGTGCAACACTGTATCTGCCAGCCCACTTCCCAAAAATCAGGTTCTGAGGGGGGAGGCAGGGAGGGAGGTCAGAATACAGCAAGACTCCATTAGAAGAAGCACAGTTACTAAGGTGAGTATTTTTTTCTTCAAACAACATGAAGTCTTGCTGTATTCTGACATATGCAGACTACCAAGCAGTACCTCCATGGAGGAGGGTACAGAACCTATTTTGGGAATAGGCTCTGCAGCACTGCTGTACCAAACCTATCATCACTCCTAGCCTGGATATTCAGAGAGTAATGCTTGGTGAATGTATTGACTTTTTTCCAGGTGGCTGCTTTGCAGATCTCTAGTAAAGGTATATGTGTGGCAGCAGCCAGAGAAGCAGCTGTACCCCTAGTCGAGTGGACCTTCAGGCCTGAGGAAGGTGTTTTACCTAGCTTGGCATAGCAGAATTGTGTACAAGCTACAATCCACCTGGCAATAGTTCTTTTAGTAGCAGGCCTACCTTTTTCCACTTCACCATAAGTGAGAAACAATTGAAGACAGTCATTTCTATGTGCCTTAGTATGCTCTATGTAATAACTAAGTGCCCTTTTAACATCCAAACTGTGTAACCTTCTTTCTCCTGAAGAAGAATGATCAGTGAAAAACACAGGAAGAGACATGGACTGGTTTAGATGGAAGTCTGAGAACACCTTGGGTAAGAACCTCCTATTAGTTCTGAGGACCACCTTATGTCTGTGGAATGAGATAAAATTAGGTTCAACTGACAGGGTCTGTAATTCATTAATTCACCTGGCAGAAGTGATAGCTACCAGAAACACAATTTTCCAGGTCAAGTACTTAAGCTCGGCTGAAGCCAGAGGTTCAAAGGGTGGCTGCATAAGCTGAGCAATGCAGATATTGAGATCCCAAGCTGGAGTAGGCTTTCTAAAAGGAGGGTTGATATGAACCAGACCTTTAAAGAACTTAACAAAGACAGGGTGAGATGCCAGAGAAGTGCCCTTCCCTGCTGACAGGAATGCAGAGACAGCTGCTAGATTAACTTTTAAAGCGGCTGGCCTAAGACCTAAGCCATTAAGGTGAACCAGGTAATCTAAGACTGTGGCAATACCTGCAGCATCCAGCAGAATATTCCTGTGTGAACAGCAAATGCTGACTCTTTTCCATTTGGAGTTATGGGTTTTTCTGGTAGAAGGCTTCCGAGAAACCTTTAGGATGTCCAAAACTCCCTGAGAAAGATGCAGGCCTGCGTATTCTAACTCTTCAAGAGCCAGGCCTTGAGATTGAGAGACTGGAGATTAGGGTACCACATCCTCCCCTAAGAGGAGGTTAAGAGATTGTGTCTCTTGGGAAGAGACAGGGGGAGTGAGACTGCTAAGGACAACAACAGAGGATACCAAGGTTGCCTGGCCCAGTCTGGAGCAACTAGAATCACTGTGCAGGGCTGTGATCTGATCTTGACTAGAACCCTGAACAACAGGGGAAAGGGAGGAAAGGCATAAAGGAACTTGCCTTCCCAATCTAATATCAGAGCATCCAGGAGAACAGTCCCCAGGACTGGAGGTCTGCAGCAGAACTGGGGAAGTTGATAATTGTCTGGGGCTATGAAGAGATGTATCTCTGGAGTGCTTACCTGGTGAAGACTACTTTCAGGATGAGAGGATCCAGAGTCCATTTGTGATGGCCCTGGGAGATTCTGCTCAGAGCATCTGCTAGCACATTGTCCTTCCCTGGGAGGTGGACTGCTATTAGGGAAGTTTGTAGGGAGTAGGCCAGAGACCATACTTTCATGGCCTCCGTGCACAAGGCCATAGACCGATTTCCCCCTTGCTTGTTGATGTACAACATGGTGGTGGTGTTGTCTGTCCTGACCTGAACCACCTTGTTCCTCACTGAGTCCAAGAAAACTTGAAGGGCCAAGAACACTGCCCTGAGTTCCAGAAGACTGATATGAGGGAGAGACTCTTTTGGAGACCAAACCCTCTGTGCTGTGAGGGCTCCCAGGTGGGTTCCCCAACCCAGGAGAGAAGCATCTGTGGTAAGAACCACTGAAGGAGTTTGCTTGAGAAATGGGACACCTTGCCTGAGATTGTCCTGGTCCAGCCACCACTGGAGAGCTTAGACCAGAGTCTGAGTCACTGGAATCAGCTTGGTAAGAGAATCTTTCTTCTGAGACCCAAACGACCTCAGGTGGAATTGAAAGTCCCTCATCTGGAACCTGGCTCCTTGCACCACTGCAGTGGAAGCTGCCATGTGGCCTAAGAGCCGAAGAAAATGTCTTGCTAGATGAGAAACCAGAGGATGAAAAGAGGAAGCGATATCTGTAAGGGCCTGAACTCTTGTAAGTGGGAGGAAGGCCTTTGCTAGAACAGTATCTAACTCTATCCCTATGAAGGTGAGAAGCTGTACTGGTTCAAGAACTGACTTTGGCAGGTTGAGAAGGAATCCCAGGGAACTGAGCAGATCTTGAGTGACCTGTAGAACTGACTTGACCTGGTCAGAACACTGTCCTACAATGAGCCAGTTGTCCAGGTATGGGAATAGAGAAATCTCCTGCCTTCTAAGGAAGGTTACTACTACTGTAAGGCACTTTGTAAACAGTGTAAGCCATGATAACCTTTGGCACAGGACCAATGAATCAGGCAAACCTGCCGACAGGCAGGCATACAGAGCTGCTCGGAACAGCTGCACCTGGGCTATTCGAAAGGCAAAAGCCGAACACTACCGAGCCACCCTAACTGCCTCCTGGGGCTCATCACGCAAGTTCTAGGACAACATAAAATCCTTAAATGGAAAAACACACATGCCACCCCCATCCCAAATTGCATCTAAGGGACTGGTCACCACAGACCCTAAGGAGATTGCCAACACACTCAATGACAACTTTATTGACCAAAGCAGCATTCTCCCCCAAACATCTTTGACCCAGTACCTGCCCCCGACCCACCACCGCCCACGGCCACCTTTCTATCTCCAGGCTATCTCCACCATGGAAGCAAGTCCATACCTAGCCAAAGCCCTGAACAGTACTAGCCCCTGAATGACCCAATTGACATCAAACTCCTCTGTCTGGCACTGGACGTGCTGATTACACTGCTCACCGGCCTGCTGAACTGCTCCCTATGCCTTGGTCAGTTTCCACAGCCTGGAAGAATGCAGTTGTTACACCATTCCACAAAGGCAGTGACCCCCTAACACCAGGAAACTACCGACCAATCTCCATTCTCCCCCCACTATCCAAAGTGCTAGAAAAAGTTGTGGCGAATCAACTAACTGACTACCTTAAAACCCATGACCTACTCTGCAAAGTACAGCATAGGTTCCATGCTGGGCATAGTACCACCACGGCCCTGCTAGAATTCTCAAACTATATACATACTGCTCTTGACAGAGGGCACATTGTAGGGGCCGTGTTCATAGACCAATCCAAGGCCTTTGACACTGTCAGTCACCCCCTCCTACTAAACTCCTTCCTCCTAATGGGGTTCTCACAAGGGCCCTTGGACTGGTGTACTAGTTACCTGTCTTCTAGGTCCCAGTGTGTGGATAAATAACACAGTCTCCTGCTCATGTCCCATCCACTTGGGAGTCCCACAGGGATCCATTCTAGGGCCCCTGCTTTTTAGCATATTCTTGAACACAATTCCTACCACCTGCCCCAAAAGAATCCTCCTCTACGTGGACGACGCCATCATCTGTGCCTCCCACACCAACCCAACCAACCTTCAGGCCTCACTCCAGAACACGTTCAGCCAAGCTGAACTCTGGTTTACCAAGTATAGACTAGTCATGAACCTGAAAAAACCCAAGACCCTACTTTTCGCACATCACCAAAGCAAATTAAAAAATGACCAATTGCATATTCAACCACAGTCACTCTATACCCTGGAGCAGGTCTCATCCTATAAATATCTAGGGGTTATCTTTGACTCTGCCCTCTCCTTCCACGCCCACATCAACACCCTCACATCTGCTACCAATGCATGCATTGGTCTCCTTTATCACCATAAGAACTGCCTTACGCCAGAACCATGAGACTAGCCATAACCTCCTCAGTAATGTCTCTGATTGACTATGGGTTGGTGGTCTATGCTCCCGCAGATGCAACAGCTAGCCTATCACTAAAATAAAAGTGGTCATTAACAAAGCCTGCAGGCTCTTACCTGCTGCAGACCACATGACACACACACATGCATACTCTATTCCATTGCCCAGATCCTGAACTTTAACAAGAGGGTCCACTACCAGTCCTGCCTCTTGACCAAAAAATCCCTCATTGGCTTGACCCCCCCAAGGTATATCTGCCTCCTGAATCTCCTCTTCCCCCACAGTGTACACATGCAGCTCAACCAAAGCTGCACTGGCCATTCCCAGAGTCAGAACCATATTCGCTCAGAGGTCTTTTCTGGTCAGGGCTCCCTCCTACTTCAATGTCCTCTCGCCATCGGTCCCTAACCATCAAAAACTTGGTCCCTTTAAAAAGGCACTTAAGACTCACCTCCTTGCTACTTGCATCTGCACCTGCACACTCTAAGTCCACCACCAGTGCCTTCTCCAGCCACTCAGAATGGCCACACGACCTCTTTAACAGTCAATGGTCTGCAATTCTTACTCAGGCACTCGGACTAAGTCTCCCAACAGACTGCTCTAGAATTTGCATTACCTGCCTCCCCTAACTTGCCCAGTTTACTCAGCTCTAGTCAAGCATAGTAGGCATGTGCACTGTCCCCCGATTCAATCTCTGGCCACTAACTGACCTCTTTCTGTTAGATTTATCCTATGCACTGTCAACAGCCACAACAATGTATTAGACATCCTTGTAAACTGGTCAGGACATCCTTGTAAAATGGTCATGCTGTAACTGGAAGTCAAAGTGCCCTGGCACTGTACCCTGTATCGTACTGGTTACTGTGTTGCCCATAGCCTACAGCCTCAACTCTGTACTAGACATCTCAGTATACTGTTTCATGATTTAACCTTGCTATCAAACTGCCCTGGCATTGTATATTGTATCGTACTGTCTATTGTATTTACCTATGTCTGTATTGTGTATTGATGTGGAGCCTTTGGAAATGAGTCTCTGACTCAAAGGTTGTAATTCCAAGATTTTAAATAAATAAACAAAAATAAATGAAGACCCTTGGAGCCAGTGTTAGGCCAAAAGGCATGGCTCTGAACTGATAATGGCCTGAAGGAAACTCGAACCTGAGGTACTTTCTGTGGGACCACCTGATAGGAATATGGAAAGAGGCATCCTTGAGGTCCAGAGATGCTAACCAGTCCCCTGCCCTTAGAGAGGGAAGAATTACTCCCAGAGTCACCATTTTGAATTTTGGTTTTAAGATGTGTTTGTTCAAACACCTTAAGTCTAGGATGGTTCGCCACTCCCCTGTCTTTTTTGGGGTAAGGAAATATCTGGAGTACAGACCCTTGCCCTTGTGTAGAATAGGAACTCTCTCTACAACTCTGAGAGCCAGCAGAGAGGAAACCTCTGCTTCTAGAGCAATGGTTTTGGAGATGTTTGCAGGTGGAAAAGACCTGACCCTCATTTTTGGAAACTTTTTGAAACTGAGGACCAGTCTCTGGCTCATTACCTCCAGGACTCACTTGTCTGAGGTAATGGACTTCCAGGCCTGGAAGTAGTAAGCCAGCCTGCCTCCTACTGGAATTCAGGAGTCGACCCGGGCTGTCACAACATGGTGTCTGCTTGGCAGGAGCCTTGGACTGGGAAGAGGATGCAGCCCTGCTCATCCCCCTCCTGCCTCTCCCTCGGAAGAACCCCCTCTGTGGGAAGGAAGAGGAGGCCTGGGCTTGGTAGAAAGGCCTGTGAAAAGGCATGCCCCTGCCCCTAGACTGCTGCTTTTGAGGAGTGGCTTGCCTTTCTTTGGCCTGTGCACTCCCGTAGGTGGTCCTGTGCTCATTCATTTTCTTCATGTAAGCATCTGTCTGCTCCCCAAACAGAGAGTTACCCACCACAGGGAAATCTATGGCCTTAGCCTGGATGTCCTTAGAAAGGCTAGTGCATCTGAGCCAAGCAAATCTCCTGAGAGACACAGATGTAGCCATGACTCTCGATGCCACATCATTGGAGTTCACAGCAGCATGCAATTGCATTTTGGATGCCTCAATCCTGTCAGCAGCCACCTCCTCCAGCTCTTTGGCTAGCTGGGGGGAAGCCTGTTTAGCCAGTTCCAGAACAGTGTCCCACCTGGACTTCTGGTATCTGGTTGTGTAGGCCATATAATTCGCCTACCTGAGTCCCAAGGAGGATGCCAAATATTGTTTTTTGGCCATGGCATCCACCTTCCTGGAGTCTTTATCTGGGGTGTGTGAAGCCAAAGGTATGTTAGCCTTGTCACAGGCTGCAGCCTGCACTACCCCAACATGGCTGCAATGATTGAACAAAAACCTCTGTACCTGAGCCTGATAGCATATACCTCCTGTCTATTCTCTTATCCACAGGCAGTAAAGAATTTGGTGTTTGTAAAATCTTTTGTGTCTGTTTCACCAGGGATTTATGGAGGGGAATAGACAACCTCTTGGACTCTGGGATGTCCATCATTTCCACAATATCAGGCTCTTCTTCCTCCTCGACAGCTCCAACCATAGGGAGCTGGAGGGTTTCAGCCACTTTTTTGTGAAACAAGTAGTGAGATGGGGACTCAGAAAGCCTTGGAGAGGAGACATTGGAGGGTCTGTCTAGGGAGATGTCCAGTTCAATGGGCACATCCAGACCTTCATAATCATTGCCATCGTCATCATCATCATCGTCATCTGGTAACTCTTCGTCCCCCTCCCACTCCAAATCATAATAAGTATCCAGATCATAAACTGATGAGTCGGATCCGACCGAACCGAGTGCCTAACCAATGGCGCAGGTTCAGACTAAACCAGGTGAAGCAATTGTACAATACTGATCGCTTTGGCTATTTCTTCAGCGGTTGGAGTAAGGGATGCTGGATCTGAACTGGTTGACTTCTTCCACCTTTTTGATGGAACCAATCCCTCAGGGTCGGCTCTCTTTTTGCCTGAGGACGTATCGCCCAGGTCAGTGGTCACCTCCTCAGGTTCGGTTGGAACCAAACCAGGCTGGCCATCCGGGTCAGCGGACTTCTCATCCTCCTTTTCCATTAGCCTACTCAATCTTTTTTCCAGAGTGGCCATAGGAAAATGTCTGCAGATTCGGCAGTCTGTTTTGAGGTGGTCAAAGCCCAGACAATACACTCAGATGAGGTGGGGGTCGGCCTTAGCAAAGGCCTCACCACACTCCGAACAGTGTTGAAACCCAGTGGGACCATTTTTTTTCTTGGGTTTTTCAGACATGGCCAGACTAAACAAATTACCCTTTACAGCTTGTAGCCAGGTAACACACTCCCATTGGTTACCAACTGTGTCACGGGTTGTGAAAAGAAACCAAGAATTAAAATTTTTTGGAAACCGATGGGAACACTACTACTAAATCCCAGAAATTAAATACACACACACAAAAGTTGGTTCCCAACAAGACCGACCGAGAAGGAACCGAGTACTACAATTTCCACAAAGAAAATTTTAAAAACACAGTTCACTACCTATCTACACCACTTCCTGTATCGTAGACAGAGATCCGAAACTGAAAATAAAGAAATCGGTTGAAAAACTGACACATTTTAAAACTTTACCGAACCGAAGTGAAGGAGCAATCTCAGGAGCGACTTCACAGTTAGGCGGAGTAAAAAATCTGACAGTTACACTCTGAAGCACCACAGACAGAGGTTTGAAAACCAAGCTTGAGCTCAACGTTCTATGCTTCTGCATAGAGTTAACTCTTTCCTCTCTGGGGCAGTTCAAGTGTTGGGGCTAACTGCATATGTCAGAATACAGCAAGACTTCATGTTATTTGAAACAGCATATTGAGTGGAGAGCTGATTGAGGGATAGAACACAAAGTATGGTAGTTAATGAGGAGTTTTTAGAGGTAAAGGAAGTAACAAGTGAGGTATCCCTGGGGTTGCTGGTAGAACCAGTCCTCTTCAATATATTCATCTGCGACATAGGTGAAGGTATCAAGGGTATGATATTCCTCTTTGCAGATGACACAAAGATTTGTGCAAGAGTAGACACAGAGGAAGGGAGAAGGGAACTAAGGGAGGATCTGGGTAGGTTGGAAATCTGGCAGTTGAGCGTCAATGCTACAAAATCAAAATAATGGACATTGGGAAAAGGAACCCAAGGGCACAATACAAAATGGGTGGTGGCTCTGGGTAACACTAAGGAATATAAGAATTCAGAGAGTGATGATACTGAAGACCCTAAAAATGTCTGAACATACAACAGGGTGGTGGGCAAAGCAAACAGAACAATGGAATACATGGGTGGGATAAACAGTAGCGGTCAGGAGGTGATCCTCCCACTGCACAGGTCATTAGTGCAATCACACCTGGAATACTGCACAAAGTACTGGAGTCCACCACTGAAGAAAGACTGCAATAAAGTGGAGGTAGTATAGTGCAGGGCAACTAAGATGATCCATGGCCTTAGGGAAATGATGTACAAGGAGAGACTTCAGGACTTACACATATACACCCTTGAAAACAAGAAGGAAAGGTGTGCCATAGTTGAGACAGGCAAGTACCTGCATGGGATAAATAGGGTGGACATCAAGGATTTATTCTCCTTGAGTTCAAATAAATGGATGAGAGGGCATTCACTAAAACTGGCAAGAGGGGAGACTCAGAAAGGATGTTAATAAGACTTCTTCATAGAGATGGTGACGGACAAGTGGAATAAGCTGCCAGAGGAACTGGTACAGGACAAATCAATCAACAGCTTCAAGCAGGCACAGGACAGACATGTGGGTTTAGTTAAAAAAGGGGACAGTACCAAAGAGAGGGACTACCACTAGGGCAAAAAAGAATAGTTAGATAGTGTGGGCAGACTGGATGAGGTAAAAGCCTTTTTCTGCTGTCGACGTCTTTGTATGTACTGTATCTATGACATATGCAGGCGTCTTTCTCACTGCACCAAGTTCACTTCTAAATTCTGGTTTGGGACTCTCCCCTCTTATCTCTCCTCCTTACTCTCTGCTCCACCTCCCTGATCCCGCCCTCTCAGATCCACTGACACACACACTCTAGCTATTCTTCATCGTTCTACCTCCATAGGCCAGGAAGCTTTCTCCTACCACTTCTCAAAGCTTTGGAACTCACTGCCACCTCCTATCAGACTTTCCTCTTCCCCATTTTCAATCTCCTTAGCCCTTCATAATTTCTATTCCCCTAACTGCATTTGTTCTTAGCCCCTCTTCAGCCCACCCAACTCTGGTACATTATCCTTTAGCTCTACTTTACTTCTGTTCTCCTAACTGTACTTGTTACTAGCCCCCCTTCGCAACCCTCCCCACCCTTGCACACTATCCCCTACTCCTCTATCCCTGACTTATCTCCTGTCTTCGAACTGAATCCTTCCTCTGAATACTTCCTCACATGCTACCACCTATTATACCCCCTCCTCCCACAACCTACTGTGCTATTTTGACACTCTACTGCTGTCCTTCCCCCCCACTACCCCTCCCCCTTACTGATGCTCTCCCTTTTTCCATTCCTAGTTTACCCCTATTTTATTCAGCCTTCCTATTCCTTATCCCTCTCCTCCCTTCCTGTCACCTACCACATTCCACTTCTCTTCCCTGCCACCCCTTCTCTCCCCTCCTTTTCTGCATGGTCCTGTCCCCCTTGTAGGGTTCTCTGTCATCCTGAAGAGGTATAGATCCTGGCTTCCTCTCTTCTACCCCTCTTCCTTCCCCCCACTTTCTAATTCTGACTCCCTTGCAGGGTTCTCTGCATCCAGAAGGGGTATAGATTGGCTCTCTCTTTTTCCCCCCTCTCCCTTTCCCCCACTTTCAAATCCATCACCTGCCCAACTCCCTACTTCCTTATCCCTCTCCTCCCCTCCTGTTCCTCCTCCCCTCTCTTCTCTACTTCCCTGCTCCCTTTCTCTCCCCTCCCTTTCTGCCTGGTCCTGTCCCCCTTGCATCCATCCCTCGCCTGTCCACTTCCCCACTTGTCTTATAACTGCCTTCCCTTGGGTATACAATAGCACTTCGAATCATGTACTCAGCCTACTACTTCTAACACTTTAAAAGTGTTATCCATCCTCTAATCTTTACTCTTATGGAGTACCTGCTCTTGGGTTGTTGCAATATACTGTACGTTATATCCGAACATGGTTTTGTTTACCCTGGCCGGTTGGTCTGGGTTATTTCTGCTCTGTAATTGTACTACACTGTTTTGTTTTAGTAATAGTTCTTGTATTGCTCTGTTATTACTATGTGTTTGCCTGTTCTCTGAATTCTTGGACCTCCCCACTCAGGACGTTTCTGGAAACAAGCTGTTTACAGCTCGTGTGTTTTTTCCTGATGAAACATTTTCCAAATAAATAAATAAAGGATTACTCATGTCCTTAGAGTTCTCTCTAGGTTCAGACAACAAGACATCTGGAGCAGCAGAAGACGCAAAGTCATTCTAATGATCATCTTTTGGCACTGGGAAAATCATCTCATCTGAAACAGCATCTGTTGGGTTAATTTGCTCCTCCTGTGATTTGAACAAATGACGGAGAATTTGCTGTACAGTCCATTGCTATCTAGTGTACATGTCCAAGATATAAACTTAGTGTGTCCAACTTGGCTGCAACTGTAGCTGGATGCCATCTGCTATCTGGCCTCTGCATTGGTACTCTGTTTCCCTCTTGAAGTATGGCAAGGCTTCAGCATTTCAGTTATACAGTAGTACCACAGCTGACAAGAATGTTTTTCTTTCTCTGTTTTGTCTGAGCTACAGTTGGGTTAATGATTTTTGGCTTTAACTGCAGACTTGTAGATGGTAACACACTGATCCCAAACACCGACTCTTTAACAGCTGAGCAGGTGAGTCCATGACATCAATTGGTGTATTTTTGTACTCCGTCATTGCAAGATAAGGGTCTCCCCTACTCTGCTTGCCCTTTCGTAGCAAACATTTTAAAGTCTGCACCATCCTTTCTATTTGTCCATTAGACTGCGGATATTAAGGACTGGATGTTGTATGATAAAAGTCATAGTTGTCTGCAGCCTGTTTAAACGCCTGCATCATACAGTGGAGGTATCCTTTGATATGGGGGAAGCAAACTGAGTGACTCATTATAAGCGACTTAATTTGCACACCTGCAAAGACAGTAAGCATGGAATAATAGCAAGTGTACATGGATAGCGAGGTAGGGAGGACAGAATAGTGAAGGTGAGGGGGTTAGTGAGTGTAGTGGTAGGAGGTTAAGCTGTTGAATTGAATGGGTTGCTGCCAAGCTGGCTGTATGGTGTGGCAGTTAGGATCACCACCTATGGTGAGCATGACCCAGGTTCAGGACTGCATTGTGCTGTATAATGTTTTTACCTCTGGGTGTTGCACTGTAGTTGTATTTTTTTCCAGTCCTCAGGTTCCACTCAGGGTGTTCCCCCACCCGCAGGTTGTCCCTCCTGCAACAGTCTCCCCCTCCTGTGTTTGCCTCCCTCCCTCCCCCAGTGTCAGCCCCCAGGAATTGAGAATCCTAAGTTTGTGGGGTGCAGGGGGCTTGCAGTTGATATCGTTATTGGGATTGTTGCCAATTTTGCATTTAGTGTAGTGCTGCCACTGGTTTTGTTTTCGGCATTTAACACTCACTGTTATGCGAGTCACAATTGAAGACTCGCTCATATCACATGGGACCTACTGTGAACCATTGTCTGATAAGACCTCATCAGGTATACCATGTCACACAAAAATGCCTTTGCACCTACTAATTTTAGTACATGTTTTGGTGTTTTTCAAATGCACTAGCTCAAAACACTGAATGTAATCCACCACCAATATATAATATTCCATTGTCCAGTGTGAACAAATCCAGTGCAATGTTTTGTAATGGACAGGATGGAATATCATGGAGGATCATAGGTTCCTTTGGAATTAAGGCACGATGCTACCAACAGATTGGATATTTTGTCACAATCTCTTCAAACTTGAGCATTTGTGCCTGGCTAGGACAGCAAATCTCTGGCTCTGCACTTACATTTTTCCACACCGATGTGCCCAGAATGAATAAGTTGTGTTATTGCAGACCTTAGTGATCTTGGTGTGACAAGTCTGTTCCCTTTAAAACTCAATTTGATCATGACCGTTATTTCATCTTGGAATGACCAAAACCTCCCATGTTTGGTAAACACAACTATTTTTCATTTAACCAACCAGTGATGATGGTTCTTGACTACTTCAATAACCGAGAATCATGTTCAGGTTCAGCATTTAACTCTGTCAGTTTCCAGTCTGATACAGGTAATCATAACATGACTAGGTGATAGTCTGCAATGGCTTACGATCAGATTGTACCACACATTTTCTGCCATACACATCATTGGTGGAAATGTTCACAACCAAACACAGTAGCATACCGTACATTTCTTTTTATATTTGTTCATACTTCACCTCTGAGGATGCAAGAGACTTAGATGCATAAGCTATAGGTTCCCCCCTTGTAACAAAACAGCACCAAGCCTTTGTATTAAAGCAGCTACCTGTACTGTTATTTCTTTCTTTATATCATAGTGCAGCAAAGTCCCTGTGCTAGTAATCAGCTGATTTATTTTTGTAAAAACTGCATCTTGTGATTCCCACTGAAATTCAGAGTTTTTCTTTAGAGCACTTATACATGCTAACATCTCTGGCAGGTGAAGAGTAAACTTAGCCAAGTAATTCACCATTCCTGATACTGCTTCCAGGTCTGAACAGGGTTCCAGTGTTCACATCTCAACAACTGCAGCAACTCTGGCTGAATCGGGCTTGAGATTCCTCGGCACAAGCACAGAACTGAAGTATCAGACTTCAGTCGTCCCCAAGGATGGTATTTCTCTGAATTTAGTCTAACACCTTGTTCTCTGAGTCTCAGACTTAAGGCTTAAGGGTATTGCGCTCTTCAGTGGTGGGAGGGACCATATACCAAAATATCATCCACGACAGCTAATACCCCTGAAAGTCCTCCAGATATTTCATCAACTTTCTTTTGAAACACTTCTTGGGCTGAGTCGACTCCAAAAGGCAAATGAGCAAATATATGCCTTGCTTGTGTGGTACTGAAAGTTGTAAGCACATTGAACTTTCTTCATTTTATTGAATTGTTTCACCAGGAAAGGCACACTGAGCAAAAGATGTTCGTCTCCCAGTGCGACCTGGGGGAAGAGTTACAGGGAGATGATAACACGCAGGTTATCAAGCAATAACATGAAACAAGTATACAGTTCAATAAGTTTACATTTGGTTACACATTGGTTAACAGTCAGCTACAATTGTGCAGGGAAAGCGTATCCCAGAGGCATACAAACATACAGACAATACATCTATACATAGAGTACAGATTCATCCAATTTTATCTGCCAGTACCCATATCTAGCATCCAATACACTGAAAGATGTTGCCCCTGTTAACTTGCTTTAATATCATCCATTATAATATGGCTATAAAAAATCCAGGAATCTGATTGGCTGAGTTGCTTGGAACCCCAGTACTGTTATCCCATGACGACAGCACTGGAAGAAGGTCCAGTAGCCTCTTCACAAAAAAAATCAATAGTACCAGCTATTCCTGACTGCTATCACAAATGTGGCTGTCATCTTTACTCACTAAAAACCTTCAACTAGGCCCTAAAAATAAAATTGTCTTAAATTTATAAACATAAGAATTAAATGTTATTTGCCCTCATAATATTCTTGTTACACACACATATATAACTTACAAAATGAAGTACTACAGTACTTAGAATTGTAAGTTATGGTGTTCCTTTGCTGACCATGAAAATTCCCCCTCCTATCCTCACCTGCTTACTAGGGAAATCTGTGTTGTTTAAGCTGTTACAGATAAAACAAAAGCCCTGGTTCCATATCAGGCCTTCTGTTGTGTGCTAGTGGGAGTAAACATTCTGCCAGCAGAACTGAGAAGAGGTTTGAATTCTTGCATTCTATCTGTAGTAAACATTCCACCTCTTGAATGTTGGCAAGACAGAAAGAAAAAATTACTCACCTTAGTAATGTTGTTTCTTCTAATGGAGTCTTGCTATATTATGACAATTGCAGTATGACCACAGGTTAGAGCTGTTCCGGAGGTGAAATAGTTAACTTTCCATGCAGGCATGGAACTTAGAGCGCGAGCTCGGTTGAAAACTCTGTCTGTTGTGCTTCAAACGCAAACTGTCAGATCTTTACGAGCTAAAACTCACTAAGGTTCTGTGTGGAAGCTGTAAACCTACACTAGCCAACTGGCTACTAACATAAACACTCATTTTTGGCCTAAAACAAAGACTCAAGTCAGGAGACCCAAAAATGCAAAAACACAACACCAATTCACCCAAAAAGGTAGGTGAAAAACAACAAGGTGGGCATCAAAAAAAAGTGCCAACCCTGTACTGCCCACCCACATCCCCAAAACAGAGATTCTGAGAGGGGCAGGGAGGGAGGTCATAATATAGCAAGACTCCATTAGAAGAAACAACATTACTAAGGTGAGTAATTTTTCTTCAAACAACATGAAGTCTTGCTATATTATGACAATTGCAGACTACACAGCAGTACCCCATGGAGGAGGGACAGAACCTACCTAGGAAATAGGCTCTGAAGCATGGTTGTGCCAAACCGAGCATCACTCCTAGCCTGGATGTCCAGGGAGTAATGCTTGGTAAAAGTGTGAACTGTTTTCCAGGTAGCTGCTTGACATATTTCTAGAATAGGAATGTCTCTGGCAGCAGCCAGAGAAGCAGCTGTACCTCTGGTAGAGTGAGCCCTCAGGCCTGAGGGGGGAACTTTACCCAACTTCTCATAGCAGAATTGGATACAAGAGACAATCCACCTGGCAATGGATCTTTTAGTGGCTGGCTTCCCTTTACCAACTTCGTCATAGGTGAGGAACAGTTGAAGGGAGTCAAACCTATGACCCTTGGTACGCTCTATGTAGTAACTAAGGGCTCTCTTCACATCTAGGCTGTGCAGCATCCTCTCCCCAGAGGAGGAGTGGTCAGTGAAGTACACTGGAAGTGAAATAGATTGATTAAGGTGGAAATCTGAAACCACCTTAGGCAGGAACTTTCTGTTAGTCCGAAGGACCACCTTATCTCTGTGAAAAGAGATAAACTCCTGCTCCACTGACAACGCTTGTAATTCACTTATGCATCTGGCAGAGGTGATGGCTACCAAAAACACAGTTTTCCAAGTCAAGTACTTGAGCTCAGCTGAAGACAAGGGCTCAAAGTGGGGTTGCATAAGCTGAGCAATGCAAACATTAAAATCCCAGGCAGGGGCAGGATCCCTGAATGGAGGGTTGGTGTGAAACAACCCCTTAAAAAACTTGGAAAATACAGGATGAGCTGAAAGAGAAGAGGATTTACCTACTGAAATAAAAGCAGACACAGCTGCCAAGTGCACCTTCAGGGTAGCTGGTCTCAACCCCAAAGAATTTAGGTGGACCATATAATCCAGGACTGTGGGTAGATCAGCAGAGACTGGGGAAATATGCTTTTCCGAGCACCATATGGAAAACCTTTTCCATTTGGAATTGTAAGTAGCCCTGGTGGAAGGCTTCCTTGTGGCCTTCAATATATCCATTACACCTTGGGAAAGGTGTAATCAGCAAACTCCAACTCTTCAAGAACCAAGCCTTGAGATTGAGAGATTTGAGATTCGGGTACCAGACCCTTTCCTGGGCACAGGTTAACAGATTGTGATTCCTGGGAAGGGACAGGGGAGGATGGACTGCTAAGGAAAGCAGGAGTGGATACCAGGGCTGTCTGGCCCAATCTGGAGCTATCAGAATGACTTTGCATGATTGGGATCTGATTTTGACTAGCACTTTGAACAGGAGAGGAAAGGGAGGGAAGGCATAGAGAAACTTCCCCTCCCAACTGAGGGCTAAGGCATCCAGTGGGAGTGAGCCCAACACTGGGGGCCTGCAGCAAAAAAGAGGAAGTTGGTGATTATCTGGGGCTGCAACAAGATCTATCTACGGGGTGCCCCATCTGGCAAATACTACTCCCAAGACCAGGGGATCCAGTGACCATTCGTGGTGGCCCTGGGAAATCCTGCTGAGAGCATCTGCCAGGACATTGTCCTTGCCTGGGAGGTGAACTGCCATAAGGGAGGTGTTCAGGGAGTAAGCCAGAGACCACAACTTCATCGCTTCAGTGCACAAGGCTGTAGACCGAGTGCCCCCTTGCTTGTTGATGTACCACATTGTAGTGGTGTTGTCTGTTCTGACCTGAATACTCTTGCTCTGAACAGATTTGGAAAAAGCTTGAAGTGCTAGAAAAACTGCTCTGAGCTCCAACAGGTTGATGTGAAGCAGAGATTCCTGGGGAGACCACAGACCCTGGGTGGTGAGGTCGCCCATGTGAGCTCCCCAGCCCAAGAGGGATGCATCTGTAGTAAGGATTAGAGAATGAGACTGAGTGACAAAAAGAACCCCTTGTCTCAGGTTGCTTTGATCCTGCCACCACTGTAGGGCTTAGATCAGGGGTTCGAGTTACTGGGATCAGCTTGGTAAGAGAATCCTTTCTTTGAGACCAAAAAGCTCTCAAATGGAACTGGATGTCCCTCATCTGAAATCTTGCTTCTTGCACAACTGCTGTGGAAGCAGCCATGTGTCCTAGGAGCTGCAGAAAATGCCTTGCTGGCCGGGAGACCTGCAGGGTAAATTAAGATGGCCAGGGAGACTAGGGTCTTTGCCCTGTCCAGGGGGAGGAGGAAGGCCCTGGCTTCCTGTGTGTTCAGTTCTGCGCCTATGAAGGTAAGAAGCTGGACTGGCTCTAGAACTGACTTTGAGAGATTCAGAAGGAAACCTAGAGAGGTAAGCAGTTGCTGCGTTATCTGAAGGTGTAAATTGACCTGGTCTGGGGACTGGCCTACTAAGAGCCAATCATCCAGGTAAGGAAAGATGGCAATCTTTTGCCTTCTTAGGTAGGCAACTGCTACAGCCAGGCATTTGGTGAATACCCTTGGGGCAGAAGTGAGGCCAAGGGCATTGCTCTTGAACTGGTAGTGGCCTGAGGGCAGCTCGAACCTGAGGTACTTTCGATGGGAGCTTCTGATGGGAATATGGAAGTAGGCATCCTTGAGGTCCAGGGAAGCTAGCCAGTCCCCTGGCCTTAGAGAGGGTAGGATAATTCCCAGAGTCACCATTTTGAACTTTGGCTTTAAAAGGTGCTTGTTTAAATATCTGAGATCCAGGATGGGCCGCCATTCTCCTGTCTTTTTTGGGGTAAGGAAGTACCTGGAGTACAAACATTTGCCCTGGTGTAGGGGAGGAACCCTTTCCACAGCTCTGAGAGCCAGGAGGGTAGAGAGATCTGCCTCTAGGGCGAGTCCCTCTGATGGAGTTGCAGGTGGAAAAGATCTGGTTCTCAGCTTTGGAAATTTTTTGAAGCTGAGAACCAGTCCCTGGCTTACTACTTCCAGGACCCATTTGTCTGATGTTAAAGACTTCCAGTCCTGGACAAAGTAAGCCAGCCTGCCCCCTATAGGTAGAGGAGAATCGGCCCTGGCAATCCCATCAGGGTGCCTGCTTGGCAGGGGCTTTGGGCTGAGGAGTGGACGCAGACCTGCTTGTACCCCGTCTGCCTCTCCCTCTAAAGAACCCCCTCTGAGCATAGGCGGAGGAGGAAGCTTGGGCTTGTTAAAAACGCCTATGAAAAGGCCTGCCCCTGCCTCTGGGAAGCTGCTTTTGAGGAGTGGCCTGCCTTTCCTTGGCCTGTGCACTCCTATAGGTGGTCCTATATTCATCCATTTTCTTCATGTAATTCTCTGTTTGCTCCCCAAATAAGAATTTCCCACAACAGGAAAATCCATGGCCTTAGACTGGGTGTCCTGAGACAGGGTAGTACATCTGAGCCAAGCCATCCTGCGAAGTGCCACAGATGTAGCCATGACTCTTGATGAAACATCATTAGAGTCCACTGCAGCATGAAATTGCACCTTGGATGCCTCAATACCATCCATAGCCACCTGTTCCAGCTCCCTGGCAAGCTGGTCAGGGACTTGTTTCGCTCGGGCCAGCACAGTATCCCATCTGGATTTCTGGTACCTAGCAGCATAAGCCATATAATTTGCTTGTCTGAGTCCCAAAGATGCTGCCATGTACTGTTTCTTTGCCATAGCATCAATCTTCCTGGAGTCCTCAGGGGGGTGTGAAGCTAGGGGAATATTAGCCTTGTCACAGGCTGCAGCCTGTACTACCCCCACATGGCTGCATTGTTGAGTGAGGAAATCAGTGTCTGAGCCTGATAAGGTATACCTCTGTCCATCCTTTTATCCACAGGAGGTATAGTGTGGAGTTTTAAAACTTTTACTGTCTGTTTCCAAAAGATTTATGCAGAGGAATAGACAGTCTCCTAGACTCTGGAATATCCATCATTTCTACATAGTCTGGCTCCTCTTGGTCATCAACAGCTTCCTCAACAGGGAGCTGGAGAGTTTCAGCAACTTTTATAAAACATGAAATGAGAAGGGACTCAGAAAGCCTTGGAGGAGAAACCCTAGGGGTCTATCTGGAGAGATGTCCGGATCAATGGGCACATCCAGATCTTCAAAACCATATTCACTCTCCTCATATTCCTCTTCCCCTGCCCGGTTCATAAAAATCCTCAAAATCATAATCTTGAACTGTGGAACCGTCGAACCGAACGCTTACCTGAAGGTGTCGGTTCAGTCGGAACCGGAGAGAGAGACTGGACAATTTGAATTGCTTTAGCTATTTCCTCAGCAGTTGGGGAGAGAACTTTTGGCTCTACACTAGCTGACTTTCTAGTCCTTTTTGCTGGAACCGGCTCCTCAGAACCGGCTCTTCATTTGCCCGAGGAAGTATCGCCCTGGTCATGGGCACTCCCTCCGGTTCGGTTGGCACCGAACTGGGCTGGCCATCCGGGTCAGCGGACTTTTTGGCCTCCCTTTCCCTGAGCCTACCAGCTTTCTTATCTATGGTGGCAGCAGGGAAATTGTGACAAATATGGCAGTCTGAATTGAGGTGGTCAAACCCCAGACAATAGACACATGTGGTGTGTGGGTCAGCCTTAGCAAAAGCTTCCCCACAAACACTACAGCGTTGAAACCCAGTGGGTCCGGTTTTTCTTTTGGGTTTCTCAGACATAATGCCTGCCTAACCAACTTGCCCGTTTATGGCAATCCACCAAGCAAGACACCCTTATCGGTTCCCAACCGTGTCACGGGTCGTGGAAAAAGACGTAATGAAATCCAGTTTTTTTAGAACCGATAAGAACCGGGAACCGCACTCTAAAAAAGGACTAGTAGATTTTAAATACAACCTGATCGGTTCAAACCGAACTGATAAAGAATTACAAGTTCCAAGCAGAAAAAATAAATGTAAAATCTATCTATTACTTACATTACCACAGACAGAGCTTGAACCGACCAGTTGCAGTTTAATTTCGGCTAAAAACCAAAAAATAATACTTTTAAACCGACAAAATGAACCGAGCAGAAGGAGAAATCTCCAGAGCGACTGTTCAGTGAGGCGGAGTAAAGAATCTGACAGTTTGCGTTTGAAGCACAACAGACAGAGTTTTCAACCGAGCTCACGCTCTAAGTTCCATACCTGCATGGAAAGTTAACTATTTCACCTCCGGAGCAGTTCTAACCTGCGGTCATACTGCAATTGTCATAATATAGCAAGACTTCATGTTGTTTGAAATAAACAAGACAGAGAAAAGGGAGGGAATATGTAAGCAATAATACCCAACAGGATGGGCATTATTGGGAAATACCGGACCACCCAGGGGCATGATAAGGGCCGACGCTGCAGGTGGAGGGCCTTATAGCCCCTGGAAGGTCCAGTATTTCCCAATAATGCCCAGCCTGGAGGGTATTATTGTGCTTAGAAAATGGTTTTCTTAGTAAGTTTTAATGAAGGTGTAAAAGAAGAGAGGAAATGATTATAAAAAATATGACTAGCATTAGCAGAAACAAAAGTATTGAAAAAATAGTCCATGTTTCTTTAAGGCTGTTCCAGGTCCTGTTGCTCCTCCCCACAGCTATCACCCCCCCCCCCGACACGCACACACATCCACCTGAAGAACAAAATTGGTTTGTAGTAAATATCCAGTAGCAGTCTGTGGGTATCATTTTTAAGTTGTGTCGTGTTTGTGTTAAATTTTTTTTTTAATTGGGCTGCAGCTGGACATTGCGTCTGCTAAGTGCAGGACCTGTGGATTACAACTATGTGCCATGAGGAACAGCCTCAAGGTAAATGATGTGTTTCTTTTAAAACTGATAGATCGAATAACTGTGGGAGCATTGTGCTTTGAGGGAGTTCTGGCATCTGTGGAGGTAGAATGGTACGGTTTTAAAAATCCTGTTTTTCACTAACAAGCTGTTTGGAGCAACGGCTTCGTTTTAGTTCCAGTTAAGCGCAGTACTGCGAGAGCATGGTCAGGAGAGTGCAACTGTGAGAAAAAAAAACATTTTGTCACTCTTCCTGACCACAGAATAAGTGGAGTTTTTTTTTTGTGTTTTTTTATGAAGAGGGAGCAAACTGATAGTGAAGAAGCCAGTGTTTGGGGAGGGTCCAGTAGCTCTCAGTAAGCGAGAGAAAAACATGGCGGGATTTTAAATTTTATCTGGTGGTTTGAGCCAATGACAAAGCAGGGTGAGCACCCCTGCACAAGGGTATGTGGTAAGGTGGCAGTTAGGCTGGTACTAATTTGTTGCTGGGCATTTATTGAAAAATAAATGTCCAGCTTGGAGATGGTATTAGCCAATCAACATTGAAAATCCATTCTTGCCATTTTCTAATATAAAGAAGAAGAAAGGAAGGTGAGGGAGTGGGTAAAAGGGGGTGGATTGGGGTAAACTGGAGGGTTTAAGAGCTAATTAAAAATACATGAATTTTGCTGTGCATAATATTTAAACATGAACTGGCATCTCAGTGCAGGGATGTTCTGGTGCCATTTTAAAAAAGTCGTAAAAATGTTTATTTTTTGATTTGGTGCATTTCTTCGCCGCCCCCCCACCCCCCACACACACACACACAAACATCTTGGACCCAATTTATAATCACAGTAAGACACTCCAGGGTATACTTTGTGGTGGGGTCACGGCACTTCTCAGGTGGTTAAAGTAAATGCACTCGGCGATGCCTCATGCCACACCCGAGGTGAGCCACTATCCTACCACAGTGCATACCCTGTCATACCTTATTGCTTAATTTTTTTTTCTGTTTGTTAGGAAAGTCTTCAATCCTCTTGAAAAAAACAAGGAAACACAGAAAATAACCATGTGAATGCCTCTGCCACAGCACAATTGATCTCTATAGGAACATTAAATGGTACTGTCAATATTAATGTGTTCAATTCTGCAAAGTGAAAAATGAGACAAAAGCAGGAGTATAAAAAATATTGCTAAGCTCAAAGTAATAAAATTGGCAATAAAAAGGTCAGTGTAAGCAATCTGGAGGGATGCAGTAAAGCTCTTGAAAGGACTATTTTATCTCTATTTTATGTCTAAATTAATTATAATAAAGTTAATAACTTCTGATTTGTTTCATATGTCTATTGCTGAATCATTAAAGTCTTGTTGGATTTTTTTATAGCCATATTATAATCGTAATAAGGCACTCCAGGGTGTGCGTCGCCGTTGACCCTAAATAACCTCACACCTAGGGTAACGGAAACACTCAGCCTGCGACCTCGCGTTTCGACCCATCATAGGTGTGACGTTATTCAGCGATGACGCACAGCCTGTCATGCCTTATTGCTTAAATGTAGGCATCTTATAATGCTCTTGCTTGATGACCTTGCTCAGGTGGCATGGACCAAGACACAGTCATAACTTTCTTGTGCAGGGTTTCTCCACAATTACCATAGAATTCAGCCATGTTGTAGGTTCAAGCACCTTGATAATGACCCGTAAACTCTCACCTTGAGCTTTTCTGCAATAAATAGTCTCTTAGAGCAACCAGGATCCTGTTTGGCAGATGCACTTCTGGGTCTACAGTAGTACACACTTCAACATTATAGTCCCCTACGAACTGTCCTAGCTCATCAAAGATATCTGCATACTCTATTTAGTAATTTCTCTTGCTAGATAGTTACTGGCAGTGCTGAAGCTGTACTGTTCTCTACTGCCATCACTAGCTTAATCAGCTTTAGATTTAGGCAAGCTCAGAGACCCAGTACTGGAGCTGCTTCTGTGTTTGCTATATAGAATTTTAGACACTGTTCATTATTTCTGTATAGGCATGTTATGATACACATTCCTTGCACACTTAGTGACTCACTTCCATAGCTATACAGATGCTGGGTAGTGGGGGACAGCATCTTTCGGTGTCCTAACTGTTCTTAGAAAATGGTCTTAGAAATCCCCGAGCTCTGATTGGCTGATAGCCCTGGCAAGGTGGGCATCTATCAGACAAAAGAGCCCGGGTATTAAAAGTGCCAGTCCCCGCCAACCTTATCACCAATATCAAGATGCCATTAGAATTCTCAGTTTAAACTGCCCGCCATTTTTTTGATTTGCTTAGCCGGAGTGGAGACTTGACCCACACCCATTCTGACGATGTCTTGTTTTCCTCCGATTGTCAGTGTCAAGGCTCAGTAAAAAAAAACATGATTTTTTTCCAAAAAAAGATAGCGGATTGACAAACTTTGATCCAATGACCATAATCTTTTTCCAGCCACACAGCGCGATCCGCCTGCTGAAGTGAAAGTGCCTATGGCCACTTCAAACTTCCACCCCGTATGGAGCTAAGGCTGTGGCCTGCTCTATGCGGGTGGGAGAAGGAGAGGAAATGGAGCCATTGGGAGTTAGAGGAGGCTGTCATATACAGTCCAAAATGCTGCTTCTTTCACTTTAATTCTGGAGTTCTTTTTCTCCAAACAAACTTGGCATCGGCTCAGCCCAATACCTCTTTTGGTAAAACAGCAGTTTTCTAAAACCACAACACTCTTGCAGCGGTTCTAACCCGGCAATGCATCTATAAAAGTGCCACCACCACTTTTCAGCCCTATTCTCCCAATCCTCCAACTGTCTGCCCACTTAACTACCTTTTCAGCTCCCCCTTCCCTGAACAGAAATGTTTTTTTTTCTTCTTTTTAAAAAAAATCACCTTATTGTAGTACCACAGCTCTGTGCTTGATCCTCTGAGCTATCATCCTGAATAGGATGCAATGCGGTTTCCCAATCAAAGTAACTCTATAGTAAATAAACAAAACGGGCCATCATTGAGTCAGGAGAAGGGATCATGGTTCAAGAAAGGACTGGTGGTGGGGCTCACCTAGCAGTGAATTAGAACAAAACTGAAAAGTAAATCAACCGGTAATGAAGTGCTACTCTGCTCTCAGTTAATGGAATACTTTACCAAGAAAATCACTTTAAAGTGGTTTGCAGTAATTCATTATTTATTTTTTATTTTTAAGTAGAACATAAAAGTGTCACAGTTATACCATTTTCTAAGCGCAATAATACCCTCCAGTGTGGGCAGTATTGTGCTATACTGGACCTTCCAAGGGCTACAAGGCCCTCCGCCTGTGGCGTCGGGCCTCATTACACCCCTGGGCAGTCCAATATTTCCCAGTAATGCCCACCCTGTCGGGTATTATTGCTTACATAGACCTCAGCTGGTATCACATAGACCTGTGCACCAGTATCCAAATTGAATTCTACTCAGTGCTGATTTTATCCTACTATTATTTCGGTGGACACTTGGTCTGGATGGATTGCTGATACTGTGATGCTTGGTGCCCCTGACTATACTTGGGTGACTGCTTCCACATATACATCCTTTGTGGTAGTGCAGTTTGTAATCCACACCATGTACCCTTTTTGACATGCACATTCTTGTATACTGATTGTGTTTTTTACATTTGTGACACTTACCCTTTGGGTGAGCACTCATCTAGTTTGTGTGACCTTCCACATTTGCTGCAGTTTTTATGCTTGCATGTATGCATGCGTAGCAAACGTCTTGTTAAAATAATTGGGTTTCAGAGGTGTGTCACTGTCAGGTCCAATGCAGTTCAAGCTGCAGTAGGCTCAACAGTTATAGACCAATGATCCACAAGGCTGATCATGACACTGTTCCCTGCTTGCTGGGCAGAAATTTTATGTAGTTGAAAGGAGTGAGGTGCTCCAATCCAGAGCAGCTCGATCCTTTCATCTGCATGACACCACCATGCAAGCAGTTGAGTGGAATGACCATCCACTCCAAGTTTAGGAGATGCTCAAAAACAACTCCCTCTTACAACCAATTATTCCCCCCACCTCCTGATCCTTCCTTGTGCTCCATCCATGAAATGAAATATCCTCCCACTGATAAGTATCCTGCCCACCTCCCAGTCCTTCCCAGTACTCCATCTGTGAAAAGGTACCATGTGATATGAGCTACTGCAATACCATGACTACAACCTCAGCAAGTGCATATCGCCGAATGCAACAATGGTGATACGCATTATAGTGGAACCAAAAAGAGTGAGGTTCCAAAACATTCTTTATGGGTGCAATCTGAACAAATATTTTTATGCAGGGGGCTGTGCCCCCCCCCCCACACACCCTCCTTTATTTTTAAAATTAACACTTGGGGGGACCTGATACTGGAGTAATAGGCAAAAATTCAGGAGGGGGCTATTCGGGGGGCAAGTAATCAGTGAAGGGGAACCCTAGAGAACATACATCAAGGGAAGAACACAAAAAAATATATAAGTACCACAAACCTAAAAAAAAAACACACATTTATTTCCACCCACCCAGCTCTGAACCCGGGTCACCCATACCAGATGCATGGCTCTAACCACATCACCAAATGACCAGTTGGGAACTGCCTGCCCAAACCTGCTCCTACATCCTTGCTAGCCATAGGTCCCTATCCTGGTCACACCATACAACCCATCGCCGTTTTGTGCCTACCTACTCGCTATAACCACTCATCAGTCTTCTTTAATGATCACTATTATTAAAGGTGGTCAAACTGATTCAATCACATTGAGTCATTCAATTTGACTCGCCCTTATCAAGGGTCACCCTGTGAAAATACCCTCCCACTGCCAAGTATCCCCCCACCTCCCATTCCTTCCCTGTGCCCAGCCCATAAAAAGCAAATACCCTCCCATTGCCAAGTAGCCCACCCACCTTCCAATCCTTCCTCATGCCTTGTCTGTAGAATAACATGTCCTCCCCCACCAAGTAACTTGACTACCTCCCAGTCCTTTCTCTGTGGCTGTTGGTAAACCTGTAAAAGAAGGAAATGGTCCAACAACAATTTCTGCTTCCCCATGCCCCCACCCCCTCACTCAGCACCCACCACCCACACCCCCACCCCATACTGACCTATCAAGTCCAGTGCTGCTCTTTCTCGAATGCCCTGCTTCTTCTGAAGTGACTGAAAAACAAGGTACGTTCAGTTAATGGCTTTTTAATGCCTTTTGAACTGTTACTCATAGCTTTGCTAATTCTTAATATTTTTACCCCAAAGTTTCAACATGGCTTTTTTTTTAACCCCACCTCATGAACCAGGTAGATACAATTTTTCAAATCCCTTCGAAATAGGTTTTGCAGTCACTCTGCAAAATTACATTTTGGATGGGGTTTAAAAAAACTTCACCTGTTTTGACAATGAAGTGGGGTAATAAAAGGACTATGTTGAAACTTTGAGCTTTAAAAATCTCAAAAAACAGCAAAGTTATAAAGAAATGTTGAAATTCTTCAACATTTACTTATAACTTTACATTTGCTTTAGATTTTGACCCCACATTTTCAGCATAGTTTTTTTACACCACCTCGTGAACATGGCAGGTATAATTTTTCAAATCTCCAGAGAAACATGTTTTCCTAGTCAGTTCACAAAATCACCTTTCAGATGGGATTTAAAAAATTCCACTTGTCTTCACTATAAGGTGGGTTAATAAAAACACTATGTTGAAAATCTTGGATCAAAATCTTAAAAACCAAAAAAGCAAAGCTATGAAGCAGTGTTGAAATTTTTCCATGTTTTCTCGTAACTTTGCTATTTTTCTACATTTGTCCTCAAATTTTCAACATAACCTTTTTTACCCCACCTCATGAACAAGGCAGGTATAATTTTTCAAATCTCTTCCAAAGCACGTGTTCAAAATCCTTCCACTAAATCACCTTTCAGATCTGATTTCAAAAATTCCATTTGTCTTGATCATAAGGCAGCACGTACTAAGACTATGTTGAAAATTTGGGATCAAAATCTCAAAAAATTAAAACGTTATGAAAAAACATTGAAGTTCTTCAATGTTTACTCCTAGCTTTGCTATTCTACCAGATTGTAATCCCACATTTTCAATACAGCCATTTTTGTACCCCACATCATGAACATGATGTGTCATTTTTATGTTGACTTGCGCTTGCGCAGCCAACATATTACATTAGTAGCAGATCTGGAGGTGCGGTCACTGTGGGCGAATGCAGGGCATGCATCAGTATGTGCGTCCCTCATTCCTCAATAAGGCAGCTGCAGGTGCTGACACCAACAACACGTAAACTGGCCACCAGATCAAAGAAAAGGTCTGCTGCAGTGAGAGCCAAGCTTCTCATGCAGCAGCGTGCTTCCTGGTGATCGAGTTTACAAAACATGGCAGCATGCCGCCGCATTGTGCCTGACCTATTTTCTATTTGCTGACGGGGAGCCTACTCCCCGCCGTGGCATCATGCAAATCCCCTACATTTAGTGGTGCCGAGTGGGCTCCAATCCCCTGCAGCATCATGTCTCCCTTCCCAGTTTAATTTGCTGATGGGGAGCCCACTCCCCGCGGCATAATGTCCCCACTCCCCATTTGTTGTGTGCCAACAGGGGTGCCCAATTCCCGTCAGCTACAGAGCCCCACCCAAAAAAAACACTCAGGTGGCACACCAGGAGCCCACCCTAGTGTGCCAAATGCCCCTGTAAAAGAAAAACCATCCCACAATGTTTTTTTATTTATTTTTTAACCCTGCAAAGCAGAAAACAGTCCCTCGTCGACTCCGGTGTCCCCGCCCCCAACCCTCGCCCACCCTCTGAGCACCCTGCCTCTCCACACCCCCCTCACCCCACACTTACCTCTGGAGCATGGCGCAATGATCTTCGGTGGACCGGGAACACATCTGCACTCTTCAAAGCTGACCACGAACTGAGGAAATGCCAGTAAGCTGTATAACGGCATAAATAGGGTTTTTTTTTCAACTTTGGGACGTATCTCGGGCATTTTGAGGAATTTTGGTACCAAATTTCCAACATGGGGTTATTGGGACCCCTCCTCATGAATTCAGTCACTGTCATGGCGTCATTCGGTCCCAAAAGGTGATTTCACAGTCACTGCTCAGAATCACGTTTTGGGACCGATTAATGAAATGACAGTGCCACTGTTCATGAGGGGGCTCTCAAACAGCCTATGTTGCAAATTTGGTGAAAAAATCAAACACATGGCTGTTTTACAAGTATGCGTTGCGCAGTTTCCACACACACCCGTAACTTTGTGAATTTGTAATATTTTCACTTCAGATTTTCAAAATTGACATTTTTCCACACCTCCTTATGAACAGTACAGCTGTCATTTTACATACCCTGGCTGAAATGTGTTTTTGCACATCCGGCACAGAATAGCAGTGTCGCTGTGCGAAATCGGTTTTCAGGACAGTTTGAGAAAATGGCGGTGACACTGTTCATGAGCAGAGATCCTAAAATGTCTATGTTGAAAATTTGGTGATGAAAGTCTATAAAATGACTGTGTTACAAGCATGCATTTGTGCAGTTTCCCGCACCTTTGTGACTTCTGGAAATTGCAATATTTTCATGCCAGATTTTCAACATTGCCATTTTTCACATCTCCTTATGAACAGTACAGCTGTCATTTTTCACAACCTGCCCAAAATGTGTTTTCGCACCTGTGGTGCACAATGGCATGGTCGCTGTGGGAAATCAACTTTTGGGGAAGATTAACAAAATCACAGTGCCACTGTTCATGAGGGGAGGTCACAAAATGCCTATGTTGAAAATGTTGTTAAAAAAATCCCAAAAATAATTGGGTTACAGACATGTGTTGTGCAGTTTCTATGCTTACTCATGACTTCACCAATTTTTCATATTTTCACTCCAGATTTTCAGTGTTGCCATTTTTTTACACCTCCTCATGAACAATACAGTTGCCATATTTCACATCCTGCCCAAAATGTGTTTTCATGCCTGTGAACCAAATGGCATAGTCACATAAGCGCTGTGCAAAACCACATTTCAGCTGACAAACTGATAGTGCCGCTTTCCATGACCTGGAGTCACAAAAAGTCCATCTTGAAAATTTGGAATGAAAATACCAACAAACGCCTACGGTGTTAGGGTTTCCAACTGTAACATCCCACCCTGTAGAGACTGACAGGCATCAGGGGTGTGACTTGGGATCATTGGCTGTAATGCTCATGCCATTCCACCCCACCCCCACCCTGCAGCCACTGACAGGCATTGAGGTGTGCCTTGGAGTGTTCAGCCCTAAAGTTCACCCCCATTCTCCCATACTGCACCCATCTCAGCATATTTTCTTATGGAATGGGGTAAGTATAAGGCCCCAAAACCCCAAAGCACAACACAACACTTGTCAGTGTCAGTGTCTACAGGGTAGGGTGAGGTAAAATGGCATGAACGTTATAGCTGATAACCCAAAGGCACACCCCAATGCCTGTCAGTCTCTGCAGGGTGAGGGTGGGGTTGGAGTCAGTTCAATACTTCACTGCCATTCCTATTATGCATCTCTAACTCTTGCACTACCAATGCCAGCGAGACAACATTTGGCATTGACAAATGCTTGTTTTAAATCCTGCCCAAAATGTCTTTTCCCACTTGTGCCACAAAACATTTTGGATAGATTTTCATGAATGAAACCTGTCATGTTTATAAGGTGGTGTAATAAAAAGACTATGTTGAACATTTGAGGTCAAAACTGAAACAAGAAATTGTGAACACATGTTGACAGTTTTCAATGTTTATATATAACTTTGCAATATTTTTACTTTTTAACCCACATTTTCCACATACACATGTGTTTTTACCTCAACTGAATGCACACACAAGTGTTACTATCAAATGCCCCTCCAGAATTTGTTTTCATGGTTGTTCCACAGAACAATGTTTTGGGTCATATTTCACAAATGACACCTGACATAGAAACATGGATCATGACAGCAGAAAAACACAATAGGTCCATCCAGTCTGCACATATTCCTTATAATCCCTGGAACCTATTTTTCCTCCAAGGTACTAACCCTTCCCGCCCTATCCCCATTCTCCTCACTGGTCATGTCACCCCAGGCAACCACTATTCCCTTAATTCTATCCCATGCCTGCTTGAATCCCTTGACTGTGTTTGCACCCACTTCTTTGGCTGATAGACTGTTCCAGGGTTCAACCACTCGTTCCGTAAAGAAGTACTTCCTCACATCCCTCCTGAACCTCCCTCCTGTTAATTTCTACTGTTGACCACATGACCTCGAGTTGGTATTCAAGGTAAAAAATTCCATACAGTTTACCCTGTTAATTCTTTCAAGGAACTTGAGGGTCTCTATAGTATCTTCCCACTCCCTTCTGGTTTCCAGTGAATACATATTTAGTGCCTTGAGGAGCTCCTCATAGGATCTGCCCTGCTGGCCCTGAATCATTTTTGTTACTCTGCACTGCACTGTTTGCAACCTGTCCCTATCTCTTCTGAGTTGACGGCTCCAGAACTGGATGCAGTACTCGAGGTGAGGCCTCACTTGGGATCTGTATAGGGGAAGTGTTACCTCCTTTCTTCTGCTATTAATATCCCTCTCGATACATCCCAGCATCCTGTTAGCCTTGCTGCAGGCCTTGTTGCGTTAATTGTCACTGACTGTACTTGCTGCACTGTTGTCAAGTTCATATTCTGGGCCAAAAAAATTAGTGTTTTGAAAAGTCACGGTTGCAATCTAAGAAAACAACAATGCTATGTGTGAACCTCTTCATTTCCCAATCATGGCAATTTCTCTATTATAACTCGTGTTATTAATTTATTACTTATCACATCTGCACTATCAATGTGTAACCCAGGGCCGGTATGCCGTTTGAATCTGACAGCAATACCAGGTGGGCTGGGTTTGGGAAGGAATTGGTCACTCGGCACAAAGGCTAGGTTTGGTTACTCTACACAGGGGCACCCAAGTAATTCCGAACACAGGAAGCAATAACTGTAATGTCCAATACCAGAAGTGAAATTCTAAAGTGTGGCTTTTTATTCACATCCAAACAGAATAAACAAAACATAGGTGGACCCCCACGGGGCTACACTCCTGGTAATGTAGATCAAAATAGACTAGAACACTTCCTCAACATTTTAGACCTCAGGTTCTGAACCCACTGGGCACACAGCCTGGACTTGCATGCTGCTTTGGATTACACAGCATGAACTTGTACACTGTTCTGGGTTTTCCCTGGCATGGCTCCCTTGCCAGCCACTTGGACACCTTCCATACTTCATGGAAACATTTTCTGGTGGCTCCCTAAACCACCTAAGAGCACCTTGGCTCCATCAGGGAATTCTTCCTTTCAATCCCACATCTGGGTACTTTCCTCAGGCACTGGCCAAGTACCTGAGAGAAAGTAAAAAGTGTCTCAGAGCAAATCCAGAGAGGTGAATTTGGTTACTACTGATGGGGGGTCTCCCACCTCTCACTCCCACAATTCATACATGGCCATTTCTCTGGACAGTAAACACCTCATCCTGTAAAGCCTTGCAATGTAGATTCTTGCTAAATGTATTTCACATTCCATCTACTTGTCTTGCTCCCCATTTATGCTGGACTTGAACATACTTTTAAGTGGCATTGTCCATTACTCTAAACCCCCGACTGAGTTAAGCAGTCCAATCCCCAATTTCCTTCACTCTTTGTGCTGGACTTGAACATACTTGAATTAAGTGGCAATGTCCATTATTCTAGACCTCTCACAGATTAAGCAGTCCAATCCCCACTTTCCAACTGTACTTGGCTGTCTTTTCCTGACCCCACAGTAACAGCCCCTTTAGTTTCCTTCTGTTCAGGTGAAAAATACTAGGCCCTTTTTCAGAGCGAACTCACCCTTTGGTTGCAGGTGCCCCACAGGTGTTTCCTCCACAAGGAATTTCTCTCTCAGAGCTTCTGGTACCTCAGCACAACTTGAATAGGCAGCTTCTTTCCCTTAGCCAGACTCAGGAGGGTTGCCCCTGAAAAACAGGCAAAAACCTTCCCCCCATCCCCTCAGGGATGGGGCTCTTAACCCATGAAAGCGGTGTCCACCACTTCAATTACCAGTTCCTGTGTTCCTCTCCAGGTGGAAACACACACCTTCCAAAAGTAGCTCTAAAACAGAGCTTAAAGCTCTGAGAGCCTGCACACATTCAGCTGTACTACTGTCTCTCACTCAGACTGCACACAGACTGGCTTTAAATTCTCCAACGTTCTACTCTAACCTCCAACTGCAACATTCCAGTGTGGCTTATGCAGCTGCTACAGTTCTAGAATGATGTCATCCCTCATGCTCAGCTGAGACTGAGAACAGAGTGAGACAGTGTGAAATCCATTTAACTGGAGTTTCACAAGCTGCCTTCCCTGCCTACTACTAGGTCTTACTGGGATTCTAGTAACCCCGGGTAACAGGGGGGTTACACTCACCCTGGGCCAGGAAAATGACTGTCCACAGTCATTAATCACCTGGCTTAGGCCATCTCGCCCCATGTGTTGACTACGGGGAGGTAGCGCTACCTTCTCCCCTACCATGTGCCAGCACAGGCAGACAACACTAAGAACCTAGAGGCCTTTGGCTGATGCATCAGCCTCTACTCTACCCACTGACTATGGGTACCTAGTGGCTTTGGTAGAACTGCCCAGAGCATAGCCCTAATAGATCAGCACTGTGGCCCCTACGGCCATTCAGGACCACAGCCTGTCTATCCCCCCAAGCCCTCTAGGGAGAACCTGTCTGCCTCTAACTCAAATCCCAAAACAAAACAAACAGGGGACCTCCCCAACCGTGGACACCATGCAACCACACACCAGGAGCTAATACCATACCATTGCATTACTCCCACATCCCCCACAACCATACCTGTGGAAGAAAAAGGTTACACACAGTAACAACAACAACAACAGTACTTCAAATACTACACTCTGAAGTACTAGTGAGGAACTCCAATGAGTCCCTCCTCCTCTTCTTGTCTTGTCTTCTATCTTCTTTGGGAATACCTGCAAGAAAAAAGAAAGACAACACACACCCCTTCCATCAAAACACTGGAGAATCCCAAAAATATTTTTTTTAGAAAAGTAGAAAAACAGTATAAACATTAGAAAACAGTAGAAAACAATGACATTATTTACAATACACATATTTGGGGGATGGAGTGCCCTAAAAGTCCCATCTAGGGACCACAGTGCCAGAAGGCTAGTCCATTAAAGAGTCTTTCCTGGGCCGGAGCCTGGTGAATCACAGTTCTAGCAGGTCAAAGTCCCGAAGGGGAGAGTCTTTGAGGACAGTTCAAACATTTGGAGTCTGCTAGTGTAGGGTGTGTACTGCAATGTCATAAGAATAGAAAAGTCTGGACTTACCAGTTCCTTGTAGAATGAAAACAGCACTGACCTGGTCCTCAGTGGAAGACTCTCCCTGGCAGCATTCTTCTGATACAGCTGGGCGGACATGTTCCGGGAATGACAGGAGGGTACATCTGGAAACTGCTGGGTTGATGTCATCTCTGGAGATGAAACCTTGGAACAGGAACAAAAAGGAAAACAGCTGGTCTGATGTCATCCAGTTACCAGGCGATGAATTAGGATACAGCTGGGCTGGTGTCCTCTCTGGATCTGAAGTCATCTGGTGGGCCAGTTGATGGATTCTGGAAAGTCAGTACACTGTAGAACTGATGAATGTGGGGCACCTGAGTCCTGGACGTCCATACTGGTGGAACAACAAAGGCACTGCAATGGCTGGAGTGGCAGCACTGGCTACCACTGCTCTGCTTTCCATTTGGTAGGCATGGGCACATTCACAGGAAGGTCTTTGCATTGTGGCCAATAGCACAATGGATCAGGCACTTGCATTATTACCCCTTCTGGGCGCACATAATTCACACTATGAAAGGTTTCACGTCCCTCTCCGTCCACTATTCGAACAGTGTCCATTAACAGTGTCCTGCCTCTTTTCCACTGGCTGTATTTGTCGTGAAACATTCTGTTCCTGACATGCTTGTTTGCACCAGGATGCACACATTTCATTGCTTCTGCCCAAATCCAGGATTTCCTGTTGTTCTCAATCTCCTCCCAGACTCTCCGAGGAAAGGTAGGAAAGGACATCCCATAGATTTCATTCACCTTCCTACAAACCAGTCTCTCCTCTTTACTAGCTTTGGTCAACCTGAGACCTCTGGCCTGGCTTGGGGGCGGCCAGTCCTGGTTCTGCCAGCAACGCATTCTCAAAGACACAAAAAATGTATCCCTGACTTCTTCTTGCACAGCCAGGGCGGTGGAATCACCACTCTTTTCCATGCATTTCTCTGAGGCAAGAGCTTGAGGCTGTGTACGAGTTCCTTTTTCACAAGGCCACATTGGTTCCCCCTCTTCTTCTTCCTCACTGAGAATCTGTGCCCAGGAGTGAGCGTCATCCTCACTCCTGAGACTAGCCACTCTTCACTGGGCGCAGAGGTCGAAACCTCCCATTCAAAGGCCTCCCTCATCTCGTCTTCTCCTATGAGACTTGGGCTAGGCCCCCCTCTCTAAGGGTCTACTGATGCTCTTCCTGAATTGTCTCTCTGCAATCCAGAATCCGAAACATCAGCACATTGTTCTGTCTGTAAATCTGCACCCTCTAACTTTGTGCCACACTCCCCTGAGGGGCCTTCTCCAACAGGCTCCGCCTGGTGTTGTGTGCTGCCAACTTCAGATTCTTGAACTTTTGTTCATGTGGGAGCCAAACTAATCTTGGGCACTTTAAATAAACCATATTTCTCTAAGCACCCAGAACAGTGAGGTACCATACTAACATACTAAAATGACAGCAGAATAGGCCTAATGGTCTTTCGTGTCTGCTCGTTTGGTCAGTCCCCACCCTGGGTGCTGACCTTGCTGTCCCCCTCACCTTCTCTGGCTTCTCCCTTCCCAGTTCTGGATATTCTTGCTGCATTGGATTTTGCTTCCAGAACCCTTCCCTGTACCTGTCCCAATCTCTTGAACCCCTCTACTGTCTCTGCCTCCACCAGCCCCTAGGTAGTGCATTCCATGGCTCCACCACCCTCCTCAGTGAAGTAGCACCTCCTTCTTCCCTGAATCTCCCCTCCAGCTTCCACCCATGCCCCAGTGGCCCCTTCCTCCTTCCTTCAAGCACCCTGACTGTTCCTCCCTATTTACCCTCTTCTATGTACCTGAAGACCTCTATCATGTCCCCCTGTCCCTTCCTCTTCCAATGTGTATATTTAGCTCTTCGAGCCTCCTCATAGGTCCTGTCCCCAAGCCCCAAATCATTTTGTTGCCCTCCTCTGGACCCTCTCCAGGAGGTTAATGTCCCTCTTTAAGTGTGGCTCCAAAACTGCAATCAGTACTCCAGGTGTGGCCTCACCAAGCAGTTATACAGAGGGAGTATCACTTCCTCCTTCTGGAGTGATCCCCTAGCATGCATCCCAGCATCCTGTTGGCCTTGGCTGCTGCCCTCAACAAGTCTCAGAGTTGTTCATCTTGACATCCACCACCACCCCAGGTCCCTCTCAGCCATCGAGACTTGTAGCATTTCCCAGGTGTACACTTGACCTGGGTTTCTGGGCCTCAGGTGGAGTACCTTGCATTTCTGCATTGAACCTCAGCTTCCACTTTCTAGACCATCTTTCCAGAGCCTCCAGGTCCCCTGCAGGGCCACCCTCCCCTCCTCCCCATCCACCACTGCCCCCAGTTTCGGAGTCATCTGCAAGAGACTCATCTCACTCTGATTCCTGTCCTTATGTCAGATAATGGGCGTTGAACAGAAGGGCCCAGGACTGATCCCTGTGGGACCCCACTAATGACCCTCCTTGGGATGAGACTATCCCATCAACCTCGACCCTCTGGGTCTGGTCCTGGAGCCATTGCCTATCCATCTGATCATCTGGTTTCCCACCCCCATTTCTCCCAGCTTATCCAACAGGCCCACGTGGAGAACAGAGTCAAATGCCTTGCTGAAGTCTAGAAAGAGGACATCCACTGGTCTACCCAGGTCCAAGGCACTTGTCACCCAGTCATAGAACTCCACCAGGTTTGTCTGACATGATTTCCGGATGAATCCATGCTGTCATCGTCCAGGCACCCTGACTTATCCAGGTCCCCCCAGCCTCTCCTTGACAATGCTTCCATCACCTTGCCCACCATCGATGTCAGGCTGACAGGCCTGTAGTTCCCTGCCACCTCCCTTGATCCCCCTGTGATAGGATGCACTATATGTGCCACCTTCCAGTCTTGGAGCACCCACCCTGTCCTCAGAGAGATGGTGAAAAGCTCTGCCAGGGGTTTCGCCAGGACATCTGCAAGTTCCTTCAGCACTCTGGGATGTAATTTATCTGGCCCCAGTGCTTTCTCCATCTTAAGGGAGCTGAGGGCTTCCCTCACCCTCTCTGCTGTGATTTCCACTTCCGGTACCTCTTCTCTCTGCTTAGCCCTCCCCCCACCTGCCAGTGATGCCTCCCCCTCTCCCCAGAACTGCCGATCGGTAAGGGTCCCCCCTCCTCAGTATCTCTGTCTCCTCCCATGTATGATGCAGCACCCCCATTTTCCTGGTGAAAACTGAGGTGAAGTACTCATTTAGTACCTCAGCCTACTCCCCGGTCTTGTGCCCATCTCTTTCCTGATTTAATCTGCCCTAATCTGCCCTTCACCCTTCGTCTTTCCCCAATGTATCTAAAGAACCCTTTTCCCTCTCCTAATTTCCTGGCCAGGTTTCTGCTCCTTCCTTGCCTTAGCCGCCTCACCACTCTAGTGGCCCTTCTAGCCATCAGCTCATACTCCCTCGATCCCTTTCACCCTTGAGCACTTGAATTGCTTATAGGCTGCTTTCTTTCCCCTCAACCACCTCCTGACCTCCCTGGTCCACCAACAGGGTTTTGGGCCCTACCGCATTTCGTCTTACTCTTGCACAGGTGCTGGTAGCATCCTGCACCCTCTCCTGATGATTTCCCACCTACTATCAGTGTCCATGTCTGACCCATCCCATCCAAATGCTCCTAAGGATCCTTCCCATTTCTTAAAACTGCACCCTGAAGTCGGTTACTTCCATCTTTGTGCAGCCTTCTACCCTCCTAGGTCCAGGCAGAACCAGACCATGGCATGGTCACTCCTCGCCAATGGGTCCCCACCTCCAGGCCCTCAATCTGGTCACTGTCTGCCAGGACCACATCCAGTACCCATGCCTCCCTGGTCGGTTCCCTCACCTGCTGAGTTAGGAAGCGCCTTGAAAGATATCCAACAACCTCTGTTCCTGGTCACAGAGGATGTCATAGTCTCCCAGTCTGTTCCTGGCATGTTTAAGTCTCCCAACACCACCACTCTCCTCTGCCCAGTCTGCAGTGTCTCCTAACATTTGCCACCAGACTGTCCTCCAGCTCCTCCGCCAGGGCAGGGGTCTATACACCACTCCTATTTTACTCTCTTGCCACCCCTTGTTATCAAGGACCCAAATCGCCTCCATGGTTCCCTCCGCCTCCCTCTACTCCCCCTATGCCAATGCAGTTTTTGACTATCATTGCCACCTCCCTTCCCTCCCCTGTCCTTCCTGAACATAGTGTAACCTCCAGGTTCAGGTCCCAGTCATGTCTTGCAGTGGCCCAAGTCTCAGTGACCACTGCCACATCCACTGCTCCCTAGTTAACATCGCTGGAGCTCAGGCATTTATTGCCCAAGCTCCTGCATTTAGCAGGACTACCTTCCACCCTTTCCTATAGTTCCATTTCCGCTGCCGGTTCCCATGGGATTCTGTTTTCCTGGTCTGCACTTTGCCAGTTGGCCTTTTTCCTGCAATCCTCCTGTCCCCAGGAGGGTGGAGAAGAGTCCTCCTTTATCAGCACCCCCATGACAGCCTTTTCTCCCATCCCACCCCCTTCTCACAAGTTTAAATCCCACTTTCACCAGTGAACCTCTATTTTCAACTTAAGGATTCCCTCCTCCAAATTGAGATGTAGTCTATCTCTAGCATACAGCTCCTTATCCTCCCAGGTCTCCCCCAATCCCCCATCAACCCATACCCTCTGGCCTCACACCACCCCTGAGCCACTGGTTTATTTCCTACTTTTCTTTTGTGTTTCCCACTAGCCCTTGGCACTGGCAGGATTTCTGAGAAGGAAACTGTGCATCCTATGTCATGACAGACCCTGCATGAGCCCCTGAATCTTGCCTGTATCTCTAACTCGCTATTTCCTCAATGTCATTTGTACCCAGGTGGACTAGTATGTCTGGGAACCCCACAATCCTTTGCCAGCTGATATACCTCGTGCTTAGCCCTGTGCACCATTAGTCCAGGGAAGCATCTTGTTCTAACTAGCCAGGCTTCTCCTCCCTATCCCATTTTGATCCCCTGATCATAGAATCCCCAGCAGGAGCACTCTGACCACTCTTTCCTCCATTCCCCCTTCCATGTCCCTCATCCTTTCTACAGGCCCTCCACCCAGCTGGCTCCTTGTTCCTCCCCTATCTGGGTGCCACATGCCACCCCTCCTTATTTACCATGGCCACCCTCCTCCAATCCTATGCCTCCTCCTCCTGAGTATCCTTCTGTACCTTGCTAATTCCCCTCACTGCTCGCAACTGGTCCTTCTCCCCATCTGCTAAACTAGCCTGGCTCATCCTCCCTTCCTTCCTGTCTCCATTTAGTTCCTCCTTGCTAGTCGTGCCTCTGGCCTAAACCTCAGCTCCTTTACTGAATCCTCATTGTACTTTTGGTCCTTCTCTTACCTTCCTCCCAACTGGTCCTTCTCCTTGCGCTTTCCTCCTCTCTCCTGCCCTCCTGCTCTGATTCACTGCTCCCCATTCTCCTGCATTCCAGGTCCCCTGCTCTTCCTGCTATCTGGCCCTGCCTCCTGCCTCCCACTCCCACTCCTTTCCATCTCTAACCACCTCTGTCGTGGCTACATCACCCCTAATCCTTGAGCAGAAGAAGAGAATTGAAGTAGTTTCTGAGTGTAAGGTCTGATCCACCTCCCGCCTCCTTCCTTCTGTCCAGCCCTGGCCATCTGCCTACTTCCTGAGAATGTTGTCCTCCGTCCCCTTTGTGAGGGTCCCCAGTTACCTGCCTGCTTCCTTGGTAGTGTCCTTTGGACCTCTGCCAGGGTCCCTATGTGACCCCTGAGTATTCTCCTGCACTCTTTCCTATACCCCCACCCCCAGTGCTTGGTGCAACCCTGTGGGATTCCCAGCCCCCTTCCCAACCATACCACCCCCTTCCCCCAGCTTTCCTAATCCCGCAACTCTCCCTAAGCTGTGCTGGCTGGTAGCACACTGGGCAACCACCAAACTTCCAAGCCCAGTCCAGTATCATGGCTGCTCCACACCCTGTGCACCCCACCACCCTCCCAAAGATGCCGCCCTAATGATGTGTGGTTCCATCCCCTTCCAAATAGGTTTCTTGGTGAGCCACCAGGTTCCCTCTCAGTCCAAGATACCCCTACTGCCTATTCAGGTCACCCACTAATCTTAGAGACAGTCTCACTGTACACCAGTAACCCTGTTACTAGGTGCAGTACAACACATTAAACTTATAAGGAAATGAACAACCCCCTAAGCTCCTCTCTCCAGCCTTTAAATCCAACCCCCAGTGGCTGAACCATGAGCTGCACCAGCAGCCTTTTCCTCCAATTGCAGGCAGGTGTTCTCATAAATTTGCAGACTTCTGGGAGGAGGGTGGGGAGGGGCGGGTCTTGGGCAGACACCTGACCTCGAGAGAGAGTGTATCAGCCCTGTGTCTCCCTCCAAGCCCAGCAGCTAAAGAACCAGGCCCAAGCAAATCCCACCAAATAGGTTTTAAATCAGAAGAAACAGGCCTCTACCAGTGCAGCCTGTTACACAGTGAAACATCCACAAAAAGAGCCCCACTTACAGCCACCAAATCAGTTTACAAACATCCAGCAGCCCCCAAAACAATACCCTGCTAGCCCCTTAGAAGTAAGAAAGAAAAGAACTAACCTACCAAGTAAAATCCACAAGAACCCTATGAAAACAACAGCAGCAGCTACTGTCCTAGAACACAACTGATCCTGTCCCCTTCCAGTTCTTTCTGAGTCTTTTCTTTCATGAAGACGTCCCTTCCAGCATTTAGGCACATTAAACATACTTGCACTGGATATCCAGGAATCGCCACATGAGGAGGCAGTCATCCTCCATAGTAACATCTCTCAATGTCCCTTAACTTGTTAACTTCTACTGCTACCACAGCCCGGGCCTGATCTGGGTAGCAGGCTGGTCCTGAGGCCATGACTGCAGAGAAAAACAAACAAACGGTCACTGTTATTGAAAGTCCCACATCACTTAACACATTCTTTCACTTTCAAAATGACTCCTCTGCTGCTGTGTTTACATTACTACCCCACCCTGTAATGGCAGCAGCAGCACACCTACGCATCAACATTCTGAAATTGGGTCAAGCTACTGTGCATCCGATTTATACACTCTACTGATAACTTTGCTCAAACTGCACAGACTTGCACTGGTTCTTTTTCCTAGCACATTTATATGATTTACCAGGGACTTTTCACTTGCTGAAGACATTGCTCTAGCTCACAGTCCCTTAAAGCCTCAGTATTTCAAGCACAGAATTGCCTGTAACTCTTGCTGCATATCTTGATACAACTCACAGTCTATCTCATGGCTTTGAAACTTACACTGACGCTGAACCCATAACTATGCTCAACAGTCGATGGCTTAAAAGGCTTGCTTTTGCTGGTAAACTTAACACAGTCTTTAATTGCAAAGCAACTACACTGCTGCACACAGATTCAGCTGGCTTTTGGCAAAAATCACTTGTTTCAGCAATTATTTCTATTGGTACTCACTGTTATCAGTAGCTGTTTGCTGCGATGGAAAATGGCCTGCAGCCAGTCTTGGAGGCTTCTGAACAGAAGCAGGTTGGCAGTCCTGCCGATAGTCCCTCTGAACACCCCATTCACAGTCCAGTTGATCGAGATGCGGGTTGAGCCCAAATTTAAACAGAAAAATCATTTTTTTACTCTTTTTACAGTGTTTTCAGTCACCACGAGGCTCCTCCTGTAAGCCAATACGCGCACTCCACTCACACTCCCTCTCAAATGCTGGGCAGTCGCTTTAGAGCTGGCTTGGGGGCTGGACTGATTGCAGTCTCACCAATCACACAACGCCGTGCAAATGAGCCTCTTGCCTCTCGAGTGCTCTTCTCCTCAAGGCAATCATCGAGCAGGCAAGTTTAAACTGCAAAACCACACTTTTTTTTTTCCTTGACTGACTCCACAGCAGGAGCCCATTTCAACCATTTTTCATGGCCATTGACACAAGTCTCTCAATTCACTCAGAAAGCATTTCCAACATCCAGGGCACAATTTTCCTTTTGCTACCCCTAGTTTTCCACACTTTTCTTTGTCACAACAGTTTTAAAAAAGCTAGCAAATGCTGTAAATTTTGATGCAGGACAAGGGCATACTCTCTCTCAGGCTTTACTGCTCCTTGGTAAACAGCATTTTAACAGCAGCACATGGACAACAGCACACAGCGGCACATTAGTTAACCTTGCTTCAAATTTTTGGGCTACCCACTGCCAGATAACCAAAATTCTAGCCCTCTTACATTCCTCCCTAAGTTCCAAACCCAAATCCCAGCAGTGCCTCCATTTTTTGTAACCCAGAGCCGGTATGCCATTTGAATCTGACAGCAATACCAGGTGGGCTGGGTTCGGGAAGGAATAGGTCACTCAGCACAAAGGCTAGGTTTGGTTACTCTGCACAGGGGCACCCAAGTAATTCCAAAAACAGGAAGCAATAACTGTAATGTCCAGTACCAGAAGTGGGATTCTAAAGTGTGGCTTTTTATTCACATCCAAACAGAATAAACAAAGCATAGATGGACCCCCACTGGGCTACACTCCTGGTAATGCAGATTAAAATAGACTAGAACACTTCCTCAACACTTTAGCCCTCAGGCTCTGAACCTACTGGGCACACAGCCCAGACTTGTACGTTGCTTTGGGTTACTCAGCCAGAACTTGTACACTGTACTGAGTTTTCTCTGTCTCAGCTCCCTGCCAGCCACTTGGACACCTTCCATACTTCATGGAAACATTTTCTGGTGGCTCCCTAAACCACCTAAGAGCACCTCAGCTCCATCAGAGAATTCTTCCTTTCAATCCCACGTCTGGCTACTTTCCTCAGGCACTGGCCAAGTACCTGAGAGAAAGTAAAAGGTGTCTCAGAGCAAATTTATAGAGGTGAATTTGGTTACTACTGATGGGGAGTCTCCCACCTCTCGCTTCCACAATTCATACCTGGCCATTTCTCTGGACAGTAAACGCCTCATCTTGTAAAGCCTTGCAATGTAGATTCTTGCTAAATGTATTTCACATTCCATCTACTTGTCTTGCTCTCCATTTATGCTGGACTTGAACATACTTTTAAGTGGCATTGTCCATTACTCTAGACTCCCGACTGAGTTAAGCAGTCCAATCTCCAATTTCCTTCACTCTTTGTGCTGGACTTGAACATACTTGAATTAAGTGGCAATGTCCATTACTCTAGACCTCCCACAGATTAAGCAGTCCAATCCCCACTTTCCAACTGTACTTGGCTGTCTTTTCCTGACCCCACAGTAACAGTCCCTTTAGTTTCCTTCTGTTCAGGTGAAAAACACTTGGCCCTTTTTCAGAGCGAACTCACCCTTTGGTTGCAGGTGCCCCACAGGTGTTTCCTCCACAAGGAACCTCTCTCTCAGTGCTTCTGGTACCTCATCACAACTTGAATAGGCAGCTTCTTTCCCTTAGCCAGACCCAGGAGGGTTGCCCCTGGAAAACAGGGAAAAACCTTCCCCCCATCGCCTCAGAAATGGGGCTCTTGAACCATTGAAAGCGGTCTCCACCACTTCAGTTACCAGTTCCTGTGTTCCTCTTCAGGTGGAAACACACACCTTCCAAAAGTAGCTCTAAAACAGAGCTTAAAGCTCTGAGAGCCTGCACACACTCAGCTGTACTACTGTCTCTCACTCAGACTGCACACAGACTGGTTTCAAATTCCCCAACGTTCTACTCTAACCTCCAACTGCAACATTCCAGTGTGGCTTATGCAGCTGCGACAGTTCTAAAATGATGTCATCCCTCAGTCTCAGCTGAGACTGAGAACAGAGTGATACAGTGTGAAATCCATTTAACTGGAGTTTCACAAGCTGCCTTCCCTGCCTACCACTAGGTCTTATTGGGATTCTAGTAACCCCGGGTAACAGGGGGGTTACAAATGCAAAAGACCTACATAGCAAATACAAGCAAGAAAACATTCCAGGTTGACAAATGTTTGTTTTTACTGTGCTTGCCTGTAGTCCGTCTGTGAATTTACTGCGTTATGCTTCAGTGGCTGTTAGAGTACATACTGTGACTTAACAACTTCATGGACTTCTTCCTCCTTAGCCATTGTTTTGTACTGATCCTGTGCTATTTCATGTAGAAACATAAAAACATAGAATTTGATGGCAGATAAGGACCACTTGGCCCACCTAGTCTGCCCATTTCCCTACCTAATGAATAAGCTGCAGATCCTAGTTAACCAACAGCCTACTTCCTCCTGCCCCCCACTAGAATTGCCTTATGTCTGTCTCATGCATTCTTAAATTCCCCCACTGTTTTTGACCCCACAACCTCCTCAGGAAGGCAGTTCTGTGCATCTACAACCCTCTCTGTGAATACTTCCTCACGTTACCCCCCTCTATCTTCAAATTGTGCCCCCCTTGTTCTTGCACATCTCTTTATCTGAAAGATGCTACCCTCTTGGACTTTGTTGATTCCATTTAGGTACTTGAAAGTTTCTATCATGTCCCCCCTCTCCCTCCTTTCGTCGAGGGTATACATATTAAGCTCCTTTAGTCTCTCTTCATATGACTTCTGGTGCAGACCCTGCACCATTTTATTTGCCCTCCTCTGGACAGCCTCCATCCTGTCTATGCCCTTGCAGAGATGGAGTCTCCAGAACTGCACATGGTACTCCAGATGGGGTCTCACCAACTGTCTGCACAGAGGGATAACAACTTCTTGTTTTCTACTGGTGATGCTGCTCCCTATGCAGCCCAGTAGCCCCCCCAGCCCTCCTTACTACCTTCTTACATTGCTTGCCCACCTTTAGGTCATCAGATATGACTACCCCCAGGTCCCTTTCCATTTTTCTTGTTGTTAGTATCTCACCCTCATTGTGTACTCTTCTCCTGGGTTTTTGTTTCCCAGGTGCATTACTTTGCACTTCTTTGTGTCGAATCTAAGCTGCCATACATTTAACCATCCCTCCAACCTTGCCAAGTCCCTTCTCATCCTTTCCACCCACACCTTGTGTATCAACCCTGTTGCAGATCTTTGTGTCATCTGCAAAGAGACATACTTTTCCTTCCAATCCCTCTGCAATGTCACTTATAAAGACATTAAAGAGGACTGGTCCCAGTACTGAACCCTGCGGTACCCCGCTAGTAACCCCCCTTTCTTCAGAGTGGACTCCATTTACTATTACCCTCTACATCCTGTTGTTCAGCCAATTTTTTACCCAGTCTACTACCTTGGGACCCACTCCAAGGCTGGCTAACTTGTTTATTAATCTTTTGTGTGGGACTGTGTCAAATGCCTTGCTAAACCACAGCCCCTCCTTGGTCTACTACTTTGGTCACCCAGTCAAAGAAATCTATTAGATTTATCTGGCATGACCTTCCTGCTGTGAATCCAAGCTACCTTTGGTCCTGTGCCCCACTGGCCTCTATGTATTCAACAATTCTTTCCTTCAGAAGTGATTCCATTATTTTCCCTACCACTGAGATCAAACTAACAGGTCTGTAGCTTCCTGCCTCTGCCTTGCTCCCACTTTTGTGAAGTGGAATCACATCCACCCTCCTCCAGTCCTCAGGTACCTCCCCATCCTCCCATGATTTGTTAAAGAGGGTAGTCAGTGGTGTCACAAGTTATCCCCTTAGTTCTTTTAGAATTCTGGGGTGCATCCCATCAGGCCCCATTGCTTTGTCCACCTTCAGTGTTTTAAGAGTTCTTTCAGAACCCTTTCTTCTATGACTGGACTGGTATCGACCCCCTATCCAGAGTGTTTCTATTGTTTGGTTTAGGTACCCCCTCTTCTTTTGTGAATACCGAGCAGAAGTATTCATTCAGTATCCCTGCTTTTTCATTGTCACCCTCTGCCCACATTCTCTCCCCTTTATTAAACCTCAGTATCCTTCCCTTGGTCTTTCTTCACTCCCCAATGTACCTATAAAAGGTTTTATCCCCCTTCTTAACAGAGCTGGCTATCTTTTCCTCAGTTTGGGCCTTTGCTATTCTGACTGCCTTCCCTGCCTCCTTCTGCTTTAACTGATATAGTTCTCTGTCCTGCTTCTTCTGTGTTTCCTTATATTTTCTGAATGCCATCCTTTTCTTCTTAACCTTCCCTGCCACCTCTTTTGAGAACCATAGTGGCTTTTTTCCTTTGTTTTGTTTTGCTGATTTGCTTTACACAGAGACTATTTGCCTCTGTGATGGCAGTTTTGATTTTTCCCCATTGTTCTTCCACCCCTCCTTCTTGCCTTTTTGCTAGTGCTTTTCTGAGGCACTATCCCATTTTGCTAAAATCAGCCCTTCTAAAGTCCAACACCCTTGGTTTTGTATAGCTTGTGTGCCAACAATGGAAATAAAATTGTCTGTAGGGGGGCTGCTGGAGATATGGTCACATATACTGTAGTTCTTGGAGATCCTCTAGAACCTTGTCCTTAGTAACTACAGTAGTAGCCATAGACATTGGCAGCTATTTCCAGATATTTCGGGAAATTTCTAAAGAGTTTCTCTCTGCTGCCCCTACTGTGGAAATGAAGAAAGCATGAGATTTCTCTGGAAATATCACAGAAATTTTGGGAAATAGCTGACAGTGTCTGTGGCTGCTACTGTAGCTCTATCCCTAGCTTTCTAGTCTCTCTATCCTGAACCTTTTTATTTACTTTCAGGTAGTGGACCTATACTTTCTACTGTGAACACCAAACTGGAGAAGTAATTTAATATGTTGTTTTCTTCCATATCATCCTCAATGCATATTCCATCTTTTCTGGTCCTCTTAATGGTCTCCTTTGTACTCCTTTTTTTCTTACATATCTATAGAAGGTCCTGTCATTAATTCTGACTCCTCCTCTATCCTCATTTTTTTATTTGTTTTTGTCCTCCTGATGGTGTCTTTACTAACAGCCAGTTTTGACCTGTTGATATTGTCTTGTTCCCTTATATACATTGAAAGCCTTGTTATTGCTCTTTACTGATTCACTTACTTGTTCATTATACCAAAGTGGGTTTTATTCTTGATCTTTCTCACAAATCTATCACAATACTGGGTGGTCCCTAATTTCACAGCATTGATTTTTGCCCACTTTTTCTCCACCCCTTCTGCTATGCACATGTGCTTCAATTTTATATCTATTATCAAACTAATTTTATTATAGTCTACCTTTGTACAGTTGGGAACCAATGTATTGGACTTATTCTGCTCAGTCCCCTGCACAATGCTGACTCTGATGGCATTATGGTTACTCTGGCCTATCAGATCCTTGTTATTAATCTTTCTAATTACATCCTGGTTGCAGAATACCAGTCTAATATTGCCTCACCTCTAGTGGAACATTGTGTGAGGAAGTCTCTTTGCACCAGGAGCCTCTGACTTTTTTTCTGTCTGCCAAAAATGTTTACCATTTTATATCAGGGAGTTTAAAGTTCCCCCATGAGCACCATTATGACCTAGCCTGATATGTTCCATTTTTACAGCTGCATGGGAGGAGCCATACTGACATACTGCTATGATGTAAGAGAGAGACGAGACTATGGAAGCATGTGACTGGATACCTAGACTGTCTTCTTCAACTGAGTGCTTCAACTGGAGCTGAACCACATCTCTCCACCTCCTCTCCATTTATCACAGTAGTGTTCCTTTGTTTCATACTAGGTTTCATACTAGGTTGTGTAGACAGGAAAAGGCAACATGCCCATAAGACCTGTCTCGCGCCAGAGTGGGGCTTCAATTCCTTTTATCTAATAAGTATGTATCTAGTCTCTTTTTAAATATATTCAGTGTTGGAGCCTCCACTACTTCTTCTGGTAACAAATTCCAGATCTTTACAGCCCAATAAGTTAAATATCCTCTTCTGTTGTTATTTTGACAGTGAAACATTTGTATTTGCTGATTGTGACATCTCGGTCTACAGTACTTTTATTATTACATAATCTTAAACCCATGGGGCCAGATATTCAAAAGGGTTGCACATGGCACAACCCACTGATTTGCCCCGGTGGGATATTCAAATGGGAAAAGTGCACGGCACAAATCCCGATGCGCCGGAGTGCATCAGTAATGTATGTAGGTGGGGGGGGCATGCCCATGCATACTCTGCACAGCCCGATATTCAGCCCAGGATGTGCAGAGCCATGCATGCACAACCCCTACCTGCACCAGCACAAAGTTGATCAAAAAAAAGGAACAACGGATGGCCACCCACAGGTGAGCTGCCACATTGCAGGGTGCAACACGGCAGCTGGCACCTGTGGGTGGCCACCTGAGCTCTGGCAGTACCTGGCAGCACCCCCAAGCCCGATCATGGGCATTTGTACAATAAAAGAACCCCTATATCTGTGGTGGTCCAGTGGACCACTGACTGCCTGATCGTGGGTTTATGTATTAATAAAATGAATTACGTCCAATATCCCTGGTGGTCCAGTGGACCGCCGACTGCCCAATCATGGGCATTTGTAAAATAATAAATAAATATGTCCAATATCCCTGGTGGTTCAGTGGACCGCTGACTGCCTGATCGCGGGCATTTGTAATATAATAAATAAATATGTCCAATATCCCTGGTGGTCCAGTGGACCTGCAAGCCCAATCGCGGGCTAAGTAAATAATTAAATGCATCAATATCCCTGGTGGTCCAGGGGACCCCACCCTACCCACCCACTGAATCCACCGCCCGCTCCACCCGGTCAGCAGCGGGTGGCAGCATTCCACCCGCCCGCCACCCTGCTGGCTGCCGACTGACACCATTGGTAGAGCTGTATGCCCATTGGTCCACAGCGTGAGCCAATGGGCGTGCAGCCCATACTGTACTGCACATTCCAGATATGTGAATGGGATCCATAGCACAATGGAACTTGCGCTAGCGCATCCCCATGCTCCACTCTGGCCACTTGCGCTGGCACAGTGCCACTGCGCCATGCACACTGCGGGTGGCCAGGGTGCGATATTCAACACTGCTGAGCCATGGCGCAGCTTTGTTGAATATCACCCAGTCCACACCCCTGCACAGCCAAGTTGCGCTGTGCCCAAGCTTGCGTCACAGCTTAGCGCAGTTTGAATATCTGGTCCATAATGTTTCTTAATTCCTGACCTCTGATGACTGTACATCTGTAACATATCTCCTCTCGTTCTTCTCCTTTCAAGAGAATACAAGTTAAGATTTTTTAATCTATCCTTGATTATCATATACCCAAATCCTCTTACTAGTCTAGTCATTCTATGCTGGACCGTCTCTATTCTGGAAATATCCTTCTTCAAGTGAGGACTCTAGACAACTGAACAACAGTCCAGATGAAGCCTTACATAGGATGTATACATTGTTCTAATAAGCATTGGATCCCTGGAGACAAATGCATTTTTAATGCAACTCATAATTTGATTTGTTTTTTTAACTACTTTTGTACAGTGTTTACCAAACTGAAAGTCCTTATTAATTAGCACCCTCAAGTTGATTTCACTCTCCACTTTCCTTAGTTTTTTACCCATGAGTGTGTAATCTATGGATTTATTATGTTTGTCCATGTGCAAAATTACACATTTGTTGTGTTGAAACTCATGCCATTTGTAATGGCCTCAGGTTTCTATTGCCAAGAGATCTTTTTTTGAGGTTGTCAATTTGGATATTAGTTTGTACTACTGCACCCAATTTTGAGTCATCAGCAAATTTAACAGACCAATTGTCTGATCCCCACACCCCTTCCCGCACTATACTACACTATTTCCTTCCTTCTGACTCAAAATAACATGGTTCAGCACTGGGAGGATGCAGACTGACTCATCATGGCAGTAATTCTGAACTGTAGCTGGATTTTGGAAACTGACGACATAAGAAGAAGAAGAAGAAGAATCAGCATTTATATAGCGCTTTTCATACATCCAAAGTGCTTTACAAGCAATGCTAGACTGGTAGTGAAGTGACTGAATGTGTGGTGGCGGCCATATCGCACATCATCACCCACACACAGCCTGGATAATTGCATGAACCGGTTTATGGGAAGGGGAATGTTGGCCAGGACACCGGGAATGTTCCCTACTCTTTGCGAAGAGTGCCCTGGGTTATTTTACTTCCACCTGGACACCCACCAGGACAACACCAGGATGGGCAGAAGGGACCTCGGTTTAATGTCTCATCTGAAGGACGGCACACCCCAGCAGTACAGCACCCCCCCAATACTGCACTCGGATGCCAGCGATTTTAGGTGCAAGTCCAATCCCAGTGTGGGACGAGAACCCACGACCTTCTGGTCCAGAGGTGGATATGCTACCAACTGAGCCACGCTGACACCACTGACATGGAGTCTATAAAGAAAAAAAATCAATAATGCTGTTTTGATGCCAGTTCTCACTGCTGTATTTCTTTTGATAGTGAGATACAGCATTAGAGCAGGTTGACAGTTGTAAGGTATTGCTGTGCATAAGCTTTGTACAATGAGTCTGTTGAGAGCAGTGAGCAACTTGCATAGTTTCCCTTTTAATCGATGTAGTGCAAGTGTTGTGAATCATATGTGTGCAGTGAGCAGCTTGTATATGCTCAATCTTCCCTCCTCACCTGACCAGCCTTGAGTGTCCTAAGTCCATTCCTTAACTTAGGTCACCAGCATAGAGTGGTAGCACCATTGCTGCACTCCCAGGCTGACTCTAGAACCATGTTACTACAGAAAGTTTTGCAGATAACAGCGCATATACACACAAATTCATGTGCTTTGCAACAAACAAATGCAGGAAAGCACAGCTCCTTCATTGGTAATTAATTTGTTTTAATATAACACTGAATAAAACCTTTGCCTCTGAGGTGGGATCATGATGCTTTTGGTACAAATGTTATCTTGAAGTGGAAAGCTGAATCTTAATAAATACATCCCATCAAAATAGATTTCTGCATAGATGTTAAAAATGTTGCAAACTTTATTGTGGTCAGCTTGTTTTTTTTCCTTCAGAAAAAAAGACTGTAAAAAATTAAAACTGTATTTCAACAACTCAGAGGTTTGAGTGACACGTGTCAAGTGTGGCGGGGTCCCCATCAGCAGCAACATGCATGTCCACCAGTAATCCTCCATCAAATGGTGTGCAAGGCTTTGGGGAAATCTGGGTATCTTCTCTGAAATCTGGAGATATGATTCTGCAGCAACAGAGAACACTTGTATAAATCCCCCTGACATTGTAGCTCGAAGTACAAATCCATCTTTCCAAAAGATGCAAGTTTCACCAGCGGTATACATGTTATTACTAATGAGCGAGCTGAATTCGGTAAGGTCCTTCTTGGGTACAGAGAGACCATGTGATGGTAAGAAGTGTAAATCTGCATTAAATCTTAGCTTCCAGATGCATGGGCTGACTGTTGTGATGGAGCAATGGCCTCCTGCCTGATTCACATTTACAAGCCCATGAGAGGTAAGCATAATGCTGAAGTGGACTCCCAGAGAATGGTGCCACAGGTCCCTGATCATGTTGGTAAGCATTGCTGAACAATAACTGGTTACTTGTAACTAGTTATTGTGATATTTTCATTTTTTTAATAATAGTAATAGACTATACCATATGGGAGAACGTGATTACGTGTGGAATTCAAGGAATTCCTAGGCTTGTTGTACCATCATAGTGAAATCAAGAGGTTGTTGTACCCTCTTGAGTACATCACTATGATGGTACAACAACTTAGAATGCCCTCACACTCCCATTACCCTGACAGCCAAGCCGAACACTTGTTTTTTTTTTTTAACTAGCGATGGGCCCCTTTGTTGTACTGTTGCCCATACACTATAAAAGACAATGGATGAGCAACAGTGAACAACAATGCTGCATTCACTTCTTGAGGTTGTAATGCCAACTATAGATCTCTTGTGCTTCGCTCTTGAGGTCTACCTGGTTGTCATGACAATCTCTCAAAGTGAACACAGCATTATTGTCCATTGTTGCCCACCCAGTATCCTCTATATTTTCTAGCAAAATTAATAAATAAATATAACAGAATTACTTTTTTCCAGAACTTAACTAGTCACTGTAATATAATTTTGCAGTTACTATTAAGTGGAATCAACTGTCCATCCACATCCATATTTATACATGCCTTATGGACACCAAGTTGGAGTGCAATAAATCCAGGAGTTAGATTTCATCTGGTATTCCAACATTGCTACAACAGAATTTGTCTTTATAAGCCAAACTCCTACTTATAGCCACAGATTTGTGTCAGGTTAATGCATAGCAGCCATGTTGGCACTGACCAGAGTTTGTTTCCATAGCCAGCTCCACATCCCTATCTAAATCATATAGATACCGCAGGAGACTTTGAATGCTATCACAAAAACAGTCATGTCTCATCTTGCTAGGATTATATTTGTAAAGGAGAAACTACTGGAATTTGTTAATCATGGAAGTTATCTAGAGTATAAGCTATTTGGAACTGAAATGTTAACTTCCCAGTTCCATCCAGAAATTCACATGCTGAATGATAAGGAAAGAATCAGATGGATTTAAATGTTGACTGACAAAGGCCATGAAGATAAAACTGTAATTGCCCATGAAATTCACACTAAGAGCCTGATGAAGTATGAAGGGCACAGATATTCTCACATTTTTACAAACATAGTTCCTAAAATGTCGGATCAGAGGCAGTTCCCATAGCTCTGTTGATAAATTATTAATAGAGAACCCCAAACAGCGTCTACCTTTTCAGTAAATCTTCCTGAAGTTACAGGTTTAATACAAAACTAGTTTAATCCTTTCAGATTATACACATATTACTGACTTTAAAGTACAAATCAGACTGTATAATTGATTTTTAGTGGGGGCTTTTTCCAGTCACTATATTCTATTGCTCGCTTTTGCATTATCTGACTCATTTCTTACCCATCATTAATCTTTATTTTACACTTGGTTGGTTTTCTACAGAAGCCAGGAATAAATTCCTCTTCTTTTGTTTAATTGCAAGACTTTCTACACCACTGTCTCCTCTCCCTTGTTAAAGTTCCTAGTTTCTAACTATCATAGATTCTCGGGCTCCTCAAACCCTGTGCCACTTAAAGGTTTTAACATAAGTCAAAGGGGCTTTCCTGCAATCTACAGTCTGTCAAGTCTTGCCCACAGCTTAAGTTCTTAGTTTGTGACTACTTTCTTGGCTTCTCAACTTGCACTTGCTATAGTACATGTATGATTTACCCAACTATGTACCTATACTGTGAATTGTAATTTTGTCAAGCTGTTGTTTCTGCCTTTTGGCCTAGGTTGTGTGTGGAAAAAGGCCATGACCCAGCACACTTACAGTATCTGATAAATGAATGAATGGAGAATTAAATACATGTGCCCCATCTAGCTCCTGATTTAGAGGACTATAGAGTACCCAGTTTGTGTATATCATCCCACCATTGTCTGTTAACTATAGTCAGAGTGACTCCTCCCCCCTCACCCCCTGTAACTAACTTGTCCTCCATTACACTTTCTTTACTTAAATTGCCACCCTATTTACCCTGGCATCCTCCCTCACTTTTCTAAACAGATTGTAACCTGGGATACTTAGATCCCAGTTGTTTTTCAGGTTTGCCCAAGTATCTGAGACAGTGATCACATTGAGATTTTCTGCTGTAATAACTACATGTAGTTCATCTATTTTATTTTTTTATGTTTTTACTTAATTTCTTTATCCTCCTGTCCATTTGTCCTCCCTTCATGCCAGTCACCCTAGCCCAGTCACCCAACTTTCCTCCAGGACTTAGGGTCGCATATCCACAGTGTGGCCTGGATGTTTTTTGGGTGTGGGCCTGCAGGTGGCTGGGATCATCTAACCATTGGAGAGCTGTTTTTTCCAAGTTTTCTCCCTTGGAGGAGCAGCATGCACTGCTGCCCAACATGGCCTTGCATATGCCTCCTTGCACAGGACATCAGCAGCTGCCACTTCTCCTTTCCCCTGCGTGACGGTCCCTGACCGCTGTGCCTCCAGTCATTACTAGTGGCCAGGCCAGCACTGAGCATCATATCTTCCTTCCCCAGAACAGTAGAGCAGTCCTCAGGATGCTCCATCCTCTCTCTACCTGGCCAACCTCAACAACCTGGGTCTGCACCTAAACCCAGATCGCTGATGTGACAACAGATGAGGCATCCAGTGCCTCCACCTTCCTTGGTATGTCACTAGGCTGGCCAGTTCATCCATTTTATTGCAAATGCTCCTTCGACTGGATGGATGGATGGATGGATGGATGGATAGATGGATGGGCCTTTTTTCCTGTCATTGTCGATGTACCTATGCATTGTGTACAGAATTATTAATAGCAATATTGACTGCATGGCCACTATTTCAAGAACCTCATTGTGATATCATGCAGAGGGATGCTGTGCATAACTGCACTGTATACTGCTACTAAACCATGCAGTGACATATTAATCATATACAGGATTTGTGACATCACTGTCTGTTGTCATGAAAACTATTGTAATGATATACAGACAGAGCTGTGACTCCACTGCATTCCCAATCAGTAGGACTGCACAAGCTGCAATGAAGAAATCTCTTGTTTAAGCACACATTGGCCCCCATATTCAAAAGACATGCATGGCACAACATGGAAATGCATGACGCATCCCGGAAAATGCGCAGTGGCACGATATTCAAAAGCATGAAATGTGTCATGCATATCTGAATGTGCAATCACGCACATATAATGTGTCCCACACAGAAAAAGGGAGCAGACACCTGCATATGCCAAGCATGTGTGTATTCAGACAAAATACAAGGCGCATGTGCCGCGCAACTCAAATCTCAGCCGTTGCATATTTAGGAATAAAAGGGGCAGCCCTAAATTGGCCAAACACCCACAGGCAGGCCGCTGAACTGCACGCAGGATGGCTGGGAAAGCTTTTCACATGGCTGCCATCATGGCTGATGTGAGGAGACTGAGGGAAGAGCAAGGTGGCTGATGAAGGGCCCGAAGGCGGTATGCCCCACAGAGATGATACTGGCCCCACATCATATTTGAGCAGTTAACTGACACAGACATCACAAGCCAGTACTGACTCAACAGAGCTGTTCTGAGACAGCTCTGTGAGCTGCTCCATGATGAGCTCCAGGCACCAACACACAGAAGTCATGCTATGATGGTGTAGACCAAGGTCAAAGCAGCACTGTGCCTGCTCACCCCAGTCACCTTCCAGATACCAGTGCGTGACACCATCAGCATCACCCAGTCAGCCATGTCTCATCTCCTCACACAGTTCCTATACGCTTTGCTGCCCCATGCTAGTGAGTTCATTCAATTCCCTAGCATACCAGCAGAGCAGACAGCAACAATGCAGCACTTTTACAGGATTGCAAGCCCACCGGCAGTGCTAGGTGTCATTGACTGCACCCATGTAGCCATCAGAGCACCACCTGGCAGTGACAAGGATATATACATAAACCAGAAGGGGTACCACTCCATCAACTTCCAGGTGGTGTGCGATGCCACTTGGCCCATAACAAATGTGTTGACCAGTACCCTGGGAGTGTATATGATGCATTCATCTGGCACCAGTCGTCCCTGTGCCATCACTTTGAATCCGGGGACATACCCAGGGCCATCTTGTGGGTGATTGCAACCACAGCCACAAACAAGGTGTACACATGGTAACATGGTCCAGTGATGGTGGACATACAGGTGTCAGCACAGAAAGAAAGGGTGTTGGTATGTCAGACATCCATGTGACACATGGGAGGGAAGGAGAGACTGATGGGACCTGAAAAGGACTGACACCAAATAGACGTGTAAGGCTGATATGGGAGGGATAACATGTGATGGCGAGCAGTATGCACATGACACAGGGGTGCTGCCAGCAAGTAGGAGGCTGTAACATTGTGGGAAGGTAGGTGCAAGACGCCACATAGGATGGTGTCATTGCTGTGTGGAACAAACATGCCAAGGATGTGTCCTGACCCACAGTCTTAACAGCATGCAGGTGGCAGTGAAAGTGACAGTGGAAAGACAACAGCAGGGAAAGGGCCATAAATGGGTGGGCAACAATGTGCACCAGTGACAATGTGGGTGTGGAAATGTGCAGAAGAGGCTGACCATATAGAACAGGTCTGTGTGGAGAGTTGAATGTAATGATAGTAAATGGTGTACTAACATAACACCTTCCTTTACACAGGAGACAGCACATACCCCCTTCGGCCATGGATGCTCACCCCAATGCTGCACCCCACATCTGAAGTGGAAGAGAGGTAGAATGAGGCACACATGGCTACTAGAAACATCATTGAGTATGTGTTCTGCATGCTGGAAATGCGCTTCAAATGCCTGGACAGGTCCGGGGGTGCCCTACAGTATAGCCCAGACAAGGCCTGTGGCATATTGCTGGTCTGTTGTATACTACACAGCAAGGCCATAGACCATAGAATAGTTGTACAGGATCCAGAGGGCAACTGTGCAGAGAACATGGAACCGCCAGACAAGGGTGAGCATCAATGGCATGACAGGAGGGACCTAAGCAAGCAAGTAAAATTTTATTTAGGAAACGCTATTCCAATAGATCACAGCATTTTACAAAAATCACAGATCATTAAAACATTTAAATTCAACAAATTAAAACATTAAAAACATATATAAACAGCAGGATTAAATATCAGAAAACACCAATTCAAATAGATAGGTCCTGAGGGGATGGCAGCACAGGGACGTCATTGTGCAGGAACACTTTGGAGGCTGATGGTAAGTATAGCCTGCAGGTGTGACATTGCTGTGATGTACACAGGCACAGTGTATGTGAGTGCACATTGGGCCTCATGATAATGGTGAGTACGTACAGGATAATCCGGCATGATGTGCACACAGGTGTGAGGAAGTGGCATGCACACATGTCCACAACTGAGACAACATTGGCAAGGATGCACAGAGGTACTGGTAGCAGCTTGGCATGGGTCAGAGACAGACCATTGGCACACACCCACAGGTAAGCCACAGGTGCACTCAGTTCAGTTCAATTCAATTTTATTTGTTCAGCTTAAAATCAAGCCTTTACAAAAATAGAACTTTAACAGTATAAATGCACACATACATTATAAGTATAACAGAACATTCATAGAATAAAACACATGTCTCATATTGACGTACTTAGTTTACGTGTCTACCTGTTCATGTCTTTCTTTACACATAAATTAATAGTTGATGCCTGGTTATTAAGACATCGGAATGCATGTTTGAAAGGTCTGCAAAATTGCAAAATAAAGCAAAAGAAAAAAGGAAAATGCTGTGACAACAAAGGCAGTTTTCTTAGAAAGATGCCTCAAACATCTTGAATACTGTCAGCACCTTCTTTTTCTGAGTGTATTTTCTTTCCCTCTATGATTTTAAGGAAGACAACACAGAGATTAGTGTTTTTCTGCTTTTGTATTTCAGAAGATGTGTTACTAGATGTTCTGGCTCATACTCTAGTGAGCCTACTGTTTGACCTAGGATCTGTTTTCTGTATCTGTCATACAGAGGACATAAGATAACTAAATGTGTTAAATTATCTAGTCCTAGCCTGCATCTACACAGAACATTCTTCTTCTGTGCTTGTTTATTGTGCTGGTTTAATTTCCATTTACTGGAAATACACTCACATCTGTATCTAGTCACCAGTTTCCTGTGTTCCAGTTTATCTATCCCTGTCAAATATCTTTCCAAATACAGATGCACTCATCACGCCCATGCCAGTCCCATGACACCAGGAGCCACATCAATGTCCCAGATGCCATCCATACAATGTGACAATGCCACAGGGGTTGTGAGGTGAGTCACTGTGGTGTACAGGGTGTGGACAATGCACAACCATAGGCATTACGGGGCAAAGGTATCCCCACCTGTGACCTGGAGGTGTCACGGGCAGGCTGTACAGACCCTGGACCCTTTAGGAGTTGCATGTGCAGCCACAATGGACATGAACACGGCCTTGGCCCAATGATGCCACCATACCCATTGGAGACAGCTGGGCCACCTGGGGCAAGGCACCTGCCCAGAAGAGATAGAAATATGTGTCCGTACATGGCTACATGTTGGGGTGGGTGTGGAGAAATGAACACCACAGCCAGGGGTGGGGGATGTGCAAGGCTAGGGGACAGAGTGCAAGGGGAAGAGTGGGTGTTGAGTGGTGTTCTGGGGGTGCTAGAGTTGCTGTGAAGTGTGTGGCAGGTGGTACGGCTACCATGTTTGGCCCAGGCTGTGGTGTGGTCCTGTATTGCCACAGCAATATCTGATAACCCTGCATTAATGTCCTCACGGGACATGCGAAGAGCCTCCATGAGTTCCACATGGTGGAAAGAAGTCTGCTCCTCATGGAGGCACATCTGTGCCTGCATCCCCAGTACAGCATCATGGAGTGCCTCCTCACTCTCCACGGTGGACATCAGTAGCTGTGTATGGTCAGCAAGCTGGTTGACTGGGGCAAATGTGTTTGGAGCTGGTATCAGGCTGCCGATCCGGGGGGGGCCTGGAATGTGACCACCACAGTGCCTGGCGCTGGAGTTGTGGGGATGATGCATGTGCAGTTACTGCACATGAAGGGGCTGCTGGATTCTACACCTGGTCAGGCTGTGGCTGGTCACCGGTTTCCTGTTGCTTGGCAATAGTGCCCATCTGCTGTGCCTGTGCAGGCCGCAATATGTTGCCTTCCTGCTGTGCAGTGGCCAACTGCAATTGTTGGTCCATCTGCTGCACAGAGGCTGGCCCTGGATGGCTGCTGGTGGCATGTGCAGTGTGTGGGGGATCAATCTGGAGCACATAGGAGGCAGTGTCAGGGATGACACTGTCAATCTTAGTGCTGTCATCCTCAGTTTCACTGGTAACAGTGAGGAGGGCATCAGCAGAAAGGAAGACGGTCTCATCATCATCATCTAACCCCCCCCATGTGTGTAGAGCCATGTCAGAGGGCCCCATGCTGGCAGAGGCTGTGGCCATGGGTATGGGGCCATGCTGTGCAGCGTGCAGTACCTGTGGACCACCACCGGTCCCAGGATATGATGGTGCTGTAGAAAAAAAAAGGATGGACCATGGTTAGGGATGCATATCCATATATACAATACTGTACAATACTGTAACATACACAGGTAGGTGCACATGCATGTACCAGAATTGCACGTGAAACCACACACAGGCATGACATAGTGAGCAATGCACACACCATCCATGCTAGGGTGTGCACACATGCTATGGAATGCACAACCATAAAGTGGAAGTAGTTGCCTTAAGGGCATTAACAAGGTGAAAGAATCTAACATGTTTCAGTATAAGAAAAATAGCAGTATAAGAGACACAGCATGAGATTAGAGGGAGGCTGATTAAGGGGTAATGTGAGTAAGTTCTTTTTCACAGAAAGGGTGGTGGATGCATGGAACGGCATGGAACGGCCTACCTCAGGAAGTGGTGGATGTGAATACAGTGCAGGGCTTCAAGCCATCATGGGATAGGCATAAGGGAGCAATACAGATGAGTATGAATAGATAGGACATTGACAGAGTAAAGAACCTATTGCACATTCATAAGGTAGAAAAAATGGGCAGACTGGATGGGCCTTGCTGTTCTTATCTGCCGTCAACTTCTATGTTTCTATGTTGGTTGGTCACACAGTGCTGCACAACATGGTTATCTGGAAACACAAATACATAGGACAACACATATACGACCAGACATGGTATGCAACATGTATACTTACAGTGCGGGAACGGGTCAACCTCGGTTTGGTGGCCCCCACCTGGAACACCCTGTACAGCCACCTGGTGAAATGTTGTGGCCATGAGAGCCTCCTCTGCTGATATCTGGGGAGGCCTGGAAGATCCTGCATCAGTGGCCCAAAGTTCAGCCTGGGTCTAGGCCAGTAGGCCTTTGGCCCATACCAATAGGCCACTGGCTCATTTGTTGCACTCCTGGGGAGTGCAGTTGAACTGGCCCTGGGCATTAACGAACCCTGCCATCTCCCTCCAGCCCTGTTCCTACTCCTGCAGTGTCCCCAACCTCCTGCACAGGTCTTCACAGACCACATAGGCCTCAGTGCAGCCCTTCAATTCATCCTTTGTAAAATTAGGGCATCTGTGTCTTTCCACTGACATTTCTGGTGCTTGTGGAACAAATAGATAGAGACAGGCCCAGTTACAATGACATGGAAATGGAAATAAACATCTTTCACAGAACAATGAAATCCACACACACAAACATGACTCCTTCAAGGCTGCAGTACCTCTTGGTCACCTCTGAGGAGTGGTGGTACTGCCCTGCTTTTATGGTAATGTGCATGCAAATGAGCTGAATACATTCCAGTAATGAGATGCAAATGTACTGTTTGGGCACAGAATGTGCAATAAGGCTATTTGCATATCCTGGCTGAATATTGCAAAGATGCACGCTGTGCAGGTGGCTTCGAATCATGCATTTCCATCTGCTCTGCAGAACGCCATGGCACACTGTCGCAGACATTCACGCGAAAGATGCCACACGTCACTGCTCTGCGCAGGACACGCACAGTGCCATTCAGTGATGACAGCATTGGCCAATCGTGCATACTTGGGTCAGTCATGCGTGACACTAGCCTATTGCGCATGCCCCTTGCAGTGCGTGGTATGGTTGGCTTAAGTCATGGCACTGAGCACCCTTCACAATATGGTGTCGCACAGCTGCCGCGCATGCACAGTAGCATGGGATGTGACCTTAGTTTGCCACACAGCACAACACTATCGTGCATGTGCAGCGTGTCAGCTGTAATTCCCTATCGTGCAAAGACATACTGCTAACACCAGCAGTACATGGCTAACCAGTGATGCACTATCACGCTACATACATGGGTTTCAGGCCTGCTAAAATGTGGCTGGGTGTTACTGTGTACAGCAGCATCAGCAACACGGCCAGAGCTACCAGAAGGATGGCACCAAGCCAGCGTGACCAGAGGTGGTCGGAGGTGGAGCTGGCTAATCTGGTGGACCTAGTGGTCCCCAGGGAGGACCAGCTATTTGGGAGATGAAGACCTGGACAGGCACAGGTCGGAGGTGTGGGCCCACATTGGCAGTCTGCTGTCAAGGAGCACTGGGGTGTTGCGCACTGGGAGCAGTGTTGCCACAGATTTGGTGACCTGACATGCAGGGACTAGCCTCTGCTGGAGAGGTTCCATGCTGTGGTGGAGGAGGGCACTGTGCCACACCCAGGTATGTATACCATGATAATGTGTGACATATAGGATGTTGTTATCTGTCAGAGATATGTCTGTGTCCGAAAGTGACTACTGTTGAATGTGGTATGGTATTTCTATTGAGCCACAGGTGCAGTACACTATGTGCATACCGGTCCATTGTGTTTGTCACAGACATGCCCTACCCTCTCTATACTGCAGATGTAAAGTGGAACATGTTCATATCTGTTCAACTAAGGGCAACACCTGCCTACAGAGGCTGACAACATGCTGAGCAGTAGCATTATACATCATGCTGACCAAAGAATGGTGCCATCAAATGTCAGGCAAACAATGGGCGATGGAGGACTGGCCACAGGACCAGTGCTTTGCACCTGTGTCTCCCCATGTACATGGCACAATGTAATAATATGCACATATGTGCTCAACACTGACATAGGAGACCAATATGTTATGTAGGCCCCATGTGCACTGTGCAAGTGTGCTGGCACACACACACACTATGGCCACCTGTCCTGATATGCATATGTAGGTACATACACCTTCACATGTGGATGCACAGTACAGTGTGTTGCAGGTGCCAGTTGCACATGTTCCGCTATGTACCACCAGCTATGCTGCTGTTAGGCACCCCATGTACCCCACAGCTGTCAGCAGTCTGTGCCCTGTATGCACATGCCTGTCCTGCATCCCACATATGGCTCCCATGATACCTCTACATATGGGCCACGGACCACACTATTCCCTACCAATGTAACTGTTGGACTTTGGCACATATATGTTCAGTACTGTGCTACTCACATTACCATGGGTGTATCACATCCCTGATGATGGTATGGTAGTCAGACATTTCCTGTCAACATTGTGGGAGGGTGGTGCATGTTTTCTGTACCATACATCTGGGATATGTCTTCCATTGTACATGTCCCTCTGGCATAGCTTGCACCCATGAGCAATGCACATCCAGGGTTCCTCAGGTTCTGATTGATCACCCTGTCCTCATAGTGTACAGGCACGTCACTGTGAGTGTTTTACAATCCCACAGACATGCACAGTAGCTGTGCAATGGACGTGTAATTCTGACCAATGTGTACACACCCACTATGCAGGTATAGCCACATGAATGTCACACCGGTCCTCGTATGTACACATGGCATCCTGCTGCTGCATAGTTGATGGAGGCATATGGGGTATGTCACGGCAGTTGTTTCATTCCAATGCACACACACCCTTGGTTGGAGACAGAGATGGAACATGAATGCTGCATGCTGGCCCTGCTGGTCAGCATGGCTATGTCACAGTGTGTGCGAATGGTGATGTACAGCATGGACATTGTGCATTATGACATCACAACCCCTTCCCATGCCCATGTTGTCTGTATGTGTACATGCATGTGTCCACCCATGTGCCACAGGCCACACACCAGGATCATGTACATCATCTAACTGTGTCATGCCATAACAGTGAACAACATTTCCCCTGCAGAACCTCGCATGTCTCTGTGCATCACAGTCCTCCTTGTGGCCTGACATGATGGGTTATGTAGACATGTACTGGTGCACAGCACAGTGTGTGGTACTGGGTACCCGTTGTTCAATCCCTGTGATACAGTGTGGCAGTTGGCATGTCACAGCAACAGGGTATGCAGGTGCCATGCTGATGTTTGTGTCATACAGGTGTCCACTGTGTGTCCTACATCCCTTCCTATAACCGTTGTAGCACCATTGACAATGCAACCACATATCCGTCCAGTAGTATATGCTGCAGGTCAGGGGTCACAGTGGTAACAGGCACACGACTGCTGTGGTGTGTCCTGCCATAACATGATATGGTGGATCTGTGTAGGTGTACACATGTGGGTGGCTGTCACGGACATTGTGACCATCAGGTGCATTGGCACGTATGGCCAACCCTCACATGACAGATATGCAGTCCTGTGTCTGCCGATGGCATGCCAATGGTTGAACAGTACACCACCTTGGTAGGCACACAGCCATGACAGTGACCCCCATCCAGTGTTGTCCTGCTGCCATGGCCTCCCATTGGTGTCACATGTCTGTCTATATTTGTTCCACACATTCTGGTATAATACAGGCATGGGACTGTCCATGTGCAGACCTGTGTATCCATTGCAGCCCACATAGCACCAACCATTGGGACCATTGGTCATCCTGTGTGTGTTGGTCACTCATGCACAGTAGGGGTGCCCCCCAGCCTGGCTGACTACTATGTCACTCATCATCATGGGGCACGGTCCACAGATCGCTGTCTATATATCATACATGCAAGGTCCACAGTCAAGGGATGGAGGTAGGGTGTGGCATACATTACATGGTACACCCACTGACTACATATACATTGTACTATCAATGTACTGTCTGTGTATTGTGGTGGTATTTGGGGGTGGGGGCTAGTGTCCTTCCCCATAGCAGGACTATGCATAGATACACTGTATTCAGTCCAGTGTTGAGAGTGCATACGTTCTCTCGCGTGTGTACAGTAGACATCCACATTGCTGCATCATATTTGGGTGGACTGCGGGGGGACATGTGTGGTAATGCATGACTCTGAATGTGTCTTTGTCATTGTGTTCTCATTGCAGACCAACAGGCCAGGGCATGGGCCAGGCGGGACTGGAGAAGGGCTGTTGAGGATGCTGGGGAGCCAGCCAGCAGTGCACAGCATGGGTGTCACTACAAAGACAGTCACATGAGTATGCATATGTGTGATTCACATTACCATGCCCATTCTGTGCTTCACTTTCATCATTATGCATCCACTGTGTCCTTGCGTTCACCACGTGTGAGTTACATCATGCAGTCACACATGTGGTGCATCCACCTGTACATCGTGTCTTTCCACACCATGTCATCCACCAAAGGGAATGCATGTCTACTCCCATGCTACGGGTGCTGTGTACATCACAGTCCTGTCCTGTGCCACTTGGCAAGAGACACTTTTTTTGAATGAATATTGCCTCTGAGGCAGTGCTGCCTCAGAGGCAGGTGACTTAATCCCACCCTCCACTGTGTCTCATTGGTTAATACCTTCTGAAGGACAGTAACTGAGGTTGTCTGCCTCTCCTGCTGATTGGTTACACATGCTGCTGCCTTGGAGGCAGACTACTTACTCCCCACCCTCTGCTGTGACTCATTGGTTAATACCTTATGAAGGACAGTAACTCAGGTTGCCGTCTGTTGCTACTGATTGGTTATACATGCCGCTACCTTGGAGGCAGACCACTTAATCCTATCCTCCGTTGTGTCTCATTGGTTAATACCGTATGGAAGCAGTAAATGAGGTTGCTTCCTGTTGCTTCTGATTGGTTATCTCATGTGGTCTCTAAATGGCCCTCCCACATGTTTTTTCTTGCTCTGATTGGGTGGTTTTAGCCTGCCCTTGATTGGCTGACATCAAGAAAGTGCCTTTTTTAAAGACACTTTTTTTAAACGAATGTTGTCACTGTGGCAGAGCCGCTTACAAGGCAGCCCTGCCTTTGAGGCAGGTATAGCTAGGGCTGCCTCCCAGGCAGGGCTTTAACCTCTATAGCTAAAGACCTGAGCTTCACTGCTGTGCCAGCTTGGTGGTGTAGTGGAGAGGTCTATAGCCTGATAAACAAAAGGTTGAGGGTCTGAATCCACATGAGGTCCCTTTAGTTCTATTTTGTCAGAATTTCACTTGACTGGTGATCCATGGTAGCATGGTGTTAGAACAGTAAGTATATAAGAAAAGGGACTTAGCTGTGCCTCAGAGGCAATATTCACGCAGCCACATGTAAAGCGGTTAACATAAAACTGGGGCTGGCCTATAAAATCAGGCCCTCCCTCAATTCTGCTGCCAGGCTTGCTATAGCTCAAGGTATACTCCGTCCTTGTCTAACATATGGTTCTATGGCCTTTCTTGATGCGAGCAAATGTGCTTTCCAAAGCTGGAGCACATGCTATAATAGCATATGCCGATTTGCACTCTCTGTGCCCAGACTAACTCATCGTTGCCAACTCTACTCCTGTCTAGGCTGGCTTTCCATGTCCTCGCATCGGCTCTATACTGCAGTCTGTCTGATTAATAACATAGTCAGAACTGGAGCTTCAGAGTCCCTTTCCAATACGTTAAACCATCCCACTCTAGCTTACCCCCTGAGATCTTCTGAACAATCTCCTCTTGAAATTCCTAGAAGTTCCACAAAAAAGGGGGAACTTTCCTTTGAGATATCTGTGTCCAAAACTTGGAACTCCCTTCCTCTAAATGTCAAACTCTCCAAATCCCACCAAGCTTTTAAAAAGGGTCTTCGATCCTTCCTTAGGAACTCTGACATTTGCTCCTCCTCTGACATTTCTGTGCCTCCCAACTAGTTGTTATACCTGCTCCACTAAATGGCACTTACTCTCATATCTGCACTTTTATCACCTGCCTGAGTACTGCCTCCTCAATATTATATCAGAATGTTATTTGACCTACTGAATAGACTGTCTTGTGGACCCACTGCTGCATAAATCAGTTTGTGACTTGGATACTGTACTCCTGCCAGTACCGCAGCATGCCACTGTCCCTGGTTGTTGCCTCAAAATAGTTAGCATTCTTGTCTAGTGCACTTATTGTATTTTTCTGTTCTTCTTGCCATTTTAACGGTCTTTGTTCCAATTGTAAACACTGCTTGTTGTTCAAATTTTGCTTAATTCCTGTTGTAATGTGCCCATTGTATTTCATGTCTGTACAATGTTCCATTGTTTGTAACTCTCCTGGGTCATGCCTGAAAGTAGGCAACATTCTTGTCTAGTGCACTTACCCGGTATATAAAAACTAAATAAATATTTGTTTAAGAAAAGTGCCTCAGATCTGCCGCCAATGTAAAACTTTATTGTTTCAATTATTCTTTCTCAGAGCTACAGCTAAGTCCTTATTATTATATACTTACTATTTATTCTGGCACCATGCTGCCATGGATCACCACTCAAGAGAAATTCTGTCAAAAGATAACTGAGGGGACCTTGCATGGATTCAAATTCTCAACTTCATGTTTATCTGTGGACCTTTCTGCTACACCACTAAGCTGGCACAGCAGTGAAGCTCAGGTCCTTAGCTGTAGAGGTTAAAGCCCTGCCTGGGAGACAGCTCTATCTATACCAGCCTCAAAGGCAGGGCTGCCTCGGAGGCAGATCTGCCTTGGAGACAACTTTAATTTAAAAAAAGTGTCTTCAAAAAAGGCGCTTTCTGTATGTCAACCAATCAGAGGCAGGCTAGAATCACCCAGAGCAAGAAAAAACATGTGGGAGGGCCATTTAGAGACCACATGAATAACCAATCAGAGGCAACAGGCAGCAACCCCAGTTACTGCCTTCAGAAGATATTAACCAAATGCAACACAGCAGAGGGTGGGATTAAGTGGTCTGCCTCCGAGGCAGCGTCACGTATAATGAATCAGCAGCAAGATGCGGGCAACCACAGTTACTGTCCTTCATAAGGTATTAACCAATGAGACACAGTGGAGGGATGGATTAAGTCATCTGCCTCTGAGGCAGTGCTGCCTGCGAGGCAATATTCGTTTAAGAAAAGTGTCTCTTGCTGTCACTTGGCATGCCCAATGCGGCTGTGTAGCTCATTTCTGTGGTGGACTGACATCACCTGCAGGTCAACCATGCACATGGTGCGTGCAAGCACCTTATGTGGAACATGTGCCACCCTATGTGTCCCTGTCATACTACATCTGGTCTGCACATGGGCCATCTATACGCTTGTCCATGAGTGTCATGGTGGGGTGGTCATGTGTCCCCCACAAGAGCCGTGGTGTGCAGTGGCCTGCGGCATGACATGTCCAGGCAACCCTCCCTTCTGACCCTTGAGATGGTTGGGGTAGGAAGTGACTCACGTTTGCACCGCTTACAGCTTCAGGGGTCTCTGCATAGTCCAATGTGTCACACTTCCTGGACAGACTGCCAGATGCACTGTTATCCCCACACACCCATGCACCTGTCAAAATCTGTTCTGCATGTCCCCAGGTATGTTGTCGCATTAATGTGTGTGCACCTGCACAGCTGTCCCAGCCTCCTTTGGTATCCACCATACATACACGGTATGCTGGTGTTGTCCATAGGACATGTCCCTCACATACCCTGGATATCGCCCTCACATTGGTTTGGACCATATTGTTGTGGTGCTGGGCCCTTACACTCTGCCAATATGTTGTTTGCGTTTTATGGAATGTTACTCTGTTGTGCCCAGATGCGATACCCCTGGATATTGGTATGCCCGTAGCCACCTCCTGTGAACGCAACATTACATAGCCATGCCCAGTGCAGTATCTGCCACACCCATGGCAGTGGTGGGCATGCATGGCTTTTTCACATCTGCCATTGGTGTTGGGTTGCCACAGCACTCACCTTTGACCATGTGTCCCTTGTGCATGTGGGCATGGTGCATGTTGCTGTTGACCATGTCGCACCATTGGCTGTTGCATGACAGGAGAGCCTCTGCAGATGGCCTACAACACCAGGTCACTGTACTGCCTGATTGTCATGCACATCACAGATAATGTCCATCTCCTGTTCCTCTGTTACACACCTGCACATGCAACCCTCTGTATACATAACCTCAACCGTTGTGCAGGTGATATTTGTGCCATGTAGTCATGCGTGCTGACACTGCATTTGGCCAGTGCATTGTCCACTGCCATATGCATTTTGTGTTGGCCTGTCATAACAGCCTAATGTGCCAGATGTACCCAGTGACAGGTGTCAGCCCCACCCTGCCCTCTCTCTGGTGTGGACATGGGAATGTACATTGGTCATGTGCGGACACCTCTGCACCATGTGGTCTCTGCAGAGGTGTGGCCCTGTAGTGCACCACACATTTCCATTATGAGGGTCATCATTTAATCATGCTTCCATTGCCCAACAGGGATAGTGACTGGCATTATACACCAGCCCACAGACTATTTCAATAGCCCAACTGCTATACCTACCGAGTCATGTATCTGTCCACTACAGGTCCACAGGACTAGTTCAGGGATGTTCCTCCCATGATAGTACAATGCTTACCAGTATTTGGCTAGCATGCCAGTGCCAGTTTCAACACCTGCATGTTCCATTGCACAGCTATTCCCCAGGGCTGCCGGACTATTGATGTACTGTTGGGTTGTGGGGGTAGTGTTGTTTGCCCACATGGGTCCTTGCTGCATCCAATCCATCCTTGCTTGCATTGGTGGGCCATTGTAGGCAGTCAGGACCAACTGTGGATGGGGGGAGCTGCCACCACCCCTCTCCCATAGGTCTGACACCTGTGGCTGTCCTGCACACACTTCTGCCATTGGATGGTGTACCATGGCTGCAGCTACTGTGCATCCTACACACAGCCATGTGCATCTCCACAACATGGCCCTGTGGCATGTGGGCTGCAAGTCCTGCAGTGGCCTATTGTGTTGTCACACCCGTAACAAATGAATTGTGCTTTGTGGCACACATGTCCACCGCACATCTGTGGTCACTGTTGCATGCAGCACTGCGACACAGCCTGTGGATGGTACACCATACATGCATGGAAGCACATCCCAACCATTGTTCTGTAGGGGGGGAAGATATCTGTGCATACATATCGACCCATTGGCACTGCTGCCATATTGAGTTGTTGTTTCCTTTCCATAGGTCATGTCCTGCCAGCGGGTGGAGCACACAGTGGTGTCCAGCCAGCAAGTGGCCCATGTTGGAGAACAGCAGGGAGCAGGATGATGAGATTGCTAAGGGCAAACCTTCTGCAGCAGGGGGCCCTTCTGAGGACTGTAAGGGCTACTGCCTGAACATTGGGGGCCTTGAGAAGTGAGCTGGCATCCTCACACCACCTGCAGGCACCACCACCTCCCCCTGTTGGGCTATGAGGTGGACTGCCTATTGTTGTATTATTGTTCTACCTCTTTCCCACCCCACTTTCCCACCGCTACCCCCATCCCTGCATTGCAAATAGTTCAACACCTCCCACCCTTGTCCACTTTTATCCACCCCAGTACCATCCATGTTTATCTTTTGTAGTTTTTAATGTTGGTGTTCATGTTTATTTTTATTGTTATATTACATTTTGATGCATATTGTACTAAATGTACATACATATATATATATATATATATACACACATATATATATATTTCACATGGCAATGTGCAGTATGTTCATTCCTATGGATCTTTGACAGGTGAAAAGAAGCAAATCTGGCACCAGAAAATCCAGGTGAAATAATTTTGGCTTTATTCAAGAAATTGCCAGAGTGCCATTCAGCTCAGTGCACAAAACAGTCCCTCTACCAGTTTCGCTAAGAGAGCGTCATTAGGAGGATCTGTAGATGGACTGTTTTGTGCACCAAGCTGAATGGCGCTCTGACAATTTCTTGAATAAAGCAAAAATATTTCACCCAGATTTTCTGGTGTCAGATTTGCTTCTTCTCTACCATCTGGTGTGTTCCTGGCACATATTCTGCAGTTTGGAACAGTGATTGCAGTTGTTCTTGTTCATCTTTCACAGGTAGTTGACCCATGTTCCCCCCATCCACATGTTCACAGGTGCAGGGGTGGTTAATGGCCTCTGCATCCCCCACCACTCCCTGTCCCCAAAGGGGGAGGCCCACTGTGTGTGTCACTGTGTTCACCTACACAGGTTGCATGGCGGGCCTGTGACACATCCATCCTTTCTTACCATCCTGATGGTTCACTGTGGTGGCCTGGCTGTGCACTGTGTGGGTGACACCTGCGGCATGCACCCCTGTGTACCCATGTGCCTGTGTCCTGGACTGTCATCAGACATGTACTGCCACTGGGGTGTGCTCCATGTGTAACCGCCCAGGCTCCATATTGTTGTGGTTGTGTCATGGTGACACAGTTGGCCTTCTGTCATGCTGGCATGTCTTCTGCAGTGTCCATCATCCTCCCACATCACCACTATCCATGGGTTATGGCCACTGTTGTGCTCCCCTATCCATGGTTGTGTGTGTCTACCATGGGTGATGTGCACAGGCGTGCACATGCCTGGTCATGTCTGTATGGTACACAGGGCTGACCCCTCACAATCCTTGAGTCAGGCCCTTTTGGCCCCTGTGTTGTGTACCACTGGGCCTCCCCTGTTCCCTGGGCTGATTCACTTTTGCACCAGTCGCATTCTTACGTGCACATGTGCACTGCACCATAGCCACCATTTGTGCATCTGTCCCCTGACCCTCTGTGTATGGTTTTTCCATATTCAAATGTGGTCTGCTGCACCGCTTTTCTCCAAATGTGCAATTGCACATACTCAGGATATTCAGTCATGTTCGTGAGAGCGCATTTGCTGGTGCACTTTCTGAATATCCCATTGTTTTGCGCTGGTGCATTTATATGCAAAGCACAATCACTTGCATGGCACACCCATCCACCTCCAAATATGGGGCCCATAGTTTCTGTTATTGACTTTGAACTGTTTTGTAACTGTACCTAAGCAAGGATGTAACTGGTATGCATTCACTGTTACTGTAATTTCAACGTTATGTCTTTGTAATTGCCAATCTGCTATTCTATAGCTTGTATATATTACTGTATTGTTGTTGTCTGGTTTTCTATTGCCTTGTAATTCTCCCATAACACACCTGTAAATAGGCACTGTGATTGTCTAGTGCGCTTACCTGGTCAGGAGTTAAGCAATATTGCCTGAACAAATGGATATTCCCAGGGGATTAATGCCTCGGCTAGGAAGCAGTGATGGTTTGAGATGAAGCGGTGGGCCATTAAACCAGACTAGGTGTTAATCCCCTGCAAATACCCACTTGTGGGGGTGTTAATGTGATTATACAGTAAGTCTAAGGAAGAAATGGCATTTTAAAAAAAGAAAGATGCACTGTAAGTAAGTAAGTAAGTAAAAGCTTATTTATATAAGGTGCCCTCCCTGAGCTCAGGGCACCTTTACAATACTTCATACAATTATAATATAGTTAAAATCAATAAAACTGATTTGTGTCACATTGCTGCAAGCTGCACTGGATGTTTCTAGGAAATTAATGGCCGGTGCAGCAGCAAATCACAGTGTTCACTACCTTTATGAATAATTAGACATAATTTTGTTTTAAAATTGCGAGTTTTCAAAGTTTGAAAATTACGAGAGTCCATCTTAAGAGGGCTCTATTATACAGTGGATAACCCCACCTAAAAATTGCTTGGGTATTTAGAGAAAATCAAGTTATATTTTAGATAGTATACTGTAGGTTTGAAATTTCATTAGCAGCACAGTGAAGTATTTTGGCAGCGTACAGCACAAATTCTTGAAGAAAAGCCTGTAAAAATATTCTCCATTTGATGGTTAGTGAACATAGCTAAACCAATTGTTCATAATCTTGGCATGCTATGAGAAATAATGTCTTTGGGGTGGTTGTAATTCCATTACTATACAGAAGGTTACTATGTTTTGATAATTCTAATAATATGATTGTCTTTGATAATAACAAAAATCTGGAATAAAGTAGACACGCCAGGAGGGGTGAAAAGAATGAGGGATGATCTAAAAAAGCTAGATGAATGGTCATGGGTTTGGCAGCTGGGTTTCCATGCAAAAAAGTGCAAAATCATGCACTTGGGGCACAAAAACCCAGGGGCAACGTACCAACTGGGAGGAGAAGTATTAGCAGTCACAAAACAGGAAAGGGACCTGGGGATAATCATTTCTAATGATCTGAATGCAGCTAAACAGTGTGACAAGGCAGTGGGGAAGGCTAACAGGATGCTAGGATGCATAGGCAGAGGTATCACCAGCAGAATGAGGGAGGTAATAATACACCTGTATAGATCACTGGTGAGATCCCACCTCGAGTGCTGTGTCCAGTTCTGGAGGCCCCATCTCCGAAAGGACATAGAAAAGGGTGGAGGCGGTGCAAAGGAGGGCAACCAAAATGGTGCAGGGCCTTCATCAGAAGCCCTATGAAGAGAGGCTTAAGGAATTAAATATGTACTCCCTAGATGAAAGGAGGGAAAGGGGGATATGATAGAAACATTCAAATACCTCACAGGAATAAACAAGGTACAGGAAGGTAGCATTTCCCCAAAGAAAAAGATGCTCGAGGACAAGAGAGTCACAATATGAAGCTGGAGGGGGAGGCTCAGAGGAAATGTGAGGAAGAACTACTTCATGGAGAGGGTTGTGGATGCATAGAACAGCCTCCCAGCTGAGGTGGTGGGGGCTAAAATGGTTACAGGATTCAAGAATGCATGGGATAGACACAAGGGAATACTAGAAGTAAGGCAAGGGGGTTAAGCCCAGAGACCAAATAGTGTCTGCAATGACACTGTAGATAGAGAAAATAGGGCTGACTAGGTGGACCAGGAGGTCCTTCTTTGCCAACAACTTCTATGTTTCTATGTTAGTTACTGGTCCACTCTTGAACCAGCACTCCTAAATAACTGCAAATTAATTCTTCACAAGCATCCGGTTCTTCCAGGGAATACATTTATCAAGAATTTTTCTGTTCTATGTTCTAAAACTACTGGGAAGCATAATGTTAATTATATTTAACTGCTAATTTAAAAAAAATGCTTAAAAATATAGTCTACAAAACATTGATTTTTATGTTTTTGCATATACCAGTCTCATGAATGTCATAAACACCTAATTATTAATATGCCAGCCTTCATGCCATATAATAACAAACACTTCTTGCAATACAAATGTTTTAACAGTAACCAAGTACTGCAAGTCTTCAGGGAGACGTATGTGGGTTTTTCAAATTAGGTGTCCCCTGAAGGCTTTCTTTTAGGCATGTTTCAATCAATTTCAATGCAGACATGAAAGGAGACTCTGAAAAGGAGTTGGAGGGGAAATAATAATAAAGATGACAGAGGGAAAAAGAGTGAGTAAAATACCGCTGCATAATGGCACCAATTACACGCAGAGACCATCGTTGGGTTTCAGTAAGAGTAGTCATGGAGTTAGTCAACTGGATCTTATTTGCCAGAATAGAAGTTATTAGTCATTTTGTAGTCTGAGAAAAAAAGGAAAAAGCTTAAAAAAATTAATACCCAGTTCCTAGTGTTTGACCAGTTATGCATTACATGTGGCATTTGGCTAACAAGCAGGGGGGCTGGGCAACTTCTAGCTTGGGTCTGGAGTAACAGTATGTTTTTATAGAAGTTGTAAGCATGACTGCAAAAGCATATCAAGTGAAACATTCCACAGGGTAGCTTAACAGAGCACTAGACTTCAAACTCTCATTTTTTAATTTACATGCAATGTGGAAGAAGACTTTGAAACAAAAGAGAACTGGTGGCCACAAATGATTCTGTAATAAAGAGTACAATTTTCACAGGATTTTTTTGATATGACTTATTAAATATTTTTGGCAACATAATTGTCTTTTCTGCTGACATTTTCAAAGCACTGTGCTCTGCTTCTTTTGGGTCTCCTAAGATCCTGAGTACAAAACTGGTAATTATATTAAATATACATAAACAATAAAGAGTGTGTTTACATAACTATGGCCATAAATATCTGATTGAGCAGTCATTGTTCTCAAACCCCTTTTAAGCAGCTCTCTGAGGAATCTCGTCTTAATGACATGATGGTTTAAAAGATGTTGCTCAGTCTTGTTCCATATTTAATTAACTTTCTTTTTTTAAACATGTGATGGTAGAGACAATAACAAATGGCTCTGAAAGGAAAGAGAGCTTTGAAACATGAGTGAGACCTTGTCGGGCTTTGTGCACCACGAACAAAACAAGATCTGCATGTAAAAGTCTGTGGCCAGGGAATTTCAGACTCCCCTGGGACACCATTACAGGGATATTCATAGCTTACTAATAATAAAATTAGAAACTCAGATTAGGAAACAAAGTGTTTAATGAGCTCTCTGAATGTGTAAAATCCAAATTGTAGGTCACTGCAATGCCTCCAACACCACAGTGGAATGAGTATTGTTTTTTTAGAGAGGGAGTGAGTATACTATTACAATATAAAGCACTTTTATATACCTAATTGTTAAGCATGTAATTAAAAATCAAGAACCGTGTTCATCAAAGGGGCATGTGCAGAATGAAATAGCTGCATATCATCCCCAAACACACTATAGACAGTAGGCTTGCACAGTACTCAATTCAAAAGATGAAAATCATAAGCAAGACATCTCATAGGGTGACATAATTTACACATCAGGTACCTTAGAAGTTTATTGATTTCTTTCTCATTTTTGACCAGGGAAGGCACACTGAGCTGTGACAGCTCATTGCCAGGTGCATCCCAAGGCCTGTTTTATTGATGGGGAATGTTGGCCAGGACACTGGAGAAACTCCCCTACTCTACTGAAGTAAGTACCATAGGATTCTTAACTTCCAGCTGGACAGTAACCAGAGACAGGCTGAAGGCACCTTGGTTTGATGTCACATCCAAGGGATGACACTGCAACAATGAAGCACCTTGGTCTAATGTCACATCCAGGGGATGACACTGCAACAATGAAGCACCCTGGTCTAATGTCACATCCAGGGGATGACACTGCAATAATGAAGCACCCTGGTCTAATGTCACATCCAGGGGATGACACTGCAACAATGAAGCACCCTGGTCTAATGTCACATCCAGGGGATGACACTGCAACAATGAAGCACCCTGGTCTAATGTCACATCCAGGGGATGACACTGCAACAATGAAGCACCCTGGTCTAATGTCACATCCAGGGGATGACACTGCAACAATGAAGCACCCTGGTCTAATGTCACATCCAGGAGATGACACTGCAACAATGAAGCACACCCTCCTACTGTGCTACAGTGTCTGTTGTGGGTATTACCCCAAGTACCTGCTGTGAAACTAGAACCCATGATGTACTGGTCTTCTGGCCACAGACGCGAGCATGCTAGCCACTGAGCCGCTGACTGTGCTAAGCACCAAGATACTTACGGAGAACCAAAGTGCAAGAACTACATACTTATCATGCACTTACTTTTGATGTTCTTGCAATCTTTAATTGATGTGTTGCTATTATTCTTTCATGTGTAGATCACAGGCTAGTACATGTTCAGCATTACCAAATGATGAAAGAGTTTATTTTTGTCTTTGCCGTAATGATCTGAAAAGAAAGAAAAATTCAGAAATTGCAAGAAGTTATATTTTCAGGGGAAATTAATTTAACCTTATAAACATGGGAGCTTCTTTTTTTAAAAAACATTTGTTGGAAAGTTTTTATCAGCATGGAACATCTCAAACTGAATAGAAGACATGCACTGTACAGTAATGACCTAAAATGAATATTATTGTAGTCTAATTATTCATTAAAACAATTGCTTGGTCCAAGGATAAATAACTTGATTATTAATGTAGCTGCCATTAATGTAGCTGTTATTAATGATCCACGCTGCCAACTTAGACTTTCTTTAGTAGTGTGCATCACTTTCTTATTGGTCTTTCAAGAGGATTGTCTATGGAATGAAGATTCAATTCCACCAAACTGCCTGTCTGATTAGCTCAGAAACCATCATAGTAATAATGTTGAATGGGCCCTTTTGCATACTTCACATAGCTTTTTTCTGAGCAATCATGAGTGGATGAATACTGTGTATGTATTATGATGGCACTAGCACATGTTTCTGATGTTAAATAGTACCCCCCCAAGATTTTTTTTTTATCAAGGCGTTGCTCCCCATGGCTCAGGGGCACCTGTTCCATCCTGTCCTGCTTTCTCCAACCAGTGACTACCTCCCTGGGACTCATCTGGTCTCTTGAGGTTCCCTCATGGCTTTTCCCCCATGGCAGGGCAAGAGGAGGTAGTGCTGCCCTCCCCCCAGTAATGGATCAGGGGACAGGTGAGCAAGACTTTCTGAAGCCCCCACCACTATTTTCCATTTTCTCCCCATCCCTGCCATAGTGTAAGTATACTTATGTGTGGAGGCACACATGCATCACAGTATTGCCACTTTAATTGATTTAGTTATGTCCAACCGCCCCCACAAAATCACCAGTGTCACTGTTCTCCCCAATGCCCTCAGTGATTACTCCCCTATTCTCTGCTCCTGGTCTTGCCTGATTAAGAAACCACCACCTAAAACTGTCCTCACAAGGCTTCTCAGACTCGGAAAGCTAAGATATCTAAAATCCTATTTGCTTTATGCGACTGGTCCCCTCTGTACCGCTCCCAGGACATTGGTACCACCCTCAGCTACTTCATTAATACCTTTAATGAAGCCTGTAATAGGTTTGCCCCCATCACTAAGAGGATTGTCAAAGGGCATGACACCCCCTGGATCTCCTCATCACTCCTTGACCTAATGTGATGCCGTGATGAACTATGGAAAAAAAACCTTGACTCTGGCAGCCTAACTGAAAGACAACTCTACCGGGCTGCACGGAACAGGTGCACCTGGGCCATTCACAAAGCTAAAGCCAAATACTATAAAGCCACTCTAACCTCTTCCTGGGGCTCGGGATGCAAATTTTGGGAAAATATGAAATCCCTCAATGGCAAAGCTACCCCAGCCCAACTCAATGTAAACGGGGCTGTCACCAATGACACCCAGCTGGTAGCAGACACTCTTAATACCTCTTTCTCTGACCTCAGCTCTATTCTCCCCCCAACTTCTTCAATACTCCTACCCTCCCCCCACCCCCACACCACACACCCCTTTTCACTTCCATGTCCTTACTCCATTGGAGACCAAGCCATACCTTATCAAAACCCTGAGTGGCACTCGTCATAGCAGTGACTCTCTCAACCTCCGAATCCTCAGCCTGGCTTTAGACAAGGCCCTCCCTCCCCTCCCACCTCCTAAACCTCTTGCTCTGCCTTGGCAAATTCCCCTCCTCCTGGAAGACAGCCGTCATTACCCCAACACACAAATCTGGAGACTGCCTCTCACCCTGCAACTACCATCCAATATCCATCCTTCCCCCTCTCTCTAAGGCCCTCAAATGCATAGCCATGGACTAACTCGCTGAGTACCTCTCTAAATATGACCTCCCATCTGCTGAACAACATGGCTTTAGACAAGGCCACAGCACCACCACTACCCTCCTGGAATTCTCCAATTACATCCTTACATCCTCTGCCCTAGACAATGGTAGGCTGGCAGGTGCTGTCTTCCTTGACTTATCTAAAGCATTCAACACCGTCAATCACACCCTTCTCCTTTCTACCATCACCCACCTTGGCCTAGCCCAGGAAGCCAAGGCCTGGTTCACTGACTATCTATCGGACCACTCGTAGAAGGTGAAAATTTGTAACACCCTCTCCAAGCCTCTCCCTGTACTCACTGGAGTCCCGCAGGGGTCCATCCTTGGGCCCCTCCTGTTCAGCCTCTATTTAAACTCCCTACCTAAGGCATGCTACAGAAATATCCTTCTCTATGCAGATGATGCCATCCTCTTTACTTCTCACCCCAACCCAGCCATCCTAGAACTCTCCGTACAGAACACCTTCACCAAGGCTGAGTCCTGGTTCTCCAAGTATAAACTTGTACTGAACAAAAAAAGAATCCAAAGTCATGCTCTTTGCACACCATCAAAAGAAATTCAAACACTCCCCCCTAAACATCAGGAACTCCCTCTCGCTCCCTCTTGAAAAGGTGAACACCTTTAAGTACCTTGGTGTCACCTTCAACCCCGCCCTTACCTTCCACTACTATATTCACCTTCTTTGTACATCTGTCAATTGTGGTACAGGCCTACTATACCGTCATCGGAAATGTCCCCCCGCCCGAAGCCCTCCAGCTTGCCATCTCATCCTCGGTATTATCTCCCTCATCTCCCTTCTCCAACTCCACATGAAGTTTTAGCTGTTTCACTGCCGAACAATGTATTGTAACTGCCTTGTAAAATGTTGTGCCAGCTGTCTGTTTTTCCTTAATCTATAGTTATTCTCTGTGAAAATTGTACCCAGGTCGTACCTGGAAACGAGCCTTGGCTCAGTGTGCCTTTCCCTGTTATCAAATTTTAAATAAATAAATTATCTATCATAGACTATGACATCCTGATCTATGGGGCTGCTGATAATACCACCCTATCGAGAGTAAAAACTGCCCTGAACAAGGCCTGTTGCCTTGCCCTAGGCTGCCCATTATCTACTCACATCTGCACTCTCTACAGCCAAACTAACTGGCTAGACTTTGAAGGCAGACTAAAATACCAAACCTGCCTCCTAGCCAGGAAAATTTTAGCTGGACTTACCGCCCACAGACTCTCCGCTCTCATGCCTCCTGCACCCTCCACCAAGGCCAGCTGGATTACGCTCAAACTACCCACCTAGTTCTGCGGCTCAAAACCTCTCTTAGCCAACACTCTTTCCACTATAGAGCCTCTTCGTGGTTCAATTCCCTCCCCCCCCATGCATAACCCTTGAAACCAGGCTCAGGCGCTTCAAATCCCTGCTCAGTTCCCACCTCCCACACATGTAATTGCCATTAACCCACCCTGACAGCGGACTTTGCACGGCTCACTCCCCACCACCAGTCTGGTTCTGACCTCCACCTTATTTTCTACTCATATCTGACAAAGGACCTTTATCCTGCCTGCTATCTCTGTGTGCCTCTATAACCATATCAACATGCAAAACAACCATGTTGCTTTGTTACCTGTCTCCTTGCAGCCTATATTCTTACTGTTTAATGCATTTCCCCAATTATCTGTATTATACTATGTAAATTTGTAAATATATCTACTTTATCCACAGTTGTAACCCCCCCAACAGTATGTTATGTCAAATGTTTTGTCCACCATTGTATTCCAACTGCATGTATGTACAAATGTTGTTTACTTGACATGGAGCCTTTGAAAAGGAGTCTTTGACTCAAAGGATTGCAATTCTGATACTTTTAATAAATAAATAAATATTGCGGCCCCTCCCATCTAGCAGCCAAAAGGTGCACCACCACCAGGCCTATACCTGCTGGCAGTCTAAGGCTGGGCCAACTTGCCACCCTACCCCGGGAGAGGAGAGCAGTTCCTCATATGCTCAATCCTTTCCCACCCCAGCCAACCCCTGATGACGTGAGCTCGTACCTGAACATGGGTCATCAGCATGGCAGGAGGTATGGTGCCCCCTCCTCACCACCAGGCTGGCTCCACCCGAAGATTTTTAATTTTTTGATGGCAGGTATTGCAAGATGGTAAGAATTTCTTAGAGCTTCAAAATCAAATAACTCAGTGCAAGAAGGAAAGAAAATTAAAATAAAAAGAAATTGTATAGTGATGTTTGTGCCAGAAATACATTACTGCCAAAAAAAGGACATGATACCTGAAAAATAATGTTGCTTTAAACTGTATTTTACATAGAAACATAGAATCTGATGTTAAATAAGGGCCTCTTGGCCTACCCAGTCTGCCCAATGGGTCTATTAATTTTTCCTTTTATTTTTTTCTATCTTTATTTTTACTGTAGACCCACTTGATATTTGGTGCTGTCTCTTTCCCATCTCTTCTTTACCCCTCCGATTCCCTTGTGCCTATACCATGCATTTTTGAACCCCCACCACTGTTTTCCCCCATTACCTCCATTGGCAGGCTGTGCCAGGCATCCACCACTTTCTGTGAAGAAATATTTCCTCACATCTCTCTCCTGAACCTACCCCTCTCCAGGTTCATAGCATGTCCTATTGTTCTAGAGCACCTTTTTTTCTGAAAAATACTCCCCTCCTCTACATTGTTAACCCCTGTGAGGTATGTAAAGGTCTCTATCATATTCCCACTCTCCTCCAGGGTGTACATACTGAGCTCCTTTAGTTACTTCTTATAGGGCTTTTGATGCAGACCCTGCACCATTTTGGTAGCCCTCCTCTGGACTGCCTCTGCTCTGTCTATGTCCTTTCTGAGATGTGTTCACCAGAACTGGACACAGTACTCAAGGTGTGGCCTTACTAGCTATCTATACAGAGGTAATACCACCTCCCTTTTTCTGCTTGGATACCCCTTCCTATGCTCCCCAGCATCCCACTAGCCCTCCCAACAGCTTTATCACACTGCCTGGCCACCTTTAGGTCATTCAATATGATTACCCTCAGGTCTCTTTCTTGCTTTGTCATTGTTAGTGTTTGTCCATGCATTTTGTACTCTGCCCCAGGTTTCTATGTCCCAAGTGCATTGTTTTGCACTTTTCTGCATAAAACCCATTTGCCATGCCTTTGACCACTTCTCCTGTTTTTCAGATCTCCGCCCATCCTTTCCACCACCACACTCAGAGTGCCCACCCTGTTGCAGATCTTGGTGTCATCTGCAAAGAGGCAAACCTTCCCTTCCAGCTCCTCTGCTATGTTACTAATAAAGACATTAAAGAGGACTGGTCCCAGCACTGAACCCTGAGGCACCCCGCTGGTCACCCTTCCTTCCTTGGATCAAACTCCATTTATCACTACCCTCTGTCTTCTATCGCCTAACCATTTCCTACCCAGGTTGCTACCTGATGCCCATCTCCAGGCTACCAGTTTGCTCATCAGTCTCTTATGTGGAACAGTGTTGAGTGCCTTGCTGAAATCCAGGTAGGTCACATCCACCGCTCTAACCTGATCTAACTTCTTGGTCACCCAGTCAAAGAAATCTATCAGATTTGTTTGGCTTGACCTCCCCCTGTGAATCCATGCTGCCTCAGATCCTATAACCTGTTGGATTCTAGATATTCTACAATCCTTTACTTTTGTAGTGTTTCCATTAACTTACTCACCACAGATGTCAGGCTGATAGGCCTATAATTACCTGCCTCTTCCCTGCAACCTATTTTGTGAAGTGGGACTACATCTGCCCTTCTCCTGTTCCCCAGAACCACTCTGGTCTCTGGTAATCTCTTAAATAGGCTGTCACAGATGCAGCTAATGCCTCTTGGGTGCACCCCATCTGGCCCCTTAGGTTTGTCTACCTCCAGGTTAGCCAGTGCTTTCCACACTCTAGCCTCAGAGAAAGGACTAGTGTCCACTTCATTCCCATCAAAGCTCCTGGTGCTTTTACATGGTCTCGCATCTTCCCCTTCCATTGTGAACACACTGAGAAGCATTGGGTCAAAATGTTTCCCTTTTCTTGGTCCCTCTTTGTACAGTCCCCCCCCCCAACCTTAAAATCCCTCTTTTAGTCTTGCTTCTTTTGCTAACATACCCTGTGTTATCTTTGCTCTTATACCTTTTGGCACTTTAACTCTCGGCACTTCATTTCAATCTTACCCTCGAGCCTTTTCCCCTCCACCCATCACCCCTGCTTCTTCCCTGCTCGCGCAACTTTGTGCTCTTCCCTTGCTCTCCTCACCTTCCCCTTCCACCCCCCACCCATTCTCTTATCTCCATGCACCACCTCTTTTGCAGCACTCTTCCCCTCCGCCCCCCACGTTTCTCTCTGTTACCTTCTCTCCACCTATGTTACTCTCTCTTTTGAGTTTTTGACAAGGTCTACTAGGCTGCCCTCCTGGTTAAACACCACCTCTTCTCCCTCTCCTATTAATTTGTCTCCCTCCCCTCCCTCCCTCACCAGTGCTCCCCTTCTCTCTGCACTCACCCCATTCCCTCCTCCCACCTCCCCTCCCTCATCTGTCTATCCCCATCCCTCCTTTGCAACTCCTCTCCTTCCCCCTCCACCTCCTGCACAACTCTTCTCCTTCTCCCCTCTCATTTCTCCCATCCCCCCACCTTACACCCCATTACTTTGTCTTCTAGATTTTGACAAGGCCTCCCAGGCTGCCCACTTCTCTAGCCCCCTTTATTGTTATATTGAGTAACATTCAGTGCTATTTTGATTGCTTTTGATGTATTAGTTGTTTTGTTTTTTTTTAAGTATATTCTTGATGTCCTCTATTTACAGTTAAGCCTGCCAGGTTGAAGCGCAGTATCACAGGTTTACTGCATGACATAAGGGATTAACTCCCACTGAAATTGCATTGTTTGCTGCAGTAACTCTACTGCAAAATTCTGCGCTACTGTGCTTCATCCTGCTGGGCACCACTGTACTTATCTATTGTTTACCTTGTTTTGTTTTTGTACTACTGATGTGGAACCTTTGTAAATGAATTGTATTGCTCAAAGGTGTTGTCATCCAAGACTCAGTAAATACAAAAATAAATTCCTGAAAAAATTTCCTGACTTAAGGGCGACCCACAACACCTCCAACCCTCCCTGAATTCTTGTGTTTCTGTTACTTTTATGCTTTCCTTCACATAAAGCACAACACTCCCTCCTTTTCTTCCCACCCTGTCCTTTCCGAACAGCATGTAGCCTAGTATGGCCATGTCCCAGTCTTGGTTGTTAGTGCACCATGATTCGGTAATGGCCACAATATCCAGGTCGTCCTCCGCCATGATAACCTCTAGGTCTGGGATCTTATTTCTCAGACTTCTAGCATTAGAACACATTGCCTTAAAGATATTTTTAGTTCTTTGCTTGTCGCACCCCCTTTTGCTTTTGCTCCACTTTCCTCCCCCCTTCTCCTTTGACTGCTGTTTTTCCCTTTTTCCTCTTTTGCTAACCCTCTGCAACTTTGATTAACTTACTCCCTGGTGAGAATCTCTCCCCTCAGGAACTCCCTACTATCTATCTCAGCCTCTGGGGGACAGTATCTGCCTCCCCTTTTTCCTACACCTCCCCGCCTTGTTTAAATGTTCACTGAAGTAACATTTAAACTGTCCACTGTATGCAGACCATCACCTCTGTACAGGCTATTATCCTCCCAGGTGGATTCCCGGTCCCCAGTGTAGCCATGCCTCTCCTCTCTGCAACATTCCTTCAACCATGAGTTGAAGGCCTTGGTGCAGAGATTCCATCCCTTCCTCCTATCGTAGACAGACAGCATCTCTGCAAATGCAACTGATGTGCTATCCACCTCAGACCTCTTTCCAGTTCCCTAAACTCCCCCTGCACTATGTCTGCTCCGTCTCTAGCCAGGTCATTTGTCCCCAGGTGTACAATGACTTCCAGGTCCTCTTCCTTCCTGATGCCTTTTTGATCTGTAGGATACGCTTCCTATCCATCATGGCCATGGCTCTGGGTAGGCACCTGATCTCCCTCTCTGCCTTTTCCTGTTCCCAGCTCTATCCCCCGACAATTGAGTCCACCACCAGAAGTAGCTTCCTCCTCCTCCTCTGGGTCCTCTTCCACCATCCTTGGGGTCTCCACTAGGGAGGGCCCCACATCCTCCCTGGCCACTACCACAGGTAACTCCTCTTGGCAGTCCAGCTCCACCGGAGTGGTGTAGAAATTCTGTAGTGACACCAGTTGAGGAATGTGCCTGCGACCAACCCCTCCAGCATTTTAGATCCTACTACTCCACCCTTCTCAAACCCACTATAGTCCACCCGCTCTTCCTATGTGGCTTCCTTTGAGGTAATGGTGTCTGACTTGATGACCCCTGGGCTGGGGAGAATGTCCCCTGACTCTCAGCCAACTCGGCCCAGAGTCTAGCAATCTCTTCCCTCAGTCCAGAGAGGTGCACACAGATGGGGCAGCACTGCAGTATCCAGAAGAGCTCCCTGAAGACTGCCACCCCACAACCACTGTACCGCACCACTCCCCAAATTCCTTATTCCTGGTCTCCCTGTGTTCTTGGCCTCCTTTCCCAGAACCAGTAAAGGCTAAGCTGAGTGCAGTATGAGTTACTAAAGTACAACATACAACCCATTCGTTAACTACCCTTGGTACATCACAGATACACAAACGCTGTAACACAAAGACTAACACTTTTTTTTCTCCAGACAAGATAGCACACCCCAACCTAGATATCAGTCTAGCTGCAAGCTCCCTAAGCTACAACCTGTTACCATTCAGCTACAATGCAACTCCACAAACAACCAACAAACTCTCAAACAATACAGGTGTGCCTGGGTTCACATGTGCAAGGTTCCTGGCTGCTGGCTGCCTCCTTGGCTGACTTCTGGCAGACTCCAGTCACTGTCCTTCACTCTCATCCTTTGAGGAAAGCTGCTTGGCTCTAAGGTCTGATATAGTGGAAGGTAGGCTCTTCCAGCTCTGCCCTTCCTCCAATGTTGCCATCCACCTGATTGGTGGAAATCCCCCCCCCCAAGCTGATCAGGAGATGAGCTTGCTGGCTCCAAACTCTGGACTGCTCCTGTGTAGGGGAAGGAGAGGCCTCGATAGAAGAAAAGGGCTCCTCTCCCTGTTGCTCTCTCTGGCAGTTTCTGTTGTGAGGATGCCAAGAGAGCTGTTCCCTTTAAACCCAGGTGGGCTCTTCTAGCTCTGCCCACTTCCGATGTTGCCATCAGCCTGATTGGTGGAAATCCTCCCTGCAAGCTGATCAGGAGCCAAGCCTGCAGGCTCTGAACTCTGGAATGCTCAGGTGTAGGGGAGGGAGCGGTCTCAGTATAAGAAAAGTGTTCCCCTCACTGTTGCTCTGTCCAGCTGCTTCTGTTAGTTGTGTTTATGTGGTTGTCATTTGCTAGTTATTTTGTGCACAGGTGTACCTTGCAAATGAGCCTTGTGCTCCATGGGATTTTACTGGGCAAAATAAAAATAAATAAAAATTCAAATTTCCTACTGAAAAAAAAATCAACCCACACCCAAGCCTCCCATCTGCAGACATGGGAGATCAATAAATTAATTCCTCCACCCCATAATGGGCATATCAAGTGGTGAGGCGGGTACTGGGCTGGGGATTGATGCTAAGATAAGGAAATGATTATTTTTAGTACAAAATTTCCCGACCCACATCCCCCCAAGCAAGATGATTTGGCTTAGTGGTTAGACCCCAGAGCTCTGAAACGGTATACCAACGTTTGAATCCCAGTTGACCAGTGAGCCACACCTCCCTCTTACAATGGGTACATACCTTATCCTTCCTGTACTTAAAGGAGTAGTCCACCCAAGGCTTGCAAAAAATGTATGTTGTGCAGAGTGTTTTAATTTATATGTGAAGTTCTAGTGTTTCTTTCCCTCTGACTGCTATTAGGAGTTTTTTCTAAATTAGCCTGCTAGCTTTATGCTAGTTTTATGACCCTTGGGGATATTCATCTGAGACCGCTTAATTGTATTCCTTGTTCCCACAGTGCATCTTGTCTCATGTGACAGTGACGTAGCAGAGACCCAACATTCAACACACACATGCCAAACAAACTAAACATCTTAGAAGCTTTACAAGCTGCACTAAAATTACCAGCAGCAACATTTTTCAGAACAGTAAGACCTTTACGATGAGGGTAGTCACTAAGCTGAATTCTATAGATTTTAAAATTTAGCCATCTCTACTGTTGTGAATTGATTGTAAAGCAGTGCTTTCTGCTGGATTTATAGTCTCTGCTACATCACTGTCAGATGAAACAAAGTGTATTGTAGGACAAAGGAATACAATTAAGCTGTCTCAGATGGAGATCTCCAGGGGTAGTAAAACTACCCTAAAACTAGCAGGCTAATTTAGGAAAAACTCAATAGCAGACAGAAGGAAGGATACACAACAACTTAACATACACATCAAAACACTCTGCACAACATATGTTTTTTGCAAGTTTTGGGTGGACTACTCCTTTAAGGCATCAGCATATGAAAACATTTGACCCATACCATTTTACTATATTTTGGATTGCCCGGTTTGTTACTGTCTTGTAACATGCAATTTTCTTGTTTTGAGTCTGCTTCAACATTTTATTTACCTTTAAAATAATTGTCAGGAATGTTCCTTTTAATATGACTGTCCTTAGGTTTTCACCAGTATTCTCTGCTGTTTTTGGGCACTCAGGATTGGATTTTCGAAAATCTTGATGTAGGCACAATTCCTGATTTTCACCAGTGCCTGTGTCAAAATGCTGCATTTGCAACAGTTTCCCTGCTTTATGGCAAGAAAATTATCCACGCAATATTATTCTGATGCAAACATAATTTTCTGAGTGCAACTTGTGATACTTGTGACAAGATGTCAGACCGTGTTTTATTATGTGGTCTAACTTTTTTTTCTATAAAGGTTTTTATCATTCCTAGGCAGGCTGGGTGGCTGTATCAGCCCTGAGCCAGAGCACACAGCAGTCCCCAGTCTCCGCCAGTCCCCCAAGACTGGGCAGGCTACCACTGCTAGCAGGGAGGGCTTCATTAAGCCCATCCTTCATGTTTTCCTCCTGATTTTCTCCCCAGGATTGGCTGGAAGTGCAATGAGTGTGGTGTGCGTGCTTCACCTCTGTGGAGGTGCCCTCACCACTCTGTATGCCAGCCCTTCCCAAAACTACAAGACTACATATGTGCTGCCATCTGGATTCCTCCAGGTGGAAGATGAGCAGTGAGTCACAGGATCCCCTTCCCCAAGGGAAGAGCGCTGTCCTACAGATGCTCAATCTTCCCTCCCCACTGAACCTCCAAGTAACATGAGTCTGTTGTTGAACCCGGGTCACCAACGTGGCAGCAGGGAGGCATGGATACCTCAATTTGCCATGCCTCTGGATAGAGATGTGGTCTAACCTTTTCAGGCAAGCTGTGTAACAATATAAAAATATGCTAAATAAGTATGCTAAAATAAAGATAAATAAATATGCTAAAATAAACTATGCTATCATAAAACTGCACTACTCCCAATTCTCAGCAAGCTGTTTGAAAGGATTGTAGCTTCCTAGATGACTGAATTCCTTCAGACCCATCACCATCTTTTTTAATCAGTATGGATTTCAGAAGGAACACAGCACCACCACCGCGCTGCGTTGACTAATGAATGATATCAAGTGCGCCATGTATAATAGCTCCTTTATTGGAGCTATCTTCATGGACCTCTCTAGAGTATTCAACTCTGTCAACCACTCCCTGCTCCACTCCAAATTAACTTCAACTGACCTCTCCCACCATGCTACCTCCTGGTTTCTGAGCTATCTTAAGGGTAGACAACAGTATGTTAACTTCAATAATGCTGTCTTTTCCCTTGCCCCAATCAAATCTGGAGTCCCACAAGGCTCCATACTCATCCCTCTACTCTTCTCTGTCTTTATCAGAGACATTTCTTCTACCCCACTCCTCAGTCATGCACACTGATGACTTTATGTTGTGCTGTAGCGCTCCCTTCATTTCCCAAGTCAATACTAAGTTACAGGAGGAAATCTCCCGGGTCTTGCCATAGCTCATTAAAACTCAGTTGGCTCGTAACTCCTTACAGACCCAAGCCATGCTATTTAGGTATCAAGCTAGGCTCAGATCCTGTACTGAACCCCTTTCTATTCAATGTCAGGATGGATCTCGCCTCTCCACAGTGGTGGATTTTAAATATGTAGGCACCATCCTAGATCCTGTCCTGGATTTCTCCTTCCACATCTCCCTGGCCTGTAAGCCAGTCAGCTTCAGATGTTGGTTTGCATACCCCATCAAACACAACCTCATACCCAAGGCCAAGCTTGCCACCTCCCAGGGAGTCCTCCTCCCTCATCTTCAGTATGGCCAACTGATTTTTAATCACCACCAAAGCTGCTGCACTTCACAAGCAGGAGGTGACCTACAATAACACTTGTTGCTTCTCCTTGTCCTCTTCTCACTTTACACATAGCTGCTCCCTGTATGCCTCCCTGGGTTGGCTCTCTCCCAGAGTGTCCCAGTACTACACTCTAGGGTGCTTCACTGATAAGCTTCTAAGATCCTCATGCCCTGCCCATCCCATAACACCACCAACTTCTTTAACCCTCATACCTGCACCTTCAGTTCCCCTATAAATTTCCTCTACAGCAAGTAGTGGCCTCAAGTTTGTTATTTTGGCCACTCCCCACAGACACTATGTGCAACTGTGGCTGTCTACTGTTTTGATTAATTCCCACCCCTCAAAAAAGGGACCATTTTTTCTCTCCCTATAAAAAGGGTTAACAAAAAGTTAATAAAGTTTAAGTTTTTCTATTGGAAACACAAAAGTGTCTATGTGTGTCTTTAACTTAGTACCTGTTTTCTAAGCACAATAATACCCTCCAGGGTGGGCAGTATTGGGCAGTACTAGACCTTCCAGGGGCTATAAGGTCCTCTGCCTGCAGCGTTGGGCCTCACTACACTGCTGGGTGATCTGGTATTGCCCAATACTGCACACCCTGTTGAGTATTATTGCTTGCATGTCCATCTGTTTGGTATTCAGCTTGCCAGACCCTTCCAAACTGTTTTGTACTTGCTTTATTATGGAGGCAGTGTGGTCTAGTGATTAAAGCAACAATTTGGGAACAAGGAGATCACAGGTTCAAACCCCATCAGTGCCAAATGCTCACTGAGTAACCACATGAAAGTCATTTAACTTCCAAGTGCTCCAGTCCATTCAGCTGTGGAAATGGGCAAAAGTAAGACCCCCAACTGAAACCAGATGCTGCATCTGAGCTGGGCTACCCTGGATAAACAAGCTGTAACAAAGAAGTGTATGTGGGTTTATAGCCACCCCCAACTGCGAGGTGCGAGACTACCCTTATACGATGGTACCTGGGTACATTCAGTAAAGCCTTCGGGTGAATGGCACCTGGGCTCAGTTGGTATTAGAGATAATTATATTTTATTTATTTTATTTGAGTTTTGGTGACCGGGTAAGTCCACAGAGACAATCCCTTTTTCAGGGGTGACCCGGGTATGGATTACATACAGTCACAGTGCAAATTAACAGAGTGGTAAAACATTGGACATATAGAAGAACACAAAAACAAAGCAATGACTATATTCTTGAGCAAGGTTTGTCAGGTAAGAGATAGATAAAAACAGGGTTAGGCATTGGCACAAGATAATAACTTTAACAAATCATTAAGTAGCAAAGTAAACATCGGGGTAGATTTGGAGGGGAGGGGGAATAACGGAGGGACATAGTCAGGTGAAGCAAGAACAGGGTGAAGAGGTAGATAACGAAGCAGACAACTTTGATTGGAACAACTTAAGAGAGGAGCAAGACAAGGTAGTCAGAGAAAGAGAGTTCCAATCTGAGAAAGCAGTGAACGAGAAGGATCAGACATAGTTTCAGTATGACAAGAAGGGGAAATGAGGCGGAGCAAAGGGCCTGCGGTGCATGCTGGAGACGTACAAGTTTGTCAAAGCAAGGAAGTGTAAAGTCATGGACGAGCTTGAATATGAGGCTCAAAGAGGAGTATCTTAATTTATCAATGTAAGTAAACCATCCTAGCGAGGAGAGGACATCACAGTGGTGCGAGCAGGCTTTGGCCCTGAAGGCAAACCTTCCAATCCTGTGGTATGCCTGAGAAAGGAGGGACATGGAGGCAGAGTTAGTAGAGAGAAGTAGGGGAGCATAGTAGGTTAAGAGAGGTAGAAGGGAGAAGGAGGAGGAGGCAATTTTCTGGCATGGGGCAGACATGAGCAGCGGACAAATACAGTAGAGGAGACCTAGTTTCTGATTAAGAAATTTGGCAACAATTGAGGCATGGGAGCTGAAGGAGAGCATGGGGTCCAGAGTGAATCCCAGATATTTAAAAGAGTGCACTACCTCCAAGGTATCACCCTTAAGGGTTGAGATGTGAAGGGTTGGGGGATGAAGATTAGGAATAGGACGATGTGAGAAGAGCATACACTTTGTTTTCTTAGCATTAAGGACAAGATGATTGCGAATGAACCAGTTTTCAAGGGAAACAAACTCAGAGGCAAGGTCACAGTTAATAATGTCTGTGTGACGAGAGGAGCTGTATAGTATTGCGTCATCTGCATAAAGATGTACAGAGGCACCACCACAGAACTGAGGGAGTTCATTAATGAAGAGTGAGAATAGTATGGGGCCCAGGATGGATCCTTGTGGTACCCCATGGGTAACTGGGCGGAGGACGGAGAGGGAGCCATCCCACTTCACTGTCTGGGATCGCCCAGTCAGATAACTTCTGACCCAGTGCAGGGCACTGTTGTCCATACCAATGAGAAGAAGCTGGTGGAGAAGGAGATCATGATTCACTAGATCAAATGTCTTAGTGAGATCAACAAAGATGGTGCCTGTGTCCATGGCATGAACTATGCCAGATGTAACTTTTAACAGGGTGGTGAGAGTACTATGTTTCCTTCTAAAGCCATGCTGATAAAGGGAGAGAATGTTGTGAGAGTCAAGGTAGCCCTGGAGGTGGTTATAGACTATGCGTTCTTGGACTTTGGCCAATGGGCAGAGGATAGAGATAGGACAGTAGTTGTCTACAATGGAGTTGATACCTCCCTTATGCATTGGGACAACTACCGCCACCTTCCATTTATCAGGAATGGAGTTAGAGAGGAAGAACCAGTTAAAGAGGTCATGAATGGGGCGGGCAAGGGTTGGGGTACCCAACTTGAGAAATTTCGGTTGTAGGGTGTCATGTCCTGGGGAGCTATCTGGTTTCAAGTTGGAGAGAAGCTATCGCACTTCTTTGAGTGTAGCTAATTTCAGATGGAACTCAGGACGTTCCCTTACAGTAGCTGAAGGAGCAGACGTTTGTGAGGTGGAGTCATGAAAGAGAGAGGTGTATTTATGAAGGTCGGTAAAGAACTGATTAAAACCAGCAGCAATGGATGCAGAGTCATCAAGGGTAGATCCATTGACAGTGATATTACTAAGGATTTCCACGGTTTTACCTTTTACTAGCAAATTAATTTGCCTCCAGAATTCCTTGGGATTGCTAAGGTGTTCTGCTTGAAGAGATTTGAAATGGAGGCGCCAAGCTTTTTGGAGTGCATTTTTGCAACTGTTACGGAGTTGTCTGTAAGTCTGTCAGTTAGGGATAGATCCACTATTTTTGTATGTGTACCAGGCTTTGTCATGAAGGGATATTTGCATCCTAATCTCCTTAGTAATCCATGGGGCCTTGACACCCTTGGATCTGTATTTTTTTAAGGGGGCGTGTTGGTTTACTATCTGTGAAAAGGTGTCAGTTAGGAAGTCTAGGGCCTGATTTATATCAGGGAGTGTGCTGATGGGGCACCAGTCAGTGTTATTGAGAGAGGAGATAAAGCTGTCAGTGTCAAATCCGGACATGTCCCAAATAAGTGAGATGTTTGGAGGTGGGTTGGGATGGTTGTTTCTCCACGCACAGAAGGTGAGAGAATGATCACATATACAGTCAGGAAGTATACCCACTGATTTGATCTTCTGTGGACAATTGGTGATCATCCAATCAAGTAGGGTATGGTTCCCAGATTTGGGGTTAATACACATAGGATCTTAGAGGAGTTGGGTAAGATTTGAGTCGGCAAGCAAGGCATGCATTTTTTTCTGCATCAGGGTGCAACCAATCAGGGTTAAAGTCTCCACAAAGTATTAGATCATGGCATGGAAGGCAGACAAGGGAGGCTAGGAGAGGTGGCAGACTAGTAGAGGCATGCAGCCTCCACCTATGGAATCCAGGGTTCTGTCCACAGACAAATGAATGCAACCCCCACTTTCAGTCATAGGGAACCTTTATACCTCTGCATACAGCCATCAACTTATATTCTAAACAAGAAAACTAAGTAAACACAATAAATAATCAGAAATGCCAATAATTTGCCATTCAAAACAATAGTTATTTATTGGGGGACAGTAACAGGATCTGGATGGAGCAGGAAGGGTTATATACAATCGAACAATTATGCAGTTCACTCCCCCACAAAGCTCACCACCCAGTGGTGAGTCCCACACAGTATTTACTGTTTCCATTACTGGTGCACCAGTACCACAAAGTCACTCCAGAAACAGTCTACTGAAGTGTCCTCACAGCAGCAGTTGCAGGTCTGAGGATGGACAATAGTGCAGTATCAACAGAAGGTTGGGAATCCCAAAAAAACATATTTTAAACACAGATGCTACTTGCTGCTGGCTGTTGCAGTTCCAAATACTGGCTTTGAATAACAGTCGTAAATGAAATGCCCAACAAGTACTTTTACCCTATCTTTACTAACAGATGAACTGATGAGTATTGATCCAGTACTCATGACCTTTTCAGACAGGCTCTGTCTGGATGTGTCCCACTTTTGGTGGTTGGCTGTGTCAGGACTGGTGCAGGTCTGTATGATTATAAGTTTTTATCATGACATACTGAATAAATCAAGCTTAAAGTTGAAGAAAACCTCAAGGAGAGGGTTTTTTTCTGATTTACTACAACTGGAGAGAAGCTGAAAAGAGGCTTATTATATGACTGCCCCTGGTATGTTCTCCCTTTGTTTATGTTTTACACATAAAGGGAGGATGTCTCCCTCTGAGTTCACAGATGCAGGGGGTGCTACTGATGTGGTGGATCCAACACACTGCTGGGTGATGCGTGGTGTAGGCTGTGCTAATCCCCTCTGATGTCCTCTTCACCCTACAGGGAGACTTGTCTTCACCACCCCCAAAGGGAAGGCAATCACTCAGGGCCTCAGGTAACCTAAGCCCTCTGTATTCCTGACAGCACACAAACCCCAGGGTTGGTGCTTTGCCTTTGTCCCAAAAGGGGACAAAAAATCATTTTACGAAAATTTTTCAAACAGCTTTTTCAGCTTGGTGGTTGGCTGCTGAAATCACCAACAAGTCTCTCCCTTTCACTGTCCAGACAAATCCATCTCTTTCTCATAAGTCCTCTACATCTCCAGAAAATCTGGCTGACATTTCACACATTATTCATATAATCAGTCTCTGTCCTCAGCTGGCTCAAGGCAGGTTAACAGAGTGCACTCGAAGGGTTAAGCCAGACCCTGAGAGCTCTTCTCTGGTTAGGAAAGTTGCCTGGGGACAGGAAGTCTGGATCTTCATGCTGGAGTGGTCTGACAGCTAACAGCAGGTAACTGAGGCATGGTTATGCATAGTTCTGCCCTTCCCCTGAAACTCTATAAAAGAGGAAGGCACTTGGGCACTAGTCTGGCCAGCCAGGGTTTAGAGCCTGGAAAGAAGCAATCCAGCTTCTATGGTTGTGACTGGAACTTGGGGGGCCTGCAGCCTCAGGGATAGTGGCAGGGTCCCTGAGGTCGGGTGGTACTGTCCCCTTGTACCTGGTTTCCACAGCAGGTTACCATTGGAAGCAGCTAGAGGTCCCAGGATTTGCCTAAAGATTTGCAGAACAGCATTCCCTAGAAAGGCACTGTGGGAGAGTGGTGGGCCACACTTTAATGGAGGTCACTGGAACCCTCCCAGGTTTACTCCCAGCTACAGAAAAAAAAAGGGTGGGGGACACCATCATCCATCACAACTGTAAGTTTACCTTGCTTAAAATGCTTATTATGTGAAGTTCTAGGCAATACAGTTAAACCACTGGCAGGTAGCCAAATGAAACATCAGGTAAGAGGGGGACTGGCAAGGGTTGGGGTCAGTAAGTCTCCGTGAATGGGGGAAACATGAGATGTTGCTTTTTGGGACACTAGGGCTGTTAGTGTGTCATACCAAAGGGAGGTACACACAGTCGGACCAACCGTGCTTCAAGCAATTAGTACAGTTATCATCATCCTGATACACTGTTATATGTGTTGTCCAGCTGAGCACAGTGACACAAGTACACGGCACAGCTTGCCCATCAGGAAACTGCTTGTTCTACCTGTGGAATGAGCCACAACATGAATGATCTTGGGAGTGCCAGGGCTCCAGAGACCCTGCAAGGGAGGTTAGGGTATGAAAGAGGTGAGAGAGACCCAGTATGCAGTGACAAGTGTAATTTTAGCTCCTTTAGTTCAGGGGTAGACCTGGAACAAATGAAGACTTGAGTGGGCAAATAGGCCCCACAAGTATGGTAACAGCAGGTCATAGAAAATGGTAGTGAAAAAGTGTATAGAGGGAGTAAAAATGCTATGTGGAGCGTGCAAATATCATAGAGAACAAAAGTGATTGCCAGGGAAATGCCCAGAAAGCTGTGTAACATCTGACAGATCCCACAATAGAGTCACATTATACTTGAACTGCTCCAGTATAGACAATCTAATTTGTGTGTGGTCTCAGTTAGTGGTGCCCCAGGATATGGCTGTTCTGGTGTCCCCAATCCCCATTGCCACTGACCTGTGATGGCAAGGTCACTGGTGTTGGTGCAGTACTAGTAGCCATGGCATAAGGCAGGCACTCTCCTGGATTAGATGCCATCATATACCCCTAGATGCAGAATGGCATCTGGCCATTACATTCATTATGCTATTTCCCCCCTGCTCTCAGTGGCTGTCCATTTCCTGGGGAAAGCGAGTCCTCTGTAACCAGAGCCAGTTTACAGCTATCTGTTTTTGCAGAGATGAGATCATAATTGGCTGTCCTCCAGTCCCTACCAAGCCATTCTGGTCCCACAGATGCAACAAACATGGTGGCTCCATTGCAGTCTTTTATTTGTCTTATCTTTTGTTTTTGCCATTTAGCAAGGCCTTCAGCTCGGTGCTCCACAAGAGAATGATCAGGAAGTTGGAGGACTTTGGAGAAGGAAGCAAATTAACCAGGTGGGTGGTGAATTGGCTTCAGTGGTAGGATCCAGAGTATGGTGGTGGTGGGGGGGGGGTGACTCTTGAGTATGAGGGAAGTTACCAGAGGGGTTCCGCAGGGGTTAGTACTCAGACCATTATTGGTCAATGTGTTCATTAACAACACTGGAGGTGGTGTAAAAGACAAGATCTTTGCAGATGACACCAAGCTTTGTGGGAGGATGGACACAGGTGAAGGGGGTGCAGGACCTAGAAGAGAACCCAGTGTAGCTGGAGAGGTGGTTAAGTATCTGACAGTTGGATTTCAATGCTAAGAAGTGCAAAGACATGCACATAGGAAGAAAGAACCCAAGGGCCAAGTACAATCTAGGGAGGATGAATTTCACTATATCAGAGGAGAAAAAGGGCTTGAGGATAGCCATTCCAAGCAACCTAAAGCAGACTATGCAGTGTCAAAAAAGCAACAGCCAAGGCTAACAGATTGCTGGGATGTATTGCTGCAGTGTTAATGAGCAAAAGGGAAGGAATTATCCTGCCCCTGTACAGATTCTTAGTATGGCCTCATCTGGTATGGTGTGCAGTACTGGAGTCCCTACATGAGAAAGGATATCAACCAGCCTGAGGCAGTGCAGAGGAGGGTGACAAAGATCGTTCAGGGACAGCAAGACAGGGCATATGAGGACAGACTGACAGAACTCCATATGTACGCACTCAAGGAGAGGTGAGAGAGAGTGGACATGATTGAAACCTTCAAATATCTGAAGGGTGTACAGATCCTATCATGTCCAGTGGGATTTTCTTTGTCTGTGTCCAGTGGTGTGTGACTACAATCTCTGAGTTGGAATAAAGATGGATACTGAAAAGAAGTGCAGTGTGTGAGTCTCTCTGCTGAGGGCACCTATTTATTATGTTGGTGATGAGGACCAAACCAACTGCCATGAATGCAAGAATAGGTTATGTAAGCTAATGTATGTTTTTTTTAACTGCTCTATAAATCTTTGCTGCTGACTCGTGTTGGTTCGACGTTTGACAGGCTTCCCAACCTTCACTACCTGCCAAACTGCTGTAAACACCATCAATTTGTCGGCTGCAATCTCTTGCTTAAGCTATGGATATATATTAGCAAGTGCCAAAGCAACTTAAATAAACTCCACCAGTGTGAACTGTCTGTTTAACTTGCTTGCTTTAAAAAAAGAAAGAAGCCAGATATTCCAGCACTGTTCCAAGCAGGAAGACAGAGGAATTCATGGTATGTGAAACCTAAGCAAGACATAAATCTGTCACAACCCTCCAACTCTCTCCTGAGTGGTGGAAATAGCAAAGCTGACCACAGCAGCAAAGGCAGCTCAGCAGCAGCCTCTTGTGGCACAACATAGAGGATTATGTATGAGCAGTCATACATAACAAGGATATTCTTGTATCGAGAGGTTTCCTTGGTAACAGATGACCTCGAGAGCGCAGCTCGAGAGGTACTCTGTTACCATGGAACCTCAAGATATAAGAATTTTGAATGGTATGACTGCTCATACATAATCTTTTATAGTGTATGGGCAGTCACAGCATAGAAAATCAAAACAAACTAGCTGGAGAAGACAACAGACAATAGAAATTTTAACATTTTCTTTTTTAACTGACACAGTGTGCCACAGATGTTTTGCAGTTCAAGTTTAAAAAAAAAAACAGCAACTTCCAGCTTAACTGGATTGAGGAAAGCAACTATGTGGCAGCATTCCAAGTTGTTATGCTGCAGTAGTGACATAGCTAGTGCAGCATAACAGCTGTGATGACATAGCTACTGCAGCATAACAACTCCATTCTAGGTATGGATTTCTATCCATAACAACATTCTACCAGACACTATAGAGAAATTGCAACACATACTGAAAAGTTTTGAAATAAAAGACAAAGACTTTTTTTTTCCCTGGACCCTGCAGCTACAGAGCACCCTGTCACAGCCATGACGGCAATTGGCAGAGTACCAGAATATGAAGAATCAAAGGAGGATTTTGGTTCTTACTTGGAATGCTTTGAACACTGGCTGCAGGCAAATGAAGTTCCTAATGCAAAAAAGGCACAAGTCTTCCTAGCTGTTTTGTGACCTACAGTGTACCAACTCCTCAAGAATCTGACTACACCTGTCAAAAGTGGTGGACGTGCTCTATGCCCAGCTCACAGAGAAACTTTCATTGCATTTAAAGCCCAAGCCAATTCTCATTCCAGAACACTTTAGATTTTATCGTTGACACCAAGAGGAGGGGGAAACTCTTGCCGATTACATCATTGCTTTAAAGCATCTGTCAAGCACCTGTGACTTTGGTCAGTTTCTGGAGGATCATTTCTGGAATCGCTTTGTCTGTGGTCTGAGAGGAGAGGCCTATCAAAAATGGCTGTTGTCAGAAAAGGACTAAACCTTCAAAAAAGCTTGTGAAACTTGACCTCGCTTTGGAGCTCACCCGGAAGCATAACAGGGAGTTAGTGGGACATTCTAAACTACAATGAAGTGGAGTTCACAAGGTCACCCATACCCCAGAACCCAAGGAACATTCCATACCACGGAGTGTTCCACCACCTGTTTATCAGCAAACACAAACATTTCAGAAGTCTGCACCACAGGGCACTTCCGCAAAGTCAAAACCATGTTACAGATGTGGCAGTAACCACCAGCAAAGCACATGCCGATTTTGACACTAGAAATGTCGCAGCTGCAGAAAAGTGGGTCACATACTGAAAGTGTGCAAAAGTACATCATGAACTGCTACTGCACGGTATGTCACAGATGGCACTGCAGCCACTGAAACAGAAGATGTGTCATTGTGCCTGTTCATGGTTTATGCAACACAAGCAAACGGAGAGGAAATTTACCTCCAAACTGAGTTAGCAGGAAACCAGGTTAGCATACAGCTTGACACCGGAGCACCAGTATATGTTGTACCAGAGCACATCTACAGAGAGAAACTTCAGCAGTGTCCATTGCAGTCAACTATCGTCTTACTCTGGAGACCCAATCCCTGTGCTAAGGTAGAGTCAAGTACCAGTCACCTACAAGGGAGGAACATGGACCTTGCCTCTGGTGGTAATGCAAGGAGAAAGATCTACATTACTAGACAGAAACTGGCTCAGGCAGATCAAGTTGAACTGGGGAAAGATCTTCAGCTTAAATACTGTGACCAAAGCACCGCAAGATGCACTAAAGAAAGTAGCGGACAAACATGGTCCTATTTTCCAGAACAGTTATGGCACAATCCGAGATTTCAAGGCAAAGATCCAAGTGCAACAGGGAGCAGCTCCAATTTTCCACAAACTTCGACCAGTACCTTATGCTCTAAGAGAAGCAGTAGAGAAGGAACTGGACCATCTCAAAAGCCATGATATCATCTCACGAGTTGAGAGGAGCGAGTGGTCTGCCCCTATCAATGTGGTACCAAAACAAGACAAAGCAGTGAGATTGTGTGGCAACTATAAAGTTACAGTGAACCATTGTATACAGCCGGACCCATACCCATTAACCAATGTGGAGGATTTGTTTGCCACACTTGCAGGGGGCAAGTTCTTTAGCAGGTTGGACTTATCTTTTGCATACCAGCAGTTGGAACTAGAACCCAAGTCAGAACTGCATCTAACCATCAATACCCACAAAGGACTTTACCAGTATCACCACTTGGCCTATGGAGTTTCCACAGTGCCAGCCATGTTCCAGAACACAGTGGACCAGATACTACATGAACTGAACTATGTAGTATGCTATATGGATGATATCTTGGTAACAGCACCCACAGTGGAAGAGCATCTGACAATCCTGGACCAAGTTCTGTCCAGACTGCAGTGGTATGGACTGAGAGTGAAGCTCACCAAATGCAAAATTCTGTTGAGTACCTATGCTACCAGATCAACACTAAAGGCCTACACCCAACAGAGAACAAGGCAGATGCTATAGTCAACACACCTGCACCAACAAATGTGACAAAGATCATCTGCACGGCTCTTGCAGGTCATGAAAACTAACTAGCTGTTTCTTTATTGCTAACTTATTGTTGACCTGGGTCTGTATTAACACCCCCCCAGCTCTGTAATCAGTTTCTGTTGTTTCATTTCTGTTGTTATGCTGCTTGTTTGCTTTGTCTGCTTTGTATGTAACACTGGCGTGGAACCTTTGCAAAAGAGTTCTTGACTCAAAGGTTGTAATTCTGATACTTCTCAATAAATAAATAAAATAAAATAAATAAAGTTAAAATCATTCTTAGGACTCTTTAACTACTATGGACGGTTTCTAGCTCAACTGTCCACATTGTTGCAATCACTCCATGACTTGCTACAGAAAGTAGCTCCATGAAATTGGTCACCACAGTGTGAGGAAGTATTCCAGGCTAACAAGAAATGTCTTCTAAGCAGCAAATGGGTAGCGCACTATGACCCCACCAAACCTTTGAGGCTGGCATGCAATGGGTCAGTATATGGAGTGGGGGTCATCATCTCTCATGTGTTATCTTCTGGGGAGGAACACCTGATCGCTGTTGCTTCCCAGACCTTGTCCAAAAGTGAAAGAAACTATGCTCAGATTGAGAAAGAAGCCTCGAGCATAATTTTCAGTGTCAAGAAGTTCCATAAGTACTTGTACATATGGAAATTCACTCTGCTAACAGAGCAAAAGCTTTACTGGAAATTCTGGGGCTAAAGGCAGCAATACCAACTCTCGCAGCACTCAGATGCAGCGATGGGCCCTGATTTTGTTGTCTTACAACTATGACATCGAATACAGATGTTTTCAGGATCATGCAAATGCAGATGCATTATTGTGACTGCCATGCAAAGATGCTACATAGAAGGAAGACTTGGGGCAGTATTCCACCTTTCACATCTTGAGGAATTACCCATTGCTTCACAGGATGATTCAGCAGAGACACAATGAGATTCTGTCCTCTCCAAAGTTCTAGATTTCACCCTAAATGGTTGGCCCAACTTCACAAGATACCTGACTCTCTTATCTTTCTTAAACAAGAAGGACCAGTCATCCACAGAACCAGTACAGATTTTCCATCCTGGGGAGAGGGTGATGATTCAAGATGGTAGACATCCCAAGGTTTCTTAGATTCCTGGGGTGGTGATTGAAACATGTGGGCCTTTGACCTATGCAGTTCACGTGAGACATCAACTTGTTCACGTACATGTGGATCACCTGCTGCATTCCGAGGTTCCAGCAAATGCGGCAGAAGACATCACTCCAGATGAGGACAGTGGCACAGAGTACTGTGCTCCTGCCCATGAAGTTCCACCTGGGCTATTGCCAAATAGCAATGAAACACCTGTTTCACAAGCAGCAGTTGTTCCAGCCTGTAGATATCCCATTAAGCACCAAAGACCACCACAAAGACTTGACCTTTAAGTCATGTACCGAATCTGTACCTCTGTGCGACTGAACTCTTACTTGTACTGTTATTTAGTAAGTGACAAGTTCTACCCAAGGGGCAGAATAATCCCCTGAACTTGCTTCTGGGTACTGAATAGTCTACTTTGGCCTGGAAATTAGGAAATGTTACTATTGAAGTATTTTAGACTAGTTTCTGTCTAAGGGGAAGGAGTGTAGTATATATATGTATATGTATGGTAGTATATACATGGATATATATGGTAGGAAGTATAAGGAACATCATTAGGGCAGTAGTTTATGCATATAGATAATTGTAGTTCTATGTATATACAGTTCCTGTCATGCCCAGTACGCTTTTCTTTGTCTATGTCCAGTGGTGTGTGACTACTATCTCTGAGTTGGAATAAAGATGGCTACCGAACAGATGCGCAGTGTATGAGTCTCTCTGCTGAGGGCACCAATATATTACAAAGGATGTAAACACAGTGGATATCATGGACCTTTTTCACCTTAGTGAAAACATGACCAAAAGGAGGCACCTAAGTAAAAACATGACCACAAGGGGGCACTGTTACAAACTTTTGGGGAAAGACACAAGAAGGAAATCAGGAGACACTTACAGAGCAGGTGGTGTCAGGGTGGAATGAGCTCCCGTCTGAGGTAGTCCCTCAGAAAACAGTGGGAGGGTTCAAGAGAGGGTGGGACAGGGTGAAGAGGAGGGTCATGGTTAGCAAGGAGAGGGGTGGAACCTCTGTAATCTCTGTATCAGGGGCTCTGCACTCAAGCGTACAAGACAGACCAAATGGCCTTCTTCTGCTGTCTAAGTCACATATCCCTTTTTCTATAAGTGGTTTCCACCTCCCTGTGCAACTTCTGGCCATCAGGATCAGTATCTCCTTGTCCCTGCTACCATCTAGTGGGCATGGGGGGTGAATTAGTGAGAGGGAAGTTCTGTCAGGGACTCCCGCAGTTCCAGGCTCTATGGAGGAGTGGTGTTCATGTGCAGTTGAGATTTGGCAGTTGAATGGCTCTGAGATCCACCAACAAAAACTACAGTCTATGTTCTGTGCTCCCTGGCCCCAAAGGCAGTATGTAGGGTCAGGTGGGCAAAGTCCTGCCATGGCATAGGCCACTGGTGTCCATGGCATGGCTGTGATGAAGAAATGGGGTGCAGTGCAAGTTGCCTCCCTGGCCCCACTGCCACAGTCCACAGGGGAAAAGAGAGTGAAGCAAATATGCAGCCACAATGAGAAAGGTGCTTCCATCCAAGCCCAAAGAAATAAAGAAAGGGTCCAGTCCAGCCCAGCCCAGCTCCTGGGTCCTGTAGCTGCAGCCCAGGACTGGGGGACAAAAGAGCAGTACTGGGGCAGATGGCAGTGGTGCTATGAAAGGTATCAAAATGTAAGCCCTTTTGGGGGGTGGTTACATGTTATTATTCACTAGCATGTACAAGGGATTACTGTGAAAGTGGCATGCAAGGACTTTTGGAATTAGAGGTGTAGTCCAAGAGATAATGAGACTACAAGGATGTGCCATTTATCTATTTACAAATAATAATACTGAATGAAAAGGCCCAATCTGTGCAGAAGAAACCTAGTGGGAAAGCCCAGACTGCCTGGAAGGAGACTGGAGGGAGGAAGGGGAAGATAAGGCACAAGAATAGGAAGATAGTCATAGTATTGGGGTCCAATAACTAGAGGGATGAGGAGGATGGCTGAGATCCCAGAGAGGTCAGGTGGTATGCCTCCCAGGTATGATGGCAGAAAACATCCTGCCTAGGCTGATGACTTTAACCAGGGAGAGGGGGAACAGCCAGCCATGGTCCACCTTGGAATCAATGATTTGGAGGGATGCAGGGCGGAAGTTGTTCAGAATAGATTTAGAGTTCTGAGTGACAAGCTCAAGGAATTTGCAGACTCAGTAGCCTTCTCAGAAGTGCTGCCGGTGTAAGTCAGGCTAGGAAGGCAAGGATCTTAGAGTTCAGTGCATGACTGAGGGGATGGGGGTGTAGGGGTTTTGGACTGGGGACTGAGAAACCCTCTGGGAAGATAAGGTCCTGTATGTGAGACCACATACATCTGAGTGGAGGGACAGCCAGCACATCTGTTGGAAAGCTGAAGGCATTCTTTAGCCAGAATTTAAAATAGATAAGGGGGAGGACTGCACCAGGACATGTAACCCAGTGCAGTTTCATGGTGGGAGCCACTTGGACTCCCCAGGTCAGAAAAGACTTGACATGCAGGGAGAGGATGGAAGGTAGTACAGGAGACATGCATAGGATGGACTCAGCAGAATAACTGCAAATCAAAAGGACCTGGGCAGGGTAACAAGCCATTGTAGGAAGCAGAATCCCAAACTACAGTAGGGATGAGAACTAGTACAGATCACAATAGAATTGGGAAGCAGGGCTCCTGGAAAGCTGTAAGTGTAAATTGAGGAACCTGAGAAACATGACTTAGGGGATATGATTGAAACCTTTAAATATTGCAAGGGGATAAACAAGGATAACACAGAAGGAATTTTCCTGATTAGAAGGGGGAGGTATATGAGAGGGCACCAGCTAAGACTGGAGGGGGAAGATTCAGGAGGGAAATCAGGAGACACTAGTTCACGGAATGGGTGGTGGATAGGTAGAATACTCTGCCCAAGGAGGTGGTGGTCTGCTGTTCTGTGGATAGCTTAAGAGGGGTGGAATAGGGTAAGGGGGGATTATGATGAGGGAGGGTGGAAGTGGGGCAGTTAAGTAGATGAGGAGCTAGTTGCACAATCAAGCAGTCTTGATAGACCGCAAGGCCTGCTTCTGCTGGCATGTTCGTATGTTCACATAATGTGTGCTCTTCAGATACTGGCTGCAGAAGTCCAGATGGACCTGGTGGCCATAACTGAAACCTGGCCTACACAACACCAAGACTGGGAACCACACAATTCCAGTGTACTGTGTCTTCGGACAAGACAGGCTAAGGGCTGGGGAGGAGTGATCCTGTATGTGAGGGTGGGTATCAAGGTGACCAAGGATATAATCTCAGGGGGGGAATCTGAGGACAGAGTAACTATGACAGTTGGAAACAAACAGGGTCAAGAAGGTTAGAATTTTTTTTTCATTTTATTCATATTCAGAAGACCTTTGAGCTCAGAGCCCTTTTTCAAAGAAGTCAAGTCATAGAACATAATACACAATACAATACAGTAAATAACAAGTCTTAGAAGATGTGCTTATAAATCTAAGGATTCTGATTGACTGCCAGTGATGCCAGGGGACACATTAACTTACAGTTAAAGCTCTCTAAAAAACAAGTGCCAGCTGTGCTGGCCCCATCACTGGTATCAAGATGCCAGTCAGAATTTTCAAACTCAATGTACTGCCATTTGTTTTCTGCTTGCTTAGTGAAATGAAAGAGTAAGTCAGCCTCACCACACACACACACACACACACACACACACACACACATATACACAGACATGCACACACAACCCTGCCCACATCTCCACTGCCATTGTTTTCGCAAAAAAAAAAAGCTAAAGTACTTGATTTTAAACCACCACCACCATTGTACAGTCGCTGTTTCTTTAAACTGATTGCACAGTTTAAGTAGCGCATCACACATCTTCGGCCCACCCCTCAAATGGCAGTCACAAAAATATAATCAAACAGCTTAATCCAGCTTTTCAGTTCACTACCTCTGGCAACACAAAAGGTATTTCCTCCTTACTTGCAGCTACAGAGAACAGACACAGCACACACCCACTTCCAATCAGTTCCTGCAGATCACTGCTGTGCTCCTGATGTGCAATTCAGCTTTCGTCTCCTGTGCAACCGTTTCTTGCCGTGCTGTCTCATACCTTTCTCCCTGTTCTTTACTATTGGTGGGAAATGCTTCCACATATTACAAAAAAAAAAAAGAATCAAAACATAAACTGGTGGCTCTCTGTCTTCCAGGCAGTCACCCTGCCCAATTCACATACACTCCTCCCTGACCAACTTAAAAGAAGGAAAACAGAGCACAAAGTGCTACCACTCAGGTAACTTTAAAAAAACACTTGTCAAAGACTGCAGCACCCTCTATTGGTGGATATACCAGTAGAGGGACTACTTTACAAGAAAAAGACTTAAACTTCATTTTTACTCTTTTTGAAAACTTTTTTTTTAAATGCCTCAGGTAGCCCATTTTCTAAACACAAAAATACCCTTCAGGGTGGGTGGTATGTCAATACTGAACCTTCCAATGTCTATAAGGCCCTCCACCTGTGGTAGTGGGCCTCATTATACCCCTGGACAGTCCGGCATTGCCCAATACCACCCACCCTGTCAGGTATTATTGCTTGCCCAGAACATAATACAATACAGTAAATAAAAAGCAGTGGTTCAACAACAGACAATGCATAAATAATGAGCTGTAGTGTACAAGACTATTAAACAATGTAATAATGAGACAAAATCAGGGAGGAAGATGATGGATGCTGTTGTTGCTGGTGCTGGACGCTGAGTAGGTGCTGGATGCTGAGTAGTAGCCAACAGACACATACATCATTAAGCATTTTTTCTGCTAAGAAATGGTATGCCATCATTGCCTCATCTGAGCTGTTTATACTGATTTTATTAAAGACTTTCTTGGAAGGATTTAGCCCTTAGAGCATTTTTTTCTATCTTCTCTTCCCTTTTTAGATTTTTTAACCAAATGAAGGCCACAAACCAGAAGGACCAGAAGAACAATGTTGTTATCAGAGAGCCACTAAAAGTGTTTAGGAGACATAGCGGGAGCAGTGGGAGCAGTAAGTAGAGCATAGAGATAATACTGGTAAACAGAAGCTAGCCAGAGCCCACAAGACTGATGAACCTGCCAAGCCACACAGCAGATGCACTACTAGAAAGGCATTGTGAGAGTTTGAGAGTGCATCAGAAACTACAGAAAAATTGGGGACTGGACTAGAACTGACTATAGTAAAGTGAGGAAAACATCAGACAGAGTGGGAGATAAGCCCTGTTTTAATATCCATGGCACAGAATGATGTATTTTTTGACACAACTTAAATTCTTTCCAGCTAAAGAAACAGAAATTCTTTTTGTTTCAAGTATATCTACACATTGGTATACACTGGTATTTAACCTGGGGGTATTTGAAAAAAATAACTGATATATTGCACTTCTATAAACTGCATCTTTATAAAATATAAAGTTAATAGATTTCAAATTCAAAAGTAGGCCCTGACTAATAAGAGAGCACATTGAGCACACAACATAGTCACATGTGCATGTGGGGAATCAGATTTATAAAGTGAGTCGTTAGTTTGCAGTAACACAGAACACAAGGCACAGATCAGCACTGATCGCAGTTGGAGCAACACACTTCAGAAAAAATGCTCAACTAAACCTGAAAGTGAGTAGCAAAGCAATCTACATTTGTTTTAGATGTGCTTTATTAAAGAAACTAAAAAGTGGAATTCAGCTCAGGTTTTTTTTAGTATTGGGGAGCTATATAATTTCCCACAGCAAAGGGCTAAGTGGTCTAAGAATCAAGAGAGGAGTGGTTGGGCCATATTTTTTCCCTCCATATTGGCAATGAGCTTGAAAACAATAGTGAGTACCATTTCAATTATTCACTTGTTTGAATGACTGTTTTTTTGTTAAGAATTTAAAAGTTTTAAGTAGGAAAGTGCTAAGAGCTATACACAGAAATAAACATTTAGGGATGTATGTGCACCACCATTAGTTAAAATTGCATTGAGAGAGCAAATGCCACTGGGGCACTACCGGGTTTGATAGCTTTGGTTAGGGCTGCAGAGATTCTGTTAATTAATCAATACTCAGCTATTTCTATTCACTTTATTTTTGAACTTCTATTTTTTAGTGGAAGTCAAAAGAATTCATAACTTCCTTCTGGTGTATGAATGACAGTCAAGATTTCATTTATGGGAGACCCAGCATGCTGGAAAAAACAAAATAAACTGTGCCACAAAGCCACCTACCTGAACTTTATGAAGAACGTCTCTGATTAACACCAGTTACTGTGGCTGTGTGAGAAAAATTTAACTCTATCTTCGACTTTTAAGAAGGTTCAAGACTTTCCAAAGATACCAGTTTCAAATGATATTTGCTTGGCTTAATACAGAGATCTTAGTGCCTGGAGAATACCCGGAAGATTAGGACTTTATATTAATGAACTTTCAGAGTTTTACTTATTAGAGTGCAATTTGTATATGGGCTATTGACATTTTTCTGACTCAGGTGTACGGTTGCATTACAATGCCCTTAAAAAAAGGTCCCTCATGTCAGGGTAAAATAGCAGAACCAAAACCAGAAGATAGTCTGAAAAAGAGGCTTTAGGTGACCCCAGAATCTCCCAGAGAAAACTGTCAATTACTTTGTGACTCCAGGCAATCAAACTGAGTTAGTAGATGGAGAAAAATGCATCAGAGTTAAGGGTGCGCTACTGCCAAATGGCTCATCTTCCCCAATTAAGCCAGGAAGCTCTCTTCCAACAAACTTTGAACATCCTCTGTTAATGGAAATAACAGAGCTTAACAGTGAAGGAATCAACGTTATAAAAGAAGGGGTATCACAATAAGAATGTCTAATGCAGAAACAGAGGATATCAGAAGGAGGAATCAAGCAGATGGGAGGAGCCATCAAACCCAAGCATATAAAACTGGGATTTCAGAAGCGAGCACAATTAAAAAATATATAGATTTTTCACAAGTAGGGACTGGCTGTAGCAAAGAAACAGGTGGAAGGAAGTTTTCTGTCCTGCAAAATTTTGATCATGTTATCTACCCATATGATGCAAGATTAAGTTTAGAACCCCCGTCAAAGGCACACACACACACACACACACAGTTTACCCCATTTTTGGCAAAATACCAAGTAGAAGTAAATTCTGAGGTCATCTCCAGAGAAATGGATGGGAAAAAGCAAGAGTTATGGGATGTTCAGACAAAATTCATGCTAGCAGCACTGCTTGAAATTAAGCTTGAATTGAGACAAAATAATAACTACTTGAGCCAAATGGTCTCTCTCTTAACTTTACTAGAAGAAGCTAATCATGGACAGTTAGTAAATCAGTGTCCAGATACCGGTAACAATGAAATGAAATAAGTTAGAATAACAGAACCTAGTAAAAGCAATAGAAGTACTATTCACAAAACCAGAGAGCTAATAGGCAATAGAAAAGCAGGCGAATTTGTAAACTAGTGAACCAACAGAATAAACAAGACATGAACAAAAACATTAAAAACAATTAGAACAAAAACAAAAAATAAAAATAATTTAAAAAGCATCTGTAAGTGTCAAGGTGGGGATGATACAGACATTATACAGGGGGAAAAGAATAACGCAATGAATAAAAAGCAGATTGTCAGAGGGAATGAAAGTAAGATACACAAAAAAAGAAAAAGGAAAACACCATGTTGCTGACATAGAAACATTAGTTGAAGGAAGTGAAAAGATAGAGACCGAAATTAATACAGATTTTAGATTAGCAACAGTCTAGCTCAAAGGTGTGCCAAAATAAAAAAAAATAGTCACCAGAGGCATTGAAAGTTATGATTTATAATTTATGTAAAAGTGCCTTGGGTAATAAAATAAGCTGGCAAAATAAATGGACCATACCGTATATAGACAGAAAAGCAAGGTTTTGGGGGGAAATCATTTGCATCCCATTACACAGCACTGGAATAAGGAGAGATCTCCTGAATGCCAAAAATGATTTTATACCAATGGGAGTTGAGCTTCATAGCACAGTGCAAACTTTGTTGAAAAGACTTATAAAATGGGCAAAGGATTTCGAGCACTCCGATTGGTTGTTAGCCGTACTAACACATGGCTAAAAACAAGCGCTGGCCAGCAGGTTCCGTAACAGGGAAAAATCTATGAGCCAATGGAATTTTAAAAAACTGACAGCTGCCACATTTACCCCTCACTTGGCTCAGCTCACATATGGAAATACAGTGTCAGTAGTCTTGTCAGTGCCATGGTAAAACCAGTATTTTCACTAGTTTTTTATAGGGACAAAAATAAAAAAGAAGTGCTCACATTTAATGCTGAACATTATGAAAACCGCAGTTTCACTTGTCCGTGCCCCTTCGTGAATGTTCACCTCAGCCGCCAGCTCAACCACTTCTTGTCAGCTCACCCACTCTGTGACTGGATCCCGCTCACTAATCCTTGCTCTCCTTGCTGAGTTGTAACAAACCAGTAACAAAAGTACTTTTCTTTTAAGCCACTGATCTTAAATCAGTGAAACTGTTGTCCGTTATGGGCTTACACTTCCATTTTACAGCTCCCACCTCTCCATGTTTTGCCAAAATTCATTAAACAAAAAAAATAAATAAATAACAAACCGAACAGAGCAAATGCTTTACCACTCCAGACTCATGTATTGCTACCCAGTGCCAGACCTGTTCCAACTACTGGTGCTTCCCCTTCATTCTCAGCACACGGCACCAGCCAGCCACATTTCAATGCTCGACCTCACCTCTGCTCCTAAAATTACCCTCAGGGCTTTACACTGCCAAGGACTGGGCACAAAACAAAGCAGCAATTAATTCCCCCATCTGCACTTACTGGCACAGTTTCACTCTGACCCATCACCTCCCTGCCAGCTCTCCTCGTGTCCTGCCCTTAACAGAAAAAGGCAGCTGTACTGAGATTTTCTCGCTTTCACTCCTCTGACACAGGCATCTCATTATATCAGCTGTTGATGTAAGTTCATACCTGCTGAAACTGAGATGGGGTTCATGTCAGCTCACATGATTTTTTTAAGTCACTTTTCGTGTCTCCACTGATGCGCTCCTATGTTTTCTCTGGCCGCTCACTAGCCCAGTGTATGTTTCAATACCAGACTCAGGCACAAACAATGGTTGCACCATTTTATTAGTTTTAATCACTTACTGTTGTTCCTGCACAGACTTTGCGCCTCTGCTGATGCGTTCCCGTCTTTTTTTCCATCTGCTCACTCGTCCACTTGCACATTTAAGTACAGGACTCAAATACCTACTATTATACAATGGCAAGAAAAAATCCTGGTCTCTGATTGGTCAGTCTGGGACTGGACCCGTGATGTTATCCCAGCACAACATCATGGGTATAGTCTCAGCCTCACTGTGAAACAATGTAGATGGGCTTATGGCAGATGAGCTTGATCTCTTTTTTTGTATCTCCTCTTAAGAAACAAAAATATTTTTCCACTCTAATAAAAACATTCTTTAAAACAATTTTTTTATTTTATATATAACAACGGGCCATTGTATAATAGCAATAATGCCCTCCAGGGTGTGTGTCGTTTGGGATAACGTCAAGCCTCAGGTATTTGACGCACTCGGCCTATGGCCTCGTGCCCAACCACCTGAGGCGTGACATTATCCCAGCACGACACACACCCTGTTGGGCATTATTGCTTAATTACTCATTAGCTGTGATTAAAATTACCATTTCAATTAATTTTCTATAAATCTATTAGTGTGTTGGAGGACAGTAAAACATATAAGCATTTTAAACATTTACCAGCACTGTGTGTGTGTGTGTGGGGTAGCCATGATAACAACAGCTTTCAACTTACAGTTATGGAGTCTCCAATAGGACAAAACTCCTGAGCTAAAAAAAATAATAATTACAATAATACAGGCAGAGGAACTATTTTACTATAAAATTAATGAAAGTTTTAACAGTTTTACTTATTCAAACATATAAATTATATTTTTTTTCACACACCTAAAGTACAGTGGCCCATTTTATAAGCACAATAAGACACTCCAGGGATTTGCATTAGACAGTTTTAATGCATGGCCAGGAGTTGAAGGCACCTGGCCTGCAGTCTAATGCCTTTCTACACCCCTGGCTGTGCGTTAAAACTGTCTAACGCACACCCCATTATCTTATTGCTTACTTAAGTCACCTAAGAAAGTTAAACATACACTGGATTTAGACCATAAAAGAAAAAAATAAAGTTGGCACAAAACATATGTAAAAAAAAGCTACTGTACAAAAAGGTGTTCATTAAAACCAAACAAGAATAACAGAATATGCAAAACCAGTGGAGACAATCCACTCATTGGGTGAAGAGAAAGAATTTGCCCTTTGGAAACAGTGCAGAAAATTAGAGGAAGGAAACAAAAGGACCCAAAAATGAATAGTAGTGTATGTCAACAATAGAAGATGCCAGTTATGTACATGATACAAATGAAGTTCCTGCAACACAATGTGAAGAAAAAAAATGAAACCACAGACCTGGACTGACATATAGCAAATAATAAAAGGGACATTAAGGCAATCAGTTGGAATATCGCTGGGGTGGGGGCAGTGCAATGACGATGCTTGGATATCAGAAATTACCTCTGATTATACAATTCTTTTGCAAGAAACCCAGTTAAATCACAGACAATTGCATTCTCCAAGTTTATACATGTTATGAGAGAACAGCAAGGAAAGATAATAAAATGGGTAGCTCGAAAGGGGGACTATTTTCCTTGGTATCCACTGTCTTTTTTGAAAAACCTTCTCTTATAGATATTGGTGCCCCATACTATTTGTGTGTACATGTGGTAGATCAAGATTATACATATTTTATTGTCATAAATTCATATACTCACTCAGAGCGTGTCCAACCTGAATTATTAAATATCACACTGCAAAACATCACGGTGAGTATACCAGGTAGAATACTGCTCCTGGCTGGATCGTAACGCTAAAACTGGAGATAGACAAGAATTATTTAACTGTTTTGTATATTTCAACACTGTTATTGCATCTACCTTGTCTGTAACTACTTTTTCTACTTGTTCTGTATTCTTTTGTCAACTACGTCTAACTTGGATTGTAATGTGCGCCTGCATTGTTGTACTGTACCCTCCCGGGTCGTGCCTGAAATAATCATTGCTATGGCTAGTGCACTTACCCAGTAAACAAAAACGAAATAAATAAATTATATGAGAATCTGTGGCATTTGTACGATATATACAACATCCTCCTGAGAAAGTGAGCGGATGGTAAAGTTACAAACCAGGTGAAAAAACTATTGTCAATATTATTTGAAAGTCTGCTGTGAGTTGTAGATAGAGTTAAAGGGGGTATGGATGGTAACTTTACTTTCCCATCTGCTGCAGGAGGTACATTACTGGATCTATTTATTATAGATATTGTTAAATTTCACAAAGTCTCCAAGATGGCCATTAAAAAACTTTGGGACAGTGACCATTTCCCCTAATGTATAACTTTGAAAACTGAGGGACAGTGACCATTTCCCCTTATGTATAACTTTGAGAACTGAGGGACAGTGACCATTTCCTCTTATGTATAACTCTGAGAACTGAGGGACAGTGACCATTTCCCCTTATGTATAACTCTGAGAACTGAGGGACAATGACCATTTCCCCTTATGTATTACTGTGAAAACTGAGGGACAGTGACCATTTCCCCTTATGTATAACTTTGAGAACTGAGGGACAGTGACCATTTCCCCTTATAACTCTGAGAACTGAGGGACAGTGACCATTTCCCCATATGTATAACTTTAAAAACTGAGGGAGTAGTACTGAACACCTCTAACAGAAAAAGCTGGAAATAGCAGACAACTATCTGTTTATACATAACAGAAAAAAAATCCAGTGGACGCCAATCACTAGATACCTTGTAAAAAGTTCTATGGACAATGCTGACCTTTTGTTTTTGTTGAATACAACCCTGCTAACCTAGTATGCAAAGGCATAGCCAAAATCTATGAAATTGTAATTGTGCAACTTTTGGAAGAGTTAGTGCCAATGAACAGACAACTGACCAATTGTAAAAGTACAAATAAAAATAAGTGGTTTCATAAAGAATGTGCTAATGTAACCCACCCCCACCAGCCCCCCTTGTTCAACTAGCAGGGCTGCTCCTCTCACACATGGTACCAATGAGAGGGATGGGGATTGTCACTACAGTTCAGTTTACTATTACACCTGAGCCTGCCATCCTCAGACAGGCAAACCAAGTGTGGCAACTATCTGGTTCACACCTTGGGGGGACCAGTTACCATGGCCATCAACCTGGGTCCCTGGGAGAAAACATTTGCTCACAATTATGCTAGGTTTGTACTTCTGGTCGGGGCACCCAAGTAAATCCAGACACAGTGGAAGCAATAAGCAATAACAGTACTGTCCAAATCAGGTTGGGATTCTAGAGTGTGGCTTTTATTTATATACACAGAGAATAATCACAAAGCAAAGATGGACCCCCACAGGGCTACTACCACTGGTAATGCAGATTACCGAGGTACAGAGCACACACACAGTGAACCCTCAGGTTTTGAATGAAACAGCGAACACTCTCTGGTTCTGAATTACACAGTGAACTCTCTGGTTCTGAATTCACAGTGAAAACTCTGGTTCTGAATGGAGATTGGCACACACGGCCAGATCTGGTACACTTCCCTTGATTAGGCAGTCTCAGCCAGTACTAGGAGACTTTCCCATATTTCATGAGGAATTACTGGTGGCACCCTTGACCACCAAAGAGCACATACAGGCTCACAGAAAATCCAACCCAATGTCTGGGTAAACTATTTTCTTCAGGCACTGGTCAAATGCACTGAATGAAAACAAAGGTGCCCAAACTGAACCTGGAGAGGTAAACCGGTTACTCCAGATGGGGGGTTCTCCCACCTTTTGCTTCTAAATTTATACTCAGCCATTCATCTGGTTAATAACACCCTTCACAGAAAACTTGTAGATGCTATCTTGAAATGTCTTTCACATTTAACATACTACTTTACACACCTCTGAGGTGTCATGATGTTAAAAGTTCTGTAATTGGCAATGTCTTTTCACTAGACCCCAACTTTAGCAGACACTTTTATATTAAACACAGACTAAAAGTTTTGTACTTGGCAAGTCTCTCTCTGGACCCCATAGCAGGCAGACACTTTTAAACAGAAAACAGTCTAGGTGACCGAGTCCCTTTGTCAGAGAAAACTCACCACAGGAATGCAGGTGCCCCAGGTCTTTTCCACACAAAACGTCTCGGGTACTCACAGAACAGTTGAATCTCAGGCAGCTTCAACACAGTCCAGGCTGGACCAGGGGATTGCCCCTGAATCCTGGAATCCTCCCCCCATCCCTCCAGGGATGATTCACTGGAAAACCCTCTTGGAACGGTTTCCACCACTTCACTCTCTGTCTTCTATGTTCTTCTTCTAGGGTGAGAACAAACTACCCAAACTACAGAGGTAGCTCTCTGTCAGAGCTAAAAACTGAGGAGCTGTCTACTGCAGCTTTCTCCTGGCACTCCACTCTACAGACTACTGCACTCTAACTGAACATTCTACAGCTAATTCCCTGCAGCTAGCATTCCAATGTGGCTTAAGCTGCTGCAAAAATTCTAAAGTGACATCATCATCCAGCTCAGCTGAGACTGAAACCAGAGAATGACAGTGTGAAATCCATTTAACTGGCATTTCTCCAACTGCCTCTCCCTGCCTGTCACTGATTCTAAGTGTGATTCTAGTAACCCCTGGGAACAAGGGTGTTACACCCACCTTCAGCCAGGAAAATGACTATCCCTGGTCATTGCCTACCCGGCACCAGGCCATCCTACCCTATGTGTTGACTACAGGGAGGTAGCGCTACCTTCTCCCCTACCATGTGCCAGCACAGGCAGACAACACTAAGGGCCCAGAGGCCATTGGCTGATGCATCAGCCCCTACCCTACAATCTTACTACGGTAACCAGTGACCCTGGAAGAACTGGCCAAAGCACAGCCCTAATAGACCAGCACTGCGGCCCCTACTGCAGATCAGGACCACAGCCTGTCTATCCCCCTAGCCCTCTAGGGGAAAACCTATCTAACCGAAACAAACCTACCTAAAACAGGGGAACCTCCCCCCATCCCTGGACTCCTGCAAAACCAAACATGGAGCTAACATTATAATAATAATAATAATAAATAATAATAAAATGTATTTAGTTGAGTGCCTTTCAAGTCTCAAGGTGCTGCACAGCAAGAACAGACATAAAAACATATTCAAATACATTCAGTATAAAATCAAATTCAAACATGTATTCAAATACAACAATATAAAATCAGAACAAAGAAGGAAACGCCTTTTCCCATAAGAAGGTCTTTAGTGCCTGCTTAAAACTCCCCACCGTCCTACACTCCCGGAGCTGACGGGGCAGAGAATTCCAGAGGGTAGGTGCAGCAAATCCAAACACAAGGGCACCAGATGACTTCAAATTTACCTTCGGAATCTCCAGCAACCCCTCGTCAGCCGAGCGGAGCTGTCGAAGAGGGGTGTAAGGCACCAGAAGCTCTTTCAAGTAGTCGGGACCCAGACCGTGTAGGGCTTTGTAGGGCAAAAGACCCACTTTAAAGGTGATCCGCCACTGTATTGGCAGCCAGTGCAGAGCGCGCAGCACGGGGGTAATATGAGAACTTCTAGAAGCCCCAGTCAACAAACGTGCTGCCGCGCTCTGCACTAGCTGCAAGCTGCCGATATCAACCCCAGGAAGTCCTAGGTAAAGGGAGTTACAGTAATCAAGGCGTGATGTCACAAAGGCATGGACCAAGACCGGCAGGTCACTGGGTGGAACAAGATGTCTAATCCTGGCAATGTTCCTAAGATGAAAAAAGGCCAGCTTGATGACTGCAGACACCTGATGATGAAGGGTCAGACAAACGTCAAGCTCCACTCCCAGGTTACGCACCCATTCAGAGGTGAGGATCTGGTCCACCCCCAGGATTAATCCAGAGGGGAGACCAGTCCTCAGTCCCTCTACCCTGCGACCCAGGTCCACAATCAATAACCTCAGTCTTTCCTGGGTTCAACTTTAAACTGCTGGAATTCATACAGTCTTGGATATCTGCAGGCAGTTGTTCAGTACCGAGATAGCACTAACCTGGTCAGGTGCGAAAGACAGGTAGAGTTGGGTATCATCAGCATAGCAGTGAAACCTCAGTTCATACCATCTTACAATGTCTCTGAGGGGTAGCATATATACTGTGAATAACATGGAGGAGAGCACCGAGCCCTGAGGCACCCCGCATGGCAGAGAGAAGGCCCCGGATGAAAACAAACCCGAGACCACTCTCTGCGTTCTCCCTTCGAGGAAAGATGAAAACCATCTGAGGACTGTACTCGACAGCCCACAAATGGACCTCAGGCATTCGAGCAGAATCCCATGATCCACAGTATCAAAAGCTGATGATAGATCAAGGAGAACCAAGATAGAACAGTGTCTCCGATCTCTCGCCATCAGGAGATCATTGAGCACCCGAACCAGAGCAGTCTCGGTACTATGCCTGTTGCGAAAACCAGACTGGAGAGGTTCGTATAAACTATGGATGGTCAAATGGTTATCCAATTGAGCCGCCACAACTTTCTCAATAACCTTCCCCACAAAAGGGAGGTTAGAGATTGGCCTGTAGTTTGCTAGGTCATCCAGGTCTAAAGATGCTTTCTTCAGAAGGGGGGTCACCACCCCCTCCTTCAGAGAGCTAGGAAACACTCCCATATCTAAAGAACACCAGATAATCTGAGCTAAGACTGGGCCGGTGATCTCGCTACAACCCAAAATCAGGGAGGTAGGGCCAGGGTCTAAACTACAATATGTGGGATGCATCTCATGGACAATCCTCATAGTGTCTACGAGATCCAGCAGGTCAAAGGCACTCCAGAAAACTCCGGGCTCTGCGACAGGACACCGATCAACTGCAACATCCTTAGAATGAGGTTGGAGGCACTCCCTCCTGATGTCTTCAACCTTATTTGCAAAGAATCAAGCGATCTCCTCACAATCAATTTGAGTAAAACTGACGGATCTGCTGACAGGCTGGATTGCACAGTCTGTCAACAGTTCTGAAGAGCTGAGCCGTCGATTCTGTGTGACAGAAATTTCCCTGGACAGGAATTCTCCTTCTTATGGGAAATTGCTGTTTGGTAGAGTTTATAATGCTCTAGCAAAATAAGGTGGTCGGCATCAGTGGTGGTCTTCCTCCAATGACGCTCCAACCTACGCCCCCTCCTCCCCAACCCTCTCAGAGCCCCATCAAACCATGGGGTGGCGGGACGACGCGGAAGGGTGCGAACATGGACTGGCGCAATCTGATCGAGTGCTACCGATATGGCCCTATTATAGGCCACTACCAGCTGCTCAGGATCAGTGCAAGACTCGACCAACGTTGAGAGGTCAATAACCACCATCAGGTCTTCAGGGACCACGTCCCGCAATGGGCGGTACCTGACCAACTCCACAGGGGCTGACCTACCCAGGGGGACCTCAAAATTGAACCCAACTGAGTAGTGATCGGACCAACCGACTGGTTCCACCACCAAATTGGAAGCTTCGATCCCCAGGAGAAAGACCAGGTCAAGAGAGTGACCTCCCTTGTGTGTAGCTGAGGAAACAACCTGTGTAAAGCCCAGAGATGTCATCTCCTGGAGGAAATGTTGACCAAAAAGCGAAGATTCATCGTCGACCCAAGCATTGAAGTCGCCCAGAACCCTCAGTCTGGGTGACTCCAAGGCCATGTCGGCGGCAAAATCTGCTATTTCCTGCAGAAAAAGCTTCTCATCACCTGGTGGATGATAAATGAGGGCGATCCTGCACCCTACACCAGCTACCACAGTACACTCAAATGACCTGGCCTCCTCAACTGGTACACCCATTAGGCCCAATTCGGTCTTGAAACAGACCCGCCCTTCCATGATCCAGTCTCGGTGATTGTATAACCGAGTACCGGTGGGAACAGCGGCCTCTCTAAAAGGGTCGATTCCCATCCAACCAGGTCTCGGTAATGCAAGCCAGATCTGCCCTTGCAACAAAATCTGCAATAAAACCAGTCTTGTTGCAGACAGATCTGGCATTGCATAACAACGCCTGAGTTGGACGAGGTTGGCGAGTTGTCCCAACCACTTGCCCTCCCAAACTGGAGGTGCCCTTGGGTATGGGAACCAGAACAGAGTCACCACGTTCTAGCTGCCATTTCGCCCAGGGTGTCTTCTGGGCCTGACCACCCCTATGGGAAGGCCCACTCACTCCACTGTCACAACCCCCACCCACCCCGACCCCCCGAGCAATCCCCAATGCCCGACAACGATGATAAATATAAGCAGGTGGGGGGTGAAGAGAAGGGGCGGAGGGCATGGAGAGCGGAGGACGAATAGCATAAGACAGGAGGGGCAAGCAGGCACATCTAGCTGCTCAATTTATAAAACAATAACTATAATACAATTACAAAAAACAGCACCAATCCTAAACTACCCGCAAACTTCCTACAACTAAAATTATACAACTACAAATTATAAGAGCAACTAAAATTAAAATGAAACTAAACCAACTCCCTAACACAAAACCTAATTTATTGATTTAACCCACAGGTCCTCTCACAGCCTGGGGGTCAACCAAAAATTAACCAAAAACGATTTTAAATTACTCCCAGGTCCTCTCACTACCTGGTACTTAAAAACAAATTAAACACTCTCACAAAAAATAAACAAATAATAATAATTACATTGAAATAATAAAAAATAGTAAACGAAGGAAATAATTTAGAAGCCACCCTCCGGGAATCTCTCACAATACCGGAAACAGGTGGGATCAAAGATGTTATAAGGCACTCTCACTGCTCATATTATTTCCACTAAACAAACAAAAGAAAAAAAAAAAATACAATTGCAGTCAGCAGAGGTCCTGTCAAGCTATAAATATTTCCAAATACTATATAAACAACAGGATACAAATATCTGATAACCCGCCCAAACATCAGTAGAAGCAGCAAACAATGTAAGTCAGTCTTCAAAATCATGGACTTCATATTCCAACTCCGATTCGAATCACAGAAAGGCCACTAGCAGGCCACAGGTTCCAATCAGCCCAGAAAGTCAGTGGCCCACTACTTCAACTCCAGGAGGAGTCGGCTCCCCAGCTGGCTACCCCAGGAGTCTAGAGGAACGGGAGTAAAGGACAAGCCCTCCAGCCTACCCCACTCCCCACCTCTGTGTGTGACACTGACCCCGAGGTCCCCCAGGAACCCTGCAAGCCCAGCTATTAGAGCCAAGAAATGTCAATCTCAGGAAATAGCGTTCAGTCCACCAAAAATGTCACTAAGACTTCATATCCACTTATCTTAAAAGCTCTTCCACATATACATATCTTCTTATACATAAGCATTACACTCCCACACTCCCCCACAACTACACCTGTGGAAGAAAAAGATTGACACATGTTAACAACTACACTGTACTTTAAAAAACACTTTAAAGCACTGAAGAACTCCGATGAGACCCTTCAATCCTCATCTTGTCTTCTCTTCTTTCTTCATTAGGATCCACCTGAAAGAGAAAAAAGACAAAACACACCCCAAATCTGCAAATCACACAGTACAAAAACAGTAACCCTTACCATCAAAACACTGGAGAATCCCAAAAAATATTTTTTTAGAAAAAAATAGAATAGTACAAAACAGTAGAAAATATCAACATTATGAACAATACATCTTTTTGGGATGAAAGGCCCTAAATGTCCCAACTAGTGACAAATAGTGCCCGAAGGCAAGGTCCATGAAAGAGTGTCTCCTGGGACGGAGCCCAGTGAAGCACAGTTCTTGAAGTACTGTAAATCCCAAAGGGGAGAGTCTTTGTGGATGGTTCAACAGTCTGTAGTCTGCCAGGTGTAGGATGTCTATTGCAATGTCAATAAGGTAAGAAAAGTCTGGACTTACCAGTCCCTTGAAGAATGAAAAATGGAACAGCACCTAGATCTCCAGACAAAGACTCTCCCTGGCAGCATTTTTCGGATACAGCTGGACAGAAATCTTCCAGAAATGAAAGGATGGATGTCTGGAAACTGCTGGGTAGATGTCATCTCTGGCTGACGTCATCTAGCAGATGGAACCTTGGAACAGAAAAGGAACAGCTGGACTGCTGTTATCCGAAATCCCAGGCGATGAATCAGGAAACAGCTGGAGTGATGTCATCTAGGACTGATGTCATCTGGAAGGCACACTGCAAGGCTGATGAATCTGGATGTACCTTTGGATCCTGGAATACCAGACTGGTGGAACAACATGGGTACCATCAATGACTGGATGGCAGCACTGGCTACCACTGCTCTGCTTCCCACTTGGTAGGCATGGGCACATTCACAGGATGATGGTAACATTGAGGGTAGTACCACAATGGGTCAGGTGCAAGAATCATGACCCCGTCTGGACGCTCGTAATTCACATTATGGAAAGTCTCATTTCCTTTATCATTCACAAAACGTACAGTGTCTATGAACAGTGTCCTGACCAACTTCCAAAACTTGAGTTTGTCTCTGACAACTTTGTCTCTGACATATCGAGTTGCACCTGGATGCTAGTTTTTGGCTGCCTCTTCCACTAACCAGGTTCTCCTGTTTTTCTCAATCTCCTCCCATACTCTCCGAGGAAAGGTAGGAAAGGACATTCCATAGATCTCATCTGCCTTCCTATGAACTAGTCTTTCTTCCTTACTACTCTTCATCAGTCTGCGACCCCCAGCCTGGCTTGGAGGCAGCCAGAACTGGTTCTTCCAGTGTCGCATACTCAAAGCTATGTAGAACTTGTCCCTGACCACTCCTTCTGGGGGCAGGACTGTGGAGTCACCGACTTCTTCTTCTGGTTCCTCCAAGGCAAGAGCCCAAGGCTATGGACTAGAACCTTCATCGTAAAGATACATAGCTCCCTCCTCCTCCTCCTCTTTCTCACTTAGGACCCGAGCCCAGGAGTGAGCAGTCATCCTCACTCCCAAGACAATCCACTCTTCACTGGGTGCAGAGGTAGGCACCTCCCAATTTAAGGTTTCTTGAACCTCATCCTCTCCCACAAGGCTAGGGCTACGACCCTCTCTCCATGGATCCACTGATTCTCCTTCTGCACTGTCCATCTGCGACGCAGGTGTGGAGACATCATGAGGACTCTGCTCTGGCAGTACATCTACACCCTCTTCTTTGTGCCACACTCTGCTGGGCCTCCCCCAACAGGTTCAACCTGGTGCTGTGTGCTGCTACTTGCAGGATCTTGAAATTTTGTCCATTTGGGAGCCAAATTAATCTTATGTGCACTAGTTAGACCTTGCTTCTCTAAGCACCCTGAACAGTGAAGAATCATGAAAACGTTCCTTCCAGCCTTGAGGCACATTATGCATACTTTCACAGGGTATCTAGGAATCGCAACATGAGGAGGCAAACTTCCACCGTAGAAACATTTCTCTATTTCTTTCAGCTTGGTAACCACTTCAACTATCATAGCCCGGGCATGATCTGGGTAGCGGAATGATCCCGAAGCTATGACTGTAGAAAAACACACAAACATTCACTGTTATTACTGAGTTCACTCTACTTGGAACAGTCTCACAAAATGGCTCCCTGCTGCTGTGTTTACATCACTACCCCACCTTGTAATGGCGGCAGCAGCACTCCTGGCACATCAACAATCTGCATCTGACTCAAGCCACTGTGCATTTGATTTACTGCATACTGATAAATTTTACTTAAACTGCACAGACTGCACTGTTTTGCTTCCTCAGCACATCTATATGATTTTCTAGGACTCTACTATTGGCTTTCAACCAGTTTTACTTGCTTAAAGTCACTAAAGCCACAGTATTTCTTGAACAGGATTGCCTGTTTGTTGCAGCCTCTCATACAACTCACAGTCTCTCTGTTTGCTCAGAAAATTACGCTGTTGCTGAATCCATAATACATGTTCACAGTCTAATGCTCAGAATTCTTGTTTGGGTTTGATTACTTTACACAGTCCTTCTTTGCAAAAACAATCACACTGTTTACACTCAGATCCAGCTGGCTTTAGAAAAATCACACACAGTTTGAGCTCAGTTTTGCCGAATGGTACTCACTGAATCAGTAGTTGGTTTTTCAATGGAAATTCTTGGCCTACAGCCAATCCTATAAGGCCTCTGGGTTGAAACGGGGCTGGCGATCCTGCCGATTGTCCCTACAAACACCACACTTTCTCCCCAGTTGATCGGAATATGCGCTGAGCCCGATTTAGCACAGAAAAGTCTGTTGTTTTAAGTTTTAGAATGTTTGCAGTCACCACGATGATCCTCCTGGCTAGCCAGCTTGCACACCACTTGCATTCTCCCTCTCGAACACTGCGCAGCACTCTGAAGCTGGCTTGGGGGCGGGACTGACTGCAGTCTCACCAATCACATGACACCATGCAAATGAGCCTGTCTGTTCTCGTGCTCTTCTCCTTCACAGCGATCGCTGAATAGGCAAAATTTAAATTGCAAAACAACTTTTTTTTAACTGTAAATACATGGCGGGAGCACCATTTTGAACCATTTTTCATGGCTATTTCTCTAGCAATTCCCCCAGTTCACAGAGCAAGCATTCTAAACTTTCAGGGCACAATTGTCTCTTTGTTTCCCACAGTTCACAATACTTTTTCCCTGTCACAACTTGAAAATTAAAGCTGGCAAACATTCTGTTTTTGATGCAGGACTAGGGACACACACAATCTGGCTTTACAACTCCTTGGTAAATGTTGGCACATTCACAGCAGTACATGAACAGCAAGCACACAGCGGCACATATGGATGGCACTACTCTGGGCAAATTCCTTATGCGCAAAGCTTCCGATTTTGGACTACCAACTGCCAGACAGACAAAACTCTAGCCACAACCTGAGCAAACATCTCTTGTTTTCCCTGGTGCCTCCATTTTGTAACCCACCCCCACCGGCCCCCCTTGTTCAACTAGCAGGGATGCTCCTCTCACACATGGTGCCAATGAGAGGGATGGGGGTTGTCACTACAGTTCAGTTTACTAGTACATCTGAGCCTGCCATCCTCAGACAGGCAAACCAAGTGTGGCAACTACCTGGCTCACACCTGGGGGGACCATTTACCATGGCCATCAACCTGGGTCCCTGGGAGAAAACGTTTGCTCACAATTATGCTAGGTTTGTACTTCTGGTCAGGGGCGCCCAAGTAAATCCAGACACAGTGGAAGCAATAATAGTACTGTCCAAACCAGGTTGGGATTCTACAGTGTAGCTTTTATTCACATACACAGAAAATAATCACAAAGCGAAGATGGACCCCTACAGGGCTACTTCCACTGGTAATGCAGATTACTGAGGTACAGAGCACACACTCAGTGAACCCTCAGGTTCTGAATGAAACAGGGAACACTCTCTGGTTCTGAAGTACATGGTGAACTCTCTGGTTCTGAATTACACAGCGAACTCTCTGGTTCTGAATTCACAGTGAACTCTCTGGTTCTGAATGGAGATTGGCACACATGACCAGATCTGGTACACTTCCCTTGACTAGGCACCCTCGGCCAGTACTAGGAGACTTTCCCATATTTCATGAGGAATTACTGGTGGCACCCTCAACCACCAAAGAGCACATACAGGCTCACAAAAAATCTAACCCACGTCTGGGTAAACTATTTTCTTCAGGCACTGGTCAAATGCACTGAATGAAAACAAAGGTGCCCAAACTGAACCTGGAGAGGTAAACCAGTTGCTCCAGATGGCGGATCTCCCACCTTTTGCTTCCAAATTTATACTTGGCCACTCATCTGGTTAATAACACCCTTCACAGAAAACTTGTAGATGCTATCTTGAAATGTCTTTCACATTTAACATACTACTTTACACACCTCTGAGGTGTCATGAAGTTAAAAGTTCTGTAATTGGCAATGTCTTACACTAGTCCCAAACTTTTGCAGACACTTTTAAATCAGACACAGACTAAAAGTTCTGTACTTGGCAAGTCTCTCTCTGGACCCCATAGCAGGCAGACACTTTTAAACAGAAAACAGTCTAGGTGACAGAGTCCCTTTGTCAGAGAAAACTCACCACAGGAATGCAGGTGCCCCAGGGCTTTTCCACACAAAATGTCTCGGGTACTCACAGAGCAGTTCAAACTCAGGCAGCTTCAACACAGTCCAGGCTGGACCAGGGGATTGCCCCTGAATCCTGGAATCCCCCCCATTCCCTCCAGGGATGATTCACTGGAAAACCCTCTTGGAACAGTTTCCACCACTTCACTCTCTGTCTTCTATGTTCTTCTTCTAGGGTGAGAACAAACTACCCAAACTACAGAGGTAGCTCTCTGTCAGAGCTAAAAACTGAGGAGCTGCCTACTGCAGCCTACTCTTGGCACTCCACTCTGCAGACTACTACACTCTAACTCAACATTCTACAGCTAATTCCCTGCAGCTAGCATTTCAATGTGGCTTATTCTGCTGTGAAAATTCTAAAGTGACATCATCCTCCAGCTCAGCTGAGACTGAAACTAGAGAATGACAGTGTGAAATCCATTTAACTGGCATTTCACTAGTTGCCTCTCTCTGCCTGTCACTGATTCTAAGTGGGATTCTAGTAACCCCTGGGAACAAGGGGGTTACACTAATGTGAAAAAATATTCATGATAGGAAAACGCTGTTAGGAAACTGGGGATATCAACTATTGTAGAGCCGTAGTCTCTCTCTTAAAAAGGAATAAATGGTCATGCTTACAGTTAAGAAAGGGAATACAATGCCAGCCTATGGCCACAACCACAGATAGCAATACACAAAAAAGATAATAAGACTTTTTTGGAACTTGTAGCCTTCAGTTCAAAAAATTTGGAAAGAAATAGTATGGCATTTATTGTCAGCAAATGCTGGGAACACGTTTTCAGAGACAAATATAGAATATGTAGTGATATGGTTTGGAAGACAGCAATAGTAAATGGTCAGAAAGAATTTGGGGAGGATGTTGCAGCCACCTTGGACAGCAAAATTAATATGGCCATACATGAACAAGAGGATTTAGCAACAATCAGGTCACAAAAAAATAATGAAGCACCAGGCTAAGATGACATGTCAGCTCAAGTATTTTTCTCTGCCCCAAAGGTTTGGGAACAAACCAACTTTGTATAGCCTATTCTTGATGTATATAGAACCTATAGGTGTGCAGCCTTGGTGTCATTGTCAAGCCTACACTATTGTTGCTACTGTCATTGTTTGCTGCTATACTGCACTGTTTCTCTGTACAACTTGTAATGCTTCATTGTACCCTGGGTCGACCCTGAAAAAGGGACTGTAATTGTCTCAGTGGTCTTACCCGGTTACCAAAACTCAAATAAATAAATAGATAAATAATATATTTGTGTCACACTGACATTACTGGTTGACTGGTCACAAGGGATAATAGCGCCTATATTTAAGAGAGATGATCCAAATGAACCACTGAATTATATATCCATAACATTGCTTTGCATATTGTAGGTCTAACAATTTTTACTAGTATAATGTTCTCAAGGTTGAAGGCATGGGAAGAGAACAACAATATATTATCAAAAATTAAATGTGGCTTTAGGAAGGGTAAGGGAACTACTGATAACATATTTGTTTTAAATTATATTATAAACAAATATGTTGCCAGAAAAAAGCAAAACTTATTCTAAGCATTTCTAGGTATTCACAGTACTTTTGATAACCTGAATATGGAAATTCTATGGGGAATGCTGCAAGAATTAAAACTTGAAGGGCCCAGCTTTAAAATACCCCAACTAATTCATTCCAACAGTTCGGCTTTGACCACTCAAGGTCTTCCTCAGGGGGGTGTCCCTGTAAGGGGTGGTGCCCCTTCTTTTATTCTAATTGATCACATGTCATGAACATTCCTTCATGTAGAAAGTCATTACTATGGTAACAATACACAAATCAATTTAAAAATAAATCAAAAGGAATTAACTGAAAAGGTTTTTTATAACTGTACCATAGGTACAACACATATATCTTAAAAAGACAAGAGACAAGCAGATTTTTGGTTAGGTTATCTAGTCTTAGTCATATGTTAATTGACAAAATAGATTTAGAACTCTAGCACAAAGGTATTTAATCCTTAAAGTTTGTGATCAAAATTGTACTATTTATTCTCTAGAAATAAATGATAAAGTTCCTAGATAGCAAGCTTATGAGGTGCTAGTCTACCTTGATTCAGCTTTAAATTATAAGACCTGTTACAAATAATCATTTCACTAGAATTCTGATAATATTTAAAGTAAACATACTGTAAGTGTAAAGTATACCAGGAAAGAATCCGGCTGCTCAAATTTACTGTCACAAAATGAACTTTTAGGCTAAGTTCCATTTATCAAAAGTATTTATTGAATAAATATATTTAAAATGTAGCTGCAAATTGCTCCCCTACCACCAACGTTTCACATCCTGTCCGATGCTTTATCAAGGTGTGGCTTAAGCACTGACATCATCCCATTGTATACATATACAGTAATCACATGACTATTTAAATCTACCAGTCATTTCAGTTCCTCACACAAGGCTATTACAACTAACACAAGTGAACTCATCAGAGCTCAGCCTCAGTCTGCACACATCACAGCACTTAAAAAACATTGTGTCTAAAACTATTTATAATAATATGCAAAACACACATATGTATTATAATTCTATACATTAGATACAGATGCAGAACACTAATTTAATCTTATACACTCTAAGGTAACCACCTACTGTATATTGCATTCATTTTCACTAAAGTTAATAACTGCAAAAAACACAGGTATTCTAATACACTCCATGATATTATCTTCCGTTTTTGTTTTAGAAAAGGTACTAGACTGAAATTTTCATTCAGTCCCTCACTAGAGTTAGCTCTTAGCATGTACTGCCATTTTCCTTCATTTTTGAGAAGCTTGTTATCCCAATCACCCCCTTGGGCCTATAGTGACCCTTTCCAGCCCTTGGAACTTAAACTGATGGTGAGAACCTCTCAGTATCACATGCATGGTTAATGCATTTTTTTGTGTCTCCCTTCCTAATGCATGCCAAGTGTTCTGCTATCCTATTTTTGAAACTCCTCTTGGTTTTCCCTACATAGAAACTTTTACATATTTCACAACTTGCAACATAAACAACATAAGTGGTGTTACGGTCAATAAAGTCTCTCAGTACGTAATCCTTTTTGGTAGCTGGATGTTGAAACACATTTCCAGTAAAGATTTTTGAACAAAAAACACAGTTACCACAAGTATAAGTCCCACTAGGTAAAGGGTTTCTAGTAGCTGTCTTAGTCTCCTTATACAGGCTGTGGATTACTTTATCTCCAATATTTTGCACACGTCTGTATATGATCCTTGGGGGGTGTTGGTTACTTCTACCAATTTCTGTTCTGCTTTTAGTACATGCCAGTTCTTTCATAGTATATTTTTCAGCTCATAACTCTGTGGGGTAGAATCACACACAAAATTGAGTGTCTGTGAATTCCTAAGGGTGGACTCTAGTAGGGCCTAGCAAAAGAGGAGCAGCAGTAGGCAGGAGGGAGGAGAAAATGCATAGTAATGCAAACAGGGTAGGGAACATGTTTGCTATACTAGTGACACGTGGGGAAGAGGATGCAGGAGGACATTGCATGAGGGATAGTACTCACGAAGAGGAGGGAGTGAGGGGAATTACTAGTGGAGAGATTGAGCATGGTGTGGCGGGGGAGGGATAATACTCAGAGAGGTGAGGAGGGAGAGGAGGTGGCAGTCAAACAGGAGGAGGGAGGGAAGACACTGGGGCAAATGGTAAAAGCACCGCCTTGAGTGGCCCTGGGAATGAGAACCTGGGTGGGGGGGTGGTGACAAGCACAAGGAAAGAGGAGGGGGTGTGCTGGTGTTGGGGAACTCCATATTCATGGGGATCAGATGGGGCAGTAAGAGGGAGAGGCACAGTCGGATATGGGTGGAGTCCATATCGGGATTAAAGGCAGACAAGGCAGGACAGGCAATCATAAGGTGTGCAAGGAGGGGTAGGAGGAAACCACACATTGTGGTACATGTGGGGACAAATGACCTAGTGGGGGAGATGGTGGAGGTAACCAGGGAGAGATTTGAGGAAGTGGGAAGTTTGTGCAAGGAGATTGAGAAGTCTTTGGCCTTCTTGGAGGTGCTCCCAGTGCCTTGCACAAGCACAGTAAGAAAGAGAATTGGGGAGTTGAATGCATGGTTGGTAGAATGGTGTCAAACTAAGGGGTACGGGGTCATGGGTGACTGGGGCAGTACCTGGGACAATAATCTGTTTGCAAGGGATAGGCTGCATCTGAGCAGGGAGAGGAAGGAGGTATTAAAGCAAAGACTGGGGAGGTATATTGTGACAAAGGTGGATTTATACTGGGGGGGTGGCAAGTGGACAGCAGGTAGGCAGGGATCCGATCGAGTGGAGTCACAGCCTACCCCCCCCAGACTACCAGGGAAGGACTCGGGGCAGCTGAAAAGGGAGGGAGTAGAAGGGAGGAGATGGAGGGCAATGAAGGGAAGGGGGCAGGATGGAGGGTGATCTCGCTGAATGTGAGAAGCTTAGGCAACAAATCAGCTGAGCTACAGGCACTCCTGGTAGTGTAGAGGGTGGATATTGCAGCTGTCATGGAAACATGGACAACTGAGCACCGGAACTGGGATCTCGCAATCCCACAGTACAAATTATACAGGAAGGACCATAAGGGGGGGTGGGGTGGCAGTCTATGTGAGGGATGGGATCAAATGCACAAGGGACGAGGGGGAGGAAAGGAAAACAGAGGCAATCTGGCTGCAGCTCTTAGACTCAAGGAGTAGGAAACTGAGGTTTCGGATGGTATACAGGCCACCGTCCCAGTCTGAGGAGCTTGACAGGGAATTAGCGGTACAAATCAGAAAGGTATGTAGAAAAGGGAAGGTGGTCATCATGGCAGATTTAAACTTGCCGGGGACTGACTGGAGCATTCCGGTCACCTCCAGTGCTAGGGAGTAAGTGCTCCTGGACGCGATCGAGGAGGTTCTCCTAACGCAGTTGGTCAGTGTACCTACTAGGCTAAAGAACACTTTAGATCTGGTATTGTCAAATGGGGAGTCAGTAAGGGAAATAAGGGTGGAGGACCCACTAGCCAACAACAATCATCAAACAGTGTGGTTTAATATCATGATGTGCAGGGAACCAGAGAAATCAGTAACCTGGGTGGTAAACTTCAGGGGGGCGGACTTTGGTAGGATGAGGGATGTACTGAAAGGAAAACTGGAGGGCATAAGCAGAAGATGGATGCGGAGTAGAAATGGGATATTATTAAACAGGGGATTACAGAGGCAATGGAAGCCTGCACCAAGACACAGAGTAAGAGTAGCAGAGCAAGGAAACCATGCTGGATGAACAGTGAGATAGTGGAGGTCATGAAGGTAAAACAAGAGGTGCACCAGAGGTATAGTAGGATGGGGAAGGAAGGGGACAGGGAGAAGTATGCAAGATGGTCCAGGAAGGTGACCAGAAAAGTGAGAGAAGCCAAGGCCCAGAGACAGCTGAGATTAGTGCAGGGAATTAATGGGGGAGAAAGACTTTTTCAGATACATCAGGGAGAAAAGGAAGTGCAAGGAGACAATAGTGAGGATAAAAAGGGTGGGGAGTGGATGGAAAAGGGGGAGGAACAGGCAGAAGCACAGAATGAATGCTTTTGCTCAGTGTTCACGGAAGAAAAGGAGTGACCGCTACCACCATGGGCTGGGAGGGTGGGGACGGGGAAGAGGAGGTGACAGATGGAATAATTGAGGGAGGCAGAGTCCTAGAGGGACTGAGGGTACTGAGGGTAGACAAGGCACCAGGGCCAGATGGTATCCATCCCAGGGTGCTGAAGGAGATGGCAGAAGTGTTGGCAGAGCCTCTGGCAGATCTGTACAGCACCTCACTGGAGTTGGGATGTGTGCCACTGGACTGGAGGATGGCACATGTAGTGCCGTTACACAAGAACGGACCAAGGGACAAACTAGGTAATTATCATCCAGTAAGTCTCACCTCCATAGTGTGCAAACTCATGGAAATGATACTAAAGGAAAGACTGGTGTCGTACCTGGAGGACAATGGTATCCAGGATATGAGGCAGCATGGATTCATTATGGGGAAGTCTTGTCAAACCAGCCTGATACAATATTATGACTGGGTGACAGGTGAGCAGGATAAGGGTCATGAGGTGGATGTTCTTTACTTGGACTTCAGCAAGGCCTTCGATTCAGTGCCTCATGTGCGGCTTGGGGGGAAGCTAACTGGTGTAGGGGCAGGGGCAAAAATGACAGACTGGATTACAAGCTGGCTGAGTGGGAGGCTGCAATGGGTGGTGGTGGGAGGGGAGCTCTCAACTCCAAAGCTGGTGATGAGGAGGGTGACACAGGGCTCTGGGCTGGGACCAGTATTATTTGGGCTTTACATATCAGATATCATGCATGGGGTGGTGAGCAAGGTAAGTCTGTTCACAGATGACACCAAAATGGAAGCAGTGGTGGATGGAGGGGAGGGATGGAAGCAGCTGCAGGGGGACCTAAGCAAGCTGGAGGAGTGGTCAGAGAGGTGGCAGCTGGGGTTCAATGCAAAGAAGTGTAAACTTATGCACTTCGGGGTGAAGAACCCAAGGAGAGAATACTGGTTGGGGGGGTTAAGCTGAGGATCAATGAGGAGGAGGAGAAGAAGGACCTAGGGGTAATGGTAACAGGGACCATGAACAACACTTCCCGGTGCAAGAAAGCAGCTGCAAAAGCGAACAAAATGCTGGGGTGCATAGCGAAGGTTTTTTGGTCCAGGCGAAGAGAGGTGATCTTGCCCCTCTACAGATCACTGGTAAGGCCGCACTTGGATTATTGTGTGCAGTTTTGGAGGCTATACCTGAAGCATGATATCAGGCTACTGGAGGGGGTGCAGAGGATGGCAATGAAGATGATATTTGGAATGGTGGGGAGAGACTATGAGAGCAGGCTGGGAGACCTGAATATGTACACCCCAGAGGACAGAAGGGACGGGGGACATGAGAGAGACATTCAAGTATCTGTGAGGAATGAATAAGGATGGGGCAGATGGGGTCTTTAAGCTAATGAGGGGGAGGGACACCAGGGGGCATGGGCTAAGAACAGAGGGGGGGACAATTTAGGAGAGAAATGAGGAAACACTATTTCAAGGAGAGCGTGGTAGCAAAATGGAACGCACTACCAGAATGGGTGGTGTCATGTAAATCTGTGAACAGCTTTAAAAGGGCATGGGACTGGGAACAGGAGAGAGTGAGGGCCGGCAGTGGGATGACAAAGGGGAGGGGGTAGAGCAGCTGCAAACTAGGAGTGCTAACTGCACACTCTAGCAAACTTAGATAGACCGGGTGGTCTGTTTCTGCTGGCACATTCGTATGTTCGTATTTTGTGTCAACACATTCTCTCTTGGAATAATATCCACTTATTTTTCTGCCTTTTCTAAACATTCATTGTTATATCCCCTTATTTTAAAATGTTCTTTCCACCCTTCCACATTTTTTCTGTATTCATCATTTTCACTTGTATTTTGCTTTAGGCGCATCAACTGCCCTTTTGGTATACTATTTACAAGTGGTCTCGGGTGGAAGCTATAATACTTCAATAAAGCATTCCTATCTGTTGTCTTCCTAAAAGATTGGTTTCTACCTTACCTGTATCATCTTTTTGCAGCATCAAATCTAAAAAGCTAATTTTAAAATTATCTCTTACCATTGTGATTCCAAATAAGTTATCAATTCTGGCAATTCTCTTCTGCCCCCACCCAAATTATCAGGAAGTCATCGATAAACCTTCTATACAGCTTAATTTTACCATGGAAAGGATTTTTTTCACATAATACATTTTCAGTTTTCCATTTTGCCAAATAAATGTTGCCATAGCTGGGGGTGAATGCCGCCCCCATTGCCATCCCCATCACCTGCAAGTAAAACTGCTGATCTAACATGAACACATTAAACCTTAATACTTTTTCTGTTATTGTCAATAAAAAATCAATAAAATTGTTAGAATACTTTGATTTTTCATACAGAGTGTTCCCCAATGCTGTTAGGCCCCCCTCATTTGGTATATTTCTATACAACGATTTTATATCTAGAGTGAACCAGATATCTGTTTGTTCCATATGGACACCATTTAATATATTCAGTAGATGAGTTGTGTCCTTCAAGTATGCTGGTCCCATCTCCAGGTACTTCCTAATGTGCTGGTCAATAAACTGAGCCAAAGGCTCAGTTAACGGACCTATACTAGAAACAATGGGACGTGCAGGTGGGTTAAATAGATTTTTGTGAATCTTTGGCAGGCCGTACAAGACTGCTCTAATGGGGTGTGGAACAATCAAAAATTCATATGTTTGTTTTGTTCTAAGCCCCTCCATGAAACAATCATACAAATAAACATCAATTTCCTTCTTAAATTCATTTGTCAAATCTTTAGTCAGTTTTTTATAAAAACGCACATCCGACAGTTGTCTTAGCATTTCTGTTTTATACTTACCTTTGCTCATTATGACAGTCGCTCCCCCTTTATCTGCTTTCTTGATTTCAATTTCGTCGTTCTCTGCCAGTCTCTGAATAGCCATCTTTTCCTCTCTAGTACAGTTGAAAACCTTGGATGATTTACTATCAAGTAGTTGTTGTATCTCATTTTCACATAATTTCTAGAAGGTGGGCTACTACTGGATTTCTTGGGGGTATGTATGTAGACAGCTTCCTTAGTGTCGTGACTGTATCTTGGGGACTAGTACTGCTATTGCTTGTAATGGGCTGGTCGGATCCCGAGAATTTAATTTTCTGATCAAGCTTTCTAGTGAAACTATGCAAGTCCACCACAGTCCGAAATTAATTAAAAGTGTTAGTTGGGGCAAAGTTTAAACCTTTTTGTAGTATCTGTCTTTCAACATCCAATAATTCATAATTTGAAATATTGATAAGCAGATTGTTTACGTCTGATATGTTCTCCAGCTCTGTTCCTTCCAGCCTCCTCTCTGGTCGTTGTAGCCACGCTGGCCTCCTCTGCCACTCCTTCCCCCTCATTCCTCATATCATTCATCTCTGAATCTCAGGATTATTGGACTCTGTCACACTGGCTGCTGTAGAATCTCTGGAAGATGTTGTGCCACAGTATTCTCCTCTAGTCTGTTGCTTTGTTTCACTCCTATAGGGTTCCTCATCTCCACATTGCATCCTCCTCTGGGACAATTGGCAACCGCTGGCTCCTGTTGATGAGTTGATGGTTAATTTGGGAAGGGGATGGGGGACAATCTCCCCCCAGGATCCTAAAAAATGACTCTCTGTTTCAAAATTAGGAGTGTCAGAATCGGAGCCACTAGTGTAAACATCATTCTGTGCTCTATGTGGTGTTTTCAAAATAGACCTTGGCTGTTCATTGTTACTACTACCTTTGCCCCAATAAAATATATGTCCCTCCAGGTAGTCTCTCCAATACCTCTCAAATTTCTGTTCCTTAGTTCTTCTAACTCAATTGTCTGTATTCTTAATTGTTCTATCCAGACACTGTCTATATTCCTCATATTCCACATGGAAGGCAAACTGTCTGATCTGCGTTTCTTTTTGGATAATTATTTCTTTAATCGATTTCTCTTGTCGCTCTGCATCATCTAAATTAATCTTAATGTAACCCACACTAGAGTCCAAATTATGTGTTTGTCAGGTCTTTAGAAACACAGCTTGGTCTGTCCCAAATGTTGGCTGTAGCACTATTCAGAGCCCTCTCAGTGCTCTGTGTACTTCCTGTAGGCTGTTAGGGTAACCCTTTGCCAATATAAGTGGCGTGCTTTTAGCACTGCTCTTTCTAGTTGAACGAATGCCTCCTTGAGGTTCCCTGGCTCTCTTTGTATTTCTGCATTTCTATTATCATTCACTTCCACTCTTTCATTGACTCTATTATTTAGAATCAGGTTTACATCTCCTTCTTTAAAGAATAAATTCTCCACAAAGCTTATCGGTAGTTGTTGTGGAGTTATATCTGCTGTGGTTGGCTGGCTATCTCTAAATATCTGGGGAACTCTACTACTCACATTTACTTGGTTATCTGTACCAGAAGCCATATTTCTGGTGAAAGACAGTCAGTGTTCCAGTGCCTGCTATTAAAAAGTAGTATAAATTAGAACACAGAAGCGGCCACCATGGAATGAATTTGGAGCTCAGAATTATTATGCAAGAATACCAGGAAAGGATCCGGTTGCCCAAATATACTGTCACAAAACAAACTTTTAGGCCAAGTTCCATTTATCAAAAATATTTATTGAATACATATATTAAAAAAGTAGCAGCAAATTGCTTCCCTACCACCAACATTTCATAGAAACATAGAAACAAAGAATTTGACGACAGATAAGGACCGCTTGGCCCACCTAGTCTGCCAATTTCCCTACGTAACGGATAAGCTGCAGATCCTAGTTAACCAACAGCCTACTTCCTCCTACCCCTCACTAGAATTGCCTTATGTCTGTCCCATGCATTCTTGAATTCCCCCACTGTTTTTGACTCTATGACCTCTTCAGGAAGGCTGTTCCTTGTATCCACAACCCTCTCTGTAAAGAAATACTTCCTCACATTACCTCTGAGCCGTCCCCTCTCTATCTTCAAATTGTGCCCCCTTGTTTTTGCACATCTCTTTTTCTAAAAGATGCTACCTCATGGACTTTGTTGATTCCCTTGAGGTATTTGAAAGTTTCTATCATGTCCCCACTCTCCCTCCTTTCCTCAAGGCTATACATCTTTAGTTCCTTTAGACTTTCTTCATATGTCTTCTGATGCAGACCCTGCATCATTTTGGTTGCCCTCCTCTGGACAGTCTCCACCCTGTCTATGTCTTTGCGGAGATGGAGTCTCCAGAACTGTACACAGTACTCCAGATTTGGTCTTACCAACTGTCTGTACAGAGGGCCAACAACTTCCTGTTTTCTACTGGTGATGCCTCTCCCTATGCATCCCAGTATCCCCCCAGCCCTTCTTACTGCCTTCTCACATTGCTGGCCCACCTTTAGGTCCAATGCTTTATCAAGATGTGGCTTAAGCACTGACATCATCCCTTTATATACATATAAATTAATCACATGACTATTTAAATCCACCAGTCATTTCAATTCCTCACACAAGGCTATTACAGCTAACACAAGTGAACAAAAATAGGATAGCAGAATACTTGGCCATGCATTAGGAAAGGAGACACAAAAAATCCATTAGCCATGCATGTGATACTGAGAGGATCTAGCCATCAGTTTAAGTTCCAAGAGCTCGAAAGGGTCACTATAGGCCCGGGAGGATTGGGATAATAAGCTTTTACAAAATGAAAGCAAATGGCAGTACATGCTAAGAGCTAACTCTAATGAGGGACGGAATGAAAATGTCAGTCTACTGCCTTTTCTAAAACAAAAAAGATAGATTATATCATGGAGTGTATTACAATACTTGTGCTTTTTGCAGTTATTAACTTTAGTGAAAATGAGTGCAATATAGGTGGTTACCTTGGAGTGTATAAGATTAATTTAGTGTTCTGCATCTGTATCTAATGTATAGAATTATAATATATATGTGTGTTTTTTATATTATTGTAAATAATTTTAGACACAATGGTCCAGATATTCAAAGGGTTTATGCATGCGCAACAGGGTTCTTGCATCACAAGTCCAAAATCGCCATTTCTGCGATATTCAGCAGGAGGCAGTTACACCACTGGCAACAGGTTGCGCAAGAGAGCAATGCAAATGAATGCATGCTCAACAGGAGGGAGGATCCATATAACCTGCATGACCCGATATTCAGTCGGGTTGCGCCAGAAGTTGGCCATCGCAACCAACCTCTTCCATTAGCTTGAGCCAAAAAAAAAGGCTTAAGTTGAGGGCCACCACAGGTGAGCTGCTGCATTGCAGGCGCAACACAGCAGCTGCCATCCCTGGCTGGCCCCAACTCGGTCCCTGTGCCCCCACCAGCCCGATCGTGGGCAGTACAGGTACATGAACCCCCCACACATCTCCCACAGCCCGATCGCGGGCAGAACAAATACATGTCCCCCCATACACACACATCTCCCACAGCCCGATCGCGGAACCTGTATAGACCCACCCCAGTGCCGATCGCGGGCAGAGACCTGTATGAACCCCCAGTGCCCGATGTCGTGGGCAGAATGTAACCCTCCCCCAACCCAAATAACTCCTGGTGGTCAGTGGACAGTAAAGCCCGATCATGGGCAGAATGTCACAACACAACCCCCAAACATCTCCTGGTGTCTGTGTCCCCCACCCACCCACGAAGCCCTCCACCCCATCGCCGCGGCGAGCGACAGCATCCGCCGCCTGCGCCCGCCGCCCTTCGACTGCTGTCGGTAGGGCTGACAGTCAGTCGGCGGGCGGCGGGCGGCAGGCGGTGGATGCTGTCGCCCGCCGCCGCGGGGGAAGGGGTGGAGGGGCTTCGTGGTGGGTGGGGGACACTAGACACCAGGGAGATGTTTGGGGGTTGTGCTGTGACATTCTGCCCGCGATCAGGCTTTACGGTCCACTGGACCACCAGGGAGTTATTCGGTTGGGGGAGGTTACATCTGCCCGCGACCGGCACTGGGGGGTCTATACAGGTTCTGCCCGCGATCGGGCTGTGGAGATGTGTGGGGGTGTCATGTAACTGTGATGCCCGCAATCTGGTTGCATTAGCGTGCCGGTCCTCGATGGCTGCTGCCTGGCAGGGTGGCCAGGAGCAAGTCCTCGGGGATCGGCGCACCTACATGCAAATGGCATGCAAATGGGGCCATAAATAGATGCAAATGGCCCCCCCTGCGCCTTGCATAAATTATGGCCCCATTTGCATGTCACCTTTTGAATATCGGAAATTTGCGCATGGCGCAATGGTACTTGCGCCACCGCAAGTTTAATGCTCAACTCTGGCAACTTGCGGTAGCGCAAGTTCCACTGCGCCATGCGCAAGTGCTGTGGCTCGGGGGTGATATTCAAAGGAGTTGCTCAACAGCGCAACTCCTTTGAATATCACCCCGGCCACACCCCTGCGCAACTATTTTGAGCAGCGCAGGGGCTTGCGCCTCAGACTGGCGCAGTTTGAATATCTGGGCCAATGTTTTTAAGTGCTGTGATGTGTACTGACCGAGGCTGAGCACTGATGAGTTCACTTGTGTTAGTTGTAATGGCCTTGTGTGAGGAATTGAAATGACTGGTAGATTTAAATAGTCATGTGATTAATTTATATGTATATAAAGGGATGATGTCAGTGCTTAAGCCACACCTTGACAAAGCACCGGACAGGATGTGAAATGTTGGTGGTAGGGGAGCAATTTGCTGCTACTTTTTAAATATATTTACTCAATAAATGCTTTTGATAAATGGAACTTAGCCTAAAAGTTCATTTTGTGACAGTATATTTGGGCAGCCGGATCCTTTCCTGGTATTCTTGGACAATAATTCTGAGCTCCACATTTGTTCCACAGTGGCTGCTTCTGTGTTCTAATTTATAAGTCTAAAGTGCCTACTTTTCACTTTTTGCACAAAATTAAATGTATTCTCATGTCTACAGCTTAATAGCTGGGGTTACATAGAACTGGAGAAAGATTTGAAGAAAAGGAAGTGTTGGCAGAGAAGATATCTTATAGAATATTAATAATATTTATACATGATAAACACAAGGGGCCAGATATTCAAACTGCACTATTTTGTGGAGCAAGCCCTTGTGCTGCACAAAATAGTTGCACAGGGGTGTGGCGAGAGTGATATTCAAAGGAGTTGCGCCCTTGAGCAACTCCTTTGAATATCACACCCAGCCACAGCCACTGTGCATGGCACAGTTGAACTTGTGCCACCGCAAGTGGACAGAGTGGAGTATTCAACTTGCGGTGGCGCAAGTACCATTGCACCATGTGCAAAATCCCAATATTCAAAAGGTGACATGCAAATGGGGCCATAATTCATGCAAGGCAGGGGGGCCATTTGCATCTGATTATGGTCCCATTTGCATGCCATTAGCATGGAGGTGCGCCGATCCCCGAGGACTTGCGCCTAGCACCCTGCCAGGCAGCAGTCAGGGACCGATGCCCCCTACAGCCCGATCGCCGGCAGAAGAGTGTAAAATCACCACCACCACCACCCACTGGCCCGATCGCGGGCATAGCTTAAATCCCCCCCCACCAGCCCGATCGCGGGCAGCAGTATCTCTCCCAACACATCCCTGGTGGTTCAGTGGACGATAATCCCGATCGCGGGATGTAATAATTAAACACAACCCTCCTCGAACATAGCCCTGGTGCCTAGGTGTCCCCCACCCCACCCACCCACGAAGCCCACCACCCCGCCTCCCGGCAGCCGGCGGGCGGCATCATCCCACCCACCTGCCACCCCGCCACTGATCGTCCAGTTGTAGCTATGCCCATGGCAGAGCAAGAGCCAATGGTCGAAGTCTATATGTCAGACAAGACAAACTAGACGCAGAATGAATACATTCATTCACAAAACTGGACTGTCTTGTACGGTATGGGCTACACGCCCATTGGCTCTGCTCTGCAATTGTGGGCGGCAGCCTCACTGGGCAGTCAGTCAGTGGGCGCAGGTGGTGGATGCTGCCACCGCCGCCGCCGGTGGAGCGGGTGGTGGGGCTTCATGGTGGTGGAGTGGGGGACACTAGGCACCAGGGCTATGTTCAGGGGTTGTTTAATTATTACATCCCGTGATCGGGATTATCAGTCCACTGACCACCAGGGCTGTGTTCGGGGTGTTTAATTATTACATCCCCGATCGGGATTATTGGTCCACTGGACCACCAGGGCTATGTTGGGGTGTTAATTACTTCAGCCCGCGATTGGGCTTGATTGGGCTTATTGGTCCACTGGACCACCAGGATGTGTTGGGGAGATACATTGCTGCCGCGATTGGGCTGGTGGGGATTTAAGCCATGCCCGTGATTGGGCTGGTGGGGAGGTTTAAGCTATGCCCGCATCGGGCCAGTGGGGGTGGCGGGGGATTTTACATTTTTGCCAGTGATTGGGCTGCAGGGGGGCAGGAGTGGGTTGGGGGCCAGCCACAGGTGGCAGCTGCTGTGTTGCACCCTGCAATGCAGCAGCTCACCCATGGGTGGACCTCAACTGAGCCTTTTTTGGCTCAAAGTTGTGCAGGCGGTTAGTTGGCGCCAGATAACCTGCACAGCCCGCTGAATATCGGCTGCAGTTTATGCATGGTTCCTCCCTCCAGTTCAGCATGCATTCATTTGCATTGCACTGTTGCTCAGCATGTTTTCTGTGGCACAACTGCCTCCTGCTGAATATCGCAGAATGGAGCAAGTTCAGACTTGCGCAGGCGCAACTCTATTGCGCATGGCACAACCCTTTTGAATATCTGGCCCAAGGAGTCTATCACCAAGTGAGTAGAGCAAGATATAAAACTAAATGTAGGCTGCCCCCTAAGTTTAAGAAAAGTGTATAGGGGAATGGGGGTATGTTGCTTTTAAAAAGAAAATTAATTCTACCCTATACGGGCTCCTTGTATATAGATGGATAGCAACAAATATAGATTAAGTGGCTATTATACTGACAGAAAAAACAATTCAGAAAAGCATTAAGAAAGGTAATAATTAAAAGTGAGTTAAATCAGTTCAGATCATTTCAAATTTAAATTCATTGCAATCTAGTAGGTCAGTTATTAAATTATTATCCTGTTAAACTGTTATATAGAAACAAAGGTCCCTGTACAGCTAGAGTCAAGTAATCTAGAAAATTCTATAAATTCTAGAAATATCCAGAATACCAGTTTCAGTCATCTTTAGATAAGGTCTCAGATCTAATTCTTCATTCATGTCAATCGGGTTCAAGGCTCGTAAGTAGTAGTCCACCTACTCTCCTTCTTTCTCAGGAGATTCAACTGGTCACCTCATGGGTGATGGGGAATCTGTTTAAGAGCCTTGAATTTCAAGCATGTAGGGTTTGATCTGAGTGCTATGGTAAAGTGTGCCCCTATAGGATTTTTGACATTTTGTTTACAATTGCCCTTATGTGTTCCTGTAATCTAATTTTAAAAATTCTTGTTCTCATACCCACATATTGCAGTCCACATAGGCACCACACAACATAAATAACGAAATTACTTCTACACATCAGGAACTGTTTTACAACCACTTTTCTATCATGTTCTAAGGGATGTATATAGATGTTCCCAGTATCTACACATTTACGTACATTGCAGTGTCCACAACAATGGAACCCTAAAGGTCTCGTTGGTAGCCAATTTTGATTGGCTGTTGTGGTTCTTGTGAAATGACTACTGGTCAAAATATCTCCCAGATTTTTTTTTTCTGAACGTTACATGGGTTTTCCCCCCAATCACTGGTTCCAAGTCCTTATCACTAAGTAGTAATGCCCAGTACTTATGGATAACTTCCCCTAAAGCACCTGTCACTGGACTCTACTCTATGCTAAAAGTACAGGGTATTTCTGTATCAGTTTTGTTTTTTGGAGTAAGTAGAGTCTCTCTAGTCTGGTTTCTGGCCTTAATCAAAGCATTTTGTAAAGATTCCCTATCATAGCCATGACTGATTAATCTTTTAGTCAGTTCTGCTGCCTGTAATTCAAAGGTTTCCCCTTCAGAACAGTTCCTATGTAACCTCAAATATTGGGTATATGGTATAGAATTTACTAGTTTTCTAGGATGGTAACTTGGAAAATGTAAAATGCTATTAGCAGCATTACTCTTCCTATAGCCCTTACTCACAATCCTGGAATTGATTTCTCCTTGCAGTGTAACATCCAAAAGTCTATCTCTGTTTTTGAAAATGTATATGTGAACTGGAGATTGAAATCATTTAAGTTAAAAACTCCATAAATTCTGTAAATTCAAGTTCAGTGCCTTTCCATACACAATATATTGTCAATGAAATGAATCCAGCAAATGATTTTGTCAAAAATCTACTGGTATTAACATTGTAAATATACTGTGACTCCTACTCCCATGTAGATTTAGCAATGAGGGGCAAAGGCTGCCCCATCACTGTTCTACATCATTGAAGGTAGTATTCTTTGTCAAAGACAAAAACTTTTATTGAGGGAAAATTCCAAACCTTCAATATGAAGGGAGTGGTATGGATGTCTATCCCTGTGAAGCCTGTTGCAGTGGTGCTAAGCCTTTAGTGTGTGGGATACACATATAGAGACTAGCACCATCAGTTGTCACCCATTTGTATCCTTTCTCCCATTCAAAATTATGTGATTTATTCAGTACATCCATAGTATCATGGACATACTGTATGATGGTGGTTGGGAAACACAGGGTTGAAGATAATGATCCAGAAATAGATTTAAATTCTGGGTTAGTGGCCCAACCCCCAAGATGAGAGGGCATCCTGGGGGTTTGTTTAAATCCTTGTGGACCTTGAACAAAATGCAAAAGGTAGACACCACAGGAAATTCAACCTTCAAAAAAGCTGCTTCCTCTGCAGTGATAAACTCGGTGTCTTGCCCATGATCCACAAGGTTAAACAACTCCTACTGAACAATTCTTACAGGGTTAGTTGTCAATTTTTCATAACTCTGTGTGTTATTCAAAAGGACTTTCTCTTGATTAATATAAAAATCTTCAGACATTAAAACAATGTTACCCCCTTTATCCGGATTTGATCACAATACCTGGTAAATCCTATAGCTGTGTCAGGGCTAGTATAATCTTCTCAAGGTTGAAGGCATGGGAAGAGAACAACAATATATTATCTGAAATTAAATGTGGCGTTAGGAAGGGTAAGGGAACTACTGATAACATATTTTTTTTAATTATATTATAAACAAATATGTTGCCAGAAAAAAGCAAAACATATTCTAAGCATTTCTAGGTATTCACAGCACTTTTGATAACCTGAATATGGAAATTCTAAGGTGAATGCTGCAAGAATTAAAGCTTGAAGGACCCAGCTTAAAAATACTCCAACTAATTCATTCCAACAACTTGGCCTATGTCAGAGTAGGTATAGATGTCAGGTTGTCCTCAGGCATTGACATTCAAAAAGGGGTTAAACAGGGCTGCATGTTATCCCCATTATTTACATGGACTCGCTAATAAGAGGTTTAGAGACAATATATATATTTGCTCCAACAGCTGGAAACATTTTAATACAATTACTCTGCCATGCAGATGATATTGTTCTGCTTTCCCAGACCCTGATTGGTCTAAAATGGGCTTTTAACTTCACAGTACAGCACTTACAAAATATAGACTTAACAGTAAATGCAGACAAATCAAAACTGATGGCATTTGCCAAACACAAAATAAGAGAGGGCTAGAAGTTTGACAATATGTATTTTGAATTGGCTACCATATGCAGATATCTAGGAGTTCTACTGGAAAACCATAGCAGATGGGACCCGCGATAGTGGAAATAAAGAAAAAGGCTTTGCAGTTTATGAAGGCTGTGAATAGATTTTAAATTTGCAGGAACTCACCTCAGCAATGAAAAAACATATGAGGCCAAGGCCAATGGCCAAATTTTATATAGCAATGAAGTTTGGGGTCTTTTAATCACTCAATCAATCAAAATCTTTATTTATCCAGGTGGGCACCATTGAGAAAGGCTCATTTGCAAGGTGGACCTGGTCATGAATACATCAAAGTACAGTACAGAAGCAGGTACACAAAAAGCAATAATATACAAGGAAGAAAAAGTATATACAATGTATATAGTACAGTACAAGGTTGAAATAGATAAAAAAAAACAGCATTATTTTACAATTGAAGAAGTCAGCAGATGTACAATCAACCATAGGCATACAGGCCCAGATATTCAAACTGCGCTCAAAAATAGCGCAACAGCAGGAGCAAGCACAAACCCATTGCGCAAATGCAACAGGTGTGATATTCAAACATGGAGCAGAGCAAATTGCGCAAGCAACCAACGTCTCAATATCGCACATACTGCGCCATGGCGCAACCAGGTAGGAGAGGCTGAGCTAAAATGCCGCCTATGGCGCAACCATGGAAGCTCAGCTGAGCAGTGCAGAGCTGCCATAGCTAAGCACGCCCCCAGAGCAATGGAACTGCACATCCGCGGTGTGGCTGGGGCCCACCGGCCAGCCATGCCACACATGGGCACCGGAACTCACTGCAGAACCCACACCACACTGGCACACCCCAAGCACAGCATCACTGGGGTGGGACGGATGATCCACATGCCCATGGGGACAAGCCAACTAAAGCATAGCAGAGCCAGATACCCCAGCACAACCACTGGCAGGCAGAGGTGCCACACCCAGGGGGTTGACAACCACAGTGCACATCAGTCCCCCCTGTACGCACAGCACAGCGTGCACCATGCCCCCAAGACACCGCTCATGTGCAGTGACAGGCACTGCAGGAAACACCATGCACCCCCTGTGCCACACGTCAACCCCATGCTGCAGAGAAGCAGACCACCCAGACCCACCCTGTGCACCCAGCAGTTGGTGGCAGCAGATGGCGAGAGCAACAGAAAGGCAATGCTATGCTGGTGATACCTCCCCATGGACACACACACACACACACACACACACACACATACCCAGGACCATAGTAGCCCAGATGGCATGTACACCCTGCAACGGAGCACCCAGAGCCAGTTGCAAAGCAGACACCAACACAGCAGTTGTACCAAAATAGAAATCTATATTGAAACAAAAGAGTGAACAATACAGTAAAAACTATGTACAATTTGGGGGACGGTAAAAGGCAGGGTGTTCAAGGGAGGGAATAAAACTTGAGAGGAAGGCAGGGTGAAAGGGATGAGTGAAGGGCAACTGAAAGGTGGGCTACGGCCCAGCAGGCTTCTGCTCCTCCCTTGCCGTCTCTCCTCCTATGTCGGGCGCCGCCGTTCCCCTGGCGCTGTAGGGCTTGCAAGACCTCCTGGTTCTCGACCACAACCTGGGTCAGGCGCCGCACATCACGCCGCCATGCGCCTGGCTACCCAAGGGCCTAGGAAAATGGGAACACAGTCAATGGCTGAGACTGACCACAACCCTGAACACCACCCAACCTGCAACCCATCTAACCCAATGTGCAGCACATGTGATGGCATGCACCCACCCACAGTGAACATGCACAAGGCCATCACAAACAGGCGGCACCAGCCATGCGCACCACTCCCACACACACTGCCCACATCAATCACAGTACAAACTAGGCTGTCGCGTGATGTTGCAACGCAGTGCGATGCCAGTTACACAGCTATGTGCCCAGTGCATGCCTGGACCACCTGTGATGCATACACAGACGTGTCGTGATGCTGCACTGTGATGCAGGTCACCGTGTCACGCCTACATACATGGATACATAGACAGTGTCGGCAGATAAGGGCCTATGGGACACCAGTCTGGCCATTTGGCCTTGTACGATCACTCTCTTGTCCTATAAGTCCGTTCCCCTCACCCTGACCTCCAGAAGTCCCTCATGGTGAACCCACATACAGATATCCTGTGACCAAGTCAGCCCCACCACATCCTCTTGCAGGGTGTTCCACTCGTCCACCACCCATTATGTGAAGAAACACTTTCGCATGTTCCTCTTAAACGAGCCCCCTCCAACTGCATCCCATGCCCTCTAGTCCTGGAACATCCTTTACGCTGACAAATATTGTTTCCTGCACTCTGTTCCCCCCTGTACAATACTTGTATGTCCCCATCATATCCCCACACCCTCCTCCCCTCCAGGGAGTACATGTTCAGTTCCGTCAACCTGTCTGCATAGGACTTGTGATGCAATCCATGCACCATCCATGTCGCCCTCCTGTGAACGCTCTCCACCCAGTCCCTGTCCGTACGCAGGTATGTTTTCCGGAACTGTACACTCTACTCCAGTGTGGGGAGTCACTAGTGTTTCGTCTAGTGGAACTATGACCTCCCATTTGGTTGTGTCCATCATGGTTGGTGGTCCTGCCCCCCCAGCATGCAATAGCATCCATGACGTAATGATACTCACACTCCTCCAGCAGCTCGGTCTGCCGCTGCTGCTGCTGCTGTTGCTGCTGCTGATGCTGCTGCTGCTGTGGCCCAATGGCCTGTGGCACTGGGGCCCTGGCATGGCCCACATCAGCCTCGTCCGGCGCCCTCACCATCCGGCCTGTGGGAGACATATGGTGAGACAAACATCAGTGTGACTCAAAAGCAGAGTGCCCCCTGCCCCAGTAAGACTGCCTGCCCACACAGCCATAACCATCCATCGCACAGCTGCACACACTGACACACCGATGCACAGCCACCCAGGCACACACACACCCCTACAGAGGATATGGGTGAATAGATGGGTACACTCACGTGGCCTAGGCACCAGGCCGCCTGTCAGCGAGGAACGCCAGCGTAACAGTTCCGGGTCCTCCGGGCGGAGATCACTGTACCGTGCCGGGCACTGCCCGCAGACCGCCCCGCCTGTGACCCCACCAGGTCAGTGGCTACTTGCTGCCACACATGGGTCCTAGGTCCGTGAGGGGGCCTCACCATACAGTCCCTCATAGTGGGGCTCCACTAGGGCCACCAGGTTGGCCACTTCAACTGCGCTCCAGGACACCGCCCTCCTCCGAGCCATGGCCCCAACTTTACAGCAGGCAATATGGCGCCCCGCTGCGCTGTGACCCCACGTGGAGTTGTTGCGCAATAGACCAGCACAGGCTCCAATCGCGCTGTTCGCACAGCGCCATCACTTTACATGGCGCTGTAACCAGACAGCGCAATAGGGACGTACACATGGCATGCCCACAGCGCCAGGGGTCAGAGGGCATACACAAGGTCACGGCAATGGCGCAAAGGCTACGCACAGGCGCCTTGGGATGTATAGGCATCCTCTTGCGACTGCTAAGCAGAGCACCAGTGCCACAGTGGACTATCGCGCAGAAGTGCCACAGCGCCATATAGTGCCCAGTGCTGTAGCGCCACTGGCACAATGGTGGCCATGGCCAGAATCGCCTATCGCCCCAGCAGGTCTGCAGCGCGATCGACGCCTGCGTAACCTGTCTGGGCATGCGCAATGCAGTGTAGCACACAGCCACAAACATACGCCATCGGCTCAGCCGGACCTTCCCTATTGCGCTAAGCGCAAATACGCGATATTCAGCCGACATATGCAAATCAGTCGATCAGCCATGCAAAGGCGCAGTGGCGCGATTAGCATGTCATTAAAGTTGCGCCACACCTCATTTGCATGTGTGCGCTATAAAATGCGACACTGGGTTGTGGTGCCAGATTTGGTTGTTGCAGCTGAGAGGTGAGTTACATGCTGTGTGATGCTCAGGACAATGCTCATGGGCAGGGGTGCTGGAGGATGTCACAGGTTGAGGGGCTGAGCATGATGAGGGCACTTAGAAAGGGGCAGAGGGCACCCTTTCCATCAGTATCTGCCATGCGGCGAGGAAAGTGGGGGGGGCTTCTTCCCCCCCCGGCCTGCAGCTATGCTCATGGGGAAATGCTGTGGACTGCACAGTGACAGGTGTCCACTTCCACCCATACAGATCAGCATGACTGATGAGAACCAGGCCGAGGGTGTGGACGGCGGGCGTAGGAGGAGGCCGAACTTCACCACAGCAGAGACCAAGGCCCTCTTCCAGGCCTACCTGGAGGATGAGCCGCTTTTGAGTGGGCGGAGGGCACCTCAGCAGCATGCAGCTGCATGGGAGGGTAGCTCTGGCCGTCCAACCTGCGGAAGCCACCAGCGCCCGTGCAGGAGTGTTGCAAGAAGATGGGGACTGACCGCAGGAGGCTGAAGGAGAAGGTGGCAGCCTTCAGGGTGGCACGTGCTGCCACTGGTGGGGGACCACCAGTGGTGTTGCAGCTGACCCCGACCGAGGAGACACTGGTCGCCATGCAGCCGAGTGCCATTGCGGGTGTTCCTGGTGGAGGATTCCAGACAGGTGGAAGCCCATCACTGCACGGTATGTCATGGTGATGTTGTGGGGGCGGCTGTTGTTCACATGCACTCACATGTACTCTTTTTCTGTTTCAGATCCTGTTCGTCTGCAGGAGACGGTGGTGGTGGGTGCTGACAGTGACGCAGACCTGCTGGACCAGGAGGAGGGACCTTCCACCTCCGCCAGCAGCCTGCACGCACTGCAGCAGCAGGCCGGCTGGGCTGACAACTCCGCCGGCAGTGATACGGGTGCAGGGGGTGCACAGCCTGTGTCACAGCAGTCTGGCATGCAGGTGTGCCAGCATGCTGTGCCTATGGCAGTGCACGCACCGCACTATTGATGATGGCAGGCCTGCAATGGCCAGTGAGAGGTGTGTGTCCCACGAGGGACACATGGCAGGCCAGCACGTGCCCCTGGGCCGTCCAGCTCCACACCTGTGTACCAGCATGCTGGCACAGTCACAGGCTGGGCCTGTCAGCACCGGTGGGGCAGCATCGGTGGCTGAGCAGGTGTCTGGCACTGTTGACAGCACAGGGGTGGAACAGGTGGACCTGGGGGCTCAGCAGTGAGGGCGGCAGCAGCAGTTGCACACCAGGCCTGGGGACAGCGCAGGCAGTGGCACTTGTCCACCGCCCTTAGATCAGCCCATACCTGGTCCTGGCAACAGCGCCACCTCAAGGGGTGCTGTGCACCAGGACCATCCACACCCTGGGGTCTCACGATGCCATTGGGGCACAGTACCCTTTGGACGCAGACACCGCCTGCTGCAGGAGTCGGTACAGCTGCAGGGTGGGTTGCAAGGTCCATGGAGGCACTGACTGTGTCCGTGAGCGCATAGCAGGAGTGTGCTCGGACCGGGCCGGATGGTCCATATGCGGACGGATGTGACCGCTGCCATCGACAGGCTGACCCAGGCAGTGGTCTCTGTGGTGACCGCATTGACCACACTGTCTGGTGACCCTGTACCACGCACCGCACACAGTGCGCACTCCACTCCCCGTTCCCAGCGTCATGCGACACCAGGCCTGTCGACGCCGGGTTCTGCTGTGGGCATCCCGAGCACCCCTGGTGCAAGTTTGTTTGGCGGGATGCAGACCCCTGTGCAGGCAAGGTCACAGTCACGCACTGGGACCCCTGGTGGTGCACTAGCGCCACCCGATGTGGCCTCGCAGCCTGCCAGTGCTGCTGGGCCCGCGGCGGGCCGCCCATGCATCCGTGGTGGCGTGGGACAGTGCTCCCTGACTGAGCTGTCTCCCAATGCAGGCCCTGTCTGGTGCTGCCCTGTGTGTGCAATGTGTCATGGTGGGCAGTGCACTGCTGGGTGCTCTGCTCACCAAACTGACACACGGACCACCTGCACACTCTCCCAACTGCTGTCCACAGGTGCGTGTGGATGATGATGCCTGCATTGCACTGTACACCAAGGTGCAAGGTTGCCCAGGTCCTGACACACGTACGTGGACAGTCCAGGTGGTGAGGGTGGTTGGTGGTGCTGTGTGATAGCGTGTAATTTCCGCAGTGCTGTGCTGCTGCCCCTGTATGCTGCCTGGTGTGTGTGTGTGTGTTCATTTGAGTGCTCACCCCTCTCTGATGATGTGTTGGTATGCCTAGACCCTTCAACCCTGACCTTCATGCACGGTGTGTTCCCTGTGTGCCTGTGGTTTGGCGATAGACAGTGTTGCCTGCACATGTCCCCTTGACTTACCTGTGTTGGGCGTAGTGCTCTTCTGCAATGGTGTCCCGGTGCAGCTGGGCCTGCCGGTCAGTCGGGGGTCCCTCCGTCCTAGGGGGGGCGGCTCATCACCCATATCACCGGCGCCACTGGCGTCCCCATCGCTGTCCCCCTCTTGGACCTGTACGGCTATCCCATGGTCTTTGGCCATGTTGTGCAGGATGCAACAGGCCAGGAATATCCCACAGGCCTTTTGGGGGCTGTACTGTAGGGCTCCGCCGGAGGTGTCCAGGCATCGGAAGCATGCCTTGAGTATCCCGACACCCGCCTATGATGTTCCGTGTTGCGGCATGTGCCTATTGAAACCGTCTGCGCTGGGGTCGGGGCGCGGTATGGTGTGAGCAGCCAGGGACGGAGTGGGTATCCACAGTCACCTGTGTGGAGATAGTGGAGATCAGTGTTAGGTCAGGTCCATGTTGCCCATATCCTTGTGTGCCACTACCATGGCACCTGTGTCATTCCCACCCTTGCACAGAGTTTGCATTCCATACATGTGTACTCACCCACTAGATGACCCGTGGGGATGTTCCCACTCGAATCGATGGCACAGTGCAGATTGGTGCCATATGAAGGCATCATGTGCTCCGCCAGGTGTGTGGCACAGACATTGATGATGCGCCCAGTGGCATCACACACCACCTGGCAGTTGACACTCGAAAGCCCTTTCGGTTCCAATACACTTGCTCCGTCGGGGCCAGGTGGAGTGCGAATGGCCACATGGGTGCAGTCTATGGCACCTAGCACGCCAGGCATTTGTGCTACCCTGTGGAACTCCTGCATGTTTGCTGTACGCTCTGCCGCGGTGCTGGGGAAATGGATGTACTCCGCAGCATGAGGCAGCAGTGCGCTGAGGAATTGGGTGAGGATGCATGACGTGGCCGACTGCGTAATGCCTGTGGTGTCCCCTGTCGGCCTCTGGAAGGTGCCCGTGGTGAGCAGGCACATGCAGGCTGTCACCTTGGTCTCCACGGACAGAGCATGACTCCGTCGTGAGGGTGCCTGCATCACATCACTGCACAGCTCACTGAGCTGTCTCAGTATTGCCCTGTTCAGGTGGTACCGGGCCACGATCTCGACATCGCTGTACAACTCGTAGCTGATGCGGGCACGATACCGCCTGTCGGGGGCATACCGCCGACGGGCCCTTCCACGGCCACGCCCCCTGCAGCATGCTGTCTCACCCCTCATTACAGCCTCCATGTGGAAGCTGACACTGTCCATCTCCCTGGCTTCTGCCCTCCCCAGCTGCTGTTCCTGTGTTACCCCACTGCCCCCACTGCTGCTTCCACTGCACCGGCACCCCCACTGGCCTCTCTGTCCTCCAGGACCCACTGTCCCTCTCTGTCCTTCCTGCTCCTGTCTATGTCTCTCTCTCTGTCTCTCTCCGGTTTGCGGCCTGCTAGAGTTCTTGCGCCGCTCCCTTGAGCCTTTTTATTTTGGCTCACATCCGGTACAGCGCATCCTCCGGCTGAGCCACTCTTGCGCATTGCGCAAGTGTTCAAATATCGCATTGCGCACTTTATGCATGGACCCGCCCCCTTCGGTTGCGCATGCCTTCATTTCCATTGCGCTGTGGCTCAGCGTGTTTTCCGTGGCGCAACTGGCCCCTTCTCAATATCGCAGAATGGCGCATTTTTGGAGTTGCGCACGCGCAACCCTGTTGCGCGATGGCGCAACCCTTTTGAATATCTGGGCCACAGGGATTATAAGCAGAGATCTTTTGAGTGAGGCAGCCAGCAACTACACATGTAGGGAAAGAGACCATGTATGGGTGGTAGGTTAGAGAGGTGAAGAAGAGGAGGATATATTACCGATGACTGGGGAAAATTGAGCTAAAACCACAGAAAGTGACAATGGCTGTCGGTATTTGTTTATTATGATAATGACGGAGGAGGGGTAGATAATTGGGACACTACTATGGATGGGGTGGGACTTTAGCCAGGCTGGAGTGGACAGGAAAGGTGGGTGCAGCAAGAAGAGTTAATAGGGAAAGAGTGAGAGCCAGGGTAGAAACATGGCGAGCATCAGGATGGAAAGGGGAGTTGTGGAATTAGTGGGCTAGCAGTAAGCAAAATATTTGCAAGGTGCTTTCATGTAGCGATCATAGAGCTTTGAAGATATTCAGGCTAACAGAGCAGCTCAGCTTCAAGTTCCTTTGTAAACCGCTCCACAATGTGGGTAAAGAGAAGCTTAGAGCAGCTTTGCTAAACGAGTTTTGACCCTTGGAACTTGGAGGGCAATTAGGGAATAGCTCCTTAGAGCGTAGGTGCCTAACACACTCCGGGGAATACAATCTGAGACATATGAAGGGAGCTTGTTGGTCACCACTCTGAAGGCCCATAGGGCGGCATTTCTTTTCCTTCTATAGTTAAGGGAAGTCCAGCTTAACGATGAGTACAGGGAGCAGTGGTGTGTGGAAACTGGAAGGCCAGTAATGAACTTGTTAGTTCTGTGGTAGAGGGTGTCCAACTTAGCCAGGGCAGAGGCAGTGCAGTGGCTGTAGAGCAGGTCTGCGTAATCTATTAAAGATAGGAAGGTAGCTTGAACCAGTTGAATCTGCATCCTTTGTGAGCAGATGGTTAATTCTGTAGAATAGTCCTAATGTTTGCCTTAGTTTCTTCTGTTTTCTTCGAGATGGTCGGCAGAAAGTTTATATCAAGCCAAATTCCTAGATATTTGAATTTAGCTACATACTCTAGTGTTTCTCCAAGAACAGTGGTAATTTAGGATAGCCCCCAGCAGGAATTGCTGCATGCAAGGAGGGGAGAAGAGCATGGCTTTTGTCTTTTCGCATTGAGCAAAGCTTTTGTTTATGAGCTGGTATTGTAGAAGGTTACATTCAGCTTGGAGGTCTTCACAGGCTGCTTCCGGTGTGGGATGACTCAAGTATAGTACAGTGTCATCCACAAATAAGTGGATGTTGGCTTTTTTGATGGGGTCATTGATGTTAATGTAGACTGCAAAGAGGAGGGGACCAAGGATAGAGCCTTGGGGCACGCCCCTCAGCATAGGTTTTAATGGAGAAACATCACCTTCAGCTTTAACCTGATGTTTCCATTCTCCGAGGTAGTCTGCAAACCAACACATAGATTTACGGTCCAGGCCTAAGGTGCTTAGGGAAGAAAGAAGCAGGCTGTGATCGATTGTGTTGAATGTCTTACTAAGATCCATGAAAACATGCTTCTTGTTGTCAAGGTCTAGGAGCCAATCATTGGTCACCTTAGCTAGAGCTGGTATGGTGCTGTGCTTTGCTCCGAATCAAGAGTGAACCAGGTTTAATAGGCTTCTGGATTCTAAGTATACCCCATAGCTTTTGAGTAAAAACATGGAAATTATGAGTCTAGAAGTACAAAATAATTTTTAAAGAAGTATTCCAGTACTTCCATATGACACTTCAGCAGCTTTAATTGCAGTAGACATTAATGTATAGTCACTGAAATGTAAAATGTTCACTAGAGCAGTTAGATGGTAGAGAAAACTGACAGATCCTGGAACCACCAGAATATTAAAGGCCATCTGGGAAGAAACCGTGTATACAAAATAAATATGGTTAGTTACAAAAACTGAATTATGAGCTAACGAGACTGGGTCTCCCCAGTATTTGGGACCCATTTACCTTACAGAATCAAGAGCAACATATTCAAGAGGCAGAACGAAGAACTAGAAATAGTCTTTTCCAATCTATGTATGCTAAATTGATAGCTATACCAGCATTATCCCTGTATAAAGAAAATAGGATGTACAGGAAAAATGAATTCTATCTACTTTATTGTGAAAAAGAAAAACACAGGGTAGTCCTATGCAGATTGAGACTGGGCACATTGGAAAGTGAAGGCACTTTGTACAGAAAAAGGTAAAATTAATAAGGAACTATAAACTGCCAGTGCAACTCTAAAGTGAGTCTAATTATACAGCATGTTCTGCTAGAATACTCTGTTAAGTATGGAAAGTGAAAATAGTTAAATCCATTAGGGTTTATACAGACCTATACAGAAAGAGCTGTAGATCAAGTATGGTCTGCAATAATAATGTAGGTAGAGAAAATGGGCAGACTGGTGGGATAAATTGTCCTCATCTGCTGTCAAAATGTTTCTATGTTTCAGACATACATTAGAATTTAACAAATTAGTTGAATTACTTACTGTTCTCTGACTTCAAATCAACTATTTTTGCAGTGGGAAACTTTGCTTATTATGCTTTCTAAATGTTTATGATTTGTAATTAACCCTGCTAATGTGACTCCAGTGACAGGAAAAACTGCTTCTGTATTAGTTGAAGATTTTATTGTATATTTTAGTGGTAGCTATGTGAAAGGTAATATGGTAAGTGTGATAATGTCTTCTTTTTATTGTCTATTTACACTGTATGTTATAACTCATTGGTTAATACTTATGCTTTTTTAACAAAAATAATCTTGAAATTTGAGCAAGTTCAGGTTAATTACACCTACACAACATTTTGTCATGAGTGTCATGTGGAAAAAGTAAGCAAAAAAAAACTAAAGCCTCCCGGGAGGACTCCCTCTGCTCGGCTTATGCTGGGTGATTCATGCTACACTGGTGACAGTTAGAGATGGGCAAAGTGGCCCCAATTCACTCAGCGAAGTGGAACGCGGAGTGAAAGTGAATTTGCGAATTAACTCGCAACGCGCAGCTTAAGTACTTCATGATGGTAAATACTTAAGTCCATTGAAAACAATGACTTATACACATTACTCCGCCCTTCCCAAAACCACTACTCCACCAATTCTTAAGATGAAGTACAATGAATGCACTGTACTTTGCCTCACTTCGCCATGTTTTTAAACTCCAAAGGCGAATTTTGCAGTGATTCATGGGATTTCAGGTCACATGGGCTCTGGATTGTTCTGCACAGCCTCAGTTCAGGGTAGTGTGGTAGGAAGCTGTAGGAGACAGTGTGCTGAGAGATCTCTGTGATTCAAACCTTCTAAAAGCTGTTGAAAAAGCCTTTTTGAGTAATTTTTTTTGGCTCAAACTTAGTTCATCGATTGTAGGAAACCCTCCTGTGCTTATGTCATCAAGCGTCTATTGTGTGTGGATTTTGAATGTTAATGTACAATACTGGGTCTGTACTGTAGTGTAGTGTAGGAGACAGTGAAAGTGTGCTGGGGGGTGTATCTGACTGTGGTGTAGGTAGATTAACTTGGAGAGAAAGACAGTTCTTTCATTTTTGGTGATATTTTTCTTGTATAATAACTGTGTTAATGTACACACAGTAATATTTTCAATAATCTTGCCTTTTTTTGCTGATTGTTGTGGAGCAGCAGTGTATAATTTTAGTTTGTTTAAAATACTTGGTTATATTACTGAAGTTTTCAATTTGCTATGCATTACTTAGTGTGTTTGTGAGTATGAATGTGACGCGTGTCATCAAATCAGACACCTTTCATTGTGCCACATAGTAATTTCAGCAATGTGAACCTGCTATCCACTGCAGCTGTGTGATTTCTGTACTTCTTTGTGGTATCTTTACTGGCACTGGTACTAGTACTAGTGACTGTTACTGCAGCAGTGCAGTACACTGCCCCCCCCCCCGGCCGCAGCTCGCCCCAACCGGCAAAGGTGTTCTTTTCCAGATTTGAATTTCTGATGGTGAGCACTGCTTAGGTGTTGTGCCTTTGCATCTGCATCTCTTCAGTGTGCAGTGCAATCTTAATCTGTCTGTGCGTTTGCATCTCTTTAGGGCCCAATCTCCATCCGTAATTTAAGTCACAAAGTTGTTTCTTTGGCTTCCCTTCAGAATACTGGACTGGTGTGGTGCATAATTCTGCATAAGCATTGCACACATTAATATGCATTTTTAAGTCAGGACAATCATCACGTTCACGAGTCACTCGTGAATGATACAAATCACATAGTTCATCATCACGGTCACAAATGCAGTCACAAATCACGATTCACAATCACTTCACGAATCACAACATTCATTTTTTTACTAGTTACTTGGATGTATTGTAAGCCTGTTTTGTAGTATCTCTCCAGGTTTCACCACCCCATCATTGTACTCATTGAAACGTGTTTTTAAGTCTAGGAGTTTTGTTCTACACCTCATTGGAGCCCGGGGAAGTACAGCCATAGGCATTCGCGTTTCTTCATAATCACGGTTACAAATGCAGTAGTCACAAATCACGATTTACGATCACGTCACAATCACATTATTTTTTTACTGGTTACTTGGATGTATTGTAACTTTTGCAAGCCTGCTTTGTAATATCTCTCCATGCTTCACCACCCCACCATTGTACTCACTTATAAGTGTTTTAAGTCAGGGAGTTGGACAGTGTCTGCAGTACATACACAGACTGGAAAGAAGACTGACTGCACACATGCAGTTTAGCACACAGTATACTTGCACTGTTCAGAATACAAAGTGTCACGCATATGGAAGACAACAAAAAAAGGGCATTATTACATACAAGGGTTGGGGATGGTGGAGGAATACATTTTATAACACAGCAAGGAAGGTGTGGGGGGGACATCATAGCATGAGGAAAAAAAAAACTAATGTGGGATCTCATGGTGATCCAGCAGCAGTTCCAGCATGGACATAATTTGCAACTGATGTCCCTCTATGCGATCCAACCGCTGCTTGACAGCACTCACCCTCTCATTGTTCTCCTCGACAGCACTCCAGAGAACTGCCAAGTCAGCCTGCATTACATACAGTTCTCTGGGGTCCAGACGTTCTACAGGCTGACCTGCTGGTGATGGTGGTGGTTTGGGTGCTGGTGGAGCAGCAGGTGCTGTTCTTGCCCTCCTCTTCTTAGGGCCACCGCCATGCACAGCTGCACCATCTGCAACAGAAGGGCCAGCAGGTGCAGATATGGCCCATTCTGTGGCAGCCTGCCACTCCAACTGGTGGTGATTGAGCATATGGGTCAGGGTGCACTGGCCCCCAATCCCCAGGTGAGTCCCCCAGGGGTCATGGTGCACCTCCACCTCACATAGGTGGCACCTGACCACACTGCTGTCCTCCCCTACACAGTCAAAAAACTGCCAAACAATGGAGGTGCGGGGAGGACCAGGCAGCCAGGCACAGGCAGGGGAGGGCCAGACGAACTGGCAGCTGGCTGGTCATGGTGCTCAACAGGGTTGGGATCCATACCTGGGCCCAGGGGCACAGGCACATCCTGCTCCAGAGGACCTGGTGCTGGAGCTGGTACTGGACATGGTGGTGGTTCAACTGCCTCAGAGTCAGGAGGCAGTGCTGGTACTGCTTCCGGGGGGGGGACACTCAGAATTTTCGATCGGTCCAACAGGAACTGGCGGCCATGCTCACAACATATCCTCATGGTACGACACCTACCAGTACCATGCTCTCCCAGAGCTGCCCCCACCCAGACATTCCCTCAGACCCTCACCCTGGTCCATCTCTCCTACTGCGCTCCCTCAGTCTGAGCAATGACTACTCACACTGTCACTCAGTACACACACAGTCACACAGACACAGACAAACAACTAACTACTAATAAAGGTAAGAAAAATACATTTACAGAAAGAACACATTAAGTAAAAAAAGAGTACAGAAAAGACAAAAAAAAGTAGCTTAGTTATAAAAAAGCTGTTGGGTCTATAAATCAAAGTTTATATCTCCTCCTCGCTCTGATCTCCAAGTCTTCTTAGCAGTGACAAAACAACACACTCCCCTCTCTGTCTCCATCTGCACAGGAAAAAGTGACAGTGTCTGCTTGTATGACTCACTTCCTTCCTTTTCCTGCCTGGCTATGGCTACAGAGCAGGGCGAAGTCTATTGAAAACAACAACTTCGCCTCATTTCGCATTGTCATTCCACCATAACATGAAGTGGTAATGACAAGGCGGAGGAGCACTTTGCATTGAGTGGCAGTGTGAAGTGTCCACTTTGCGGACACTTCGCCAGCAGAATTTAAATTCGCTTTATCTCTAGTGTGAACCTGCTATCCACTGCACCTGCATGAATATTTTATACTGCTTTGTGGTATCTCTACTGGTAGTGGATTGTTACTGCTGTGCACTAATCCCACAACTGGCAAAATGTATTCCTTTCCAGATTTGGATTTGTGACTTGTGAGCACTGGTTAGGTGTTGTTGTGCCTTTTCGTATGCATCCCTTCAGTGTGCAGTGCAATCTTAATCTGTTTATGCGTTTGCATGGCACCATTAATTCTGGAAGACTGCATTTCTTGTTATGCTCTCATTTCACTTCGTCAGCACTGGGGAATTTTCTGGACACAAGACAGTAGCATTTTGAGGACGCACACTAATTCTAGTGACTCTGTGTGTGAGTGTGACCTGACCACTGCGCGCATGACTGAGTGCACCATTAATTCTGGGAGGCTTTGCATTTTTTGTTACACTCTCATTTCACTTCATCAGCACTGGGGAGTTTTTTGGACTCAAGACAGTAGCACTTTGGGGATACACATTCATTCTGGTGACAGTGTGGGTGGGAGGCTGCCAATATTGTTGTCACTCTTGCCTTACCTCGTGTGTAAGGCGAAATGACAAAGTGAAGCAATAATAGCAAGGCAAAGTGAGCCTTTCCTATGGGGCACTCCACGTAGCGAAGTGCCAACGCAAAGTAGCCACTTCGCATTCACTTCACCAGCAGAATTTAAATTCGCTGCATCTCTAGTGACAGCCACTCATGTGAGTGCTGCATGGGCAGCATGGGCTTTAGATGGTAATGCCCTGCCCACTTGCTGAGGTTAAAAGGCTGCCAGTTGGCCAGCAAACTTCCTACCAGCTGTTACAATGCTATAAAAGTCCAAATCAAGATTTACCTGCTTAAACTGCTGCTGCTGCTGCTGCTGCTACAAGAAAGGCAGTGCTTTGTTAAGATCATGCATGTTTTTTTAAAGGAAAATAGGGAAGAAGTTTCACATAAATCAGTAAGTAGTGATTTTCATACTTTGGTGGCTCTGTACAGGAAAGACCACTGCCCAAGGACAGTCCTCATCAATGGTGTTTGGAGTCTGCCAGCACACACTGTATGGGTAGTGTACCCATTGGTTACAAAGGTAAAGAATTTCTTAATGCCAATTGGCATGAGTCCTAGTACAACCTTTTTGCACAACAGTGTCAACTGGAAGGACACTCAGTGGTAGAAGGGCAGCCAATGTAGGTTGATGTGCAGATCACAAGTGTGAGCATCACACTTGAGATGAAGCAGAAATTTACAAGCCCAATTAAAAGCCAGGGAGATTTTCTCAAGGCCAACTTTGTTAGCAGCAGAATACATTACCGCACCATAGTCAATAATTGGTACTATTAGGCTCCAGACCAACATCAGTTTAACCTCCTTTGTGAAGTTGTTCTTGTTCTGATAAAGTGAACCAAGCCACTAGTGAATTTTCCCAAACACAGCATCAATATGCACAGAAAATGGTAACAGTGAATCAAGACTAACCTCCAGATATTTAAACACCTTTACATGTTCAATAGGGTCCCCAGAGGATGTTGTGATGCACAAGCTGGGACTGTCCTTGGGTCTGTGCCTACATCTGAACAGCATTGTTTTCGTTTTCTTTGCGTTGATTCTGAATTTTCTTAGCAGAAAGTCAGTTACAGACCTTATTAAAGTTGTGCTGAAGACATTATTCAAGGGTAGATAGATCCTGGTTTCTGAAGAAAATAACTGCTCAAAAAGGGCAGGCAGTTGGCATATTTTACCTGGACTTTAGCAAAGCATTCAACTCAGGAGATCTGTCAAAAACCTAGGGAACCTAGGAGTGTGGAATAGACTGACACAGTTGGTAGGGAACTGGCTTGTGGGAAGAACACAGAATAGTAGGAAATGGGGAGTCCTCGGGAGTGAGAGGGATCACAGGTGGAGCTCTGCAGGGGTCAGTCCTCAGATGAGTACTCCTTAACATCTTTATCAGTGACACAGGGGAGGGCATCAGAGGAAAAGCAGACATCATGCTGCATGGACTGGATAGTGAAGAACACAATGAAAAAGGGCAGACTGGATGGGTTAAGTGGTCCTTATCTGCTGTCAGTTTCTATGTTTCTATGTGTTCAGGAACTGAGAGATGATCTGAAGAGGCTGGAACAAAGGTCAGGGATCCTGGAGCTGAGCTTTAGTGACAAAAAGTGTAAGGTCATGTACATGGGCTGCAGGAAACCTAGGGTAGAATACAGGCTGGGAAGAGTAACGATTGCAAAGATGGATGAAGAACGGGATCTGGGAGCAGTAATTTCTGTCAACCTCAAAACTACTGCACAGTACAACAAAGTTGAAGGGAAGGCACATAGGATGCTGAGTTGTACTGGCAGGATTTAGCAGCAGTAGGGAGAAAAGAGGTTATTTCGCCTCTTTGTATACATTGCAGGTGCAGCCACACCTGGAGTACTGTGTACAATTTTGGAATCCCCACCTAACAAACTGGAATCAGTGCAGAGGAGGATGACTAAGGGCAACAGGTAGGTCATATGAGCAGAAACTGTAGGACCTCAATATATACTCACTGGACGTCAAGAGGGAGAGGAGGAACATGATTTAAATGTTTAGATACATGCAGGGAATACATAAAGTGGACACTAGCAACCTGTTCACCAATAACGAAAATGATAATACAGGGGGCAACAATGGGAAATTGACAGGGGAGAGGGTTAAGAAGGATGTCAGAAAGTACTTTCTGACAGAGCAGGTGGTGGAAAAGTGGAATAGACTGCCCACCGAGGTGGTCAGGGTGAACACAGTGAAGGGATTCAATAGGAATGGGACAGGAAAAGGGACTGGGTAAGTGGAGACAGCAGGACAGGTGAAAGGAAATGTAGGATGTTCATTGGTCTTTCAAACAGGTATTTCCAACAAGCACCAGAAAATCAATGACAAGGTTAGAAACTGTTCAGCCTCTAGTGGCAAGGGTAGAACCTGCAAAAAGTATATGGGTCCCCTAAGAAAACCAAGTTGGTAACACTGACAGGCTTATCTCCTCAGCCTGCACAACAGCAGAGTGGTGCAGACACCATCCGTGCTACAGTGATCACAAGGAAAAACAGATATTTTGATGAATCTCTTGAGTCTTTTGAAGATGATCTACTGGGCTACTGGGCTCGTAAGATGTACATCTCCCCTCACTTGGCATAACCCACTTTAAGATGCATCAGTTACCCCTCCCCCATGAGTGCGCCATTTGAGAGGATGTATAGCACAGTCAGATGTTGTTAAGCCTCACTGAGGCTGGACCCTGAATACATTGAGCAGCTGGTATTCATTAAGCTGAACATACCAGTACTTGATTGCAAATATGACTTGCACGTATAGAACTGGCAGAACTATGTATTGACTGTTGTTCTCCTAATGTTATATATCATATATCTGCAGCCCTTTTCTGTGGTACATTTTATTAGTTGTGTGGCACATCTGTGCTGTTTATTCATTTCATTTAGTTCAAGCATGAGGTGGAAGCTAGAAACATCATGACAAAAAAAGGACTTCTTCTAGGACAAAGAATTCAACTCTCCTTTCAACATCTTAACTGTTATGCATTCTATTCACTTATTTTTATTTATTTATTTATTTGTGTCTAGGATTACAAAGTACCTTTGAGCCAAGGCTCTTTTACAAAGGTTCCACGTCATGCTGGTTACAGGGTAACAGACACTAAAACATAAAACAGTTACAGGTACATGGTTTTAGACAGTAACTTTGCTTGAAAAAATCAGACTGAGCGATGAGTAACTCAAGAAACAATAGGAGGAAGAGGCAAGAAGGGGAGAGGGCTGAGGGTAGGGGAAGGCATAGGTGTAGAGGGTCAGGGTGAGGCAGCCGAGGGGCCTTATCAGGACAGACACAGGGCAAGTGCATTAGAAGTTGCATTGGACGGGTAAGTGCAGGAAGAGAGGGCAGAAACTGACACCTATAAGGTCAGAAGCAGCTTAGGGAATGAAGATGTTATGGGGTGCAATTACAGGTAGAGGTGCCAGTTATGGAGTGGTGGAGCTTTTTTTTTAAATGCTTCAAGCATTGCTGTGGATGAGGTGTCACTAGAGAGCTCATTCAGCCAACTCAGAGCCCTGTATGCAAATGAACTTTGGTCTTGGGACGTGCGGCAGCAGGGGATTTGAAGGATTTGGGGCTTAGAGCTCCTGGTGTTACGGTTGGTGATTTTGGGTTTGAGGAGGGTGCTGACTCCTGGTGGTGCCTTTCCCATCATGATTTTCTTAGCAGTGATGCAGGTTTGGTATTTGGTTCAGTTGTAGCCAGCCTGTTTTGGAGTAGAGGTCGCAGGTGTGGGTGAGACGGTGGGAACTAGTAACGAGTCGGCAGGCTTGATTGAGGGAAGTCGGATCTTGCCTGAGAGATGAGGTTGTGGAAGATCCATAGATAATGAGACTGTAGTCAATGATGCTGATGATGGAGCTCTGCACAGCTATGGACAGAGCTTCTGAGGTTAGATGTTTCCTATGTCAGAATAGTAGGCCCATCCTGGTGTTGGCTACTTTTGCCACGTTATTGATGTGTGGGACATACGAGAGATTACAGTCAAGGGTGAGACCAAGGTATTTGAAGCTATGAACTTGTTCAAGGGTGATTCTTTGCTTGGTTTTAATGGAGAGCTGATATTGTTTGTGTTTGTTTTGGGAGCTGTGGAAGATCATGGTCTTTGTTTTTTTCTGGTTAAGTATAAGTCTGTGTTTTGTGAACCAGTTTTCGACTGCAGAGAAGGCCTGTTGGAGGTTACCTTGTAGATGGACTGGATCATGGTGGGATGCCAGGATGACAGCATCATCCACGAGAGTAGGATCTGTTCAGGGCAGAATTCTGGCAGTGAGTTCAGAAAAGTCTGAAAGGAGGGGCCAAGATTGAGCCCTGTGGGACACCGGACCGGACTGGTCTTTGGTCTGAGAGTGTGCCAGCAATCCTCACTCTTTGGGAGCGGTTGTTCAAGTAGCTTTGAACCAGTTCACTGAGTTAGGTGAGAGCCCGCTAGTCGGAAGCTGGGCAAGTAGGAGATTGTGGTTGATGGTATCAAAGGCTTTAGTTAAGTCGATGAATGTGGACTCAGTAAGATGACTGTTATCGAGTGAGTGATGGATTGCACAGTGAATTCAAGTAGCACCGTGGAGGTGCTACGCACCTTTCTAAAGCCATGTTGCTCCTTGCACAGGATGTTGTGATTGTCTAGGAGTCAGTAAGCTGGTCTGACGCAATCCATTCTAGGGCCTTGGAGGTAGGATGGAAATTGGACGGTAATTCTCAGTAGCTGTTTTGTCACCACTTATGATTGAGTTGTTACCGTGGCAGATTTCCATAAGTCAGGGAACTGGCTGAGGCTGAGGGAGAGGTTATAAATCCTAGCCAGTGGTCGGAGTACTTCTTCAAGTGTGAGTGATAGCAGTTTGAGGTGGCTCTGGAGTTGCAAATGGCTTTGGTAATGTAGCTGCGGACTTGATGCATTTTACTGCTTTAAAGTAGAAGGAGGGTGGCTGGAGGTGGCTGGGGGTAAGGAACCACCTCATCAGAAAAACCTATGGGAGTACAGCACTGAGGTCTGTGAAAGTGTCATTGAATGTATCAGCAATGAGTTTCTGGTCAAGTGTAGTTTCACCATTTATGCTGAGTACTGACGGGGTGATTTAGATTGCTTCCTGTGACTTCTTTAATGTTATTCCAGAAGTCCCTACCATTGCCCCATGAGTTAGTGAGAGCATTATGGAAATAGGTGGTCTTCGTATCCTGGATATATTTGGTGCAGTCATTTCGTGCACGTTTATAGTTAGCAATATCAACTTGTCTCCCTTTAAAACATGAGGATGATGTTACAGTTACTGAAAGCCATAGTGCTGTATATTAAAGTTAATTTCTGGTGTGGTTGGAGTATCAGAACAAAGAATAAGTCTTGCTGATAGAGGACAATTAGTTGTCCTCATAGACTGTTACTTCTCTTACAAATAGGCTGATACTTAGCATGTCATTGTATTCTTCTCCAATTGTGCATAATTCTAAGCATTCCATCAGTCTCTGAATGTTCATTTTACTTGAAAGAAGCATGCCACTGGGCCTGCAGCAGTATTTGAGTGTTCATCCATTAGTCAGAGGCTTATTGTATGCCCTCTGTCCGGCTTCTTATATTAATTTCCTTGAAAGAAGAGTTCCAGTGGGCCTGAAGCCAGTCTCCAAGCATTTAACCACCACTCAGACATCTTATTCTAAACCTTCTGTCAGTCTTTACATCTTCATTCTCCTGAAAGAAGAATGCCACTGGGCCTAAGACCAGCCCATGACTGTTCAATCACTTCTCAGAAGCATTACTCTAAGACCTCCGTCAGTCTCTGAGTATGCATTCTCCTAAAAGAAGCATGTTACTGGGCCAGAAGCCAGTCTCCAAATGTGCAATCTGATTAATTAAGCAAGCTATCTGAGATGTATCAGACAAGAACTACAAATAGTGATGTATGAAATGTTATTAGTGACAGTGCAAATGAATGAACAGCCTCCAGTGAGGGTCCAGAGAGAGTCCAGATGGTAAAGGAGGTCACACCTCACTGATGTACAGTAATCCAGATGCAGGATGAAGCATAGATGCTATTATGTTGATTCAGAGTCAGATAATTTGTAGAAATTGCTCCAGTGATGATGATGATGGTGGTGATGGACTGTTCAACCCTCAGTAATTGCCCTAGCTGAGACCTGGCTTGATCCCTCAATTCCTGATAACAAAGTAAACTTGCCAAACTACTCCACTTTTAGGTCAGATGGAACAGACATGGAGGTGGGGCTGTCCTGCTTGTCCTTTCCTCCATTCCCTGTTCCTTAGTCAAGTTGACACCCTTGGGGGCCAAATTAATTCATTTTTTGTCTCCTTAGATTTGCCTGGGAAGAAATTCCTTGTGAGTTGCTTGTACTGTCCACCAAAATTTAAAGCAAGTAAATGTTTGGGTCTCACAGCCCTAATAAACTGTCTGAAGGATTTTGTTAAGTACATTCTTTTGGGCAACTTTAATGCACGCTGGCAGGGAAGCAGAGGCTTGAAATTAAAACAAACGTTATCTCCATTAGGCCTGCATCAACTTATAAAGGATTTCACTTGAACTAATCCAGTCCGTATGGGACCTACAATACTTGACTTAATCTTTGTTTCTCCTGATGCCCCCTGTTTTGCAATCTGACTGCCTGTGTAACATTTTTATTGACCATTCTATGATATTTCTTCATAAAAATTTTTGACTTAAAAATCTTTCCCTCAAACTATCAAATGTTGGTGTTTTCAGTTAGCAGCTAAAGCCCACCAATTAAGATTTATTCTGTTTAAATAACTCCCCCCCCCCATTTGATTTGGTCTAGACACACCATATATGTATTATAAAAGAAGACTACTCTATTTTATTGTTGTGAAGTATACTTACTTATACTTTTGTGAGGTGTATATGAAAATGAAAAATTAATAAAAATAAAATATAAAAAAAAATGTCAGTGTTTTTGAAATTTTAATCCTGAGACTTTTATTAGTGACCTAAACAATTCACCAGTCCCAGACAACTTATTTTAAAGCAAACCTGGCCACCTCAAGGAACAATCCTAATTCCAGTTCTGAAGGCCTTACCTACGTAAGGATATAGACAGGGTGGAGACAGTTCAGAGGAGGGCAACAAAGATGGTACAGGGTTTGCATTACAAGTCCTACAATGACAGGCTGAAGGACTTGAGTATGTACTCTCTGGAGGAGAGGAGGGAGAGGGGGGATATGATAAAGACATACAAGTTGTTCATGGGGAGGAACAAGGTACAGGAAAACACTATTTTTTAGATCAAGAAATGTTCCAGGACTAGGGGTCATGGGATGAAATTGGAGGGAGGGAGGTTCAGAAGTAACATGAGGAAGGATTTCTTCACAGAAAGGGTGGTGAACAAGTGGAACGCCCTGCCAGAGGAGGTGGTGTGGACCAAAATGATTACAGGATTCAAGAATGCATGGGATAGGCATCGGGGATCCTAGCTGTTGGGGTAAGGGGACAACCCAGTTCAAGAGAAGTTTGAAGAGGCAAAATTACATGTGTAATTGGGCAGTCTAGGTGGGCCAAGGTCCTTTCGCCATCAGTATCTATGTATCTGGCTCTGATGTCAGTGATGCATGGAATTTCTTTGTCAAACAGTTTTCAAAGTTTGTGACATGCACTCTCCTTCTGTTGAAAAAAGGGTAAGAGCAAAGCATGTTTCTTGGGTCACCCCATTTATTGTTTCTCAGTTAAAGCATTATGTACTGCTAAATTATATAAAAAGGCAAAAAGATATATATAATTTTATATGTAATGGAATGGACCTAAATGTACATAGTTTGATGAATTCGTTCCATGTGAGATGTATGTTGTGTTTTTATGTTTATGCTAAAACTTCAATAAAAAGATGTTGCAAAAAAAAAAAAGCAAAAAAATTGAATACATGAGAACCTTGGAATTTGTTTTGTAAATTCTGGAACCATTGCATGTCTCTTATCCACCAATCCAAGGCATCTTATTTTAAAGCAAACTTGAATGCCTCCAGGAACAATCTTAATAAATACTGGCATTTAATAGATCCAGTTTGAGGGCTTCAGAATCTCCATCCCCTAGTTTCTTAATGGTGGAATTGCCTCCTAGGTAAAAGATGGTACAGTATTTGCAAGTTTTTAACTCTTTTTTTCACTGATGCCCCATTGATTTTGCTGTCTAAAGCAGGGTTGGATTTTCCTTTTCTTTAACCAGGCCTCTTGAAGAATGTTCTTTTTACAGGCCTAGTTACTACTTCAGGAAGACTGAATGTGTGGAAGCTGCCAACTTACTGAACCAAAGGACCCTTAACAATCTAGACAATTCTCTGTTAAATCTAAGTAGCAACACATTGGTTCCACCCTTGACTTATTTCTATAACTCATCCTTGTCTATCCATTCCTTATCCTCTGCTTGAAAATTCTCCAGGGTAATACCTCTCTACAAAGGTGGCTCCAAATCAGTGGTAGATAATAATCACCCCATCTCTCTTTTTCCCTGTATTTCAAAATTCTTGGGGAAAATTGACCTCACACAGATAAATTACTATTTGGGACACCACCAAATCATTTCATTTCATCAGTTAGGCTTCAGATCTAAACTTTCTGCACAAACTGTTCTCATTAATTTTCATAATCCTGTCTCGGTGCTTTGGATTCTGGTTCTTTTGTGAGTTCTGTGTTCCTAGAACTGTCTAAAGCCTTTGATTTGATTAATCAATCTTCTTTCTCATCTTTCATATTATGTTTTTTTCTCTAAATGTTGTTAACTGGTTTTCTTCTTACTTACAGAGGAGATCTTAGTCTGGGAGGGGCACCTTTCTTCTCTCTGTCACTACTGGGATTCCACAAGGTTCTGTTCTTGGTCCCATTTTTTCAGTGCTCTGTCAATCCTCTGTCATTCACAGATGTTCACTGCATCTTTATGCAGAGAACACTGTCCTCTTCTCAGCTCATAGTTCAGTTGCTACTTTATCCAAACACTACAAAACAATTCTGATAATTTGGTAAATTAGGTTTTAGATAATTTTCTGACTTTGAATGGCAAAAAAAAACAAATTATGTTATTCTACTCACAGCACTCTTTGGCTAACTGTGACTGCCCTTTCATTGTTACTTTAAACAATTCTCAGCTGGAAAGAGTCATCAAATTGACATACCTGGGGCAATTATTTGATCCCTCTCTCACTTTTAAAAATTACATTGAAAAAATTACTTTCAAAATGTGGTCTTACCTGGGCCCTTTAAAATGAGCCAGGCATTGCCTAACTGCAATTGACAAAAAACACTTAGTCGCACAAGCAGTTCTTCCAGTACATGGTTATGGAGATACCATCTATCTTCACACTTCAGAGTCTGCTTTAGCTCCCCTAAATGTAGTTTATTACTAACTGTTATGGTTCATTTTAAAAGAAAAAGGGAGTGTACATCACAGCTCACTACTTCAGAGACTAAACTAATTAGTCCCCTCCTCCAGGAGAGAACTAAACTGAGTTTCGTTGGTCCACAAGGCTGCAACTAACCAAACTGTTTCATATTTATCTGACCACCATGGCATCTTCTCATAGATGTTCATTCATTCATTTTTATTTAAAACAAGAGCCTATGGACAATAAATGCCCATTGTCATAGGAAACCACAGTCATGGTACAAATAACAGAGAGTATAAAACACAAGACTACATATACAGACAATAAACTACATAGTATAAGAATTACATCCTCATACCTGTACATAAAGTAGAGCAACATTAGTGCCCTTTACAAATAACCAGAATGCCAATAACATTCCTTAAAGCTGTAACAAAAGATTTGTAATTAGTTAATGTTTTTATAGATAAAGGTAAGGAATTCCAAAGAGTGCCAGCTCTGTAATAGAAACCTGTTTGCCTAACCTTCTTTGAATACTTAGGTAATTTTAAATATAAGTGATCTATTGGTCGGGTTTTAACATTTGACAATGCTGGTCTTTCTATCAATAATTTAAATTTAGCTGGTACTTGTTCATTTACCATCCTCCAGACCCAACATCCCAGTTGTTGATTTATTCTTTGTTACAAAGTATACCAATTTGATTTATTGTATTAACAACAGACATGACATTGTAAAGGTAAATAAAATGCAAACCTACAAGCTTTGTTGAGTAACAGTGCTATTCTCTGCAACAACATTTTACTGGCAGATGAGTGAATGACTAGACCATAGTCAAGAATAGATAGAATGTAAGTCTGAACAATATGATTTTTTTTTTTTTTTTTGCCTTTTTGCTTTCTGGGTAAAGTTAAATCTATACATGTACAGCATGCCAAATCACTGGTTTATAGACTTCACAACATTGTCAATGTGCTGATAATAACTAAAACAGCTATCTAGAGTCAGACCTAAATATTTATATTGTGTGAATTGATCCAAAATAATACCATCGGTTGTTTTTATAGAAAGAGGCTGTTGGGAAACAGAATGTTGCCTAGAATGGAATAACATCATTTTTGTCTTTTTTTTTTAATTCAAGCATAGCTTATTACTAATGAACCAATCATGCACAGCACAAAAATCAGACTGTAGTATGATAGTCAAGTTATCTAAATCTTTGTTTCGAGAAAAGATTACTGTGTCATCTGCATACACAATAGAATCTTTGGTTGTTTTATAACACTGGGTAAGTTATTCAGAAAAAGACTAAAAAGTAGAGTCCAGGACAGATCCGTGTGGAGCACCCAAAGTCACAGGTAATGGTTTTGAAAGAAAACTTTGAATTCTAACCTGTTTCACATGGTTGGTTAAGTAATCTTTAAACCAAGATGTAACTGAGCTGGAAAAAAACAAGCTGTTTCAAAGTCTTAATCAGTTTTGTATGATGTACCCAGGGGCACAATTAATTTATTTTCAGTGGAAGTCTAAAGCTTCCAGGAGTCAAAATCTGGAAGTCGTTTCAATTTTTTGGAAGTCAAAATACTCCCAGAACCCCACCTTTGTAAGTCGGTATTCTAGGAAGGACAAATTTATGAATGTTAACATAATATATGTGTGGTAAAAACAGTTTCTTTCAGAAAATCCATCACTTTGGACTTCCAAGCCTACAATTTTGGAAGTCATCTAATTTTTGGCTTTATATCTGGAAGTCAATGACTTCCTCCCTCTGTATTTTGGAAATTTTTACCTTATTTTGGAAAGTCGAATACTCCCAAAATGGAGTTAACTGATGCCCTGGATGTACCAAGTTGAAAGCCTTTAATAAATCTATGTATATAGTACCAATTAGATCACCACTGTCCAGGGCCTCATGTGTACTATTAGTAAATTCTGCTATAGCTATTATAGTACTATGTTTTTTCCTAAAACCATGTTGTTTGGCAGTCTGCAGATTATATTTTTCAAGATGTTCCATAATCTGATTGTGTATTATTCTTTTGAGTGCCTTAGACAGTGGAGATAAATATAAATTAGTCTGTAATTAGCAGTTAATAACATGTCACCACTTTTGAATACTGGAGTAACAAATGCATGTTTCCAGTATGAGGGAACTATTCCATACATCAAAGAAAAATTAAATAACTTCATAATAGAAACAACCAATTCATCTAGTGCTATTTTAAAGAGTTTTAAATCTAAACCATCTGAACCTACATGAGTTTTTATTTTTAATTTCTGCAAATATTTCAAACAAGTTTTTTTTTGTAATACTTTTAAAATAAAACTGAAGGATATCAGAATTATTATCTAAAATGCCATAATTATAATGTACAGAGTCAGTTGATTGTAAAGCAGATGTTACCTATTCAATTTTACTTGTGAAGTATTGGTTAAATCTATTACCTATGTCCATAGGATCATATCACAAGATTCCATCTGTATTCACTACAATTGAGGTGGTTTTAGAATTTATGTTAACAAGGTTAATTTATATTATTCCAAAAAGAACATGTATCATCAACTAAGGAAGATTGTCTATCACAAAAATATTTAGATTTCAACTGTCTGACTTGTTTTTTACACCAATTTCTCAGGTCTCTAAATCTCACTAAACATATAGTATTTCCTGACTCTCTGTATTTGTACCACTGGAGAGCTCTGTCCCTCATTAATCGTAGCAATTGCAGAGTTACCCATTTATGAGAGTTGCCACTTTTTATTATATTTTATAGGGGGCCAAAATGTCACAGACTCTATTAAATTCTGTCAAAAAAAATCAAACACTAGAACAATATTTGGAATATAATCAATAAAAGTCCAATCTATCAGAATCAAGCTATTTTTAAAATCATCAATTTTGTCCTTTGGTAAAACCCTTATCTCATTTTAATAGGGGACTTTTTAGTAGGCGAAGTGCATTCTGTTGGTGAGTGATCACTCAACGAATCTGGCAAAGTTGTACATGTTTTACCCTTTCTTCTTATTGGAAACCAGCAACCAATCAATAACTGTACCAGATCCTGTGGAGTAGTTAATATGAGTTGGTTCATTTATAAGCAGCATTAGGGACATCTTACCAATCATGATAATGTTTATTACTTTTAGTGTTACAATCAATGTTAAAATCACCATAAATAACTTTTTCTAAATTTCTGTTGCTTTATGTAACATGTTTAAAAATATCCAAAACCAGTCATATAAGAATCAGGGGCAAGATAAGTTGTAGCAACAATCTTTTTGTTTGTTTGTTTCGAGCTGTTAAGTTTAAGGCAAGGAATTCACAATTATGATCTTCAGATGTTATTTGTAAATCAGTGACACTTAAATCATTTTTATATAAAAACCACATCCCCCACCTCACTTAACAAGCCTAGCACACCTAAAAAATTGATAACCAGAGATTTGTATATCTCTATCTTCAATTTGAGAAGTTAATCATGTTTCTGACAAAGAAATAACATCATATTTATGTTGTAAGATCCAAGCAACAAACTGGTCATGTTTTGGGACAAGGCTTCTTACATTTATGTGTGCCTTCTGAATTCCACTCTGTTTTGGTAATCTGTTTGATGTAGAATCAATAGTAAATGGGTCAGGATTAGTATGCACATTTCCAGAGATCAGCAACAGGTAAAGTATAAGAAGCTTTGCACCCAATTTAGACCAGGTACATTTCACTCTGTATAATTTTGGTTCACTAACAGTAAAATCATTCATCATGTCTTGTAAGATGTTCAGCATCGCTATTACCAGTTACCAGTTACCTACATTTTTATCTACTTATGGCAGAGCAAATTTTCTTCTAGAGCCCCCCTCCCATGCTTGGAATAACTTAGCTCAGCAACTCAGAAATTGTACCAGTATGTCTTCTTTCAAAACTGCTATAAAACTCGACATGTTAAAAACTCAAATTAGTTGTTACCATTTTGCTACCTGATTTGGATATTTTCATAATTATATGAAGTACATCTTTGTATTGTAGTACGTATTGTATTTTTTGAGATGGAATGTTCTGTAAAACAGACTTGCATTTCATAGAACTTATCCTGTGATCATCAGCTTTACAAAAATAATAAGCGATATATGTTGATGAGAACTGCATTGCCATTTACTCTCTGAGACCAACAACCACTGAAGTGATAGATAGGAAGTGCTACTGCTATACTCTAGAGGGTCAGACCAGATCCAGATGATGATGCTCTTTGTGTAATATGCTGTGTTCTTCTGTAAAAGGTAAGTATTCAAGGGGGAATTTTTTAGTTTGAGGGGTGTAATAATAATAATAATAATAATAATAATAATAATAATCATAATAATCTTAATTTATATAGCACTCTTCAATGAGTACCAGAGCGCTGTACAATGAACAAAACCATAAAATGCTAAAATACATTTTCCAGTAAATAAATACAACTCAATAATAAAATCCAGTTACAAGACAGCACCAAAAGCAAGTTCAAATAAATAGGTTTTCAAGGCAGTCTTAAAGCTCTCCACCATCAGACACTCATGTATCCAATGAGGCACAGAATTCCACAGGGTTGGGGCTACAAATGAAAATGCCCGTGATCCAGATGTTTTAATCATACCCTGGGAATGTCCAGCAATCCCTCATCGGTCGAGCAGAGTGGTGGGAGGGGCAATAAGGTTTCAGGAGATCTTGCAGGTAGCTCAGTCCTGGTCTGTGCAGAGCTTTGTAGGTCAGCAAACCGACCTTGAAGGTGATCTGCCACTGAACTGGCAGCCAGTGCAGTCCACGCAGCACAGGCATAATATGACTGGATCGTGATGATCCAGACAACAGCCTGGCTGCAGCATTCTGTACCAGCTGTAAGTTGTGGATATCAACCCCTGGAAGCCCTAGGTAGAGGGAGTTACAGTAGTCCAGGTGTGAAGTCACAAAAGCGTGGATCAAAGCTGGAAGGTCGCCAGATGGAACTAGGTGTTTAATCCGGGCAATATTCCTCAGATGGTAAAAAGAGGACTTAACCATTGCTGATACCTGAGGACAAAGTATCAGACCATCGTCAAGTATTATCCCCAGATTTCGCACCCAGTCAGAGGTCAGTAACTGGGACCCCCCAAGCCAGAGCCCTGAGGGACAACCCGTCACTGACACCTCTATACGGTGACTGGTATCCACCACCAACACCTCAGTCTTGTCAGAATTCAGTTTTAACCAGCTGGTATTCATCCAATCCTGGATTTCTGCCAGGCAGTTGTTAAACACTGCAAGCGCACTATCCTGGTTGGGTGCAAAGGACAGGTAGAGCTGTGTATTATCTGCATAACAGTGAAACCTCAGCCCATACTGCCTCACAATGTCTCCTAATGGCAGACTATACACCATGAACAACATGGGGGACAGCATGGAGCCCTGCAGTACCCCACATGGCAGACAGACTGCCTCAGAGGAATAAATCCCTGAGGCCACTCTCTGTGATCTTCCAGTGAGGAAAGAATGAAACCTTCTGAGGACCATACCAGATAGGCCACAGATGACACACAGGTGTTCCAGCAGCACACTATGGTCCATGGTGTCAAAGGCTGAGGAGAGATCTAGAAATACCAAGATGGTATGGATTTCTGATCTCCCACAATCAGGAGATCATTGAGCACCTAAACCAGAGCAGTCTCGGTGCTATGCCTTTTATGAAAACTAGATTGGAGAAGATCATAGATGTCATGGATGGTAAGATGGTTCTCCAACTGTAAAGTCACGACCTTTCAATAACCTTCCCACAAAGGAAGATTAGAGATCAGTCGTTAGTTAGTAGGGCAGACTAGGTCAAGTGAATATTTCTTGAGAAGGAGTCACCACTGCTTCCTTCACGGAGCAAGAAACTCACCAGTCTCCAATGAATAGGACTATCTCCACAAGGACCAGGCCAATGACATCAATACAGCTTAACAAAAGGTGAGTAGGGCCCAGATCCAAACTACAACAGGTCAGGTGCATATCCCTGAGAATCGCATGACATCCTTGATCTCCAGCCATTCAAACCCCATCCAGCAGAACCAAGGTGCAGCGACATTCGCCGACCACAGTTCCCCATAGAATGAGCTGAACAGATCCCAGACCTGATTTTGGCAACCTTATCAGCAAAGAAGTGAGCAAACTCCTCACACTTTTCATGAGAAAATGTTCTCCGAACTTGCAGACAGACTGGATTGCACAGTCTGTCCACAGTTCAAAAGAGCTGAGCTGGTCGATTCTGAGCTGCAACAATCTCCCTGGACAGGAATTCTGCCTTCTTATGAGAGATTGCTGACTGATAGTCTTTAAAATGTTCCATCAGTCTAAGTCTGTCAGCATCCAGGCCAGTTCTCCGCCAGCTATGTTCTAACCTTCACCCTTTTTACCTCAACTCCCTCAAGGTCCCGTCAAACTAAGGGGACCAAGAGCGGAGAGTGAGAGGGTGAACTCGGACAGGAACCAAGGCATCCAGAGCCCCCACCACAGCCTGATTATAGGCTTGTAGATGGTTCTTGGGACTCTCATTTGCACCCGGTAATCCTGATAGAACCAGTTCCACCAGGAGATCACCTGGTAGGTGGGGCTACAGGGAAGAAAGGTTTAATTGTGTGCCTGACAGCCTCATAAATATTTTTTCCTTCTCTTGTTGTTGCAGGTATGTATCACATGGTTGATAGCTTCTGTTGCTGCATAGTTCTATCCCAGATCAGAATAACCAATGGGGAGTGGTACTGGATATTAATATGTGGAAGATTAATGGATAATGATGGGATGAGGATTTTATGTGGATGAGACTGAAACATTTACCAATAATAAATTACAATGCTGAGTTTTTAATTTGTGGGGGCTAAGATGAGAATGATTTAACTGTGTAGTTGCAGGTATATATCACATGTGTGATAGATCTTGTTGTGTAGTTCTGGCTCAAATCACAACAACAGATGTTGATGTTGGTAATATTAATGGAATATGTGATGAGACTCAATGTGCATGACACTTACACATAAAACAGAACCAAATCCAAACATACTGTGGTGCCCTCCAGGATCAGATGCAGTGTCACAGTTTCCTGCATGACACCTGCCACTAAATTGCCCCATTTCTCTACAGAATTCTGCATAATCAGACATCTTTATTCTGGCAGGCACCATTTACTCTCTAAGTGGTTGACATGAAGCCATAAAGATTCCCTAACCATAGCGAAGTCCAGAGAACAGGATATCTGCACTCCAGCTTCTGAAATTTGTTTTCTGTTCTTTTTTATAGGTTTCACATAGGTGAAGAAGATGCTTTTACCAAGTAGTTCTGGAAAGAATCAAGAAGTGAGATAATGAATATAATCACATAGGACAGTGGATTATAATGATGATAATTATGATGACAGATGATAAGCATTCGAGACAACTAGAGGATCTTTTATAAGTTTATGGGTCGTATTATGTATATGAGTATCACCTCAAGCATTCTTGAGATCAGAGGATTGCAAACCAAAGGTGAGCAGTTCTGTGGTCCTGGGGACATCAGAGGTGACACTCTTAGGTCCATAAGAGGCCCTCAAAACTGACCCATAAAATTATTACAGATTACTAACTTTTTAAAATAAAAAAATCCTTTTCTAAGAAAATACTGACAATATGAGCAGTCAGCAAGAAGCCCATTACAGTGGCCCAGCGAATGAGACACTCTTAAAGTAATAATAGTACCTCTCATGCAACTGAGGGAAGGACTGTGATTGGTTGGGGATGCTCCCACGATCTATAATGAGGTCTCCAGTGCAGGCACAATACACTAATTCAAAAGGGCAAAAGGCAGTGGAGTGTAACATTGTTAATACTGTTTTTCTAAAATAAAACCTTTTTCATGACAGAATACTAAATAATTGGAGTCCCAAATATGAATACTCAGTTAAATGTTCACAATAAGGTATTCATAAACCCCTAATATTTATTTATTTATTATTTATTTATGTATTTATTTATTAAAAAGGTATACATACATTTTTGGCATGGGAGCTTGCTTTCTAAATAAAACTTGCATTCTCAAGTGAGAGAAATGGCAGAAACACATCTAAAGATGAAAGAGTTAGTGAGAGCAGACAAGACAATATAGAAACATTTCTTTCCCACAAGACAGGTAGAGTGACTGCAGCAAAGGGGAATGGTGGTTCTCCCTCTTATCTGCAAGAGCAATGGCTTTCCCTGAAATAGCTCACCTAGAGCTGGGTACAGGGCTAAAACCTCCCTCCAAGCTGACTCTTCAAACTATACAAACATTTTTATGGAATTACAATAGGAGACCTGTTTATCTTTCAACAAACTTCACAAGTTACTAGCTGACATTTTGACTCGATGTTCTCAGACTGAGGCAAAAATGAAGTGTGAGGACTGTGTGGACAAGTTAGAAAAAATGCTGAGTTCTGTCAGCAGGAACGCTAACCCTGGAGGGCACAGTAAACTGCAAGACCTGCCATCTTGACCCCTGTGTTGGCTCCCAACAGCATCTGAATGTGTGGGGAGCAGGTAATGCCAGAGTCCTTTGTAGTAGGAGCGTGGGCTTCTTACTCCCACTCACTTAGTCCAGGGAACCACCCAACTGGTCGCAGTACTGTCAGGAGGCAGGGCTTCAGTGGCTGGCCCCACTGACGATCTGAGTCAGAGCAGTTTGTTTTACCCAAATACCCTGAACAGCCTTTCAATCAGATGTGCTTCACCCACTGAACATTTTGACATCATGTCAGTGGCTAAAAAAACAAGCATTTGTCAATGCCGAATGTTTGCTTGCTGGCATTGGCATTGGTAGTGTAGGAGTTACAGAGCTGCATACTAGGAATGGCAGTGAAGTATTGAACTGAAGCCAAGTCTGTCACCACCCTGCAGATAGTGACAGGCATTGGGGTGTGCCTTTGGGTCATCAGGCATAACGGCCATGCCATTTCACCACACCCTACCCTGCAGACACCAAGTGTCACGGTGTGCTTTGGGGTCTTTGGCCCTTATGCGCACCCCATTCCATCAGAAAATGCGGTGAGATGGGTGCAGTATAGGAGAATGGGGTGAACTTTGGGGCCGAAAAGTCCAAGGCACACCTCGATGCCTCTCACTGGCTGCAGGGTATGGGTGGGAGTGGAATGGTATGAGCATTGCAGGCAACAATCCCAAGTCACAGCCCTGATGCCTGTCCTTCTGTACAGGGTGGGGCGTTATGGTCAGAAACCCTAACACCTCAGGCATTCATTGGTATTTTCACTCCAAATTTTCAAAATGTTTTTTTTGTGACCCCCACCTCATGAACAGTGGCAATATCAGTTTGTTAACGGCTTCCGCTTTTGCTGAGCGACTCACGGCATTTGCCACAGGTGAAAACACATTCCAAACAGGATGTGAAAAATGACAGTGGTACTGTTCATGGGGAAGTGTAAAAAATGGCAATGTTGAAAATCTGCTGTGAAAATATTAAAAAAACTGGTGAAGTCACGAGCGTGCACAGAAACTGTGCAACACACACCCGTAATGTAACTAGTTTGGGGATTTTTTACAGCAGATTGTTAACACAGGCATTTTGGGACCTCCGATCATGAACAGTGTCACTGTGATTTTCTTTATCTGTCCCGAACAATGATTTCCCATAGCGACCGCATTTCTGTGCTGAAAGTGTGAAAACACATTTTGGCCATGTTGTGAAAAATGACAGCTGTACTTGTCATAAGGAAGTGTGGAAAAATGGTAATGTTGAAAATCTGGAGTGCGAATATTAAAAATTTGTGAACTTACGAGCGCGTAGAGAAAGTGTGCAATGCATCAAAACAGTCATTTTTAGGAATTTTTTCACCAAATTTTCAACATACCCATTTTAACACCTCTGCTCATGAACACGGTCACTGTGATTTTCTTAATGTGTCCCATACATTGATTTCACACACCGACTGCACCACTGTGCGCTACATGCACGGAAACACATTTTGGGCGAGATGTGAAAAATGACAGCTGTACTGCTCATAAGGAGATGTGTTAAAATGGTAATGTTGAAAATCCAGAGTGCGAATATTAAAAATTCGCGAACTTACGAGTGTGCATAGGAACTGCGCAGCGCCGCGTTTCGTCAAACAGTCATTTTAAATTTTCACCAAATTTTCAACACAGACTTTTTGAGAGCCTACCTCATGAACACTGGTACTGTCATTCCATTATTCAGTCCCGAAAGGTGATTTCGTGCAGTGACCGCGAAATCACCCTCCGGGCCTGATTAACGCCATAACAGTGACAGAATTCATGAGGATGGGTCCCAAAAACCCCATGTTGAAAATTTGGTGCAAAAATTCCAAAAAATGCCTGAGATATGCATCAAAGTTGAAAAAACCCTATCTATTACATTATACAGCTTACCTGCATTTCCTCAGTTCGAGGTCGGCTTTGAAGAGTGCAGATGTGTTCCCGGTCCACCAAAGATTGTCTCGCTGGAGTGCAGAGGTAAGTATGGGGTGAGGGGGTGTGGGGAGGCAGGATGCACAGTGGGTGGGCATGGGTGGGGAGGGCCAATGAGACCGCGAGGACCGTTTTTTCTTTCAGGGACTTTTTTTTTTTTAAAGGAGGATGACGCGGGATGTTTGCCACACTGGGGTGGGCTCCCAGCGTGGCATCAGGGAGGCTGCTTAGAGGGGGCTGGAGCCAACGTGGGATTGGGCACCCCCGTCGGCCATAACAGTTTCTGCCACGCTGGGGTGGGCTCCCAGCATGGCACCTGGAAACGTTTTGGGGGGGCCTGGAGACATGGAGCCTACGGGGGATTTGGCACCCCCATCAGCCATTACATTGTTTGCCACGCTGGGGTGGGTTCCAAGTGTGGCACCGGGAAGCTTGTTTTTTTGGGGGGGCTGGAGCCGACAGGGATTGGGCAACCTGTCGGTCATACAGTGTGTGCATCAGGGGGAATGCGCACGAGCATGAGCAAGCAAAATGCAGTGCTTGCGTGCCTGCATGCATGGGGGGGAGAGCTCTGCTCACTGAAGTGAAGCTCTCCCTTTCAACTGTATGCCACTGCATCCAGAATCTCGGATGAAGGCACTGTGTTTCTTACACATGCATGCAAGCAAACATAAAAATGATGCTGAAGCTCTTTGCATTGGATGGAGAAGCCTAGTGAGCTCTTTCCTAACCACAATTTCTATCAGAATGTTATTGGTGTTATTTACCTCAGTGTTTGAAATACATGCCCTGCCATGCACCACCTCAACTGTAAAAGCAATTAGATTCTGATTCCATTCAACAGCATTGAAACCATTCTGTGCATGCCATATGTTTACTCCAAGCCTGAATGCTGGAACAGACTCGTAAATGCTACAAACCCGATTTTTCAAATGTAAATATCTTAAAAAATACAAAACTCCCAAGCATCAAACCCCCTAGGAAATCCTTCCCACCACTCTACACAACCAGAAAAAATTTCACAATTTAAAGATTTATAGTTTTTTATCTAGAGGAGAGCAGATATTCAGAAAAAAACACCACTGAAAGCAATCGAAAATGCATTTTCTTTTTCATTCTTTAATATCTCTAAAAATACTGAATCAATTTACATGAGACTTTCAAGGTTGTGGATTCTGCCATGAACAATAAATCCTAAAAGTTTCATGTAAATCCATGTTTCTGCAAGCAGTAAATAAAAAACTGAGTTTTACATACAACTCACCAACCACCCTAAATACAGGGGCACTTCCAAGCCCTTATAATGAGGTATAGATTGGCATAAAATATACAGCCATTGGTGGTATTCATTCTGTGATGAAAGTCATGACTTATCTCGGTCTTATTCAGACCTCATTGTTGCCCCTCCCCCTTTCTTTTTCTTTCCGGCAATGTACTAACATAATCTATTTAATAGTGTGGATGATTAAGTGTTAATATAGGGTGACTTGAAATCACCAGAATGATTGCACGATGTGATATAGATATAAATATATATATATATATACACAATAGAATAAAAGTACATAAACTCACCCCCATTGTATAACTTTCGCATGACATATCTGGAGTGTGATATCTGAAATAAACCTACTTCCAGATACATCATCACCCCCCAGATTATCCACTCTGGATACGTCACCTAAAACACTCCCCAACTTTAGCAGCAGCACTTTAAACTCATAGAAAACACCTGCACGTACTTCACTGAAAAGAAACGTCATGCACACCTCATGCAGCAAACACCAACTGACACAGAAAGCTGAGAGACCTTATAAACAAACTAGTTTTCAAACTAAACATATTGGGGACCCATTGTAAATGGCACATAATGTGCAACTTGTATGACATGTGATATTACCATTCGTGCAGAGTAAGCAGCGATAATATCACTTGTGGCATTCACCACTCATGATATTATCAATGCTTACTCTGCACTCATGCTAATATTTAATGTATTACACAGTTGCCCATCATGTATCCCCATTTATATATATGTGTGTGTGTGTGTGTGTGTGTGTAGGCACAGCGCTCTATGGTTAAGGTTGAGTAGACAGTTTAATATTAAACCCAAAATATTGCACATTAATAACTTTGCAACTGTTCAATGGATGTGCACGAAATTTGGAATGTGTGGTCTTGGATGGTAGATCTCTTGATTTGCCAAGTTGCATTTCAATCAGATTTACAGTTAGCTTTCATGCAGCGAAGAGCCAAAAAAATGCAATTTTCGCCTTTTTTGGCAAATGTCAGGGTCATTTTTTGACATCATATTGCACACGCACTGTTTGGAATTTTTGGCCAGAAAATTATAGGATAGAAAGAGGTTATCCTAAGCAACAATCCAGCATTGGTTTGGTAAAAACATATTAATCCATTCCAAAGTTATTAAATGTTGAAATTTCAGGTTCTGAGCATGCTCAGTTCAGTCTTTGGGATAGATGCACAGTTTTAATCAAGGATTCCTGGTCGTGAAGGGTTGGTGAAGAGGGATTGCGAAAAGGGTTGGAAATCTCAGAAAATCCATCTTCATGAGAAAAATCTCTCTTCATCAGCCGCCATCTTGTTTTCTCCCTTAGCGAGGGGAGAAAAAATCTCATAACTTGCCCCAGGGTCATCTTTTCTAAATACCGAGGCATACGTTTTGGTGAGGGGGATGTCATCTACATGCCTTTGTGTTTTTTTACTTTAATAATGGCAATTTTGCACTTTAAAATCCCTTCTCGTAATCCCTGTTCACCAGCCAATCCCTTTTCACCAGATCGGCTGGCAAAAAGGGTTGTGAAAAGGGATTCTTAAAGCTCACTGTGCTATTTTCCCTGGGTGTCTAGTGGACCCCCAACTCCCTTAAAAGATTCATTCCCTGGTGTCTAGTGCCCCCCCTCTGATCACCCGCCCCTGTTTTGTTTTTTTCTAACACCGTGATGCCCACCTCTGGTGTCAGATAACCCTGCCCGCAGCCCATTACTTTGAAATGTGCTGACATCAGGGGGGCCCAATCCCCGTGTCGGCTTTTACCTCCTCAACCCCCTAGTAGCTTTGGACACAGGGGAGACCACCCCCAGTGTTCACAAATGTATGTGTTTTTATGTATCTGAAAAAGAAAATGGTCCCTCGATGTCTGTGTTTTTTATGCAGAATCCTGCATCGACTTTTTCTATGCAGAATCTTTTAGTCTGCCCCTTTATGCTCATTTTTCACAGACACCGGGGTGCCCAATCCCCGTGTCAGCATGTATTCTCCCCCCTCACTATTGTGGCACACTGGGAGCCCACCCCAGTGTGCCGAAATGTGCTTTTAAAAAAAACCTATGAAAAAAGAAAACTGTCTCCTGACGTTTTTTTTTTTAACCTGCAAAGAAGAAAATAGTCCCTCATCATCCTTATTCTATTATACTGTACCATGTCTAATTTCTTACACATGGAATGGGGTGAGAGTTAGGCCCAACGACACCAAGGCACACCCCACCACCTGTTGGTCTGTGATGGGTGGTGTGTGGGTGGGCTGGTGGGTTGGTGGGGGCTATTAGGGGCTAAACCCTAATGTCTCATTTCCCTACTTTTGTTGCTTCAACCCTAACTGATGCATTAACAAAGTTTTTTTTTGCTATTATATATATATATATATACACACACACACACACACAAGCTCTTTTTCAGTTGAAGTGACTGCTTCTTTAAAAATACTTGCACAAGGTTGTTGGTTTCTCAGTCTCCAATCATGCCTTGAGAAAGAGCACGTGATACACTTCAAACATTGGTGTGGTTGTGGTAGCCTTGGCACAGGTCTTCTTTGTTTTTTAGAAACATAGAATTTGATGGCAGATAAGGACCGCTTGGCCCACCTAGTCTGTCCATTTCCCTACCTAACAGATAAGCTGCAAATTCTAGTTAACCAACAGCCTACATCCACCTACCTCCCATTAGAATTGCTTTATGTCTGTCCCATGCATTCTTGAATTCCCCCTACTGTTTGTGACTCTACGACCTCCTCAGGAAGGCTGTTCCATGCATCTACAACCCTCTCTGTGAAGAAATACTTCCTCACACTACCTCGGAGCCATCTCCCCTCTATCTTCAAATTGTGCCCCCTTGTTCTTGCACATATCTTTTTCTGAAAGATGCTACCCTTTTGGACTTTGTTGATTCCCTTGAGGTATTTGAAAGTTTCTTTCATGTCCCCCCTCTCCCTCCTTTCCTCGAGGCTATACATCTTAAGCTTCTTTAGTCTTTCTTCATATGTCTTCTGGTGTAGACCCTGCACAATTTTGGTTGCCCTCCTCTGGACTGCCTCCACCCTGTCTATGTCTTTGCGGAGATGGGGTCTCCAGAACTGTACACAGTGCTCCAGATGTGGTCTTACCAACTGTCTGTACAAAGGGCCAACAACTTCTTGTTTTCTACTGGTGATGCCTCTCCCTATGCATCCCAGTATCCCTCCAGCCCTTCTTACTGCCTTCCCACATTGCTGGCCCACCTTTAGGCCATCTAATATAACTACCCCCAGGTCCCTTTCCATTTTTGTTGCTGTCAGTATCTCACCCCCTATTGTGTACTCTTCCCCTGGGTTTTTGTTTCCCAGGTGCATTACTTTGCACTTCTTTTGCATTGAATCCAAGCTGCCATACATTTGACCATTCCTCCAACCTTGCCAAGTCCCTTTTCATCCTTTCTACCCCCACCTTGCATATCAACCCTGCTGCAGATCTTTGTGTCATCTGCAAAGAGACATACTTTCCCTTCCAGTCCCTCTGCAATGTCATTATAGAGACATTAAAAAGGACCAGCCCCAGTACTGAACCCTGCGGTACCCCACTAGTAACCCTCCTTTCTTCACTGTGGACTCCATTTACTATTACCCGCTGTGTCCTGTTGTCCAGCCAGTGTTTTACCCAGGCTACCACCCTGGGACCCACTCCCATATTGGCTAATTTGTTTATTAATCTTTAGAGCGGGACTGTGTCAAATGCCTTGCTAAAGTCTAGGTAGACCATGTTCACAGCCCCTTCCTGGTCTTCTACTTTGGTCACCCAGTCAAAGAAAACAATTACATTTGTCTGATATGACCTTCCTGTTGTGAATCCATGCTGCCTTGGGTCCTGTGCCCCACTGGCCTCTAGGTGCTCAACAATTCTTTCCTTCAGAAGTGATTCCATCATTTTCCCTACCGCTGAGGTCAAACTGACAGGTCTGTAGTTTTCTGCCTCTGTCTTGCTCCCACTTTTGTGAAGGAGAATTACATCCACCCTCCTCCAGTCCTCAGGTACCACACCATCCTCCCATGATTTATTAAAAAGGTCAGTCAGTAGTGTTACTAGTTCTTCCCTTAGTTCTTTTAGAATTCTGGAGTGAATCCCATCAGGCCCTTTGTTTATCCACCTTCAGTTTTGGGTTCTTTCAGAACCCTTTCTTCTGAGAAAGGACTAATATCAACCCCTGTCCAGAGTGCTTCTATTGACTGGATTAGGCATCTCCCCCTGCTTTTCCATTGTGAATACTGAGCAGAAGTATTCGTTCAGTATCCCTGCTTTTTCACTGTTGTTCTCTGCCCAACCACCTTCCTCTTTATTCAGCCTCAGTATCCCTGTCTTAGTCTTTCTTTGTTCCCTAATGTACCTATAAAAGGTGTTATTCCCCTTCTTAACTGAATTGGCTATCTTTTCTTTGGTTTGGGCCTTTGCTATTCTGATTGTCTTCCCCGCTTCCTTCTGCTTTAACTGGTACAGTTCTCTGTCCTGCTCCATCTGTTTCCTTATACTTCCTGAATGCTACCTTTTTCTCCCTTACCTTCCCCGCCACTTCTTTTGAGAACCATAGTGTTTTTTTTCCATCGTTTTGATTTGTTTATTTGCTTCACACAAAGGCTTGTTGCCTCTGTGATGGTGGTTTTGATGTTTCCCCATTGTTGCTCCACCACCACCTTCTTGCCTGTTTGCTAGTGCTTTTCTGAGGTACTCTCCCATTTTGACAAAATCAGCCCTCCTGAAGTCCAGTACCTTCACTTTTGTGTGGCTTGCCTCTACAGCTAAGTTTATCATGAACCACACTGTTTGGTGGTCGCTTGTTCCCAGATGGCTACCCACTTCAAGATCAGAGATCCTCTCTCCATCCCCATTTGAGAGTACCAGGTATAAGATTGCTCCCTCCTGAGTGGGTTCTAAAACTAGCTGTCTGAGGCATGGCCCCTGTAGGGCATCGAGAATGGCCCTGCTCTTGGATGTGGCTGCAGCAAAGGTGCTCCAGTTAACATCTGGCATATTCAGGTCCCCCATCAGCAATATCTCCTCTTTATCTGCCATCCCAAGGATGCCTTCTATCCTTTCCTTGTCTATTTCCTCCCCCTGAGATGGGGGTCTGTATACAATCCCTGTGTGGATTGTGAAGTGATTTCCTGTCTCCAGGGTGACCCACAGTGCCTCCTGTCCTCCCTGTTTACCCTTTAGTTCTGTTGCTTTGATCCCTTCCTTTACATGAGAGCTACTCCTCCTCCTCCTCCTCTCTTCTTCCCTCCCTGTCCTCTTGTAGATTGTGTACCCTGGTATGTTGACATCCCAGTCATGTTTCTCTGTGTACCATGTTTCTGTGACTGCCATGATATCCAGGCATCCCTCTTCCATCAAGGCCACCATTTCGAGAGCTTTTACCTAGCATACGGCATTTGTACTCATTACCCTCCATTTTTATGCTTTATTTCTTTTTGCCCCATCCTGTCCTTACTGCCTTTTCTTTTTCTCCATTTACCCTGCCCTTCTCCTATCAACTGCTCTATCTTGGTGTTTACCTCACTAACTACCTAATTTTTGAGGGGTTAGGATTTCCTTCTCCTTTTCAGTGCCCCCGCCTTGGCTAGTTTAAATGCTTGCCAATGAAGCATGTAAAAATATCACCTAGGATCCTGGTTCCCCTCCTGGATAGATGCAGACCATCACACCTGTATAGGCCTGCATCCCTCCAGGTGGAGCCCCCAGTCCCCAAAAGCCAAATCCTGAGCTCTGCACCAGTTTTCCAACCAGTCATTGAATCCCATGGTGTGGTACCTAGCCTCATCCATGCCATGAACAGGTAGCACTTCTGAGAAACTTACGTGTGTGCTGCTTGTCTAGAAGCCCTCCCAAATCCACAAACTCCTGTTGCACTGCTCTGATCCCATTTTCAGCCAGGTCATTCATCCCAAGGTGGATAATGACATCCAGCTCCCTCCCTTGTAGCTGCTCCCATGATCCTGAGGTTTGTTTCCTGTCCCTCAAGCCATGGTGCCAGGCAGGCACCTACCTCCCTTCCCTCCCTCCCCAGTTCTACCCCCAACAATTGGAGTCCCCCACCAGGAGCTGTTTTCTTCCCCTGTGGGTTCCTGTGCCACCCTCCTGTGGGTCTCCATTGTGAAGGTTCCCTGCATCCTCCTTGGTCTCCACTGCAGGTGCCTCCATACAGGAACCATGCTCCACCAAAGTGGTGAATGAATTGTGGAGAGGCACAACTGGAGGGATGTGCCTCTATTCCACCACCCTCACCCTCCCTGAGCCCACCATGGTCCAACCACTCCTCTTTCTTGGCAACCTCTGAGGTAGTGGAAGTGGCCTGGGTGGTCCCTGGGTGGGGTAGCAGGCTTCCTGAATCCTTGCCAGGTCAGCACAGAGATGAACAAGCCCTCCCTCAGACCAGAGAGGTGCCTGCAAATAGGCAGCAATACAGTCTCAGAATACCTCCCGGAAGACTGCTGCTCCACAGCCAGTGCATTGCAACCCTCCCACATGTCTGTGTCCTTCCTGTTACAGATGCTTTTCTTTCATTGTTTTCTGTTCTTGTTTTAGTATGTGCAAGCTTGTGAGTGTCTCTACTTCCTATTCAGTGTGCTGTGACTTTAAGGATATGAACAGGTGTATGTTGTTAGCAGTTTTGGGGAAGTGATGTCAGTACCCCATCTATAAAGGAAGTTATGCATTTTAAGTACAAGTTCAGGGCTTGCTAGTCCATGGGGTATCCGTCGTTAACCATTTTAGACTAATGACCAATCAAAGTGCTATAATACTTGTGAAAATGTTGTAGTCCATATTAAGGGCAGAAATAGGTCAATATGAATCATATTTTCTTTGGTCCTTTTTTAGTTTGAGTATTGCTGATATATTGGTGTATCTTCGAGTATCTGGACAGGTGGCAATAGTTAGGCTAGTGTCGAACATTTTTAATGAGGTCTATGTATGGATTCTAGATGTTTTTTTATAATTTTATGTTTCATAGCCTTCCGGGTCCAGGCTTTTCCCATACTTAAGGGCTTTAATATTAGTAATCAATTCAGCTTATGTTATTGAGACATGAGTTGTGTTTACTGTTCTTCTATGAGGGTTGGAAGGTGATGTTCATTAGGAATGTAGTTTGGCAAGTCTTAGAGTGTCTCCTTAGGAGTATAATTTTTCATAGTAAGAATGCTAAGTTGTATAGGAACTTAATAGTACTTTATAAAAGTGAAACTATTATTAGCCGGCCCAGTGTTACTGAGGGTTGGGGTGGTGGATGACACACCTCATGCTACCTTGTTTGGGAATGACCTCAGGTCATCGGGGTGCCAGCGTGGGGGGGGAAGCAGGATTGAGCATGCCAGTGGGCAGCTCTCCTCTCCTGAGGGTGGTGAGAGTGGGTTGGCACACCCGTAGTTCTCCCATCTGGTGGAGTCCGATTGGGTAGTGTGAGGCAGAAAGGAGGTGGCAAACAATTATGGGGTGGAAGGGGCTGAGTTGGCACCACAGGTGCATAGCATGCCCCACATGCTCGCACGGCCATGTGCCAGAGCTTCGGGGCGCCAGGAGAGAAAGCCCAAAAATACTGATGTGTCCCTGTTGCCATTTAGTGGGAGGAGGTGACGGGGACCAAACAGCTATAATACAAAAAAAGTGAAATTATTAGTCCATCAGGGTTAATTCATAGTTTCACAAAACTGCAAGAAAGCAAAATGAGAATTTCAAAAACAAGTCAACTATTAAAAAAAAACTCCTCTAGATAGAATCTTCCATCTCTGAATAAAGCTAGGAAAAAATATAAGGAAAAATTGGCTGAGGAAAAGGAAACATTCTAGGCAAATATATGGGCCCAGATGCTTAATATCATAAAAAATAAGGATAATAAATTTTTTTGGCGCATGGTTGCCAAGGGCACCAACATTTTAAAATGTAATTCAGTAACTACTATCTCAGCAAATAACTGGATAAGTTATTTTAAAGGTATTTTTTGCAATCCTTCCATCCCTACTGCCTTTCATTCCTTGGAGAAACTTTTACAATATGCTATAGTCCCTTTATCATTCTCATTTGAAGATGTGAAAGAAGCCATTCTAAAGCCTAAATCTAACAAAGCTCCTGGTATTGACAGACTTCCACTGGATATAGTTAAGCTACATCTTAACATCTGTAACCCAGAAATGTTTTAAATAAATGCTTAAGGACAACTAAACCATCTTTTTACACTTAAATAAATGACTCCATAGGCTTGTAAAGGAAGACTGTTATTTACATTTATACTGAAACTGCAATTATTAAAGTAGATAAATGCAGCTTCATAGCATTTGAAAATTGTAAACACAGCCTCTCCTGATTTAAAAAGCCTGATCTAAGAATCCTAAAATGGCTGTCTTGATGATGACAATGAGGGTGAGATACAAGCTGTGCAGATGTATACTAGCTCTACTAACCATATTTAAATGCAAATAACTTTAAAATGAAAACTGATAGCATGGGACTGTCAGCCTGAAAGTTATTCAGTGCAAAAATATCTACAAAATGAGTGGTGTTATATATATATATATATATATATATATATACACACACCTTTCATTTTTTTATAATTAGCAAAAACAGCAGAATTTTTTTCACTTTTGAAACAAACATGCAAATATCTTTAAAACAAAATATGATAGCATGGTACTTTGAGCACAAAAGTTGTTCAGCACAAAAATGTCTACCACATGAGTGGTTTATAATCAACAAAAATGGCAGGAAATTATTTTTTTAACCTTTTGGAGGTAAAGCATAAATGGAATATGCTACCTCCTACTGAAATATTGATAATATTTTTGTTCTCATGCTGCTTGACCTGATGATATCACTCATGGCTTCACCATTTGTGAAGTCATCAGGTCAACTGACCCTCAAACCAAACATATCCACAATATTTCCATTAGGTGGTAGCATATCCTTATTTATTCTTTGCAAAAAAAATCCATTAATGTATCAGTTTGTGGTGCTATTAAAGTGACAAAAGTATGGAAATGCAATGTTAGGGTTTTTGACACTAACTCTGCATCCACCCCCAAACAGCCAAAGGGGGAAAGGCAATGCAAGCAACCACAGACATCCGTCATTAGGTAAGACAAACAACATACAACTGTTTCCAAGTGACATACTGTAAGAGACATCTATCATCATGGTCCAGCACTTCTGTAGCCATGGATACACATGCACACTTGCACACCACCTGGGAAGTGTGGTAAAACATTTTCATAGGATCACATTGTAAATTGTAAGTAAGGAATAACACATGACAGGATGTGTGGCAATTCTACATTACCCAGGGTGAGATGTGAGATATAAGGCACAGCTGAATGCCTTCAACCTTCTAGGAAGTGTGGTATATGATTCCCATAGGATCACACTGTAAATTATAAGTAAGCAATAACACATGGCAGGGTGTGCAACAATGCTAAATTGCTGTATGCCCCAGGTGTGTCATGAGGCATGAAGCACAGCCAAGTGCCTTCAACTGCCTAGAAAGTGGCGATGTAAAATTCCCATAGGATCACACTGTAAATTGTAAGTAAGCAATAATACACAGCAGGGTGCATGTCAATACTAAATTGCTGCATGCTAAAGCATGAGGTGCAGCTGGGTGCATTCAAACACCTGGGAAATGTGGTATATAATTTGAATATGATTACATTATAAATTTAAGTGATCAATACCACATGGCGGGGTGTGCGTCAATGCTAAATTGCTGCATGCCCCAGGTGGGTTGTAAGATTAATGACACAAAAATGAAACCAAAAAGGAAATGGCACCAAGGTGAGATGCAGCTCTGGGTAGTATAGTGAAGGCAGTTTTCATATACTGACCAAATGCAAGGAAGAAAAGGAAGTGTGGATGGCTGCGTGAAATGCAGCACACCTAGATCACTTTGCTTGATATTGTAAAGTAGGAATACGAGAATCTGTGGTTCACACTGTCACAGTAAGACAGCACTGACAGAGCAAGAGAAAATAAAATGGAAACATTGGGGCTGATTCTAAAAGGAATAGCAAAATGCAAGGGACTTGTGTCAAAGGAGTATCACACAAGTGGTGACTTGCATCACCATTACGTCACACTGTGATTCTGGTAGAGCAGCCTGTGTCTGCCACAGATACCATGTGCCAAAGCCCCATACACCAGGGCTGCATCCAGCAACCCAGTGTGCCAGGTCACAAGGGGCATGTGTCATGGCATGACCAACCACATCCCTTTTTGTATCTCCAAAGTCCCACCATGGACACAGCAGAGGGCACCACTTAGACCAGTCAGTAGGTGGTCTAAATGGTTTGCACCATCGAGACATGGGACAGCTGTGAGCATGGTGTGCAGTAAGAGCAGGGGTGGTGCCCTGGGAGTTGGTGGGGCACAGCTGTCCATCAGCCCTTGTGGAAAGGGCACCCTCAGGGTGGTGCCTGTTAGGTCTAGAAGCATGCCAGTAATTGCACACCCACATTCCCTGGTAGAGTCGCACTCTATTCCCCACTGTGAGGCAGCTGCCCTGGTGTATAGTGGAACAACCCCTGCCCCCTACACTCCCCGATCCCCCCTAGTATGATGTCAGCAGTGGCTCTGTGGCAAACTTTCTGGAATAGCACATTTTGCAGTCATTGCAGCTGCATCAGATGCAGTTCCCATTGTGTTGCACTTTGCACCTGGTGTGGGCACCTTCCAGAATTAGCCCCATTAAGCATATAGCAGTTTTGCACAGCTTCCCCCTCCCCCCCAAACAGAAGGTGGGAGGTTGGAGCTATTTGAAAATTAAATTGCAGTTTAGTTTATTGGAGTAGGGCACAAGAAGAAAAAATATGAACAATATTTCCAGTAGGGAGGTAGCATATTCCATTTATGCCATACCTCCAAAAAAGTGAAAAAACATTGAATTTCCTGCCGCTTTTTGCTGATAATAAAATATCCAAAGGGTATCTGTAAATGGAACACCACTCATTTGGTAAATATGTTTGTGCTGAACAACTTTTGTGCTCAAAGTACCATGCTATAATTTTTTATTTTAAAGCTATTTGCATTTGTTTGTTGCAAAAGTGAAAAAAAATTACATTTTCTGCTGTTTTTGCTAATTATAAAAACTAAAGGTATATATAAATGAAACACCACTACTTGCAGTACTATGCTGTCAGTTTTCATTTTAAAGTTATTCATTTGAATATGGTTAGTATAGCTAGACTACATCTGCATAGCTGGGCTTCTCTCTCTTCATTGACATCATCAAAGCAGCCATTTTAGGATTCTTAGAGCAGGATTTTTGAATCAGGAGAGGCTGTGTTTACAATTTTCAACTGCTATGAAACTGTATTTATCCTACTTTAATAAATGCAGTTTCAGTATAAATGTAAACAACAGCCTCTCCTTTACAAGCCTATGGAGTCATTAAAAAAAAAAGAAAAGTGTAAAAAAAATGGTTTAGCTGTCCTTTAAATTTTTTTTGTTCCCAAGAGCTGTAAATTAAACATAATTATTCATCTGTTTCAGAAAGGGGACCCCAACACCCCAAACAATTGCAGACCTATAAGGCTGATTGATGCAACAGCTAAAATTTTCTCTAAAAATTGTGTTAAATAAAATACAAGATTGGATGGTTGGCAAAGACATTTTGTGCCCTATACAGACTGGCCTTAGAATGATACATTCACTATCGATCACATGTATACTTTTGCTCATCTGATTGAAAAATATGTACACAAACAGGGAGTAAAACTTTATGTCACATATATTGATTTCACCTCCACTTTTGATTCCATAGACAGAGAATTGCTCTGAGAAAAATGACAGGCATTGGATATGCCTCCTAACCTTTTACTTCCAGTAGTGCAGTTGTACTCCCATAATAAAACATATATAAGACTGGACAGTCAGGGGAACCTTACAGACCATTTTGAATCTAACAAAGGAGTGAAACAGGATTGTTTATTAGCCCCCATGTTATTTAATATCTATTTAAGTGACATCTTACAAAATATTGAACATCCTCAGTTCCATTCTCCTAACATTGATGGTACTACATGCCCGGCTCTTGTATATGCAGATGACATGGGTCTGTTTTCCCTGTCACAAATTGGCCTACACAGGATGTTGAATCATTTTTCCCAACTGTGCACCAACCGCAAGCTACTGATAAATTACTCTAAATCTAAATGATGATTTTTGGGAATAGGAAGCATTTAAATTTCTACATTAACAATCAAAATTTGGAAATCGTCAGGAAATGTTATCTGGGGTTACATTCGTATCTAATGGTTTGTAGTCTATACATGTTAAGAATAAAATTAAAAAAGTGAAACAAAGGTTTAATCATATATATGGGGTATGACTGTTATCCCAGCACTGAAGGCAACTGAGTCTTAGAGTAACCCCTTTCTGCTCTATTGATCTGAGGTGTGGGTATACTCTTTGTCGCCATTTTCGTAAGTTTCATTTTCTCTATTTTATCATAATATTCTTAGAACTAATAAGTCTTGCCCCCAAACAGCTAGTTAGGGCTGAACTTAGTCATGTTCCCTTAAGATACTTAGCTAAATGGAGAGTGCTGCATTACTGGTTGCATATTCAAATAGTTACAGTAATCCCTGGCTTAAACTATGTTTAGGAGAAAAAAATCTTGGGCAAACTCACAGAAAGGATCAGTATGGCTGTATAACTTACAGGAAACCTTAAAACAAATGAATATGTGGCACCTTTGGCAAGATTCCCTCAAGGAAACAACAATTTCCTATACTTATAAAAATCTAATGAAAACTAGACTTATGGAAATTGTATATGAGTCAGATAGAACCAGTCTTGCTAATTTAAAAATCATACATCGGTTTCTCCAATTCAAATATTTTCATGGGTGTGAATATACTTAACATTTCCCATTGACATCAGACACCACAGGATTCTAACTTTGTGTATATTTGACATGATTCCTTTGAAAAAGTTTGAAATTAGGTATAAACAATGTAACAAATTAGACACTAAGGGCCTGATTCTCAAAGCTCCTAGTGTAGCACAAGGGGCTTGTGCCACAAGGAATAGTGCAAAATGCCCCTTATACCAAAAGGTGAGTCAGGAGAGATTCTTAAATGCAGCCTGCATCAACCAGAGGCCACGTACACCAAAAGGGGCTTGTGCTGTCCATGCACCACAAAGTGGGCTGCAGCATGATGCTAGGGGCTTGCAGCAGCTGCAGGCTGCCAAATCCCCTAAATAGGAGTTACATAGATACATAGACAGCATCAGCAGATAAGGTCCTATGGCCCACCCAGTCTCATGATTTGAGCTTGTAAGTTCAGTTTATGTTTTCCTAGAAGTCTGTTGCCCTTACTCCTGACCTCCAGAATTCCTTTATGTCTATCCATGCATTCTTAAATCACGTGATTGTTTCAGCCCCCACCACTTCCTCTAGCAGGGTGTTCCACTTGTCCACCACCTGTTCTGTGAAGAAATTCTTCCTCACGTTTCCTCTGAATCATCCTCCCTCCAACTTCATCCCATGCCCTCTAGTCCTGGAACATCTTTTTCACTTAAAAATAGTGTATTCCTGCACCCTGTTCCTCCCTGTAACATATAGGAACTCCCCAACCCTTCGGGGATATAACCCACCCTAAATAATTACACCCCCCCCAATATCGCTTTCTCCAGCCTCCCACTCCATGCAGAAGGTGTGGGTTTTGAACCTTAACCAGCACCTGCCTCTTTTTACTGAGGTCCGCAGCGCTAACCTCTTGGCTATACTGCCAGTTCTCATAACTGTGCTAGAGGGCACATTTCTAAGTACTGTTAGACCAACCAGGGCTGGTCTAAGGGTACACTGAAACTCTGGCAGAGTTCAGCAACCTGCAGCAATGTGTCATGGTCCCCCTTCCCCAGCCCCAATCCCCCGATATGTAATAATAACCTTCCCTGGTGTTCTAGCAGATCTTTTCCCTGATCCATGGTGTCCCCAATGAATAGTTTATTTTATAATTCCCTGGTGGTCTAGTGGACCTCCTCCCCAATCCCTGATGTCCCCAATGAATAGTTTGTTATATAATTCCCTTGTGAGCTATCAGATTGCCCTCCGTAATGCCCGATGTCTCCAATGGCAAAAGAAGGGTGATTAGGCCACCTAAAGCTAGCCACCATCAATATCTGGAGCCTCCTACCCAAACTAGTGCAATTCCAGGTTTGGGTCACTCAGCACCAGCCAGACATAATCTTGTTGACAGAAACATGGCTGTCCCCTAAGATCCCTGATGCAGCCATTGCCATTGAAGGCTTTACAATCTTCAGGCAGGATAGGCTGACAAAAAAGGGGGCTGTTTAGTCTACTTAAATAACAAAATCAAAGGACAGGTCATTCACCATAACACAGCGATAAATGAGGCTCAACTCCTCTCTACCAAACTTCTCCTTGGTAACCAAAGCAAGACATTAGTGCTTACCACAGTGTACATTCCACCTTGGAGGCAAATGACCAGCATTGTGCTATTTGCTGAACACCTCAAGCAACTCAACCAGAAATGGGAAGTGATCGCTGTAGGTTGCTTTAACATCAGTTAGCTGGCAAATTATTCAACTCCCCAGAAATATCTGATTTCTGGTTTATACCTGTTACAAATGATGACACCAGTTACCAGGACAAACTATAAGACTGGCAACAGTATCCTAATTAATTGGGTACTCTCCAACCATCCGGAGATACACTCAGTGACCATTCCCCCATAGTTTGCACCTGGACCAATAAAAGCATAAAACAGACCACATGCATTGTAAAGAACAGGTCAGTTAGGAAGGGCCACCAAGAAACTCTCAAACAATATCTAAGAATGACTGACTGGTCCCTTCTTGATAATGCAACAGATGTAAATGGGGCCCTGGATTATTTCATCTCCACTTCCACAGCTGCATGTAACATCTCGCCTCTCAGAAAACCAGAAGAAAAGGGAACTAACAATCCCTGTCTAACTGTCCCTCTTCTTGAATTTGGTGAATAAATTTTATTTGATCAGTCATAGACCATTACAATAAAAATAAATAAAAAGCAATAGCACACCTCTTCTTGAGTTAATGAAAGCCAGAGATAAACTATGGTACAGAACGAAAGCCACAGGCTCACATCAGGATACCAGCAAATATAAAGCTGCCAGAAACAGCTGCACCAAAGCAATAAAAGGAAGCGATGGCCAACCACTTTAAATAGCATCTTGAAAAAACACGGGGTAATGGTAAACGCTTTTGGGATACCCTAAAAAACTCTCTTGGGAAAGAAGTCAAAAATGCCCCAGATCTGATTGCTACTGGTAATGCCAACACACAGGATCCTAAAGAGATTGTTGATATTTTCAATGTAGCTTTCACTGATCTTAGCTCCATACTACCCCCAGACTGTCTGTCAACACATGATTCTGAAACTCAGCTCACTCAAGCCCACCCTTCCCTATCAAATACTAGCATGCCACTTTTCTACTTCAAGCAGGTCTCAGCCGCAGAAGCAAAAAATACTTAAAATGAGTAGTGGGCAAAACCAGGGATGGAGGGGACACACCAGACATGAAGATCATTGCACTCACATTAGATGAGATTGCCCATCCCTTATCCAAAATATTTAACCTGTTTCTTAGGACATCAACATTTCCTGCAAATGGAAAGTCTCATGTCACCCCAGTCCATAGGAGGGAGACTGCACAAATCATTCAAACTATCACCCTATCTTAATACTACCCCGCTGTCACAGACCCTAGAATGTATAGTGTCTGACCAATTAACAGATCACCTTAGCAAATGCAACAAACAATGCCAGGAACAGCATGGGTTCCAAAGAGCCCACAGTACCACAACAGCCCTCATAGCGTTCACCAGTTACATTCATAAGGAACTTGACAAGGGAAAACTAGTGGGGTCAATCTTCATTGACCTCACTAAAGCATTTGACATGGTAAATCACAAAATCCGTCTTGAAAAACTAATAGCGTAGGGCCTGTCCAATGAAACAGCAACCTGGTTCCAGAGCTACCTCTCCCACAGAACCCAAAGTGTCAAAATAAATGGGATCCACTCAAATCTAAGAGCAGTCACTGTCGGAGTCCCCCAAGGTTCCATCCTTGGCCCACTTTTCTTTAGCCTGTTTAAGTTTGCCCATCAAAAATGTTGCTCTGTGCAGATGATGCCATTGTCTTCGCCAGTGAGCAGCAACTACCCATACTTACTGACGACCTCCAAAATGACTTTAGTAAACTGGAAGACTGGTTCCAACAAAATAAGCTACTACTAAATTACAAAAAAAAAGGACATGCTGATTACATCCCTGCACATTAAAAAGAAGGTTGGCCCACTAACCATCCTCAGCCGGAAAGGGGTGCAGCTAGAGCAAGTCCGCTCATTCAAGTACCTTGGTGCATACCTGGATGACAGCCTCTCCTTCACCTCACATATTGGTCATGTAGTTATAGCCGCTAATGTTACGTTAGATCTACTGTACAGACACAGGCACCATGACCCCCAATCCACTGAAGCTGGTAATAAGCAGTTCAATCCTGTCAGTAATAGACTATGGGCTGCCACTCTAAAGTGCTGCCTCCAACATGGCACTATGCAGCATTCAAATTGTACTAAATAACGCCTACAGACTAGCCACAAGAGTGAACAGAACAACTCACATGCAGCCTCTACTCTCAGACGGAGTGGCTCCCCTTACAGAGTAGGATAAAACCACGTCTGTGTCCTGGGGAAGAAAGCCCAACTAGGCCTAATGCCTGATGCATTTAATAGACACTTCCAACCAACCCAACCACCCAGCGCACCAGGAGTAAGGTCAAAACGCCCTCCTTATCCCATTCAGAAGAACCTCCTAGTGCAAAGGTCCTTAGTGTTTAGAGGTTCCAGATGGTTAAATGAGCTCCCAGACTCCCTAGCTGCCACTAGTAAAATCAGTCCTTTCAAGAAGGCAGCGATACTGCCTTACCCAGGTTAGTACCTGCAACTGCTACACCTGACCACTACCCCCCGTTCTCAAACACCCGCTCTCTCTTTGAGGTAACCACAACTCTCTAATTGCTTCTTTCCCTCTCCTGCTACTAATTTCCTCTTCTCCTTCTAATCTTCTGACACTTGGTGCCCACTTGACAATGCCAAACAGGCTGCCAATATTTTCTATGCAGTCATGGAATGATTACCATAATTGTTGAAATGCACTCTCCTACTTGTGTTTGCACTACTTGCCCTTTAGTTGGGTTCCTGTACTTGTATATTTATTCCTTGTAACCAATGTGGAACCTTTGTAAATGAGCTGTCTAGCTCAAAGATTGTAACCCGAATCTTCAATAAATAAATAAATAATACGTTTTTGATAATTCCCTGGTGGTCTAGCAGACCCCCTTTCCCCAATCCCCGATGTTTCCCATAGGTATATAGAATTCCCTGGTAGTCTAGTGGACCTCCTCTCCAATCCGCAGTGTCACCCATATATTTAAATAATAGAAAACCCCTTCCCTGGTGGTCTAGTGGACCCTCACGCCCCACCCCAGCAGGCAGTGTCCTACCACCCTGCTCCCCCAATCCCAAAACCGAGCTGGCAACTGGCACAGCCCACCACTCACCACCACAGTCAGTCGTCGACTGAGCTCTCAGTAAGCACTGTACTGTATTCAGTAGGCGCTCATGTAGGCAGCCATTGGTTGACAGCTCTGTCAATTAATAAGCACCAACTGAATACAGCATAGTGCTCAATGAGAGCTCAGTCAGCAACTGGCCATGGTGGTGGTGAGCAGTGGGCTGAGCCAGTTGCCAGCTCAGTTTCAGGATAGGGGAGTGGGATGGTGGGACACTGCCTGATGGGGGGGGAGTGAGAGTCCACTTGAGCACCAGGAAGGGAGTTTTCCATTATTTAAATATATGGGTGACAACGGGGATCAGGATCCACTAGAGAATTTTTTTATACCTACGGGCAACATCGGGGAGAGGAAGTTCGATAGACCACCAGGGAATTATCAAAAAACTATTTATTGGAGACATCGGGGATTGGGGAGGCCAGTCCACTAGATCACCAGGGAATTATACAACAAATTATTTACTGGGAACATCGGAGAAGGCGGTCCACTAGACCACCAGGGAATTATGAAATAAACTATTTATTGGGGACATCGGGGATTGGGGAGGTGGGGTCTGCTAGACCAACAGGGAGGTTTTACTTATGTTAATGAGGGAGTTGGGCTTTCAGGACTACTAGAGTACCAGACAGTTTTACAGATGCGCTGCCTGTTTGGCACATGGCCAGGGTTGCTGCAAGCTGAGGAACTTTGCCATCAGGACCCTACCCGATAGAGACTCGGGTGCAGGATCCCTGGTGCACCAGGCACTGACACAAGATGAAAGCAAGCATCAGCACTCCTCAAATGCAGTTCCAAAAGGCGTTATTCTGTAAATCAGTTTAAAAATATACCACCAGCATCAGAATGGTTGGTAAGCTACAGAAACCCCACAAACACCAACTATTCTGATGCTGGCATATGATTTTTAAACTGATTTAAGAATAAAACGCTACTGAACAGTTGAAAGTGCTACCTTGCTTTCACTATTACTTAGATTACCTCTTGTACCCTCCTGGTGCGTGTCAGCTGTTTTGCTGTTTCGATTGACACAAGATGCCTTTCGCCACGATTTGTGTCACTCTAATGGCCATTTAAAAACTGACTCCTAAATGTTATGGTTACGCTGGTCTAGAGGAAGACGTATTTCATATAATTTTCAACTGTTTTCTTTATTCCAAATGTAGAATGAAATATTTGGATGTTTTTATAAATCCATATAAGTCAGCCTTACAAGATTGTTTGGAAATATTATTGAATCCCATTAATGTAAAAGATGCCAAAAGCTGATTAATTTCATGAAAGCTGCTCACAGGTACAGAACCAAAATTGCTATTTATTAATCTTTCTTGTTTTGTAATGCTGTACAGATTTATTGTTGAATGTATTTATATACTTAAGCTGTTTGTAATGTTTGTACTGGAATTGTAATGGACTCAGGCCAGACAAAAGAAACAATGAATACTGAACAGTAAGATCACAGTGTGTAGGATCGCTGCTGTTTTATTAGAAGTCTAATCTGTGATTGGGTCCACCAGCTTGTTGATGGTGGTCAATCAACTCCTTTGATAAGCCAATAAACAAGCAGTTTTGTCACCCTCACCCCACCCCACCCCACCCCCACCCACCCACACACACACATAAAATGATTGTTTTAAGCCAGAGTAATGCTTCTTTGGTCTTATAGTTCAGCAAGTCTTTTATTTTAGTTTATTTTGTGTTATTTTGATTTAGGGTAACAGGCAGTTGTCCCTTATGCGTGTACCATTTGGAAAGCTTACATTCCTCCCATAGGCTTTGCAACTGGTTTTCTTTGTTTTTTTTCTTTCTCAAGACAAATGCAAGAATGTCCACCCAAGAACTGTCCTTTTTTTTTTCCATGTAGGGTTTTATCCCTGGAGCCTGGCAGGTGGCTATGGCCCTCCCTCAGAGGGACTCATCTCACATGCCCGTGCATCCCCACTCAGACCAACCCCCACAATTCCCCGGCGACTTACCCCCCACGGCGAGGCCAGCGAGGGAAAAACCTGCTTTCTCCCCTCCCCAGAGCATGATCCAGAAGCGGAGGTGGCCAGGGGATGCAATGGGCCATCATGGACCCTGCCATCTCCCTCTTTTTCATGCTTTCTCCCGTTCTCCTCCCCACCGACGTAAGGATGCCATTACGTGCCTCCCGACCGATACTGCCCTCCAGTCACTGCCAGAGGGCAGTCAATCAATCAATTCAAAGTTTATTGTGTGACTAAATAGTCTTTACAAATAAATACACATGACATATAACATTTCTAATTACATACATAGATGCATTGCACAATATAAATAAAAGCAAGACGATGGTATATAAACAAAATAAAACTCAGTCTGAAGTGGAAGTTCTAAAGTGCAAACAGGCAATATACCAGACTAAAGGATAGGTCTATTTATGACCCCACTAAATCAGGTCACAGTTATTTGTTTCCTTATTTTATCAATAGCAGACAAAAATGTAGCTAATCATTCAATAGTCCAGACATCCTCTGTATGAAACAAAATGTTTGTAAGAGTTGATTTGTCAATTGAATATAGATCATTCAAAAAGGGCTCAACCAATAAGCTCTCTGGGAATTGTACACAAAAACAGTACCACAAAATGTGTACTAAATTTTCCTGTCTTCCATGACTGCAGTCACAGTCTCTGGATAGGGGCATTTTCTTATATCGGTATAGCAGCATGTTATTCGTATATTGCTCGAATGTATAATTAGAAATAGTAGATCTAAGTTTTGGATCAGTTGTTATTTCTAAATAGGGTTTGAACCCAAAATAATAGTTAAAACACAAAGAACCTCAGAGCGCAAACACTGAGGCAAGGGTTATCCCAAAGGGCATTGGCCGGGAAGCCAAGTTTCAAAGAAATACAAACTTACACATGCCCCCATAATGCAAAGCATCATGGGCTGTATATGCAAATCACCACAAAATATTATACTGGTTCAACTTCAAGCAGAAACTGCAGGTCTCTCAGCATGGAGGAGTTAAACTGCCATTGAGTTAGTCGTCATTCCTGTGGGACATTCAATGTAAGTAAAATAGGGAAATGATCCAAGAGAAGAATTGGATCCATCCATGTCTCATATGCCCATTCAATATCCTCCATTGAGAAAATAAAAGTAATGTAACCTGGAGTATGCTGAGACATGGAGACAAGTCAGAGTGGAAGGGATACAGAGAAGAGCTTACAAGAATGATTAAGGGCTTAAGGGGATTGTCATACAAGAATAGCTAGAAGGAGCTTGGCTGTACAGCTTAGAGGTGAGAAGGATGAGAGGATCTGATAATGATGTATAAGGCTTAATCCAGCACAGATACAATGCAGAGTCAACATTTAGAATGCAGCAATGGGATAAAGGGACATGAGGATGCAATAAACAACTTAGAGGAAACCATTATTTTATTTATTTATTTATTTAGTAATCAAATTACAACCTTTGAGCTAAAAGCTCATTTACAAAGGATCATCATCACAAGGGTAGGGAGGAATATAAGTTTGGAGTCAGTAGCAGCTTAATAGGCATTGTCAAGAACAAAATTATAAAACAGAAAAAGAAGGTGGTTCAGTGAGAGAGAATAGTGAGTAGCTGGAACAGCTTTAAAAGAAATAGTAAAGTGTGATAACTTAAACATTTTTAAGTTACAGTTAGACAAGTATTTGTGGGGGGTTCACTGGTGTTTCCGTTGAACCCGGCAGATAAACCTCAGTGGCGCACACCTATTCTTGTCTGTAGAACCTAGGAATCTATGAGTATTGGTGGTGGGAGTGAGGTAAAATGTGTAGTTGCATTCCCTTTGATGATGAAAATGTCATGGGCCCGATTCCAAGACAGCAGTTAGAGCAGGATGCAAACTGAGCTGTGGCAGAAATCTACGGCCTAACCCTTGTAACATGCGAACTACACCCCATTCCAGAAGAAAGGCCAAGTATGACAGAAACAGTGGAATTATGCACATTGCAGTTTATGCCAACAATGCAAGGGGTAAGCCACAATAGCGGGCAGAATGGTTACGCATGTCGCAACGCCAATATAAAGGCATGCAAACTGCAGACATGTCGCATACGGCAGAGGCAATGTGCAAGCCAGCGCAACAGCACGCAAGAGAAAGCAGAACTTCACCTCCAAGGAGACCGTTGTGCTCCTAGATAAGCTAGAGACACAGGCCACTCTGCTCATGGGCAAGGGTGGGGAGTATGAAGTCCGCAAACAGTGCAAGGAAGCCTGGGATGCAGTAGCCTGCAAGGTGAATGCAGTGGCCAATGCCAAGTGCACCATCAGAGATCTGCAGAAGAGGGTCAATGACCTGAAGCGGCATGCCAAGGAGAAGAAGGCATATAAGAGGCACCAAGCGGCAGCCACAGGTGGTGGGACAAGAGAGGAAAGACCACTCAGCATGCATGAAGAACGGGCCTTGGCCTTCCTGAGCTGGCACAGCATGCAAAGTGACACAGACCTGGACACAGCACAGATGTTGACCAGAACAGGTATGTGGTGGACCAACCATGCCACAGCAACATTAGTGAGCCATGGCACGGGGGCTGGGGAGGGTGAGGGCAGTGAAGCAAGGCTTTGCAGGAGCACTGTGTGGTGCTGGACAGGGCCAGTGGCACGGTGGGCAGAATGCACCCCAGGAGGCATGCAGGGAATCAGCGAAGGTGGCACAGTGGTGACAGACAATAGGGACAGGCAGCATGCAAGCAGCACAGTAGTGCATGGGGGCCCACATCCATCTGTGGTGGTATGGCACATAGCACAGACAGCATGTACAGAGGGCAGGGGCATGGGCAGGTAGCCATTATCAGGGTGACAGGGACACCCATGCCACAGGCAATAGGGGGTGGGGCCATGGACCCATGCAGTGTCCTGCAAGGGCCAGACCATGGCAGCAATGTGCACCATGGCATGTGCCACCAGTGTGCACAACAGTGAGGCAGAGGTGGGTATGTTGGCATGTGTGTAGGGCTGGACATGGCACAGTGGCACTGATGCACTGTCATCACCCCACAGGTATAGCAGCAGCGGACACAGGGGCAGAAGACAATGGTGGCACAGACAGTGACACAGAGTGGCTAAGCACACAGCTGACCATCCCACAGGACACTGTGATGGACCACCAGGGCAGTGCAGACACGGTGGAGCTGGACACAGCCCTAACAGCCATGGAGGTGAGCAGCAGGCAGTAGCAGGTCCCCAGCAAGAGGAGGAGGAAGGTGTGGACATGTGTGCCCTATTCAGTGTGGGCAGCATCGCTGCTAACGTAGCCCAGGACATGAGCCTAGCATCATATGAACAGCTAGAGGTGACGCTGGATGAGGTGGTGCAGTCCCTACAGGAACATCATGAAAAATCACCAACAGACTATGCAGCATTCTGCAGGACACTGGTGACCAACCATGAAGAGCAGGCATAGATGCTGGGCTGCATATGCCTCTGCCTTGATGCACACCACAAGCCACTGCAGGAGCAGATGGGCACCCTAATCAATGCCATTGAGACTGGGACCCACACTACAGAGACAGCCATGGGGAGGCTGGTAGATACCAGCACGCCTCATAGGCCTGTGCCAGGGAACAGGCACAGGCACTCCCCCGACTGGTGATGGCTGTGGAAGGGTCGGTGGCACAGCAGTGGAGGTAGATGGACTCCTTGCCACGGCACTCACACAGCATCCTGGCATCCTGCCAGTGTGCCACACAGGGAGGGACGTTGCAACATAGGCATCGCATGGTGAGCAACACCACCATGGGACAGATGCAGCCACACAGTGTCACAGGCATTGTGAACCCCACAGGTCAGGGATGCAGCCACACAGGTGCAGGTGAACATTCAGACCCACCAGCAGGATGCCAGGCCACAGGCAACTGCAATGGGCAGAGGCATGCAACCACAACCCACAGTGCCAGATGTGCCACCAACAGCACCAGGGGGCACAAGTGTGCAGCCGCCAACATCACCACCAACACCACCACCAATACCAGCACAACCACCACCACCAATGCCACCCACCACCATCATGGCCGTGGGGCCAGATGCAGGAGCCACCAGCCGCAGGACCAGGGCAGATCCTGTCCACAACAAGGCACACCTGGGGTTGCAAGTGTGGGTGCACTGGTGGACACAGTAAGACAGGCCACTGCACAGGGAGCAGCACCAGCCCTGAGAGCAGAGGACAGCAGCACACTGCCGAGGGGACAGGAGGACTGTGCCAGGATCAGCACCTGCCATCACAGGCAAGCAGGGCAGGTGGAGGAAAACAGTGGTAGTACAGGGCCCAAGTGACAGTGGGGGACCCGCAGCATTGCAACAGGGGTGGGGGGAGCGCAGCGGTGCCACAGGGGCAGAAGCACCCACACCATAGGGTGGGGCAAAAGACACATGCAGCAAAATGGAGATGGCCCATGCAGTGGCAGGAGGACATGTGATTGGAACTGTGTAGTGCTGTGCTGACAGAGGAGAGCACTGTACATAGCAGCACACAGGAGGGCACTATGTGAGGTCTGTGTCTGTGTGTGTGTGCGCAGGCGTGTGTGTGTGGTGTGCAGAGCATGCAGCTGTGTGGGGATGTGGATAGCACAGTGTGGATGTGGTTGCATGTAATGTCACTGATGGTGTGTAAGTGTGTTGTGGGTTGTTGCAGCTATGTTCTGTACCACTGACCTGTGTTCCTGTGCAGTAATGGTTAATAAAGGCATATCACTGGCAATCACGTGGTGTCACCTCATTCCCACCATGGTGGCAGTTGTGATAGGGCAGACCCACATGTAGCATACTGTGTCAGGAATAACATGCAGCTGGCTTCTGCATACACGTACCATGGCACCCAAGCACAGGTGCATCCCGCATGTCACAAATGCCAGCAGCACCCTGCCACACACATATGACATGCGGCACTGTCTCAGCAGTGTTGGGCTTGGGCACCATGTCACACAGGCTACACATTTTGCACCTGTGCTGGAGGTCCACGATGACCTAGGCCACTCCTGCTACTATGCAACGTGTTACCGCACTCTGCAAGGCCTGTTCCATGCCTTTGCGATGGTGCATACACACATGGTGCACGTGCAGGCCACATCTGTGGCCAATGGTGGTGCACAACGCTCATGTGCTATGTGTGCATGCATGCCGCATGTGTGTGGTGCACCACTGTAGGCAGCATTTGAGGCCTGCATGTGTCCCATGTGTGTATGTGCCATCACAAAGGCGTAGAGCAGGCCTCACAGAGCACGGTATCACGCTGCACAGCAGCAGGAGTGGCCTAGGGCATGGTGAACATCCAGCATAGGTGCAAATGTGTAGCCTGAGTGGCAGGTGGTGCCCAATTTCACCACTGCTGAGATAGCCCAGCTGATCAGCTGGCAGCAGTGGTGTGCCACCGCGTTCTCCTCGCTGCAGGAACCGCACCACTGCGGAGAAGGACAGGGCATGGAGGACCATTAGGGCACACCTGAGCTCCATCAGCGGTGTGTCCCGCATGGCCCGCCAACATTGAGGCACCGGATGGCAATGGCGGTGAGGAGGGATGCTGAGATGAGGATCGGATGGCACCCTGGTGCAGGTGGGTATGCTGCCATATATGCGGACACTGGCACTACACTGCTGCATACAACATGGCCAACAGGGATGCAAGGATGTTACTGTGTTCTCCATCCCCACAGGTGCAAGCCACGACAACCAGGACCAGCAGGGGCAGCATGCAATGGAGCCACAGCAGGGTGGGCAACATCATCGATTGCTGGGCCACCAGAGGTCAGGTAGGTGCATCCTCTGTCTATCATGTGTCAGAGCTGGGCCACCAGGGTCTGCAGTGGGGGGTGTGTGTGCATGCAGGGCATGCACATGTGGGTGGGTGGTATACAGGGATACCAGAGAATGCATCAGTGGTGTCCCCATGTGCCCTTGCAGTACATGTGGCCATTGCACACCACCAGTGGGCCTTCTGCTGTGCACTGTGTGGCTGATGGGGTAGGTGTGATGCTGTGGTACTATCATGTGTAGTGTGCACAGGCACACATGCACATATGTCTGTGCAGTTGTGGTGTCCCCGTATGGCACTTACCTATGCTTTTGCTACATTACAGGCGGGTGAAGCAGCCTTGCACCAAGGCACAGGGCACCGCTGTGTGCCATGGCAGCCCAAGAGGAACAGGATGCCCATGACTATGAGTGTCACACATGCCCCCAGCACCACAGGGCCTGCCCCTTGCTGCCATCAACAGAGGAGGAAGAGGGGGATGACATCATGGAGGTGCATGAGCTGCCACCCACAGAGGGTCCTGGGAATAGCATGCATGCTGCCACAGTGGAAGTGGCATAGCCAGAGGAGGAGCCAACAGAGATGGAGGCTGAGGACCCTCAACACCCGTAGGGACAGTCAGCCTGACAGGGCCATGACGTGCTGGTGGAGGAGGGCCTGCCACAGGTGAAGGAGGCCGCAATGGACACCATAGGTAGGGATATGCCACTGCAGCACCTTGGTAGACCAGAGGAGGTTGTTGGGGCCCCTGCAGAGCATCCAGGACCTCAGGCGGAGGGCGGTCCACCAGAGCAGGAGCCAGGACCTCATGGACAACCTGCCAACCGGGACCAGAGACTTATACAGCTAGTGGCAGCCATCATGGGGATGTGGCCTTCTTGCATAGGTCCCTTGGCGCCCTGTTAACGGCACTGCAGGAGCAGTAGGGCCACAGAGGCATATGATGCATACATTGGCCAGGGCTGCTGGCACTGTACTGTGCCAAGGGGGGGCCTGTATATAGTGTTTGTTTCTGGGGCTGTTTGTTGGGGAAAGGCATTGTGCTGTGTTGTCGTTGTTTTTGCTGTGTTGTGTTAGCTGTTCATCCCATGTTTTCACAGTGTTTGTACATTACAGTATATTTTTGCAACCCTGGCTCCACATCCCTATCTGTGGTCTACATGTGTGTGTGCCTGTGTGCGTCACTGTTCATGCGAGGACACCCACATGTTACAGAGCTGCGCTGTTACATGTGTGTCCCCATTCTGCACATGGTACCCATGTGACAGCTGTCCATGGCACAGCCTCAGGCACATGCCAGTGTGCATGCCTGCATGGTGCACTGTGTCCATGGCAGCACTCTGTGTAGGGACATGTTCACATGCCACCACACTGTGCATGTCATGCCTGTGTGGTATCCATGGGCCGTTATGGTGCCATTCCACCCAGTGATGGAGTAGGCCCTGTGGGTGGCACCAGTGGCACATCACCATGGTGTGTACAACTGCCATACGTCTGCAGTACTGTGCTGCCCAGTGCTGTGTCCCTGTTGTGGTGTCACTGTTTATATGCATCAGTGGCCATGGCAGGTGCATTGTGCCTGGTGGTGCCATCCACTCGTCGGTGTGCCACTGTCCCGTCCATAGCTCGTGGCCAACTGTATCTGCATAGCACTTGACCTTGCATGCAGTGGTCCTCTGTGTGTGACCCAGAGGCCTTGAGTTGTGTGCAGCCATACTGGCCAGATGCTGTACAACACACATGGCCACTGTTACAGCACCAGTGTAGCCACGTGTGTTGCATGGCACCTGGCAGACAGTATCCCATCCTGTTGTGACTCTGCAACGGTGCCTTGGGTGGTGTGTTGTTGCCAGTGTTGCATAGCATCATGCTGTGTGTCTCCTATACTGCTGCAGGTGCCACTGTGGTGATGGTGGTGGTGGTGGTGGTTATGTGTAGCCTCAGAAGAACTGTTGTATCACCTCCTGTCTTGCACGGTGTTCCACTGACGCACTACCTTGTGACAGGCATCCTGCCATGCCATCAGGCTCTCCGGCTCCCTCCTGTGGTGCACCTTCCTCCTGGTCTGTGTCAGGCAGTGGTACTTGGTGTGTCAGGGCAATGTTTTGTAGGATGCAGCATGTGAGCACTATCTGCAAACCATCTCAGGGCTGTACTGCAGTGCGCTTCCAATGTGTCGAGTCATCTGAATCGGCCTTTAGTAGGCCAAGGTGAGCTCAGTGACTGCTCTTGTGCTGGAGTGGGCCTTGTTGTATCGCTCCTTGGCAGCATTCTGGGGTGTTTGTACTGGTGTCATCAGCCATGGCTTCTGGGGGTATCCGCTGTCACCTGTTGGGGGTACAGTTTACTTGCCTGTTGCACTGTGCAGCATAGACATCATCAGCTACCTATCCTCTGCATGGCACACACAGGCCTGCACATGCACACATGCTGTTACGCACTCCCAGTCCCACACACATCCTTGGCTGTGTCCATGTACAGCATGAGCATACCGTGGTGTTGTGTGGCCCTCCCAGGCCCCTGTGTGGTGCATGGGGTGTGGTCCCTGGCCCTGCTTGCATCCCATGTGTGCCGTGCCACATAACTGTGTGGCTGTCACATCTGTACACTACGTTGCCTGTGCACCCTGTGCCACTGTTGTGCCACTGTGTCCACTCACATCTGCACACACTGTCTATCACTCACGCACACACAGGCACATGCACAATAATACTGGTGTCATTCTCCTGGTACATACCTACGAGTCATCCACCAGTGATGTCCCTCTCTTGAAGGCCTCCTGTAGCCCCAGTTCCTGAATATGTGGAAGTCGTGGCAGGAGCCAGGGGTAGCCACCACATCTGGTATCGACATACCGGCTGTCACATACCACCTGGATATTCATGAAGTGGTACCCTTTCTGTTTAAATCAGCTGTAGGAGCCCGATAGCCACTTGTGTGAGGTTGATCGCACCTAGAACCAGGGGAACTGTGCCACATTGTAGAAGGACTGCCTCACATGGCTGATGTTGGGCATCCTGGGAAGCTGATGTATGTGTGGTGCATCGTGATCAGGGCTGTCTGGAACCTCCTCAGGCACCTCGACACAGCCAGCTGGGATATGCCCACTGTGTCCCTGTGGGCGTTTGGAATGTCCCGTGGCGAGGAAGCACAGCTCTGCACTGACGCACACCTCCACCAGCAGTGGGTGACCCCTGTTGCTGGTACTCGTGAGGTCCTCACACAGATCCTGGCATAGCTCCTGATGCAGCTCTTGTTGAGCCTGTAGCATGCTATGCACTGCTCATCGATCAGCTCCTCATAGGTGATCCATGTGCCTCTCACTCTCTGCACAGGTGGCCTTGGCACCATCGTGGGCTGCTGTGGCTCATTCCCCTGGGTCCTGCCATGCACCTGGTGTGCCTGAGTTCCCTTTGCTCAGCTAGCATGATGCCCAGTAGGGCTGATAATACTAACATGTTCTGCTGTGTGTCACGCCACACTGCTGTCTGCTGTCTGACTATGTGGGGGAGGGGGTTATATATGCTGTGCTCTGGTATAGACTTGCTCCTCCTTGGTCTATGTTGCATCTTACTGTTCTGGCATAGCTACTTATGCCTCCTGTTCTGGAATTGCACTTCTGTCGTAGTGGTGCATTACACATGTTGCAGGCCGCATTACACAGTGCTGCATGTTTTTTCTGGTGTAACTCTTCATAACTTGTGTTTGGTGCAGCAGTTGCAGTTCGTGGCACAGGGGACCTTTTAGAATCACGACTGTCGTAAGTCACAGGCATAACAAGTGTTTTGCACCTTTGGTGCTGGCGTACTGCATTTCCGTCGGACACATCTATTCTGGAATCGGGCCCCATGTGTCTAACATCCCCAGATCCTTCAGGAGTCTGCGTAAATGGCATTGTCCTGCTGTTGAAAGGCATAGTTGGGGGTTACTTCTGTCACATGATGGATTCAATAAGAAGCTAAAATTCCCGCAAGGAGTAGGGTGCCTGATTGCCATTCTAGAATTACATCTAACATGGCTTGAATAAAGGAGGCATCACTGCCTGGTGGAATATAGACACTTCCCACCATGATGGGTCTTCCAGGCAAGGTGCCAGTGGCTAATGCCAAGCTACCATTCTTATTCACACAGGATTTGTCTAAGTGGAAGGGGGAGTTCCTTGGTATGAGACTTACCACCCCTGTGTCTGCCATTTTGGTAAGTCAGTTCAGTTATGTGTGTGAATCCAAATTTAAGCAGTTTTTGGAGCTCCTAACTGTTAAGATGCATATCCTGGAGGAGCAGTAAATGGGCTTTCCATTTCTTTAGGGTCCTAAGTATTTTAGACTTCTTAACAGGGTTAGAAAAGACCATACACATTCTGTGAAATAGTGTTGAAGGGGGCAATCATCAAGTGTCATTCTGCCTGATCCGGGAGCACCAGAGAGGCCCTAGACTGGCTTCTCCCGTTGAACATTATTCCTGTTGGTGGTATTTCCTTACTTGCCATATTACAATACAGTAATGTGCCATTCTTTCTCTTTTAATCCTGCAGTAAATAAAATTATAATTGCTTGTCTGTAATCTGCATTTAAACATAAGAAAACCAGAACCTGTGCATGACCAGCTGGGCCCTTACTATAATGAACTAGCCAACTGGGCTGGATAAAACTGTAGTTAGGCAGCAGGGTGCAAGGGCAGGACCTGTAAACTGTCCCTTGGGCTCTTCCACCTAAAATCAAATGGAGTGGTGGGGTCTGTCTCCCTTGGATTTGGAAACAATCATCCACCGCTGGGGTAAAAGAGAGAACTGAACTGAGATTCCAAGGTTGGAAAGGATGGCCAGACCCTTCCAAGTGACATCACTGAAGGGATGCCTGGGAGTACTCCAAAGCACAGCCATCTTTGGGCTCCCTGGGACCTGAGTGGGGTTTTGAAATCTTAAGTGAGAGATAACTGGAGAGGTAGGGTGAGGAAAATAAAAATATGAAAAGCTGGGAGTGTACTCATCTCTTGATCTCTCAGTGAGCACATTTCCTGTTATCCCCCGACCCATGTTTCAGCAAAGTCCATGGGGTTGTTTGGGGAAGCTGGAGTTGTGCTCTCAGGTTTTCCTGGTGTTTCTTGGAGCAGGAGCTGGCTAACAGGTGTCATGACCCTTAACAGTCATATGTTGAAACCCTTCATCCAGGTGGGGATGGGGCCCTTACAGCATATTCCTAATTCCAACCATTATACTTTAAAATATGAATGATCAGACATTGCATCAGAACATAGATAGTGAAAATGAAGTAAGTCTGTTTTATATACTCTCTTCCACCCACCTCCATTGCATATTGTGCCCTGAACTACACTCTGTAAATTAATAAAATTAACTTATCTCTACCTGTCAAAGGTTTAGCAACAGTGTTAGATGGTCATTCATCCACCCAAAATAAAAAATTAAAAAACTGTAGACTGACTTTGTGTCCATACTTGTATCTGTAGATAGAGAGTCTGTGTCTCAAAAAAAAAAGAACAATTATTTTCCCTCTAAATCCAACTGTCCCAGATGAGGCATACCAGTGACTATAAAAAAAAGTGTATCATTGCAACAATAACTCTTAAAACTAAGGATGTTTCACTCTGAAGGCAATTTTCTCTGCTGTGCTGTTTTCAGTATAGAGGCATGGGCTTACCAGGATGAGGAGTGTCTGAGTTCAGGCAAGAGGGGATATTGCCCCCACAGAAGTGAATAGCTCCCAGTTCAGTGTAATCCCTGGTGTTTGATTGTTCCAGTTGAGTAACTGGTCTGCCTTATGGGGGGTCTCGTGGGGACAGCTGCACAGTAAGGGAATCTAGTCGCATATGTTGCAATCCAAGCGATGCTGGAGGGCGCAGCTAGCCAACTACCATCAGCCAAAATATTCATGACATGCCAAGATTTACCCTCATCTGCTACCAGCTCTCAGAATTAGGGCTTCTGCCACCTTGTCATACATTAGCTGGTGTCCCACCACCTGTGCTGAGAAGTACCTTTCCTAATTTCTTGTTAAGGACCAGCCTCCACACTACTGCAGATGGATTCAATGTGGGGTCATGTCATAATCACAAAGGCAGAGTAGAAGCTCAGTGGCTAGTTGCAGCATGGCTCATAATCAGGTTCCCCCTCCTCATGTTGCCCACTGTCCTTCCTGAGTCTAACGATGGATTGTGGTGGCAACATCCCCAACCCCCACTCCCATCATCCCAGTACATGTGGTTGAGCCAGCCCATAGTGTAAGTCCTTCTCAGGTTCTGGCATGCTGCATCACTTGAAGCTGCCCTATGATGGCTGTCATGGCTTCCGCTGATTGTCTTATGCATGCCATTGTGGACTGCACCTGCTGCCATGGTGTTGCAGAGGGGAGCTTCTGGTTGACTGTTAATGAACTACATTGCTGTGCCTCTAATCTGCAGTCCTGCATATTTTCAAAGCCTCAACAACAGCCTAAGGTCCCATCCAGACTACATGGCTTGAAACAGTTTAAGTGGCTTAAACTGTTTTAAATCTATCTAATACAGCTTGCATCTGCACTACGAGTGGGTTTCAACATGTGTTTAGAAACCATGTTAAAGCCTTGTTAGCACCTAGGCTTTAACATGGTTCTTGAAACTGAATACAATAAAGAACCAGGTTACCTCGGCACTGAAGCACAATGCGCTTTACCTTTCACCACACCGGTGACCCGAGTTCGGAAATGAGCTCGTCTTGCTGGGCGTCAGCAGGGGAGGGAGAGGATCGAGCATCCGATGGACTGCTCTCATCTCCCGGGATGGGGGGGAATACTGTCTTGCTCCTTGGCTGCCTCCTAGTGGAAGCTGGGTGGCAGTGCTGGAAGAAGTAGGGCCATGCTTATGGCTGCGATGACGTGGGGAGAAAAAGCAGAGGAAAATGGCAGTCTTGGGCTCAATGAAGCCCTGCCTGCTTGCCTGCCTTTGTCCCGCTCTGTCACTCGCTCACTGGACCCCTAATCTAGATGCAGAACCTCCAGATGGGGAAGCAGCCCTCCTCTTCCCGCCCCGCCACAGGGGCAGTCTGTAGGGAGCAGGGCTCAGCAGACCCGGAGAAGCAGTAGCTGGGCAGGAGAGACAGGGGCAGGGCTGAAACAGCCACCTGAGATGCACCCATAGGATAAAAACTTTTATGAAAAAAAAAGGAAAAAAAGAACCACATTACCTGCTACTCTGGAAATGCAGGCATAGTTCAACCTCTCTTCCAGCTCCCAGAAAGCATGTTCAGCAAGCCCCACTAGGCACAATCGGAGCAGCAAGTGTGGAATCTGCAGCACAGAGGTTTTATCAATGCTAAAACACTGCTGAACTCAGTCAGAATGCAGTAACATGGTAAATGCTAAAACATTTTATAAAACATTACAACTTATCGTGTTGTAGTCTAGGTGTGCTGGCCTTTAGGATACTGCACTGTAAGTTTGGATGGGAAGGGGGTCTTAAACTTCAGTTAGACTTTACTAAGAGTTTAGGGTAGTGGGATATATGCCTGTCTCTGTTGCATTGTTTTCGCTGGATAGTCGTTGTCAACATAAATTCACGTATCCTGCCAAATTAGGATTTTTTTGCCAGACACATCTAAACTGATTTTCTTTAGTGGTACAGTGATAGAACCAGACTATAATTGAGCATGGTCATTGCTTAGGGGTGGTCATCTTAGGGTCAAGGGCTCAGTGAGCCCATTCTGTTTCAAACTAAGAGTCCAGTTCCAATTCAAGTAGTTCCTTAGAGGCTTAGAAACGGTGTATGTCCATGCCTTCAAGTGACTCCAGCACTCCATAAAGCCACAGGTTTTTCCATCATGCTCTTGTTTTGGAATTTTCTGTGTTTTTTAGCTCTGCTTGCATTTGTACAATCTATTTCACTGCAGCTTCAAGGTGGTCTAGTCGGCAGTCTATCGTAGTCAGCATCTGCTCGACTGTCGCCATCTGTCCTTCTAAAGCTTCAACTTCTACTTTAATCTTTTTTGAATTCTTTTAGCTCGGACCTAATAGCCTAAGGTTCTCTTAGAGTGAAATCAAATCTGTGGCCTTTTTGGCTGCTTTCTTCAGCTTGCTTGGTGAAGTGGCCTGGGTCGTGGCCATGCTGGATGCTTAGGAGAGTTTGGAGTCAGATTTCTCAGCCGCGGATCTGTCTCCATCTGCCTGATCCTGCCAAAAATATCTTTAGATGTCTTCTCCATTTGTTCAGTTAACTCTGTTCTTTGAAGTTCCGTTTGGAGACAATTAGCTAGTGTTAGAAGTAATTGCTGATTGGAGGGAGCAGGAGCTCTTCTAGTGCCCTGCCATTAGACCAGTGAAGTCACTGGAAGTCCCCAGATTGGTCTTACCTTAATGTTATACCGGATGCTGATTGCACACTTTACTTTTTATGCAATAATTTATTATGAGATGCAACAACCTACTACCAATCTGCAAATTAGAGATGGGATTAAAAATAACTGCTGGATTAATGCCCAAATCCTTTTCCTAATGAAGGATAGAGATCATGACTGGAAAATTTGGAAAGGTGAGGGGGGGGGAGAGATTCTTGGTTTCTTATAAAGCTAAATGGAATAAATGTAAACTGATGGTAAATCTGGTTAAACCAAATCTGCTATGCCTTGCCCAGAAACAAATAATCCACAATTTTACTTCAAGAACATTTCCACAACTTTGAGATACCTGTGAAAACTTAATTATAGAATGACTGTAGATTAGGACCGGACAGCTTTGATATGGGCATAGTAAAACTGATTAAGGAGGTGGTTGCTGTACTCTTCACAAAGATTCATCTTTCTTTGTGCACAGGATGGATGCCAGCATTTGGGAAAAGGGCTGACATCAGTCCAGTGCACAAACAGGTAACTAAACTTCTGTTAAAAACGGCTGACTTATTGCTCTCCCCCATTTGTCGAAACTTTTAGAAAGGGCAAGATACAGTATGACCAACTGTATGATTACTTGCATAACATTCTAACTCCATGTCAGCATGGGTTCAAGCAGTGCCACAGCACTAACACTGCACTTTGACTGTCACTGGTTATTTACCCACTTCTGTGGATCTGGCTTTTCTGTTGTTTCTACTTGATTTTTTCAAAGCGCTTTTAATTTAACCACAAGTTGTTACTTTGCAAGTTAAGATGTGTGAGGCTGCCTGAATCCGTCCTGAATTGGTTTGTAAGCTAGTTGGATGCAAGGGAGTTTAGAACTAAGGCTGGGATGTTTATTCAGAGTATATGGAGTGCAACATTAGGGTTTCCACAGGGCTCGATCCTGAGCCCCATACTGTTAAATATTTTTTTAACAATCTTCTTAATATTAGCACAGGATAATCTCTGTTATTATACACAGACAACAACATTGTGTGTACTTGTGCTAAGGACATAAAGACTGTTTCCGAATGCTTACAGAAAGATTTTGACGCCCTATAAAGTTGGATTAGAGCTCATTCATTTAATTTTACATTTAAAAAAAAACACAAAAGCTTTGCTTTTGGCTAGTCCCCATACTTAACAATCAGAAAATATCACTGTTCATGATTCTGACTTTTGAAAAAGTTTGCCTAGAAAATGTATCTTCATTTACATAGCTAGGCATAATGCTTGATTGTATTCCTTTTTTATATATATATATATCACATTTTATTTCCCACTGCCGGCAGGGCTCGGTGGCAGTAGTACCAACCATCTATGCTCCTGCCCCCCTTCAACTTGTCAGGGATCATGCAGCGCAGCGGGGGGGGCTGGATTTTTGGTATTTTTTTCCCATTGCTGTGTTTGGTCCCAGAAACCCCAGCCCTGAGGACGCCACCTCAAGGGACAAAAGTCCAGGCTGTAGATGTGCTAGCCTAATTATTCCCTTCACATAGATACTATGGCAAAGGCAGTGAATAAACATCTGGGGACACTATACCGCTGAAGAAATGATATCCTTGAGTCCTCCTTGATAGCTATAGTTCAAGCGTAGTTGGTCTTTATGGTGGACAACAGGTTATTAATATAATTCTGTTGCTAATTCAAGTACATTAACTAGAGTTCAAATGCTCTCAAACTAAATCTGTCATTTTAGCTTAAAAGCTGACCATTAAAAACATCATTGTAAATTGTACAACTCAGTGCAATGGCTCCCTTCAGAGGAAAGAATCCAGTATTCACAGACAACTCTGTTACGGAAAATGTTAAATCCTGTAGCTCCCCTAAGTTTAAAGGTGCTGGTTCATTACCAAACAGGCCTTGGAATTACCAGGACCAATACAAACCACAATCTTGCTTTACTAATGAGGAAAACAAAGCTGGGTCAAAGCTCATTTTATTACAGCGCTTCAAGATTGGGAATGCACTGTCACTGAACTTAGAAACTGTCCAGACTATAGCTGGTTTTAAAACTGTACTAAGACAATATGTGTATGCTTAAAGGAAGTGTAACTGCTTTAATACTTGAACAGTAGTCCTTTTTTTGTTACTACAATGTACTATTTTTGTGCTGTATTTCAGTATATTGTACTGTATTGTATTGCATTGTACTTTTATTTATTTATTTAAGAGTTTTACCAGGAAGGCATACTGAGCAGCATACCACTCGATTCCAGATGCACCCTGGGGGATTGGGGTAGAGGGAGAATACAGTGGAAATACAAAATACAAAGTACATAATTCAATACAGTCATAAGAGAGTAGTCAACAGCAATAAATATATATATATATATATATATAACACACACACTTGTATAAGCAAGCAATAACACTAGCAGGTGTGGGTTATCGTCCTGATAATAAACATGCCCAGGGGTGTACTAAGGCACAAGGCTGGTGGGAGTGCTTTGTACCCCTGAAGTGGTCTTATCAGGCGATAACCCACACCTCGAGGTGTTGTTATGCTTTTAAATGGGCATCAAGTAATTATTTAATGGGTAAAACAAAAAAAAAACATGAAGTAGTAAAAAATATAAGAAAAGGTTTCAGTACCTCAAATGGTAAAAAAATAGTTCCCCTAATAAATGTGTGTCAAACTGTTTCATTGGCAGTATAGGGTCCGTATGTGCTTCTGTTTGCGAGTTTCTACTTCCTTGCCCAACAGCCAGAGTGAGAAATAAATAGTTGTTGAATGAGAGAGTGTTTTTTGTTAAATATCTGGACAGAAGTCGACAGCGCTATTGGGATTATTTCCATTTCCGGTAGCCATTACAGCCTGCCCGCTCCGGAGAAGATTTCATTTATTTTTCAGCTTGTGGTTCTGTCTCAGGTTACATTTTGTTATGGTTGGCTATTTTATTTTGTTTGTTTTGGGTTAGAGAATGAATATTTTTATTTGTAGCCACAGGAGGAGATGAGCGTTAGTGAGTTATTTCCAGTTGTTCTGCTGAACTATGGAGATTGCAGTCGGTACCTAATTGCAGAGCTGAAAGTGAGAGTGAGAGGTTGTTTGTTAGGAAGAGACGACTGGCACAGAAAAAAAAAACTAATCGAGGTACTCACTTTTTTACCCTTTGTTTTATATAATGCAGGTTGTGTTGTGTGTTGGGGGAGCGGTGCGGCAGATCGAGAGCTCGGTGAGAAAGACGTCGCATTGTGAGCTGTGCCAGTCTATTTCTGTTTTCAGTTGGTGCAGCTCACTGATTTCGAGGTGTTACCAGGGTCACAAGTGTAGGGTAGTGCCAGTTGGCTGCTATATCATCTGATAAGAACACAGCTCAGATGATGTAGTAGCCAATCAGAAAGTAGCATTTTTAAAGCCCATTTTATAAATATACAGAATGGGAAGCTATAGCAGAGGTAACCAAAACAGGTGAGGCCAGCTTTACACTCATATTTACAAAGCAACAGCATCATACCAATAAGTAGGGTAGGCAACAGCAGGAGTAAAAAGAAACACGAAATAAACTATGGCTATCATGACTATAAAGGCTTCATAAGGAGCAGATTGCATGAGCAAGTAGTGGAGAAGTGTGTCTTGAGTAGAGCATTGAGGTGAGGAGTGCTGGTGGAATGTTTAATCTGCTGGCAAGGAATTCCTTAACTTAGGCATCCAGAAGCTGAAAGCAGCCTGTCCAGACCCAGTGGACATGTGGGAGATGTGAAGTAGCCGAGAATCAATGTTCCTGAGTGAGTAAGCTGGCGAGGGAAGAACAGTAAGGGCGGTCGCAAGGTAGGAGGGGAGGGACTGCGACCAGAATTTTGCAGCGGTTCTAGCACAGTATATCAATCTCCGATTGTGGAGAGAAGGGAGGTCTAAGGAATGGTAGAGGTCGCAATGATGGGTAATGGGAGTGCAGTCCAGGGAGAAACAGCAGAACAAGTGGAAGAGAGGATCTAGTCTGGACAGGGAGGATTTAGGAGCTACACAGTAGACTACATCCCTGTAGTCCATTATTGGGAGGATCATCTTTTGAATGATTGCCAGGTGCGTGGGCAGGGGGATACAACTTTTATTACAGTATAAAGCACCTAACATGGGGTGTAGCTTCTTATGTATAGCATCAATATGCGCAGTGAAGTCAAGATGCTTGTCTAACCAGACCTCGAGATACCTGAAGGAAATGCAAACCTCCAGGGGGGAGCCATCTAGTGTGTGGAAAGTTGGGGTGGCGGGGAGACAGGAAAGTTTAGCCCTAGTGCCGAATGTTAGGGAGACAGTTTTTTTAGGGTTTAGAAATAGTTGATTTGAATGGAACCAGCACTGGACAGTGTCAAAATCCTGCTGTAAACAGGCTGCCACCATGGAGGGGGATGACCCAGAGGCATACAGCACTGTGTCATCTGCATACATGTGGATAGACGTATGAGGGCAGGCAGCAGGCAGATCATCGAGGAAAATAGAAAACAACAAAGGGCCTAGGACAGAGCCTTGGGGAACTCCGGTGGTAACAGGGAGTGAGGTGGAGATAGCAGAGCCAATACGGACTGACTGGGACCTGCCTGCCAAGTACAACTGGAACCAATTGGTGGCAGGCTCAGTTAGTCCAGCTTGAGTGAGTTTGGACAGTAACAGAGCATGTGAAACCGTGTCGAAAGCCTTAGCCAGGTCGATGAAGATTGCCACGGTTATCTCCCCTTTATCCATGCCCATGAGGATGGTGTCAGTGAGACAGAGGAGAGAGGTGATGGGGGGAGTGATTTTTCCTAAACCCAGCCTGGTAAGGAGTGAAGAAGGAGATGGAGTTGAGGAAGTGGGAGAGCTGGGACAGTACAAGGTGCTCCTGGATTTTGGCTAGGATGGGGAGCAGCGAGATAGTTCGGTAGTTGCTCGGGGAGGAAGGGTCGCCTCCTTTGGTAAGGGGGTATGACTGTGGCATGTTTCCATTTAGTAGGGATAGTACCAAGTCTGAATGACTGGTTATACAGAGCGGCCAGAGGGCTGGCTATGGCTGGGGCAGAAAGATGGAGCATTTTGGAGTCAAGGCCCGAGGGGCATTTTCCTTTGGAGGGATTTGGTGACCAAAGTATTTTTAATACCTCAGTGGGTATAACAAGGTGAAAGGAGAAGTTGGCAGGTGAGGAGCAAACTGGGGAAGCAGGGGGAGGGAGCCAGGGGTGAGAGGAGAGTAGAGAGGATGTACAGTTTGTGAAATAGGAGTTAAGCTCTGTGGCTACAGCACTCGGTGCAGTGATTGTACTTCCTGCTATATTGAGGATTGGTGTAGGGGGTTGGGCTGGTGGTGGGGAGAGGAGGGATTTAATTGACTTCCAGAATTGTGCTGGGTGTGTAAAATTATTGTGGAAAGCAGACTTGAAATAATTCGATTTAGCCTGCCGGATGAGTCTTGTGCAGGCATTCCTTAGTGAGCAGTAGTGTTGCAGAGTCGTTTGTGTGCCTGTTGCCATATAGGTTTTCCAGGTTCAGTCCCTGACTAGTAGTTGCTCCATGAGATTGGCGGTTACCCAGGGTAGGTGGGCTCCCCTTACTCTGGATCTTCTCAGTGGTGCATGGGGGTCCCAGATAGCAAGGAATCTGGCCGTGAAGAAATCGAGGGCCTCATCCATGGAGGGAGCCCTAGGGATGTAGGACCAATCGATGTTGGTCAGGTCATTTAGAAGTGTGGTCAGGTGCGGGAATTTGTAAGATCTATTGTACAGTGCCCATGGGGAGGGCCTTAGGCCTTAATATTTTCTGCACCACGTAAATCATGTGGTGATCACAGAGAGAGTCCGGTAGTAGGCCAGCGTCAATTATACGATGGGGGTGGGTGGTTAGGGCCCAATCCAATAGAGCATGTTTCTTGAATTTGTGGTTTAAGGCGAGTGGGTTCAGTTATTAGTTGGGACAGGTTTAGTGCAATTACTTGGCATCATGCTTTAGAGCCTGTACTGGCTAGCCAATTCCAGGTTGAAATCCCCAAGGATATGTAGCTCGCCTCCAGCCAGAGGGACCTCTGGGTGCCTAGGTGGTCTAGGATGATAGGCAGCTGTGTCCGAGAGCAGTACATGACCCTGCTACGAGTAATGGGATGCAGTGAGGGAGATAGATTTTGATTAGTAGGGAGTCTATTAACAATGTGGGTGGGGTATGCCTGATTGTGGTGTACTGGAGTTTGGAGGAGATGTATATGGCAATGCCACCACCTTCTTTTACCCTGACAGTCCTGCCAATGAGGGAGAAGCCAGGTATTGAGAACTCGGCATTGAGGCTTCAGTCAGGTTTCAGTAATTATTAAGATATCATGGCACAGTGGTAGGATGCTTGTTTGTAGGGCCATCATTTTGTTCAGAATGCTGCATATATTTAGGTGTAGTATTTTGAATCCTCTTGTGAGGTGGTTTGCCTGGAAGAGGCATCTGTTTTTGGGGGGGTTGGACCAGGGTTTCTTTCTACATCACCGGCTATAAGGAGCAGGAGTGCCAGGAGTTGTTTTAATAGGCACATGTCCCTTTGTGACTTGCAGCGGATAGGGAGGTGGTGTGGTGTACATGAGGTAGACATAGGGTTGAAAGTGTAGGAGACATTTAATGCAGACAACCCATCATGAAAGGAGGGAGGGAGGATGGCAGCTCCCACAACCCAGATTTGCCAGCAGTGTAGAGGGTGGTGCTCTAGTGTAGAGGAAGAGTGGGGAGGTTGCTTCACAGTCTCAGTGATGAGAGGCAGTGAGAATTGTTGATTAGGGTAGGAAGAGGGTGGGAGAGATGCTATGATTATGAGCAGAGCAACCATAGCTAGAGAGAGAGAGGAAACATTTTAAAGTGAGTTTGGGCAGCCTCTGCTCAAGGGCGGCCACTAGTGTTATAAGGAGCAAAGGGAAAAGAGGGCTGATTGGTTCTGTCCGTCACGTGGGACCACCTATATAGTTAGGAGCTCACCAAGGGTGGTGGGGCAGCCAGCCCAGAGCACCGGCGGGGATTCCTCTCACACAACCAGCTGGAGCTCTGCCTTGGGCATGGGATCACTACCTGAATTTTTTCGGCGATCCACGGGGCTCGAGGGACGGCTGAGGAACCAGGTTGCCCTCACGACCTCTGGAGCTACGGAACAGAATAGAACAGGGTTCAAATAAATCAGGTAGAGGGAGGAGGAGGAGCTGAAATTACAGGCACCAAGATGTTTCATGCAGTAGGATGTTCCTTGATATACGCTGCCTGGTGTTTTACAAATTTGAATTAAAGCTAAACCGATTACTATTTAGCTCCTTGTACTTTAAATATAAGCAGATGAAATACAGGCACAAAGATGATTCTTGCAGTAGGAAGTTGATATATGCTGCCTGGTGTTTAACAAATTCGAATTAAAGCTGATTCCGATTACTATTTAGTTCTTTGTACTTTAAATATAAGCAGATGAATTGGCAGAATGTAGCTAACAACCCATGTACAGTAGCCCCTTTAAAGTCCCCTTCAGACTAGACAAAAAGAGTGTAGTAGTAACAGGCTTCCTTAAAGTTCCCTTTTGACTGGAGTCAAATACAGCAAGGTGGAGCAGTGGAACAGTCAGAGAAAACCTATCTACAATGCTATGCCAACTGCAAGTGTCTTTGTTCAAAAAAGGGGCCAATTTCAAATTCCTCTCACACAACTAGCTGGAGCTCTGCCTTGGGCATGGGATCACTACCTGAATTTTTTCGGCGATCTGCGGGGCTCGGGGGAGGGCAGGGGAACCTGCTTGCCCTCACGACCTCTGGAGCTGAATTTTTTCTGCGATCCGCGGGGCTCAGGGGAAGGCTGGGGAACCTGCTTGCCCTCACGACCTCTGGAGCTGAATTTTTGGTGATCCGCAGGGCTCTGGGGAGGGCTGGGGAACCTGCTTGCCCTCACGACCTCTGGAGCTGAATTTTTTCGGGGATCCACGGGGCTCGGGGAAGGGCTGGAGAACCTGCTTGCCCTCACGACCTCTAGATGCACTGTGCTGTATTGTATTGTAATTTGTGCTATGTATTGTGCTTTGACCCTAGGTCCTCCCTGAAAATGGGTACTTGTACTCAGCGGATATACCTGATTAACACAAATAAACAAATAAAATAGTCTTTAGGTTTTGGGAGGTAGCCAGTTCAAACTTTTCTTTGTTGAAGTATATTAGCCATGTACCAGTTGGTTACCACTGCTGCTGCCTTTTTGTAAATGTGACTCATGGGTCCTTTTCAGCTATGGACACAGGTCTGGATCTTTTAGCAACAGATGCCATTGTTTTCTGACTGTAGTTTTCAAATACACTACAATGGGGCTGTACTGTGTCAAGAAAGTAATTTGGTCTTTAACTGTTATGGAATTTATTTTGTGTTAAGGAGCTGTGTACGTTCAAGAACACATGCCTTATTCATAGATGTCTGTAGCATTTCCTCAGCATATCCACGTGCTCTGAACCTACTGTATCCAACAAGTTCTTTGCTTCTTGTTCAAATACAGCAGTGTCAGAGCAGTTTCACCATAGCCTAACCAATTGGCAATATGAAATGTTCTCTATAAGAGTTTTTAGATGGGCACTGCAAGCATGTAGTAGTGAATTATGTGCAGTTGGCTTGTGAAAGCAGCAGCTAGAAACTACTTTACTGTATTTCCCAGACAGAATGTGAGGCCCAGGAAGCAATGCTTTCAGCAGAAAAGGTGGTAGTAAATTTAAGACCCACATTGTTGTTGTTAATATAATAAATACATTTCTCAGGGTCATGTTCTGCACCTTCTAGATGCAAGAATATCATCAATATAGCAGATCCATATTACTATGTAATCCAGAAACCGATTTGCCATGGGGTCATGGATGCCTCCTCATCCCACCAACACATAAACAGATTGGAATAGGAGGGGTCATCAGCCCAGTGGCACCAAGGGTTGAGGCGCTGGATGCCACACCTCATGCCATGCCAGTGACCCAGAGTTGGGGGCGACCTCGGGTGCTGGGGTCAGCTGGGAGGGAGGAGAATTGAGCATCCCAGGGACTGCTCTCCTCCTCCAGGGAGGGAGGGAAGGGATGGCCATGGACATGCTGGCTCCTGGCTGTGGCTGGCAATTGGTGCACATCTTGGTCTGCTGTGGGGTCGACACAGGCTGATGCCAGTCATGCTGGGCATGGACGCATGCATGGAACATCCTTGGTATCATTGCATGCCCATGCCAATGGGGGGAGCATAAGAGGAAAAATCCTCCCCATGCATGTAAAGGTGGTCCACTGGTATCGTGGCAGAAACACCCACGTCAGCTCCCCTGGTGCTCACCTGGCCTTCCAAGGTGAGCGGGGTAAGTCCCCATCATGACGTGGCTGGGAGGGGCAGAGCATAGGGGTAGAGCTCAGGCTGCGGTTGGGACAGGGCCAAGAGATTGCCGGGGGACCATAGGCACAAGCCCCCCAGCTGAGGAGAAATAAAATAAGTATAAAAAAGGAATAGGAGGGGTCAGCAATACCCCCATGGCCACACTACTGTCTATTTGTTTTAGTCTTCCCTCTCTGAGTGGGACTGGGTGACTCACCATGCTAGTGGCTCTTGACCAGATTATCCACAGCACTGGTGGCTATTTTTTGTAGTATATCCCCCTTTCTGGAGGTGGACAGGGTTATCCACTGCACTAACAACAATCTGTCGAAGTGTAGCCACCTCTTTGGTGGGTGACCAGGTGACCTGCCATTTTGGCAGCTATTTGTTTTAGTGTCTCCTCTCTGGAGGTGAACTAGGTGACCAACAATGCTGGCAGCTATTTGTTTTAGTGCCTTCCACTCTCTAGAAGAATACTAGGTAACCCACTGCACTGACATTAATTTATTTAAGTGTGTCCCCCTCTTGGAGGGCAGGTGGGTTATATGCCATACCAGAGTTTTTTTATTTTCGTGTGTCCACCTCTCTTGGGGGGTACTGGGTCATCTTCCATGCCAAAGGCTATTTGTGTAGTGTGAGTAGTAGTATCAGGCACCGTGGACTCAACCAGGGCCTTGTTAGTCCACCGTGCCCTTGATTAATCACTAGATGACCATTATTGTATTTAAAATGATGAGAAAACCACCCCTTAGACTATAATGGAGTGCATCCCCACGCTCTCCCTAGGATTGCATCACAATGTGGCTGTGCATGGGGGCAGGTCCTAGGCAGTTCTACTAATGGGGAAGTATGGTGTCCCCGGTGGGAGCAAGTTTACGAGTGAAATAATAAATTACCTACAGGATTTTTTGGGGGGAATTGGTAAGACACTGATATATGAGGTGCCATGGGTTTTCTTGGTAAATCTCTTTAATTAGGTCTTAATTGTCTCTATTCTGCATGACCCTGGAGGTAAGGGACCCATTGGCGGGGAGCGACCATGCCACGGTCTGGTTCTGCCTGAACCTAGGAGGGGTAGAAGGCTGCACAAAGACGGAGGTAACTGACTTCAGAGGGGTGGATTTCAAGGAAATGGGAAGGATCCTTAAGGAGCACTTGGATGGGATTGGGCCAGACATGGACACTGACAGCAGGTGGGAAATCATCAGGAGGGGGTGCAGAATGCTACCAGCACCTTCGCAAGAGTAAAATGAAAATTGTGGTAGGGCCCGGAAACCTTGTTGGTGGACCAGGGAGGTTCAGGAGGTGGTGAGGGGAAAGAAGGCGGCCTATAGGCAATTCAAGTGTTCAAGGAGTGAAAGGGACCAAAGGGAGTATGAGCTGATGGCCAGAAGGGCCACTAGGGTGGTGAGGGCGGCTAAGGCAAGGAAGGAGCAGAATCTGACCAGGGAAATTAGGAGAGGGAACAAGGGGTTCTTTAGATACATTGGGAAAAAAAAGGGTGAAGGGGCAGATTAACAGGATTAAAACGGGGGAGGGATGGGCACAAGACCGGGGAGCAGGCTGAGGTACTAAATGAGTACTTCGCCTCAGTTTTCACCAAGGAAATTGGGGGGGCTGCATCATACATGGGAGGAGATGGTGAAACTGAGGAGGGGGGATCCTCACCGATTGACAAGTCTGGGGAGGGGGGGCATCACTGGCAGGTGGAGGGAAGGCAAAGCAGGGGGACAAGGTAGCAGAGGTAGAAATCATGGCAGAGAGAGTGAGGGAAGCCCTCAGGTCCCTTAAGATGAAGAAAGCACCAGGGCCGGATAAATTTCATCCCAGAGTGCTGAAGGAACTGGCGGATGTCCTGGTGAAATCCCTGGCGGAGCTCTTTAGCATTTCTCTGAGGACAGGGTGGGTGCCCCAGGACTGGAAGGTGGCACATATAGTGCCTATCCACAAGGGGGATCAAGGGAGGTGGCAGGGAACTACAGGCCCATCAGCCTGACATCGGTGGTGGGCAAGGTGATGGAGGGCACTGTCAAGGAGAGACTAGGGGGGACCTGGAAAAGTTGGGGTGCCTGGACGATAGACAGCATGAATTCGTCCCGGGGAAATCGTGTCAGACAAACCTTGTGGAGTTCTATGACTGGATGATGAGTGCCTTGGACCTGGGTAGACCAGTGGACGTCCTCTTTCTTGACTTCAGCAAGGCGTTTGACTCTGTTCCTCATGGGGGCCTGTTGGATAATCTGGAAGAAATTGGGGTGGGGAACAGGATGATCGGATGGATAGGAAATTGGCTCCAGAACCGTATCCAGAGGGTCATGGTTGGAGGGATAGTCTCATCCCCAATGAGGGTCATTAGTGGAGTCCCTCAGGGATCGGTCCCTGGGCCCCTCCTGTTCAACACCTATGTCTCTGACATAAGGAAGGGTATCAGGAGTGAGATGAGTCTCTTTGCGGATGACTCAAAACTGGAGGCGGTGGTGTATGGGGAGGAGGGGAGGGTAGCCCTACAGGGGGACCTGGAGGCTCTGGAAAGGTGGTCTAGAAAGCGGAAGCTGAGGTTCAATGCAGGAAAACACAAGGTACTGCACCTGGGAGCCAGAAACCCGGGCCAAGTGTACAACCTGGTGGGGGGAATGCTAAAAGTCTCGATGGCTGAGAGGGACCTGGGGGTGGTGGTAGATGTCAAGATGAACAACTCGGAGACTTGTAGGAGGGCAGCAGCAAAGGCCAACAGGATGCTTGGATGCATCACTAGGGGGCTCACCTCCAGAAGGAGGGAAATGATACTCCCACTGTATAACAGCTTGGTGAGGCCACACTTCAAGTACTGCATGCTTTTTTGGAGGCCATATTTAAAGAGGGACATTGAACTCCTGGAGAGGGTCCAGAGGAGAACAACCAAAATGATTTGGGGCTTGGGGGATAGGATCTATGGGGAGAGGCTCGAAGAGCTAAATATGTACATATTGGAAGAGAGACAGAAACGGGGGGACATGATAGAGATCTTCAGGTACGTGAAGGGGTAAATAGGGGAGGAGCAGTCAGGGTGCTCGAAGGAAGAGAGGGGCAACTAGAGGACATAGGTGGAAGCTGGAGGGGGGGGGATTCAGGGGAGAAATGAGGAGGTGCTACTTCACTGAGAGGGTGGTGGAGCATGGAATGCGCTGTCCAGGGGGCTGGTGGAGGCAGAAATGTGGAGGGGTTCAAGAGGGGGTGGGACAGGTACAGGGGAAGGGTTTTGAAGCAAAACCAGTGCAGCAAGAATATCTGGGACTGGGAAGGCAGAAGCCAGAGAAGGAGAGGGTGCAAGGTCAGCTCCCAGGGTGGGGCTGACCAAACAAGCAGACACGAAAGACCGTCAGGCCTATTCTGCTGGCATTTTAGTATGTTAGTATGATTATTGTTGTTGTGTGGCTAGTTTTCTCTCTGTCTTATCATTGGAATTGAGGCATTTTCTTTTAGGTGAGTCTTTCAACATGGGATGGGATCACCATGAAAACAAAATGGTTTTACTTTGCAGGGTCTAGTTACATGAAAACCATTTTAAATATGTTATATACCACTTGTCCTGAGGAGTAGTAATGATTCATTTAAACATAAGAAAGACCTATAGGACTTCCTTGCAAATAAGAAGTATATTTAGAATACAGTTTTTTTTTAATTCAAGTTTATTAAAGTTTCAAGGTACATCACAGTAAATCAGATTTAAGTTGATACATGTACAAATTACATTATAGTCACATCTTCTTTCATTTCTCAGCTATATTCTGTGCAAAAACATGAAATTAAATTTAAATTTATTCTGGTACATCTGAAGGATCTATATTCAGAGTTTCAGGTCTTCCCAGCACTCTGGCCTTCTTGCCTTGATGGAGCCCCATCTCTAGACATCCCATTTGGTTCTCCTTCTCCCCAAGAGGGGGGAAGGAGTTGTAGATTCGCTGGATGCTTCTGGATTCCACAATTTTTTCCCTTCAGGTATTTGTCTTCACTGGGCCTCCAGCCAGATAGTCCAGCTAGTCCAACAACAGACAAAGATGGGGATTTTTAAGTTCACCCTATAGATCAACTCCTCTATGTGTTGGATCTCTTGTACTATACTCTGCCACTGCTGGAATATAGGAGCTTCCAGGGCCAACCACTTGTTATAGCTTTATGTGCTGCGGCTATCAGAATTCCCCATATATAGATTTTGTCTGCCCCTTTAAGCTCAGGCAGGGGTAAGACCAACACCAGGTGTGGTTCTTCCAATGGAGTGTTTATAGATAACATATATATATATATATATATATAGATAGATAGATAACAGCTCCTCCAAAGCTTGTTTTATTTGTTGCCAATATGATAGTAATACTGGGCACTGGAAGAAAATATGTGAGTGATGGCCTGGACTCCAGACACCCTCTCCAGCAATCTGAGGTGCTGTTTGCTTTCCATTACTCTGTATCAGTGGGTATAAAAAGAAGCAGGTTCTAACTTTCCACTCAAGCTCCTGCCATAGTGGTGAGTGGGTGACCTTATTTGCTAGACTGTATATTCTCCTCAATCCATTTCGACAACTGAATATTTGTCTCTTGTTCCACTTTCTTTGAGGGGTAATGCACTATCGTTTTTATGTGTCTGAAGGCTTTGTATAGAGCCGAATATGTCCCTCTTCAGTTCCCTATGTAGGTAGCTCTCATAGCCTCCATCAGTGGCCTTATGTTGGGGGATTGTGTCTCTTTGCAGATCTTGTATTTGTGATCTAAGCTGCAGGTAATGGAAGTGGTTAATGTTGCACAGGTGAGACTGACCTTAACTGTACTAAAGTCCTGCACTGTTTCCCCTGCCATTATTTGTTCCAGGTAGTGTAGTCCTACTCTTTCCCATCGTCTGAACTTTAGGTCCATTTGGGCCAGAGAGAAGAAGTCCCCATGCAAACCATCTGTAGGGTCATAATTTGTTGTCAATTTATATCCTTCCAAGCGCTATGAATTGTGTCTAATGTGCTGTATATGGAGGTCAGGGTATTATCTCTTTGTTGGAATTGGAGGAGAGGGTCCATTACCCTTGCCCCCAGTGGGTTCCTCTCTGCATGGATGGTCTCCATTTCTTTCCAGTGGGCCAGATAGTCCTTGTCTGGCCACAGCAAAGCAAATCGTAGCTGTGCTGCCGTGTAATAGTCCTGTAAGTCGGGGAGGGCCCTTCCTCCATGTGTTTTATCTGATTGCATTAATTTTTGTTTGATTCTGGGCCTATCCTTTGACCACACATATTTAGTGATTATCTGTTGCCAAGCCTGAAACTGGGTGTTTGACATCAGTGACAGGCATTAAAATAGGTATAGGAACCTAGGCAAGAGGTTCATGGTCACAGAGTGCATCCTGGAGTACATAGGGTAGTTAAGCATGGATCATCTATTGATGCCCTGTTTGACTTGATTAATTAAGGGGACAAAGTTAGTGGAGAATAATTTATTCAGATTTTTGGGATGGTTATGCCCAAATATTTAATTTTGAAGCGGTCCATTTCAGTGGAAGATTCTGTTGTAATAAGGTAGATGGGCTACAGTGTAACCCCATTACCTCAGTTTTGGTTCTGTTTAGAGTATAACCTGGGTGAAACCCAAACTTTCCAGGAGGGTCCAGACCCTGAGAATGGAGTCCTCTGGTCTTGGAGATACAGCAGCACATCATCAGTATAGAGGGAGATTTTGTGCTCTGTGCTCCCCATGCTCACCTCCCTTACTTCGGGTCTTGGCTTATCAAACTGGATCCGGCTCTATATAAAGAGCAAATGGATAGGCAACAGGGGCAGCCCTGCCATGTGCCCTGCCCAGTGAAAATCTGGCAGAAAGGTCTCCATTAACACGAACATTGGCCTGTGGTGCAGCATAGAGGGCCTTAAGGCTGTCTATAAAAGCTCAAGTGTTCTAGGACAAGAAAAGGAAATGCCAGAAACTTTCTCAAAGGCTTTCTCCACATCGAGTCCCATGATACATGCTAGTATTTTATCTCACCTGATGATATCTATTATGTCAATTGTGCCGCGTACACTATCTGGGGCCTGCCTACCAGGGATAAAGCATGTCTGGTCCAGATGAATGATGTGTGGAATCTGCCGATTAAGTCGAGCTGCAATTATAGCTGTAAAGATTTTATAGTCCATGTTAAGGAGCGAGATGGGGCGATATGACCCACACTCTGATGGGTCTTTGGATGGTTTATGTATGACAGAAATAGTTGTGTAATTCCATGAGGGGGGAGACCACTCACTCTCCACCCAGACCTCATTACAAGTATCTAGGAGTATGGGAGTAACCTCCCCCAATAGACACTCACAAAATTCCCTGCCAAAACCATCCGAGCCGGGACACTTCCTTGGCTTAAGAGTCTTAATTGTGTGCATGATCTCTGAGCTTGTTACCTGTTTCACTAGCTCTTGGCCCTGATTATTAGACAGCCTAGGGAGTTTTAGGACTTGACAAAAGCGTTTCTTCTCATCATTGGTGGATTCCTGTTGTGGTTGATAGAGGGTCTTATAGTATGAAACAAAGGCCTCTGCTATTAGGTCACCTTTATAGGCCAGGGTACCCATTCTGGGATGCTTTATTTTGGCTATGTGCACTCTGGCCACCCTTTGTTTGAGCCTGTATGCCAAAGATTGACTTGCCTTTGCCCCTATAGGATTGTTTCAAGCTATTCTAGTGCTTTCTCAGTTTCATGTTTCTGTATGTCCTGAATTTTGCATCTCAAAGTCTTAATTTCCCTTCTAGTAGCCTGTCCCATTTCTGTTTTTGTTGTGTCTCTAGTGTCCTTAGTTGTCCCTAGCAGGTCCTGTAGTTATTTCTGTCTTTTCCTCTTTGTGTACTGCCAGTGAAATCATTTTCCCCCTCACCATTAGCTTTATGATGTCCCATAGAAATTCAAGGGAGATGTCTGGACCTTTGTTCAGCCCTGTTGTTGTCTCTATTACTTTTTTAACTTCAGAAATCACTTCTTTGTCTCTGAGCAGGGACACATTTAGTCTCCATTGTGTGTTTTTCTGTGGGAGCTGAATATCAGCCTCCAGAATGATTGGCTGATGGTCAGAGAATGTGTGGCAGTACCTTCCCACATTGAGGGAAATAGTACCAGGTCCCTAGTGTAGGTCAGGAACATGTCTAATCTGAAATAGGTTTTAAAGTGTGGGGAACAGTATGTGTAATCTCTCTCCTGGGGATACTTCGACCTCTAAATGTCTACTATACCTAAGTCTGCGATTAGTTTTTGGAACAGCTTTGCTGTTTTATTTCTGGGGTTAGGGATTTGTGACGTGGAGTCTAGTTCCCTATTTAATGTCAGGTTCCAGTCCCCTCCCATTATTAGTTGTTCTCGGGATTTCTCTACCACTAACTTAGGGAGGTTTTATGAAATTCCATCTGAGAGCTTGGTGGGGCATACACATTGACTAGTGTAACTAAGGTCTCCTGTATTTTCCCTATGACTATAACATACCTATCCCCTTGGTCTACTATTACCTCTTCTTCTGCAAAGGGCACTGAACTGAAAAGGAGGATAGCCACCCCCTTTTCCTTCCACATTCCAAGGACACATGGTACAGAACGGGATATGATCTTGTCCTGAGTTTTAGTGCCTCCTCAGGAGAGAGATGCATTTCCTGGATGAAATTGATTTCACATTTTTGGGTAGCAATATATTTGAGGAGTTGTTTTCTTTTATTGGACTATTAATCCCATTTATGTTTTACAACAACACTCTTTGCCATGTTCCTTGGTTTAAGGGGTCCCTTTCGGTACTAGATCCATTTTAAAATAGCTTTTGTACCATACATGATATGTATTCAAACAGTACTGTGTGCACCTTTTCAAAACTAGCCACAATATTCCGTAAAGAAAAACCTGTATATAAAACTTTTCAAACAATATTAACCAACACGTTATGAAATGGATGCAGGTATGTTCTCCTGCCAGACTTGCTTGCTGAACAGGGCCCCAACTCTGGGCCACAAATAACCTGAGGAGACTATAAACATTATTGTCCCCCCACAAGAATGAATTTGGCTTCCTAAGACAGTCAGAGGTGGACATTTCTGTCTGGTGTGCACCTCACCTGTGGTGCACTGGGCTTCACTTAGGTCAGTGAGTAGCCAAAGAATCAGGCTCAGTAGACTCATCTTCAAGTCCCCTAATAGTAACTATGTCAGTACTTGTTGGTAATGTGGTCCATCTATTCCTCCACCCATTCCTCTCCCCAACCCCTAAATGTTTTAAGTAAAACTGGGCTATTTCTTGTTTTATATTAATATACTTGTTTAAGGCCTGATAGTCAAGTCATCCTTCTAGTAAAGGAGCTCACCCTGTACACTGGAGTTACCCTACATCTGGCTTCCTTCCGATGTTATTCTATGATTTCCAGAGGGTAGGCCACACAGTTGGACCACTTTCCACCTTATCTCTGATAATCTCTAATTTGCAGTACCATGGCCTGAAGGGAGGCTAGAGCAAGTAGGCATGTCTAAAGACACTCTCCCCCACCACCACCGATGTAATTTATTATCCCAGTGAGTACTATAACCACTGGACCTTACCATGGTGCTCTCCCGTCTCCCCACCCCCACCACCCCGCCTTTTGGGTGAGTTTGGATGATTATTTGTGCTGCAAGCCAGACCCCCTCTAAGAAGGAGCAGGCCGGCCAACCTACAGCATATCTATTTCATGTAGTTCACAGTACGAGGAGCAGAAAAGGCCAGGAAAACAGTACCATAATTTATACACAGCTCAGATCAGAGTTCAAGAGCCTGGCAGTGGTGCAGCTGTAAAACCTTGCAGGGCCACAATCAAGATTTCTACCAGAAAAGAGGAAATGTCCAGGTAGTGTTATTCATTCCTGGGGTCTCGTTCTCCTCCAAGTTCTTGCAGATATTGGGCATTTTATCTATTTTCATGACATCTCCATATGTCTTGAGTAGTGAGCTGATGTTGGCTCAGAGGTTTGTTGCTGCCCTCGATGCTGGTTTCCTGCCTGCTTGAGGTCTCTGCAAGCAATGGTCCATGCTGAATCCAGTAGGTCCTTCTCCAGTCTCTCTTTGGATGAGGAAGGCACTATTATACCAAGATTCTGGAAATAGGATACAGCCGCAAGGAGGTCAGCAAAACTTTTATTCCCTTTCTCAGTGTCAGTTTTAAGCCTGGCTGGATATAAGATTTGTGCATTAATATTTCTGAGTTTGAGCTGCTTCAGGATCATCCAAATTTGCTTTCTTTGCTCCTGCACTGCTGTAGTGTAATCATTGTCCAGGGACACTGCTTTTCTGATATTGCAGGTCGCTGCATCTTCAGGCCCTTTTCAACAACTCCTCCTTTGTGGTGTAGCAGGTGAGACGTGCCATGAAGGATCTGGGGCGTGCACCAGCATTAGTGGGTTTCGGGCCCAACAACATATGTGCCCAATCCATCGAAAGATCCAAGTCGTCTGGTAGCTGTAAGATTTCCCATAACACTTTTTGGAGAAAGGCAATTGTGTTAGAGTGACCAGCCTCAGCGCTCTCCAGTATTCCATACACTCGGATATTCTGACAATGGCTGCCACCCTCTAAGTCATCAATACGGTGGGTTAGCTCTCGATCTGTAGCCAGTAAGTACATCATCAGCCTGTCATGCCTGTCTGATTGTTCCAACACCTGCAAATTTCCATCTGGTCTGTTTGTGCTCGATTTTATTAATGTCGCATGCAAATCTGTGATGGTGTTGTCGATTTTAACGACTGTTTTCGTTGTTAGTATTATCGAGGAAATCAGGTCATCTGTGTCTGGTTTTCTGAGCGGCCCTGCCAGCACTGTTGCTGGAGCCCCCAACATATTCTTGTGATATCAGGTCTTTTAAGCATTGTGTCCAGGTCCCCGTATTCTTTGTAAGAATAACTTTAGCCCTGGTGCTTTTTGCTGGAGAATCCATCTTTCTAATAGCCGATGTACTTTGATTGAGGTCAGCAGTTGACAGGCGCTCTAAAGTTAAGCAGCCATTAGAGTGCTGACATCACCGGAACTACGAATACAGGGTTTTTTGATAATATTCCATCATATGGGATCTCTCAAAAAATGTGTCACAATTAATTTTATGCAGTTTCATCCCATCTATACATTTCTGATGGTATGGTCAATAAGATTTGTAACTGCTGATACTATTTTATGATGAGTCATTTGACATCTTACCAGATTTTAATGGACCCCTATCAAATGAGACACATATGAATACTAAGGTGTCATTTTATGACATGAACTCTACTTCTGTTTATGATCATATTTTCAATGACCCAGTGATTCAACAATTTTTTTTTAAGTATTTAACTTGTATTTTGTATGTTACTTTAAGAAAGTTTGCACTATACATTTGTACATTCGTCTCCACCTAACACCACTGCCTCCACCCTCTGTGACTGTTGTGGCTAAACATGTCTTTTGGTTCCATAGCTGAAGATGCCCTTTTGGATCCACTTCTACTCCCTGCGCTTTGCCAGCACCCCCCATCTTCACCTCCCTGCTGGCCCATGACAAATGCCCCCGCTGCACTACCTCTATTCTTATTCGCTTACATCTCTCCTCTGTCTGTACCCCCAACCTACCTCCCTTTCTCCCATCCACTTAGTCTCCCTGATTTCACCCTCCTCTTTTCACTTTCCCCTTCCCAAAGTTTCACCTTATTGTTCTTTTTTCATCTACAAGACTATGTATTTTTTTTTTTTTATTTTATAAACTGTTATCTTTGCTTATGGTTGTCTCAATTGTACCAATGGCGTGGAACCTTTGTAATAGAGCCTCGGCTCAAAGGTATTTGTAATCCTAGAACAAATAAATAAATAAATAAATAAAAGTACGTTGTGACATTAGAGCTCCACCCCTTGATGAAGAGGCAGTGCACCCTTGAAGAGCTCAGGGTACTACCTGTTTGGAGTATGGCTCATTAAATTGTTTTTTTTTTTTTTATAATTAGTCTCTTGCTGTGGTGTGTGCGTTTTTTGCTGTATTTTGATGTATTTACTTTGCTTGCTATTACAGCAGCACACCTCTACAGCATCCATGTAGCACATGGTATATTGTGTCAGTGGCCTCTATACCCCCTTTCCAATCACGCTCTAACTCCAGTACCTCTGTCTTGTCCATACTGAGTCACAACCAGCTTAATGGCAACCACTCCTGGATCTCAGCCAGGCACAAATGTATTACCTCGATAACACCAGGTGTCCCGGGCATACAAGACAGAAACAACTGGGTATCATCAACATGGCAATAAAAACCCAGCCCCTATTGCCTAATCATCATTCTCAGAGGCAGCATATACACCGCGAGCAACATGGGAGAGAGAGAATCAATCCCTGGGTCACTCCACAGAGCAGTAATATTGAGAGTGAGGAGAAACTCCCTATCACCAACTTCTGTGTCCTGCTTCCAAGGTAGGACTCAAACCAGCAGACGACAGTGTTGGTCAGTCCACAGTATTACCTGAGACAATCCAACAGCAGCCCCTAGTCCACGGTGTTGAATGCTGAAGCGGGATCAAGGAGAATGAGAACTGACTGCTCTCTTCTATCTCTAGCCCTGAGAAGATCATTCTGCACCCTGACCAATGCCATCTCAGCAATAAAGGCTAATAGATGACTTGAGTGGGCTGTGTACTTTCATCTGTTTTCCATATGATGGCTGCTTGCTGCCTGAAAAAGCAATAGTAATGAAAGGCCACTCAAAGCAAGCATGGTACTGCAAATTCCAATGCAACTGCTGTCAGAAAAGGTTCAACACTAGACTAATGCAGAAAAACAAACTCTTGATGAGGGATTAAGTTTAGCAACTTTAGTTCATAATATGTTTTTCCTAAACCCCAAAAATAGCAAAGTTATGGACATTAGAACAAACATTATCTATTTAGCTACTTTTCCCTGTGGGGTATTTTAAGCTGAGCATGCTAAAGAAGGCAACAAATTGTCTTAAAAGTCAATACTGAGAAGGCTGAGGATGACAGTGTCCAACTGTCTGATTGGTGTAAACTTCTTGTAGTTCAAAGGATAAAGCCCCACCAGTCACATTGGTTTCTGCCCATTAGCCAGCTAGCATACATCATCAGGCTTTGAAGGTAAACATCAAGACTCACTATGTGTGTACATGTGTGTGCGTGTGTGTGTATGTTTCCCCCCACTTATTACATCTATTTGAAAGTACTGAGCAGAGTTTGGGGGAAAACAGCATGCAGAATGAAAATACAATAGCTTTAAATATGTTAACAGCATGCAATAATGACCAGAAAACACCAGCAATAGTTGATGTAAATTACATACTGCTTATGTTCCCTTTCGATACCAGTTGGATAACTTTGAAAAATGTGAGCGTTAGACACAATTCCTCCCCAGATTGGATCATTCCCTGAGCTGGCTCCCTCCCTGTGGCACTGCTAATCCTCTGCAGCTGCCGCCGCCGCTCCAGCCCACTGGAAGATTGGCTCATGTCCTGAGCGGGCTCTCTCCCTGTGGTGCTGTTAATCCTCTGCAACGGCTTCCGCTGCTCCAGCCCACTGGAAGATTGGCTCATGTCCTGAGCGGGCTCTCTCCCTGTGGTGCTGCTAATCCGCTGCAACTGTTTCCGCCGCTCCAGCCCACTGGAAGGTAAATGATTTCTCAAGTTTGAATATTGGCACCTTCACCTGATTCAACCGGATTGGCCAAGCACAGCTAGCATTATCTGCCCTAGACTTCTGATTCAGCTTTGTTCTGCTTCTATTTTTACCTTGCTGCAAGCAAGTTAATCAGCTATCTAAATGCTGCACATTTCTGGCCTGATATAATATTAACTGATTTTACTCAGGTCAGGTCTGTTCCATTGACCCACTTCCTGATAATGTTTAATTGTTTGCTGCTAAATAATTTTTAACTCACAACAGCTGCAGCTGCTTAATTAATTCATGCAGTAAGCAGTAATTACTCCCAACTTGAATTTTTGTAGTTTTAACTTGCATTTTGCATTTTATATGCACTGTATGAGCACCGTTCACATTTATTTTGCAGCTTAGGATCCACTTCTTACTAAATTGTTAATCTCTGCTAGTTAATTACTGTGCTCCGACTTCATTCCTGTTAATACAGCTTAATTTGTCTTGATTTGCTAGTCATACATTGCTGGTACTATTGATGGTTATTTCTTTTTGCTGCTATTTTACAAATGTTTTAGTGTTTGCTGCTACTAGGCGTAAAGTGAACCTCCTCCTGCCTTATATTCTCTTTCTCCACGTCCCCCTGTATGTCAACTATTTAATTACTTTCTCTTTATTTCTCTGGTTTCCTCTGTCTCATGTATTCTGGTGAAGCCCCTACATCCTCCCCATGCTGCCCAGGACTTCTTCTCTTCTCTCCCTGCCCCCCGCTGTGTCTCCCTCCATCATTTAAGCCCTTTTGTTCTCTAGCTGCTCCACCCAGCCAGTATGACCCTGAGCTTCTCGCCCTCTGCACAACCCACCCACCAATTCTTAGCTACTTTAAGTAACTTGCTGTTCTTGCCATTCCTCCCCAGATTGGTTTGTGCCCTGAGTGTGTTCCCTCCCTGTGGCATTGCTAATCCTCTGCAGCTGCTGCTCCAGCCCACTGGAAGGTAAATAATTTCTCACATTTGAATATTGGTGCCTTCACCAGATTCAACTGGATTGGCCAAGCATGGCTAGCACTGTCTGCCCTAGACCTCTGATCTGACTTCATTCTGCTTCTATTTTTACCTTGCTGCAAGCAAGTTAATCAGCTATCTAAATGCTGCATATTTCTGGCCTGATATAATATTAACTGATTTTTTTTTTAAATGTCACTATTTTCTCCTCAGTTGGAATGGACACCCACCGACCCCCGGCCACCAGCACCCACACACCTGGACTGGGTCTGGTGTGTGAATTTATACACCCCATCTACATGGGCCAGCCAATGGGCAGGATCCCCCCCTCTAGGTACCTGTGGCATGGACCCGGCAAAGATGCCTCTCCTTGTCCAGGGGTGCAGGGTGCAGCCATTGGCTGCTGAGGTCACCCCCACCACCATTGTTTCACCAATTATTTCACCCCTTGAGAAGCCGGATGTGCAATGGCATCTCACCAACATGCCAACACCCACCGTGCTCTTCCCCACTGTGTACACAACTGTGGTGCCCCCAGCCTTCCCTTGGGGCTGCCGCAGCGCGTTACAATTCCCTCACCCACTCCAGAGGAAGGAGAGCAGTCATGGGATGCTCAATCCTTCCTCTCCCCTGCAAGCCCCCAGTGTCCCGAGTCTGTTTCCAAATCCAGGTCACCAGCTGGCAAGAGGTGTGGCATCCAGCGCCTCAACCCTCAGTGCCACCAGGCCAGCTATATTAAGTGATTTTACTCGGGTCTGATCTGCTCCCTCAACCCACTTCCTAATATTGTTTAATTGTTTGCTGCTAAATAATTTTAAACTCACAACAGCTGCAGCTGCTTAATTCATCCCCGCAGTAAGCAGTAATTACTCCCAACTTGACTTTTCTCCCACCCACCCACCCTCCCATTTCACCGTCACATTTAAATGGTCTCGCCACTTTTGTCTCCATGTATTTTCTACCTCCAGCAGATTTAAACATTTTTGTTGGCTGCAGACTCGCTTACTGACAAAAACTCTGACAGCCTCCTTGTCAAATTCTAAATAGTCTGCACTTCCCTTTAATTTCTTTTTTCTTCCATTCTGCCTCCTAATTGACTGCTTTGCCATCAGCCCGAGGACTGTGTGGCTTCTCTCTAAGAGGCCACAGCTTTTGATTCTTGGACACTAATTTACTCTGCTTTGCACAGCACCACTATGTATTTTGTCCCACTCTCCCACCCCAACCCTGGCCTCGCCCCTTCCCAACATTCTTCTCTTACTGGCTGAGACCAAGACTCGATTCTTTATCCATTAGTTGAACCTTTAGTCTCTATCCATTAGTAAGCTCCAACTAAGAACCATTAAAATGACTTACAAGTGCAGAATTCCCCTGCTACTTCTGCCAGTCTGCCACTGACACCCTGGAAGAGTGTAATGCAATAATTCTGCAGCTGTGCTAGCTGAGTATATGTCATTCCAGCGAGTTGTCACTGCTAACATCCACTAGGAACTATCTACAGCAGCCCCACTCCAATTCCCTCGCACTGTACTCCACCCTGAATCTACCTACTCCCTACCCCTCATTACAACGCATTAATACTACCTAGTCTCTCTTCTGACACAGCTTCTAGGCTGCTATAATGTCTCCCTGTGCTATGTACTGTATCTTGTCCCTTATAGGGTAATTTACACTATCCTCTTTGCACTCTGCCTTCCTCTCCTCATCCTTACCCCTGCTCCCTCACCTATTATACCAGACCCCATCCTGCACCTCTTGCTCCTACTACCTTTTTACAACTTGGCAACTACCCCTTCACCACTCCTCGTTATATAGACACACTAGCCCATCTGATCCAGAGCAACTCTCCTACCTATACCAGCCTACTTCACCTTGTTACACTTAATAATATTTAAACATTCCCCCTCCCATCTCCCCTTACCTTCCCCTTCCATAATTAGATCCCCACCATTGTATAGGAGTGTAAAAATCCACTTCTTGTTCATTGTGCTCCTCTCTTATCCTCAGGTGACATAAACCCCAAATCCTGGGCCATGCCCCTCTGGTACCCCCCAACTGTATCTGCATTTGCTGGCCCATCCTCAAACAACCCCCTTGCCCTTCACTGTGGCTTAAAAATCCTGCATTTAAACATACGTAGCATGCTCCCTAAAACTGACCTACTTCAACCTCTAGTTGCCTCACTTACCCCTGAAATCATCATCCTTTCTGAAACATGGTTAAGCAACAAAATAGGGGACCCCACTCTCTCAATCTCTGGATATACTATATCATGGCAAGACCATCCCACTAGGGGTGGTGGAGTGGCAATATACATCTCCTCATCCATTCAGTTCACCCGAGTTCTTGCCTCCTCTGTCCCTAAAGCATATGAGGTTCTAATGCTTAAACTCTCCCTCCACTTCTCGGTACCTATCTATGTTGTGGGGGCATACTGTCACCCTGGTCTCACCCCCACTGCCATCACTGAACTTATAAATACCATTACCTCACTCACTCCAGCAGGTGAAACTTATATAATGGGTGACTTCAACCAAAATTAGTTAACCACCTCCCTTATTAAAACAAGTAATGATATCTCTGCCCTTAACTTGTCTCAACTCATTTCAGAACCAATCCGCATGAACCATAATTCCGGTAACCACTCCTTTATTGAAAGGGCCCTCACATCCCACCCCCACAGGGTAATTAAATCTGGTATTCTACCAGATGCCATTAGCAATCACCAAATGATCTTTATGGTATGTAAAATACACAGAATTAAAGCCCATCCAAAAAACGCTACTATTATGCTTGTATAAATCATTGAACCTCGCTCCCCTTCTCCAGGATCTGGCTCATTCTAAGTGGGGGCCAATAGTCATGTTGAATTCTATGAATGATGCATACTGTATATGCGATTTGAGGTGCGAATATGTGCACCTCGGATCACATATTCAGGAGGAAATATATTACAAGAACTACCCGCCATTTCCCCAACATCCAACTGAAGCACCTCAACCACAGAGGGTAGTTGATCCGGGAGGTTGGCAAGTGGTTAGGAGGGGCAAATCAGGTGCCCCATCACTCAATGCTCACCAACGTATCACCTCCACAAACCATATAAAAACTACAAACAGGTATCTGCCTCTGTCTCCAAAATCAAACAAAGTGGCAGAGGACACTGCTGCACAGGAACTACCACTACAAAATTCGACCAGAACTGGGACCAAAACAAAAAAGGCAAAAAAGGAATCCAAAACACTTCTGATCATAGGAGACTCTATGATTCAGGGAGTTGATACCTACCTCTGGACAGGGATAATGGTCAGATGTCTCCCAGGTATATCAACGTGGAGAGACACTGACCACATTGCTAAAATCATGCAGGAAGCAAGAGAATGCATCGACATCCTGGTACACATAGGGACTAACGATCTCACCAGCCGGTCAGCTGTGGAGACCAAGGAACACCTGACCAGGCTGGGAGACAAACTGTCATTCATTTTGTCCAGCATCTCCTTCTCTGAGATCCTGCTGATCTGAGAAAGTGGGGCAGATAGATGGAAGGTCAGAGAAGGGGAGACAAGGGCACTAAACATGTGGCTTAAGGGCTGGTGCCAGGAAAAAGGACAGAAATTTGTGGGTAACTGGCAACAGTTTTGGGAGCAAAAGTTCTTTAAATTCATTGGACTGCATCTGACTAAGGAGGGTCCAGTGCATTGGGGCAGAAGTTTGATGTCTTTGCAGAATATTTAAACTAGCAAATGGGGAGAGGGGTGCAGCACACGATACATCAAATGGGAAGAACACCCCTCCCCCCCTCAGCTATTGATCAATCAGGAATTCAGCATGTTTGTAGTTCATTTGCATCACCAGGTAAGGAAAAAGATCCGGCTCCCTTTACGATGCACAGGGGAAAAGCCGGACTTCGCTCCACAACTGACGTGCCAAAATTGGATCAATGGAAAATCATGTACACAAATGCCCGCAGTCTGGGAAATAAGATCCCAGACCTGGAGGCAACAATGACAGAGGCTAAACTTGACACAGTAGCCATTACCGAGACATGGTTCACCAGTAACCACACTTGAGAGACTTCAATGTCTGGCTATGTACTGTTCAGAAGAGACCAAGGTGCAAAAACGGGGGTGGGGACTTTATGTCATTGAAAATATCAAAGCTACAGGAATTCAGAATACTCATAAGGAGCCAGAAGAACTGTGAGTCACCCTGGAAACAGGAAATGGGACAGCCATACAAACTAGGGTTGTCTACAGGCCCCCAGACCAGGGGGAGGACATAGACACATTACTGTTGGAAGATATACAAAACATGAGAGCTAAAGGGGAGGTTCTGATAATGGGAGACTTCAACATGCCAGATACAGATTGGTCAATATTAGCAGGAACATCTGCCAGAACTAGACACATGGTGGATTCTCTGCAGGGGCAGGGCCTCAAACAATCCACAAGAGACAGGGTTATACTGGATCTAGTACTTACTAATGGGGAAAGGATCACAGATCTCCATGTAGAAGGTAACCTGGGGCCCAGTGACCATCACATGGTATGGTTCAATTTGGCCACTAGAACTAAATCATCACATTCCAAGGCAAACATATAGGACTTCAGAGGAGCTGACTTTGATAAGATGCCCAACAGAGTAAAGCAAGCCCTGGCAAAAGAAATACAGGTGAGGGGGTACAGGCAAAGTGGGCAAACATTAAGGATGCAATACTTGAAGCAACATCCCATTGTGTTAGGGAGAAAAGCAAGAGCAAATGAAGGAGGAAACCACTTTGGTTCTCAAAAACAGTAGCAGAAAACATCAGAGCCAAAAGTTGGCCTTCAGGAAATATAAGAGAACGCTGTGGGGCAAAGATAGGGAGGCACACCAAACTTCCCTAAAGGCAGTAAGGCAGGCAAAGGCTCAAACCAAGAAAGACTAGCATGAACAGTAAAAGGAGGGGACAAGACTTTCTGTAGATACATTAGTGAAAGGAGAAAGTCCAGAGGGGGTATTGCTAAGATCAAAGGGGATAAGGTGGAGTGTATGGAGGAGGACCAAGGAAAAACATCTATTCTAAATATATACTTCTGCCCAGTATTTACTGAGGAGAAGGTAGGGCAGGACCCACAGCTCAGCACCATGGACACAGGGGAAGGAGGTGTGCACAAGTCCCTTCACAAAAAAAATGGTCCTACAAGAGCTCACTAAGCTCAGGGTGGACAAGGCAATGGGACCTGATGGCATACATCCCATGGTACTAAAGGAGCTAAGGGTGGAACTTGCAGAGCCATTAGCAGAACTGTTTAGTGAGTGTCTGAGCATAGGAGAGGTCCCAGATGACTGGAGAAGGGCTCATGTGATCCTGCTCTGCAAGAGTGGCAACACGGAGGAGGCAGGGAACTACAGACCAGTCAGTCTTACCTCAGTAGTGGGCAAGATTATGGATGCACTCCTTAAGGAAACGATAGTGCAACACCCGTAATCCATAGGAGCACAGTATCCAAGACAGTATGGGTTTACAACAGGAAGGTCCTGTCAAACTAATCTCATAGATTTCTTTGACTGGGTAACCAGAGTGGTGGACCAAGGTGGAGCAGCTGATGTTGCTTACCTTGACTTCAGCAAAACTTTCGATACTGTTCCACATAGAAGATTGATTAATAAGCTGGGTAGGCTCGGGGTGGGTCAGAGGTTGGTCAACTGGGTGGCAAACCGGTTGGCGGGCAGAAAACAGAGAGTGGTGGTAAACAATATACAGCCAGGAGAGATGCAAATCACAAGTGAGGTACCTCAGGGATCAGTCCTGGGGCCAGTCCTCTTCAATATCTTCATCAGTGACATTGCAGATGGACTAGAGGGTAAGGTTTGTCTGTTTGCAGATGACACCAAGATCTGCAGCACAGTAGATGATCCAGATGGAATGGGCAGAATGAGAATAGATCTGGAAAAACTGGCAAAATGGTCGGAAGAGTGGCAACTGGGGTTCAACACAAAGAAGTGCAAGATATTGCACATAGGGAAGAGAAACCCTGAAACTACCTATAGGTTGGGAGGGGAGTTGCTGGCAATCACAAGGGAAGAAAGAGACTTGGGCAAAATCATCACAGATGACCTGAAATCATGCAAGCAGACCACTAAAGCAGTAGGTAAGGCTAGAGGGATGTTGGGGTGTATTAGTAGGGCTATCACAAGTCGTAGGAGGGAGGTAAAACTCTCTCTTTATAAGACACTGGTTAGGCCCCATCTGGAGTACTGCATGCAGTACTAGAGGCCGCACCTGCACAAGGACATTAACAAAATAGAGGCAGTCCAGAGAAGGGCAACCAAAATGGTGCAGGGACTGCATCAGAAAACATATGAGGACAGATTAACGGAGCTCAATATGTATACCCTAGAGCAAAGCAGGGAGAGGGGTGATATGATCGAAACATTCAAACATTTTAAGGGCATTAACAAGGTGAAAGAGTCTAACATGTTTCAATATAAGAAAACTAGCAGGACAAGAGGATACAGCATGAGATTAGAGGAAGGTCGATTAAGGGGTAATGTGAGGAAGTTCTTTTTCACAGAAAGTGTGGTGGATGCATGGAATGGCCTACCTCAGGAAGTGGTGGATATGAATACAGTGCAGGGCTTCAAACAGGCATGGGATAGGCATAAGGGAGCAATACAGATGAGTATGAATAAATAGGCCATTGACAGAGAAAAAGCCTATGGCACATTTATATGGTAGAAATAAATGGGCAGACTGGATGGGCCCTGCGGTCTTTATCTGCCATCAACTTCTATGTTTCTATGTTTCAAACTAAATTTCTTGAGGTCTGGAACAAACATGCCCCTATGGCATGCAAGGGTGAGAGGCAACCACCTCCCTTAGATCAGCCCTGAACTTCCAGTGTGTCAAAGAGCCAGGGATCAGGCTTTGAAAACATATAAATCTACCATGGTCCCCCACGCCTACGACATCTACCGGTGTTTGCGCAACAAGTGTATGAAAGCCACTCACTTAGTTAAATCAGACTACTTCTGCACGACTTTCCAGTCCAACATAAATAATCCATCCAAATTCTGGAAGGTCATTCACTCCCTTTTCTCTCTTCTCCCCATCTCCAGCACCCCTCATTAATATAAACAATATTCAAGTTGCCGATCACCTTAACATTGCCACAGATTTCAATTCATATTTCACCTCCTGTGCTTCTGCTCTCCTGTCCTCCTTGCCTCCACCCCCTCATGCTAACCCATCACCCTCTTCACACACCTCTCCTAACCTACCCTCTGCAACCCTCTCCTTCTCCTTTTCTAACATTACACCTGCTGCCACCATGGAGACACTATATGCCCTTAACCCCTCAGAAGGCAGTTCACCTGATGGTTTGAACCCAAAGTTGCTGTACCTATCGGCACCTGCTATCTCTGCTCCACTATCTGACCTACTTAACCACTCTTTCCCCACGGCTTCTATCCCATCTGTCAGGAAGCATGCTACTGTCCTTCGCTTGTCAAAGGGTGGTGACCCTTCAACTCCTGCCAACTATCGCACCTTCTCTCTCTCCTTCCTATCCTCACTAAACTACAGGAACATCTAGTTCTGTCTCAACTGACTTCCCATCTCTCTGAATCTAACTTTTTCATCCCTTCCAATCTGGTTTCCAGAAGAATCGCTCCACCAGTACCTCCCTGATTAGGCTCACTGATTTCATCATTTCAGTGGTCAAATCACATCTGCCATTTTTGTCGACCTAGCAAAGGCTTTGGACACTGTCTCTCACTCCCTTCTTTTACACTCCCTCTCCTCGGCTGGCCTAACTGACTCTGCCACTAGTTGGTTCAAAGCCTACCTAGTAGGTAGGACTGAGTCAGTTAGAACAGCGGAAGCCGTAGCTCCTCCTCTCCCAGTCACCACTGGCGTACCCAAGGGTTCCATGCTGCGCCTTATTCTGTTCTCCATTTTCCTAAATGACCTTCCCTCAGTCTGTTCATCCACCTCCATCCACATGTACACCAATGATACAGTTCTCTTCACCTTAGGCCAGTCCTCTGTGGATGTTGAAACCAGACTTCAGCATGACTTCAATAAAGTTCAGCTCTGGTTCAACTCCCACCAACTCTCATTCAATGTCAAGAAGACAGTCTCAAAGACCTTTGGCACAAGGCAGAGACACTCTCGGCTCCCCTCCCTACTCTCCTTCCACACCCTAAATGGGACAGTCCTTTGAGGATACCTCTTCCTTTAGGTATTTGGGGGTTTGGCTCAACCAACACCTCAGCTTCTCTGGACATGTTGACGCCATCCTGAAGAAGCTGAGTCCAAAACTTTGTGCATTATACAGGAACCATAGCTGCCTCCCGCTACTGGCCAGGCATAAACTAGTCCAGAAGATGATACTGCCTATCTTTGACTACTGTGATGTAGTCTACAGTGCCACTCCCAAGTTCTCCCTAACCAAATTGGATTCCCTTTTTAACTCCTTCTATTGCTTCGCTCTAGATGCCTCCACGCTCACCCACCACTGTTTCCTCTACCACTCCCTGGCTTTCTCCTCCCTAGAAAATTGTTGCCACCTCAACTGCACTAAATTCACATCTAAATTCTGGTTTGGTTTATTTCCCACCCCCCCATATCTTACCTCCTTCCTATCTATTCTCCCCACACTGGACTATTCCCTTAGGTCATATGACTCTCCACTACTAGTAACTCCTCATAGGTCTACTACAGTAGGACAGATGGCCTTCTTGCATGGCTTCCCTAAGTTATGGAATGCCTTCCCTCCTCAGATTCATCACTTTTCCTCCCCCCACTCCATTTCATTAACCCTGCAAAACTTTCTTGCGGTAAATTGTACCTGCAGTTAAGTCACTAGTCCCTCCTGTGATAGCTGGCACATTGCATTCTATATCCTGTTCTGCTAGCAGCTCACATAACGATTGTGCTTTTCTTTCCTTAGTATGCATAAATGGTATTTTTTTCGACAGCACTTTAATGTACATTTTTGTTTATTTGCACTGTTTAATCTTTGCACTTCACTGTAGAATTGTACCAGCTGTTTTAATGTTGCTCAATGTATGTATGTATTGTAAGTTGTATGTATTGCACTGTTTAATCTGTTGATACTTCACTATAATATTGTACCAATTACTTTAATGCTGCTCGATGTATGTATTGCAAGTTATGCTTGTTTCTCCATATGCCCCGGACACACCATGAGATGAGCAACTTGTTGTTCAGTGGTGAAACGTTTCACTAAATAAATAAATAAATAAACAATTCAGTTTATAGTTCATATATTTTTGCAATCCTTTTTATATATGGACTTTATTCCCACACCCTAGATTGGCCCCTTCTGCTGTCGAATCCCAGCCCCTTTACCCCACCTGCAGGACTTACCCCACCTGCTTCTTGCCCAATTGTGTGAGTGGGTGCCATGGATGGTGGTGGTGCAGTGGCTTCAGGGTAGCAGCATCATCTTGCAGCCAGGGGTTCTTTTCCACCCATTACTCCCCTTGAGTCATAGCCAGTGGTGTGCAATGGCACACATGTAGACCATGAAGATGGTGCATGCTTTCAATGAACCCCTCTGCCTTGTAATTCTGCTGACCACTGCTGTGCCACCTAGCCTCGACTAGGTGGCAACCAAGCAATAGTACACACTGTGCCCCCACCTCGAAGGGGGAGATCCATTGATGGACGTTAAATCCTCCTTACCACGCCAGCCCCCAAGCGACCTTGGTCTATTCCTGAACCCAGGTCACCGGTGTGGCGGGGAGTGAGGCATCCAGCGCCTCAGCCCTCCAGGCCACTGGCCCAGCTACAAGTTTACTGTAGCTCAGGTTTCCTTAGACAATATTATTTGTGGCCCTGGGTGGGGGCTGAACCTGCAACCCAATGTTGTACAGTTCTGTGCTTTTACCCTCTGTACTGTTCAGCCAGAATTTTATTTTTGCAATTCTTTCCCCTTTTTTATTACTAAGGGAAATGACATAAAAAACAAGATTACTGTCCCTTAGACAGGGATGTCAAAAATAGATATGTGACTACAGAAGCAGACAGAGCAAATACAGCAGAGATCCTGTTTCCATGCAAATGTCCTTAGTAAAAAAGAAATAAGAACAATTACAAAAAAGGGTGAGATATAAGCTAAATTGTGTCCCGATATCTCCATGTTTTATATTATTAATTATAGCATGCTGTTAGATCCTTGTACTAGATTTTTGAAATTTCTGATTTTAAGAAAAATAAGTTAGTTTTCATAAAGGTACCCTCTACTCTGTATGTGCTGTCTACTGAGTTGATGGTATTGCTAAAAATGGCTATTAGCACTTATATTGCTAATATATTTGTCTCGAGGAACACCGAACACTATTTTGGTATCCATTGGCAACCACAATAATATCCTGTACTGCATATTTGCTATCCAGATGTAACAGAATTAATGTGTTTCTACAAAATAACAAACGCTATTCAGATTAGTTAGTACTATATCTATACTGAAAAGCACTTACTAGTACCGGTCTTTCTTGTGGCATTTACACTGTATTATTTTCATTCACACTCTGCTCTGTATAGAGACAACTTATATCAGAATACATTGTTATAGATAGTATCCTAGTATAGTTTATGGTTGGGGCTTATTGTGTACGGAAACCAGTGGCTACTCAAAGGTTGTTGTGCATGTTCTAAAAGTTCTTCTGCAGCTGGACCACTGGTGCAACGGTAGCGCTACCGCGTGTGGTGCCGACGACCCAAGATCAGGGGTAACCTTGGAAATCGGAGGATCGGCCAGGAGGAGGAGGAGGAGGACTGAGCATCCTATGGGAGGAGGATTTCAGTGGCCAGTGTGTGTCTAACCCCTAGCGGAGGCTAGGAGTTGGCAAACTGATGCTCTACACTGGGGGTGGAGGCTGGGCAGATGCCTTGTGGGCTTCACACCGGAACATCCTCAGCACTGCCATTGGCATCATGACACGTCCATCCTCCATGTCAGAAGAAAACCATAAAATGGCCAGGTGATGCCTGGATGATGCCAGCCCTCCCGTGGGCTCCACACCAGGCTTGAGGACCATTTTCTGCTTTGGATCCATGTCATCGGCTGGTGGCGCTTGCCATCGGACCACCTCCATGGGGGGGGCCAGCTGTGGGGAAGTTTGGACTTAAGGCCCACACTGGATCCATGTATCCAGTGGCAGAGCAGCACTGCCAAACTCTGCCATGAGGGTAAGCTGTGGGGGACACATGTGAGAGGTAAGTCTTTCAGATGAGATGTTAAATTGAGGTCCCATTTGCCTGTTCTGGTGGTTGTTCAGGTGGACATTAAAGATTCCATGGCAATTCTCGAAAAGAGTAGGGGAATTTTTATTGCAATCACATCATAAACAAAACAGTATTACATCATACTGGGCACCAGTAAATATCTTAACACAAATTATAAATCACATACATAATAATGAAAGAAAATTATTCAACACAAAAAAAAGGTAATACCATTGCTTTGAAATACACAATTACTTCCATATCACTATACAATATTTTCTTCCCTTTTTTTATTTATATTTAATAAATATAGAAAATCCATTCCACCATCTTTGTATTTTTAACGAATCATGTATTGCTTTATCTTTTAGGAAAACCGATCTCATGGCTTGACCTACTAAGGTTGCGGAAGTATCTTAAGTCATTAGTCTCTGGTGCAATACCCATTGGCACCTGGCCTGCCATAAATACAATTTCAAAATGCACAAAAAAATTACCAGGGTTTCCGTATGGAATTTTCTTAGAATGGGAGAGTAGAAACCTAAAATAAAAGATTCATGATTTAATTGACTTAGCCATGGCATCTTCCATCTTACTACCAAATCTTTCCACAATGCAGATGCAAATGTACAATCAAACAAAAAGTGCTGCGTAGTTTCTTCCTTCCCTATGCATTTCATATAAGGACAGTTTCTTTCCTCAATTACTTAGTGTTTTAAGTTCCCTCTTATATTCAATCAACCAAACATGGTTAGCCAGAGGATCTCCGGGGGGGGGGGGATTCTTTTGTTTTTTAACTGGGTTATAACAAAACTATTATTCTCTGGTGTTCAATTTTTAAACACAGGATCATTTGGATGGATGGCAGACAAAATAATCACATATAGCTGTTTCGCTGTGTTCTCTCTAATAACAGTTTTATCTATTTTCCATTTATATAATTTTTGTACAGCTGGTTTTAAAAAGAGAGATATTTTAAGGTTTGTACATAGTTTAGGAGGTTCTGAGTCCCACTGAGCAAAATATTGTCTTGTGGTCTGTTTGCTCCATCTCTCTTCTAAAGAATTCACCGAGGACAGTCCTATTTTTATTGTCTGGGAGAAAAAGACGGAGTGAAAGAAAACAATAGGGTCAACCATCCCTAACCCCCTGCTCTTCTAGAGAGGTACATAAAACACCTTTTACTGGATTAAGCCTTGAACCCTACAACATTTGAAAAACAATTGTACAGCCTAGTCTCCAACATCGGGGCGGGGAGATCATGGCTATGTATAACAGCCCCGGTATCAGAAATTGTTTTATTATTTATTTTTATTTTATTTTATTTAGACAGCAGTTTGAAAACCTTTGAGCCATAGGCTCATTTACAAAGGTACCTTGTCACAGTAAGACATACGAAAATACACAGTATAACAGTATAACACAGTATAACAGTAACTTAAGACAGCAATAAGTACATAGATACAAAACAAGCTGGTACAGGTAGGATTGATGCAAACAATACCAGAGTTAGGTTGTCCTTAAGCAGCTTAGTAGTAAGCTTTGTCATAAGTATTGAGTACGGCTTTGACTAGTGGCAATTACAGCTTCCGGTGTTAACAAGGTGGTTCCGTAAGGCCGTTTTGAAGCACGATATAGTTGGAGCTTCGGAGATGGAGGGGGGCAGAATGTTGAACCAAGAGGAGGCCCTAAAGCTGAAGGCTCTTTGGCCGTGAGAGATCCTAGCTGTAGGGATAACAAGAGAGGTTTTCCCAGAGGTCCGAGTATGAACTAGTGGGACAGAGCGGCGGATGGTGGTGGTCAGTCCTGGCAGGGATAGCCCAAGGAGGGTCTTTTTTGTAAGGGTACAGGTCAGCTATTTGAGGCGCTCGTCAAGATCAAGTACCAGCACTTTAGTGTACAGTAGACAGGTGTGTGTTAGCCTAGGCGCTCCAGTAATTTACCTGCAGGCCTTATTCGGAATAGTGTGAATTTTATGGAGCGCGGTCTGATCAGCAGCACCATACACCAGCAGTCCACAGTCCACTAGGGACAGGATAGAGGAGGTGACTGCAAGTCGAAGAGCCTCCGGGAGGAGGCAGTGTTTATACTGATGTAAGATGCCCAATCGGATATTAGTGGCAGTGGCTAGGGCAGCGATGTGTCCATGGAAGGAGAGAGAGAGGGGTCAAAATGGATCCCTAGGTATTTATAGGAGCAAACTTGTTCGAGTGGGAAGGAGGACCCAGAGTGAATGAGGAGTTTGAAGTTGCAGGACTTGTTTTGAGGATGAGTGAAGAACATGGTTTTTGTTTTTTTAAGATTTATCACCAGTCTATGTTCCTTGAACCAGCCCTCGGCTTCGGAGAAGGACTTCTGCAGTGAGTCCTGGAGGGCAATAGGGTTACGGACTTGAGGCAAAGATGACCACATCATCAGTGTACAATAGTATGTTCCCAGAGCAGGAGCATGGAAGGGTGTTAAGGTAAAGGGAGAAGAGTAAGGGGCCCAGAATGGAGCCCTGGGGAACCCCAGAAAAGATGGGACAGATGTCTGAGTAGGTCCCATTAATTTTTACACACTGTGAGTGGTCAGACAGATAACTGGTGCACCAGGAGACAGACCCAGCAGCAAAACTGGAGAGACTAAGGGCATCAAGAAGGAGTGGGTGGGAGACAGTGTCGAAAGCTTTAGAGAGGTCTATGAAGACAGCACCAGCCAGAGACCCAGTGTCTAAGGAGGAGTGGAGAAAGTTGGAGAACTCTAGGAGGGCTGTGCTGGTACTGTGGCCCCTCGGAAACCATGCTGCTCAGGACAGAGGACATTGTAGGTAGAGAGGTAGTCAGAGATTTGAGAGGCCACCACTTTTTCCAAGGCCTTGGAGAGAGGATAGAGAATGGAGATTGGCCGATAGTTTCCAACCACAGACCTATCACCACCTTTAAAGATAGGGGTGACAGTGGCAATTTTCCAGGCAGTTGGAACCTTCCCCAGGCAAAGAGAGTGGTTGATGAGGCATGTGATTGGGGTAAGGACTGTGTCTAAGACCAGCCTAAGGATACACTGATCCAGGGTGTCACTGCCCATACTATTACTCTTGAGGGCAGTGACAAGGTGCAGCCTAAGTTCTTGGGCAGAAACACGGCGGAGGAGAAAATAAGGGCGAGAAAGATTTACGGCAGGCGCTGGGGAGGAGAGCCAGAAAAATTAGTAGGGAGGATAGGGCTAAGGTCCGTGAATGAGGTGTTGAGGTGGTTGGCTATAAGGGCTGGGTCTGAGGAGATCACACCATTAATGTTGATCTGGGAGGGTGGGGGAGTGCACTCCCATTTAACTGTTTAATGTTAACCTAGAAGGTTCTGGGGTTCCCCATGAGGCAGTGAGTGAGGACCGATAGTGCTCAGACTTGGCCTTTCTGATGGCCCAAGTGCACTTGTTTCGGGCGGCAGCATATAACTGCCTGTCACTGGGCTGGCCAGTCTCAATGGCATGGTGCCATAGGTTGTCCCTATGTTTGAGTTGGTGGATCAAATCTGGGGTTACCCGGGGGGCATTCTGCCTTTTAGAACAGTGGATCGACATTGGGGCAAAGATATCACAGGCGTTATTAAAAGTCCAGATAAAGAAGGAGAGGGCTGTGTCAATGTCAGGAGTTGCCTGAATAGGAGACCAGTCAATTTGGGACAGAAGTTCCTTAAGTTTTATCAGTCCACCAGGTATTAGGCACCGCCGGCGTGTGGACTGTGCTATGGGTTTGGGGACTGAGGATGACCAGTGGAATAGAATGGGGGAGTGATTGCTGAGAGAGTCTGGCAGGACTTGTACATTGCGGATCCGATTAGGGCGGTTGGTGAGTACCACATCAAGCAGGGTACTGGAGCCTCTCTTGGGGTTAGACCTAGTAGGGTGAGTAACTAGTTGCGTTAAGTCTATTGCAGAAAAGGAGTCATGGGTAGAGGAGGAGGAGGGGCTGAGCCAGTTGACATTTAAGTCACCCACCAGAATTTGGTCAGCGGAAGGAGGTAGTGAGGAAAGGTATTCTGTAAGAGAGGCAATGGCCTGCGTTTGGTCCCTGGGGGGCACGTATGCAGTAGTCAGATAAAGGGGTCCCTTGAAAGGGTCAGGGGTTAGTTTCAGTGTAAAAGCCTGGGCCCTGGAGTCAAGGATGGGAGCAGGCAGGGCTAGTACGGGGAGAGATTCCTTGACATAAATAGCGCAGCCTCCACCCCATCTCCCAGCACGGTCAGACTGGAAGAGGGTGAAACCAGGAAGGGATACTAGGAGTCAGAGAAGGATTTTGACAGCCAAGTCTCAACCAGAGTGATGACATCAGGGTTAAACGATGTGACCAGGCATTGCAGTGAGTCAAACTTTTTTAAGAGGCTACAGATATTCATGGAGACCGTGTATAGGCCTGCAGTGCCAGTCGAGAAGCTCCTGGGAACCGGGCCAGGGTTCGGATGAATGTTCCCTGACAGGAGTAGTAGCATGACTAACACCCGGCCGAGAGATGGTGAAAGGTTTTCCCATGATTGACATGAGGGAGGGAGGGAGTTTAAGGAGCAGGGGTGGGCAGGGTGGTACAGGAAGGAAAGCAAGAATAAGAAGACACCAAATGTGCCTGAAGTGAGGAGGAAGCTAGGGGAGGGGAGGGCAGGGAGGACCGAGACACACAGAGGTCCCAAGGGGCATGACAGCAAGCTCAGGAGCATGGGGAGGGAGGGGTGCTAGGGCACAGCGCGGAGTAGCAGATGGGTAAGTGGGCAAGTGCACTGCTAGTGGAGATAGGCACAGGCAGAGCATGAGGCAGAGCCAATACATTGTAGTGGGTCATGATCCAAGGGAAGTAGTACTGAACAGGTAGGGGTAGGATGTAGCGAGGGAGCATAGGTCCCTCTAGTGGCCAGCAGGTATAACCTGCAAATGGGAAAGCGGGGACTTAGTATTTTGGTAAACCGGAAGTGATGTAATGGGGGCGGGCTAATAAATTGAGGGCCGCCCCTGGGTGGGTGGGTGGCTGGGGCGGGCAGGGCAGACGACGCACAGCATCATCGGGCTAGCACCCCACAGCAGTAATCAAAAACAATCAGTAAAGCTGTGGGGACAGATATTCAGGAGTCCTTTCAGGCTACACTCAGGTAGCACCCACAGCAGTCTTCAGGTAAAGAGCAGAGAGCCTTTACCTGGTTGCTGCAAGTGAATCCAAGGCTCCTGAAGGGAGCAGCGCGTCCGTTGCTGCCGCGGTCAGCAGTGTGCTGGAGGGGTTACCCACCTGTAAAGGTACAACAAACAAAGGAGAGGAATTAGTATGCAGCGGAAAGTGGAATTCAAACTAGAGACCACACTGCACATGCGCAGAATCAAACACCACGGCCACACAGGAGTGAAACAGGTAAGGCTAAACAAAAAATAACTGAATCCTTCCACAAAACTAGTCGCAGTTTTACAGCCAACTAAATTAGCAAGCCTAGGAGAGCAGGATTTAACAGTCTTAAAGTCCCTAGTAGATGTAACATGGCTAGCTGGAACAGGCAGAATACAGACTGAAGCAGTAATCAAACACAATCAATGAAGCTGTGTGGACAGATAGTCAGGAGTCCTTTAAGGCTACACTCAGGTAGCACCCCACAGCAGTAATCAAAAACAATCAGTGAAGCTGTGGGGACAGATATTCAGGAGTCCTTTCAGGCTACACTCGGGTAGCACCCCACAGCAGTCTTCAGGTAAAAGAGCAGAGGAAGCCTTTACCTACTGTAGTTGCTGCTAGCCGAATCCAAGGCTCCTGAAGGATTATCTGAATTCTTTTAAGTTTAGATAATTTCCAAGATTTCCATCTCAAAACTTTTCTTCTATCCGTTTCAGTGCTATCTCCCAGTTTTGTGTAGCCAAGTTTTGTGGTCCAAAGAGTACCCCTAGAATTTTTAGAGGTTCCAATGAAATGGGGATACCACTCACTTCAAAATCAGGGCTATTTCCAGGTCCTATCATTAACCCCTTACATTTATTAAGGTTTAGTTCTGCATTAGACACCTTTGAAAAAGTTTCCATTTCTGTTAAAAAAGCTGTTAATTGCTGTGCTTCTGAAAAAAATAAACAGATGTCGTCCGCATAGGCTAAAACTCTTAGGTCCCCTACTGGATCTCCATATGAAATACCTTGTCAAAGGGAAAGGCCATTTATTTTTTTTATTAGGGGTCCAGGGAAAAAATATACAATAAGGGGCTTAGGGGACATCCCTGCTTAACTCCTGCTTTCACCTTTATACTTCGTGTCATCTGATTTAGTATTATTGGTCTATTAGTTGCTGTAGAATACAACAATCTTATCCAGTTAATATATTTATATGGTACCCCATAGTGCTGCAATACAAAAGAAAGAAAAGGATGATGAACTCTGTCAAATGCTTTCCTCTGATCCAGTGATAGAATGTAGGTATTTTTACCTTGCAGATCTGAAAACTCTATTGTGTCTATTATTACTCTGAGGGCCTGTTGTAGTTTCCTACCTGGTATATCACAAAATTATACTGGGGAGAGACTAAAGTAGCTAGTTATTTTAACCTGTTGTTTAAGATTTGTGAAAGAATCTTAAAATCTGAATTCAAGATAGAAATAGGGCGCCAGTTTGGTATTTTATATTTGTCTCCCTTTTTGTTAATAAATATTATCAGCCCTTCTGTGAAAGAGTGAGGCCATATTTGATTTGAGAGAAAAAAATCTTAAACCATGGTAAGACAAATTATCAGTTCCTTTGCAAAGGTTTTATAGAACTCATAGGGAATTCCATCCAGGCCGGGGGATGCCCCTGGCTTTAAGTTCCCAAATAGTAGTAGAACAGTTAAACAGTCTAGTGAGGTCAAATCATGGAAAGCCATGTGGAGTAGAACAGCTAAACAGTCTAGAGAGTTCACATCATGGAAGGTCATGTGTGCCAATGCCAGGAGCCTTAGAAACAAGATGGAGGATCTGGAGGCTGTCATGGTGCAGTCAGACCTGGACATTGTGGCCATCACAGAAACCTGGTGTAATGATAACCATGACTGGGAGATGACCAAACCTGGCTACAACATATTCGGAAGATACAGGGCAGGTAGGAAGGGAGGAGGAGTGGCACTGTATGTGAAAAATGACATAAGGGCCACGGAGATCCAGGAGGAACAAAATTGGGAAGAGATACTGTGGGTTAAGCTGGAAAGGAAAATGGGGCCAGACATCCGCACAGGTGTGGTCTATAGACCACCAGCTCTGGAGGAAGAAACAGATAGGGAGCTGATGCTAGCCATCCAAAGGATGGCAGACAAGGGTGAGGTAGTGCTGGTTGGAGACCTCAATATTCCAGACGTGGACTGGAGCATCCCAGCAGCAGTATCAACTAGGAGCAGATTTATCCTGGACTCCTTCCAGGGTGCCTCCTCAAGCAACTGGCCGCGGGGCCAACCTGTCAGAAGGCAATATGAATCTTGTGCTCACAAACAGGGACAGTGTGATGGAGGTAACAGTGGGGGAGCACCTGGGGAACAGTGACCACCAGTCACTGTGGTTTGAAATCACAGAAGGAGCAGAACCAAACCACACAAAAACACGTGTACTGGATTTTAGGGGGACAGACTTTGGGGAAATGGGGAGATGCTTGAAAGAGGCATTAAGGGGAATGGGGCAGGAATCAGGGGTTGAGGAACAGTGGGCAGTATTTAAAATGGGGATTACAGGAACAACAGAATTGTGCATTAAGCAGGTTAGCAAGGGGAAAAGGAAGAGAGGCCATTATGGTTTTCAAGGAGGTAGCAAGAAGTGAAAGCAAAAGATTGCTTTCAGGCAATACAAAAGACACAGGCAGAAGGGGATAGGAGAAGTACCAGGAGAAGCAAAGGAGGCAGGAGGTCACAAGGAAGCCAAAGCTCAGGCAGAAGAGTGTATTGCAAAATCAGTGGGTAGAGGGGACAAAACCTTTTACAGGTACATAAGTGAAAAAAGAAAGGCAACGGAAGGGATAGTGAGACTGAAGGGGGAGGATGGGGGCTGCGTGGAGGATGACAACAGTAAAGCTGACATATTGAACAGGTATTTCTGCTCAGTCTTTACTGAGGAAGAGGAGGGTAATGGGTCTAAAGGGAATACAAGGGGAAGGAATGGTGCAGAAATGGACACAAGTCCCTTTACACAAGAAAGGGTCCTGAGGAACTGGAAGTATTAAGAGTTGATAAAGCAATGGGGCCAGATGGGGTGCACCCCAGGGTCCTTAAAGAACTAAGAGAAGTGGTGGCTGAACCTCTGGCAATCCTGTTTAGCCAATCACTGGAAACAGGGGAGGTACCCAAAGACTGGAGGACAGCAGATGTAGTCCCCTTATACAAAAGTGGGAACAAAGAGGGAGCGGGGAACTAAAGACCAGTCAGCCTCACCTCAGTAGTGGGGAAGATCATGGAAGCACTACTGAAGGAGAGATTGGTGGAACATCTGGTTGTCAATGGACTACAGGACCCAAGGCAGTGTGGTTTCACCAGGGGGAGGTCATGTCAGACCAACCTCATTAAATTTTGACTGGGTGACTAGGGAGGTGGATCAGGGAGGGCAGTGGACATGGCCTATCTGGACTTCAGCAAGGCCTTTGACACTGTGCCACATAGAAGACTATTACACAAACTGGGGAATATGGGTGGGGCAGGACAGTAGTGCAGTGGGTAGGTAACTGGCTGGGTGACAGGACACAGAGGGTGGTGGTAAATGGCTGTCACTCACAGGGGAAGAGTGACCAGTGGGGTACCACAGGGATCAGTGCTGGGACCGGTCCTATTCAACATCTTCATCAGTGACATTGCGCAGGACCTAGAAGGCAGAATTTCCCTGTTTGCTGATGACACAAAGCTCTGTAACAGAGTAGACACACCAGAGGGTGTAGACAGAATGAGAAGGGACCTGCAGAAACTTGAAGAATGGTCAGGAGTTTGGCAGTTGAAATTCAATGCAAAGAAGTGCAAGACAAGGCATATGGGGCACAAAAACCCTGGCACAATATATCAGTTGGGGGGGTGAGGATATAGCATGCACTAAGCAGGAAAGGGACTTTGAGGTTATCATCGCTGATGACCTCAAGGTAGGGAAACAGTGTGACAAGGCAGCAGGTAAAGTAAATAGGATGCTGGGATGCATACGAAGGGGCATCACCAGCAGGAAAAGGGAGGTCATAATTCCACTATACAAGACACTAATGAGGCCCCACCTGGAGTACAGTGTACAGTTCTGGAGACCTTACTTAGGTAAGGACATAGACAGGGTAGATAAGGTTCAGAGGAGGGCAACAAAGATGGTACATGGATTGCATCACAAGTTCTATGAGGCCAGGTTGAAGGAATTGAATATGTACTCCCTAGAGGAGAGGAGGGAGAGAGGGGATATGATAGAGACATACAAGTATCTTACAGGGAGGAACAGGGTGCAGGAATACACTATTTTTAAGTGAAAAAGATGTTCCGGGACTAAAGGGCATGGAATGAAGCTGGAGGGAGGACGATTCAGAGGAAACGTGAGAAATAATTTCTTTACAGAACGGGTGGTGGACAAGTGGAACACCCTGCCAGAGGAAGTGGTGGGGGCTGAAACAATCACGGGATTTAAGAATGCATGGGATAGACATAAAGGAATTCTGGAGGTCAGGGTCAAGGGGCAACAGACTTCTAGGAAAACATAAAGTAAACTTACAAGCTGAAGTGGGCAGATTGGGTGGGCCGTAGGCCCTTATCTGCTGACACTGTCTATGTATCTACGTATCTAAATACCTTTTCAACTTCCAGAGTTGAAATGGGTTTGTCCATGTTCTCTGAAATTTCAGGGAATTTAGGGATCTGAATGTCCTGAACATAATGTTGAAAAGCTTCAACCTGTGGATAATGGGAGGGGGACAGCTCATGTGAGGTAACATGGGCATAAATAATATCGGACATCCCTGAGATCGAGGTTGTTAAGTTACCTTCTTCATCCATTAATGCTTCCATGAAAGTTTTATCTTTCCTGTTTTTACATGCTTCATAGGGGTCACCTACAGGTGTTTTCTGTGTCCCATATTGAAGCATGGTTCTCACTGTCTGAGCCTTGTCATACTGATATGCTTTCATTTCAGCTCTTACCTGTTCTATTTCAGAAGAAAAATCCTGACTAGATGTAGAAGCTATTGTATAAAGGTATTGCAATTGCTGTCTGAGATTTAAAAATTGTTCCCTTCCTCTTTGCCTCCCATGGATTTGAAAGAGTTTAGTGATATGTCTTTTAGTATCTTCCCACCAAATACCCAAATCTTGGTATAAAAAACTCACGGATGTTCTTGCCCATAATAGTTTATGAACCTCTGCTTGTACCATTGCATCAGTAAGTACTCCCACATTCATTTTCCCTCTGTTGTTTTGAGAGTTATTCTTTTCAGTGCCCAGAAAACTGATCTGTAAAAAACAGTGATCAGAAAATTCCACTGGTGTTACTGAAAAAGTGGGAATAGGTAATGCTTTGGATACGAAAAAATAATCTATTGTAGTGAAATATTTGCCCTGTTATAAGTAGACTGCGATCTTTGTGAAAAATCACTTTTACACTCCCTACGGTCTGCTGTTACTATACATTTTCTAAGTGCTGTAGCGTCACAATATGTTTTTTTTTTCTTTACAGCTAGAGGGATCTGGAAGTCCACAGTTGAAATCACCCCCAAAGATTATATATTTCAATGTCACCAAATATGGCTGTACAGTCTGTAAGAGTGTCATTCTATCAGTTTTTGATTGGGGCCCATACACATTTATGAACCTACACTCATTCTGTCCTAGAAAACCGTCTAAACTCAATAACCTGCATAGAATATGATCGACTAGTAGGGGAATTTTATTAGGCAAAAGAAACATAACATCAGGCATGGAAAGGCATCAAACAAAGCAAAAAAAAAAAAACAACAGTCATATATACAGTATACATCAATCAAAAAAAAAGAAATATACAGAATGAAATACAGTCAGTGCATCTCAAATAGCTAACATTGGCAAACTAGTGTAAAAATTCTACATTTTTCCAAAAGGAAGTAAAGCGGTGCAGTGAAAGCTGTTTATACTCTAACTCCATAAGATTAAATAAAGCATTTTCCATGTGTTGGATAATAGTAAGTGGATAGGTTGGAATTTGCTGTAAGACATATTGACAACGGGCCTGCCACATATAGTATTTACAGATAGCAAACATCACCCTGAGAGTACTAGGATGAAATTCTGTCCAAGGATCAGAGAAGTCACCCAAAATCAATACCTGATACGTGATTCTAAGAAATTTCCATTTCCACTTATTAGCTAGTGTTTTCCAAAATAAAAGAGCATCCTTGCAGTCAAAAAAGAAATGAGCCATAGTTTCCTCTATTTGAACGCAGGAAGGTTTAGGGCAATATCGGTCCTGAGAGGATTTGTGTTTTAGATTACCCCGGACTGGCAACCTACCATGGCAACACAGCCAGGTAACATCCCACATGTGCAGTGGGATTCTTTTATCCCGAAGTATATCCAGAGTACAATCCATTCAGGATGAAGGACAACCTGGAAACTGTAACACCGGTCTTGAAATATCCACAAAAGTAGTATAGAGTTGTTTTCTGGACAGTGTAAAAATGGATGCTTTACTAAGTTTCCAAAACCGTAGCTTATGGAAACTATCCACAGCATAAGATGGGAAACAAGAAACACAGAAATGTGTAGGTGGGAGTGTGTCCCAATTAGTCATTATATAATTCATAGCATTGCTGACCCAGGTATCACAAACATGGGACTAGTATTGAACGCTATGAAAAAGGTGAAAAAGAAAAAAGGCAATCGGGTGAATCATACCAAGTCCGCCCTGATTTACCGGTAAGTAAGTTATGTCACGTTTAACTGGATTGAGGCGACTGCCCCAGACCATCTGGAAAAATACACTAAAAAGTCTTTTTTCTAAGTGTCTGGGAGGGGCATATACATAGCTAAGAAATATAAAAATAGGAAGGATAAATTTTTTAACAGCTAATACTCTCTTTCTTTTTCCCAATTTCCATGATTTCCAGAGTCCGACCTTATACTCCCCAATACAAAGGAGTTTTTGCCCAGTTATAGGTAGCAATGTCCGTGACATTAAACCATATCTCCAAGATTCCTTGGGGAGAAGTACAAATTCTAATACCACCCACTTCAGCCACTACTGCAGACTGAGGATCTAAAGGAATGGAGACACTTTTCTGAAGATTAAGGGTGCCCCCTGAAATCAAAGAAAAGGCCTGAAATATTCGGACCACCCGGTCTCCAGAGTCTTTGTTATGGGAAAATAATACGACGTCATCAGCATATGCAGTAATCTTCACTGGGAGTAAATCAGGGTGGAGCGCTAAACCAATAATTTGAGAGTCCCATCTAAGTTGTCGAACAAGTGGGTCCAATGCAAAAGTATATAATAACGGACTGAACAGACAGCCTTGACGAATCCCAACCATCTGGAGAAGAGTATTACCCACAAAACCATTAATCACAGGAGCAAAATAGGCTAGGGAAAATAGACGGGTGAGCCAGCGAAGAAAGATTGTGGGGATACCATATGTTTCCATGACCTGAAATAAATAGGAGTGTTGAACAGAATCAAATGCTTTTGCTTGGTCTAGCAAGAGGACAAAACCCGAAATAATATTATGTTGTTTAGCCTCAAAAATCTCTCTTAGGAGAAATAGATTAGTGTGAATAGAACGTCCCGGGATAGCGCATGATTGGGCTGGGTCAATAAGATCAGGAGCAACAGAGCGTAAGCATTTGCTCAGTATCTGAGACAGGATTTTAAAGTCTATGTTGAGAAGATGAAGGGGTCTCCAATTATATAAAGAGCAGGTATCTCCTTTTCTATAGATAAATTTTAGAAAAGACATGACAAAATCAGGAATCATATCCGAGGTGTTTAGAATATAATTAAAAACTTGAGTCAGTACTTCTAGTAAATCATCCCAAAATGTTTTGTATAACTCATGTGTTAGGCCATCAGGACCCAGGGCTACCTTTAGCTAAAGGTGGAAAATGGCACAATACACTTCTTCTTGAGTAAGTAGGGCAACCAGAACATGGTGCACAGAAAGTTGTGGGACCGGAGCCGAAAAAACTGAGGACAGGTCAGGTGGATTGGACGGCAATATACAAAATTGGTGTTGTAAATGAGAACTAACAATGGAGAGCATACCAGGAGTATCATAAACAATATTACCCTGTTGATCCAAAAGACCATGCATAACAGTAGACTTAATTCTGTCTTTGTAGGCTAAAAATGGGTTCGCAGAGGGGGAAGCCAAAGTACCCACCCGCATAAAAAAATCTAAAGTACGGGCACTGTCATATTGCTTGATATTGGTAATTTGAGAAGAATAATCAATAGGAGAAGAAACAGAAAGAGACATCAATTTATAGAGTTGATTCCTGTAAGTTAAGTACGTAAGGTACTTATCTCGGACCACCCGTTTCCCCACCGTCTGGAAAAAATTATGGATATCTAATTTCATATCTTTCCACCATGCCCAGATAGAGTCATAACAGAAAAGAACTGAAATTGGAGCGTGAAAGAGAGTACGAACTTGTACTTGGATAGAAAGAGGATAGAACAAAGAATTGTTCAGTTTCCACTGAGCAAATGGCGAGGAAAGAGACGTTGGGACTGTGTCTAAGAGAAATACACCCGACAGTAAATAGTGATCAGAAAGCTCTGTGGGACAAAGGGAAACCTGACGGGGGGATACAATAGCGAGAGACAAAAAAATAGTCAATACGGGAGTGATACATAGATCTGTAATATGTGAATCCAGCAGCAGAATGTAGGGAGCGATATGCAACAGTGAAACCTGCATCCTTTATCAAAGTGGTCAAAGCAAGGGAATCACAATTAATTTTTTTCCCCACTGCCATCCTGCAGGTAACATCAATAGAACAGTTACAGTTCCCTTCCCAAATAACATGTTTCCAGGTACAGAAATACAGTTTAAGAAGGTCAAATAAATGAATACAGGCAGCTTTGGTTTGTGGGCCATAATTATTGATTATACAGAATGAATGGTCGTGAAAAGTACAGTCAAGGATCAGTGCCCTACCAGGACAAACGTCTATAATGCGTGAAATGGAAAATGTTGGGGAAAAAACAGGATAGCCACACCATCAGCTAAATCTTCCCCGAAAGTCCAATAGGAGGGGCCCTTAGTCCACCCTCGTTTAAGCTGCTGAACCTCAAAAAGGGTAGTTAAACGAGTTTCTTGCAATAGGATGATATCTGAGGGGAGGGCAGTGGCAAGATGAAAAAAAACAGCCGTCTCTTGTAGCTTTCTAAGCTACAAACATTGAAAGAGGCTATTCTGATAGTAGTCAGAACAAACAATTACTCAACCACTCCCATCTGTAAGAGCCATATTTTTACGTTTCTTACTCCCCTTTTTCGTCCTAGTAAGCTTTTTCCGGGAAACATCAGGAGGCCTAGAAACAGTGAGATCCATGTCTGAGGGTAAGATAGAGGCATCTGAATCACCATCAGATTCTTCCCGTCCACCCCTTAAACAGTCAAAAGGATTGGAGAGAGGAATGTCAGGGGCTTTCAAGGTATCAGGGCTTTTTAAGGTTTTGCGAGCAGTTGCCCTAGTGACTCGTCTGCCAAGTTGAAAACCTTCAGAATCCATAAGGGAGGTGTCAGTAGTTGGAAGGGTAGGAGGGTGTGGGAGAGAATCCACAGTGGTCGCAGGGGAGCAGTCTCCAGTTCAGTAGGTGGGTCTAGGACCGGCTGAGGCTCTATCAGCACTGGAGAGGTTGGGGGAGACTGTAGTGGATTGGACACAGTGACCTGAACAGTAGAGTGTTCTTGGGCTTTATCCTGTGCTTTTTGAACAAGAACATCAGGATTCCACCCCTCAGCATGGTTTCTGCTAGCCCAGGGACACTGATGGTACGCATGTCCTTTTTCGTTGCATAAATTACACTGGAAAACATTATCACAGGAGACGCTAAGGTGTCCATACCCCCCACATAAACTACATTTCAGTAAATCACAAGTGCTGCTTAAATGTGCGTGGGCACCACATTTATAGCAGGCTCTAGGCTGACCCCCGTAAAAGTAGACACCCCTATCTTTACCTAAGAAAAAACTGTTGGGTAAGTATACTACTTCAGAGTTAACCTGGAAAAGCTTTACTCGAAACTTCCAGCCTCCCATCCAGAGCCCCTCCTTGTCTAAAATGGCTTTTGGGGGGATAAAACCGTACACCAGTTTTGTAACCAATGGTATATGTCACTGATGCTAACACCCTCATTCCTGAACATAATAGTGACAGTACGAACTGCTGGCTTAGTGAGAGGAATAACATAAAAAGGAGTCCATAGAGGGGTATTTTTCAATGTGGCATATTTATGCCAAAATCTATCAAAACCACTATTTGTCTTTAAACTAACATCAAAGGTTTCCTCACCGGAAATATGAATCAAGGCATATATGTCCGAAGCCTGAAAATGCATGGCGCCTTTCAATAGGGACCGGGCCACATAATAACGATCAGGGAATTCAGAAAGGCCATCCTTATAGCGCAGATGGACTGCATTACGTCTAGGTGCCTGTTCTAATTTATTTTTAAATAAATCTGAAAGAATAGGCCCTCTGCCAGAGGCAGGGGGGTCTGGGGGGGGTTGCAAAGTATGGGTCACGGTCGAGGTGCCTTCCCCAGGATCATCCAAGAGTGTTGGTGCTGGTGGAGCAGACCTTAAAATGGGTGACGGTGTACTCGGAGCTGTACCCAGGGTCTGTCCAGAGGAGAGATTAATCTGGGGAGGAGAGGAGAGGAGAGGAGGCCTCTGGAACCTGTGTTAGGGTAATAAGAGGTGCATCTGCAGCCAAGGACTCCATGTTGGAGCTATGGGTAACAACACCTGTAGAGCAAGTATCATGAAAAGCCATAATATCCCCCCAAGTAGCCCCAGAAACAGCAGACTGAACAGAAATATAATTGTCCTTATGATTACTAATGTCTTTCAAGATAGGTATCTCGTTGGAGCTCGTAACGAGAGGTGCAGGCCTGGTAGTGGAGAATATAACCCCATGCTTGTCGGCGTCCCAAGAGGGATCCGGAGTCCAGGATCCTGATACTGTTTTCATCCATCCTGCGTGACGTAGGGCAGCTGTAGCAGTCCATGTAAGGTCTGAAATGTCCGCGGCAGTCCTCAAGCCAAAATGAGAATGAATAACTTCAGCAGCAGTAGAAGAAGACCGAGTGTCCGAAGAAGGCCCCGATGGGTGAAGCGGGTCCAAAAGAAGCAAGTCCGAGTCCCCCGAATGCGACTCTGTAGTCACGTAGACTCTCCATGTGGTGACACCGGAAGTAACAGGGGGAGCATCCAGCGTTACACCCTGGGCAGGCAGCACACTGCGTTCCATGGTAGAAACCAGCAAACCTGGCAAGGAAGTACAGAAAGGCTCCAGAGATTCAGCTGTATCTGATGCAGAAAGCTTTGCCAAACGAAACGAAGAATCCAATACGTCTCCAGTAGAGGAAGACATTTCTCCGGGTGGGAGCGAAGCAGGGGCTGTCTCAGTCATTAGCAGAGCGCTAGAGGATAGATCCTCACTGTGGCAGGACTGAACGTCAACTGAACACTCCATCGTGGTGACCAGAGTTCCCCCCCTACTGACAAGAGTAGGGGGATTTTATTGAAAGAATGGACTTCATTACATAAAATACAATAAACAATCAATCAAAGATCAGCATACAAAAAATGAAGAAAGCGAAAAAAAAACAATCAATTAGTCCATGTAGTACAATTAATCCAATAACTCAGAAATTGTTCATTCGGTCCATTAGTGGAGTCATATTTCATAAGTCTATCCACTGCTTTACAAACAGTGGCAACCAGTTCCGCAGGAGGAATGCTTTTCTGCTGCAGAATCCAAAGGCACCTAGATTGCCATATATGAAATCTCAAAATGCATAATATAACATAAATAGTTGCACTATGATATTTAACAAAAGTATTAGGGAAAGGGCCAAACATAACCGTAGAATAATCAAGGGACCGAAATTCAGGAACCTTCCAGTAAACCGCCAGTAAGTCCCAGAATGGTTTAATATAAGAACATTCTAGAAATAAATGACATTGAGTTTCTAGAATTTGAATACAAGCAGGCCTAGGGCAATACCTTTCCGATAACTGTTTATGTTTACTATTGCCCTTAACTCCTAATTTACCATAGTTTCCTAACCATACACAATCCCATGCATAAGGTGGAATACACTTATTCGTAAGGAACTGTAAAATAACCTCCTGCCTGTCCAGCGGGCAGTCTGGGAACAGCACCTCAGAGGTACATTCTGTGGAGAGTACATGTTTATACAATTTCTTCCTGTCATAAGTCTGCAACAACTGCATGTTAACCTCCCATTTGATAAGCTGCTTCATACATTCTTTCATATATATTGGTAACTCTACCAGCCTGGATAATAATCTAGGCTTCTTCTCCTGCCACCCTGATCTACATAGGCTAATCCAATGCTCCATGAAAGGTCTCCAAATAAGCCACCCAGGTTTTAAGACTGATCCCAAATTACATGTAAAAAAAAGGCTGAAAAAAAAGCAATAGGGTGGATCATAGATACCCCACCTTCAGCGATAGGAAGATAAGTTAATTCTCTTTTAAGAGGGTTTAGTCGGGACCCCCAGAACGCTTGGAAAAAAACACTAAAAAGCTGCGTCCACAGACGAGAGGGGGGTGGAAAAATATAACTAACATATAGAAAAACAGGAACTAGGAGTGATTTAATCAATAAAACCCGTTTTTTCTTGGAGAGTGGCATGCCTTTCCATTCCCCCACTAGTCTGAATCCCTTGGCTAATGCCATGTCCCAGTTGTATCCAGCCATATCCCCTGGGCCAAAAAACACCCCCAGGATTTTAATAGGTGCTCTGGATACTGAGATCCCAGCCATACTTCCATTCTCAGGCACTGGTGTGGTGCCTATAACAACGCCAGTACACTTACTATAATTGATTCTGGAACCAGAAATACTTAAAAAAGGCAAATGGAGTCTTGCAATGCCGATACTGAAAAATGAGGGGGTAATAATAAAACTAAGTTATCTGCATAAGCCAATACTTGCTGTGATGGCCTATCTGGGAACACATCAAGACCCCCGTATTGCTGTGTTTGCCTGTAACAATCTAATAAAAATATCAATAGAAAAGGCATATAAGGTAGGACTCAGTGGACAACCTTGTCTAACTCCCTTCGTAATAGCCAGCTTCTTTCCCATCCATCCATTAACATTAGGTATAAGTACTGCTCCTTGATGCATTGCAGAGATCCAAAAAACAAATGTGTCTGGCAACCCAAAGGCTTTCAATGCCAAAAAGAGAGAGTTGCAAGAAACTCGATCAAAGGCTTTCTCTTGATCTAGTCCAAAAGCAAACCCCTGCAATTGTCCAAGGTCCCCTCTACAAAAAACCTCTCTAAGGTATATCAGATTATCCTGTTGTTTTCTGCCCTTAACCGCACAGGTCTGTGCAGGATGCAGTAGTAGAGGAGTGATCCTGGCAAGTCTGGCCAAAAGGATTTTACTAAGAATTTTCATGTCAGTATTTAAGAGGCTAAGTGGACGCCAATTACCAATATCTGTTTTATTCCCTTTTTTATAAATTAGAAGCGTATCGCCTCTCTCATAGAGGGGGCATAAGATCCAGAATGTAAAACATGATTAAAAAGAATAACCAAAACTGGGACGATGGTCTGTAAAAAGGTTTTATAAAACCCAGCACTGAGACCATCTGTGCCCAGGGCCATGTGAGAGGTCAACATACACACTGCAGATTGTACTTCTTCCAAAGTAATATCCACTGTTAGTGCCTGCTGTTGATCCCTTGATAAACCTGGTAACTGTAACCCATGTAAAATGTTGTTAATGGCATTATCGTCCAAAATAGTATCTGGAGCCAAACTAGAGGATAAATATTGTTCTACTACATGCAGAAGGTTATGTGGGTCACTCACAAGGTGTCCCATCTCATCAGTGAGGGAGGTAATAAGTCTTGAATTTACTCTGTTCTGACTTTCTTTGAACGGATCCAAAGAATGTTTAGACGGTCGTGTGCCAAATCTCAACTCTTGATCCAAAGACCTCCCCCTGTTACACTGTAAATCCACCATTTGTCTTTTCAAAGTAGCAATATGAGCACTATAATTATGTGTCGTTGTCTCAGTAAGTGATATCAGACGTTGTAACTGGTGTCTGAGCTTTAAATATCTCATGTAGTCTTTCTGGGTTTTAACTCGAGCCCAATGTTGAAAAAAATGTTTCCAACCCAGTTTGGTATCCTCCCACCACTCTAAGATGGAATCATAGCATTCCACAACAGACACCCGGGCTGCCCAGTCTCTCAACCATAACTTTTTAAGGGTATATTCCTCCAATAAACTTTCATTCAATCTCCAAATGTTCTTCTGACATCTCGGGGCCCCATCCCAAGAAATAGAAACTGTAAGAATATTATGATCTGAAAATTCTATAGGTCTAGAGGAGGCCTGAACTATATTTAAAACTGCTGATACAAAAACAAAATCTATTCTCGTCTGAAGGACACCCCGAAAATAGGTAAAATTCCCCGGAGGATATAAAACCCTGTAAGCATCAACTAAATGAGCCATAGACACTACTTTATGTAAAACAACTGAATCACAAAACATTTTGTCAGTGTGGAGACCTCTATTAGCAGTCGATAAAGCACAATTAAAATCACCTAACCAAATTACTAATCGAGAAGTATGCAAATATGGCTGGACCGCTTAAAAGAGCTGTCCGTTGAGCTTTTGTTTGTGGGGCATATACAGTAAGAATCCGAAATCTAGCTGTATGAATAGAGATATCCAAACATAATGCCCTCCCATGGTGAATATCCACTAATCTGGACACAGAAACTGCAGAATTAAAAAACAAGATACCCAAACCATCACAGGAGTCCTCCCCTATAGACCAGAATGATGGGTCCAAAGTCCAACTATTAGAAGCATGTTGGAGTTCCTGAGAGGTCTTCAGTCAGATGTCTTGTAGACAAATAACATCCAAATCAAAAGTTTTAAGGAGTGAAACAAAACCAGTACGCTTCTTCACACCCTTCAAACCATTGACATTTAATGTGGAAATCTTTAAAGAAGACATATCAGGAAAAAAAAAAAGAAGGGAAATCAGAAAAAGACACAAAAAAAAAACAAGGGAAGAACCTCAGCGTGGTTTACCCAGTTGCCTACGTCTTGTTCGTTTAGCAATAGAATCATCTATTCTGTTTTCTGAATCAGTGTTAGAAACAACCGACGAGGAGTCTGTTTCATCTCCTGAATCCCCACCAATATCGTCCTCTAGGGGGGAAAAAACGTTCCCTAATTTAACAGGCTCTCTCTGGGCAATAGTTGTGAGAGGGGGCTTAAGTTCTGACATAGCTTTGCCACGTCTGTTCCTTTTCCTAGGTTGCACAGTTTTGAATAGGGCTTCAGATGGGGGGGGCATGTGATCCACAGGGTCCTCCACAGACAGATCAGCAGAAGGAACAGTAAGTGAAGGCAAGTCTGCTTCTACCTGTGCACTGGAGGGAGTAATGTCCATCGTGTCAATGAGGCTAGCTCGACGAGGGACTGCCAGGGCTGGAACCTGAACAGAGTCTAATGCCTGTGGCACAGTTTTGTCAAATTTCTGGGAAAAAGTCCGCTGTGCCTGAGTAATAAGTCCATCATGGGAGGGACAGTCAGCTCTATTGTGCGAGGCCCAAGGACATCACCCATAGGCATGACCAGTCTGTTCACATAGCTTGCATTTAAAAAGGTTCAGGCAAGCGGAAGCCAAGTGCCCATACTCCAGACAATGATTGCACTTAGAGGTGTCACAGGTCAACTTAGATGCAGGCGAACCCACACTTAAACAGGATCTGGGTTGCCCAACATAGAAGATGGACCCCGATCTTTCCCGAGAAAGAACACGCTAGGTAGATGGACTGGTCCTGAATTAGTAGAGAAAAGTTTTACTTTAACCTTCCAACTGCCATCCCATATTTTTCACTATCCAAAGTGGGAGTAGGCTTCCCCAAAATTTCACATCTCTTACGTAACCAAAATAGGATGTCTTCAATATTGACACCTTCATTCTTAAATAAGTTAGTGATGGTTTTAATCAAGGGTTTTGTGAGTGGAATGGCCTGAAATGGAACCCATAAAGGGTCATTCTTAAGGGTCTCATATTGTGTCCAAAACCTGTCAAGATTTGAGACATGTTTAAAACTAACATCGTAGTTTCCATTCCCTAACGAAATTAATGCAAAAATTTCCAAAAAGAAATATTTCATAGGCTGTTTTAACAAAGTCTGAGCTATAAATAATCCTTCTGGCGCTTATTCTGATGCCCCCTTATATAGTGTTTAACCATGCCCTCCGAGAGCAGGTTCTCAGTTGGCTGGAATAAATCAGCCAGGTGAAACAAGGGAGCTTTAGGGGACAAAACCTGATTGTCAGCCCTGAGAACTGAGCTAGACCCCCTCCCAACTGCAGATGGCAAGCCCTTATCCTGAACAACTGGTGGGGTAGAAATATCGACAGAAGAAACAGAAACATTTGGCAATGCTACAGAAATATTACCCCGGGGTATGGTGGAGCTCTTTGAAGAACTATCATCGGTGGCCACAGCAGCAGATGAAGTACACAGTTTTAGAAAGGAGGGGTCCGTCAGGTCTGGAGTCCATTGACCCGAAGCCCCAGGAATCCAACCAGCCTCCATTAGAGTTCTTTCAGGTGACCAGGATGCACTATGTATGGCAGGGGGTTCAGGGGCTAAATCACCCCATTTCTGCGGTTTCCTACGATCCAAAAAAGAAAACGTCTGCTCTGTATCAACCGGAATAGCTTTTACAGAAACTGGTACGTCCGAGACCATCCTCATCATCCCCAGTCGAGCTTTCTTGATGGGAGAGTCTAGTGGGGCAGGAACAGCCGGAGAAGCATTTGGCAGTGAGCACACTGCAGGAACACAGTCTGGGTCACCAGGTAAATGAAAATCTGACGACTCCACTGGGGGAGGAAGCACGTCAACCAACTGCGCGTTGTCCGACCAGAACACAAGCTCTATCCAGTCCGAAGCATCCTAGGCCCCCTGCGAAGCCTCCTGCAGCACCCGTAGTTCCACCTCGATGTCTTCACTTTGTTTTTGCAAATCCAGTTTACAACACAAAAGCGTCTGCCGACGAGAAAAGGCCGGCAATGCAGGGGGCTCTCCCAAATTCAAACCAGCACTCAAAACAGGTAGGTCCGCAGAAGCGGACGTAGTATCCATTGTCATATCCATACCATGCACTGAAGAAAAGTCAGCAATCACCATTGCTACATCTATGGCCTCCTGTGTAGACAGGACAGGAGCGGAGGCCAGAGCTCCCATCCTAGGAACGTCCTCCCTCTCTGCCACTCCCGGAGAAGTGGCCATCTTCCACAGACAGCCCGCAAGCCCCCAATGGAGAGTAGGGGAATTTCCGTTGTGTTCTGGCCAAATCCCCCTTCCCATTCACTAAAATACCACCACCAGCTTAATCTGGTTCTGCAAGTCAGTTTGCATTTGTATCTTCTGCCTCACCCCAGGAGGAGGCTGAAAATAGGCAGAATTGTGTAGTGCACCTTTCCTGATCAACAAAAACTACATTAATAAATAAAGTCCTTGAGTTCTGAGCCCCAGGGCTGGGGGGTCGGCGGAGGTTTCAGCAGCACCATGGCAGGTGAATAAACAAATACGCAACAAAAAAAAAAAACATTCTTCTGCAGGAAATGTTGTTGTGGACGTTGGATCGTCAGAACACCAGTGTTCACGTCTCGCTGACTCCCAATGCTTTCCTTTGTCCTCCACTTCATAAAACACACATGAAACATCACCCAAAAAACTTTCAGCAATGGTTTCATTAAGCCTTCTCACCACTAAAACAAACCACTAAGCATCGCCAATAAGTAATTACATTTCTGCACTCAAAATCACAGAAACACCAAGGTTCACAAATGGTCTTTGCCATGGCTTACTTCCATTTGCATTTACTTCATTCATAAAAATATCACTGTTCTGCCTGTCTACAATGGGAGTGGGTCAGGCTGCTGGATAGTGACTTCAAAACTTTTGAAATCTTATATTCAGACCTCTTGCCAGCACATAGCTACCAGATAAAAATAAAAGGCTGGTAACTGTTCTCCCATACAGTTCTCCAAGTGGTTAAAAAAGTCAGACCCAGTTTGAAGGGCTTTTATGTTCTGTACAATGAAACTTTTAATACAATATACTATAAAAAATAAAATATGGACAACCATACACAACTCACCCTGTGTTTCCATCTTGGGGTTGAGATAACTACCGACTGGTGCTCAGTGTGGAGCGGAGTGAAAGTGGGCCGACTAAGAGGCCCTCAGGAACCCCCATACTACTGACTGGAGCTCAGCGTGGAGCGGACTGAAAGTGGGCCGACTAAGAGGCCCTCAGGAACCCCCACACTACCAACTGGAGTTCAGCATGGAGCAGACTGAAAGTGGGCCGACTAAGAGGCCCTCAGGAACCCCCATACTACTGACTGGAGCTCAGCCTGGAGTGGACTGAAAGTGCGCCGACTAAGAGGCCCTCAGGAACCCCCACGCTACCGACTGGTGCTCAGTGTGGAGCGGACTGAAAGCGGGCCGACTAAGAGGTAATAGACTGCTTCCCCCAGGTGCTCTAAACACCCTGGAGGGTGTCTGCCAACAGAGACTGATTGTTTTTGCACAGGAATATTTTCTCAGCATTACTTTGATTTTAGGCTGTTATGTATGTTACTTTAAGGTAGCTACCCAGTATAACTTCTGATTTTAGCAGTGCTAGTGTGCTCTTAGAAATGCCTGTATAGTGAATCGGATACCTGTCTCTCCACATAGCTGCTAGGAACGTGTGCATTGTTACCTGTATTTTGTTATTACTTGCTGGTCTATCAGAGGGTGGGAGAGGTTTCCCCCCTTCTTGGCACCCTGTTCTCTCCCAACAGTCGCGCATGCACAGTTGGGCCCCTGGCCTTCCCGCCAGTGCTAAGTAATCTGACCCTTGCCTTTTTTTCCTTCTCCCTACCCACCAGGCCTTCAGGTACCCCCACACTACCGACTAGAGCTCAGCATGGAGTGAACCAAAAGCAGGCCGACTAAGAGGTAATAGACTGCTTCCCCAGTTGCTCTAAATACCCTGGAGGGTGTGTACCCATCGACGCTTCACATCAACTCCCCAGCCACCCTCCCACCCAAGGTCGTCCCTTAATTTATACGCCATCAGCTCATGTGACCTCTACAGGATCTGGTCAATCAGCCTACTCTCCTATCTGCAGGTTATACTGACTGTCCACTAGAAGTCAGTATTGTACCTCCCTTTTCTCTCTGTATCCTTTGCGGCTCAGCCTTGAACTGCCTCCAATTCCCTCTTTGTCCTTGCTGTTCCTTAGCTACGTTTGCACTTCCCTGGTGCTACCCTGCCTGGGATCGAACCTTGTACCTTCAGCACTAAAAGCGGATACCTTTCCACCACACCACTGTGTCAGCCCTATACTACCTCTCTCCTTCTTACCCTATAATGACATCACCATTACTCTCCTCTATGGGTGGCTTGCTGTGTTTGCTTTTACTGTTTGGTAGCCTTTCAACTATCCTAAAACCGCTCCTTGCTCTCCAACCAAGTCAGCCCATGAATGTGCCCATAATTGCCCATGACTATTTAACACTTGGCACCAACAACCAACCCCCTGTGCTGGCTGTTCTTACCCCTTCTAGTCCACACCTCCTTCCCCCACTTCTTCTCATGGCCTCCACTGTTCTCTTCTCTGTACCTACAACTGCTGCTCCCCCACCGCCCATCACACCAGGTAATCTGCTCCACTAGACTCCTCTGAATGTCTCTACTTTGTCATGCCTTCCTCCTCCTCCTCCTCCTCCTATCCAGTAACGTACACCCCAACCCCAGCCCTCCTGTATCCCAACCCCCAAGCTAACAAAAATAATGGTCTACTTATTGTCTCAATCAATATCTGTAGCCTTTTGAGAAAAAGTACCCCCCCCCCGGCCTGGATTGCCCAACACTCTCCCAATATCCTAGCCCTGACTGAAACCTGGCTGTCTAAAGGAACCTCAGAGGCTGCAGTGTCTATAAATGGATATTCCATCCTCAGAACTGACAGGATTGGCAAAAAAGGTGGGGGCTGTGCCATTTATATAAAGAACCCCCTGCAAGCCCTCCCTTTCCCACTCCCACCCCTCATCCATGGTGCTCAGGCATTAGCTGTCAAAATTATTCTGGGTACTCAGGGGAAAAGTATAAACTTCATGGTCACCTATATCCCCCCCCTGTGGAACCAGAAACCAGCCTTTGATGAAATCCTGTCTACCCTATCGTCTCTCCCCAACAATGTGGAAACCATCTCACCAGTGACTTTAACGTTGATTAGCTTAGCCCGATCATCCACTGCATTTAAGGACTCGGCTGCCACCTTGGACCTTGTCCAGATGGTCCAGACCCCTACCTGACTAAATGACAAAACTGTTACCTCCACCCTTCTGGACCTCATTTTTACTAACCGACCAAAACACATCTCTCAGATTAGCGTCCTCCTGGACACCCTTAGCGACAACTCCCCTGTTACTTGTCTGTAGTCAAACAACTCCCCCACCTCCATAGTCAAACAACTCTCCCACCTCCCCACCCACCCCTACCTACCTCAGGCATTTAAAAAAAGGCTGCTTACCCAAACTCAAGGCCTTCCTCCAAGCCTGTGACGTGTCCCCCATTTTCAGCGCTACTAATGTGGAATGCCGCACTTTCCCACTTTATGAACGCTTTCAGCTATGCCTGCAACATTTTTGCGCCCCTGAAAAGCAATACAAAAAAAGTCTAAACAATCCCTGGGTCTCCCCAGCCCTGCTTGATATGATGCACCACCAAGACAATCTCTGGTTCAGGACACTCGTCTCCAAGCACCTCCGTGACAGGCAACTCTACTGAAAAGCTAGAAACAGATGTACATGGGCTATCCGACAAGCTAAAGCAACCCACTATCACCAAGCCCTATTGGCTACCTGGAGCTCTGGTCAAGATTTCTGGTGCAACAATAAGGAAATCACTAGGAAAGTGGTTCCTCTACCACCCCTCCAGCTTACTATTGATGGGGTATTAATCCAGGACCCACTAACCATCACGAATACCCTTAACAATGCATTCTCCAATCTTATCAGGGTATTGCCACCAAATTTCTTTGACCCCCCCACAACCTCTGCTATTGCAGTATCTGATGCCTCACCCTCTTTCCGTCCTATCTACCCTAGCTCGGCATGAAGATATATCTCCAACTTTATCAACAAGTCTAGGCACAGCAGTGATACACTCGATCTAAAAATCCTAAGACTCACTCTGGATGAGGGTCTCTTCCCCCTTAAAAAACATTTTTATTTATCCCTCTGTCTAGGGCAATTCCCCTTGGCCTGGAAATGTGCAGTTATCACACCACTGCTCAAGGGTGGTGACTGCACTGTACCCAATAATCACCGCCCTGTCTCAATCCTGCACCCCCTCTCCAAGGCATTGGAAAAAGTTGTCTCTGACCAACTTACTGAATATCTCTCCAACTATAACCGTTTTTTCCACTGTCCAACATGGTTTCCGAAGTGGGCACAGCATCACCACTGCACTCCTTGAGTATACTTCCTTCATACACCAAGCCCTCAACAGCGACTAATTGGTAGGATCTGTCTACCTAGATCTTACCAAAGCATTCAACACTGTCAGTCATGCCCTAATGCTCTACACCCCCCCCCCCATTAGTGGGCATTGCCTCAGAGGTAATGTCCCGGTTAGTCAGCTATCTAGCTGACCATTCCCAACAAGTTACGATTGGCTCCACCCTCTCCTCCTGCTGCCCTGTTCACTCTGGAGTCCCCAAGGATCTATACTTGGTCCCCTCCTTTTTAGCCTGTTCCTAAAACCCCTCCCCCAGTCCTGGCCTGGTAAAATGCTCCTCTATACGGATGATGCCGTTACTTTTGAATGTCATCCAGACTCCGCTACACTACAAACCTTACTCCAAGATCACTTCCACACCATAGAATCTTGGTTCATGGCCCATAAATTAATTCTCAACTGCAGTAAAACCAAATCCATGGTCTTTACCCACCACGTAAACCGACATCGTAACCTCTCCCTAACCATCAGTAACAACGTCAATGTCCTCATTGAGCAGGTCTCTTCTTTCAGGTACCTGGGGCTTACCCTTGACACCCACCTCTTCTTTTCATAATCATATTCAAAGTCTCCTATCTGCACTCAATATCAGAATCAGACTGCTGTATCGGCACAAACACTTCCTCTCCCTAGAGGCTCTCCACCTGGTTGTATCATCACTTCTTCTCTCCCTAGTTGACTATGGCCTGGTGAGCTATGGTTTGACTGACCCAACATCCCTCTCCCATATTAAGAATACCCTGAACAAGGCATGTAGGCTGATCACTGGTCACAACAGACTAACTCACATCTGCACCATATATAAGTCTGCAGGCTGGTTAAATCTTGAAGTCAGACTTAAATACTCTACCTGCATCCTTGCAAAGGAAATATCCCTCAGAACTACCCCTCCTGGCCTTGACGCTCTGGTCTCACTCACCCCCCCCAACCAAGCCTCCAGAAGTGCCTCAAGGCCCACCCACTTTGTTCCTCGTTGCAGAACCTCAAAGTGCCAAAGGGTCTTTTTATATCGGGCTCCCATGTGGCTCAAAGATCTCCCCCCGTCCATCTCTCTTTTACCCACCCTTGGCCCCTTCAAAACTGCCCTCAAGAACTATCTCCTTGAACAATCTGTCTGTGAATGCTGCTAACCTGTGCTGCCCTGGATCTCTGCATTTGGCCAGTATGTCTTTCGCCAATGCACCTTACTCCTGACTCCATTGGCTGGCAGGATGTTTTCATTTGTTATACACTCATGACCCTGGGTTATACTTGCCCTGTACTACTCTGTCCAAGTTTTGTCTAAATGTATGACTAGGACCCACTAGGACCTGCTTCACTTTGTATAACTTGTGTGTGCTTGTTACAACTGATCGTATAACTTTGGGCCCACTTGGTTTGTATTATTAACTTTGTATTCTTTATTTACTTGTGTATAACCTTTATACATTGTACTGTATGTTTGTGTAATGTTTGCCAACTATGTATCTGTGAAAATTGTCGTCCTCCCTGTAACAATGACGAGGAGCCTTCACAAAAGAGTCTTTGACTCAAAGGTTGTATTCCAATGAATTAATAAATAACAGCATAGACCTCTCGAGTTTCCCTTTCAATGTCCATACACTGTTATCTCAACCCCGCGAGAGAAACACAGGCTCGTTATGTATGGTCCCTCATACACTATTGATTATGTGCTCCACAAGTCTGTAATATTCACTTTAACAATATCAGTCCTGTTTATAACAAGAAACAGTTTGCATAAGGATTCATTACAGGTCCTGTGAGACATAGTCCAATGTCCCCAAGTGTTGTTCAATATATAATCCCATACAGCATTCTACAAATGTGCAATTAACAATATTTCCCGATGTTAGTAATGCCATTTGCATAATCGATCAATACCAAAAGTGTTACCTCACCAGTATAGTGACCAGTTACACTCTTCTTTCAGTCCAGTCTCAGGTTCTAGTGTGCCCATATCATGCATCCAGAAACCCCTGTCTTCAGTAATATGATGTTCCAATCTCCATTCTGTTTTGGTTCAGCCACACGCTCCATGCCTCAGAACCTCAGTGATGCTACTGAGCGACCAGCTGTGTTGAAGTGTCTCGCAACAGATGAAATGCTATTTTCTTCTTATGCCACTTTTATGTTCCCTTATCCATGTCCAGAGTTCCCTGTGGTTTTCCCAATATATAGCATATCACACAGACACTGGATAAGGTAAATCACATGGTCTGTTCCACATGTAATGTGCTGCCTAATCTAAAATTTTGAACTAGTACGTGGGTGTTCCTATACAGGTTTTCAGATTATGTTACCACATTGGTAACACCCCCCACAAGGACAGCTTTCTTTTACTAGAGATCCTAGAATAATTTGTCCTGTTTGGCCTCTGCCTTTCAGGTACTATATGCTGTGTGTGCATTAGCCTGTCCCGTAATGTCTGGTTCTTCTTGGATGTAAGTAAAGGAGGGTTCCTGAATCTCCTGTTCACTGTATTGCCCATCTGTAGTACTGTGTGTGCCAATTTTGTGTTGGTATCTTTTTGATGTTTCCACTACATTTACTGTAGGATGTGGAGAATACCATACAATCCCCCATTTGTCTCTCTGATTGGTTGTCAGTAGTTACTCTTGCTGGTCAGCAGTGATACTTCTTGTTTATTAGTGCCTCTGTCTATATCCTCTGTTTCTGAATCTGACTGCCATGTCTGTTCTTATATTCTAATATTCTGCTGCCTCACTGCAGTTTCTTTTTTCTCGTACAAACAGGTATTTTTGGAATATTGTTAATTAATATTGGGCCATGGAAACTTGTACTGTGTAATATGGTGTTTTGGTCATGTCCCTCCTATATAAAGTAGTGTTCAGGCCATTTGTTTCTTTATAGATCAACAAGTCCAAAAAAGCTATCTCAGTTATGGCTCATGGTGAACTTCAAATACTGGGTCAGATTGTTAAGGTTTTTATTGAAGCTGTCAAGTGATATTAAGTCTACCTCCCACATGATAAATACATCATCAATAAACCTCTTCCAGTACCCTATATGATCCATAAAAGGGTTTGAGTTGCTGTCCATATATGTCTTTTTTCAAAGTCCAGCATAAAAAGATTAGTGAATGCCAGAGCCATGATGCTCACCATTGCTGTTCCCATTATTTGCTCAAGAAAAGAACCTTCAAAAGAGAAACAATTCCTCTTCAAAACTACTTCCCCCAATTGACTAAGATACTTGCTAGGAGGAAATGTGCCCTCCCTTCCTCTCAATGCCCCTAGTTTTGAGTCAAGGCCCTCCTCATAGGGCATGCTCATGTAAAGCTCTCTGATATCACGTCACCAGTTCAATATTTAGCCAATTCCTTCCAGTGGAATTTAGTTCCTTTAAAAAATTTATTACATGTCCAGGGTCTTTGATGCATGTTGCAACTACCAGTTGGAGGTGAAAATTGACATATTAAAACTATCATTCACCCTCATAGGTTAGAATCTACATGTGAGATATGTGTTGAATTTGTCATATAATAGCTTTGAACTATTTCTGAATTGTTTATGTGTTATATAAAATCCATACAGTTATAAATTATTGATATTTATTTACTGAGTTAGTTTTTTTTTTTTTTAAGTTAGTGACAAGGAATGGCACACTGAGACAAAACTCATGTCTAGATTAGAACTGTGGCAGAGGGCATGAAGAAGTAACAAGCACATGCTAGTTGAGATGATAATTACAGGCAAACTTAAAGAAACATGCAAACAAGAATAGTCACAATATAGGACAACTGAAAACTGTCATACAGAGTAAGAGCACCAGCAGAAATTATAATATACAAAAATTATTTTGCCCTGAGGGAGGTAAATACAGTAAATAAATAGACAAAATCAATACCCCAGTCACCCTGGGCTTCTGCCCACTGGAGCTGCTCCCAAGTCGTCCGCCAAAAACTGCCAAGCACCAGCCACCCCAGTCACCCTGGGCTTCTGCCCACTGGAGCTGCTCCCAAGTCGTCCACCGAAAACTGCCAAGCACCAGCCACCCCAGTCGCCCTGGGCTTCTGCCCACTGGAGCTGCTCCCAAGTCGTCCGCCGAAAACTGCCAAACACCAGCCACCCCAGTCACCCTGGGCTTCTGCCCACTGGAGCTGCTCCCAAGTCATCCACCGAAAACTGCCAAGCACCAGCTATCCCAGTCATCCTGGGCTTCTGCCCACTGGAGCTGCTCCCAAGTCGTCCACCGAAAACTGCAAAGATGCAGCTAAGAAGCTGAGGCGTTTGTTACCCGTTTCACCTCTGCCTACTGAGTCCTCTCTTACCTGCGATTTTGAATTTGACGCCATTTCTCAGAGCCCTAGCTTTATATCTGTGTGCGGTCTCCTCAGCTACTGGTTGTACCACCAGCAAGTAAAACTAACAAGTAAAAGAATTAATTCAGGGCTCTCCCACCTCAGACTCACTGACTCCCTGGTGTTTGCCACAGGGCTCAGCCTGCCGGTCCAGGCACTCGCTCTCTCTGCTCGTGGAGGTGCCAGAGCAGTAGCCTGCATAGAATTTCAACTGCACTGTGCAGTGCATCTAAAGGGCCTGAGGCAGTACCTGCTGCATTGCTTGGTAGCCATAACCTTTTGCTTGAGCCAAATTGCTTAACATTAAGTTTCAGGGTTGTAATCCTATTATCCTGTATTGTGATACTTGCTTACATTTATTTTCACTAAGATAGACCTGTAACTGTAGTTGCCTAAGATTTCATGCTGTGTACCTTCTGCTTCTCCCACCTGCTGTCCTATACATTTCCCCATAAATTGATCTATCCCCCCTTCCTAAACTACTCTGATTCCTGCGCTTGTCTCTCCCTCCCTCTGCTGTATCCCCCTCCCCCTTTCTCTGCAACCCACAGTAGCTTTGGCAAACCTGAACTCTACTCTGAATCCCTCTTTTGTTCCTCCACTGCAAATCAAAACTGTTCATTAGGTTTTTCTTTGTCCACTGTCCCCTCCCTCCTACTAATCCTTTTACATCTTTATTTCTTCTAGCACCAGCCACCCCAGTCACCCTGGGCTTCTGCCCACTGGAGCTGCTCCCAAGTCGTCCACCAAAAACTGCCAAGGTACACTAAGGAAACAAGATGTTTGTTACCCATTTCACTTCTACCCTGCGAGTCCTCTCTTACCTGCGATTTTGAACTTGGCGCCATTTCTCAGAGCCCTAGCTTTATATCTGTGTGCGGTCTCCTCAGCTACTGGTTGTACCGCCAGCAAGTAAAACTAACAAGTAAAAGAATTAATTCAGGGCTCTCCCACCTCAGACTCACTGACTCCCTGGTGTTTGCCACAGGGCTCAGCTCACGTCCAGGCGCCGCCTTCTGTCAGCAGAGGTGTTAGCCCCATGCCTTCGCATCTCCCCACCCACCCTATCTCGACATTTACTCTTATAGAGTACCTTGACCAATCAGGGAATTTATTCTATCTCCCCATTTTTCCATTTGCTCATTATACAAATGAGCCACTAGGGGCACTTCCATTAATCTTTCTCCAACTCTTCTCAATCCAAACGATATTGCTATTTCACTCATGTTGTCATTTTATTTCTTTTTCCTCTAAGCCTTATCTGCCCTTGTTTTTCTGCACCCATAAGCCTTTTAAGACTGTAGCTACTTCTTCTCTCTCCCCTCAGAATCTAAACTGGCCTGTTAGTATTCCCAATCTTAGTGCAGCCTTCTTCCCATCTTATTGTTTCCCTGACTGCAGTTCAATTCACTATCTCTGCAATTGCTCCCCTGACTGCAGTTCTAATCACTATCATGGCAATTGCTCTCTTATATATCCTGTTAATCTCAGGACGCTTAATCTAGGTGACAAGTTACTGCTCTTTATAGCTGTTCCTTCTACACCTATAAGCCTAGTGAATTGAACTGCCCTTCTCTGTCATCCCTCAATCCCTGCTATTAGCCTATCAAACATGCTTATTTCTAAGTTGTACAGAATGATCTGGTTACCCCTAATTGGGACCTCTCTCCCCCTGTCTCTGGCGCTATTAAGTATACCTAATGTGCCCAATTGCAAGAATCTTATCCAAAACAGTAACATGAATCTTAATGATTTTAAATACTCTAACATACTAATACTAACTGAATGTCACTTTGATACAACCCCTGCCCTCCTCCCTAAAATACTCATATACCGTGCCACAGCATTCACTTCAAAACGATGGTGTACCTACTATCGTGCTAGCCACATGTTTGTCCAGCATAAGCTAAAGTATTTCACACTGCTGGCTCTCATGCTGTCCGGGGATATTGAGCTGAACCCTGGTCCTACACCAGGCACACCCTCCTCTAACTGCTCTGGTTATGATATGAAAGGACTTCACATAGTCCACCTAAATATCAGGAGTCTTCTCCGAAATTATGCAGACCTGGAAGCCTGGATGGTTAACCACCATCCTGATGTGCTCTGTCTATCTGAGACATGGTTAAAACCCTCTCTCCCAGATACATTTTGCCTGCTCCTTAACTACAACCTTCTCAGGTGTGGCAGACCATCTTCTAAATGAGGAGGGGGTGTCGCAATCTATTACAAAAACAATCTATACATGACCTTATCAACTGACAAAAATCACTCCTTGTGCGAACACATCCATGCCATACTCAGGTTGGGAGACAAAAAACTCCATATTGTATGTGCCTACAATCCACCCAATAGTGGAATAAAAGGCCTAGTGGATTTGCTCGATCATACGTCTGCTTATGCCGGGAAAAATGAACTCATCATTCTTGGTGACATAAATTTAAACTAGAAAGGAAAATCTCAGGATACCCTTCTATCCCTGGTTCAAAGCTACAACCTGCACCAAATCATTACTGAGTATACAAGATTATCAGTCAACACTGACACCTGCACTCTTATTGACTGGGTCCTAACAAATCGCGTGGACTGAATTATAAAAACAGGTACGCTGCCGGATAATATTAGTGATCACTCCCCCATTTTCTGCATGTGGGGGACATCCATTACCCTCACGCCACCCCATAACTATATAAGCTTCAGAAACTATGCAAACTTAAATCAGGCTCATTTCCTATATGATGTGTCTCACATTGATTGGTCCCCTGTCTTCCAATCTACAAAGCACTGATGCTGCCCTTCATGCCTTCTTGAGCAGGTTTGTACCCTGCAAGATAAACACATCCTAGTTGCTACTCACATGCTGTCAAGGGTAAACAAAACAGATGGCTGCACAAAGACCTCCTTACAGCCCTCAAAACAGGGACAAAGGCTGGAAAAGTTTAAAATATCCGGTCTCTCTACGGACTTTAATAACTATAAAGAACAGAGATCTAAATGCAAAACACAAATAAGACTTGCAAAAAGCCAATACTGTAAGGGCCTTCTGCTGGATGCTGCTGGCGAACCAAAAAGTTTTGGTCTCATGTCAAGACTTTCCTCGGCTCTAAGCAAACCCGGCTAAATAATGATATGATACCGAATGGTGTCCACTGTAATGACCCTGGCTCAATTGCCAACGCTTTTAATTCTTACTCTCCGACCTCTCAAGCTATACAAATGCCTTCTTCTCGATAACTTATTACCTGGTTCCCCAACCCAAATGACATCCCAATGACGCCTACCTTCTATTTTAAAACTATATCAAAGGACTATGTCCTTAAACATCTAAACTCCATATCAGACAGTACCGCTGTTGGATCAGACTGCCTCAACCTAAGCTCTTAAAGCTATGTCTTTCTCATCACAGAGGACCTCTGTCCAGTATACTAAACTTGTCACTAAGTGAAGGCAAAGTACCTGAGGTATGGAAACTGGCTAAAGTCACGCCAGTGTTCAAAAAAGGTGACAAAAAAGATATAGCCAACTACAGACCAATAGCTATTCTGTCAATATTAAATAAAATCCTAGAGAAGATCATCTCAGTACAGACCTCTGAACATCTTACTAAGTATAACCTTCTCCACTCAAATCAACACGGATTTAGAAAAGGCCATAGTACTCAAACTGCCTTACTTCAGCTGACAAATGATGCTATTCAGGCCATGGATCAGGGTCAACAAACCGGTGCAGTATTTATTGATCTGACAAAAGCTTTTGATCTTGTTGACCATCCTCTTCTGCTTACCAACCTCCACTTCCTAGGTTTCTCAACTGGAGTTGTGAACTGGTTCCATAGCTACCTCTCATGCAGATACCAAACTGTGAAATTCAACTCAGCCACCTCAGATAAAGCAGCTATCAATGTTGGTGTTCCTCAAGGATCTATCCTCGGCCCCCTCCTCTTCTCAATTTTCATCGACAACATTCCCCATAGCATTTCCTCTTGCTCATCATTGCTATATGCTGATGACCTCATACTCTACACTAGCTCAGACAATGTTCACTCTATTAATCATAAGCTCTCTACAGATCTGCAAAATATTCAATCCTGGATCACCAAAAATAAGCTCGTTGTCAACATTGGAAAGACCAAAGCCATGCTCTTTGGTTCCCCAATAAAATTAAAACTGTGCCACAAAATTTTCCAGGTCACTTGGGCTGATGGTTCCCCATTGGAGATAGAAACCTCCTTTAAATATCTAGGTGTCTTACTTGATGAATCCCTCACCTTTGACGCTCACGTTACCTCCATTAGTAAGGCAGTAAACGTAAAACTCGGCTTAGCCTACAAAACTAGCCATATTCTTACCCCCACCACTAGAACAGCCATTGCACAAGGAATCCTGCTTCCCTCACTTTCTTATGGTTCCACAATCTATACTAATGCGTCTAAGGCTACTCTTCAAAGATGGGACACAACCTATAACAACATATGCCGTTACGCCTCTGCATCCTCTAGATTAAAGCATCACTGCCTGCTGTACTCTGACCTAAAATGGCCATCCCCCATGGCACACTGTCTTCTATCCCTTGGGAACCTTTTGGATAGTGTACTGCAATCAAGTTCACCCACCTATCTAGCCTCCCTGCTAACCCCTCAGAACATATCCTACAGTCTCCGATCAACTGACTTCCTTGCTCTGCATCCCTAGATGTAGAACAACCAAAGGGAAATCTGCCTTCTCGCACATAGGCCCCTTCTACTGGAATTCATTGCCCTTAGATGTACGCCTTGCCCCTAATCATGCCACCTTTAAGAAGAAGCACTGCTCCCTCTTCATCACTTGTTCAAATTGTACCTGCTTCAACCCTCCATAGATCCTGACTCCCCCTGTCCTAACTGCCCTGCTATCTATGACCTTTATCATTTTCAGCCTCCCTTACCTCTCCCCCCTCATCCTAATATTAACATCCTTTTCAGTTCTTAGTTGAATGTAACCTTACCCTGTTGTTATATTTGCTTACTTGCATGTATCAAACATTGTGATATTATTACATTAGTCTTCATATGAGCACTTATCTCTATTTGTATGATTATACCTTATATGTTATGTACCAGTACCTGTCAATACCTTGTCTCAATTTCTCAATGTGATGTATTATATTGTATATCTCCCCTGACACTGTCATGCCTTGTGATTGTATCTCTCTGTGTTGTTAACCTCCCGGGTCGTGCCTGTAAATAGTCACTTTTGTGTCTAGTGCACTTACCCGGTAAACAAAAAATAAATAAATACATTTAGTAGGTGTCAAATAAGTGTTCTAGTAGCATCAATAAAACTAAACAAATTAAAATAAACAAGACCCAGTTAACAGAGTACAAACAGCAGGTGCTGACAGTGGCAGTGACCCCACAAGGGTCTGGTCTGACATTTTACAATCAGATGGATGCTTTTTCAGAGACACCAACACCCCCTAATGGTATGCGTCAATACTAATTATTTGCAGGGCTGGTACACACTTTACACTCAGAAGTCCAGAGGAGAGGTTCAGACCCATTACAATAAACTCATAAATAAGTGAAAGTGTGAGTGCAGAAAAAAGTGTGGAAACAAAACATATGATACAAACTAAGGTAAAATAAACAGATTCACTCAATGCTAAACAGAACATCACTGTTCATATTACATACAGTATTCCATAGATGACCATTCTTTGAATTTCATAATACAGATGGGCTACTGCTATCTAATATTCCTAAAAAAGTCCTTAAAGATCATGTACAATGGTTTTTACATATTTTTAATAAAAGCTTGAAAAGCTGAAATTCAAGCCCTTGTGTTATGATTAGTGTTTCTTAAAAATTCATGCAGTTTGGTTTTGTGGTTGTCTTTAAATCAGCATTTGTTAACTTTCTCTACAGTAGAGTTATTTCTGTCCTCTCAGTCAAGCTTAGAGAGTGATGACATCATTTTGGAGTAGCTTGCTGTTTTAGATTCTCAATCAGAGCAGCAGTTTGTAGTGTTAATGGTTCTCTGAGCCCTCCAGGTTTCTTACAAACCCAGTCTCTGGTTTGTGTTTAGATAGATCAGCTTAAAAGCTATCATTATGTTCTTATAAAAAGCTGATCATTTCAGTTGCAATGCTGAATTGAAGTGGTGGAAATCAGTGTTGGGTAAGTTACTTTCTCTATTATGTTTGGAAACTTGTTCCAGGAAGCTCTGTGCAGTCACTAGCAAGAATGGAGAAGTACTAGAAAAAGTAATACACCTTACAATTATAGTTGCTTATTTCTTTTTATACAAAATCAATACGCAAATAATAAATAACTAAAACAGATTAAATTTTTTGAAAGTAATAGGTTACTTACTAGTTACTTTCAAATAAATGTAATCAGTTACAGTTATGTATTTCTTTTGTATAAAAAGACATAAGTAATTGTAACTGTAAGGTGCATTACATTTTCCAGTACTTCTCCATCCATGCTAGTGACTGCACAGAGCTTTCTGGAACAAGTTTTCAAAAGTAATAGAAAGTAATAGAAAAAGTAACTTACCCAACACTGGTGGAAATCTTTCTTTGTGAGAAATCAGCTTCTCTGTATCACAGCTCTCAGTTCTTTCTAATCAACTCTGTTTTGTTTTTTTTCTAACTCTATAACACAGGGCTGTTTAATGAATATAAAATAAATCATAATTTTGTTCATTCACAGAAACAGTTTGTCTTTGATGTAGCCTTCATAAGTAAATTCATGTAAGAACATTTTTTTTTTCATGTCAGATTGACAAACAGGTGCCTGTTACACTCTGCTACAGTATTTCAAGCACATGAACTGTCTGAACTCACAAATTTCAGTTCTTTGGTGGTTTCTGCATGAAAATACATCATGTATGTGTATAACTAGAAACACTATATGGCATCCTGATGCACCGTGTCTCTGCCCCACAGTTGAGGCAGCTGCAGTCTACTGCCACCGGTCCCCTGCCCCACAAGACTGATGCATTCTGCTCCACATTCAAGGCTGCTGCACCCTGCTGCCCATTGTCTTCTCCCACACAGCCAGAGACTGTGCACCCTGCTGTCTCCATTCCCTGCCTAAAGAATGAGGGCTGCTGCATCCTGTCTCACCCTGCCCAATCAGTTGGGGTTGCTGCATCCAGTTGCCCTCTCTCCCCCACCCTCACAGTTAGGGATGCTCCACCAGTTACCCCCTGTGTTCTGCACTACAGTCGAGACTTCTGTACTATTCTGTCCTCTATCTCCTATCACCACAGACAGAGCTGCTGCTTCATGTTCCTTCCAACACAGTTGGGGCTGCAGTGGCCTGCTGTGCCCTAAAGCCCCATGCCTCTGCAGTTTGGGCTGCTGCACCATACTGCCACTTGACACAAGATTCAGGGCATTTGCTGCACCCTGTTGCTTGACTCCACAGTTGAGACAGTTGCTCTCTGCTGTCCCCCTGGTGCAGCAGCCCTACCCGCAGAGGCATGGGTCTCTAGGGCACAGCTGACCACAGCAACCCCAACTGAGTAGAAAGAAGCAGGGTGCAGCAACCCTGTCTGTGATGACAGGGGATAGAGGATAGCTTCAACTGTGGGGCATGACACAGGGCATCAGGGTACAGCAGCCCTGACTGTGAGATGGGATACATGTGGTACAGCAGCCCTGCCCATTTGGGGCAATGGAAGTGGGTAGCAGGGTGCAGCAAAAACCCCACCTCTGGTGGCTAGGGCTGCATGGTACAGCAGCCCCAGCTGTCTAGACAGTGAACCTGGGAAGCTAGGGCTTAGCACAGCAGCTCTGACTGTGGAGACAAGAACAGGGGGCAACAGATCCAGCATCCCTAACTGTGAGGGTGGGGGAGAGAGAGGGCAGCAGGGTGCAGCAACCTCAACTGTTTGTGCAGGGTGTTTATTTATTTATTGAAATGTTTCACCAGGAAGGCACGATGAGCAACACGTTGCTCATCTCCTGGTGCGACCTGGGAGGGTAGGGAACAATGGGATAGAATACAGAGAAATGTTACAATGTTGGAATACAATTTGCTTACTTGCATACAATGAGAGCAGGAGGGATTACAGGTGGATCACATTGCTTAACAATGCAGCAGTTAACTATAGTAGATATGAAGACACATAGCAATTTGGCAACAGTTGGTGACAGTTGGTAACACTGGAACACATATAATAACTTGGTAACAGTATGTAGCACTAGATGGTAAGGTGACACAATAGTAATTGGTAGCCATTAGTGTATAGAAACATAGAAGTTGACGGCAGATAAGGACCGCAAGGCCCATCCAGTCTGCCCATTTCTTTTTCTACCTTATAAATGTGCCATCGGCCTTTGCTCTGTCAGTGACCTATCTATTCATAGTCATTTGTATTGCTCCCTTATGCCTATCCCATGCCTGTTTGAAGCCCTGCACTGTATTCATAGCCACCACATCTTGTGGTAAGCCATTCCATGCATCTACCACCCTTTCTGTGAAAAAGAATTTCCTCACATTCCCCCTTAATCGGCCTCCCTCTAATCTCATGCTGTGTCCTCTTGTCCTGCTATTTTTCTTATATTTAAACATGTTAGACTCTTTCACCTTGTTTATGCCCTTAAGGTGTTTAAATGTCTCGATCATATCGCCTCTCTCCTCCTTTGCTCAAGGGTATACATATTGAGCTCCGTTAATCTGTCCTCATATGTCTTCTGATGCAGTCCCTGCACCATTTTGGTTGCTCTTCTCTGGACTGCCTCAATTTGGTTAATGTCCTTGTGAAGGTGTGGCCTCAATACTGCACGCAGTACTCCAGATGGGGCCTAACCAATGTCTCTGTACAGAGAGAGTATTACCTCCCTCCACGACTTGCGATACTCTCTACTATCACCCTAACACCCCCCCTAGCCTTACCTACTGCTTTAGAGGTCTGTTTGGATGATTTTAGGTCATCAGTGATGATGATGCCCAAGTCTCTTTCTTCCTTGTGACTGCTAGCAACTCCCCTCCCAGCCTATAAGTGGCTTCGGGTTTCTCTTCCCTATGTGCATGATTTTGCACTTTTGCATTAAATCCCAGTTGCCACTCTTCTGACCATTTTGCTAGTTTATCCAGATCTCTTCTCATTCTGCCCACCCCATCTGGATCATCTACTCTGTTGCAGATCTTGGTGTCATCTGCAAACAGACAAGCCTTACCCTCTAGTCCATCTGCGAGAAGTACCAATGAAGATGTTGAATAGGACTGGCCCCAGGACTGATCCCTGAGGTACCCTACTTGTGACTTGCATCTCTTCTGACTGTATACCATTTACCACCACTCTCGTTTTCTGCCAGTCAACCAGTTTGCCACCCAGTTGATCAACTTCTGACCACCCCGAGCCTACCTAGCTTATTTATCAGTCTTCTATGTGGAACAGTGTCAAAAGCTTGCATAGTCAAGGTAGGCTTACATCAACTGCTCCCCTTGGTCCACTCTGGTTACCCAGTCAAAGAAATCTATGAGATTAGTTTGACAGGACCTTCCTTTTGTAAACCCATGCTGTCTTGGATCCTGTGCCCCTATGGATTCCAGGTGTTGCACTATCCTTTCCTTAAGGAGTGCCTCCATAATCTTGCCCACTACTGAGGTAAGACTGACTGGTCTGTAGTCAGTCTGTGTGTGTAGTGGTCTGTGGTCTGTAGTAACATAGATATTCAAGATTTACAGTGATTGAAGTAAAGAGAGGAAGAATGGAAGGATGGAATGAAAAATTGCGGAGAGTAGAATGTAAGAAGGCAAAGGAAATTTACAGAGAGACACAGGCAGAACACGATTTTCGAGGCAAACAGAGATGACAGGGTGGACCAAAGTGCATATAAGAGGGGTATAGGAGAAGGTTATAAGTTCTTAATTGAGTGTAGGGGTAGGCCAGTGTTAGGCTATGTTAACCGGAAGGGGGGTAGGAGGAGAGGAGAGGTAGAGTGTGGCAGGGTGATGAAAGAGAGGTATTGTAGGTGGAGGGGGTATCCAAGGGAGGGAAGGGGGGAGTTGAAATTCAACAGTGTCCTGTTATCCCTATCTGGGCAGGACGGGGGACAGCCATACTGTCATGACACAGGTTGTAGGCAATGAGAGTTATTTATATATAGTGATGTGAGAGAGGGGGGTGTTGGGGGAGGGATGTTGTCGGAGGAGGTAGCAGAGGTCAACTATATTGGGGGGGTAGTACCCCACCAGTGTGCTGGGTGACCCTGTCTGCACAAGGCAATGATCTAGCAGTGACTGAGGGGGTGCAGTAAAAGGAGAAATAGGGGAAAAGGGATAAAGTTTTTGCCCTCTGTGCACTATGGATCCTGCCTGTACAAGGAAGTGATCAAGCTCACAGGAGGGAGATAGATTGAGGGTAGAGAAAGAAGGAGGAGGAACACTTTAGGAGGAGGGAAAGTAGGGGACTAGGAGGAGCACGGTCAGAGGGAAGCAGAAGTGGTGAGGAGTAGGTATATGGTAATATGGGCTTAGGGGAGATGGTGGGGGATTAGGGAGGGTCATGGTAGGCACAGGAAGGGGCAAGGAAATTCTTGAGGGCAGAGTTAATGGAGTAGAAAGAGGATGAGTGGCAAATTTGAGGGGGAAGTGAATTCCAGATTTTTGGGAGGCGATAAGAATAACTTGATTGGCCAAAAAGGGTGGAGCGGCGTGGAACCACCAGGGTTCATGAGTTGGTAGATCTTAGGGAGTGGGAAGGAGGGGGGCAGTTATAAAGGCAGGGGAGAGATAGGAGGGAAGTTCACCCAGCCAGTGCTTGAAGGTGAATTTTGCACAGTGAGAGAGAAGTTGGTTTGTCAGGGAAGGGAAGGATAGGGCATGGTAGAGATCACAATGATGAGTGAGGAGGAGGGCGTCAAGCGAAAAATGGCAAAAGGAGTTGAAGAGGGTATCTAGTCTGGCCAGGGAGGACTTAGGGGCAGCACCGTAGAGTACGTCACAGTAGTCAGAGATAGGTAGGATCATCTTCTGGACAATCTCAAACCTAGCCATGGGTGGGATGCAAGTATAGTTTCTGAATAAGGCACTGTGCTTGGGACACAATTTTTTCTGCATGACGTTGATATGACCAGAGAAGTTCAGGTGTTGGTCCAGCCAGGCATGGCATGGTGCAGCAGCCCTGATTCTTTAGGAAGGGGATGGAGGCAGCAGGGTGCACAATCCCTGACTGTGTGTAGGAGAAGACAGTGGGCAGCAGGGTGCAGCAGCCTCAAATGTGGAGCAAAAGGCAGGGGGCTTGTGAGGCAGTGGTCCTTGGCAATAGACTGCAGCTGCCTCGACTGTGGTGCAGAGACGTGGTGCATTGGAATGCCATATAGTGTTTTTAGTTATATACATACATGATGTATTTTCACACAGAAACCACCAAAGAACAGAAATTTGTGAGTTCAGACAGTACATGTGCTTTAAATACTGTAGCAGAGTGTGACGGGCACCTGTTTGCAAATCTGACATGAAAAAGAAAATGTTCTTACGTTAATGTACTTATGAAGGCTACATCAAAGACAAATTGTTCCTCTGAATGAATAAAATTTCAATTTATTTTATATTCATTAAACAGCCTTGTGTTATATAGTTAGAAAAAATCAGTTTTGATTAGACCATTCTTTGATTGATTTATATATTTCCTTACCCACACCTTATTCCAGAAGATCGGTTTGGAGGCTAAACAACACCCTGCTTAGACAGGATTATATCATTTGTTATATTAACCTCTCTATTAGGAATTTTGGAAAAGAAAACCTTAATACTATAGCCAACGTGGATATCATCCGGGCTGCCTTTAAAAGCTATATTAGGGGTGATTTTATAAGATTTGCTTCCAAGCAAAAGAAACAAAATTCTGAAAAAATGTAATTTCTTTCAAAGAAAATAGAATCTTTAGAAAACAGAGATCAATCCCAGTTATCTGACTTGGGGAAGAAAAAAGAACTAGAACAAAGTAAGAATGAGATTTTCCTGATTACTGAGGAGAAGGCTGAGTTTACTATTTTGAAAACAAAGACCAGATATATTGACTTGAGGGATAAACCTAGCAAGCTTTTAGCCAACAGACTTAAACACCAGGAACAGTTAAAATTTATTGAATCAGTCACCAGTATGGACTCTGGAGATGTTTTAACCAATCCTAAAGATATTTTAGAGGAATTTTATAAATATTACTCATTGATATATGGTCAATGAGTACCTTCCAACTATGGCAGAAATAGAAAAATACTTAGGTAGATTTTCCTGTCCTAAAATAACTCAAGCACAAGCTACCGAGCTGGTAAAACACATTGAGCAAACAGAGATACAGGCAGCTATTGACAAGTTAGCAGTAAACAAATCTCCAGGCCCGGATGGGTTTACGGCAAACTTTTACAAAACCTTCAAAAAATCTCTTACTCCACTTCTTCAACTCTTCTATAACTTCATACTTGAAAACGGTCTCAAGGATCATTTGCGCCTTGAAGCTTTAATAATTTTAATACTTAAGTCTAACAAACCAAGAAATAAAGTGGGAAGTTATAGGCCTATTTCAAGCAGATGCTAGAGTTCTGCTTGTCCCACAGACTACCATGCTGCAGTTTAAAAATTGTAGGTTTTTACCTGCTTTTCCCCTCACTGGCCACTACTTGTCCTTCACAGGTCCCAAAGGAGGGAGCCAAGCTAGACTCCAGAGTCACCTGAGTTTCTTTTTGCTGTCACATGGCACAGCATTGTTGAATGCAGGCACCACAAGCACGCGCCACCGTGCCCCCATGCCCCGACTTGACTGTGCAGTCAGGCATGGAGATCAGGCACCAGCAGACACTCAGGGGAAGCACCAAGAAGAAATGCGCTCACAACTGGCCATATACAGCCAGACTGACAGGCTAGGCAGCCTATAGCTGATGGTACAGTGCCTGTCAGTCCTGGCTATTGGCCATCACACTTGGGGGTGGAGCTCAGGGTGTCAGTAGCTCAGTGCATGTTGGCAAAGGCACCATTTCACTACTGACACTCGGGGAGAGCACAGCATTTCTTTTTGAGCAGCAGCATTTGGTGGTGGTTCCAGTTCACAGTTGCACTGTGTATTTGGGGCCAGCACTGCAAGTCACAGTCACAACAAATATCTTGTTTGGCTAGCAAATCAGTACAGTAGAGAGAGAACATAAGAAAAAAATATAGAAATATATTAGAGCGCCAAGCAAGCGGGAGAGTAAGAGGATTTGAAGTCTGGGGGGAGGGGGGATGTGAGAGACCATATGTGAGAGATCGTTTTGTAAAAAGGAGTGTTACCAAAGGTGCTTGCCTGTTGTGGAGAGAGCAGAGTCTCTGTCTAATCAAACAATCTGCTGATTCTTACAAAAAATATAAAAAAATATTTAAAAAAAGGTTTATTTAGAGAAAATAAAGAAGGGAGAACTAAGCAAAAGCACTGCACACTGAATTCAGGGAGCTGTGTGTGTTGTGTCTGACTCTGTGTGGACTCATGTGACGTGAAGAAAAATAGAAAAGCATACAGCTCTTAAATAAATTAAAATAAAAAAACTTGAGACTCTAAGTGGGGGAAGTGATTGTGTGTTGAACTTGTGAGACTACTATGCTTGCCTGCTAGGGCAGCAGGCAGACCAGGCGATGTTGTAAATGTGAACAAGTAAAACTAGAAACATTAAAGAAAACTCAAGCATTTCTTCAATAAATAATTAGATTAGAGTAATCATGTGGTAAGGTGAAGGGTGTGTGAGTGTGTGTGTGTGTGTGTGTGTGTGTGTGTGTGACCAAACCTGCCCTCCCTGAGAGAGCAGAGATTGGGGACCTGACTGATAATAACGGATATATATAAAAAAAAACACACACACACAAAACTAACAGGTGGAAGCAGGGGTGTGTGTGTCTGTGGATGCAAAACCACTAGATAGAGCCTGCCCAGAGTATAGAAAGTAACGTGTGATGTACACAACTGAACTATGATTTAAGAAAAAAATACTTTTTATTTTATATACAGAAACTAAGAAAACTATAAACCTCCTTACCCAGCCCTCCTTTTTTTTTTTTTATATAAACTTTCATTATCTCCTCTGAACCTCCCGGGCATCCTTCAGAAGTGCCCTCTTGGATGTGCCTCTACTCCCGGCCTGAACCCCCGCATTCCCCCGGATGACATCAGCAAGTCTGACCCCCAGATAACCTCCGGGGCTGGATCCACCCTCCCTTGGCAGCTCTTTGTGGCTAAGTGTGAAGGACCTACCTTTGTCGCCGGGTCGGCCCGTGGAGAAATCTGGGTGCGCTGGGCCAGCGTAGGGATGTGGGCACTCCACCAGAGCCTCCATCATCTCACCAGGTGCCAGAGGGGTTTTCCCATTGTTTTTTCCTTCCTCCTCGGAGTGCGGCATATCAAGGCAATGTCATGCCACAACTCCACCCCTACATCCACTGCGTCGCCACACTGGGCGCCCCTGATTGCCACCAGAGGCCACTCCAGGAGCGGTCACTTGTCCCCATCCTCCCCAGGAAGAGAGAGCAGTCCACTCAATCTCTTCCTCCCCTGCTGACCCCCAGTGGCCCGGGCTCGTTCCCAAACCTGGGTCACCGTCGCGGTGCGAGGTGTGGCATTCAGCACCTCAACCCTCAGCGCCACCAGGCCGGCTACCCAGCCCTCCTTACCTAACCTTATATACACCACACCTATTCCTAGCTAGCATAGACCGGTCCCACTGTCCCTGAGACTGTCCCATTGGTGGAAGTGGAAGGAGGACAGGGTTGGGGTGTGCGAGTGTCTTGGCTGTAGTGAGACCCTGTAGTTGGCAGAGCCTCACCTCAGACTCTGGGTAGGGTAGAGGAACCTGGAGAACAACTGAAATTATAGGAATAAAAGGTAAACTAAAGGGGGAAAAAAGATTTTTTCTGAGCTACAGAAAAAAAAACTGAATTAACCTAGCTGCTACTGGTCTACTACATACATTGGTGGAGGAGGTGTGTTGTGTGTGGCAGGGGCCGTCAGTGTGAGACCACCAAACCTGCCCTGAGAGCCTGAGGGTAGAGTAAAGGAACTTGTGGAAGGAAACAACTGAATACTTATTATAAATAAGTTAAACAGTTGCAGTATAAAAAGTGAAAAAGCATTTTCTGAGATTGATACCCCCCCCAAAAAAAAAGATAGCTGCCTTCAAATAAACCTAGCTTAGCTAGTACTTTGTTTATCCTACCAAGTACTTTGGTGGAGGTGTGTGTGGCAGCGGGCTGTGATACCTAACCTGCCCTGAGAGGAGAGGGTAGAGGAACTTGGGAACAACTGCAGACTTTTTAGAAATAAGCTATAGGAAGGGGAAAAACATTTTATGTGTGACACTACACAGAAAAAAATAATAAACCCTAGCTAGCCAAGTACTTTGGTGGAGGTGTGTGTGTGTGTGTGTGCGGCTGTGAGACCAAACCTGACCTGAGAAGGGAAAAGGCATTTTTGGGGCCAAAGAAAAGATAAAATAAACCTACCAGTTCCTAGCTACACTGGTGGAGGTGTTTGTGTGTGGCTGTGAGACCAAATCTGCCCTGAGAAGGGAAAAAGCATTTTCCTGTCGTACTACTGTTAGTACTCCATCCGGCTCCGGACCCAGCCCCCTCCCACCTACTCTGTCCTGCCCTCTTGTAGTGCCGCATAAGCACAACAACTTAAGGTAAAAAAATTACACAACACACACAAAGATAACACAAAATAGAATTTTATTGTGTACAATACAACAACAATCTTTGTTTGAATATTTCACAATTGCAGCATAGAAGACAGTTAAAAAAATGCAAAGAAATAAGCCAAAGCAAGCTACTTTATTTTCCCTTTGGACTGGGAAAAAATCCTCATCTTCTTCATTGGGAACAAAAAGTAAAGAGCCTGAGCCTTCTTCAGTCTGAAAGCCAGCCAACCAGCCCCGCCCCTACTAGTAGTCAGGAAAAAAATGACCAAGGTTCTCGGTCTGGGTCTGTGTTTGTAGACATAACAAGCGATCCGTCTAACTTGACCGTACCAATTTCTGAAATAAGTGAGCATCACAGTAGCAGCAGCAGTTCAAAGCCATCACATTATGGTTCAGTACAGCTGAAGCGACCTTTCATTTTAGATGATGGGGAAATAACAAACACTGAGAAAAGAAGAAAAGATAAAAAATATGACGTAGAAAAAAGGGCTCGAACATTTCAGCATCACTGGTTAAATCACTTTACCTGGTTAAGGTATGATGACAAAAAATGTGTCCTGTACTGCTCTGTCTGTGAGAAATATCCCACTCTTGCGACTTCTGCTTATTTAAAAAAACCTAACGTGTTTGCCAGTGGTTCAAATAATATCAGAACTGAGTCCGTGAGAGCCCATGAGAAATCAAATCCACATATAATTCGTGCAAACCAGCATAGTCACAAAACTGGTCAACATGCAGTCAATTTTAACATATCTGAAACTGCAATATATCACGCATTTTCTCAGATGGAGGAAGTCACCAAAAATAAAATGAGGTGTTTATTTAACATTGCATATTACTTGACTAAAAAATTACGTCGTTTGTCAAATATGGAGTATCTTTGCACACTGCAGGAAAAAAATGGGGTTAAACTCGGCAGGAATTATGCAAATGGTAAATGGGCCAGAGATTTCTGTAACGCAATATCAGCTGTCATGTCTAAAACACAAATCCGGACTGTCAAAAATACAAAATTCATTACCGTTCTTGCAGATGGCAGTACAGATGCAAGCATTACAGAGTGGGAAAATGTCTTCATTCGTTTTGTTGATGGTGCAGAAAAAAAAGTTACCACTTTGTTAATTAAAGCTGTACCTCTTGAACATTCTCACGCAGATGGAGTTTTTAAAGCAGTAAGCTCTGCACTTGAGTCTGTTGATCTTTCTTTTGCGGACCTTAATGATGTGAGCAGACCTGGACCAGTTCTCGTATCTGCCAACTTTGTTGGTGCCAGTGTGATGATGGGCCATACAGGTGGCACCACAGCAAAAATCTGAGAGCATGTCCCTACTGTTATACCGATGCATTGCGTAGCCCACAAACTGGAGTTAGCAGTTCTCAACTTCATGAAAAAAAATCTCTTTGTACAAAAAGTAGAAAACACCTTGAAAGGAATTTTTAAATTTTACCACTACAGCCCCAAGAAACTTAGGGAACTGCAGGAAACAGCAGATGTCATACACACCGACTTGGCTCATTTCAGTGCAATAAAGCAAGTTTTTTGGCTTGCTAGTAAGACGCGTTCAGTTCATGCTGTTCAAGTCAACCTGCCCACAGTAGTTCAACATCTTGAACATGTCTCAAACTCTGCTGGTGATGATGGAGTCAAAGCAAAGGCACTTCTAAGAGATGCGCACTCAGTACAGTTTGAAAAATCACTATTTATTCTTCAAGATTTTCTGCCAATATTGAAAAATCTATCACTTGAATTTCAAAAGGATTACCTACTAATATTAGAAGTCCCCCAACTCATCGAGACATGCTTACTCCAGTTGACTGAGCTAAAAACAAGACCTGAAAAGTTTATGACATAATTTCTAAACCACTATAATCCTGCAGAGAAATGCATGAACTATCTCGTTTCAAAACGTGGCAGTGAGGACAAGATTGTTCCTTTTACTTTCAAAGGAAACTGTCCCGAAGTAAATTTTATGACTGATACACAGTTGCACAGTTTAATAGATGCAGCAGTATCTTACATTGATCAGCGTTTTTGGAATTTCTCTGAGGATCCTCTAAAATGGTTCAGGTGCTTAGATTTCAAAAATTTCGATCTATCACGAGAAGAACTTGCACAATTTGGCACAACTGATTTAAGTAATTTATTAGACTACTTTCACAACTTTTTTTCTGAAGATCACGTAACCAGTATAAAAAGGGAGTATTTTGCATTAAAATCAATGCTTAAGTCTGCAGTTGATAAGTCATATCTGCAAGTGTAATCACGACTACTACGAGAGAAACCGGCCCAGCTTGCTCACATCCTTGACGTAATAGAAATGTTACTGGCTATGAGTGTGTCTTCAAATAAAATAAGAACAAGTTTGGCTGATGACACACTCCAGTCACTTCTGCATATAGCAATTGAAGGCCTTGCATTAGACAGCTTTGATCCAGATCAAGCTATCAACCACTGGTTACTATCTGGTCCTGGCACATGCCACATTCATGGTCATCATGGTCATGCTAGTTCAACTACTAGTTCTGCTGATTCATGTGAAAATGTCCCTGAGGCTGTCACTAGTCTTGATGATGACACTGAATATGATGCTCCAGCTGGAGCAAGCTCAGGCTTCCTGTAACTTTTCCTGATGCTGATGCTGTACTGTCTGCTACTCTTCTGTAATGATGTTCTCACTGTGCTGCTGGTGCTGTGCACTGTCTGCTACTCTGCTGTAATGATGTTCTCACTGTGCTGCTGGCGCTCTGCACTGTCTGCTGCTCTGCTGTAATGATGTTCTCACTGTGCTGCTGGCGCTCTGCACTGTCTGCTGATCTGCTGTAATGATGTTCTCACTGTGCTGCTGGCGCTCTGCACTGTCTGCTGATCTGCTGTAATGATGTTCTCACTGTGCTGCTGGCGCTCTGCACTGTCTGCTACTCTTCTGTAATGATGTTCTCACTGTGCTGCTGGTGCTGTGCGCTGCTGCTACTCTTCTGTAATGATGTTCTCACTGTGCTGCTGGTGCTGTGCGCTGCTGCTGCAACTACACTTGCTGTCAGTTCCTCGCTGCTGATGCTAATTCTGTCACAATCCTTATGCTCGCCATGCTGCTGACAAAAATAAAATCATATTATTCTCCTTATTGTCTATTTCAACACTAAATAACTAATACTACAATAAATCTGTTGAGTTTTCTGCAGTTTGATACTTTCCATTAAAAATATGCCATTTTATACCGGAACTACTAACTTAAGCACTGGGACAACTACTTTTGGACAAGCCACTTGTCCATATACAAGTACCTAATTTTAAAATTTGTCAAGTCCTGCCATAGAACCTCCAGCCCATCCTTTGCCCCTAGGTTCCCTTGCACTTCTTTTTTTTTTTGAACTTAGCTTTATTTCATCAGAACAGATTTTACACAGTACATTTTTATAGAGGATACATTTCGTTTCAATTACGAAGTTATCTGTTTTTGGTTTACAAAGTTTACTTGCAAATTACACTAAAATGGATGTCCCAGCGATAGTCCTGATGTTTATCTCAAAATCATGATATAGCACGTCTTTCTCTTTCCACCAGGGGATATTGTATAACTAGCTGTATATAATTGAACATATAACTAGCCCTATCCTATGGCCATACCTGCGTCCCCCTCCTCTTCCCCCCAAATAATTACGTCAAGCAAACTGTACACCCACTGAAACTTATTGGCATACTAGGCAGACCTGTGTCATCACCCTCTCCTTCCAAGGTTTTATTTTATTTAATTCTAAGGATCATTCCTTTGCAAAAGCCACATATCCCAACCTTACCATTTCTCTACATGTTTATCATGATAGAGCCTCAATTTAGCCACTAGAACCTCCATTTCCAGCACGTCTTTAACCCGCTGGATCCATTCTGTAAGGGTGGGAGGTTCCTACTGCAACCATCTAGCTGTAATACATTTAAGAGCAACTTCGTGCAGTGTCAACAACACCCCTCAAATGCCCCTCTTCTGATACATGACTAATGGGAGCCCCAATACTCATTACTCAAATTTCAAAGGAATGAGGATTCCAGTAATGTCCCGCACCAGTGACTGAATGGATTGCCAGTACTCAGACAGCACCGGACAGCCCCAAAATATGTGCCAATGATTCCTCCTGGAGCCGCAGGCCCACCAACATGTTGCAGAGCTTGAGGAACTGTAATGGCATGTGATTGAAGGTGTATGAAAGAATCTGACCAGTACTTTAGAAAAAAGTTCCCACCGGATCAGAGCAGACGTTGCAACGCCAGTCTCATTTCAGCCTATGTGTCCAGTCTGAGGCATTGATAGTTATTTTGGCCTCTCTCTCCCATGCCACCTTAACCTGGTACAAAGATGTCCCATTCTGACCCAATAGTATCTTACATATGTTTGAAATGTATTTACCCATGTCTTTTATAGTAACCACCCCAAAAAGAAATTCTTCCCGTGCTGTATAAGGTCTCTGGAGGAGATATATGTGATTTCCTGTGTTAATAAAATTATGGACTTGCATGTAATTGAGGAATTCCACATTTGACAAGCCACATTTCTCTTTGGCTCTCTGAAATGTTATACAGTGTTGGCCTTCAATAAACAGTGTAAATCAAAATGGACCCCGAAACCCCCATTTAGCATAATCAGGATCTATTATTGGTGGAACAAATTCAGGTTCAAATCTAATAAGGGATAGAGGTCCCACTTCCCCAGGTGTCTTTGTAATTTTCCAAATTTTCCTCAGCACATAGAGGCCATGTCTGATCCATCTGTTTCTCACCAGTCCCTCCAGTTCTCTAGGGGCTGCTGTGAGAGCCAGTGTATACAAAGGCCGATCTTTGATATGTGCATCCTCTATCAAGTACCACTGGGAAGAAGTTCTCTGTCTAGCCCAAGCCAGTAGCATCGCTCCCTGAGATGGCAGGTAGTATAGAAGTAGGTTTGGCAATGCCAGGCCCCCCTTTCCTTCCGAAGTTGCAGAACCTCCCTTGAAACCCTCGCTTTCTTATTGTCCTAGATAAATCTGGAGATTTGTTTAATTTTATTCCAGTAAGACACCGGTATTCTGATGGGCAGGCATTGGAACAGGAAGAGGAGATGGGCTAGCACATTTATTTGTATAGTAGCTAGTCTCCAAATCATACTCAGGGGTAATAACCGCCACCTTACCATATCCCACCCCAAGGCCTCCCATAGTATGCAGAGAAAAGCCTGGTTAAATTTACTGTGATCTGAATACCTAAATAGCAAATTTGATTTTTTGGGGCCCATCTAAATGGAAAGGTGTCTTTAAATCTTACTGGGCAGGTCCCACTCAGGATCAGGGCTTCCGACTTTGAGAAATGTATTTTGTGACCAGAGATGGTCCCAAAGGATTGGAGGGCTTGTATAAGTGGAGGCAATGATTGCTCAGGTGATGACAAAAAAAAGATGGAGTCATCCGCATAAAGAGAAAGTTTTTGTTCTTTCCCCCTGATATAACCCCTCTTATTGTTGGATGACTGCGTACTTTTGCTTCCAATGGTTCCAAACTAAGGGCAAACAAAAGAGAGGAAAGAGGGCACTCGGCTGTACCCCCTAGTTAAAGAAAAGAATTGTGAACTTATGCCATTAGCTCTAACCAGTGCCCTGGGTCCATGATGTAGCTGGGATATAACTTTTTGAATTTTGGGGCCAAAATGCACATGGTTCCATGGAGGCTTTTAGAAACTTCCAATTGACCCTAGTGAATGCTTCTTCTGCATCCATGGAAATGGCTGTTTGAAATTGCTTCTGGCTCTTCTGACTGGAGATTATATTTAATAATCTGCGAATGTTGTCTGGAAGATATCTTCCTGAAATAAATCCAGTTTGATCTTCCTGTACTATTAGGGAGGCTACTGTCTGCAGTCTCCCAGCCAGAAGGCCAGCAAATAGCTTGAGATCCACATTCAGTAAGGATATAGGCCTGTATGACCCACACTCCAATGGATAGTTTCCCTCTTTAGATAATACCGAAATCTGAGCCATTTGTCAAGAAGTCAGGATCTCCCCTCCCTCCATGACTTCCTCACAGACTCTAAGCAAAAGTGGAATGAGCTAATCTGCAAATACCTTGTAAAATACCAGCATAAAGCCATCTAGGCCCCGGAGATTTGCCATTTCTTAGCCCCTCCACCTGAGCTTTTAAATCATATATAGAGATTCCCACCGCCAGACCATCTCTGGCTGCCTCCGGGAGCTTTCGAAGGTCCAAGCCATCAAAAAATCCAGTGACAAGATTGTCAAAGTCTGGAATCTCCTCCTGCTTGTAGAGGGAGGCATAGTACTCAGCAAATATGTCTATAATTTCCTCCAGGTGACTTGTCTGTTTCCCTCCCTGTCGTGGATTGTTCAGCTTGAGAACTAACCTGTTTACCTGCTGTGTCCTAAGAGTTGCTGCAAGGAACTTACCTGCCTTGTTGCCCCCCTTCATAATAAGCTTGACGTACCCGCCTATATTTCCCCTCCAGTTGGGCATGGATTAAATTTTCTATCGCTGCCCTTTTATCCCTCAGTTTCTGTTTTACTTGTGGATTTAATGACATTTTTTTGTTGAAATTCTAGATCCCTGAGTTCCTCTTCTAAATTTGTTAACTTACTCTCCATCTTTCTTTTATGATCGGCTGCATATTTTATAATTATCCCTCGGAGGAATGCCTTCAAAGCATCCCACCGAACTGCCTGAGTTGTGGCTCCCTCCGGATTCATCTGCTGATACTCCTTAATGGCTGACCGTACTAAGTCCTATAAATCTGGGTTATTCAACAACCTTACATTGAGCCTCCCAGTGCAAGTTCCTTATAGAAGGTGTTATGGCTAGTGTTAATCTGACCGATGCATGGTCGGAGAGTGTGCTGGGCATAATCTCACACCTCGAGGCCTCATGTGCCCATTTTTCTGAAATAAACATCATATCACTTCTGATACAGCAGTCATGCCTATCTGAATAATGAGAATAGTCCCAAACCTTCCCATTGAGCCCTTGCCATATGTCTTGAAGGCCAGCCAAGTGGCATAGCCTGCCCAAGGTGGGACCCGCTATCCCCCTCCTTACCCCTTGGTACCCCCCTCGCCTGTCCAGTACGGGGGACAGAATAGTATTAAAATCCCCTTTAAGGATGCAGAGGTTGTCTGTCTGGTCCAATAATTTTGGAAAATAATCTTTTGAAAAAAGGGAGGACTCTTTGTGCTTATTCGGAGCATAAACATTGAGAATAATACAGGGGGTGTCTCTGTAAACCGCTTATAACTTAACATAGCGACCCTCAGGGTTGATCTCTGCCCTCTCCACCTTTAAGGAGCACATCTTGTGTATTAAAATTGTGGTTCTTCTTCTATGGGTGTGTGCCGTTTAGGAGGAAGCATAAACCAAATCCACCCAACTGTGATATAACTTTTTATGCTCCTCTGCTGTAAGATGGGTTTCCTGCAATAATGCAATACATTCTGCCCAATTCTTGTAAAACCCTTGCCCTTTTAATGGGACTATTAATTCCCTGAATGTTATAGGTGACAATATTTAAACCCTCCATTTCAAAAGGAGATCGAACTCTGCATCCTCAGGTCCCCCGGCTGTATCCTGGCCCACCCGCTGGTGGCTCCAGACCTACACTGGGAAGGGGGGGTTGATGAGCAGGGATGCATGGCCAATTATAAATATTGAACAATAAAAACTGAGTTACAACCAAACAGCGTAACCCTATAACTACAGCCCCAGGCCTAAACAATGCCCAGGATTGCTGTAAAACATTTGTAACAGTTATTCACGACTTTCTAGGTTCCACCCCTACCCCATCATTCGTGCAGTGCCCTTTAATGATGGGTAGTGCTAAAACAAAGTCAGCACTGTACTGCCCTCCCTTGGACTCTCCAGGGAGGTGTGGCTGGCATGGTTTTGCCAAAACCATATAGAGTGCTCCAGCAATCTACCACTTCCTCCCCCATCATCTAAATTCCGTTCAGGAAGTGGTAGGGAACCTGCGGACCAGAGTCCCCCCCCCCAAGGGGGATGTGTCACCCCAGATCCAGGCCCCCCTCGCCCCATTGATTTCTCTGCCCCCTCACCCCATGTATCCATCTTAAACTGATCTACTGAAAAAACCCTTAGTGGCTATAACTAATGGCAAATAGACCAATTATTCAAACCCCATGTTCAACATATATGTATACAATCTATTTCTGACCAGTATTATTTTCCATATACTCCCTCCCTTATCGATCAGTTTCCCCAACACTTATCTGATCAGATAATTCTGTAGTGTCCAGTATATGCTGTTAACAAGGCCCCAAAAAAATCCCAGATAATTAACACCCATGTAGACTTCTTGTTCCCCATCAAATAAGTGGTGTCAGTGGCTTTCACTCTGGTTCGAATGTTTGTCTATTCTGCCCTCTCAAGGGGCCATGTCTGAGTCGGCCCAGTGGTGCTGAGGGTTGAGGCACTGGACGCCACACCTCATGTCACACCGGTGACCCGAGTTCGGGAGCGAGCTTGGGTGCCGGGGGTCGGCAGGGGAAGGATCAGATCAAGCACCCGGCGGGCTGCTCTCCTGTCCCGGTGGAGGGCACTTGGATGTCCAGAGCTCCGGTGACCCCTGGTGGAGACCAAGGGGATGCCGCAGTAGCTCAGGCAGCATGTTACAGCGTGCCCAACAGTGGCAGGGTTGCCGTGAGCTAAGCATTGGGAGGGTGCGCACGTAGGGGAGGGCAGGGAAAAGGACAGAAAATGGAAAAACCTGGCTCGCGGGGATAGGCGACGGCACATCTCCACCATGCCCAGCGCCGGATCTGACTGGGCCAAGCCTCATTACTCCTCCACCCAGGCCCCGCCCATCTGCCAGAGTCTGTATTTCTAAGGAGCCCAAGTAAGTGGTCAGGCTACCCTCCTCGGGCGGGTTAAACCAGGGGTGTTGGCGGGGGGGGAGAGAAGGACACTAGACCACAGCGGATCTCAGGCAGGCAGGCAGAAAGGAAAAGATGCCGGAGAAAGTTCTCCTGAGCTGTGTCAGGAGGGAAAAAAGAGTTGAAAAAAAAGGGGGGGGCCATATCTGCAGTTCGGGATGAATGTCCACCACCTTCTCCAGCTTGAAGTTGGGGTTCCCCCTCGTTTCTCTGCATTAACGGTGTGTTGATTCTTTGTTTTTTGTAGGCCAATTGTTGCTGTGCTTTCAGCTTTGTCCATGGGCTGGAGTCTGTAGCTGCTACCATGGATTTTCCCGCTGGACGTCAGGGCCCTGCTTGTCCTCCCACAAGCTGCCACTGCCACTTCTCCACTTCTTTAATTACCCCCAGATCCACCAATTCATCAACAGCTACCTCTAATGTGGCCAGGTATTCTTTTGCCTCTTGCACTGTGTCAAACAGTTTTTTGCCTTATCTGAGGTGATCCTGAGTTTAACTGAAAAGTCCACTCTGGCTTTCAACCCCTTATTCTGGAGTGCCTTGACTACAGGGAACCATAACGCTCAGTGAGCCATAGTGGTGGGGGCATAATCTGGTTCAAGAAACAGCCTAGTATCTCCAAAGATAATCTGTTTTTTAGCCCATACCTTTCAGAGTACCATTTAATTTACCCTGTAGTCTAAAAACACCATGATAATCGATCGTGGTGTAGCTTTGGGATCCTTTGGGGGGGCTGCAAGTGCACGGTGTGCTCTAATGATATTCAAGGGGGTATCTTTATCAAGATCCAGAAGTTTCTTCAGTAATCCCCCCACATAAACAGCTACATCCCCCGTCTCAGTATATTCAGGTAGTCCATGCAGTCTTAGATTAATGTGACGGGACCTGTTTTCTAGGTCTTCAGTTTTGCTTATTAAGGCCTGAGATCTATCACGGAACTGAAGCAGCATGCTATTGTGCAAGTCCACCATTTCAGAGCAAGAGGTGAGGTGCTGCTCCACAGATTGCAACTGTTCTGCTTGTTTTTATATTTTATTGCGATTCTCTCCCACATCAGCTATTATGGTGTCCAGTGTTTTGGTAAGACGCTTGAATTCCTGGTAGAGTTGCCGAGAAGTTATTGTAAAATCCTCCCCCTGTTCTTCCAACTCACTTGTCAACTCTGGGGTCCAGTTTTCCGGAGGCCTAGTCAGTGTGATATCCTTTGCCAGAGCCTGAGGAGCCAGGGACAATTTCTGCTGCTTTAGGCTTCCCCCGGCGTTGATTTCTGTTTCCCTCTGGAGGCCATGAAGATAGGAACTCACCACCAGAAATTAGGCAACTTTTAGGAGTGAAGTTGACAGAAAAAGGCTATGTTGAGTAGGTAATCAGCAGGAGCTGATCGACCCAGCGTCTACATAGTATGGCGTCATCACCGGAAGTCGGTTCCCTTGCATTTCTGTTGCTCTGATTCACTCCCTCACATACAGCACAACCTTTTCTCCTACACTATCCTTCCTGAACTGCGTGAGCTTAGTATGACCATGACCATGTCCCAGTCATGGCTCCCTGGGCACCATGACTCAGTAATGGCCACAAGATCCAGGCCTGCCTCCACCATGATAGCCTCCAGGTCTGGAATTTTATTTCCAATAATCCTTGCGTTGGCACATATGGCTCTCCACACCTTGCTCCCACTCTGCCTTTAAGCCCCTCCCCCTCTTCCTGCCACTGTCACCACTTGAAACTTCCCTCTCTTCCCCTCCCCATACCTTGCCTTCTCAACTCCTCCCTTTATGCCTCTTCTGTTCCTCTCTCCTTGTCCCCTACTATGGTGTTGGGTTAAGATCCAGTCATTTGTATTTCTTCTCATCTCCTAATTGCCTTAAGCATTCTGCTTTGTACTTCTGGCAGTCCCATAATATGATGCCACCCCCCCATCCGCATGCTTTATAGCAATGATATTGTCTCTTTCAATGTTATTCAATGCCCATCACTCCATTCAGGTTATTTTCAGTCTCAGTTGCTTATCTTTTTCTTTGTTAAGCAGCTTTTTAATATCTCTTTCCACTACCTTAATGTAGCTCTTTACTTTATCTGTTCCTTTTGGAGGATTACAGGTAGATTTAATAACCTAGGCCAGTTTTAAAAACAACCTGCTTCTTAGATGATGGTTCCTGTAGTTTGTTAGCAAATAGGCCGGCCAGACTTAACATCCAGCAAAATCTGTGTAAATCCACTGCTAAATCAAAACCGTTTATGCTTCTTAGATGGTGGTTCCTGTAGTTTGTTAGCAAACAGGTCGGTCAGTCTTAACTTCCTATAAAATTTTGTAAATGCACTGTTAATCAAAACTGTTTATATTCTGTTGGATGAAAAAGGGTATCCCTTCCTGAATACTCTATCTTCTTCTTCTGTAATCTGTTTAGTGCTTAAGTTGAAATCTACTATCTGCTCTGTGTTCTGCCTCTCCCTCCTTTGCCTCCACCTCTCCCTCCCCCTCCCTCTGCCTCTCCTTCCCCTGCCTCTGACTTTCCCTCCTCTTCCACCTCCTCCACCCTCTCCACCTCTGCAATATTGTGGAGTATCTATGTAGAGGCCTTCCTGGTAGTCCTCCTCCTCTGTAATTCATATTTCCCTCCCAGAGGTTCTGCCACTATTGCGTTTGATTCCCATTTGTTGTTGGTTGCTATTCTTCTAAAAAAGTAGTCTCCCGGTAATGATATCTTTGTGGTTTATGTGCCTATGCCATTGTGATGTAGCTGTCCTTACTATCCGAGTCAGAATGATATTGTATGTTCCTGTTATACGTCTTTGATTTCAAATGCCAGGAGTACATACTGTTTTCTCTGTAGTCTGATATCTCTCTTGAATTTTTTTTAATTTCTGTTACTTAATGTAATTTTCATTTCCTTTTAAATCCTTTCTAATGCATTTGTATACTCCCATAGTTCTGTTTTAGTTTTGTACTCCTCCTTACCATGAGTTCTGCCATTAGTCTATCCCTCTCTTCAACTACCACTTCAATAAGGGACAACATGAAATTCAGAGTGTTTGCTCCTCATAGTTGTCTATTTATTTGATAATTTTGTGGTCATGAACCCCAGGTTGGGTTCCACCAGTACTCTAAGACCCTTTGGTATGCTTTTTTTTTTCACATACTCTGCTAGAAATGGTGTATTCCAATCTAGTCTTACAGCACGCTGTTCCAAGTGGTCTATCTTATTAAGCTGTGTTTTGTTGCTAGTGGTCTCTGCCCAAGTTTTATTATGTTGTAGTAGATCTAGGATCTGTTGCTAATCTTCACTTGTGAAGTTATAAGAGAGGAGTGTACTTTCTGATCCCGGCTGTATTTCTGGGAAGGGTTTAAGATTGGGGTTCATACTATAAAATGTTATATTGTTCAAATCTAGTAAAGGGTGGGTCAGTGTAGGGGAGAGGAACACACTAGGCCACTGGACAAAAGGTTTGTGAGACCATAAACTACTGCAGTTTCCAAAAGTGTCCAGATACTGCCCTCACCATCCTTTTCTATATAGGTTTATTGCCCGGATTTTTTCCCCATTTTTTTGTCCGTCCCTATATCTCGACCACGCATGCATGTGTGGAGACACATGCACTCCGCATCTCGAAGTACCCTCCCATTAATTGCTGCCCTCTTCCACCTACACTGCCCACTGGACCACTGCCCGATAGTAGCAGAACTATGAGGGAATGACAACCACACTGAGAGGAGAGCTGCCTTTCCGGCTGCTCAGTCCTGTTCCACCCTACCCCCGTGATGACTCCCCGATGACCCAAGTCTGTTCCCAAACCAAGGTCACCAGTGTGATGCGAGATAAGGCATCCAGTGTCTCCTCCCTCTGCACCACTGGGCTGGCCCTCACCATGCTAAAGTGACTCAGAAAGTCTCTGTCTTGGGTCTCCCATGTGACAAGATCACAATACAAATATTGAAATAATAGCGTGAACACCACTTTTAAAAGTCCACTTTTATTCTTTTTTCCCCCACAAAATACATATGTTCCCCTAAACAAGATTTAAAAACCTCTCCACTCCTTCATCAGGCCTGCTCCAAATGCTGTGTTGTTACTGTCACAAATAGAAACAAAAACATAATATCACACTCCATCAGATTACGCAATCAAACACACACCATCGTGCCATCATCACCAGATCCTTCAATCCCTCATCATGAGGTGTTTTTTTTTTTTTCTGTGTTGGATTAAGTGCTAAACTCTTTTCTGCCAGCTGCCTGAAAAAGCACCTGATACCCTCTATACTCTTCTCTTATACTATGTCTCTATTTTTTGTCCCCTCTCCCGAGGGGGACCAAAGCCTCTGCAGCAGCGATAGTTTCTTTATGTACTGTATGTCTCCCTCTCTAGAGGGGGACCTGAAGACCAGCCACACTGGAGGCAGCATTCTACCTGTCAAACCAGCACATTAAATGTTAAGATGGGGACTGGGAGACTGTGATGGCTGTTAGTTTAAGTTCATTCCCTGCATCTGAGGAGGACAATGACACCCATCATGTCAGAAGCAACTTTAAAAAAAAATTGTTTTACAACTTGTTTATCAGAATAGCCCAACTGAGATGCAACAAGTTAGTTTCATTGGGGTCCTGCTTCTACCCATCTCCGCAGCAGGATGATTTGTGCACCATGGTTGAGACATTCAAAGGAGACGCATGGCACAAAATGGAGATGCTTGGCACATCCTGGAAAATGCGCAGAAGAACGATATTCAAAAAGGCAAAATGCATTGCATATGATGGAATGTGCAATCACGAAGAAATAATATATGCAGCACAGAAGAAGGGGGCGGACACATGAATAAACCGTGCATGTGTATATTCAGCCAAAATGAGCGACACATGTGCTGCGCATCCCACATTTGTACCACACAAAGTTTGGCAAGCAAAGGGCAGCTCTAAATTGGCTTGTCACCCATAGGCAGGCTGCTGAACTGTAGACAGGCGATCCTGAGACAGCCCTTGTAGGTGCTCCAGAATATGCTCCAGGTACCCACACACAGCAGTCATGCCAGGATGGTAGTACCCAAAGCCACAGCCACGCTGTGCCTGCTTGCCAAGCACCTACCGGATACTGGTGGGTGACACCACCAGCACCGCCCAGTCAGGCCCCCCCCCTCACCACATCCGGGTCAGAGATACCCAGCTGCCACATGCTAGTCAAATGCCGCCAGCACACCAGCAGAGCAGACAGCTACAATGCAGCACATGTACCTGGTGCCATGGCCTGCACCCATGTGGCCATCAAAGTGCCACCCGGTGGTGGCATGCACCCATGGTGACATCTGGCATGATGATGATGATCAGGATGCATGGCAGTAATGGTGGCAGCATGGCATAGGTCAGGGACTGCCCAGTGGCACACACTCATGGTGGAACACCATAGGTGCACACAGCATGCCCATGTCACACCCACGCCACCAGGAACCACAGACATGTCATCAGTGCCATCCATGCAGTGTGACAATGCCACAGGACCCCTGGGTTTGGGTCACTGTCATTTGCTGGTGGTGGACAGTGCACAACTGTGGGCATCCTGGGGCAGGGACAGCACTACCTGTGGCCTGGAGGCAGCGGGGGGTCATGACCTAGGGACACTGGACCCTTCCAGTGTTGTGCATGCAGTCACCTAGGGCATGGACATGGCCATGGGTAGGAGCACTGCAAAACTATCAACTTTCATACATTACAGGGTACGGCACTCATGTTATCTCTCAGATGCCCTCTGACCCACATAGGGAGGGTGACATTATACACTGACCACTGAGACTGTTATGCAGCATTATATAATAATATGTGATGCTAGGTTATCAGCACATATTGTAAACATTAGTGCACATTTATTTTCACAGTATTCTGAGCTTGCAGTGACGTGTCTGATGATGTGTCACACATTTTGTCCAGTTGGCACACAGCTTGGCACACATTTAGGTGATAAGAGTTGGGAGGTATGTAGCACTGTACACAGGCCATTGCAGTCCACTCACACACAAACATGCCTTCTCACCTGCCTGTTAGGCTGCAGTACCTCCTGCCCTCCTTTGTGGAGTGGAGGTGCTGCCCTGCAATGCTGGAACTGTGCATAACAATGGTATGCAAATGACCTGAATACATTCCAGTAATGAGATGCAAATATGCTGTTTGGGCGCTGACTGTGTAATGGGGCCATTTGCATATCCTGGCTGAATATTGCAAATCTGCAAGCCGCACAAGTGGCTTCCCATCGCGCAGTTCCGTATGCTCCTCACTGGTCTCTGGTCACCTGCTGTGCCACCCATCTCACATTGCGCAATCACGCATGTTTGAGATATTCAGTCGCACATGCGCAATCACATTTTATGGTGCATCTTCTGAATATCCCATTGTTTTGTGCTGGTGTAGTTGAGATGCATGGTGCATTCACTTACGCATTGCAATCTGCCACTTTTGAATATGGGGCCTTTAGAGTTTAAGTGACTTGCTCAAGGTCACACAGTAGGTATTTGGTTCTGCTGGGGTTTACACCTGTGGTCATCCAGTTCCCAGACCAGTGCACTAAGCACTAGACCACAATGCCTTCTCAAGTATGGCTCCCTCTTCTGAGAGGGACAAGGACAACAGCAATGCTGTCGATAACTTTACAAGTATATGTCCCCCCTTTCCTGAGGCAAACAAGATGGTCACCATGCCATCTGTCTTTACTTAACAATTAGTGCTGCTCAGATAGTGCTTTTGTAGATCCTGCCACCCTCGGTCAGATAGTGCTGGTATCCTACCTCGGAACCAACCAGAAATCCTACCAAAGACGGATGTAGGATCCGGGGTAAGATAGTGATGGATCCTAGGTCAGATAGTTAAGATCTGAGCTGGATCTGTATCTAGGATCCACAGGATCCATGTTTGTTGCTAGAAGCCACAGGATCCACAATGTTTGAAGGAGCCACAGGATCCACAATGTTTGTTGATAGGATCCACAGGATCCACAATGTTTGAAGGAGCCACAGGATCCACAATGTTTGTTGCTAGGATACACAGGATCCACAATGTTTGTTGCTAGGATCCACAGGATCCACAATGTTTGAAGGATCCATGCACTGGATCCTAGAGGGTAGGATCAATGGTCGGACAGCACTGCTATCCTACCACAGCAAAAATCTGGCCAAATGGGAGGTATCTGTTGGTATCCTAGTTTCTAGGAAACTGAGCAACACTAATAGCAATGTCCCCATCCACTGCGGATCATGGAACCAGACATAGCACTACTGGGGGGGGGGAGCAGAGATGACCAGAACATCTTCTGAATGACACAGTACTGGGGACATTGGAAAATTTGCTTCCTAGTATGGCACTATGGGATTGGAGGGCTCTGGAAGATGTCCCATCTGGTAACTATAGTACCATAGGGACTCACAAGCACAAGAAGTGGAACCATTGAATTTTCCACAGCCACTACTTGATGTTTCTCCATGGGAGCTTCCAAGGAGCAGAACCACTGAATTTGCCACAGTTGCCACTTGATACATTACCATGGGGCCTCTTGAGGAGCGGGACCCCACATTTGCTTTAGCAGCTGCTCAAAGACTTGTTTCCATTTTCCTTTTGAGTTGTGATTCAGCAAAATGATTTACTGCCACTGCAGTAACTGCAAATACTGTTTTTTTTGTTGACCAAGAAAGGATGGCTAGGAATTTCTGCCAATTTTCAACCTCATCCTGGGGATGGGATACAGATGCAATGAAAAGATTGTATAACAGCCTGACAGGTATTTCAGTTTGACGTTCAATTTATGGATTTAGTTACTTAAACCATGTATTTTATATTCAAAAAACCCTGAAAATATATATATTTTTTTGCAAACTGTAATAAACTATACTATGGACTTCTCAAAACTGTTTTTTCCATTTTCCAACAATTGGGTGGGGGTGAGGGGATCAGCAAAGAAAAGGACAAGAACAGCATCAGTTCTACTCTAATACTATGGATTTGTCTTAACTATGTGCTACAAACGATGCACGAAGTGCAAATCAGTCACCTCAGTTTGCATCTTTACTTATGAGGTGCTACTGTGTATGTGTGTAGCTGCTGTTATGCAATTCTGAATGGCAGTACTAATATTCAAGTGCACCTTGCACTGGATTTTCATTGACATTATTCATTATTACAGAAGCAAATTGAGTTAAAAATGGTTAGGGAAACTTCTCAAACTGACCTTACCAAATTTTTTTGCTTCCAGTTTTAGAACTGAAGGTCGGGGATGGAAAACAGTTTTACTTCTAAATGGTTGAGAATACTTCCACACTGTGGCATATTTAGTATTTTTACTTCCAATAATATGAACAAAGTGGGTGATTTGATACGTTTTATTTGACCAACAAGAAATTTGCAGAACACAAGCTTTCAGGCTACACAGAGCCCTTCTTCAGGTGTAGCAGGTTCTACAGAAAACAAGCTTCTTTACTTAGGAGAGAATGATCTACTGATAAATAAACTACATGTGGATGTAACAGTTCTGTTGTTAAGGAAGTATTGTACTTAGAGAACAATAAATAATTTGACATGTGCAGAGACAAAAAAGACAGTCTTTGAAATACTTGGTGGTTATAAATCAAGTTGGGAATGCAGATCGCTCTCCAAGGATGGAATGTGAGAGCAGGAGACCTAAACATTGTTAGATATTTATATTACAAGAGCCTCCGTAAAAACAGACTTTGTGTGTGGGAGGGGGGAGAAAATAAACATACTTACACATAAGAATACAGTAGATTAAAAGTAAGATCAAGCATATAGTGGATAAAAAGTATGATCAAACATAAATAAAACCATGGTAATATATAAGGCACACTAAAAATATACTAAATGTAGAAGATATCATAGGGAATACACATGCACCTGAACCAAGCAAAAAGGCAGTTGTCAGTTAAAAAATGTAATGGATCAGCCACGCCGGTGACCGGAATGACCTTGGGTCATCGGGGTATCAGCATGGGGGGAGTGGCAGAGCATGATCGAGTGCCTAATGGCAGCTCTCCTCTCCTAGGGTGGTTGTCGTCCCCCAACCCCGTAGTTCCACTGCCACCCGGTGGAGCTCCAGTGGCTGTGCAGACAGAAGGAGTTGGCAAGTACGGAGGGCATCTCGGATTGCGGCGCACACATGTGCGTCCGGGACTGGGGCAGGCGAACATGGGAAAAAAACACATAGAATACATAATGAAAAAAACATTGTAATGGATCATGAAACCAAGGTCTACTGTATATTCAGTCCATTCTCTCTCTCTCTCTCTCTCTCTCTCTCTCTCTCACTCTCCCCAGCCCACACCACACACACACACACACACACACACGAAGTCTGTTTTTATGGAGGCTCTTGTAATATAACTATTTAACAATTTTTAGGCCTCCTGCTGTCACATTCCATCCTGGGAGAGGGGTTTGCATCCCCAACCTGATTTATAACCACCTAGTATTTGAAAGACTGCCTTTTTTTGTCTCTGCACACATCAAATTATTTATTGCTTTCTAGGTACGATACTTCCTTAACAACAAAACTGTTAGACCCAAGTTTAAAAGTTTATTTATCAGCAGATCACTCTCTCCAAAGTAAAGAAGCTTGTTTTCTGCAGACCCTGCTACACCTGAAAAAGGGCTTTGTGTAGCCTAAAAGCTTGTGTTCTGTAAATTTCTTGTTGGTCCAATAAAAGGTAACAAATCACCCACTTTGTTAATTTTTTTATACAAGGACCAGTGTGGCTTAAACAATTATGTACTTTCAATAAAGTATGCCTTAATTCTGCAAAATCTGAACCTGTCTAAACTAAACTGTGTGCATTTTGTTGCTGTATTGCAACCTGTAGATTTGTTAAGTAAGTGTGGTACATGGGTACTCCATTCTCAATACTGCTCTTCTGCTTTCCTGTAGTTATCTGTACAGTAGAACCCTGGGTCAGACAGTACTCCTGATAATAGGGCTTTGTTTTCAATGCAGAGCCATGGGGTTACACAGATTGCACCCTGATGAAATTTGATTGCTACAGTGCATGGTGGTGTCAATACAATTTCTTCTTCTTATCCTAAATACCATAGATCTAACACTCTGGAATCCAATTTCACCAACTACAGAAACACAGCAATATTTTTTCAACTTGAGTGTAGTATTCTTTAATAGAAGTTCTGCCCTTGCATGAAGTGGAAAGAAGCCAAGAGCTGCAAAGCCACTGAGGCATTTAATTACAGGTCAAATCTGTATGTTTATTTAAAGCATCAGTGCACATACAGTACATTTTTAGTCCCTAACAACATTTTGTATATATGATTTTTTACAAAAAAATTGTACGTTTTTTATTTCATTCTGGCAAGCATTTGGCAGTTGCAAGGAGAATAAAGTCTCCGATGTGCTTACACCCTCACCAGGACTACGGTTTCTGAAAGCTGTACATTTAGCTGACTGTCCCGATAGCTGCATCCCATCTTTACTGTTGGCATGCAGTTCTTGGCTTGCATCCAGTTCTGTTTTGTAAATGTTATATGCATTTTCTTGTGGTAGCACCAGTGAATTGCAAGGGCAGTGGTTGTACTGCCGGCTTCATGATTGTGGGAATGTGTGTGCTTGTACTGTCAACAGCTGCTCACAGAAATCTGTATTTTCTAACTGTGTACTGAGTGCATATCATCATCATCACTAAGGCAGATGTAATCATATATGGACATTGCAAAAGGAAGTAGTCAGGCAACACAGTATTCCTACTTGAAAAAGACCCAAGAGTTGTAAGGTCCAGTTAAAATTACATTTATTTCATGCTAATAAAATCCATTACAGCAGCAGCACCCCTCGTCATTGACGTTTCACATCATTCTGACACTTTATCAAGGCTTTGATAAAGCATCAGTATAACATTAAACATCGGTGACAAGGGGTGCTGCTGCTGTAATGGATTTTATTAGCATGAAATAAATGTAATTTTAACTGGACCTTACAACTCTTAGGTCTTTTTCAAGTAGGAATACGGACTCCTTCCTTTTGCAATTGAACTCCCTTCATCATGGCACCAGTAAAGTGTTCATTCATATATGGACATGTAGACCTCCTCCAAAATGTACCATGGATGTGTGTTTCCAAAGCTACATCTCATTAAAAACAAGCATAGTTCATGAGACACAAATAAAAGATGCATGTTTCATTACTAATTTATTCATTTTTATTACTGGTCCTTATTTTTTTATGTCTGGATAACCAAACATTTAAATCACGTTACAACTGCCCAGTTGATATTTTGCATTACAACCAGGAGGTTGTAATCACTGCCTGTCAATCAAACTTGTACTTCGCAACCTCATTGCCCATTACACTGTAAGTAGGCAGGCCGAACATCTCGGTCAACATGGCTACTCCGTTGTTCCAATACTAGCACCACAGTCATACTTTACCTCACAGCCTCACAAGGTAGGAACTGTAAAATTTTTATATCTATCTGGTTGATCCTGCCTTTTGAAGCACCTCCCCCCACCTTCCTCAACCGCCACTGTAACGAGAAGAGGTAGGAGCCCAGTAAGTAAAGCCTCTCCTGCCACAAGAGCTAAACCTGGGGGGGGGTGTTATAGACTGAAAGCAAGAAAGCAAGAGTGCAGAAAAGCAGCATTAAGTGCAGTGATGTAAGCCACAATGTGGCTGTTGTAAACTCCAAATTCACACTATAATAAATAAATACAAATAAATCAGTGTGTCAAGTAATAAGAAAATACGTATATCAATGTAAAAGAAAGACAGGCAGTGTGTGTGTGTGTGTGTGTGTGCATATCACATCATAAGAGTGACCCAAAATGAGTGACTAGAAATATAGCGACTCATTCTGGGCACTTTTATGGTGGGCTACCCTGCAGAATAGTGAGGGTATGAGATAGCCACCAGGGGGAAGGGTGAATGGAAGGGAGGAATAGCGAGGGGAAGGGGAGGGACAGGGAAGGGGGTTTGAGGCACTGGTGTACCTGCTGCCACTGACCTAGCTGTGTGACAAGGTGGTGTGGCTGGCTAGCTCTGGCAGAGCAGGTACTAGGTTCAAGACCGACAAGGGTTACATTTGCCACAGCTGCAAGCTGTGCTACTATTGCCGAGATCAGATTTTGCCCCTCCTCGATATGCCCCCCTGGAGTTGAGAATTCTAAGTAAAGGGAGGTGCAGGAGGCAAAGCCCCCACAAAAACACTTTTTAAATTCTGGATGTCAGGTCGCCTGAAGTGTATATCATTGATTTGCTTTTCGGTGATATATACTCACCATAATAGTGATCACTGTTTGCGTTCACTATTATGACATGGAACTATGTGTGCGCATGCGTGTGTGTGTATGTGAGTGTCTGTCTGCTGTCTGTCTCTCACTCTCATAAAAACTAAGGACCAGTAATTAAATAAAATACTACATGGGTGAATGTGTGTAAAACCTGAATTTTACACACCCCGGTGTGAGATGCTTTATAAACTCCTCGAGGTTTATGTAGTATCCCACACCTCAGGTGTGTGTAAAATTCTGGTTACACACACCCACCCATGTATTATTCTCTTTTTATTATTATTATGATTATGATTATTAATAAGTAAGAAACCTAGTCAAGGACAGAATAACAAAAGACACCACAGAGATCAATACATGCTGTAAGAAAAAATACAATGAAAACATAGAAGGAAACATAAAATGGACATTTATAGTGTCATGGTAATATTTTAAAAGGAACATAAACCATGTATTTTATATTTCTGAATTTAATTAGAAAGTCATGCATATAGAAAATCTGTTTAATACAAACAGTATATTGTTGTATGTGTCTGTTTTGAAATTTCTTTTTAGGGGATCCTTTTGAATGTTGCCTTTTTCTGCCCAATCCTTTTTTTTATTACTTTGTTTTTAATTACTTTAGCAGTTCTGAAACCCAGTGACATCAGTTGAGCAGAAGCCTCCAATTAAACTTTCCATGCAGGGCTTCCACTCAGCTGATGTCACTGGACTCTGGGACTGCTAAGTAATGAAAAAATGAATGTTGGGTAGGGAAAAGGCAGCATTAAAGGTGATAGGAAATTATTTTTACATAGTTACAGGGAACAGGAAATCCTTTCTAATTGGCAACTGTTTATTAAGTTACGTACATGTGATCTGTCTGCCCAGGCTGACTGGCTCCAGCTCTCAGGCAGACACAAATTCCAAACCTGCCTCATGGCAAAGAAAGCTAGCCTCTTGCCAACAGGGGTACTGAAGCTCTTCTTCCCCTATGAATGTAACCACCCCACCAGAAGCTCGGACAGTATGATCTTTAAGATCCCCCAATGTTGCATTTCCCTAGGTCAAAGAGTTTTTGCCCACTGAACTCCAAAATGGATTAACACACTTCCACCAACTTTGATCACAGAATCCAAGATGGACCCGTTTAAGCAGGAGCTCAGAAAATACCTTGTTGCTCAAGCCAACTGTGACTGTTTTCACTAGAACCTGGATTATGGCCTAATAAGGCCCCGGCCTCACTCCACACATGACCGTGCACTATGTAGCACCTATGAATCTTTTCTACCTAACATTCCTGCTGGATATATCACTGTGGACATGGCCTTTTCTGGGTTGAATTATCTCTCTATTTTTCCTACTACATGCTAATTAACAAGGCTTAAATTGGGCTAAACACCCTCTCCCTCCCCGCCACTCTTTCACCTGCACTTAATTTCTGTTGACCTCCTCCCTCCTTGATCATACTCCACCCGTCTTCCTAATTATTGACCCCAGTGAATATAACTTCCTACTCTCAGTCTGGTCATAATCCTGGCCTTCAGTTCTGATTGAATGCATGAAGCTTTTTGTCAAAATCAGTTTTACACTTATGTCTTTTTTTTTTCTCACATCAGTAAACTGTATTACCGAATTAGCTGTAACTACATTACGTCTGTACTGCTTTGTTTTTTACACTGTCTTGGAACCTATGTAATGAGCTTGTTCTCAAGCTATACTGTACTGTCTTGTTTGTTTTTGTAAATGTTGTGGAATCTATGTAATGAACTTATTCTCAAATGGTGTTATCCCAGATCACAAATAAATAAATAAGTTCTTATTTTCAGAAATATGTACTCCCCTACATTATTCCCATGCAACTGTACCTGAATAAAAAGTAATACAAAAACTGTACTTTACATTGTTTTGTTTTTATGGGCAGCATCTGGAGTTTTAACTACGTCACGGTTTGTGCACAGAATGCTAATTATGAGCTGTTGACCTATCAGAGTTCTGTGCACAAACAGTGACATAGTTAAAACTCCAAATTACTAGTTCCATGAAGAGAACTGCAACAGAATGCTGGCCATAAAAACAAAACAATGCAAAAGGCAGTTTTTGTCTGACTTTTTATTCAGGTACAGTTAAATATAGGTCATTTAGGGGCATGCATATCATTTCTGAGAATAACAACTTAATAAACAACTGCCGATTAGAAATTATTTCCTGTCTTCTTTAACAGCCCTCACATTTTTCTTTCCATGGCAGTTATGTAATGTCATATCCTTTTAAAGGGACACTGTCAACCACTTCAGGCCTCAAAGTGTCCCTAGTTTAAAAAATACATTTTCTGATAACTCACAGTCTGTAAGGATTTCTGATATAGCTGATTGTTTGATTCTGTTTCTATTTTACTTTTTAAAAGTGAAAAACAGACTACCCACCATACTGGTGTTATCATATCAAAACATGTTTGTTTACATTCCTTGATCAACTCCCACTGCATCTTTCCTGGACTCGGGACCCCCCCCCACACATACACACATACAATTCTAGTCACTCATGATGCAATGAGAAGAGAGAATACTATTGCATCATGAGTGGCTGCACTGTTTGGGGGTGTTCATAATGCTCATAAAGTGTGCAATAAAAGTTGATCAAGGATTTAAAACAAAACAATGTCATTTATATTATACCATTACCTTGCATTTCAGTCCCACTAAGAAAGGAAATAGAGAAAACAAACTGCAACATCACTGAATTTTAGAGAAGGTAAGCTGTCATAAAATGTGGCTTTTCAACTAGAAATATTATGATGCAAAAAGGGTTAACAGGGTCCCTTCAACAGATAAATAAATATCTAGATTTTGGGTGCCCACAGCTCTATATAGAGTTCCACTCTCCTCATCAGCTACTGCTCTTTGTTTTTCATATTTCTAAGACATTCCATGACGTCAGTTACCCCATACCATGCTATTCATCTGAATGGCCTGGAATGGTGTTACTGATGCCAGAGAATGTTCAGACTGTATGAAAAGAGAGAGAATCAACTGTTGATGAGAGAGGGATTCTGTGTAGTTACAAAGGCAAAAAATAGATTATTTAATTAACAAAAAAGGTGAAAACATATCACTCTATTGAATAGAAACTAAATAGAAAACAAGAGGGCATCTAGAGGTGTAAAAAACTGTGTCCTATCACCTTTAAAAGAAGACCCTAAATAAGGACAAAATAAGACTATTTCAAAACAAACATGTAGAGAAATACACTGGGGTTGTAAAAAAGATTTTCAACATTCCCAGATTTTTAATATAATAAATGTGAAATACATGGTTTATCTTTTCTTTAAGTACCTGATGTTTGCATATTTGTTCACAGATCACTGGAGTAGAATAAATGACAGGGCAGAACACTTATTTTCCATAAAAAGGTGCAATCATTTTTTTTTTTTTCATAATTGGTTATTTTCATATGAAGCCACAGTCTGGATTGCACCTGCTCCTATGAAAATGAAATTCCTTTATAAGAACAAATATAATTTTCCTTTTATACAAGACATTATATTGCTTCCTTATTTTGTACTAACATAAGAAGCCCTGTCCCTAACCTGCTCAAAAAGGGAATAGTAAAATATATTGTCAGGTCTTCTTGGTCTCACTGTTTGCACTTGTCAAGTACTTTTAATCGTGGTTGAGATAATCAAATTTTGACTGTAGCAATATGAAGTGATTTATACCATTGACATGCACTGGCTTTAGCCTTTAATCAGACTTATTGATCCATTTATGTTTAAAACCATCATCTCCTATGTGGTGCGCAAAATCATGGCATGAACTACTGTGTGGACATTACTTAATGAAGATGAGGAACTATATTTGTGTGAACTAAATCCAGTTATACAGGCTGTTTACTGAAGGGACCATCCACTGTTAAATTACTACAAAATAAAATTGTCTGTGAAATTTTTTGAGTTGATATCGGCCAAGTGAAACTGAGCACTGTCCTTGGATTGGCATTGGCTGTTTTGTTTTTGTTCATTTTTAGGGCTGTGGACCAAACCTACAGCCCTTCTGTCATCAATCAGGTGCGTGGCACAAGTACACTGTGCCAGTGCACACCCAACATGATATTCAAATGCTGAGCACAACGGCAAGTGACAGCGCAAGACGGCTGAATATCGCAGGGATGCACCATGGCACAACAAGGGCTGCACCAAGGAGCAAGTCAGCAGGTGCCATTGCGCAACCTAGACTGCGCAACAGAGCAAGTCAGGAAGCACACGAGCACAACATGGGTTGGGCAAGGGACAGAGGCACATGGTCCATGGCACAGGGCAACTGGCACAGTGTGGAGCATGCCACAAGAGCAGGACACACTGCCACCAGGGTGCAGGAGATGACAGGAGGGAGGCAAGGCAGGCACATGCCCACAGGCCCTGACCACGTGCACCACAACAGTGCATGGAGGTGGCATGGCACCAATGACCACTGACAAGCAGCTATGGGCAACACCCACAGGACGGCATGGGACATGCTACTGGGACTATAGCTGACAACACACATGCCGACAGCACACAACACACAAGCCACACAGCCCTAGCAGGGTGCACACATATACCCCAGGGTGCACACACACCGGCCCCAGGGCACAGACCACCAGACACAAACCCCAGTCAACCCCAGATGTACCACACTGCCACCATGCACACCACTGCAGCATGGCTCCATACACCAGCTGCAAAGCAGACATAGACACAGATGGCTAACAAAATAGATGTGTATTAAAATTAACAAACAACAGCAACTATATACAGGGGAACAGGGATAGGGAGCAGGGAAGCGGGAGGCCACAATCAAGATGGTAGACTGGGGAAGAGAGGCAGGGGGACAGGAGACATGGATAGGTAGGGTACAAGGGAGGAAGGGGAGGGGAGTCAGGGGAAGGGAGGGTGATGTAGGCCAATGGGCCCCACACATTGTTCATGCCCTACTGGTGATATATCTGCCATCGCCTCTGCGGCCTGCACAGGGCCTGCCTGATGATGCGTGCCACTGCAACGGTGGCCGTGGCGACCCTCAGGATCCTCTCCAGGAGCCTGGTGTTGTCATCCACTCAATGGATACCTAGGACAAAGGAGGGGACATGGATGAGTACACGCCCATTTGACTGTTGCCCATCCACCATGCGCAGTGGACAACGGTGACATAGAACATAGAAACATAGAAACATAGAATTTGATGGCAGATAAGGACCGCTTGGCCCACTCAGTCTGCCCATTTCCCTACCTAATGGATAAGCTGCAGATCCTAGTTAACCAGCAGCCTACTTCTTCCTACCCCCACCCCCTAGAATTGCCTTATGACTGTCCCATGCATACTTGAACTCCACCACTGTTTTTGACTCCACAACCTCCTCCGGAAGGCCATTCCATGCATCCACAACCCTCTTTGTGAAAAAATACTTCCTAAAGCTTCCTGAGCTGCCCTCATCTTCAAATTGTGCCCCTTGTTCTTGCACGCCACTTTTTTTGAAACATGCTACCCTCTTGGACTTTGTTGATTCCCTAGAGGTACTTGAAAGTTTCTATCATGTCCCCCCTCTCCCTCCTTTCCTCAAGGCTATACATATTAAGCTCCTTAAGTCTCTCTTCATATGTCTTCCAGTGCAGACCCTGCACCATTTTAGTTGCCTTCCTCTGGACAGCTTCTATTCTGTCTATGTCTTTGCGGAGCTTGGGTCTCCAGAACTGCACGTAGTACTCCAGATGGGGTCTCACCAGCTGTCTGTACAGAGGGATAATAACTTCTTGTTTTCTACTGGTGATGCCTCTCCTTATGCATCCCACTATTCCCCCAGCCCTCCTTGCCACCCTCTCACATTGCTTGCCCACCTTTAGGTCATCTGATATGACTACCCCCAGGTCCCTTTCCATTTTGTTGTTGTTAGTATCTCACCCCATTGTGTACTCTTCCCTGGGTTTTGTTTCCCAGGTGCATTACCTTGCACTTCTTAGCATTGAATCTAAGCTGCCATACATTTGACCATTCCTCTAACCTTGCCAAGTCCCTTCTCATCCTTTCCACCCCACCTTGTGCATCAACTCTGTTGCAGATCTTTGTGTCATCTGAGAAGAGACATACTTTTCCTTCCAGTCCCTCTGCAATGTTGCTTATAAAGACAGTGAAGAGGACCGGTCCTAATACTGAACCCTGCGGTACCCCACTAGTAACCCCCCTTTCTTCAGAGTGGACTCCATTTACTATTACCCTCTGTGTCCTATTCTCCAGCCAATTCTTTACCCAGGCTGTCATCTTGGGACCCACTCCCAGGCTGGCTAACTTGTATATTAATATTTTGTATGGGACTGTGTCAAATGCCTTGCTAAAGTCTAGGTAGGCCATGTCCACAGCCCCTCCCTGATCTACTACTTTGGTCACCCAGTCAAAAATCTATCAGATTCATCTGGCATGACCTTCCACTGTAGAATCCATGCTGCCTTGGGTCCTGTGCCCCTCTGGCCTCTAGATACTCGACACTTCTTTCCTTGAAGTGATTCCATCATTTCCCTATCACTGAGGTTAAACTAACAGGTCTGTAGTTTCCTGCTTCTGCCTCCCATTTTGTGAAGGGAATCACATCTGCCCTCCTCCAGTCCTCAGGTACCACCCCATCCTCCATGATTTGTTAAAGAGGGTAGTCAGTGGTGTCACTAGTTCTACCCTTAGTTCTTTTAGAATTCTGGGATGAATCCCATCAGGCCCCATTGCTTTGTCCACCTTCAGTTTTAAGAGTTCTTTCAGAACCCTTTCTTCTGTAAATGGGCTGGTATCAACTTCTGTATCCAGAGTGTTTCTACTGTTTGTTTTAGGTACCTCCCCCTCTTCATTTGTAAATACTGAGCAAAAATATTTGTTTAGTATCCCTGCCTTTTCACAGTCACCCTCTGCCCACCTTCCTCCTTTATTAAAGCCTCACTATCCCTCCTTGGTCTTCCTTTGCTCCCTAGATGTACCTATAAAGGTTGTATCCCCTTCTTAACTGAGTTGACTATCTTTTCCTCAGTTTGGGCCTTTGCTGTTCTGACTGCCTTCCCAGCTTTCTTTTGCTTTAACTGATACAGTTCTCTGTCCTGCTCCTTCTGTGATTCCTTGTACTTCCTGAATGCTTTCTTTTCTCTTGAACCTTCACTGCCACTTCCTTTGAGAACCATACTGGTTTCTTACATCATTTCGTTTTGTTTATTTGCTTCACACAAAGGCTTGTTACCTCTGTGGCAGTTTTATTATTCCATTGTTCTTTCACCCTCCGTCCTGCCCATTTGCTAGTGCATTCCTTAGGCACTCACCCATTTTAACAAAGTCAGCCCTCCTAAAGTCCAGTACTTTTGCCTTTGTATGTCTTGACTCTATTGCTGTGTTTATTGTGACCATACTGTTCGATGGTCACTAGTTCCCAGATAGGCTCGCACTTCTACATCTGTGATCCACTCTCCATCTCCATTTGAGAGAACCAGGTCTAAGATTGCTCCCTCTTGAGTGGGCTCCAATACTAGTTGTCTAAGGCATGCCCCTGTAGGGCATCTAGAATAACCCCACTCTTGAAGTGGCTGCTGCAACTGCACTCCAGTTAACATATGGCATATTCAGATCACCCATCAGCAGTATCTCCCTTTTCTGCCATTCTAAGTATACTTTCTATCATTTTCTTGTCCATTTCCTCCCCTGAGAAAGTCTGTGTCTGAAAACCCCTGTGCGGATTGTGGTGCCATTGCCTGTCTCTAAATTTACCCACAGTGCTTCTTCTCCTCCCTGTTTACCCTTTTGTTCTGTTGCTTGGATTCCTTCCCTTATGTAAAGAGCTACTCCTCCTCCTCCTCTTTTACCCTCCCTGTCCCTCCTGTAGATAGTGTATCCTGGTATGTTTACGTCCCAGTCATGGTTTTGTGTGTACCATATTTCTGTGACTGCCACAATATCCAGATGTTCCTCCTCCATCAAGGCCACTAATTCAGGAAGCTTGTTACCCAGACTACGGGCATTGGTACTCATTGCTCTCCATTTTTTGATGGCTTTACTTTCTGTTGCAGCATCCCCCACTGACCTTTCTACCTCGGTCTTTTTCTCATTTAGTACCCTGTTTTGTAGGGAGAGGCTGGGATTTTCCTGCTGCTTATCAGTGCCTCCCCCCTTGACTAGTTTAAAAGCTTGCCAAAGAAGCATTTAAACTGATTGCTCAAAAGACTTGTTCCCTTCCTGGACAGATGCAGACCATCCTGCCAGTATAGGCTGGTGTCCCTCCAGGTGGAACCCCAGTCCCCAATGAAGCCAAACCCCTGTGCTCCACACCATTTTTTCAACCATTCATTAAACTGCATGGTGCAAAGTACCCTCACCTCACCCATGCCATTGACAGGTAGCACCTCTGAGAAGGATACTGTGTGTGCTACTTGTCTTAGGCCCCTCCCCAACTCTACAAAGTCCTCCTGCACTGCTCTAATCTCATGATGAGCCAAGTCATTTGTCCCTAGGTGGACAATGACATCCAACTCAGACTCCATGCAGCTGTTCCGTGATCCTGAGGATACGCTTCCTGTCCCTCAAGCCATGGCACAGGCAGGCACCTTCTTCAGTTTTCCCTGCTCCCCAAGTTCTATCCCCTAATAATTGGAGTCCCCACCAGGAACTGCTTCCTTTCCTGTGGTGCCCTCTGCCTCCTTCCTGTGGGCCTCCCTTGTGACAGTTGTCCTCAGCCTCCTTAGTCTCCTCTGCGGGTGCATCCATAGGGGAGCCATGCTCCCCCAGAATGGTGTATGGATTGTGGAGTGGAACAACTGACTGGGTGTGCCTCTGTTCCACCATCCTCACCCTCCCTGAGCCCACTGTGGTCCAACTGCTGTGCTTTCTTCACAACCTCTGAGGTAGTGGTGGCGGCTCTGGTGCTCCCTGGATGGGGGAGGTTCCCTTCCTACTGTCCAGTGTGGCCTTGGGGAAGGTTCCCTTACTACTGTCCAGTGTGGCCTGAAGACAGGCAACTTCCTCCCTCAGGGCAGAGAGTTGTCTGCTAACAGGGCAGCATCTCAGCCTCCAGAAAGACTCCCGGAAGACTGCTGCCCCACAGCCATTACATTGCACTACTCCCCACATGTTTATCTACTTTTTTTTGTGTGTGTGTGTGATTGGTTTGTTATATAGAAATATATATATTATATAATGTGTATGCTTATATTGTCAGTGCAGTGTGCTAGAGAGGATATGACAGTGATATGCACTTGCACTCTTGAGAAATGATGTCAGAACCCCAGGTATAAAGGAACTATTTCCAGGGGTGGGTGGGGTGAGGGGTGGGAGGGGTTGGGCCTAAACTGTGCCCTCATGAAACAGTCAGCTAAAAGCTCTGACCCACCACTGCGATGAGTGCCTTCCTGTCAGCAAGATGCCCTACACAACAATTTGACAGAGAAAATACCCTGCTAATCAAACAGAGAAAAATCCAGACATCCAAGTCAGACACAGGTTAACCTCCCCAGCCCCAAAACAGCCTGGTGGTTTGTGCTCTCAAAGCAGTCAGCCCCAAAATAAGTCAGCTGTGCTTTAAACTCTTCCTGCACTGAAAATCTTAAGAATTGTAACAAAAGAAAAGTTAGATCCACCTCCCTCTGTTGCTTGAAAGACTGTCTTTCCTGATAATTCTAAGTTCCTTATTTCACCTTTCAGTTAGAAGTAGCCTCCACCTGCAGAATATCTGCTACAAACCAAAGACAATTGTAAGGTTCACCTCCCTCTGTTGTGAGCACAACTCACTTTCTTGCAAATCGTATGTTCAGTATTGCAGCTTCCAGCCAGAGGTAGCTTCACCTGAAGAATATTAGCTGTTCTGATGAGTTTGCTATAAAACACTTGCTTATAATACTGTTGTTCCCAGGTCTGTAAGACTCTTCCAAAGCTATTGGCTGATAAGTAGCTATGAAGTAAGCACCTCCTGACACAGTCTGGCTTGGCCTTTTAAGGCACACACAGATAAACACAAAAAACAGTTTCCACTCCCTGGGGCACTGTCTGGGTCAAATACACAGCCTGTACCTGCACTTACTTCAGGACTTATGACAATTTCTTAGCCCAGGGTTTAAACTCTTCCTGCACTGAAAATCTTAAGAATTGTAACAAAAGTAAAGCTAGATCCACCTCCCTCTGTTGCTTGAAAGACTGTCTTTCCTGATAATTCTAAGTTCCTTATTTCACCTTTCAGTTAGAAGTAGCCTCCACCTGCAGAATATCTGCTACAAACCAAAGACAATTGTAAGGTTCACCTCCCTCTGTTGTGAGCACAACTCACTTTCTTGCAAATCCTATGTTCAGTATTGCAGCTTCCAGAGGTAGCTTCACCTGAAGAATATTAGCTGTTCAGACATGTGCCCTGTAGTAGACACACAGCCATCCACAGCGTGTGTGCCCACATGACCCACCATCCTGACCATCCACAGCCATGCACAGCACTGCACACCAACACCAGCCATGCGCAGCACACCACATCCATGGCTGCCAGGCAACAGGGCTATGAGGGGGGATGGCAGTGGCATGGCAGGGTCTCAAATGCACCCACAGCCCACCTGCAGCAGCTACACACACATGTGAAAGGTGCAGCATGGTGCAATGGACCACGCCGGCGATGCACAACTGTAATGGCCATGTGCATGGGGGGCTGTGGCCCACCCAAACCCCACACAACAATATACACTGACAGAGTGCCAACCTGCATGCTGTGGCATGACTGGTGCCTGACCACCAGCACCTCCCACATGGCCAGCATCCCTCACCCGTGTGCCTCCGTTGGCCTGCTGCCGTCCAGCAGTACCTCCCACCATCCTGGCTCTATGCTAATCCTCAGGGCCTGGTAGGGAGACAGAGAGAGGCAGACATCAGCACTGGGCAGCAACCCATGTGCTCCACCCCCTCCAGCACAGTATACCCCATGTCCCTGCGCAGTGGCGTTGCCATGGCACAGCACAACTATGGTGCACTGCCGTGGCTGGCAGCATGCCCAGCCACAGCCCCCCCCAGCAGCATGGCATGACACCCGACTGGATCTCCACAGAACACCAACAAGGCACAGACGTGGAAATGTGCACTCACCTGAAAGTGGCAAGGTGCCCCTCCGGACGCGTGCCTGCAGTGTCCTCAGCTGGTCTGGATCCCTCCACCACAGGTCCCCATACCTGTGGTGGCACTGCTCCCCACTACACTGGGACCCAGTGGTCTCCTCTAGCCCCTCGGCCACCCCCTGCCACACCTCGGTGCATGGCCGGTCCAGGGGCACCTGCCCATATAGGGTACCAACATGAGGCTGTACTAGTGCCACCAGGTTAACCAGCTCAACCTGGCTCCAATTAAGTGCCCTTGCTGAGCTCCTGCATGGCATGCTGCAGTCTGCACTGCTTATCCAAAATGGTGGCCGGTAGCGCACGAGCCGCACATGCGATGGGTGCGCAACACACCTAGTGATGTGCTGCCATCCCCAATTGTGCATGCCTTGTTGCCACATGATACAGATGGGGTAGCACGGAACATGCCACAGGCACTCGGGGGTCAAGGGACACATGACAGGTCAAAGGTCAGCACGCGCACCATGCGCTACAGCGCAATAGGGCATGAAAGGCATGGTGCACTATAGGGTCTAGTGTGCCCCATGGTCCATGTGCCAATGGTGCATGTGCACCATAGGTCATACAGCGCATGAGCACCACATGCCCAATACCGGCAGAGCGCCATACCGCGTATGGCGCACTGTGCATAAGAAGTGCCACCGACGTACGCGACATCAGTGTGTGCATGCGCTGTGCCAGGCGTACTGCACACGTCATATAGTTGCGCCATGGCTTGAGAAGGCACATCTCCATTGCCCCATGCACAATTCCGCGATATTGAGCAGGCATATGCAGATGAGCTGATCAGCATATCCACAGCGCATCGGAGACATTTGCATCTCATTACAGTTGCACTTTCCCTCATTTGCATGTGATGTACTATAAAGGCGCCATGGGACTGAACAGGCACCAGACCAGTATTGCATCCTTCACAGGTAAGACGCCAGGCAGTGGGCATGTCGGGACAGAGGATAGAGGGGCGCCTTGTGTGTGGCAGCCAGCACTAACCACATGTCCTCACCCACAGGAATGAGCATGTCAGAGCATGAGGAGGTTGAGGAGCAGGGGCCTGCATGGAGGCACAGGCTCAACTTCACAAGGGCAGAGTGCGATGCCCTATATGATGCATACCTGGACCAGGAGTCCCTTCTGAGTGGCTCCACAGGCACCCTGCAGGCCAGGGCAGAAGCATGGGAGGGAGTGGCCAAGGCTGTGAACCAGCAGGGCAGCCATCAGAGGTCAGCACAGGAGTGCAAGAAAAAGGTGGGCATGGACCAGAGGCGGACAAAGGAGAAAGTGGCTGCCATCTGGGCTGCACGTGCCACCACGGGTGGTGGACAGCCTGAAGTGTGACAGCTGACACCACAGGAGGAGCTGGTGGCGGTGACCATGCATGGGGATGGGGAGAGGTTCATGGGGGCAGGGGTGAATGGTGGCAGCACTAACATGTATGTGTTCCCTTACAGATCCTGAGCACCTGCATGCAGCTGCAGGGGTGGCAGTGCCCACCTTGGGGGCTGTCATGGACCTGGAGGAGTGCCCATCCACCTTTACTGGTGTTGGGGGTCCGGACCACTGCCGGCCCATCCCCACTATCTGACCTGATGCCTGTGGCATGGGCACAGATGAGGCCCAGGCAGTGTTTCAGCGGGACACCAGCCATAGCATACAGTATGCTGAGACACTGACCAGGGCAGGGTCCAGGACCAATGACGACATGTCTGTTATCCTAGACAGTGGTGATGCCGAACAGGGAAAGGCACCCATACCATGCACCGGACACAACAGCACAGATGGTGCCCAGGTGGCAGTTGTCAGCCCTCCAGCTGCACCGCCCGGTGAGGCGGTGAATGACATAGTTGTGGCACAGTCCATACTGTGCAGCAGTGGTGACACAGCCACCCTGGCACCGTCACGTGCACAGCGGCCAGAGGGGCAGCAGCAGCAGCAGGACGGTGCCGAGGGGGGTCTGGGTGCATTGCCCACTGCCAGTGCACTGCAGACAGTACAGGCCCAAGAGGGCCCTGCTGTGTAGCCCCCACCTGTGCGGGGGGCCATGCCGTGGGCTGAGCAACTCCCACAGGTCAGCACAATGCCGAAGCCCACCAGGGCACTGACCCTCTGACTGAGCACACCCGGCTGCTCCGGGCATCCGTGGAGCAGCAGGTGCAGGTCATAGCAGGGGTGCGTGCACTCCACACTGAGCTGAACCAGTCCACAGGGAGGCATGACCGGGACTATGAGCAGCTCCTGACCGAGGCCATACGAATGCGGGAGGACATGACCGCAGGCCTGGATTGGATCACCACTGCGGTCACGGCCAGCCTAGCACCACTGGCCACCCTGGTGTGGGGCTGTCCGCAGCAGTCATTGCAAAGTGCATTCTCCACCCCTCGGTCCTGGCGTCATGTGACCCCAGCATTGTCATCGCCAGGATCCACTGTGAGTATTCTGGGCATGCCTGGAGCAGGCCTGTTCAGGGGCCTGCAGATGCCTGTGAGGGAACGGTCGCATTCCTGCAGTGACACACCTGGGGGAACATCTGTGACACCCCCTGTGGCCGCTGCACAGCCTGCGTCTGCTGGGCAGTCTTGGCAGGGCCATCCATGTGTCTGTGGTGGCCATGAAACTACGTGGCGGTCATGATCCACCACCCTCCCTGTCCACTGCCTGCTGCTGCCCTGCATGCACAGTGGTGTGGTGTGTGTGTACCAGGGCCATGACAACCATGGACCATGCAACACGCCTGCCTTGTGCACACCCAACCCTCCGCTGGCCACTGTGGCATGTGCATGATGATGCCTTCACAGCACCGGCCACCACTGTGCACTGGTATTCAGTGTCTGACACACGCCTGTTGGTGGCTTCAGGGTGTGCATGTGTGGGTGCCCATGTGCCCATGCTTGTGTGTGTGGAGGTGTGTGGGGGTATGTGGGTGGGGTTCACAGTGCTGTGAAGTGTGCTTCCATAGAGTCCTTTCCCATGTCCATCAACGCTGCCCTCCAGCCGTGTCTGTTGTGGAGCCCGGTCGGGCATGCCCGTATACTGTGCCCTGGTCCCTGGGACGTGTGTGTGGTCATGTACACCTACTTGCGTGCACCGTAGTGCACCTCTGCAATGGTGTCCCGGTGCTGCTGGGCCATTCTGTGCAGCCGGGGTTCCTGTCACCCGGGGGGACTGCCCACCACTGCATGGCCCGCCATCCATGTCGTCCCCACTACCGTTCCCTTCTTCGACCTCGACAGCTATCCCACGGTCAGTGGCCATGTTGTGTAGCACACAGCAGGCCAGGAATAGGCTACAGGCCTTCGAGGGGCTGTACTGTAGGGTGCCGCCTGACATGTGCAGGCAACGGAAGCGTGCCTTCAGCAGTCCAAACACACGCTCGATGATGTTCCATGTGCTGGCGTGTGCCTCATTGAATCTCTCCTGCACTGGTGTTGATGGGTGCTGGGACGGGGTGAGCAGCCAGGGCCTGAGTGGTTATCTGCTGTCACCTGTGTGGGGACATGATGGGTTAGCATTTTGGTCTATGTGGCTCCCCCCACACCCTGCCCATTCCAGCTGCATACTCACCTACTAGGTGGCCAGTGGGGATGTCCCCACTCTCGATTCTGTGGCACATTGCAGACTGGTGCCAGATGAAGGCATTGTGTGCTCCACCAGGGTGTGTGGCACAGACATTGATTATGCACCCCTTGGCATCGCACACCACCTGGCAGTTGACACTGGGGTAGCCCTTCCTGTTGATGTAGGCCACCCCCTCCAGCCCCGGTGGTGTGCGGATGCCTATGTGGGTGCAGTCAATGGCCCCTAGCACACCAGGCATACGTGCAACCCTGTGGAACTCCTGCATGTTTGCTGTACGCTCAACCTGTGTGCTGGGGAAGTGGATGTATTCCGCAGCATGTGGCAGCACTGCGTTGAGGAATTGTGTGAGGAGCTGTGACGTGGCCTACTAAGTTATGCCTGTGATGTCCTCTGTTGGTCTCTGGAAGGTACCCATGGCGAGCAGGCAAATCAAGGCCATGATCTTGGTCTCCACCGACAGGGCGTAGCTCTGTCTCATGGGTGTCTGCATCTCACTACTGCACAGCTCACAGAGCTGCCTCAGAATCGCCTGGTTCAGGTGGTACTTGCCCACAATCTCGGTGTCACAGTACTGTTCGAAGGTGGTGCGGACACAGTACCACCTGTTCTGGGCATACCACTGCCAGGCCCTCCATGGCCATGCTGCTCTGCCTCCTGCCTCCTCACACCCCTCATTACCGCCTCCATCTGGAATATTGCACTGGCCATGGCCTGGCCTGTCCTGCCCATCCCCCCCCAGGTTGACTCCCTGGGCTACCCCGGCTGTGTGCTGCTGCCTGACCCCTGCACTGGGCGCACTTCTATGTTGGGGTCCCACACACACACTCTCTGAGCAGCTCACACTCACAGGCACAGTTGGGGTCACACTCCCTGTCCCACTGCCCATTGCACCTCCTGCCTCTGTGCCTGTCCTGCACCCCTGTTGCTGTCCTGCCTGGCCACTGGCCCTCTCTCTGTCGCTGTCTCTGTCTCTCTCTCTCTCTCTCTCTCTCTCTCTCTCTCCATCTCTCACCCCTGTTCCCCTGGGTGCAAGCCTCCATCCCCTGCTTGTTCCATCCTTTTATAGGCACAACTTTGCTCTACTTTACATGTCCCTGTTGCTCAACGCTTGCGCCATCGACTTGCTGTTGAATATCGCATAGCTATTTTCATAGCTATGCCCCCTGCACTTGCGCATGCATTCATTAGGGTTGCACACTGGCGCACTGTGATTTGCGATGTGTGTTGTCACCCACTGAATATCACTCTTTGGCGCATGTCCACTATTGAGCTGGCGCATCTCACTTGCACCAGGTGCAAACGCTTTGAATATCCCACCCTAGATGTTATTTTTTTAAACACCAGTTCTCATTTTGTTACTGCTGAATCTTAACTGGCCTTTTGGTAAATTCAGTGAGTGTTTCTGATTCACACACTGCTGGCATTGACCATTTTAGAACAGTATGATCTTGCAAAGAACTTACATTGTTGGTACAATGCATCTGTGTTCTAATTTAAATTTTTAGGTTCATGGAGACGTAAACAACATCATACAATTCTCAGATGGCACTTTGTAGCAATGTGTAACCCATACATATCCAATGGGTTAACTAAAAGGCCAGCAAAAATGGGTCAGAAACAGAAGGGGACCCACTACAGTATACGAAAAAAAAAGCTTCTACAAGAAACATTACTCACAGGTTCAGTACAGTTCTCCTTTAACTAAGCTTATAGGGAATGTCAGGTATTTCATCTAAATGGTAAGGCACTCCATCCTGGACATTTTCTGTAACACCATGGACCATTTTTAACTGGTGGATATTGCAATACATGATTACAGTAAAAGACTAAGCAAAATTATCTTGCTTATGATATCATATGCAATCTGTAAACCATTGTTTACATATTTTACAGGTCACATTGTCAATATGGTACAGTTTTGTCTCTCTTTTTTAAATTGCACTGCTCTTTTCTGTACAATTGGATGGTGTTTTATTGCTGTCTAATAGGATAATGTATCTTTGTGGCTCACTTTTTTAAGTTTTAAAAACAAGTTGGAACTGTTATTCATGAGCTGAATCCTTAATATTACATATTAAATATTCTGATATGGTAGAAAGGTATGTTTAAAATTACTATTGTCATCATAAATGTGTATTTACTGTACATAAAAACCTGGTTTGGAAAAAGTGCCCTTTAAAATACAATGAGTGCCCTTTTTATCTTTGGCACCCCCACCTTTTACAATCTTCCGGCACCCCTGTGGACACACACACACACACACACACACACAGCACCATGTGCTCTGACTAAATATATTTTGGAGGACTGAATTAGCAGCATGCCAGTTTTTGATGATTGTGACTAAACAGCACTATTTGAAACCGACAAGAAAACAACTTTGGTCATTTGGTAGCTCTTCACAGCCCAATCGGCTGTGGCTAGAGTTTGTTAATTTTGCAAGGAATACTGCACGTTGTACCTTTTGTTGAACTGGTATCTCGGTGGGACATTCATAGTTTGTTCCAAACTCATTATCTTTAGACCCATACAAGGAAGATTTCCCTGTATCCTATAGAAGGTTTATGCTCATTGTCCTGTAAAACTAATGCAGGGTGATGGGAGCAACCTATCTGTAGATTCCTGCATTTCCCATAAAATACATGGATCATTGTTGCACTGGAAGGCTGCTCTCAGGCGTGTAGAATCAAACATGTATTCCATGTGCTACTTGCAGCATGAGACACTAGAGTTATATAAACCCCATGATAGATATTTTAACTTAACACAGATGCCAGAAAAGTTAACAAATGTAGCTGTAGTCCCCTTTAGAAACACCAAACATCCCAGACATAAAGGGATACTTCCTCTATGTACAACATAGATACATTCAGGATTGGGTTAATAGAAGGGTAGAGGCCTGCTGGGTAGATCTGTAAGGGGAGGATGCCCCAGTCAAGCTTGTGTCTTATTTAGATCCAGGAGGCAGATGGGCGTATAGTCAACTCTGAGATAAGAACCCTGTGGTGGAGCTTACCTTGGAGGCCTGAAAGCAGGTCAAGACTAGATGAAGAGTGGGAGGGGATTTGATACATCTGGTTCCTATTGCTGGGAACCCTTCCTTCCTACCTACCTGGCTTTCAGAACTAAGGGTTTCAACTTTGGGATCAGTGGGGAGTCTGCTGTGTGGGAGACTTATATACTCACACGGTGATCAAAATTCTTGCAGAACTTAGGGAGTAATTTGGAATCCCACAGACCCATAGGTATAAATATTTTCAAGTCTGAGCTTTTGAACAGAATAGGAATAGAGACCTAGAAGATCTTTTTGCCTGCACTCACTGGAGCAGGCGGTGTTCCACGTTCATACCTCCCCAAAAGGGTCAATAGCACGCATGGCACACCAGGATAGAGACTTGTTTCCGGGCATGTCAGTTATGCTGAAAGAGTTGTGGGATAGGGAGCGAGGGGTGATAATTTTGGAGGGAAATTGGACTATGGTGCTAAAGCCACATATGGGCCTTGTAATTTGTAACAAATACAAGGAATCACAATTTAAATTCCTAGATTGACTATACTGTCCACCAGCCATAGTCCATAAATTTAACCCCATGATTCCCCCATATGTGGTTGCTGTAATAGCATGCTTGGCATTGATATTCATTATTTCTGGGAACGTAAGGATCTTAGACCCTTCTGGTCTCAAGTCACTCCGGAACTGGCACACATCTTCAATATGCAGATAGCAGACACATTGATCTACCTCCTTTTTGGGATGGAAGACATGGGTGAAGAGGGGTGGGAGCCCTACCCAAGACTGGTTAGGGTATTACTAGTTTTAGCCCATCAATGTATCCAGATCACATGGGTTTTACATAATAAACCAACACTGAGTCATTGCAAGGCTCTGGTGTTACAGATATTAGCCTTGGAATGGTTAACTTTTATTCTATATTATAAGCAAAAAACTCCATTTAATGCATTAGTTAGGGTTGTTCCACAGTGACAAAAGTGAGGAAATTCGGTGTTAGGGTTGAAAGAGCCCCCCATTGGACCCCCCAGCCCACCACCCCAACCGGCATCGAGGTGCACATTGGGGTCGTCGGCCTTAACTCTCACCCCATCACATGTGTGAAGAAGCAGAGGTATAGGAGAATGGGTGAGAGTTAGGACTGACGACACCGACGCGCACCCCGATGCCAGTTGGGGAGGCAGGCTGGGAGGGTTCAAGGGGGGCTTTCAACCCTAACACCAAATTTCCTCGCTTTTGTCACTGTGGAACAACCCTAACTAATGCATTAAACAGAGTTTGTTTTGCCTCTAATTTCCCTTCTTTTTGAGAATGATGTGAGAAATAGTGAATGTAATGTGGCGGCGGGAGCACAGGGCCCTTTAATTTGCGCTCCGCCACATGATGTCTTGTGACATAGTAACCAGAACAGGAATGCAAACAGAGCCGAACGATGCGGCACATAGTAGCATAAACATAAATGGTAAAGGAAGCGTTAATAGAAACACAAGCGTGAAGTGGCCGAGAAAGCGAACGATGACGCAAACGAGACTTGGCGCATATGAAAATGCAACTGGTAATGAGAACAGTGATGGCAGCGGTATTTTAAATGGAAATGTTAAGTGTCACAGGAAAAAGAACATGAAAGGAACAGAAACAGAAACACAAATGCAAGCGCACAAGTAAGCACAAACCATAACGTGCACAGGCACGGTACCACAATTAATAAATGCAAATGGTAAAGTTAACATGAAGAATAATGCCAAAGGAAAGAGAAACAGAAATGGGAACGGAAGTACAGAAATGCAAACCGAAACGCGCATGGGCACAATACCACAACTGTAAACAGAAATGGTAGCAGTAACAGCAACAATAACAACAAAAGAAAACAGAAAGCGCCAAAAGAGCATGGCGTATGAGCGCAAACTGTCATGTGCGGGCACAAGTAACACAATTGCAAATGCAAATGGTAACAGTAACAGCAAAGAAGACACAAAACAAAAGAGCATGGAAATGCAAGCGAAAGGGCTGCCAGAAACACAAATGGCAATGCGCGGTGATGCAAACAAAATGCAAGAAACAGTAGTGTGAAACACAAATGCGTAACAGTAATGAAAATGCAAGCCTGAATGACAAACGCAAAGGGTAACAGCACATGGTGGCATGCAGGGGAACGGTAATGCAAACGGAGACATAAACGCAAGTGGAAACAGTAACTGTAACAGTAACGGAAGCTCATACCCTAGTTTTGCCAAACAGGTGCATACAGAAACACAGTACGTACAAAGAATGTATGCATTGTAATGGGGATCAAAGCTTATAACAAGCATTGGAATTACTTAATTGCTAATAATTCAGCAAACGCATGATGTAGAAAAAAAAATTTAATTTCACAAAAATCATGATTTTCCCGAGTACGTTTTTGTTGTTGCATAGCCCACAGGGCTATGCAACTTGCAACAAAAATTCTGTATATCGCATCATTTTTGAGATACGAGCCCAAAAGGCACGGCGGACGCCACCATGTTAGTCTATGGGAAAAAACGTCAACTTTGGAGTACCGTAACTTGGGAGCCGTGCAGCATTTTTTCACCAAACCACCAAAAAGAAAGTGTTGAATTTTTTGTTAACTTTTCCCATTGGCTTATAATGGGAACTTGTTTTTTGAATAACTTTTGAACCATTTAATATTGTTTCATGAACTCTTCAAAAGGCACATCGGGGACCATAGCCACATGTTCCCTGATGTTTTTGGACTGGTCGCGCAAACCGTGTGACCTGTAGGCGAGAGCAAAGAAATTGCAAAAAAGCATAATTGCGCAATTCGTTGTCGCTTAATAACTCCACAGCTGTATATCCAACCAGTACGAAACTTGACAGATCCCAAGCTCTACCATGCCCAATAATGTGTACCAAATGTCAGGCAAATCCATTGAATGGTGGCAAAGTTATTAAGGTGCAAAATTTGACCCTTTAACCTTAAAAGTGCTACTCAACCCTAACTATGGTAGCACTACCATGCTATTATAATGATAGAGAGGAACACTTTCTCTGTAGCTGGGAAAAGAATATTGACTCCCTTCCAGTGGCCAAAATGACACTACTACAGCAGGGTATAGTATAGTGAACCCCTCTACCTCACAATGTAGTACTCTCGGGTGTACACACAGTCTCTTCCACTTCATCCCAAAGGTGTAGTATGGTGAAGGGTGGTAGGCTCAGACCAGTAAGAGTGGGATACCCCTCGCATCTCAACTGCCCAAGGGTGTTCATGCATAGGAAACCAGACTGGTATATGCACTGAAACTAACTTAGGAATGTTGGTCCATCACAGGTACTGTTGCATCTTCATCTTTAATAACTTTACTTCTCCTTTCTTTTTTCACCTTTGCTATTGTATATGAATTGAATTTCTTTATTTTTATAGTAACATAGTAATTGATGGCAGATAAGGACTGCTAGGCACACCCAGTCGGCCCATATTCCCTGCCTGCCTCCGTTGCTACTGACCCTACTTGTCATTGGCTTTAGCCTTTCCTTCCCACCTCAAGGGTTCCCTTATGCCTATCCCATGCATGTCTGAATCCCCCCACTGTTCTGGCTTCCACTACTTCCTGTGGTAGGCTATTCCATGCATCCACCACCCTTTCCGTAAAGGAAAACGTCCTTACATTCCCCTTAATCCTACCCCCTCCAATCTCATATCATGTCCCCTTGTCCTTGTACACCTCCTATAAAGAAAGATGTCTCCCACTTGCACTTTGTTTATGCCCGTAAGAACTTGAAGGTTTCCTATCATATCTCCCTATTCCCTCCTCTCTTCCAGTGTATACATATTGGGATCTTTTAATATATCCTCATTTGTCTTCTGGTGCAAGCCCTGCACCATCTTAGTTGCCCTTTTCTGAACTGCCTCCATCCTGTCTATGTCTTTATGAAGATGCGGCCTCCAGAACTGTACACCGTAATCCAGATGAGGCCTCACCAGTGTTTTGCTACCCCCTAGGCTAGCAGGGAAGGACTCGGGGTGGCCGAAAAAGGAGGGAGTAGAAGGAAGGAAATGGAGGCCAATGAAGGGAAAGGGGCAGGTTGGAGGGTGGTCTCTCTGAGTGCAAGAAGCTTAGGCAACAAATCTGCTGAGCTACAGGCACTCTTAGCAGTGTGGAGGGTGGATATTGAAGCTGTCATGGAAACATGGGCAACTGATGCAATCCCAGGATACAAAGTATACAGGAAGGACCGTAAGGAAGGGAGGGGTGGTGGGGTGGCAGTCTATGTGAGGGACAGGATCAAATACATAAGTGACGAGGGAGAAGGAAGGAGAACAGAGGCAAGCTGGCTACAGCTGGCTACAGAAGCAAGCTGGCTACAGCTCCTAGACTCAAGGGGTAGGAAACTGAGGTTTGGGGTGGTTAACAGGCCACGTCCCAGTCTGAGGAGCTTGACAGGGAATTAGCAGGACAAATCAGAAAGATATGTAGAAAAGGGAAGGTGGTCATCTTGGGGGATTTCAACTTGCCGGGAGTTGACTGGAGCATTCCGGCCACCTCCAGTGCTAGGGAGCAAGTGCTTCTGGACGCAATCCAGGAGGGTCTCCTGACACAGTTGGTAAGTGTACCTACTAGGCTAAAGAACACTTTAGATCTGGTGTTGTCAAATGGGGAGGCAGTAAGGGAAATAAAGGTGGAGGACCCACTAGCTGACAACGATCAACAAACTGCTGGGAGCCAGAGAATTCAGTTACTCTGCTAGTAAACTTCAGGGGGGGCAGACTTTGGAAGGATGCAGGAAGTACTGAAAGGGAAACTAGAGGGCATAAGGCAGGAGATGGATGCAGAGCAGAAATGGGATATTATTAAACAAGGGATTACAGAGGCAACAGAAGCCCGCACCAAGGCATAGAGTAAGAGGAGCAGAGCAAGAAAACCATGCTGGTTGAACAGTGAGGTAGTGGAGGTGGTGAGAGCAAAATGAGAAGCGCACCAGAGGGATAGAAGGATGGGAAAGGAAGTAGACAGGGAAGAATATGCAAGATGGTCCAGGGAGGTGACCAGAAAAGTGAGAGAAGCCAAGGTCCAGAGGGAGCTGAGATTAGCGCAGGGAATTAATAGGGGGAGAAAGACTTTTTCAGATACATCAGGGAAAAAAAGAAGTGCAAGGAGACAATAGTGAGGATAAAAAGGGGTGGGGAGTGGACGGTAGAGGGTGAGGAGCAGGCAGAAGCCCTGAATGAATACTTTTGCTCAGTGTTCACAGAAGAAAAGGGGAGAACCGCTACCACCATGGGCTGGGAGAGTGGGGACGGGGGAGAAGAGGCAACAGATGGTAGAACTGAGGCAAGTAGAGTCCTAGAGGACTGAGGGCACTGAAGATAGACAAGGCACCAGGGCCGGTTGGTATCCACCCCAGGGTGCTGAGGGAGATGGCAGAGGTGTTCGTGGAACCACTGGTGGATCTGTACGGCACCTCACTGGAGTCGGGATGTGTGCCACTGGACTGGAGGATGGCACATGTAGTACCATTACACAAGAGAGGACCAAGGGATGAACCGGGTAATTATCGCCCGGTAAGTCTCACCTCCATAGTATGCAAACTCATGGAGACAATACTAAAGGAAAGACTGGTGTCATACTCGGAGGACAATGGCCTCCAGGATGTGAAGCAGCATGGGTTTGTGTCTGGGAAGTCTTGTCAAACCAACCTGTTACAATATTATGACTGGGTGACAGGTGAGTTGGATAAGGGTTATGCGGTGGATGTTCTTTACTTGGACTTCAGCAAGGCCTTTGATTCTGTGCCTCATGGGCGGCTTGGGGGGAAGCTAACTGGTGTAGGGGTAGAGGCAAAAATGATGAATTGGATTACAAGCTGGCTGAGTGGGAGGCTGCAACGGGTGGTGGTGAGAGGGGAGCTCTCAACACCAAGGACAGTGATGAGTGGGGTGCCACAGGGCTCTGTGTTGAGGCCAGTATTGTTTGGGCTCTTCATATTAGACATTGCACATGGGGTGGTGAGCAAGATAAGTCTGTTCACTGACGACACCAAAATCAGAGCAGTGGTGAATGGAGAGGAGGGATGGAAGCAGCTGCAGGGGGACCTAAGCAAGCTAGAGGAGTGGTCAGAGAGGTGGCAGCTGGGCTCAATGCAAAGAAGTATAAGGTTATGCACTTTGGGGTGAAGAACCCAAGGAGAGCATACTGGCTAGGAGGGGTTAAGCTGGGGATCACTGAGGAGGAGCAGGACCTAGGGGTAATGATAACAGGGACCATGGACAACACTGCCCAGTGCAGGAGAGCGGCTGAAAAAGCAAACAAAATGCTGGGCTGCATAGCTAGGGGGTTCTCGTTCAGGTGAAGGGAGGTGATCTTGCCCCTCTACAGGTGGCTGTTAAGGCCGCACTTAGAGTATTGTGTGCAGTTTTGGAGGCCATACCTAAAGTGTGATATCAGACGACTGGAGGGAGTGCAGAGGAGGGTAACAAAGATGATATGTGGAATGGAAGGGACAGACTATGACAGCAGGCTGAGAGACCTGAATATGTACACCCTGGAGGATAGAAGGGACAGGGGGGATATGATAGAGACATTCAAGTATTTGAGGGGAATCAATAAGGATGGGGCAGATGGGGTCTTTAAATTAAGGAGGGGGAGGGTCACCAGGGGTCATGGGCTAAGAATAGAGGGGGGAAGATTTAGGAAGGAAATGAGGAGACACTATTTCACAGAGGGTGGTAGCAAATGGAGCGCCCTACCAGAATGGGTGGTATCATGTAAATCTGTGAGCAGCTTCAAAAGGGTATGGGACAGGGAATGGGAGAGTGAGGGTGGGGGAGGTGGGGGTGGCAGTGGGCTGACAAATGGTAGGGGGGTGGGGCAGCTAAAAACTAGGGGTGCTAGCTGCACAATCGAGCAGACTTAGAAAAATCAGGTGGTCTGTTTCCTCTGGCACATTCATATGCCCATATGTATGTTCGTATTGTACAGTGGCATCACCGCCACCCTTCTTCTGCTAGTGATACCTCTTCCTATGCACCCCAACATACCACTGGTCCTTCCCACAACCTTGGTACACTGTTTGGCCACCTCTAGGTCATCTGAGATGATTATCCCTAAATCTCTTTTTTCCTTGGTAACCATAAGCAATCCCCCCGCCCCCCATCCTGTACTTCTGTGCAGGGTTTCTGTGCCCCAGGTGCATGATTTTGCATTTCTTTGCATTAAATTTCTATTGCCATACTTTGGACCATTTTTCCAGCTTTCCTAGGTCCCTCTTCATTTTCTCAACCCCCTCTGGAGTGTCTACCCTATTGCAGATCTTGGTTTCATCTGCAAATAGGCAGACTTTTCCCTCCATCCCTTCAGCAATGTCACTAACAAAGACATTAAAAAGAACTTGTCCCAGGACTGATCCTTGAGGCATCCCACTGGTCGCCCCCCTTTCTTCGGATTGGGTGCCATTAACCACCACCCTCTGCTTTCTGTCCCCCAACCAGTTTCTAACCCAGTTCTCCACTTTGTGGCCCACCCCAGGCTACCCAACTTGTTAACCAGTCTTCTGTGTGGAACGGTGTCGAAGGCCTTGCTGAAATCGAGGTAGGCAATATCCACCGCTGCCACCAATCCACCTCCTTCATCACCCAGTGAAAAAAGTCTATCAGATTTGTTTGACATGACCTTCCTGCTGTGAATCCATGCTGCCTCAGATCCTATGTTTCACTGAATTTCAAGTGTTCCACTACCCTTTCCTTTAGCAGTGCTTCCATAATCTTCCCCACTATGGAGGTGAGGCTGACTGGCCTATAGTTACCAGCCTCCTCTCTGCTCCCACTTTTCTGAACAGGGACTACATGTGCCCTTCTCCAGTCCTCTGGAACCACCCCTGTATCGAGCAATTCACTAAACAGGTCTGCCAGTGGTGCTGCCAGCACTGCTTGTAGTTCCTTCAATATCCTAGGATGTATGCCATCTGGTCCCATTGCTTTGTCCACCCTCAATTTCAGGAGTTCCTCTAGGACTCTCTCTTCTGTAAATGGACTGGTGTTTACCTCCATCCCCCCTTTGTTTCTTTTTTTTTTTATATACTTAGTTTATTATCATTAGTAACACTGCATTTGCCAGCATTAGTTACATCGTACACTTATTATCTTTTGGGGTGTAAGCCCTTTATACAAACATAATCACAAAGGTGTTACATTACTTTTGGTTCCTAGTAACCAACCTTAATACATTTTAACATTAACAGTAACAGTAACTGTCTGGGATGCGTTCCTACTTTCCTTTACCTAAGACCAAGTTTCCATTACCCAAGTGTCCTGTATAAGAAGTCAAATGAGGGAGAGCCTTTGACACAAAGAGGAGAAGTTTAGTGTCTCTTTTAGTTAGGGTGAAGCATTTATATCTTACCCATTGTTATGGAGTAACCATCTAGTCCATTTCTGTTGGTATATTTGTGGTTTTTGATTAAGATTAATCGTTAACCTCTCCATCAAATGTCCCCCTTTGTTTCTGATGCCTATTTGTGGTCCCTGTCCCTCCTCTTCTTCAGTAAATACCAAACAGAAGTACTTATTCAGTGTTGACACTTTTTCTAGGTCTCCCTCCACACACAATCCTTCCTCCCCTCTGAGCCTTACAATCCCACCCCTGGCCTTCCTTCTTTCACTGATGTAGCTATAGAATGTCTTGACCCCCTTCTTTATTGTCCATACTAATCTTTCCTCTGTTTGCACCTCTGCACTCCTAACTGCTTTCCCTGCTTCTCTCTGTCTATCTAGGTACACCACCATAACCTCTTCCATCTGTGTCTCCTTGTATTTTCTGAAAGCCACCTTTTTGGCCCTAACCTTCTCTGCCACCCCCTTAGAGAACCATAGTGGTTTGTTCCTTCTCTTGCTGTTGTTTCTAAGTCTTATGCACTGATTTGTCACGTCTACTATGGCTCCTTTTTGGTGTGCCCACTGCTTCTCTACCCCCCCGCCTCCTTCCTCTCCAGGGCTTCTTTGAACCTTAACCTCATCCTTGAAAAGCCCACTCTCCTGAAATCCAGGTCTTTCACCTTTGTGTAGCTTGACTATAACACTTCAGCAATATTAAACCACACTGTGTTGCAGTCATTGAACCCCAGATGCCCATCCACCCAGACTTCCATGATTCTGTCCCCATTGGTCAGTACAAGGTCCAGAACTGCCTTGTCCCTTGTGGGCTCCAGCACTAACTGTCTGAGGCATGCCCTCTGCAGGGATTCCAAGATGTCTCAGCTCCTGGCTGAGGCAGCTGCTGGGATGGTCCAATCCATGTCTGGCATATTAAAATTGCCAAGCAGCAGTACCTCCCCTTTTGCTGCCATCCCATGTATTTCTTTCATTATTGTCCTACCTACCTCCTTCTCCTGTGCTGCAGGTCTGTAGATCTCTCCTGTGTGAATTGCTGCACCATTGCCTGGCTCAAGGGTGACCCACAGTGCCTTGGCCTCCCCCGTGCCTACCCTGTACTGACATTGTTTTAATACTTTCCCTGATGTAAAGGGCTACCCCCCCCTTTTTAGACTCCCTATCCCTCCTGAACAGAGCATACCCTGGTATATTTTCCTCCCAGTCATGGTTTCCAATGTACCATGTCTCAATAATTGCCACAATGTCCAGGTCTGCCTCTACCATCAAGGCCAAAAGGTCTGTGAGTTTATTTCCCAGACTGTGGGCATTTGTATACATCACTTTCCATGTTTCACTGCTGTCCCCCTTGTATTTCTGTTTTTGCCTTCCTGTCTCCTTTTGTCAACTCTGGTTTTTAGGGCTGCAGTGGGTGGAGCCCTGCAGACTTCTTGCTATGAGAAAAAAGGACTCCCACATTCCTTGCAAATGAACAACATGTTGGAGTGACAAAAAAAACATCACCACCGCATGCAACACTCCATGTTCACATTAGTTTTTTTTTTAATTTTGGTCCATAACCACTGAAATACATAACACCCCACTTGACCCTCTCACTTAGCACCTACCACTCCCCAGAAACATAATAGTGACACTAGGGGGTGCCCAATCCCAGTGTCGATCACAAATTCCCCACTATCGCATGTGCAGTTGCACTTTCTTTAAAAAACATATATTTTTATAGTTTCCCCTCACTCAACCCTCCCTCTCAGCAACCATCTCTCCAGTCCCCCAGAAATATAACAGTGGCACTGGGAGGGGTGCCCATTCCCCCAGTGCAGGAATCCTCATCCCCCTCAGTACTGCACATATGCAGTTATTTGATTCTTTTCTGCTTTTTTCTTTACTCCCCCACCTGACCCTCCCTCACAGCAACCCTCCCAGAAATACAACAGTGACACAAGGGGGTGCCAAATCCCCCAATGTTGCAATAGGCATCTCAGTCTTTTTTTTTGTCTTTGTTTTAACCTGTTACAAGAAAACCATCCATCGTCTTTTGTACCATTTCAGGCCCCCACCCCAACCCAAGCCTTTACTTACCCATCAGGGTCCAATGCCGTAATTCTCTCTGGACCTCAGACACATCTTCACTCTTCAAAGCCAGACCGCTAACTGAAGAAACAGGTATGCCGTTCAATGTATTTCAATGGGTGTTTGAACTTAGAGGCATAACTTGGCAATTTTTGTATATTTTGTGCCCAAATTTTCAACATGCCTTCTTTGGGACCCCACCTCATGAACAATGTCACCATCATTGAGCAAATCTGTTCCAAAAGGTGATTTCACAGTCTCTACACAAAATCACTTTTCATGCAAGAATTAAAAAAATTATGTGCCCCTGTTCATAAGGTGAGATCATAAAAAGGCTATGTTGAAAATTTGGTGTAAAAATATTAAAATACAACAAAGTTATGAGCCTACATTGAATTTTGCGAATGCAACCTCATAACTTTGGTAACTGTCAATATTTTTAGCCAAATTTGCAACATAGCCATATCTTTACAGCACCTTATGAATGTGACAGCTGTTATTTTTCAAATCCAGGCCAAAATGTTTTGTTTTTCACCCAAACAGTGATTTTGCAGTCCCTGTGCAAAATCACCTTTTGGGCAGGAGTTGATAATTGTCTCTGCCCCTGTTCATGAGGTGGGGTCATAAGAAGGCCATGTTGAAAATTTGGTGTAAAAGCATTAAAAAACAACAAAGTTATGAGCCTTCGTTGAATTTTGCGAATGCAGCCTCATAACTTTGGTAACTGTCAATATTTTTAACCCACATTTACAATATAGCCATATCGTTCTAGCACCTCATGAATGTGGTGGCTGTCATTTTTCAAATCCTGGCCAAAATGTTTTTTTAAATCCCAAAAGTTGCTTTCATTGTCCCTGCACAAAATCACCTTCCATTCAGGAGTTAAATATTTTCTCTTGTCTTGTTCATGAGGTGGGGTCATAAGAAGGCTATGTTGGAAATTTGGTGTAAAAATATTAAAACTCAACCAATTTATGAGCCTACATTGAATTTAGCATACGCAGGCTCGTACATTTGGTAGTATTCAATACTGGTACCCCAAATTTTCAACATAGCCATTTCTTTACAGCACATCATGAATGTGACAGCTGTCATTTTTTATCTTCTGCCCAAAATGTGTTCTTGCATCCCGAAAGTTGATTTCGCAGTCCCTGTGCAAAATCACCTTTAAGCCAGGAGTTGAACATTTTCTCTGCCCATCTTCATGAGGCAGAGGAAAATTTTGTGTAAAAATATTGAAAAACAAATTTACAATATTTTTATCCCAAATTCGTCACCTGCAGCCCAATTGGTTCTGGCCATAGTTGTTTCTTTTGCTGCCTCCCTTCCTCTGCCATACCCCTTACAACTAGTTTGGGCATATCTGACAATAACGTCTCCTACTTTCCTGATCTACCATGCTGGTTTCTGTGACCTGTGGGAGTGGGCTGCTTAGTTCTCCCTGTTCCCATCCCCCCCGGCTAGTTTAAATGCTTGCCAAGGAAGCATTTAAACTGTTCATTGAGGACTGCTGTCCCCTCCCTGGACAGATGTAGGCTGTCACCCTTTTACAGGCCCACATTGCTCCAGGTGGGTCCCCAAAGAATGCCCAAACCATTTCTCTGCACCAGCCATCCAACCACGTGTTAAACTTTCTGATACAGAGATTTCTAGCCCCCCCCCGCCACGGACTAGTAGCACCACTGAGAATGTTACGGAGCCTGATACCTCCCCAAGGTGCCTTTCTAACTGCTAGACTGCTAGCTAGAAATGTGTGATGGGCTACTCGAGAGGTGATGATGTCAGAAGAGCAGCCAAGGTCCGAATTAAAATTCGGATAGGATAACTGCTATCCGGACAAGGAGAGGCAGGAGTCAACTTAGTATTTAGATGCCTGCGGGGGCATTTATTTGGTACCAAGGGGTAGACAGACACAGTCACAAGAAGGAGTAGGGAATGCCCGATTAACAATAGGGCAATGGAACAGGGAAATACTAAAATACTTTTTATCTACCACTTTTATGGTTACCACTACAAGCATAAACTTTAGGCTTACTGCCACTCTTATTCTAATACTAGTTTATACTGTACTTCTAAACTCTAACCAAGAATCCAGTCTTATTCTGATACTAGTTTATACTGTATTTCTATACTCTAAACAAGAATTCAGTTACATGGGCTACTCAGCACTAAATGAGGGTGATCAGCATCACACATTTACAAAAGAGTCCAGATTTTACAAGAGTCCAGAGATCCAGCATCTTCATGTACACCGTCGTTCTTCATTGGTAGCTACAAGGGAAATAAAACAGAACTATAGAACCCTAATCTCAATTCCCAGCAAGGACCTAGATAAGGCCACTGGGGTGGTGAGAGGTTTGGTAAACAGACCATATATCTTCGGCAAAAGCCCACTCTCTCCGAGGCTGCCGGAATGTAGAACCAAAGCAACTGGTTCCTGAAATAACACACACTGAAGCAAAAGGTTCCCCGGCCAAAACCCACTTCTAGGGTTGCTAAGGATGAAGAAAGACCAAGATCTGCGTGGCGATAAATCCAATGGAGGATTACCACGATCCGACTGATGCTGCAGCACCCCAAGGGCCAGCTGGACTCTGAAGGAAATCTGACAGGACCAGGAACCATAAGAATCTGAAGAGATGATGGTTGACTCTGCAATCCTAGGATCAGGAACTAACACAAAACAAAGAAACGGCGGACACGTCCCGGACTGGGCTTCGACGGACTCGACTTTCGGCGAATGACCAGGTGGGGCGCAGAACAGGTTCTCCAAGATGAGCTCTCTCTTCTGTAGAGGGCGACCAACTTCGGGACATCTGGAACAGGAACCATACAGAATGACACTGGCACTGCTGTCGTGATGCGTTTCGGCGGACGTACTTTCAAGCTGTGAAAACAAGAAAACGGCGGGTACGACTTGTACGACTGACGACGGACTCGACTTCGGTGGACGACACAAACGGACAGGATGAGTTGATGGACAATCTTCCTGGAGTGAAGAATGCTGGAAGGATGTCTTCTTCTGAGTAGAGACTGATTCTGAGCACGTGGTGTTACAGACCACACTAGGAGACTGCAGTGTGGTAGAAGATTGAGACTGTCTTCGTACAGTAGTGAACATATAACTGAAGAATGCCCAAAGAACTGGAGAATGATACAATAATTTGCCAGAGGAAGGCAAATTATAACTTCAGGGGTAATTGTTACTAATAAGGGCCAATGTCCAGGTGCTTAGAGCAATAGTTCAGGTACTTCAGACAATGGTTCAAGTACTTAGGACAATAGTTCAGGTACTTAGGACAATAGTTCAGGTACTTAGGGCAATAGTTCAGGTACCTCAGGAAATAGTTCAGGTACTTTGGGCAATAGTTCAGGTACTTAGGACAATAGTTCAGGTACTTAGGGTAATAGTTCAGCATAAGCAGTACAGTAATTACAGTAATTTCACAGTATAGGCAAATAGAACAGTCTCAAATGAACCCCTGTTTCTATAGGTAGGGTATTCTGGGATAGGATCCCTTACTGTATGTTGTGGCTAGGGAATCCTTTAGTACCACTAGGCTGGCTTGCCCTATTCCACTAGGCCGGGGCCTCCCTTTAGTACCACTAGGCTGGCTTGCCCTATTCCGCTAGGCTGGGGCCTCCCTTTAGTACCACTAGGCTGGCTTGCCCTATTCCGCTAGGCTGGGGCCTCGCTATAGTACCACTAGGCTAGCTTGCCCTATTCCACTAGGCTGGGGCCTCCCTATAGTACCACTAGGCTGGCTTGCCCTATTCCGTTAGGCCGGGGCCTCCCTACAGTACCACTAGGCTGGCTTTCCCTATTCCGCTAGGCTGGGGCCTCCCTATAGTACCACTAGGCTGGCTTGCCTTATTCTGCTAGGCCGGGGCCTCCCTATGGCACCACTCTTTACCTCGGACCTAATGCCCTACCTTTACCTCGGGCCTGAAGCCCTACGTTAGCTTGGGCCTGGTTCCCACCTTAGATTGGGCCTAGTGCCCCACTTTACAATGGGCCTGGTGCCCCACTTTGTAATGGGCCTAATGCCCCTCAACACTTTGGGCCTGATGCTCCACTTCACAATGGGCCTGGTGCCCTACTTTAAATCTGGGCCGGAATTGCCCTTTTAAATCTTGTTGCCCCTTTAAATTCTGCAGGCTCCCAATGCCTGCTGTCATTTACTTAGTAAAACCCTGCCTCCATTCCACCCCCTAATGAATATTCGTAGGCCGTTTACCTGGCCTTGCTCTACGGCCCCTCCCCGTGGGCGTCGCTAGCCCCGCCTCCCAAATTAATATTCAGATCATGGGTCCTCATGACCCGATGCCCCTGCGGCACTTGGCCGCCTTGTAATGCGCCTACTGCACTTTTAAAACACAAATGCAGTCCCCTTTCCAACACAGGCAGCCAGCACAACGCGTGTTGCCGCCGACTCACCACTCTGCGGTCTCCAGGGAGTCTCTGCTGTCACTGGGAGGCGGGAGGTGAGCTGGCAGTGGGAGGGAAGTATACAGGTGGAAAGAGGGATGGCTCGGGGGGCCTCCAACGGCCGACAACGATCGCGCTTCTCTGCTGCCGACGTTGGACCGGTTACTGTAAAGTGACTCGGGGCAAAAATAATAATCGGAGGGCTTTTAAGCCCATTAAATGCATCGGACCATGCCATCTTCATGGTGCCTGGTGGCACCACCGATGATGGACTGAAGAAGCAGAAGTCTTCGGGCAGGGGAGGCAGCACAGGACCACAGCAAGTCCAGAGGGATGGCTCCAAACAAAAGGTAAGCCCTAAACTGTCCCCCTGACTTCTGGGTCCTGGCTCCTCAACCTCTGCCCAGGATTAACTGTCTCCAACTGTCTCACTGTAGAATCCTTGTTTAAACTTGAACCTCCCCGGGGTTCTAGATCTGCTGGATTGTAATGTTGTGCATGAGCTACTCAGCACAGCATTCCGTCCAGGCTATTATGACACACATTGCTTTTGAATTCTAACTTTTTACAAAGCTGTAAGTGCACAGGGCACTTTTCTATTATGTACAGTATTTTCCCTGTAATGGCCAACTTTGGGGCATTACAAATGTTTCTGTGTGGTCCTAGTGTCTGATGCTATAACTTCCATAGGCATGACCTGCTGCATGAGATCCCCTCCCAGATCTACTGTTGCTGTAAGTTTTTATGTAACCGTATTTTTCTTGTGCTAGTCCACAGTTTGCAGGGAAACAAAGGCTAAAACTGTGTTAACCATTTTTGGAATGTGTAAGCCATACTGTAGGGAAGGATAGTGTCATCCTTATTTAACCTGGTGCTGGCAACTTGTTATTGAAAACCCTGTCCTCTCTGCCCTGGAGGGGAGGCAGGAGAAAATGGCAACTTTGTAGGCCGGAAACAATAATTATAGAAAGGAGACTTAGAGTGGGTTACAGAGCACTCCAGCAAAATGGCATTACTATAATAGCCTACTTTTTGCATATTTAACCAGAACACAACCATCAATTGCTAGCACAGTTCCTGCAGGCTAAACTTGTAAGGGGTTCCCCTTTCTTTCTTTCCCAGCTCTTTGAGTGCCATTCAACCAAAGCAATCTAAAAAGTTCTTTAGACCAAGAGCCAGACCCTCAGCTCTTACATTCCCAATGCCTACGTATGGGGTGGCAGGTTAAAGAATGATAAAACAAAAATAAAGAGAGCCCTGCTGGGTGATCAAGCCAAGGAGGAAGTGACAATAGGTATTCAGAAATAGAAAGGAAGAAAGATGTGTTGCTAGATAGTGAAGATATTAAGCTAGGACAGTGTAATGTAAAGGTTTGCTTTCCATTTACTTCTGACTTGGGTCTAGCTCTTTAAATGCAACATTGTGTTCACCATTGCCATGGGGGGGCCTTATAGTGGTGGTACCACATACCACTAACATCTTCTCTCTTGCCCTTGAGCAACAAACTAAAACAAACACAGTGGCAGGATTCACCCTGTCACACACTGCTGCATCTGCTACTGGAGAGACCAGTGACTAGTATTCAAGTGTGCATCATGGAAAGAGGTAGGTCACTTCACTACCAAAGATAAACTCTTGACTATTCTGGCCATTAGGGAAGAAGGGAGGGAGAATTGCATGGATCTTCCCTGTCCATTTCCTATAATGGCCCCAATGCCTGGAACTCACTCCCCTTACATGTTAGACCCTGTGTGAGCACTGTGGCATCCTCCAATATAATTAAAAGATGGTTTTACTTGTGTCTATTGGCAGATAATTTCTGCTGTAAAACAGGTAAAGGAATTCCATAAAGAAGTATAGTTTCATAACACTGTAGCTATATATTCAAGTCAAAAACAGTTAATGCATCAGAGTTTCTGAAACATCAAAAGATTTTCTGAACCCTAACTCTCCCCAATCCTGTGAATGCCACCAAATTGAATGCTAAAGCACAATCCATATCCCAATCAAGAAAGGACCTTGTACAAACCAAGTTAATAGCCTTAGTTTTTGAAAAAGTAGAGCAGCAGCTTGCTTCACGCAAGGCCTGAACAAGCAAGGACCTTTGGGCCCTACACAAAGCAGGGTCTGAGTCCTAAAATGCTTCACACAGGGCCCTTCAGTCCTTGTGTACAATAAATCATGAAATGTGCAGGGACCAAAAACAGGACCTGACTCCTAACTTGCTTCAAGCAGGGCCCAAGGGCCCTGGTCCAAGCAGGAAATGAACAAGACCTGACTACTAATGACTTTATGAGGGCCCTGTGAGAAGTAGGAGCTGAGTTCTATATTATTTCGCCCAGAGCCATTTGTGTTCTGTGCAAAACAGGACTTGAGTCATAACTTACATCATGTTGGACCCAAAAAACAGGACATGCAGGAGCCTTTGGGCCCTATGCAAAACAGGACCTAACTTCTAACTTGATTGTGTAGAGCCCTTCAAGATCTGCATGAAACTGGACCTAAGTCTCAACTTGCATTGCACATGGGCCTTTGGGTTTGGGATCAGAACTGAGTTTTGCCATCCAGTTTGGTGGCATTCAGAGGGATGGTATATGGGGTGGAGTGAGTTAGGGTTCAAGAAATCCCTAATATCCAATTTCCTTGCTTTTGATGTTTCAAAAATCCTAACTGATGTATTGATGTAGTTTTCTTGCCATGAATTTCCTCTTTTTTAGATAGTAACAGTACCTTGCTGGATGGTCTACAGGCCCCGGGACAGGAAAGATGTACATCCACAAACAAGGAGATGTCTAACTTGCATCATGCAGAGCCTTTTGGGCCTTGTGTAAAACAAGATACATAGGGCCCCACACAAATCAGTAGGCAAATTCTAACTTACTGGACCCTTCCAGGACTGTATGAAGTAAGACATACAGGGCCTGAACAAGCTCGAGCTTAATATCATGTGCCCTGGCCCCAGTTTTTTACTATGGTATCCCCCCACACACACACCTCATGAATGTGACAGCTGTTGTTTTTCAAATCCCACCTGAAATGACATTTTGCAGAACAATCACAGCATGTTTTGGGTGGGATTTAAAAAATAACAGCTGTGAGGTTCATGAGGTGCAAATAAATGTTGAAAATGTGGGGTCACAATCTCAAAAAACATTGACACTATGAATTAACATTGATAGGGTATTTCACTGTTGGCACTAGCCAAGTATTGTTCTTTTCTGACTTTCTTTTTCTTATATGTCTTGTCAAATTTGCTCATCATTTTATTGTTTTTTTCAGATTTTGATTTCAAATTGTCAACGTAGTCTTTTTGCACCCCACCTTTTAAAATTCTGCCTAAAATATTTCACAGAGCAACCGCAAAACATTGTTTTGTGTGGGATTCGAAATATGATAGCTGTCAGGTTCGTGAGGTGGGGTGAAAAAAGCCCATGTTAAAAAGTTGGGGTCAAAATCTCAAAAATAATTATAAGTAAATGATGAAAGAAAAAACATGAAAATTAAATTATGTCCAAAAGTGTGTTTCATTCAGTCAGGTGTTGCATGCTGTCATGTGCAGATCAGAGTACACTTAGAGGATTATGATGGGGGAACCTATTCAGGTAAATGGATGACTGGCAGGGGGTGAGGAGTGGCAGAGTGCTAGAACGGTGTCAGGGTAAGGGTGGGAATGGGTTTGTAGTGGTAGACACAATGATGGACTATCTTCTTTTATACAGATAATGGGAGAAGATGATGGACCATTTTCTTTATTTCAGAATATTTATTTTATTTAAATGGCTACATGGGATGTTTTTCTTTATTTCAGGCAGATGGATGTTGGGGGGAAGTGTATGGCATGGGTTTTAATAGGGTAGGAGGCAGTGGGTGTTAATGCAATTCAGAATGACCAATAGGCTTGGACAACATGGTGGTCAAATTTACTTTTAGGATGGCCATCAGACTAGGGCACACTGGTGGCCCAATAAATAAAAGGAATGGCCACCATGCTTAGGCATCCTGGTAGTCAAATAAAAAATAGGGAGGCTTAATTATCTGTGCTGGCCACTGAACTTTGATAATCTGGTAATAAAAAAAAGTGATGGGGGATTATGCTTAAGAGCCATGGGCTTGGACATCCAAGAGGCCATAGAATATTTGCATGAGTCAAACCTGCTGTATTAGCCATGTTTTTTCCCTTTTGGTTTATGACTGTAACCATTCCCACCCACAAGGTGTGCTGACTAAGCCTGGAGATGGTAACGGGCAAAGTATGTTATGCCTTCAGTTGAATGGCACCTGGGTTTATGGTTAGACATGGGCTTGGAAATTGGCATGGTGCCTCCACCTATGGTAATCCTTATGACAGAGTACTGCCAGAGTGTTTTCCCACAGGAAATAAACACAACCCCACCCTCTGTGACAGAGAATACAATAACACAATCCCCTTCCCATGTATCACTCTAAGAATGCAAATAAACAGCAAGGCAATAATGCAAAATATGTCAGCAGTTGCAAATAAATATCAATGGGTTTATTTGGGTGTTAAAAGAACAAAGTATGTGACAAGGGAAGCAAAGGTAAAAATAAACAAACACAGCACTTTGCATTCATCCCCACCATAAGGCGTGTCTCAGCATCTCTCACCCTACTGGTACACCAGTTAATCCCACACTCCATGTGGGAGCTCACAGTGACAGTTCAAGTGTGCACACAGATGCGGAGTTGCAGGCCTAAGATGCTTGGACTTGATGCGGTACTGTGTACAGATGGCTGCAGCTGCTGACTTTCAAACTACACAACTGGATGGACAGCAAAGCAGTTGCTCCTGGCTGTAAGCTATAGCTGTGGGTAGAGCCAGGGTTTGTCTGAGAACTGAACCTGAACTACATTCCATACAAAAAGTGAAGGTACTGGACTTCAGGAGGGCTGATTTTGTCAAAATGGGAGAGTGCCTCAGAAAAGTATTAGCAAATAGGCAAGAAGGTGGGGTGGCGCAACAATGGGGAAACATCAAAACCGCCATCACAGAGGCAACAAGCCTTTATGTGAAGCAAATAAACAAATCAAAATGAAAGAAAAAAACAATATGGTTCTCAAAAGAAGTGGCGGGGAAGGTAAGGGAGAAAAATATAGGATTCAGGAAGTATAAGGAAACACAGAAGGAGCAGGACAGAGAACTGTACCAGTTAAAGCAGAAGGAAGCAGGGAAGGCAGTCAGAATAGCAAAGGTCCAAATTGAGGAAAAGATAGCCAACTCAGTTAAGAAGGGGATAAAACCTTTTATAGGTACATTAGGGAGCAATGAAAGACTAAAGCAAGGATACTGAGGCTGAATAAAGAGGAAGGTGGTTGGGCAGAGAGCGACAGTGAAAAAGCAGGGTTACTGAACGAATACTTCTGCTCAGTATGCACAATGGAAAAGCAGGGGGAGATACCTAATCCAGTCAGTAGAAGCACTCTGGATAGGGGGGTTGATATTAGTCCTTTCATAGAAGAAAGGGTTCTGAAAGAACTCTTAAAACTGAAGGGGCCTGATGGGATTCACCCCAGAATCCTAAAAGAACTAAGGAAAGAACTAGTAACACCACTGTCTACCCTTTTTAATAAAACATGGAAGGATGGTGTGGTACCTGAGGACTGCAGGAGGGCGGATGTGATTCCCCTTCACAAAAGTGGAAGCAAGACAGAGGCAGGAAGCTACTGACCTGTCAGTTTGACCTCAGTGGTAGGGAAAATGATGGAATCACGTCTGACGGAAAGAATTGTTGAGAGCCTAGAGGCCAGTGGAGCACAGGACCCAAGGCAGCATGGATTCACAGCAGGAAGGTCAAGTCAGACAACTCTAATTGAGTTCTTTGACTGGGTGACCAAAGTAGTAGACCAGGGAGAGGCTATGGACATGGCCTACTTAGACTTTAGCAAGGCATTTGACACAGTCCCGCACAAAAGATTAATAAACAAATTAGCCAGCCTGGGAGTGGGTCAGAGGGTGGTAACCTGGGTAAAACACTGGCTGAACAACAGGACACAGTGGGTAATAGTAAATGGAGTCCACAGTGAAGAAAGGGGGTTACTAGTGGGGTACCACAGGGTTCAGTACTGGGGCCGGTCCTTTTTAATGTCTTTATAAGTGAAATTGCAGAGGGACTGGAAGGGAAAAAATATCTCTTTGCAGATGACACAAAGATCTGCAACAGGGTTGATATGCAAGGTGGGGTGGAACGGATAAAAAGGGACTTGGCAAGGTTGGAGGAATGGTCAAATGTATGGCAGCTTAGATTCAATGCAGAGAAATGCAAAGTAATGCACCTGGGAAACAAAAACCTGGGGGAAGAGTACACAATGGGGGGTGAGATACTGACAACAACAAAAATGGAAAGGGACCTGGGGGTAGTCGTATCAGATGACCTAAAGGTGGGCCTGCAATGTGAGAAGGCAGTAAGGAGGGTTGGGGGATACTGGGATGCATAAGGAGAGGCATCAATAGTAGAAAACAGGAAGTTATTGGCCCTCTGTACAGATGGTAAGACCACATGTGGAGTACTGTGTACAATTCTGGAGACCCCATCTCCACAAAGACATAGACAGGGTGGAGGCTGTCCAGAGGAGGATAACCAAAATGGTGCAGAGTCTGCACCAGAAGACATATGAAGAAAGACTAAAAGAGCTTTAGATGTATAGCCTCAAGGAAAGGAGGGAGAGGGGGGACATGACAGAAGCTTTCAAATACCTCAAGGGAATCAACAAAGTCCGAGAGGGTAGCATCTTTCAGAAAAACAGATGTGCAAGAACAAGGGGGCACAATTTGAAGATTAAGGGGGGATGGCTTAGAGGTAATTTGAGGAAGTATTTCTTCACAGAGAGGATTGTAGATGCATGGAACAGCCTTCCTGAGAAGGTCATAGAGTCAGAAACAATGGGGGAATTCAAGAATGCATGGGACAGACATAAGGCAATTCTTTTTATTTATTTATTTATTTATTTATTTAAAATTGTTGACCGGGAAAGGCACGCTGAGCTGAGGCTCGTTTCCAGGTGTGACCCAGGGAGCATAGTACAACAGGGAGACATAGATATAGAAAAATATAGATATACAGAAATAATAACAATTAGCGTAAGAAAAAAATGGTACAGTATTTGTAAATTACATGGAGATTGGTGGTTCGGTTACACTTTTGAAGAGCATCAGAGTGGAAAAAACAAATTTATATATTTCATCTCTAGACCATTAAAATTCCCTAGACTTTCAAATATGAGCATACAATCGTTTATTTACTGCAGTGGACTTCTCAAAAACTAGGGGTTACACTAGGTCCAGGTAGGGGGGGATTGGGTGCACAGCTGAGGCAGGGAGTGGGAGGGAGGAGCCTGAGAAGCTGTTTGAAGACGGATAGGGAGGGGGGCCAGGTGGAGGTTGGGAGGGAGGTTGTTCCATAGGAGTGGAAGCCGGTAGGAAAAGGCAGCTTGCCTGGAGGCTGAGAGGGAACGTGAGAGGTGGAAGGTACGAGCATGTCTGTGGTGAAGTGAGTAGCCAGAGGGGTTGGCTTGAGAGAGGTGGGAGAAGAGCTAGAAGGGAAAGGAGCAGAGCCAATATTTCACTATGAGTGAGGTGCTATGGGTTTTCCGCCTATGTGAGAGTGGCACCAGCGATAGAGTTGAGAGTAGTTGGCAGTGATGAGTGAGTGGGGGGGAGGCCATGGTGAAGCGGATGAAGGAGTTTAGCAGGACATCAAGCTTAGCAAGGGAGGAGGAAGGGGCTGTGCCATAAATGACATCCGCGTAGTCCAGTACCGGTAGGATGGTTTTTCGTATGAGTTCACTCCAAGTAGGGAGAGGGAGGCAGGCTTTGTGGCGGTAGAGGATGGCAAGTTTGGGCCGTAGTTTGGTGCAGATGGCGTCGATGTGGGTGGAGAAATTTAGGTTTGAGTCCAGCCAGACTCCCAGGTACTTAAACGTGGGTATAGTTGCGAGGGGTATTTCTTCCAGGGTGTAGATCGGGGGGGGGGCAGGCAGGGAGGTGAGCTTTTGTCTTGTGCTGAAAACCATGGAGACAGTTTTATTTGCATTTAGTTTTAGCTGATTTTTCTAGAGCCAGGCTTGTACTCGGTTGAAATCACTTTGGAGGTTTGGGTGAACGCTGCCATGGGAGGGGCCTGAGGCATAGATTATGGTGTCGTCAGCGAATAGGTGCACGCTGGAGGTGAGTGAGGCTAGTGGGAGGTAGGCTAGTGGGAGGTAGGAGGAAGCAGGCTGTTGGTTAACTAGGATCTGCAGCTTATCCATTAGGTAGGGAAATGGGTAGACTAGGTGGGCCAAGTGGTCCTTATCTGTCATCAAATCCTGTGTTTCTATGCTTCTATTTGATTTTCACCCAATCCGAACCGAACTTGAACCCTAAAAAAAAAAAACAGATGAACTCGAACTGAACACAAACCCAGACTATGTGAAATGAGGAGAACCTACATGGAGACAGTAGGGTGAATTCATTAGAACTTGGATGCAAACTGATAAATTACACACACAAAAAACCTCAAACAGAACTGAACTTGAACCCAAACTTCTACTTATCAAATCAAACTGAATCGAACTGAAACTATACCCTGCTGAACCCGAACCGAACTAGAACCCTAAAAACATGTTGAACCCTGGCTCTAACTGTGGGCTTGATTCTACAGTCACGCAGGAATGCCCAGAAAGTACCTAGCTCGTTAGCTAAACAATAGGAATGATAAAGTCTGTGTGTAAAAGCCTGTACTCATGATCTTTAGATGACAGGTTGGTGCTGTTTCTGTGGGGACATCTCCCCTGCTTAGGCAGATGATGGTTGGCTAGTCATTTCTATAGGATGGATACAAGTGCTCTGGACACAATGCACTCCTGGTGGTGAAGGATGCAGGCCATGATGATTTGGATGATGGGTGCTCTGTTCTGTAAGCTGGTAGTAAGTGCGGCAGACCCACCACACTTGTGGTGGCATGGAGTGCAGACCATGATGCTCCAGAATATGATGATCCTCTTCGCCCCACACAGGGACTTGTCTTCACCCACACTGACAGGTGAGAAGTCACTCGTGACCTCAGCTGGTTCAGTCCACTGTCTGGATAAAATGCTAACAACAGTAGAAGGCGGTGGCTCACTACCTTCTCAGATGCAGAGCAGCTTTTAAAGCAACGCTTACTCTAATTCTGTGCTACAGCCCCAGCTTGGCACTCTAACTGACACAATCCTCTTTTATAGGGGTCTCAAGTCTGCTTTGGACAAATAGTTTTTAGTCAGGCAGGAATAGTAAGTGAGAACTGTTCACAAATGCTCTCTTCTCCATAGAGGTTTTATTTCAGACAAATCTACTCTATTTGCACATCTCTCCCTTGTGCAGAACTACAGGGATTAAATATCAGTGGCTACCATCTCATGCATTATTCATTATAGCAAGTCAAGGCAATTTTCTTTATAGGGCACCCAATCCCAGAGGCTCTGGGTGCTGAACATGAGTAGAATATATAGCAAGAAATTAAACATATAATAAAACCTCATTAAAACCATAATGAAATTAATGTTCTGCAGCAATAAAAGGTTAACAGAAGTCATACATCAAGTGGCTGGACAGAACTAAGGATGACATCGGCAGTCAGTTATGTTAAACTCCTGGCTTTCGGTGGCTGTCAGTTCCAGGAAAAAGCATGCATACATGTCCTGAGCCAGCTTGCAATTCAGAGCTGTTTTTTAGGGTCAACTGCAAATAGATGTCAGTTTCACAGGGACAGGATGTGCTCATTTTATTGTTTTGCAGAGTTGAACTAATATTGAAACTGATATTAGTTTCACTGGAACAGGATGTAATAATTTAGTTGTTTTGTACTTTGTGCAGCTTTGAAAGCTGTTTGAAACTGAGCAATCTCCTTGCTGTGGGCTCCCCGACCCTGAAGGCAGTCTATTGGCCAGATGAGAAGAAAGGTGTTGGCACGCCAGCCACAGCAAGGAGGGCACTGAACAAGCCAGCAGAACAAATGACAGTGTCCAGTTTAGCCCTGAGTCCTGCAGCTGAAGTCTGGACCAGGACCGAGGTAAAGGAGCAGTGTAAGGGAAGGTGGCAACATTTCTCTGGGGAGAGCTAAAGGCAAGCCTACTTTTAGGAGGGGGTTACATGAGACACAAATCTATCAGTTTCTTTTTAAAATCTTTTGACCACAGCTTGACTAACTGGGTTATGAGGACCCCTATTTCAGGATTGGCACATTGCTACCCATATGTAGTTTAAAAGTGTAATTTTTATGTACCCCAAAATGTGTTTGGAGGAGTTCACCTCAAAAACACATTTTGGGGTACATCAACAAAATGACATGTGTCCATGACACTGGGTGGCAATATGCTAAGCCTGAAAATGTGGGGTCAAATTACTTACCACAATAATATTGTGTCTGGGGATCCCTCAGTATACTTGACTTATGCAGGTTTGCCAGCTGGGTTCAGCTGCCCTGGAGATAGAACATATGCTAATGATGGCAAGGCATTAGCCAATCAGGTTGTAATTGAAGAGTTCTACCTGTAGGTGATTCTGTTAGTCAGTCAGATTAATTTTGTAACCTGAAAGGCAAAAGGCCCTGATCCCTAACCCTATTCTAGAACTATGGAAAAGAATAGAAAAAGAACAGAAAAGAAAGGCAAGAAAAAACAAACTGCCTAAAGGAAAACTATATACACCATCCTTCACTGTGATGCCGCACTCGTTATGGCCCTCCAGTAAGAAATTTGGCCTATGGTAGGAACTGCAGAACTGTTTACAGTGAGGTTATATGAGGGGAGGATGGGTGGGTGGTCAAGCATACTGAGGGATCCCCTGGAAGAAACAATATTAATATGATAATTTTTTCTTCTCACCCCAGGAATCCCTCAGTATGCTTGACTTATACAGATGACAAAACAGTGTAGTTGGGAGGATGGAAAATAACCTATTTTGGGAAAAGGTTCTGCAGGACTGCAGTGCCAAATTTGGCATCTGATGTGGACGTCTAAGCAGTAGTTCTTTGTAAATTATGTACAGTCTTCCATGTAGCTGCTTTGCAGATGTCAAGTAAAGGTATGTCCCTTTGTGCTGCCACTGAGGCTGCTGTGCCCCTGGTACAGTGGGCCCTGAGTCCTTGAACTGGCTATCTTCAAGCTGTACTGTAGCAGAACTGGATGCAAGAGACTATCCAGTAAGAGATAGTCCACTTAGATGCTGGTCTGTCTTTGCCCACCTCACCATAGGGGAGGAACAGTTGGGTGTGAGAGGACCTGAGCTGCTTGGTGTGCTCTAGGTAGTAGATCAGTGCCCTTTTCACATCCAAACTGTGGAGCATGCACTCACCAGGAGTGGATTTGTCTGTAAAAAAGGAGGGAGAGTTATAGATTGGTTGAGGTGAAATTCAGACACCACTTTGGGAAGAAATTTCCTGTTTGTCCTGTGAACTACTTTATCCCTGTGGAAGATGATGTAGTTAGGTTCAGTGCAGGGAGCTTGTAGTTCTGATATCCTCCTGGCTGAGGTGATGGCCACCAGAAATATTGTTTTCCAAGTGACATACTTTAGGTCTGCTGTAGCCATAGGTTCAAATGGAGAGCCCAACAACTTGTTATAAACAGGTTCAAATCCTGGGGGGGACCAGGTTCCCTAAGTGGGGGTTGAAGGTGCAGCAGGCCTTTAAATAATTCTTTGAAAATAGGATGAGAAATAACAGATTTCTTCTTGCCTGCTGAAATGTAGGTTGAAACAGCTGCCAGGTGGACTTTCAGGGGTGAGACCGTAAGGCCTGATGCTTGTAGGTGAACCAGGTAATCCAGTATGGAAGACAGGCTAGGTTGCAGGGGATCAATCTGCCTGTCTTTACACCAGAGAGAGATCAACTTCCATTTGGAAGCATAGGTCTTTTTGGTACTTTGTTTCTTAGCTAGTCTAAGGATCCTCAGGACTTGTTCTGAGTATTGAGAGTCTGGGAACTCCAGCTCTTCAACTACCAGGCCTTAAGGCAAAGAGATACTGTGTTGGGGTATGTTACTCCTGACTGAGGCAGGGTCAGACAACTGTGGGTCGAGGGCAGATAAATGGGTTATTTGGCTGACAGGGCAAGGAGCAGAGAGTACCATGGCTGTCGTACTCAGTTCAGAGCCACCAGGATCATTGTTGCTGACTGTCTCCTGAGCTTAAAGAGCATCCTGAGGATCAGGGGAAATGGAGGAAAAGTGTACGGGATGCTCCCTGTTCAATTCAGGGACAGGGCATCCACTGGCACTGAGCCCAGTGCCGTAGGCCTGCAATAGTACAGGGGTATCTGATGATTGTGTTTAGAGGCAGAAAGATCTATCTCTGGAATGGCCCCACCTCCTGAAGACTGTAGCCAGCACTTGTTTGCTTACTGTCCACTCATGGTGGCCCTGTTTGATGTGGCTCAGGGAGTCTACCAGCACATTTTCCTTGCTTGGCTGGTGAATGGTAGTTAGTTGTATGTCCAGGGAGTAAGCCAGTGACCAGATCTTCATGGCCTCTGTGCAGAGCATTGACAATCTTGCGCCTTCTTGCTTGTTGATGTAGAACATGGTGGTGGTGGTGTTGTCTGTCCTGAATTGGACAGATTGGCTTTTTAGTTGGTGGGCAAAGGTTTTTATGACCAGATACACAACCCTGAGTTTGAGGAGGTTTATGTGACACTAGGACTCTCTGGGAGACTACACACCACTTATGGACTAGTCTGACAGGTGTGCTCCCCATCCCATGAGGGAGGCACCTGTAGTGAGCACTCTGGAGAGTTCCTTCTATTGAAAGGGGATTCCTTCCCTGAGGTTGTGCCTGTCTTTCCACCAGTCCAGGGCTTTTAACAGAGTTCTTGTGATTGGAACCAGCTTTGACAGAGAGTCCCTTTTTTGAGACCAATGAGCCCTCAGGTGGTAGTGAATGTCCCTCATCTGAAACCTAGTGCCTGAAACTACTGCTGTAGTAGAGGCCAGGTGGCCCAGAAATCTGAGGAAGTGCCTGGCTGGCTTTGGTTGGCCAAGGATAAAAGAATCTGCCAGCATCTAGAGGTTCTCTACCCTGTCTAGTGGAAGGAGGGCCTTTCCTTGCTGGGTGTCCAGCTCTGCTCCAATGAACTCCAAGAGCTGAACTGGCTCCAATGGGGACTTTTCTGTGTTGATCAGGAAGCCCAGTGACTCCATAGTGAGCTGTGTGAGACAGAGAGTCTCTGCGTTTTTGGAGAGACTTGTCTGCTATCAGCCAGTTGTCCAAATAAGGAAAGACAGCGAACTCCTGTCTTCTGAGATAGGCTGCCACTACTGCCAGGCACTTTGTAAAGACTCTGGGGGCTGAGGAAAGGCCAAATGGAAGCACTGTGAACTGGTAGTGGCCAGAGAGAGGGCAGTCTGAATCTGAAATACTTTCTGTGAGATAGCCTGATTGGGATGTGAAAATAGGCATCTCTGAGGTCTAGGGAGGCTAGGTAGTATCCCTGTTGCAAGAAAGGGATCACCACTGACAGGGTGACCATTTTGAATTTGGGATTGACCAGGTGCTTGTTCAGGTACCTGAGGTCTAGAATGGATCATCAGTTCCCGTTTTGTTTTTTTGGGGGGGAGAAAATATCTTGAGTAAGGCCCCTTCCCCACTGGGAGGGGGGCACCCTTTCTACTGCATTTGCTAACTGGAGAGATTGGACCTCTGACTCCAACAGAATCTTTTCTGTGGGGGTCAGAGACTTGAAACCCCTGTGGCCCTGCTGTGTGGGAAATTTCTTGAACTGCAGGGTAGGTCCTTGACCCACCACCTCCCGCACTCACTTGTCTGTGGTGATGTGTTGCCACTGATGGAGGTAGTGGGGCAGCCTTCCCCTACTAGTAGTGGGGAGGCAACCTGGTTATTCCAGTCAGGGGTTTTGTTTCAACTGGGCTTTTGTTGAGAGGATGGGGTCAGTTTGCTTCTGAGCCCTCCTACCTCTTCCTCTGAAGTATCCTCTCATTGGAATGGGCATAGGATAGAAGGCCCTGGGGTAATAACCTCTGCCTATTCTCCCTCTTCCCTGGGGTCTGTAGGAAGTGGAGCCTTTCTCTTTTGCTACATTACTTTTGTAGGTAGTTTTGTATTCTTCCACCTTTCTCATGTATGCCTCTGTCTTGTCCTCAAATAGAGAATGTTCTCACAGGGGAAGTCCATAGCTTTAGTCTGGGTGCCCTGAGAGAGGTTGGTGGTTCTCCACCATGCAAACTTCCTGAGTGAGATGGCCTGAGCCATAGATCTGGAGGCAGTGTCACTGGCATCTACAGCCATATGAAACTGGTACTTTGTGGCATCTAAGTCAGTTTTGACAGTTTCTGCCAGGTCCTGGGCAGTGTTATCAGGCACTTTCTGGCTAATAGCCAGAATTGAGTTCACAGTGCCTTTTAGTACTGTGCTGTGTATGCCATATGAGTAGACAGGTGGAGCAGAGGCTGTGGTATAAGACTTCTTGCCCATGGTGTCCAGTTTTCTAGACTCTTTGTCTGGAGGCTGGGATGAAGTGGTCACCTTAGCCTTGTCACAGGCTACAGCTTGTACCATGCCTTCATGATCATGATGGGTGTAAACGTGTCCAGCACTTGTTTTATCCAGCTGGTACTTTTCCTCTATTTTCTGTCCACACCTAGAATGGAGATGGGATTCTGGAGGAGTTTTAAAGTGGCCCTGTGGAGGGACTTGTGTACTAGAAGGAGTCTAGAAAATCTGCCTCTTCATCCTCCTCAGTAGTCTCCTGTATGGAGAGGTCAAGAGTGTCCACCATCATCTGCTGGACAAATGTATAGTGGGAGGAAAAATCCTCCTGACCATGGGAAGGAGAGCCAAATTCCTGGTCAGGGGAAATGTCAGGCTCTATGTGTCTACCCTCTTCTGCCTCATTTCTTTCTTTGTAGAAAAAAACCCTTGCCCAGGGTCAGTGGGAATAGGCATGGAAGGGCCAGCTGATGCTCCAAACAGATTGCCCATAGCTTGAAAGGTCTGATATAGTTGCCAAGCCTTTGCCATTTTCTCAGGTGAGGGCGTATTTTGTTGTAACACTGGTGTCTCCCTTTGCTCTTCAGCAGGAGGGGCAGTGATATGGTTCTCTTTTTGTTTCTTTTTAGCAAAAACTGGGTCAGAAAAATGCTCTGAATGTCTTTTTTGTTTGGCTTGGTCTGAATTATTTTTGACAGACTTATTCTCTAGGGGTCCTTGGAGGATCTATCTTTTGATTTATGATAAGAGGAGGACCCCTCTTCAGAAGGCTTATTAGAGGGGGAGACAGACTGAGAAGCCATTATTTCCAGCCTTTTTGCTCTTTTCTTAACTATTTTAGAGCAAAAGTTAACACAAAGTTCACAGTTAGCAGAAGTGTGACTTGGACCTAAACAACTTAAACAAAGGTCATGGCCATCTGCCTTGGCCACAATTTTAAAGCACTTAAAACAATTTTTAAATCATGTAGGTCCAGTCTTTTTTGGGGTCTATCTGATGTGCCAATCTTGTCAGAAGACCTTAAAAATGGTTCCCAAAAGGGAAAAATAAAAATTTTGCAGTCGGTTCCCAAGCGCGATGGAACCATGAGTAACGGTTCCTAAATAATAAAATATAAAAGTTAGCTCATTACGTGATTCCCTTAAAAATAAGGGAACTGGTAAAAAACTAAAGTTAAATATTGCAAAGTAGAAGTAATTTACCACAGAAGTAGTTTGTCCAATCAGAAAGAAAGTGAGGGAACCGTGAAGAAAACTCCTGTCAGGGGAATTTCTTCGGTTCTTGGGAACCAATGGGAATGAAGAAAAAAACATAAAATACTGAAAAAACACTAAACAAAATGCTACAGGGAGCAGAAAGTACAGAAATCAAGCACCTTTTAAAGAAATAAACTTCTTTATGCGATAAAGTATAGAGAGAACTCAAGGGCGAACTTGTTCAGTCAGGTGGAGAAATGAATCTGACTAACAGCAGCACCACCATGCAGCATTCTTCAACTACAAACTGATTGGCTAATGCTTTGCCATCATTAGCATAAGTTCTATCTCCAGAGCAGCTGAAGCCTGTATAAGTCAAGCATACTGAGGGATTCCTGGGGTGAGAACTCCAAGTTATAGCCAAAAGTTAAAAAACACAACAAAAAATAAAATATTTTTTTTCATTTCAATCATGTGTAAATCCCATTGTCACAAAAATATGCCTCATGAATTGAATCTTGAGAAAACAGTCTGCTCGTGCATAACAAAGGGATTCTAAAGGGACACTGTCAACCCCCTTAGGCCTCAAAGTGATCCTAGTTTAAACAAACTCTAGCCAGATGAACAAACTCTGGTCAGAGCCAATATGGCTGTGGAGAGCTTTTGGGATGCTTTTACCCATCATTTTTAATGAATTTGCACAATGCAGATCTATGGAGAGGCAGTTTCAATGTGGTCTTCCTTTTACACTTGTTTACAATGTGTTTTCCTAGAATATGCCTGCTGATTGCTATATATTTAGCCTGTATAGTTCACAGAAGAAATGGCAGCTTACTTTCAATGGGGCCCTACATCTACACAATATTATGCCGCATTGTGTAAAATCAGAACACACGAAAAACAATATTTTACATTTGGGGGGATATATTAAGTGCTAGATTGATGCATGAGCAGAAAAATGCATTGCACAAAGAGGGTGTGCCAGTCAGCACTGATACAATATTCTAAGAGAATGCGCCACCGGTACAGGGTGTGCATACAGTGAAGCCCACCAGGATGAAGTGCAGCACTGCAGAATTCTGTAGTAGATGCACTGCAGCAAACAATGCAATTTCAAAGGGAGTTAATCCCTTTTGTCATGCAGTAAATCTGTGACACTGCGCTTCACCCTGGTGGGCTTCATCATTCTTGTTGAAAATGTGACCCTGGATGGGAATCGCAGTGCAGGTGGCCACCAAGTCAGGTGCATCCAGGGTGACCCCAATTGAATACCTTCCAGGGAGAATGTGTGGTACATACCAGTATGCACCGCAGCCCCCATGGGCGATATTCAGCCCAGGAATGCAAATGAACTAATTGAGCATGCAGAGTGCAAAGGGGCCTTGTGCATGCTCATTACCAGCCCATTTGCATGTTGGCATGGAGATGAACACACCAGAGCAGCTCTCTCCCCCAAGCCCCGACACTGATTGCTCCCATGTAAGACAGACCCTGAAGTTTCTACTGGCATAGTGGCACCCCCCACCTGTTCCACCAGCCCTGATCATACCGGAGTCCAGGCTGTGTCAGTTCCATATTGTAGGGACCCCAATGCCATCCCTAATTGCACCTGAATACACCTACAGTCAATGTCCATAGTGTAGTGGCCCCCACTCCCCCTCAACGGTGCACAGACACCCCCTCCCTACACCCCCAGCCCATCGCATTCTGACAACTGGCTCTGTAATGGGGTCGTACTGCTCTATCAGTGGGTGGTGGAGCACTCACAGTAGGATGCTGGAATGTGTTATATGTAGACACAAGCTGTGTGTGGGTGATAACACCCAGTGGCCATACTCCTCCAGCACTAGCATGCAGATCCATTATCCCACTGCCATTGTACTGCTCAGTGTGGGTGATGTCTGATGTTGTACCCACTCACACAGGTCCCAAAACAGGCATGTTACAGCTAACCTCCCATTCTTTTGTACAATTGGGGAACTGTGGATGAACTATCTATAGCCTGAAGCGTACACTGCAAATGGCATTACAGGATACCGCACCCCATGGCTCCCGGGATACTTCAGCAGTCTGGAGGGTGGCATGTTACACAGGGGAACAGGGGAGAGTGTGTACTTGCAGTGGTGTATGACAGCAGGAAGATGCAGCATCAGCAAGACATGCATTGGAGGTATGTAAATTCCCTCTTCAGTTTGCCAGGGACTTAGACATGGCTGAATACACTGGTGGATCTGCAGCTGGCATGGTGCCCTAATGCACAGTACAGCCGGTTGGGTCATTCCAGAGTGCAGGTCCCCAGCCCGGGCTCATTGCAGTCAATGGCTGGCCATGGCAGGGTGTGGAAGGCAGTGGCAGTCTTTGCAACAGGTTGGGTATGGGGGGAGTGAGGGTGTCTGTGTACAGGGGCTGTGGATGGGAGCCCTCTAGATTATGGATATGGACCATGGTTTCCTCTGGTGCAATTGGGTCTGGGGGGTCCCTACACTATGAAGCTCTTCAGAGCTGGTGTTGGCTAGTTTGGAGATGGAAAAGGGGTACTTCTAATCCACCAGGGCTGCCAGGCTGCTGTGCAGCTGGGTGCACATCTGCAGTCTGCCTGTGGGTGGCTGGCCAGGCTAGGCCAGCTATTCATGGCCTAACTGTGGGCCGCGGTGCTCTGGACTGTGAGGGGTACATTCCCTCTGAATATGCTGCAGCACAGCACATGCATGGGATTGCTCCCTCGACTTGAATGGCATACCATTTGTGTGTGCCCTGGCCCATTCCCTTGTGGTCGGCACATCCCACACGTTTGAATATCGCACTGCTGCACATTGTTGGAGCTGTGCGGTACATCTCCCTTTTCCACTGCACTGCATATCTCCTTTGAGTACGGGGGCCCTGGACTAGGTAGCTTAATAAATACATCATAAAAATGGTAAAATCATGACCCCACTGAAAACAAGATATTACATCTACTCTGGGACGGCCTGAGTAAATACAATACAAAACTGTGTAAATGAATATCCCTGTGACAATGAGATGTAGCATCTCCCCTGCCCTATCCAGGATATAAAATATAGGATAAGAAATATTCAGTGTTCCCAGATCCAAATAACCATTAGTCTGTAAGAAGCCTTCATTTTTCCTGTGTTTTCCCCACAAAGGCAGAGTCAAATCCCTGTATAAATCCCTGTAGATTTTTCCATAAGCCACTGGTTCCTTATTAATGACTTTGTTCTTTATTTATTATATCAGCAACCTTTTATTAGGAAAAGAGCTCTGATTTGATGCTCAGTATTAATATTATATATCACGATGGCCTTGGAATGATTTGGATTTATATCCTATGCATAAGGCATAATAGGGGACTATATGAAATAACAAATATCAAGCTCATTATTTCGTGAACTATACTCAAAATTAGTAATCACAAGTCAGACAATCTTTCAAAAGATACTAGTAATGCCTGTAATCAAATTTATTGTAAATAGAGACATTTATATATATATATATATATATATATATATATATATATATATATATATATTCTATGCAAAACTTCACTGATGCATCAGTTAAGGTTCTTATATAGTAAAAAAAGTGAGAAATTCGATTTTAGGGTTACCACCCTTTGCACCCCCACCCCAGCCCGCCCCACAACGCATCGGGGTGTGCGTTGGGGTCCCTCACCCCATCCCATGTGTAAACAAGCTGAGGTGGTGCAGTGTAGGAGAATGGGGTGAGTGTTAGGACCAAGGACCCCAACGTACACCCCAATGCCTGATGGTGGGGGAGGGCTAGGGTTGGGGTGCAAGGAGTGGTAACCCTAAAATCGAATTTCCTCACTTTTTTCACTGTAGAAGAACCCTAACTGATGCATTAATGAAGTTTTTTGCATAGGATTTCCTTACTTTTTAAGAAACAATAGAAAAGTAGAAAGTTGCACAAGTTTGTGGGAGCGCGGGGCCCAACCTTGATTTTGTGTGACATAGTAACAGTAAGTGCAATACAAATACAAGCACAAACAGTTACACACATGGTGCTGCAAAAGTAAATGGTAACACAAACGGAAATAGAAATGCAAGCGCAAAGTGGTGCCAAAGCAAACAGTGACGGAAACGGAGACACTAACGGAATTACATATGAAACGCAACTGGTAACAAGCACAATCACGGTACTGCAATTGGAAACACAAATGGTAATGGTAACAGCAACAATAATGCCAAAGGAGACAGAAACAGAAACACAAATGCAAGCGCGTACGGAAACACAAACCATAACGCACACGGACACGGTACCTCAATTGTAAATGCATATGGTAACAGTAACAGCAAGAATAACACCAAAGGAAACAGAAACGGAAACGTTAATGCAAATGCATATGGAAATGCAAACCATAACACGCATGGTCATGATACCGCAATTGTAAACACAAATGGTAACGGCAACAGCAATAATAATGGCAATGTAAACAGAAATGCAAGTGCATCCGAAAACGGAAACCATAAGGCGCACAGTCACAGAACCGCAATTGTAAACACAAATGGTAATGGTAACAGCAACAATAATGCCAAAGGAAAGAGAAATGCAAATGCAAGCATGTACAGAAACGCAAACCATTACACGCATGGTCATGGTACTGCAATAGTAAACATAAATGGTAATGGTAACAGCAACAATAAAGCCAAAGGAAACAGAAACGCAAACACAAACGCAAGCGCATATGGAAATGCAAGCCGTAATGCGCTCGGGCATGGTACTGCAACTGCAAATGCAAATCATAATGGTAACAGCAACAATAACACCAAATGAAACAGAAACACAAGCGCAAACGAAAATGTAAACTGTAACACACACGGCGGCGTAGACGGGAATGGTGACGCGAACAGTAACAAAAGCGTAACTGGAAATGCTAACTGGCACAGTAACGAAAGGGCACACACTTCTTTTCCCAAAAAACTGCATTGAAAAACACAGTGAAAACAAAGAATGTATGCATAATAATGGACCTCAAAGCACAAAATTAGGACTTGCAATACTAAATTGCTTATATCTCAGGAACTGTACAACATAGGAAAAATATTTAAATTCCGTATGAATTATGACTTACCTAGCTAGTTTTTTACTTAGCCCCTATTGGGGGCTAAGTATTTTTGTGACAAAAAGTCTGTATCTCGCACCATTTCCGAGATACGGGCCCTGAAAGGCACGACAGACGCCATAATGTTATCCTATGGGAAAAAGCATCAACTTTAGAGTGCCGTCAGTTTGCCGCCCTGTAATATTTGTTCACCAAACCACCAAAAGGCACATCTATGGGATGTTGGCTTCCTTCCTCCAAATTTCAGCCCAAAAGACCAAACCATAATTTTGCAGCAGGGTGGCAAAGAATTCCTGTAATGCAGCGGACGCCATAATGTTATCCTATGGGAAAAAGTATCAATTTTGTAGTGCCATACGTTTGCTGCCCTGTAATATTTTTGGACCAAACCACCAAAAGTCACATGTGTGGTAAGTTGCCTTTCTTTCCTCCAAATCTCAAGTAAAAAGACCAAACCATTTCTGATGTATTCAATGTCAAAGATTAGTAACATTTCCCTATCTATTCCATTATAAAAAATCTGGCTATCTTGTCCTGCCCTCACAATCAAAAATGGCTATCAAAGAATGTCACGATCAAAGAATTTGCAGGCTCGTGATCCAAGAATTTGCAGGCTCATGAACAAAGAATTAAAAACCTTATAAATAAAACAATTGAAGGAATTGCGATAAACCACCACTATGGTTAGACAGAACGAAGCCCCCTGAGTAAAACCCACCCTCATTTGAATTCCTAGGACACCCCTGGGCTGAGAAAATTTATTTTTAAATTAGTCCATCTCATCCCTCGCTCATGAAGCATGATCGAGATCAAAGAATCTCACAATCAAAGAATTTGCAGGCTCGCGATCAAAGAACTTGCATGGTCATGATCAAAGAATAAAAAGTCTTCAAATTAAAAAAATTAACAGAATTGTGGCAAACCACTCCATGGTTCATCAGAACGGAGCCCCCTGAGTAAATCCCACCCTAATTTGTCTTCCTAGCATACCCCTAAATTGAGTAAATGGATTTTTTCATCTGGCTATGTCGTCCCTCGCTCGCGATGCATGATCACAATCAAAGAATCTCGCAGTCAAAGAATTTGCAGGCTCGCGATCAAAAAAATTGCTCGCTCATGAATGAAGAGCGAGTGACGAGATGGCCAGATTTTAAAATCTATTTTCTCCATCCGGGGGTGCCCTAGAAAGTGAAATGATGATGGGTTTTGCTCAGGGGGCTTAGTTGTGCCCCATCTCAATAAAACAAAACAAGTTTTTATATCCCTGGTAATCTAGGCCCCCCCCCCCGATCATAACATACATAATGATCTCTCAATCCCTGGTAGTCTAGTGGCCCCCCAATGTGTCTTTCATTATAAAATTGTTTCGTTTTATACCTGGTAGTCTAACGCCACCCCCCAATGTGTATTTTACTAATATTTCTTCTTAATATCCCTGGTAGTCTAGTGCCCCCCTTCCAATCTGTATTGAATAATTATTATTCCTGATGTCCCTGGTAGTCTAGCATCCCCCCCATCATTATAAAATATATTACGAACTGTGATTTTCTGGTAGTCTAGTGGCCCCCACCCAGCCGTGGCAGCACTCAGCACCCCCCACCCCTCTCCTGCGGCAACTGGCACAGCCCACCTCTCACCTCCACAGTCAGCCACCGACTGTTTTTATTATGAGTACTAATTCTAAGAGGTGCTCTGAAATTAGTTTCTGAGTGCCTGTTTGAATTAGCCATAATACAAACAGTCGGCAGCTGGCAATGGAGGTCAGACGTGGGCTGTTCCAGTCGCCAGCTCGGGAAGGGTGGGGAGGTGCTGGGTGGGCTGCCACAGTTGGGTGGGTGGTGGGAGGCCACTAGACTACCAGGAAATCACAGTTCGTAATATTTTTTATTATGATGGGGGGCTGCTAAACCACCAGGGACATCAGGAATAATAATTATTCAATACAGATCGGGGGAGGCACTAGACTACCAGGGATATTAAGAAGAAATATTAATAAAATACACGTTGGGGGTGTGGCACTAGACTACCAGGTATAAAACTAAACAATTTTATAATGAAAGACACATTGGGGGCCACTAGACTACCAGGGATATACAAAACTTAATTTTGTTTATTGAGATGGGGCACAATGAAGTCCCCTGATCAAACCCCACCCTCATTTATCTGTCTAGGGCACCCCTAGGCTGTAAAAACCTATTTTAAAATCTGGCCATCTCATCCCTCACTCACGGTGCACGATCGCGATCAAAGAATTTCATGATCAAGGAATTTGCAGACTCATGATCAAAGATTGTTAGTGAGCCATGAATTAAGATTTTTTAAACCTCATAACTCTATTTCTAGACCGATTTGGATGGAACCAAAGCCATGGCCAGATAGATCGGGGTCCCTTGAGTAAAACCCATCCAAGCTGTACTTCAGAAGTGACCCCTGAGCTGAGATATTTGTGTTTTTCAGATTGCAAAACTGAAAACTAGATGGCGGACCTCGTGATCAAAGAATTTTTGAAAATCCTCAGGGACAAAGATTCTTAAACCGTGAGGCTGCAAATTCTTTGATCGCTAGGCGGGACAAGATGGCCAGAATCTCATTCTTTGTTCACAAAACATACATATAAATGTTCCCAAAACATACATATAAATGTTCCCATTAACTTATAATGGGAACTTAAAAGTGCCTTAACTTTTGAATGCCTTAATATTTTTTCACCAAACAAAAAGCAGCATGTTCGGCTACCAAAGCTCTTTCAAATAAGCCATCTTGAAGAGTGGCACACCACACAACAGCTGTGCAGGACCACATCCAGAATCCCAAAAGGTGCCTCCAAAAACAGATAATTTAGCATTTTTCAGCACTTTTATATGCAAAGACTGTAAGTCCAACTGAAACTTAATTTAGCAGATCAAGAGATCTATCGTGCCCTACCGTGCATATCAAATTTCAGGCAAATCCGTTGAACGGGTCCAAAGTTATTAATGTCCAAACCTTTGACTTTAGTATGTAAGTGACCGCTGAACCCTAATTATAGTGGTGCAACTGTGCCACTATAATATATGTAATAGATATACCACTCTGAGGTGTGCGGTCGCGCTCTGATATACGCATGCCTTGGTGTGCGTCAACCCAAGGCGCATGCGTGGTATCAGAGCACAACCGCACACCTCAGAGTGGTTTATCTATCTTATAAAATGTCAAAATTGTTTTGGAGGAGGGGTAAAAGTGCAGGTGTGCGGTCGCGCTCTGATATACGCACGGTCATGTGATGCTGGTCAACTAATGATATTGCTGCAATTTCCCTACCCATTTTATAAATATATATATACACACACATACTATTTTTGCATCTAATAGTTGTTAGTTTTCAGACACATTCCCATAGACTTTTTTCTGTCCACCTGATGGTATCTTGAATGAGTTAAATAAATGTTATTATTTTATCAAGACCCTGATCCATCAACTCAGTAAATGCACACTCAGTATATTATATTATAAAATGACAAAAAACAGTCTTCTGTTTGCAGTTGTTTGATCAGGAATTTTATAAATGGTATACGTTCTTTTTGTTACATATATGTTGGTCCAATAAAAGGTATCAAATCATTTGCTTCTGTATCACTCATGGTTTGTCAGCAGTTAATTCATTAGATGAGGTCTCCCTGGCCAGGAGTTTGACTGTTTCTCCACCCCTCCCACAAACACACACACACACACACACACACACACACTCTCTCTTACAATAAGAGATCTCAGTAGCTCTTATCTGTTATGTTTGGGAAGCAGGCCACATCCCTTCCTGTCAAAAATAAATTTATGTATTTAGTCTGGGTAGTTCACTGAAGACCTGGCATTTTATCAGATAGGTCCTGAGAGATTAAAAACAGTGTAACTCTTTACACAATTTGCTGGGAAAGTGTAACACTTATGAGGTACAAATCTTTCTTGAAAGATATTCATCCCCAACTAAAGTTAGTAGCAAAAGATGTTTAAATGCTAATCATTTAAATGTGCAAGCTGCGGCATTTCGATGGGGGACACATATCCAGTTTAATTAGTCAACCAATATTTAGCAAGCTGTTTCAGTTTCCTAATAGCCATCAGATAAGCAACTTGGAGTTATGTCTCCAACATTCTAAACAGAAAGAAGGGATTATTTTATTTTAGTTGTCATAGTGATTTGTAGATGTGGAAGGATACATTGAAAAGTCCAAAAAATGTGTTCCACGAAACTCCATTTTCAGGCTACAGATAGCAAAATGGCTGTAGGCTCCACCCACAGCCATAAAAAATGTGTAAGAAAGAAGGTATCATAAGAAATATACTATATGTGTTTTTGAGTACCACAACCATTTGGACATTAATCAAAAGCTTACATCTATGAGACTGTAGTTCCTCCATCCAGATTTTATCCTCTCTTCACAAACTAGTGGTATTATAAAGTGATGAGATTTTCATCAAGTGATTCAGTTACACATTCCAACCTCTTTTTTCCTTTTTTATATATGTACAGGAGGAAGGGTCATCTCCCCCCCCCCCAGTGCAACAATCCAGATTGGCTCGGGACCTGAGGACACCTCAGTATGGAAGCATGGTAGGAGTGTCATGGGACTTGCTTCTGCTTTCAGTTTTTCATTTTCTGTCCCCATCCCTGCACTGGGGCATGCACACGCCCATGTAATCCTGTAGTTCCCTCATTTCCCTGCTATCCTCAGACCCAATTTACCACCACACCTTCATCTCGTGGTAATCATTCAGCAGGAGAGGCAGTCCTCCCTCCCTGGGAAAGGAGAGCAGTCAACAGATGCTCAATCATTTCCCTCCCTGGCCAACCACCAGCACCCCAGGCTCATTCCTGAACCAGGGTCGCTGACATGACAAGAGGTAAGGCATCCAATGCCTTAGACCTGTACACCACTTGACCTGCTACAAATGTTATTTCTTTGCTGAACTGTGTGGCAGAACTGTGTTCTGCCAGTCCGATAACCCCGGTGGAGGGATGCCTTTCCTTTCTTCTTTTTCCTACTGAAATCTGTTGCACAACCATATCTTTCTATACTATATTTTACCTTTTTCCACCCTTGGAGTAGGTTGGCCACCTACATCAGTCTTTTCTATCTCTCACTAAACTTTTTCCCTACTACTTTTATTTCTAATTTCCATATTTCCATCCCTCACCAAGAACTCCCCAAAATAATGCACCAGGCTAAGGTCAGCTGGCAGGCATGAAATAAGGTGCATTTATGGCATTAAATGCCATAGATATAAAGCGCCTTTAAAGAAGTATAAGATGTTGGATGAATAAAGTGCAATAATATAAAGTGCATTTTGTGCACTTAATTAAGTCTTTATAAGCTAAAATAATTATGCCTGTTTATGTCTATATCTGGTGCAGGAGTACTGAATGTATAAGGTGCCAGAGAAATAAATGAACAAATAAATGTTTAAAGTGCTGCAGTGCATAAAATGAAAGAAAAGACCCTGAGGGATCTAAAAGGAGAAAGAGAGCCAAGATATTGCTGAAAGGAGGAGCACGCTCGCTCCTCACATGCTGTCTCTGTCACTGAACTGTGTCGCAGTTTATGGATTTATTTATTGAATTTTGATGACCGGCTAGGCCCACTGAGCCCCAAAGGTCCCTTTTTCAGGGGTGACCTGGGAGACAGAAACAGTACAATACAGTTCAAAGCGGTGGCAAACTTTTTACTTTTGCTGCTGCTCGGTATCTGTGTAAATAATTACTGATGCCCCTGTATTACTAGGTCTCCCCGCTGTTGGCTTTGTATAAAATATGCTGTAGAATTGTGCCAGCTAGCCATGGAGGAGTCCATGGCATGTGTGCAGCCAGTCCAGGCCGCTAGGGAGGCAGGCTTCCTGAGTATGCAGTGCGCTCTGAAAAGCGAGCGCTTGAAAATAAAAAGGGACTGTGCTGTCCCTGTACATAAAAGCTATATAGAACCCGAAAGCAGAGTGGCTAGATAATGATTGTCTAGCAGTCTGCCACTCTGCTACAACATAGAAATCAACAATTTTAAAGGAACAGGAACATCCCTATGTATAGAAATGCTTTACCAGTTGAAGCAGCCCTCAGAATAAGGAGAGGGCTACAAGATAAATTAAACACAATAAAGAAATTAAACAAATGAAAGAATAAAGAGACACCGCAGGTCTCTAAAGGAGGCCCACTATATATAGAAAGCCCTGAGATATAAATGGCTAGTGTCCATACTATAACAATACAGCACATGTATAAATGAAATAAATGTTTGCATTATTTGCATATATAGAAAATAAGATGCTGACCTGTTAGCAAGACCTCAGGAAGGGGATTTCCTAGAGAGGGGCTTCCCATAAGTAAAACCTCATTATGTAATAGAGGAGGTGTTTCCCTATTTAAGGACCATTCTAGAACTAATTGGATGTTATGGGAGGGACTTTCCTCATAAGTGGGAGGGCTATATAAACCCTCCTCAAACACCAAGAGTCAGATTAGCTGCATAGCCAGTCTCACTAACCTGAAGGAAGGTAAGTAGAAGAACCTGTGTCTGAACAGGTATTTCTCTCTAACAGTAGGAATGCTGATGAATTGTTTTGAGATACCTCATGTAAGATGAAATAGCCTTGAGCTATTGTTTATTTTCTTGTTCTGTTTGAACTGTTTTATTTCTTTCTACTTGTGTATAAAAGAAAACACACTGCAGGTGTGTTGTACCCTATTACTGTGTCCAGTGTTATCTTTATACCAACGTACCTGCAACAAACTGTAATTTAATTACATCAACAATTATGAGCACATAAGCAATTGCAATGGACTAGATAGGTTGGGCAGTAATAATAATTAATCAGGTTTTACTGTTTCTTTTTACATGTTCTCTCTGTTCCCTACCACTACATGTTGTAAGGCTGAAGCACTAGAGAAATCTTAGCAATAGTTACTAATCCACCCTAAAATAGTATTACTAGAACTCTCAAAGATGGCAGACACGTGTTAGTGAGCTCCTCAGGCAAATGACTAAATTAATTGCCTATCCCAGCTGGCACAGAAGTTCTCACCTCCCAAATCGACTCCACAGAGTCTTGGGGTTTTATGGCTTCCACAAAACAGAAAAGCCGACAAGGAAATATTCAATTTGACATTGCAAAACCGCCAAGACACGGGAGGCACAGCGAGGAGCAGAGGGTCGCTTCCATGGAAGAGCCGAGCGGGTCTGAGAGCCCCAAAATGAATTTGCTCACTCGCTCTCTGGCAGGAGTACCTTCTACTCTCCTGCAAATGCAGCACAAAATGAAAGCAGTATTCATAAATATAGCCGCCCAACTCACCGATCTCCAGGGCATAGTAACGGGTCTCTCTGAAGCATCGGCCACTCATTCCACGCAGATTGCTGAGCTTGAACACAGGGTGAGCTCTTTAGAAGATTCACTGTCGGTAGTGTCAGTGGAGAGGAACAATATGAAAACCTTGCTAGATGAGTTGAAGACCAAAATTGATGACCAAGAAAATAGATCGAGGCATTCCAACCTCCGCATTACTGGTCTTCCGGAGAGTACCGAGGGCTGGAACATAGCGGTAGGCCTGCAAAAATGGCTGGTGGCTCAACTCGGCCTCCCGACCGATCATGAAAACTTTGAAATAGAATGCGCGCACCAAGTGGGGCGCCTGCCTAAACCAAGAGAAAGAGCCAGACATTGCCTAATAAAATATCTCCATTTTTAAGACAAAGAAAAAATGCTGCAAAAAGCAAAGCAGTTGGGTCCAATCCCATTTGAGAACTCTAAAGTGTTTATTTATCAAGATTTCAGCACAGACCTGCAGCATAAATGGCAGAGCTTCTCTCAAATCAAGGCCAAATTGTTCAAGTTTGGCTGGTCCTTTGTGTTCCGATACCCAGCCCGCCTGCAAGTTGACCACCCAGGGCAGGTCCCTCAAGTTTTCCTGTGCCCTAAAGAAGCTGAGAAGTGGATCTCCGAGGAGGAGACCAGACAGGGGAAGGCCCAGGCAGTAGGTACTTGCCTTTACTTAAATTGTGTTTGTGTATGTCCTGGCACCTCCATCCCTGGAGCTCTTATTTCCTCGGGCATCTGTGACCTGTGAGTTTGAAGACCTATGTTCCATATGCATGGATGGCCTTGAGGATTGTTACATGTCATGGAGGCTCCCAGTGTTTCATCCTCTGCATGGCTCTTGCCTGCGGTTACTCGTTACATCATTGAAGAGTTTTGGAACTTTATATCCTGACCATGTCTAGGGACATGGGTATCGACAGGCCAACGTGCTGTAATACAGAGTTTTTTTTTCTCTGTTTTCCTTTGTTGTGGTTGCATTTGGACAGCTTCTAAGAGAATTATGCAATTTGTCTCCAGCGAGGTGTTCACATTAGACTTTTCTCTCACCTAGACTAGAAGCTAGAATGATTGATAGAATTGTTATAATATTTTGCCCTTTACAATTTAATTATACACATCAATATTTTCTACCAATTGTTGTTGTTCGGGGGGATTCTTGTGGGGCTGTTTTTTCCCATGGGGGAAGGGTGATTTGAGTCTACAATGGGTGTGGGTGGGTAGCTATAGGGGGCTAGTAGGGGCAGGAGTCTTTTCCTAGGCTCATTGTGGGCAGCAGAGTGTTGTTGGGTGGGTGTGCTCTGTGGGGGGGCAGGGCTCGGTCTGGGGTTGTTCGGGGAGAGTCTTATGAATCTGTACCACACTCTCTATACGAACGTCCTGGCTGGTTCTGTTGCTCCCTATGGTGTTTGCAATGGAGGGTGTTAGTTTTAAAACTAGGGTAGTGGGGGGGTAGAAAGAAGGGGTTTCCTATTAGTTTGGGGGTTAAGCTGTTTGTTAAAAAAGTTAAAATGGTTGGTTCTGTATGTGCACACTTTAGCCTTGGAGCAGGTAGAGTTGTAATACACTGCAATAATGTCCTCAGGACTTAGGGTAGTCACATGGAACAGTAATGGGCTGAAGTTGATTCTCAAACGCAGGAGGATACAGACCAAGGTTCGTCGGTTGAAGGGAAACATCGTACTTTTGCAAGAGACCCACTTTTTCAACAATGAGGCAAGTAGGACTGCCTCCTTCATGGGGAGAACGTGGGTGTCTTCCCCTTTCCATCTAAACTAGGGGTGCATCAATCTGGATACCAAGGGGCAATTTGGTGGAGGTTGTCAACTTGTTTGTGGACTCTGGGGGTCGTTATGCTCTTGCCAACGTTCATGTGGCAGGGGGGGAATCAATATTGCTGGGTTCTGTCTACGCTCCCAATGTAGAAGATCCAGGCTTTTTTCAAAGGCTGGCAGTGGATCTATCATGGTGGGAGGGCCCCTGGATACTGGGGGGAGACTACAACTGTGTCCTCGACACGGTATTGGACCATTCCAAAACTACTTTGGTATCAATGTCTCGCAATGCCAGGGCCCTGGAGCAAATTCAGGCTGAAACGGGCCTTGTGGATGTATGGCGTCATTACCATCCCTCAGATAGGGATTACAGCTTCTACTCCCACTCTCACCAGTCCTACGCCAGGATAGACAGACTGTTGGTCTCCCCCTCTCTGTTGGCAGGAATTGGGGAGGTGACATATCATCTTATACTTATATCTGATCACGCCCCTCATTCCCTTCTTCTGCTTCCCTTGGGAACATCCTCCTCTTCACGAATCTGGAGGCTTGATCCACTCCTTCTGAAGGTCCCCCAATATGTGGAGCTTATGAAGGGCAGCATTCAGGAATTTTTGTCGCACAATGTCAGAGGGGACACTTCCCATGGTACCAGATGGGAGGCTTTAAAAGCTTATATTAGGGGCCAAACCATCTCTTGTGCCTCCCGTTGTAAAAAAGAGAGAGAGCGGGAGTTGCCCCTTCTTAGAATAAAAATAGCGGCTTGTGAGTCTATTCATAAGAGCAAACCATCAGAGAGCATATATCGTATAATCCAACATTTGCATTACAAATTTAACACTCTCAACAGTGCTAGACTGGAATGCACTATACTAATTGCAAACGCAGGGGCCTACTTTGATGGTGACCATGGGGGCCATTTCCTGGCCTGGCAGATTAAATGGAGGGAGGCAGAGCGCGGGATAGGGGCGATAGCAGGTCCGGGGGGGGGGACTGGTGCATAACACTGGTAGTGTAGGAAATGAGTTTGTGCAATTCTATGAAGAATTGTATACATCCGAATGTCACCCAACAAAGGGAGAAATTGTCTCATTCTGCAATCAAGCCCTGTTGACTAAATTAGGAACTGAAGACACAAAGTTGTTGGAAGACCCATTACCTAAGCAGGAAGTATGGGCGGCAATAGCATCTTTAAAAGGGGGAAGCTTTAGGTCCTGATGTGCTCCCAATTGACTTTGTCAAAACCTTCTGCCCGATGCTGCTGGACCCCTTGTTTGACATGTTAGAAGAGGGGCTGCAGAAAGGTATCCTACCCCCACTCCTCTTACTCTGTGGTTATCACAGTTCTCCCCAAACCTGGGAAAGACTTGAAAAAGTGCACATCATATCATCCCATCTCTTTGCTCACTGCAGATTTTAAAATCATGGCTAAAGTACTGGCTTTGCATTTGGAGCCCCTATTGCCTCGGCTGATTCATCATGACCAGTTTGGCTTTGTGAAGGGAAGATATGGGAAGCACAACATCAGAAGAACCCTCAATGTTATCCATAGGTAGTCTAAGGGGAAGGGGACACATGGAGTCGCAATTGTGGCATTATACGCAGAGAATGCGTTTGATCGGGTGGAGTGGGGCTATCTGTTTCAGATCCTGGAAAAGATAGGGTTGAGTACAGTTTTTTGTCAATGGGTGCGCACTTTATACACAGACCCCTCAGCACAAATCTCGATAAATGGTAGTCTCTCCAAGCCCTTTGACTTAGAACGGGGCACCCGTCAGGGTTGTCCCCTATCCCCGCTGTTATACATCCTCTCCCTGGACCCTTTAGCCACAGCTTTACTGGCCCATCCTGATATAGAGGGGGTTTAGAGGGAAGGAGCTACACACAAGATCTCAATGTACGCAGATGACCAGCTGCTTTTTCTGCAAAACCCAGCCAGGGACCTCCCAGAGGTGCATAAACATATGAAGGAGTTTGTTGCCCTTTCGGGCCACAAAGTGAATTGGAGTAAAAGTGAGTTAATGCCCATCAGCATGTGCAATAGAGCACAACTGATAGCCAATGTGGGTGAATTACAACTAGTCAAACAAGTTAAATATCTGGAAGTAATGTTGTCAGTGAACATCAATCAGCTGTATGCCCTAAGCTATAAACCTTTGGTGTCCAGAGTGATAGAAGACTGTGAGCAGTGGAATGCCTTACCTATTTCCCTTCTGGGCTGAGTTGGCACTATTAAGATGATGATACTGCCCAGATGTTTGTATTTATACCAGTTCTTGCCAGTCAGAGTCCCACAGAGTCACTTCAGGGGCCTTTATGCAGCCTTAAACAAATTTCATTTTTGGTGGAAGGGGGGCTCGAATTAAGAGAGCAACTCTGTTTCAGCCGATGGTTGAAGGTGATGTGGGTTTGCCTGACTTCAGGGCTTACTATTGGGTGGCCCAGTTGGCTTTTGTTAATCATGGGTATGATAAGGACATACAGGTGTGGGTAGGGCTGGAGGAAGAGTCAATACTGGGAAATTTCAGATTTGACCTATTAAGTGGGAGTGTTTCCTTCCCTGCCTGTCAAACTGGTAAATCACCAGTTAACCCATTTACGGCCAATACTCTGGCAATTTGGAAGAGAGCACATACACACACAGGCTAGCAGGGTGGACTTTCCCCATATTTGAGCCTGTTGAGTGCTGTGAAGAGGAGGGGTTCTCCCTTGGTGCAACTCATCCAGAGGCTGAGTCATTGGAATAAAAAAGGCCTGACACATGTCAACCAACTGTACATGGGGGGGCTGATTCACAGCTTTCAAGAGTTAGATGATATATGGGGGATTCATCCAGGGGATTTTTTTGTCTATCTCAGGCTCTGACAGATATGCGGGGTCAATTTGTCTCTCAGGGATGGCTGGGCTCCCCCCCTCTCCTTTTGAGGAGGAATTGTACAGACCTCAGCCGGGTAAAAAACTTCTATTGACTTACTATCACACCATAATGGGACAGAATGTAGAAGCTCCACTTAGGAGCAGGCTCAGGTGGGCGGAGGACCGCTCCTTAAATGTTGACCCAGAAATCTGGAAATTGGCATGCTCTCATTATGTTAACTGTTCGGTTAACAATAGATTGAGACTCATACAACTTAATTTATTACACAGGGCTTATATCACCCCGGCCAAAATGCACCAGATAGATTGCTCAAAACCTGATGTCTGTCCCAAATACAAAACAGGATGGGTGTCTTTTTACATATGACCTTGATGTGTGCTAAAATTGCCCCATTTTGGCATAAAATGCATAGAATCATGCCCTGTGTCCTGGGCTATGCCCACTCAAAATCCCCTTTGGAACTACTGCTGGGTGCAGACCCAGGTTCTCCTTGGGGTGCTAAAAGAGATAACTTATGGAGTATGGCACTTATAAATGCTAGCCTTACTATTGCCTAGGTTTGGCTATCCAAAGAGGCCCCATCTATCAGCAGATGGTCAAAGAATTTATTATCTTGCATGACCATCAAAAAAGCACAACTTTGGGCTCTGGGTAAATGTCATGCCTTTGATCTGATGTGGGACCCTTTGGTTAGAGCAATCGAAGCTGGTTACTTTACTACGTAACTTTGTCTATGCCCTGGTTCTGTGCCATATAAGGTTCCCCTATTGTGGCTTCTATCTTAATTACTCTAGGCATTGGTATCTTACTAACAATACACTGTTCTGTAGAGATGTGCCCAATCTTATGGGAAAATGAATGACATTTAAAACTGTCTTGGAAATAGCAGGTCTGGTGTGCATTTCATGGATTGATTTAATTTTGTCCTGTTCAACCTGCAACTGGATTGAAAATATTAAATGTACTGTTGTATTCCCTGAACCAATCAATAAACTATTTTTGAAAAAGAAAAAAAAATAGTATTACTATTATCATTCTTAACATTTTAGGCTAAACATTTAAACTAGAGAAACAGTTTAATCTGAGTGTCCCCAGAATAAAATTATTTTCCTTAACACATTTTAAACCATGTGCAACTAATTAATACTTTGGCATGTCAAAGGTGCAATCATTAATTAATATTATATGCTGTACTAATAGTGCATAAACCTTCAATCACATTTTTTTTCACTTTAATCAAGACACAGTTGCCCCCAAAACCCATTTTCTGTAAACCTTTTAAAAGTCTCTGCATTAGCTGCATCTCAGTTCAAATTCATGGGGTGCTGCATATTCGTGGAGCAAGCCACTCCTATACCAGAGCTCTAGGTAAAAGAGGCAATGCCCACAGTACAGTATGTGCTCCAACACAGTCCATTCTTGCATTAATCCTAAGATGTGGACAGAAACACGGCTCTTGCAGCTTTCACAGTAAAGGTGCGAAAATGTCCCAGTCTTAGGCACCATTTTGACTGCACACCAAATAATCCAGCAAATGGGGGGGATGTCCACAGCTTGTCCAGCACCACAGTCTTTAGGCAGAAAAGGCCCGGGCACCCCAAAATCAAATCCCGGATGAGCCCCCACATTGTAAGCACCCCCACTTCACTGTCTAGGGGTATTTGAGATGGTAAAGTTCACGGGGAAGGGGAAGCACTGTACAGTCAAGAAAACACAGTCCAGAAATAAGACAGGAAAAACAGTATCTGATTGTCCACAGGTGAGGATGGTGATGGATGGACTCCATCAGGATGCCCCGGATCCTCAAGGTGCTGAGCTGGAATGCAGGAGGGAGTGACGCAGCTCTTTACCTGCCTGGCCTTGCCCATTTCACCACATGATTTTTCCTAGTTGCTGGGCATGAGGCCCAGAATTGCTATTTAGGCACTGGGGCATGCTTAAGGCTAGAGCTGTCCATCCTCAGACCCCACACATAACCCCCCTACCTCATGGCTTCATTGTTAGATGGCAGGCAGCATCTTCCCTCTCTGGATTCTCTGGCTGAGGATCCTAGGGCTCTGTCAAAATGGCATCCACCGCTCCTCCATATTTCCTCAGGTGGCTGTACTATTTAAAACATTTTTTTAAATGCAGCAGTGGCCACATGGTGCATGGCTGAGTGGGTGAGCACCCCGCTCCAACCTCCTTCTCTCTATCTCCCTCTTGAATCTCTGATTTCTTTCCCTGCACTTCCTTTTATCCCCTTAGAGGGTCTGATGCCTAACAACAGGGGGGCCAATCTCAGACCGAATTTCACTGGCACCAAACCTGCTGCTAGTCCTGGTGCCATGCTGGACTTGTAGTCCTGAACATATTATTTATCTAGCACCCCCACGGTGCTAGCCGGCACCAAAAACTACTTGCCAGCAAAAGGAGCTACTGCTCCTTTAAATCTTCTGCTTAAAAATTAAAATAAGTTATTTACATGGAGTGGTCCCGAGCCTGATCCATCCCAAAACCTGACCCAGGACCATCATCCCGGCTCTTGGCCTGGCTCTGAATGAGCTAAGACACCAAGATTGAGTGGCCACAGCTCACAAGCCACACGGGGCGTCACATGGCGTGACTCCCACCACAATCCCAAGAGAAAACAGCACCACAGAGGAGCTGGGGAGCACAGAGCTCCACAAACAGGTAAGTCCACTTTGGAGGGCTTACATTTGAAGCCCATTTAACTGCTGCTCAGTGGTCCATCCACCCAATACCAGAACCAATGTGTGAATTATGTTTTCCTTGTGTGCAGCAGTGCCTTCCCCTGCCTGATCCCATGCCCATTACTGAAACTGCCCATCCCTGTGGTCCACTTATCCATCCTCCTGAGTATCCCTGTCCCCAATAAGCCACCACGATGGTACACTAGCCATTACTGTGCTTCCTCACCAGCAGTTGACAAGGCATGCCTACTGAAGTGAAGTTCCCCCCAACCGATATGCAACTGGTACCAGTAGCATTGCACCCATCTCCACCCCATCACATACAATAATTCCTGTACCCATTTTAGCAGCTCCTACCAGTTTCCTGGTAACAGGTGCAGTGACACACAGTGGAGTATTCAGATATCACTCAACAGAAATCCCACCCCATGTATTGCAGGTTGCGGTACAGGTCCCTGGCATCTATTGGCAACCACACATACCCCACCTCCAAGGCATCAAACATCTGACCATTCTGACCCCACCCATCCCTACCCACCCCAACCTAGTAGCCAAGGTCCTTGGATATGGAGCGACACAGCACTCATCACACAATGCATTGGCCACCCACCACATGGCATAACATGAGAGAGCATGCTGCTTATTTATAAGTTATGTTGCCCCTGTCACAGTGCCCTATAAATAAACATTGTGCTTACTGCTTCTGCAAGATGGTGGAGTGTGGATGTTTGTGTCACTCACCCTCCACTGACCATGTAACCAGTGTTTGTGAGGTGGGGATGGGTGGCGGTAGAGATGTTGGATGTTTGGTGTTGGGATAGACCAGCAGATGCCAAAGGCCTGAACCTAGAACAGCAGTACGGGGGGGGGAGTGGATGTCTTCTGACTGGTAACTGACTACTTCATTGTGTGGAACTGCACCATTCATCAGTCCAGACTTATTCCGTACATCCGTTGCAAAGGATGGAGCTCAGACAAATAGCATCTCAGTCATCTATGAAACAGTAATAACATCAAAAACTTGCTTTTCTCATTCACCAAAGGTACTGCATCTGTACCATCCTTTAGATATCAGAAGAAGAACTAACTTTGTTAATTTTTTTGTGATCCCTACAGGCTTTTTATGCATATGGCTTACAGAAAATTCACCCACTGGATTTGGCAGAAGTTGGAATGGAGGAACGGAAAAATATTTCCAGCTTGTGCAGTTCAGAAAATCTGAGAAAAGTTCCCATCCCATCAATATACTGGATACCAAGATGCTGAATAGTTTTTGATAACAGTCAGCCTTCTGCACAGCATTTTCTACCCGCAAGCATGAACTGTCACATTGACCCTGGCCCCCAACCCCTGTTAACCTTTCCTTCATAACTTCCCCCACAGCCCATGGGTTCTCTTTATATGTATCCTACCTTCTTCATTGAGACTTACTTGTAGACACACCAGGCATGAACTATTGCCAGTATAAGTTAATCTATTGAGTAACTTAGATGATATTCAAGCAATGAGAGAAAGTCAGTGTAAGAAATCTTTCCATTTGGAGTCAGAATAAAGAAATGTGTCAATTGTTGTTCCCTTGTTTTTGAGCATTGACTGATGACATGAATATGCTAAGTCATCTGTTACTATTGTATTAGCAGGACCTTGTGCATTATTAAAAACAACCCAATTTTGTCAACACATTGGTGCAGAAAAATAAAAGTTATTATTTTTACTGTAACCGTCCATCCCCCACAACTTTGCACAGTTAGCTACCCCTTGTTACCCTTGACTGGGCACCCAAACATATTTCAGACAATCAGTACCATCCCTAGCTTTGGGAATGTATACCAGGCTTATTATTTCTAGAGGTCAGAAAAGGAGTGGGGGTGTAAAAAAGCAAATACAAATTGCGACCAATCAACCCAGGTCCTGAGGAGAGAACTTTTTGCTAGAGTTATGCTAGATCTGTACTTCTAGAGGAGTACCCAGTAATTCCACACAGGAAGCAGTAACATAAATGTTCAAACTAGGCTGGGGTTCTAGAGTTTGACTTTATTCCAAAGATGGTACTCTAAAGCAAGAGTGTACCCCCAAGGTTTACACATTGTGGCACAAAGCAATGGCAGAACAACAAAAATCTGTATTGGACAGAAACTCTACGTATCCCATATGTCACAGGACCTTGAATTCTCTTCAGCGTCAATGGACTCACCTGAACACACTTTCTTCTAGTGGCACAGGCCACTACTAAGCACACATTTCCCATATGGCATAGGACTTCAAGACTTCGGCAAGTGGCAACTGGTCACAATGGAGCACACTGGTGCTCATACTAAGTACAGCCCACACCAGTAGGTAAACCTTCTCCTCAGGCATTGGTCACTATGCCCTGAATAACCAGGCACCCTTACAGAACCTGTAGTGCTAAACTGGTCACTCCAGATGGGGGTCTGCCCATCTTTTGCTTCCACGACCATACCCAGCCATTCTTTCAGAGTTACACCTCAAAACCTTTGGTAAAACAGTTAGGAATATGCATCTTAGAATGTCTTTCACATCCAGCATATGAAAACACTACTCCTGAGTGTAGACCCTAAAGTCCTGAACAATGTGCATTAGTCTGGACCCCAAAATTGTCAGCCAACGTTACACCTGAGAACAGTCTTAGCTTAGAATAGAACTGGTGTATAATTCCCTTTGTCAGAGAAACACCCAAGACAGGTACTTTCCAGAGGAAGCACAAAGTCAGATTACTTACAGCTGGATAACAGAACAGGCAGCTTCAAAAGGGTCTCGGATCAAATAGGGGATTGCCCCTCAGACCCATCCTGTTGTAGTCCTTTCCATCTCTCTGGGGATGAAAAATCAGGAGCTTCTGCTGTAGACAACAGTTTCCACCATTTCTCTTGGCAGGCAGATGTCTTTCAGGACTAGGGTGAGAAAACAAGCTCTCCTGTCAGAGCCCACTGCAGTTCTCACTCCTCACACTTCAACTGCTTCTGCAGGACTCTCACAAACAACTTACCCGAGATTCCAAAACTCCCCACTCACAGCCAGCTGCCATGGCTTTTGCTGCTGTGAGAGTTCTAAATTACATCATCTCTCTTGTCTCAGTTGAGACCAAGTAAACAGAGAGTGAGTAGGTGAAACCCCCATTTAACTGGTTATTCACCAGCTGCTTTTCTTACCTAGCACTGACACTGATGGGATTCTAGTAACCCCAGGGGTCTGCGTGGTTACATTACTATGCTCTCTTGTCATGCTTTCCTTACTTACATTGTCGAGGAACAGTACCATATGATTGCCAACAGAAGGGAAGGAAAGGAGAAGGGAAGGGGACATTGCTTAACCAGGAGAGGCACACTAAGCTGAAGCTTGTTTACAAGTGTGACCGGGGAGCACAAGGAAGTTAAGTGACTTGCTCAGGGTCACACAGTATGAAAGTGGGAGGCTTTGGGATTATATACACACACACACACACACACACACACACACACACACACACACATATATATATATATATATATATATATATACACACACACACACAACATATGTTTTGAGATAAATTCAGGGATGAAAAGTAATATCTCAGCCAGGTCATGGAGATATCAGTGATCTTCACATGTGAAGATATCACTGATATCTCCATGTTCCTATACATCATCCTAATGAAACTGAAAGAATTTTCTGTTGCTGTCTACTGCCCATGGCTGTCTTTCTACCCCAACCACCCCCCCCATGCAGCTCTCAATCATCTGTGAAATTATCTGGTTGATCATGCCATTATTTTCAAAGAAATTCATATTTTAAATGCTTATCTGGTTGATCCTGCCACTCAGAGCACTTTCACTTTCTCTGTAAATGTAGCGTGGCCGAGCGCTATTCACTCTGATGGTCACTATATTCTCTGAGGTTTTCTAGGATGTAACTTGTGTTCAAACAGTCAGAAAATGCTGTGCTTTATGTACAGTTTAGTGTTGTTTGTTCATTGAAAAAAGCTGCCAACTGCACACATACTGCAGCAAGCGAATTGACGTCTTCGGTACAGTAACGGTAAGCACAAGCATCTGTTGCTAGGCAACAGACACTCACACTTCCCTCTACTGTTCCAAAGCCACAAACTCACTCGCTGCCGTCTGTGTGCAGTCAGCAGCTTTTTGTTCAATGAAGAAACAACACTAAGCAGTGCATAAAGCACAGCATTTTCTGACTTTTTGAACTCAAGGTACATCCTAGAAAACCTCAGAGAATATAGTGATCATCAGTGTGAATTGCGCTTGGACACGCTACATTTACAGGGAAAGTGAAAGTGCTCAGAGTGGCAGGATCAACCAGATAAGCAGTTAAAATATTAATTTCTTCGAAAATAATGGCAGGATCAACTAGATAATTTTTTTAATAACTTTAAACTGACAGGATCAACCAGATATTTGAATACCTTATATCATCTGTTGACTTTGGGGGTGTGTGGTGGAGGGGTGGGGACATGGGGCTGTGTTGGGGGGCATGGTAGGATGAACTAGATAACTTTTTAAAAAGAACCATAAATAGCAAGCTCTACCAGATCTTTTTAAACAACAAATGATATCTGTTGTTTTGGCAGCATTCCTGTAAGGGGGTTGTATTGCTAGGGCCATCACCTTTATGTGGCCATTGCATTGAGAGGAGCATGGGGTGGGTTATGTTGGGGGGGGAACATACATTATATAAACAGAACATGACATGGCCTGACTGAAGATATCATATTTATCTTCACTCAAAGCCAGTGACATCAAGATATCTCACTCATGGCTTCGCCACTCGTGAGATATCATGATATCACTGGCATCTCGTGAAGATAAATATGATATCTTCAGTCAGGCCATGTCATATCCCACATATATATATATATATATATATATATATATATATATATATATACACATATATATATATATACACATATATATATATATACCTGGTACTCTCAAATGGGAACAGTGAGAGGATCTCAGATTTAGAATTGGGTAGCCATCTCGGAACAAACGACCACCAAACAGTGGTTCATGATAAACACAGCCGTAGAGTCAAGCCATACAAAAGCGAGGGTACTGGACTTTAGGTGGGCGGACTTTGGAAAAATGGGAGAGTGTTTAAAGAATGCACTAGCAAATGGACAGGAAGGAGGGGTGGAGGAATAATGGGGGAAAATCAAAACTGCCATCACAGAGGCAACAATATTTTATGTGAAGCAAGTAAACAAAACAAAGGAAAAAAACACTATGGGTCTCAAAAGAGGTTGGGTGGGGAGGTTAGGGAGAAAAAGAAAGCATTCAGGAAGTATAAGGAATCACAGAAGGAGCAGGACAGAGAACTGTATCAGTTAAAGCAGAAGGAAGCAGGGAAGACAATCAGAATAGCAAAGGCCCAAACTGAGGAAAAGATAGCCACTCAGTTAAGAAGGGGGATAAAACCTTTCATAGGTACATTAGGGAGTGAAGAAAGACCAAGGGATGGATAATGAGGCTTAATAAAGGGGAGGAGGTGGGCAGAGGGTGACAGTGAAAAGGCAAAGATACTGAGTGAATACTTTTGTTCAGTGTTCACATAAGAAGAAGAGGGGAGGTACCAAAACCAAATAATAGAAGCACTCTGGATAGGGGGGGTCAATATCAGTCCATTCAAAGAAGAAAGGGTCCTGAAATAACTCCTAAAACTCAAGGTGGACAAGAAAATGGGGATTAATGGGATTCACACCAGAATTCTAAAAGAAATAAGGGGAGAACTAGTGACACCACTGACTACCCTTTTTAATAAATCATTGAGGGATGGTGTGGTACCTGAGGACTGGAGGAGGGTGGATTTGATTCCCCTTCTCAAAGGAGGGAACAATGCAGATCCAGGAAACTACAGACCTGTTAGTTTGACCTCAGCGGTAGGGAAAATGATGGAATCACTTCTGAAAGAAAAAAATGTTGAGTACCTAGAAGCCAGGGGGGGCACAGGACCCAAGGCAGCATGGATTCACAGTGGGAAGATCATGTCAGATGAATCTAATAGATTTCTTTGATTGGGTGACCAAAGTAGTAGACCAGGGAGGGTCTGTGGACATGGTCTACCTAAACTTTAGCAAGGCATTTGACACAGTCCCACACAGAAAATTAATAAACAAGTTAGCCAGCCTGTGAGTGGGTCCCAGTGTGAGAGCCTGGATAAAAATTGGCTGGATAACAGGACACAGAGGGTAATAGTACAGAGTCCACTCCAAAGAAAGGGTGTTACTAGTGGGGTACCGCAGTACTGGGACCAGTCCTCTTTAATGTTTTTATAAGTCACATTGTGGAGGGACTGGAAAGAAAAGTATGCCTCTTTGCAGATGACACAAAGACCTTCAACAGGGTTGATACACAAGGGGGGGTGGAAAGAATGAGAAGGGACTTAACAAGGTTGGAGGAATGGTCAGAAGTATGGCAGCTTAGATTTAATGCAAAGAAGTGCAAAGCAATGCAGTTGGGAAACAAAAACCCAGGGAAAGAGTACACAGTGGGGAGGGTGGGTACTAACAACAACAAAAATGGAAAGGGACTAGGGGGTAGTCATATAAGATGACTTAAAGGTAGGCAAGCAATGTGAGAAGGCAGTAAGGAGGGCTGGGGGATACTGGGATGCATAGGGAGAAGCATTACCAGTAGAAAACAGGACGTTGTCATCTCTCTGTACAGACAGTTGATGAGACCCCATCTGGAGTACTGTGTGCAGTTCTGGAGACCCCATCTCTGCAAAGTCATAGACAGGATGGAGGCAGGCAAGAGGAGGGCAACCAAAATGGTGCAAGGTCTGCACCAGAAACCATATGAAGAGAGACTAAAGGAGCTTAACATGTATACCCTCGAGGAAAGGAGGGAGAGGGGGAATATGATAGAAATTTTCAAGTACCTCAAGGGAATCAACAAAGTTCAAGAGGGTAGCATCTTTCAGAAAGAGATGTGCAAGAAGAAAGGGGCACAATTTGAAGATAGAGGGGGACAGCTCAGGGGCATCATGAGGAAGTATTTTTTCACAGAGAGGGTGGTGGATGCATGGAATGGCCTTCCTAAGAAGGTCGTGGGGTCAAAGACAGTGGGGGAATTCAAGAATGCATGGGACAGACATAAGGCAATTATAATGGGGGGAAGGAGGAAGTAGGGTGTTGGTAAACTAGGATCTGTGGCTTATCCAATAGGTAGGGAAATAAGCAGACTGGGTGGGCCAAGTGGTCCTTATCTGCCATCAAGGTCTATGTTTCTATGTTTCTATGTGTATGTCATGTCTACTGACAGAAATGGATTAACAGTGACATAACCATAGTTCGCTACCATTATCTGTCAATTGCCTGGCCTTTTCATATTGGTATGGTAATGTCACCCAAGTACCTCCTCTACTAATTGCCCAGTTTGGCCCCTAATCCAAATTTCCATGCATGACCTCTGCACCATAATACAACCACTGCATCACCCTTTAATTTAGTGATGGTTGCTATGTTCAAATATGTACAGCATTATTCAACTTGATTCCACACCCATATACAATCACTCAATATCCTCCAGACGCACTGTTGGGGCAATGAATTTACACACTGGATCTGTTTGTCAGAGGTTCACATCAATCCTCACCTGCCAAGTGTGATGCCAAACCACAGCCATGATATCCAGTTCTGAGGTGGTGGCAGTACGCCTTGTGCTGTGGCTGTGAATATTGCATTCTTGGATGACATTGCCACATTGTGGTCTGGTAGGTAACAGTATGGGCAATTTTGTCCTCAGGCCAAGATCACATCAACTGATCCAGTGTTAGGGTCAACCACATTATGCTGGCTGTATTCCTGTCATGTAAACCCTAGGGGCAAATCTGCCATGCATGAAGTCCCCCATCAATCTCGGGTTGAGATTCACATGCTGAACTGTGCTGCACCCGATGCAGCGCAATGTACCAGTTATGCACACCTCACTGTATGCTGGCATATTGCTGCTTGCAAAATTGCAGACATCTGATGTGTATTGAGTTTTGTCTGTGTATGGCTTTTCTCACACAGCTTACCAGTATGGTACCAAGACATTAGAAATGTCATGCTTCCTTTCGTACCAAGCATTTGAAAGATCACAACAGTTATGTCAGGTTCAAAGTTTACTGTTTTTACTGGTGAAACTGTATTGTTTCCTTACACATCACAAAAAGAATAACAGTGGTTAAAATCAACCACCACTAATAAACTGTACTGTGGTATATTGACAGGTACACAATGTGTGACCCACAGTCCCATGAGTTCAATGTATCTCCATCCCAGCATCTTCACTGAGACAATTGTGTTCATATTTAAATGTGTGCAATCGAATTCTTATGAAAATGAACTCTTTGCTATTGCCTCCCTGTAATGTCTGTATCGCACAGTTCAGTTTCTAGCTTTATGAAAAAGCATTTTTTTTTTGCCACAACACAGATCAACAGTGAAACAGTATATCAGAGGCCAATAGTAAAAATTGGTTCAGTATTGATGCTTTTTTCAGGTCCTCTTCCATGCACTCCCCTTCTTCCCCTTTAAGCCTTACAATCCCACCCCTGGCTTTCCTCTTTTCACTAATGTACCTATAAAAAGTCTTGTCCCCTTTTTTTACCTCCTGTGCTATTTTTTCCTCCATTTGCACCTTTGCGCTCCTATCTGATTTCCCAGCCTCCCTCTGTTTATCCAGGTATGCTATCCTGTTCTCCTCCTTTTGTGTTTCCTTGTACTTCCTAAAAGCATCTACCTTCCTGGCCACTTCCTTTGAGAACCATGCTGGTTTTCTCTTTCTCTTTCTCTTGCCCTTGTTTACTTGTCTAATGCAAAGATTTGTCCCCTTCACTATGGCTTCTTTTAGATGGGCTCACTGCTCCTCAGCCCCCCCTCATTCATCCCTCCCTGCCAGTGCATTCTTGAGACATACATCCATCTTAGTAAAGTCTGCCTTTCTGAAATCCAGGACCCTCGCCTTTGTGTGGCTTGACTCTGCTACTGTACTCATACTGAACCACACTGTGTGATGATTACTGGACCCTAGGTGTCTACCCACTCATACTTCCACAATTCTGTCCCCATTTGTGAGTACCAGGTCTAAAATTGCACCCTTCCAGGTGGGCTCTAGCATTAGCTGCCTGAGGCCTGCTCCTAGCATGGCATACAAGCTGTCCCTGCTCCTGGCTGAGGCAGCCACTTGGATGCTCTAATGCACATCTGACAGACAGAAATCACCTACCAGCAGCATCTCCCCCTGTAAGGTAGATGTGTTATGTTTTCTATCCTCAATTAAGTCAAGCCACACAGAGTGATTGTTTCCTTTTGGTTTATTTTCTTGTGAGTCTATCAATTCAGATACATGTATTCTTTTTTCATCTTTGGTGCTAGCTCATTCAATTTACTTACAGTGCTTATATAAAGATTTCTTATCTTAAAGAATACCAACACCCCGGTATAAGCCAATCATATAACAAAGTAACATATTAATCTTAGGGTGTGGTGAATTTATGTCAAAGCATAGGTATGACTGCATTTCTTACACAACATCAAAAGGTGTTTACTACATTTCTTACGCAATCTCATAAATGCCGACTACACTTATAGAAGGTTCTTTGTGTGCACACCTTCCTTAACAGTTGTCTACCATCCTAATAAGGGCACACCATCCTGATAAAGGTTTATTATAGGACATTTGATGTTGGATGTTGTGAAGTATAAAGTGTGAAATTATAAGGTCATCACAAGACATTTGGTTAGGTGTTATTATAGGTTACACTTAAGTAAACATTATATTTCAGTAAAATGTTACACTACAATCCCCTCTTTGTAACTCTCTATAATAGGAGATCACGCAATACAGTGTTGCCATTCTAACATTTGTATTTGTCGAATCATGTGTTTCATCTTATGATACAATAATGCTTGTATAATAACAAGAACACAGATTAGTACAATACTGCATACTACCACTATTAGGGTTGGACTAGTACCCAAAACAGCCGAGCCCCAATCCTACCAGGATATAATGGGGATATATGATAACTGCCTTTTTACCACTTTAGCAGAGGCCTTCTGTGAGAAAATAAGTCCTTCTGTTTGTTGACGATACAACAAGGCACCATGTGTCATTTCATTAATTTTGGGTAAGTCGAAATGAGGTGGAGTTGCCAAATCAGTGAGTAAATCCAAGGCCATAATGGAACCATCGATATGGGTAACATTTGTTCAACTATAGACAGGACGTTCCCAGATGGTCCAGTTTGCAACACACCATGTCTTGTCACTACACCCCCATATATTCCAAGGTTGACCTGCGATTGCACACCATGATTGGTTCCATCTCATAGCTTGGCGGTATTCAGTTGCAGACGTTAAGGTAAATTTACATTGATCAGGAAACCATGGGGCGGTTGATGTCTTTTCCCCACTTATTAAGGTTTCATGTTCTTGTACACACTGTTGCTTAGGTAAGACAACATATGCATTGTGTACTGAGATAATAGTGTCACCTGCTATTTGGAGTCTTATGATCTGGTCATGTAGTAATACTCCAAAATTACTGATTTGCCATGATATTTTTGGTGGTTCAAAACATACAGGCATTATCACTAGTATGGGAATCACATGTCACAGCATGTGTGCATATTGATTTGGTGACGTCCATACTTTTATCATAACTAAGGGTGGTAGGAATACAGTGGGATGATCCAATAATCTAGTCACATTGGTCTTACCAATTCCTAAAGGTAACCTATTTGTTTCAATTCTATTTAATTCATTGACTAGATAAGCATGTGCTTCAGCAGCTAATTGGAAGCAATCCAATTCTATATAGCTTTCTCTGGACATATTCAAAAGTGAGTTATAAAAACGAACTGCTATTTGAGCAATAATTTTAAAATTCTGTAAGGTTTCTCTAAATGCAAACCAATCAATTTCTTCATTATCAGCCACTAATTTCACAGTAGTTGATAATGGTCCGGTAGCCATATCTTTTGAAGTCATTTCCAAAGAACGAATATGACCTTTTAAAACCATAGAATCAATACCATTAGCAGGTCCTAATCCTGAGCCTAACCAGCCCCACATGTCTCTTTTACGACGAAATAAGCCTGGTGATGCTTCTTCAGGAATTTTAAATGACCATGTTCTGTGTCTATCATGGTACTGATTTAAAGTATTATTATAATACTGTTGCCACAATAATACCGAAGCCCGATCCTTACATTGAAGCAGTAATCGTGGAAAAGGCAAATGTAGCAAAACATTATAATACTCCAATTAACGTGGATAACATAGAGGGTATACATTTGGTGTTAAGATAATACTATCTGATGGGGGCAAGAATTGTTGCCCTGCTATACCTTGTATTTGGTATTGTAAATCCCATACAGCAGATTTACTAGTTAAAGATACATTGCAGGCCATTCCAGGCCATCGTGCATTTGTAGTATATGTTAACAAAGAATATTTATTTGTTAAAGACAATACTGGAAAAAATTGCTTTAGCCCTACTGTATAGTTCTTAACAATAGATGTATTATATAAAAAAAGTCACATATTACGTTGTGATGCATTTTTACCCCAATAAGATGCATTTAGCAATGTTATGTTAGATAGATAATGTAACATGTCCTTTAATTTCATTCGAAATAAATCTTGTTCTTCTCTTGTTAAATTCATAGTATCCCCCAACATGGAGTGGATATAGATCCCTTTCTGGGCTGTTGTGTTTACTACACACATCGCTGTGCCAGGCCAGGCTTCTGGCGAGCATCCCCATGTCACATCTTGACATTGTCCATAACAAATAAAGTAACATTCGATAAGAAGATAACCAATGTGTTCATGTCATTCTCCCAACATTACTGGGAGACCCCACACTGTACAATTGGCATAGTTCTTGGTGTATAAACTGTTCCACATGCGCCCTTGGCATCCTTTGTATCTGTCGGAAGTTGCCAGGATCAGTAAGGTACTACACAGTATAAGTACAAGATACATCATTGTACTTCACCGATTGGGAGAAACAGAGCAGTATCAGTTGTTATCATTTAAAGGCTGATACAGTTTACATTGGTCCACATGGTCCCATTTGGGGTCTGTAAACCCTTGTCGAATTCGCCGGACCTGAATGACCCATGCTCCCAAAACATCAATCACGGTATAGGGCCCCATCCAATTAGCATCCCATGGTCCTTTCTGACCAAAGTTTTTCACCATGACATGATGACCCTGTTCAATGGGTGGTATCACTTTTTCATCATGTCTCTGTTTGTTTTTCCAATGAGTCTGTACCATATTTCTGGCAGCATGAGGTAAATAAACAGCTAACTGTTTTTGTAGCTGTTGCAAGAACACATCAGTTTTGATGCGATATAACACAGGTGTAGACAAATCTGGATCCGATGGATAATACAGCTCCATATCCTGTTCAGTCATCAACTGGTATGGGCTATAGGCAGTACTCCTCTTTTCCGTACCTATAATACAATTAGGATTCCTGGTAAGTGCATTACCCACCCTTTAAAAGTATCCAATACTGCCTTTTTCAGTTAATTTTTTTTAGAGTGCGATTTAACCTTTCTACCATTCCCAAAGAATGTGGATGGTAGGGTAAATGCAAACATTGAGTGATACCCAAAATATCACAGAAAGCTGTCATTATTTTCACTGTAAAGTGAGTTTCTCTATCACTTTCAAGTATTCTGGGAAAACCCCAACTTGTGAACACCTGTTCCCATAGCACTTTTGCAGTAGCTGTAGCACTATCATTTCGTATGGGCAATGCTTCTACCCATTTGGAAAATATGTCAACAATGACTAATAAATATCAGAACCCCCTTTTGCAGTAGGCAAGGGCCCCACATAATCAGTTTGTAAACTGGATCAAGGACCTTCCGCTAAGGGTATACACCCTAACAGAACCGTCTTACCAGGCACTGGAGGATTCATCTGTGCACAGATGAGACAAGCCTCCAGGCATTGTTTGACACCTTTTCCCATTTTTGACCACCAATATTTCTGTGCCAACATTTTACATGTTTTGTGGAGTCCACAATGACCTCCAATTTGATGATTATCCATGATAATATCTTTTTGAAACAAAGTGGGTGGTATCCACTTCCTAAACCCAGGTTGTCATTCCCATACTACCATATCTTCCCATATGGTAATATGTTTGGCTGCACACTGTCCAGTGTATTTCCATTGGTTCCGACAACCCACTATCCAAGTATCTGTGTTTTGGATATGCCCCAAACTTTGGACTTGTGAGACGGCAGCTATCCATTTAATATGGTGTTTGTCAAATTTGTCCATCTCCCACAATTGCGTAGAGTCACCTCCTTGAGGGTCTACCCATAAGTTTGTTTGTTTGGCTGCAACTTGAGCCAGATTATCTACTAAGTTATTGTTTAACTCATGGATATCCTTTGGATTCTTTTGGTGAGCTCTTACTTTACAGATTGCTATTCTCAAAGGTAACTGAGCTCCTATGTCCCATATATGTTGTAATATGGGAGCAAATGCAACAGATTCTCCAGATGCTGTCTGAATTCCTCGTTTAGTGCAAATTGGCAAAAGGTCCAATAAGGAGTTAACTACAAAGGCACAGTCTGAGAAGATATTAATAGCCTCCTGAGGGTAAGCCATAATAGCTCCGCGGACTGCCTCCAATTCCGCTCTAGGGGCAGAAAATGTTGATGGGCATTGTACTAATATTTCTTGATTAGTATTTGGTGTCCATATGACATATCCTGTGTGGAAATGTCCATCATTCCAAAAGTGAGAGCCATCTACATAAACATCTCTTGCTTCAGTATTTGGTTCTGCAGCAAAAATGGGTGTAAAATCAATTCCCATTACAGTACCATAAACATGTGCCTTCCCCTCCGATGCCATTAATTCAACTAACATAGGTGAGGTACATTTTTCCACAGTGATATTTTTCCCTTGTAGAGCTAAAGCCCATTTAACCAATCGCTGTGAAGACACACCTCTCACATCCCTTTCAAGTAGAAATTTCACTGGAGTGTGAGACGTTTGCAGGATAATTCTATTAAACCCCACAGTTTGTTCAGTAGCTTGTATAGCCTAATATGCAGCTAACAAATGTTTTACACATTCTTCATATGTCTCTTCCACAGGTATTAATACACAAGAAAAATATCCCAGAGGACGTAAAGTCCCTGCTGTCTTTTGTAATAGTACAGCATTGATCACCTGATCTGTCGCATGTACCTGCATTACAAAATCAGAGGATTCAGAAGGACTAATGAGAGCCAGAACTGTCATTAGTGCTTGCTTTAGAGCCAGAAGAGCTATCTGATGTTCTGGTTCCCATTTGAGGAAATCAGTCTCCTTTTCTCCCTTCAGTAGATTATACAGAGGTTTTGCCATACTAGAGAAGGCTTCAATAAAATCTCTGCAAAATCCTACCATGCCCAAGAACTGTCGTAATGCAATCTTTGTCTTAGGTCTTGGTAGTTGTTGTATCATTTGATTTTAATCAGGATCTACAGTTGGTCCTTCTTTGTTAATACATATACCCAAAAAGATAACTTGTGACAGTCCAGTTTGTGCTTTGCTAGGGTTCATTTTTAACCCTCCTTTACCTAAGATTGTTAGCAACTCGTTCAATAAACTAACATGCTCTTGATATGTATCAGTCTGCAATAAAATGACATCAACATATTGTATTATTGCTTCAGGAACTGAAAAACCCAATAATATTTCTGCCATACATTGATGAAATAAAGTGGGTGATGAGTGAAAGCCTTGTGGCAAACACTGGAATGTGTATTGCTTATCCTGAAAGGTAAAAGCAAACTTATACTGACTATCTGGATGTCCAGGCATAGACCAAAATCCATTTGACACATCTACTACAGTATGAATAGTGGCAGTGGGAGACAACTGAGATATTAAGTCCGGTAGTCTAGATACCACTGGGGTGACTAAAGGCATTACTTTATTCAAGACCCTATAGTCTATAGTTAATCTCCAAGTACCGTTTGATTTGTGAACCAGCCAAAGAGGGGAATTAACAGTTGAACATATCAGGAGAATTACCTTTTGTGATTGTAACTGTTTCAAAATAATTCCTACCTCTTCCTGTGCTTCCTTTGGAAATGCATATTGCTTTTGTGACGGTGGGTCTGGTCCCTCGATTTGGACCTCCATATTAGACATGCGTCCACGCTCTGTAGCAATTTTAGCCCAAATTGATTCATGTCTTTGTACAACAGATTTTATCCATTGTGGCACTTATTTCCATAAATCACTCATGTGATAAATCTTTAATGACTTTATTGTGTACACACTATGTGAATCATCCATATTTGGTCTTGGGTTAGTAGTGCATCCTTACCATAGAATCATATTACTAAGGTCCACTACTAAACCATGTTGTGCTCAAATGTCCATACCCATGATGGTACTTTCATGTGTATTACATTTCCAAAACATTCATTTCAATTGTTGTTCACCTATCTGAACCAAAACTGGTTTGGTTAAATATGCTGTTAAAACCCCCTGAGAAACATTGCAAATTAATTTGTTGATTCCCGTGAGTTGTTAAAGGCATATAACTATCTGTTATACTAACAGTAGCACCAGTATCAACTAATATCACAGTCTGGCAGCCCCTTACCATTGCTGATATTGTTGGATGCCCTTCCTGATCCTCTTGTAATTGACCAAGGATTTGGGAGGTGGGGGCTTCGTCCCGTTATTTCTTTTTCTTCTCATTTTTGGTGAGAAGCACTTCCTCATCCTTTTCTTCCTCACTATCACTAGGGGCAGTAGGTTCCTTTCAAACTGCTGCAACTGTCTTAGTATTAATCAAATTACTAAGCACTTCAATACATTTTTGTAAGTCTGCCTTACCACCAGGTTTAGCATTATTACCTGGATTTTGAGCTTGTCTCCTCTCTAAGCCTTGCTTCAGTTTTCCTTCCATATCTCCACCTTTAGCCCAACAATTGCTTTTAAAGTGGCCTTCTTTATTGCAATTGTTGCAGGTTAACCTACCCTTGCCTTCTGTTTTGACAATAGTGGCTGCCCTTCATTTGTCTTTGCCCTTTTCGGGGGGTTGGTCATCCTGTTGCATTCGCCACCAGTCTGTCAACAATTCTTTTTCTGTGGCACGTTCTGCATGTTTACATATCATACGTACTGATGCAACTACTATAGTAGCTTGTCAATCTATTAAGCTAAGGAAGGGTTCAGTATCTTTACTTGAGTCTGCCACACCTCCATATGTTGCGTAGGCAGCATACAAATGATTGATGAACATTACCGGGGACTCTCTGGGCTGTAACGTGATCTCATAGATCTTGCTCCAGTCCGTATGAGAGACACCGTGCATAGATTGTAATGCAGCTTGGATCTCATCAACAGTAGCCTAGTTGGTATCAATCTCTGGGTGAGCTTGGTTACCTGTCATTTTTTCAGGTAAGCTCTGCAGTAACACTGCAGGAAGTGACAAAGTGACTATTTTACAGGCATCTTTGTTAGTCAAATTAAAATTAGCCACTAATGTCTTTAACTTAGAGCAATATGGGACTGGATTTTGACATGGCTTCCATTTTCCTAACTGATCTACTAACTGCATCAATTCCTGAATGGAGAGATCTCATTGAGATAATTCCATATGCACTTCTACTTCTTCCATAGCTTCCTCAAACTTCTTTGTTTGAGCCCTAGCTTTCTCATCTTCATCAACTTTTTGTTGTATTACAAAGCATCTCACTTTAAATGGACCTGTTCCATCAAATACTGCTTATCTCTTTCAGATAAGTCTTTTTTCTTCTTGTAACCTTTCCTTTGTTTATTTTATTTCCTTATGCATCCTTTCATCTGCCTTTTCTAATCCCTGTCTCTTTTTCCATGATAATTTCTTTAACCGCTTACTTCTTCTAACTTGTTGTACCTTTTTCCTTCTTTAGTTTTTGTAATAAAAGGAGCCATTTTCTTTTTATGCAGCTGCATATATCCTTCTTCGTCTTCTGAGACAGTAACCTCATATTCTGACAAATCTAGTCTTCTTCAGTAACAGCCACACGGGGAGGGCATATGATGCTACTGTACAGGGGCCTGTTTATACTTTTGTACTTGATGTCTAAGTTCTAATGAGATCTGACACCGTACCTGGGCTTCTGCCTATAAGGTAAACAAGGACTGTTCTTTGTATGATAAGTCTTGGGCATGCTCTTGATTAGCATGGTCTAATCTCTCTTGGGTTTGTTGTAATTGCCGAGATAATTCATTAATCTGCCTTGACTTTGTTTGTTAATAAACTTAACATTTTTTTCCAATTGGTTAATCTTAATCTTTAGCCCACATACCTCTCCCTGAGAGATATTTAACTTATATTCACCATCTTTAGCTTTAGCAACATACTTAGCTACACCAAGAAAATACATTTCTTCACTGTCAAGTAACTGCTTCTTTAATAGACAGGTTCTAGTGGCTATTTCACACTGATACTGTACATACATCTGACAAAAATTGGCTAATTTGCTTTTATCTGCCTTTACTTTCTCATTTCTTTCTAGGCATTGAGTGGATACAAATAAGTACGCATCTTCCTGTTCTACAGGAGAGCGATATGGACCTTCTTTAAGGTGCATCTCTGAAAATTTACATAATATGGTGTCCATACTTACGTCAGTTATCTAGCTGGCAAATCTCATCGGACTTCACACCAGTCTGTTTCCTTGAGTCCCTCTTTCAACTCCCTTCTGTACTTGATTGATCAGATCAGGTTCAGTAAGGCATTCCTCGCAGTGGCTTCCTTCTTGGTTAGTCTGATGTCATCAGCAACCATATAGACTTCAGACATCTAAGTCACGGCACCAATTGTAAGGTAGATGCATTGTGTTTTCTATCCTCAAATAAGTCAAGCCACACAGAGTGATTGTTGCCTTTTGGTTTATTTTCTTGCAAGTCTATCAATTCAGATACATATATTCTTTCTTCATCTTTGGTGCTAGCTCATTCAATTTACATACAGTGCTTATGTAAAGATTTCTTATCTTAAATAATACCAACACCCAAGTGTAGGCCAATCATATAACAAAGTAACATATTAATCTTAGGGTGTGGTGAATTTATGTCAAAGCATAGGTATGACTGCATTTCTTATACAACATCAAAAGGTGTTTACTACATTTCTTACACAATCTCATAAGTGCTGACTACACTTATAGAAGGTTCTTTGTGTGCACACCTTCCTTAACAGGTGTCTACCATCCTAATAAGGGCACACCATCCTGATAAAGGTTTATTATAGGACATTTGATGTTGGATATTGTGAAGTATAAAGTGTTGTGAAATTACAAGGTCTTTACAAGACATTTGGTTAGGTATTATTATAGGTTAAACTTAAGTAAAAGTTATATTTCAGTAAAATGTTATGCTACACCCCCCTTAGCTGCCATTGTGTGGATGGATTCCACAAGAACCCTGTCCACCTCCTCCCCCTGTGCTGGAGGTCTGTATATCCCCCAACCCGTGCAAAGAGCTTTGCCATTGCCTGTCTTAAGGGTGGCCCACAGTACCCCTGCATACCCCACATTCCCTGTATCTTAGTTGCTATAATACTCTCCCTGATGTAAAGAGCCACCCCCTTCCTATTTATCCTCCCAGCCTCTCTCAAACAGAGTATAACCTGTTATTACCACATCCCAGTCATGATTTACAGCCTACCTTGTCTCAGTAATAGCTACAATGCCCAGGTCAGCCTCTGTCATCAAGGCCTCTGGGTCTGAGATTTTATTTCCTAGATTGTGGGCATTGGTATGCATGGCCTTCAATGTTTTGCCATTTGTCCTATTATCATCCCTTTTTCCATTTTGCCTCCTCTGTTTGTACTTCCTATTTTTAACCCCCTTCCTCCTGTCCACTGCAGTTCCCCCCTTTATGAGTTTAGTTACCTCTGACGATAACATAACTTTATGGTCCTCCGTGTTGACTACACTATCCTGTGGGGTGGGCAGTTTGATTCTCCCAGCTTCCTACCACCACCCCTTCCCCCATGTGCCACTTACTGTGCATTTCATCAACTGCAAATCTGTATGTGTTAGCCATGGTGCGCTTCCACATTTGGCATTAAATTATCAGTACCAGTGATGATGTTCTACTGGTCACCACCATATGTCAGAAGTACCTGAAGGAGTTGTACTTTCATGTCACACATGTATGAGTACACTGACAGTGCATGGTGCCTAGTGATGGTAAGTAACTGTTCATACTGTATGCAAGATAATAAATAATGCACAAGCAAGCACACGGTCCACATGAACCAACATTGTGCATTTATGGGTGACTGTCACAAAGTGGTACTTACAACAAGTGGTGGAGATCTCACCAAATTATTTCCATCCCTGTAGTAGCATATGCATATGTGTCACCTAGAAATGAGAAAGACACAGTTGGCAGCAGTACATATCATTAAGAACTATCAATTCCCTAGCTTCACAATGATCGTTTGGTACAGCATAATGCATATAATAACATCTAGATATACTCATTAGGAAAGCTAATTAAGTAAGCATTAAGCCACGATGAAGGTGGCATCTAATGGGGAATTAACGCATGGTTGGGACCATTGTGGCATGAGGACAGAGGTCGAGTGCCTACAACCGCCCAACCATGCATTAATTCCCCATTAGATGCCACCTTCTGAGTGGCTTAATGCACTTGTAAGATGGTCTGTGCATTATGTGGACTGTGACAGATGCATGTGCATCGTTGAGATAAATCACAGGGTGACAGTATTTCAGTTAGACAGTGAACTTGACTGTACTTTTCAGAGGTTAACGTCATGCTCTGTTACATACTGATGTGCCATTTCACAACTTCCATATGTAGGACAACAAATGCATGCCTGAATGATTATTGTCATTTTTCAGTGATTGCTGACTGCTGTTACTCTTGCAGTATACTCAGGAGGACCGCGGGATCCGACTTCTGTTCAGTCAGGTTCAGGGTCTCTGGCTCATTTGCATAGTGCATCACCCGCTCAGTGACATTGAGTCATGCTCTTTACCTGGTGAGTTACTATTCATGTTCCTGGTTCCATTATCGACCTCTGGATTCGAAACCCTACTTCTTCACTTCGCTGTTACTGGATCATCCGTTATAGTTAAAGTTCACAGTGCCTTCTATCGTAAATGACTGGAAGTGAAATGGATTTCCTGTCTGTTGCTCGGTGACTCTGTGCCCCACTGCCGAGTCCGGGCTACCTGTGTCTTCTCCCATGACAGGTTCCTCAGATGGCTGTACCTGTACTGTGGATCTTTTGGTGGGTGGACAAGGCAAGACATCTCCCGTTCTCTAGCTGTGTTCATTGGGCACACTGCTTGTTTGTCAGCTGTGGCTCCATTCGGAACTTCACTAGCAACATGGCATTATGGCTTCAATAATGCCGTGTTGCTTGGTTCCCAGCTGACCCGATTAGACCAATTAATTTTGCTCTCTACAGCTCCCTTCTTTTTGTCATGTTACAATATGCCATAATGCACTGCATAGCAAAGAGTGGAAACAGCTTACAAGTCAGCTTTTTAGATTGTGCTCTTAGTACCAACATCTCTTGAAAGGGAAAAAAGTAGCCACCAACAAAGATGCGAGAAAAAAAGGTCTGTGACATACTGTCACACCATCTTTTCCCTCTGAGTGACAACTAAGAGGGGAAAAGCAGTGTGCTGATATGAACACTAAAAGCAATGAAGTAGACCATATTGTGACACTTGAGAATAGCCATAAATACCATATAAAACTGTGGGACACTAGTTGCGGAACACTCCATTACATACACAGGGAATCACAGTTATGTAGGATCGCTATGATGAAACATCTACATTGGTTGACAGCCTACTTCTACTTCTATTTGTATGTATTTCAGGTTTTCATGCTTACTGATCTGTATAGCTAAACAGGTACACTTTGCCATGGCCATGAGGCTACAATTTACAATTTCATTTGTACAAGTAAAGGCCATCACTGCAGACACACAACCCTCACTGTTAATAGATGAAATGGGAAGGCAGGAATGAAAGAACAGGGACCATCACAGCAGACTTGAATGAAAGGTGACAAACCATTGCTAAACAAATGGCCCAGACAAATGGATTCATCTCACAGTAAAATGAATGGAATGCATTAGATTTCAAAGAACTTAGACTTAGCAGTAACATACATCATGGGTTTCAGTCTAAGTGTTATAATCTTCACAGCACTAATTGCTACCATACACATAACACTATTGCTCTAACAGGCTGGAAAGTGCTTCCTAGTCTGGAATTACATCAGGACTTCCATGTGCTGGCTCAGAGACACAGGAATTGCATGACTGCTTGGGGCTATTAAACAGCAGGCAAATCAAGATTAATTACAAAGAAACTACTGACTTGTTTTAGTAAAGATTTTCAGAAATAACTCACAGCAACACAAGGAATGGTACTAGAAGGACTTGCTCCAGATGGGTGCCTTTCATTGGTTTGGTGAAAAAATATTAATCTGCTCTCAAGGTATAAGGATTTAAAATTTTGGTTTTGAGCATGCTCAGTGGGGTCTTTTGGATAGATGTTTGGTACCTTGCTGAGCATGCTCAGAACTGAAATTTCAAATTTTTATAACTAGGGAACGGGTTAATATTTATTCATAAAACCAATGAAAGGTACCATTCTGGGGCAAGCCCTTTCTACCCTGAAAATTTTCAACCAAAATTCTAAACTGTCTGGGCTGTATTACAGTGGCACAGTAGTACCACTGTAGTTATGGTTGAGTAGGCTGTTTAATGTTAAACCCCTAACTGCAATTTAATAGTTTCACCCACTTTAAAATTGATTTGCATGAAATGTTGCATGCACAGTCTGAGGGACATAGTCTCTTGATGTGCTGAGTTTTGTTCCAGTCAGATGTGTAGATTCTGAGCTCTATATAGTGCATTTTTAGGAAGAAATCTGGGCTTTTTTGTTGTTTTTTTTTTTGTTAATTATTTTTTGTCATCACCTAGCACCCAGAAAGCTGGCATTTTCATCTGAAATTTTCAGGGTAGAAAGGGCTTACCCCAGATTGACGCCTTTCATGGGTTTGGTGGAAAAATGTTAATCTGTTCCCAAGTTATAAGGATTTGAAATTTCTGTTCTGAATATGCTCAGTAGGGTTGTTTGGATAGATGTTTGATACCCTACTGAACAAGCTCAGAATGGAAATTTCAAATCCTTATAACTAGGGAAAGAATTAATATTTTTTTCACCAATCCAATGAAAGGCACCACTCTCGGGCAAGCCCCTTTCTACACTGAAAATTGCAGACTAAACTTCCAAACAATCTGGGCTGTAGGTGATGACAAAAAAGCAGCAAACCACCCCAATGTTTCCTAAAAAATGCAGTAAAATGATCTCTTTTAACAAAACAAAGATCTGAACCTAGCTAATTGGGAACCCTTTCACTAGATTCTGTGTTAAAAAAAAAAAAACTTGCCAAAAAATACCTTTTCTGGGCAGCCCAAAATCCAGGGTACTCAGCTTAGTGAGAGGAGCCATTCACCTACATTCTGTGTATGAGAACAGCAGGACTTTCTTGAGTTCTGCAGCCATAGCTGGAAGATGTACTGTGTGCTGCAATGAGAGCAGTGAGCTGTCAATCCCCTGTTCTGTCTGTCTATCTGCGTTCCTCTCTCTCTTTCTCTGTCTGTCTCACATGTCATCTGCAGAAACATTTTGGAAATAGGCAACAGAAGTGGGCATACCACAAGTAGAATGACTAAGGACAGCACCAGGAAGTTCCTTACCATATTTGCTATAACAAAATAAAATACAGTTGGTCAGCCTTTTGCACTGCTTAGTCTCAGAGGTGCCCTCTTTTCCAGGAGTGGATGGCACAAAAATTCGAGAGGACTTTCTACAGTCCCTAGTGCAATCCAGGCAGAAATGTAGTGTTCTGTGTACATCAAGTGTATGGAGCAATACGTCACCTTAATTAGTACGTTCAGCATAATACACAGGAAGTGTATGGTCTGATTCAGTGTGAAATCAGAGACCATTTCAGGCAAAACACTAGGATTGGTTAGCAAAGACACCATGTTCTTGTGGAAAATCATATAAGGAGGCTCATGCATGAGAGTCTGAAGCTCAGAAATTCTATGAACAGAAGTCATGGCATGAGACTGAAATACATCATACACAAAAGGCACTTTTGGACACCTCCAACAAGGCAGTGAACAATTTTGCCAGTTTATACCTCAGTAAGGGGGAAGGAGGGTGGGCACAGTGGAGGAGATTCTATCAAAGATGTACTGTTATGGCAAGTAACTGTTCTGTTTTCATTAAAGATATCTCCTCCATTGGGTCACACCTTTGGAGTGATTCTTAAGCAGTATACCAAGTACTCAGAGAAAATGTTAAAGTCTGACATAACATCATGACAGAAGGCTTTGCAGTACTGCAAGGCCAAAACCAGCATGCCCATGAAAGATGTCCAGACTATAATGCTTAGGTTAGCAATGCAGACCACACAAAGAATTTTCCATGAAAGGAAACACATTTTACAGGTCACAGCAGGCTCAAGTGGGGCCAGAGTCAATTTCTCAAGGATAATATTAAAGTCATACAGTGGAACCTGTTTTCAAATTAGGGGACACATGTGCAGAATGCCTTTAAGAAATGTATGGGACACTTCTAGCTGTGCCACTGTGTGCCCCTCAATAGGGGCACAAAAAGCCGAAACATCTGCCAAATGCACTGTAATAGAAGAGTAGTGGAGACTGGAATCAGATAGGAACAGAAGGCAGTCCAGCTCTGTATTTACAGGACACATAAACAGGTCCATGGAAGCACACCATATAGAGAAGTGCTTCCATTTCAAATAATAGGTGTGTCTGGTAGAAGCTTTCTGGCCACAAGAAAGAAATCAGCTACCTGGGGTAAAACCATAAATCTGGCAATTACTATGCTTCAGGAGTCAGGTATGTAGAAGCAGAAACTACAGGCCTAGATGGATCAGGGGCACATCATCCTGGGACAGCAGACCCCAACATAGAGGGAGATGACTTGGCAACTCCACTGCTAAATGCTGCAAAAGCAGGAACCATACCTGGTGAAGCCAGAAAAGGCTACTGCGAACCCGGTAGAAGTCAGTTGGGCCCTGGCCTGCTCTCCCAGCCTGTGCTACCAGCATGTGTGAGGTTTGTGTATTTTGCACCTTTTGTGTTTAATGCTGTATTATTAAACTGCAAACATTTGGACATATATTGTGTCATTGCCTTTACTTGAATGGTGAGTAGTGCTGGCCTTGAGATTTGAATGTTACTGTTTCAAAGCACACCCTGTTGTGGGGCAACTGCCTTCAGAGTAGAGGCCAAAAAGGAGCCATTAGTATCATGGTGGTATACTCCACCCTGAGTTTCAGCAGAAACCTCTGAATGAGAGGGATTAAATGAAAGGTATAAAGGATCTTCCCTTTCCAAGAAAGGAACAACGCATCTTGTCAGTAACTCCAGGCCCTGGAGATAGTGAGCAAAAATACTGCAGTTTTGCATTGTATGGGGATGCAAATAGGTCAAATTCTGGATGAACAAATCTTGCAAAGAGGTCATTTACCATGAAGGTTAGCAGCTCACATTCATGTATTAGAGACTGGGACCTCCTTAGCCTGTCTACCAAGATGTTTTGGACACCTGAGAGAAGCACAGCCTATTGCTGAAGTCCAAGAGACACGGCCCAGTACAACATCAGTGCCTCACTACACAGAGTATAACAGTGACTGCCCTCTTGCTTGCTTATGTAGTACATGATACTGACATTGTTTGAATCAGCAAGGGACTGAGCAGAGATGGATTTGGAATGTCTGTAGTCCAAGTAGAACATCTTTTATTTCCAGAACATTCAAAGTGTAAGTCAAATGTTATTGTTAAAAGAGTGTATAATCAAAAGATGTACACTCACAATGTTTAAAAAGGTAAATCACAGATTTTTGCACAAAATAAATTGTTATAACACAAAAGCTCATAGATGCAATATAGTATACAAACAAACAAATAACAATATAGGATTACATTACCAAAGTGCACAACCTGATGTAACAAAGTTGCCACATGTATTATAATCAAGCAGTTAAACTGTTTCATATACCCATGGGAAGGAGGGGACTCTATATGTGACACCTTCACTGTTTTAAAATATTACGCACCTCCAGATAAAACTTAATCACTTGAGTTTGACCTTGTTGTTCTTATTTAATAAGTTTTTCTGGTAAATTTAAACCATTTACGTTTTCTAGATGTTTTGCTAACCATTTATTTCTTATATCTTTTAATAATGCACAGTCCAGAATCAGGTTTTTTGATGTGATATCAGATGTATTATCATAATTACAACTTTTTGTTTTCATTATATCATGCCAAGTAATGAAAATAAACCTATAATGGAAATGGATATCAAAATCTGAGCCTGGCCAAAGACTTCGTGTGTAACATGTTTTCACACCCCAATAAATAATCCTTCATCGGACAGGTATTATTTAAAATTTTGTATAGGTAGAACAAGGAAAAATTATTAATTTTGTTCATGTTGCTCTTGACTGGACTGATTAGTTAGTCTTTGTATGGCTTCATCTTTATATTTTTGGGGGTTTAAAACAGTAGACACCTCAAAAAGAGCACGCACACCATGTTTCCTTCAAAATCAAGTTTAGATTTGAGAACCATGAAGAAAAAGTTAAATTATTTCATTTATAAAAAATATATTTTTGTCTACATGCATTTAGCAAGGTACTTTGGGAATTATTGACTAATCTGTACCAATAATTTAAACCTCTAATACGAGCTTTAACTACTGTGGATCTTTGTCCCGTTTACATATGCAGATGTTCCCCTGAGACTGTTTGCAACAAACCAAAGGCCAGTCTCACAAATATATTTTGTATTGTTTCCTAAGACACAACAGATGAGTCTATACCCCATACTTCAGAGCCATACAATAGAACGTAGCCTACTTTTGCATTAAAGATGTCCATCATGGCATTGAATTAATTGTTAACAAAGTTTTTACTAAACTTGTTTATACCTAATACAATTTGTCTGGTTACCTGCTTTGTGTACTTTATACTGTATGTTGTTGCCAACCATTGTTTTATATTATAGCAACCCCTAAATATTTGAACACTTCAATTTCTTCAATAACTTTCCCCTTCACATTCCATTTATATCTCTAAGAGTGGGGTTTATTAATAATCAGAACTTCATTTTTTTTGTACATTAAGCTCCAGTGTAAGATTAGTAAATGAATAAACAACATTATCCAAAGCTTCCTGGAGGCCTTGGGTGGACCTTGACATTATTAGGGCATCATCCATGTACATTAAGATATTTACAGGATAGTTCATAGTTTTGGGGTCATCTGTGCCAATCTTTTCCCGATTTCTCACATCTGGTCAATATAAATATTAAACAAGGCAGGTGCCATAAGACACCCCTACTTCACTTCCTTATTAATTTGTATCTTTTTAGTTAATTTCCCATCGATACTGTATCTGATACATACCAATGTGTTTGTGTATAAGGCTATTATTATTTTAAGCAAGTGTGAATCCATGCCGAAATCCACCAAGGATTTCCATAAAATAGTTCTATTGATGTTGTCAAATGCATTTTTCAGGTCAAGAAAACAAAAGCTCAGACCACTACATTTCCCTTTAATGTACTTCTGAATTAAGTAGTTTATAATAGCTATGTAATAACTGGGGCATGTTTTTTCTCATAGGAGAAGCTGGTTATAATTCACCATTATAACCTGTGGGTTATAACGGTGAACACGTGCCAGCTTATCCACGGCTGCCTCATGCTCACTCACTCACTGAGGTCTAAAAACTGCCGGCAAACAGCAGTAACACAAGCACCTCGGTAAAGCATACACCAACCCAAGAAACAGATAAAATAACTCTTAGAGCCCCAAAAATACATCAGACCTTCTCACCAGTGCATTGCAGACAATCCCGATAGCTGTGACAGACGGCGCTCACTTTCTCTTTCTTGTTCCCACACAAATCATCATGAACTCTGACCTCTGCAGCTCATTGCCATATTGCCTTGGCAATGACGACCTGTAGCAACTGAAACTGACTCAGACTTAAACTAAAAAATTAAGTCTTCCTTCAAGTTAAACTTTTTAAGACCTGTTTCACTTCATTTGCAGCTGTTCTAAAGAAGTAACTGTTTTCTTCATTTCAGATTTCACAAGCTGTCATATTCAGACTAGGATCAAAGCTCTTATCAGTGCCATTCATATAGTCTGTCAGTAAAAGTGTGCCCTGAGGAAGCCATCCCTATATATGCCAAAAAGTCATTTATTCACAAAAAATACAAATAGGATGTGTATTCTATGTTTTGTTTATTGCTCATCAATCTTCTGCTTAATAAAAATAAGACATGACACCCAGCTTGACAGACACTTTTTTATTTAATAAAAATCTAGTTGGAGAATAAATGTCCCCCAGCAAATAAAACAATACATGGGGGAGAGGAAAACTCAAATTTAAATTCTCGTTATGCACTCCCCCCATGTATTATACTATATATTATCTACTGAGTATATTATTTTCTTTGATCTATAGATCTATTTTACTCAGTAAGTAGTGGGTATAAATCTTGGATGGTACACACAAAAGGGAAATAGGTCTGAAGTTAGCAGGACCATTTTTAGGTCCCTTTTTATAGCTGCAGTGGATGGAGCTTGCAGCCGTCTTGTTGTAGCTGGAAAAGGGGACACCAAATCACAAATCTGGAGTTGCAGTAGTTCCTTCCACAACTCTAAATCAGTGTACTCACCCCCCCCCCACACACAGGTGCACTACTTTTTCTGCCATCGCACCATAAGCTCACTGAACTCACTGCGGAACAAGGCACAATCCATCATGTCCAAGATGGCCACCGGAGCTCAGTGTGCATGCATGAATCGTTGCACATGTGGGACTTCACTTCCACAGTTGCGGTGAAGTTGTGCATGCGCGAGGACTCGCACATGCGTACTGAGCTCCAGTGACCATCTTGGACACAGAGGACTGTTGTGTTCCACCATGAGTTCCATGAGCTTGGCTACAGCCGTATCAGCTCTGACCAGAGTTTGTTGTGAATAGCTAGAATCTCACTAGTTAGCCACACTTTTGGAATATGACCAGTGACATTTATTTCATTGAAAACAATTGCGAAAATCTGTGACCACCGAGTGATGCTCACTTTTAAAATTTCAGCTGGTAGGCTGTCCAGCCCAGATGCCTTATTATTTTTTTGTGCAGCTCTATAATTTTCAGTTTCTGCAGAGGTAACAGAGGTCCATTTGCCAAGGCTAAATTTTACTGGGTTGTCATTGCTTAAAGTAGCAGCACTTAGAGTCCAAACTCGGACACATTAACAAGATCCCTGCTGGAAACAGAATACAATTTGGTGTAAAAAATGTCCCAAGTAATCACTGAAATCATGGCATCTATATTTTGTGATATTCTGTCCTCTCCATAAGCAATTAAGGACCAAAATAATTCAGTATGTTTGTCAGCTACAGTGGCCTGAAACTCTCCCCCCAAATTCTTCTCAAATTTCTTTTTCTTTTGTCCTAAAAGGCACCTATATTCAGTAAGAGCCCTATTCATCATTAATTCTGGATGCTTTTATGTCAGTCTGCCTATTTTATTTACTGTCCACTTGTACTTTTTACACTTATTATCAAACCAAGGAGGGTTTGCTTTTGTAACCGTCCTTTCCTGCCTCCTGTCCTTGGGACCAATTTTATTTGATATAAGATTGGTCAGCTTTTCATAATATATTAGCACATCTGTGTTGCTTATGAGTTTATCTCTTAGAAATGGTGTGTAGGGCTAAGACATCAGTGACTTACCGCCTGCCACACAGGTAACCCATGTTCACGGTGTGAGCAAGTTGCCGGGGATCAACCGGGGAGGGAGAGGATTGAGCATCCAGAGGACAGCTCTCTTCTCCCGGGGAAGGTGAATTGGCAGTCCCACTGAATAACTACCTCCAGATGGAGGCTTGCAGGTAGTGCAGGTCTGGGATGCCAACAAGACAGGATGGTGCTGCAAGACTCCACAACATGCGCATGCCTCCATGTGCACAGATTGATGTGCTCTCCCCAGCAATGGAGAGGGATGAAAACTGAAAAAGCAGGGGGACAGCTGGTGAACTACATGAAGCCTGGACTGCACTCTTGACCAGCAGCCTGGACTGGCCAAACTGGATTTGAGCACACAGGGGGGAGGACAGTTCTCCCTCCCTTGCCCTGCCACAGGGAGAAAATTCATGGGGATTTTCTGGTCATAGGGGCTGGGGTCAAGAGAGAGACCATGGTTCTCAGGGTGGATGAGAGCCTCCTGAGGAGCCATATGGACCCCTGAGGTGGAAAAATAGAAGAAGAAAAAAAACTCTGGGCCCGATTTTCCAAAGTGTTAGATTGACGCAAGGGAGTTCCATCAAAAGAGTTCAATGCAAGGGGTGACTTGCATCACAACTGGCATCAAATGTGATTTTCTAAAACAGCCTGCATCAAATCCTGACACCACTGTGCCAAAGCCCCCTTGCACCAAGGTTGTGGCAAACAACCAGGTGCACCAGGTTGCAAGGGGGCCAGTGCCATGGAAGGGCTGCAACATCCCTATTTTGGGGTTTTACAAGCCCCGCCATGGACGCATCAAAGGGCATCACTTTGACCAGCCTGGAGGTGGTCTAAATGGCTTGCTTCAGTGGGAGGGGCTCTGACAATGGGCTGCCAAAAGCAAAAGGGGCATGGGAGGTGGCATAAGGGGAGTCAGGGGAACCACTGGACCTCACTGGGATTGATTAGGCACCTGGCAGGGTGTGTTTGCATTGTACTGTAATATACTACAGTATACGTATCTTCCCCAATAGTATAGTGGACCCCCCATCCCTGATGTCCCCCAGATATAGTTAAACATCTTTCATGGTAGTCTAGCAGACCCCCAATTCCCAATATCCCCCAGATATAGTTAAGCATCTTCCCTGGTAGTCTAGTGGATCCCCAATCCCCAATGTCCCTCAGATATAGTTAAATATTTTCTCTGGTAGTCTAGCAGCCCTTCAATCTCTGATCTGCCCCAAAGTCATTTATGTAACAGTCCCTGGTGGTGTAGTGGACCTCCACCCCAGCAGGCAGTGCCCTACCACCTCAATCCCCCTCCTGTCCCTTCCATGAGCCAGCGACTGGCAGAGCCCGACGCTCTCCACCACAGCTTGCCACTCAACTGAGCTGTCAAAGAGCACATACTGTATACTGTACACACTTCTTGACAGCTCAGTCAGGTGGCCAGATGTGGTGGAGAGCAGAGGGCTATGCCAGTTGCCAACTCATGGAAGGAAAGGGGGAAGCGGGGTGGTGGGGCTCTGTCTGACAGGGTGGGGGTGTGGGGGTCCAAATAGACCACCAGGGACTGTAACATAAATGGTTTTGTGGGAGATCAGGATTGGGGGGTCTGCTAGACTACCAGGGAAAAGGTTTAACTATATCTGGGGGACATCAGGGATTGGGAGAGTCCATTAGACTACCAGAGAAGATGTATAACTATATCTGGGGCACATCAGGGATGGGGATCAGCTAAACAACCAGGGAAGATGTATAACTATATCTAGGGGACATCAGGGATCGAGAGGGTTCACTAGACTACCAGGGAAGATACATGTACTGTACTATATTACAGTACAATGCAAACACACACATGCTGGTTGCCTAATCACTCCCACTGATGCCCAACTGTCCCCCTTGATACCTCCTATACCACCTCCCATGCCTCTGCACCTGGCTCCCTCCTGTCCAGCAGCTTCACCCCATCACCACCATCCCAGCCCCTCTAGTGTTACATTGAGCAGGGGGATCTGTATCCCTGCAGCAATTCCTGCAGGTGCACCAACTGTGTGGCACAGACTGCAACTTGCAGCAAGCCCAGTAAGTCTGCCGCCGGGCCCCGGAGTTTTGTAAAATCAGGCACTGGATCCCTGGCGCACCCAGAGTTGGCTGCAACCCTGAAGCAATGCAACTTGCATTGTTCTAAGGGCTCTTTGAAAATCAGACCCCCTGTCTCTTTTTCTCTCTCTGTGGACTTTAAACTTTAGCATGTAGGACTGGATTCCACTTAATCTTATTACTATTATAAACAAATAGAAGAGAGTTATCAATTTGTGCACTCTTACTAGATTCCCATGCATTCCCCACTAATGAGTCTTCCATTATGTCAAGATGAATAATAATAGGCAAATGATCACTACTGAAATTTGGGCACACCTCATATTGTTTAACTACTTGCCAGTCAAACATATCACATATTGCATAAACTAATACAGAATCTCCAGTTTTATCCTTTTTAAGAAAAGCATATGCACTCAAAAGGTCTCCTTCTAGTTTTCCATTTATAATGCGGAGATGGTTCTTATAAAGACAATTTCGAAGTATTTTCCCTTTCATGTTACTAGTAATATCCATCATATTTCCTTCATTAATACCTAAAAAGGTATCAATTTCACAATTTTATCCATACCCAAATTTTCAGAAAGTGTACCTGTCCGGACATTAAATCTCCCATCCACATAACAGTTCGTTTATGGTTTCTGTTTCTCAGATCAGTTATCTGTATTTGTATTTTACTTATTTTGTTCACTTATACTGAATTTGTTTCTATGTTGTCGAGCATCTGTATCATGTATTCTCAATTCTCTAATGCTGTATTCAGTATGATTGTCTGTACTCCCATTTTTTGCTTCCCTTCCCCCAGGACGCATCTGGAAATGAGCTTCTGTTCAGTATGTTCTTCCTGGTAAAACTTATAATTTCTTGGACCTCCTCTTCTAACCTTGTATGACACTCATTAGCTGATGTACTTGGTTCCATATAAAAAGGTAGCTATATAACAATGTCTATTACCTAGCAGAGGAATGAGCAATGAAAAAACAGTAGTCTTTTTCCATAACAATTGGATCTCCTGTAATACGAAGTTTAGATGAAACCAAAGTAATCAGACCTCCTTTAATGCTGCCTTTGGTAAGTATAGATTTTATATAATTAATTTCAAAGTTTATGTACCCTTTTATGTTAACATCATAATCCTCTCCCGCCCATGTTTCTTGAAGAAGAAGAATATGATATTTCTGAATTTCACACATCCCTTCTCTGTCTGATAGTTTACTTTCTATACCTGCTATGTTCTAGGAAACTGTTGTAAAAAAGGAAGATTCTAAGTTTCCCTGCCAATATAAGTTATTTCTGATGGTTTCATCCACTACTTCAGTCAGTCAATCAATCTGAGACATCATCTCAAAAAATAGAGTATCTGTTGTTTGTTACAACTGCAGAGCAATCTTCAGTATCACACTTGCTGTCACCATACTCTTGATCAAAAGCCCATACACAATTAATTCTCATACCCTTCACTTTTCTCCCTCTTACATATGTTTGCTGTACTACGGAACCTTTCCACCCCCATATCCAAGAACTCTGTTATATATTGTTGTTTCCTTTTTAAGGTTTCTTTCTATTTTACAAGGCCCACATATTCAAAGGAGTTGCGCGGCACATCCCTAGATGCACCCACGCATCTCCGGACTTGCGAGGGCGGTCGGGGGCATGGCAATATTCAGAAGCCTCCAATGCACCCCACAAACCCAACTGCACCACCACGTAGAACACTGTGATGCAGGCATGCAAATGACGGGTCCCTCATGCATATTCCCCACAACGCAATATTTGATTGTTCCCTGGCCAAGACATGGCCAGATGTGCCAGCGCAAACATAAGTTCACAAAACCCTACCTCAGCTATGCGTGGGGCAAGATGGTGCCCCGCGCACAGTCCAAGGCCAGTCACATGATCCCCCCTCCACAGCCCTGATTACCATAAAAGAAACATGTGTTCCCAGCCCCTGTTCCACAGTGTAGCATCCCCTTCAGCCCCGATCACCATAAAATAAATGTTTGTTGCCAGCCCCTGTTCCATAGGGTAGCATTCCCCCTTCCCAGTCCCAATGTCAGTAAATAAGGAACTCCACCAGATTCACCATTTCCATAGTGTAGGGACCCCCCTCCCCAGCACCAATGTCAGTAAATAAAGAACTGCACCTGATCTCCCATTTCCATAGTGTAGGGACCCCCCTCCCCTGCCCTGATGTCAGTAAATAAAGAACTTCACCTGATCCCCCATTTCCATAGTGTAAGGATCCCCCTCCCCAACCTCAATGTACAGTACATAGTATGCGCTCATTGACCAATGAGCTCATACTACAGTATGTACTGTGCACGTTCAGGTACTGATCAGTTGGTGGCTGGCTGTGGCAGAGTGAGAAGGGCTGTGCCAGTCACCAGCAAAGGACAGGATGGATGGGTGGTGGGTTCCTGCCTACCAGGGTGGGAGTGGGGGATACTACACTATGAAAAACAGGGAATAATTTTATTGTGTATTTTGGACAGTGATTGGGGTGTGGAGGGGCACCCTACACTGTAGAAAATTGGCACTTGTATTTAGTATTATTTCTATCAGGGATTGGGGCTGGGGAGGGCGGAGTCTTACACTATAAAAATGTGGGATCAGGCGGAGTTCTTTATTTACTAACAGCGGGGCTGGGTAGTGGGTCCCTACACTATGGAAATGGGGGATCGGGTGGAGTTCTTCATTTACTGACATTGGGGCTGGGAAGAGGGGAGGGCTGGCCCAGCACATTCAGCTTGATGCAGCCATGCTGATGAGCCCATAGTTGGCATGCATGAGACCCTTTGCACCATGCATGCCCAATGAACCCATTTGCATATTTTGGCTAAATATCACCCTTGGGGGACACGGCGCATCCAGGTATGCACTATGCATTCCCCCATTGGCAGTCTTCAGAGCCACAACCTGGATGTACCGTGCCATACATGGTGGCCGCCTGCTATGCACCGCACATCCATGGTCCGATATTTAAATAGAATGCACGATCTGTTCAGACTGCGCATTCTGTTTGAATGTTACCTCAGAGCTAGCCAGCCCAATGTTTTTGTGTGGTGCATTAATTTGCGCACACATCCAACCGAATATGGAGCCCCTTGTGTCTGTTTGTCACAAATAATCACATGTTACATGATCTTCTGTTAAAGTATCATTCAAATAAATACCATTGTCTGCTAAAATTAAACAGTCTTCCAAGATTTTCTCTCTAATACATGCTGATTTAACCACCACGACAGCTCTTTTCCTTCGCTCACTTCACTTAATATTGATAAACAGAAGAAATATCTTCCCATTTAAAGCTTTCCTTCAAAATAGTTTTGACTAGGTTGTAGATTGTTATTTTTAACAGAAAAGGTGTTTCTCCCTTTGGTCTTGGAATTCCTTTAATATAGAGAGTATTTAATTTTCTAGGCTGATTATTTTTGTCGCCACTCCTTCTTATAGCATATTTTCTAGAGTTAGCTTGTTTCAAGTTGGAGGAACCAGGATGGATCACTTCAATTTTATTTCCCACTTTTTTTTTATAACAGTCTGTTCTCCACCTCCACCCCAGCCCCTTCAGTCCCCTGTATTATCTGAGTCCGTGTACTGGAAGATCTTCCAGGACATAAAGTCTCCACCACTCATTCACACTAGTGGGACTACACCGGAGGTGCTAGGACCCAGTGGGAGCCAAAAATCTTGAGGAAGGCTGGCACCAAGGTAGGAATGTGCATGCATAGTGCCGCAAGGCTGGCTCATGCCATAGAGGCTATCTTGGCATCAACACCTCCAGGGCAAGAGCCTTCCTCCCGGAAGACAGGAGAACTGACATTCTCCAGATGGCTCACTTCATCAAAGAGAACAATTTGTTTAGAGCTCTCTTGATGCAGCAGATGCTGGGTCTCATGGCATTGTCTGTGTTCACAGTGCCCCTATCCCACCTGCACATGAGAACCACACAATGGATGCTCAGTACTCGGTGGTCTCCGACTGTGCATGTGCAATTCTTCCACATCAAGGTTATGGAGCCCCTAATGAGGTCTCTCACCTGGCAGACTCAGGAGGACAACCTTCTCCAAGGTTTTCCCTTAGCCCCACTAGAGATGCAGATCACCATCACCATGGATGCATTTCTGTCTGGTTCGGGAGCTCACTGTCAGGATCTCCACACCCAGGGCCTGTGGAGACAGAACAAGTCACAGCTGTACATAAATGTCCTGGATATGAGGGCTGTCCTTTATGCTGTCCAAGCCCTAAAGGATGTCCTCTGCCACAAGGTAATTCTCTTCAGACAGACAATAAGGTGGTGATGTATTACATCAACAAACAGGGTGGAGCACACTCTTAGCCTCTGTGCAGGGAAGCCATGAGAGTGTGTAAATGGTGTCTCGAGCATGAAGCCCTGATCCAGGTGGTCTATCTGCCAGGAATCCAGAATGATCTGGTGGATCACCTCAACAGAACATTTTATGATGTCTTCATGAATGGTCTCTCAACTCAAACGTCATGCAGTCACTATTCAAAGAGTGGGGCACTCCGGATCTGGACCTTTTTGCGTCCCCACTCAACACAAAACTGCCTCTATTCTGCTCCAGAAATCCAGAAACTGGCATTTTCTGTCAGGATGTATTCAGATTGTGGTGGACAAGATGCTTTCTGTATGCATTTCCTCCTCTTCCATTAATTCAGAGGGTGCTGCTCAAGCTGGAGGCACAGGGAGGCAGCATGATTCTCATTGCCCCATATTTGCCTCATTAGATATGGTTTCTGTTAATCAACAGATTGTTGGAGGTTCCACCAAATCAGTTTCCACTTCAAACAGACCTCCTGACCCAGGGTCCAGTGGTCCATCCCAACCTGCAGTCCCTTCATCTCCATGCCTGGCTCCTAAGAAGATAGATGTGGGTAGGTGCAACATCTCTCATAAAATTTCAGACATCCTCCTAGCAGTGCATGAGCCATCCACTAGGAAGACCTACACGGCAAAGTGGAAATGATTCTCCATTTGATGCACGAAGTCCCCCCGGACCCCTTTACTTGCTCACCAAACAAGTGTTAGACTACCTTCTAGACCTGTTGAATGCAGGACTGCAATACTCAACAGTGAAAGTACATATCTGTGCAATTTTGACCTACCACGAGCCTGTCCACAATATGTCAGTGGCTCAGCTACCCATGGTTAAGAGATTCCTTAAAGGTATACTGTACACTAGACCACCAGTCAGAAGACTGTTAGCTGCTTGGGATACCAACCTTGTGCTAGACATGCTCACTCATAAACCCTTTGAGCCTCTAGCAACATGCGACTTGAAGTTTCTGACCTGGAAGGCTGCATTCCTTGTGGCCATTACTTCCACTCGTAGGGTCTCTGAAATACATACCTTGGCCACAGAACCCCCCCATATTCAGTATTTCACAAGGACATGGTGGTTCTCAGAACTCACCCTAAATTCCTTCCCAAAGTAGTCTTAGAATTCCACATGAACCAGCCCCTGGTCCTTCCAACCTACTTTGCAAATTTTCAGAATGAAGGGGAGCGTACCCTACATTCTTTGGATGTAATGAGAGTTTTGTGGTTCTACATTGACAGAAGAAAAGAGATTTGCAAATCCAAGCAACTCTTTGTCTAATTCAGTATGGCCCGGCTGAGCCAGCCTGTTGCCATCAGGTGCATTTCAGCATGGCTGGTAGTATGTCTCCGCCATTGCTATTTGATGGCGCAGGTCAAGCTGGAAGGCAGGGTGTATGCCCACTCTACCAGAGTGGTCACGGCATCTCTGGCAGAGATTCAGAACATGCCCATTGTAGACATCTGCAACACAGCCACTTGGAGCTCTGTGCACACTTTTGTGAAGCACTACGCCTTGGATTTCCATGCCAGACAGCATCCTTCTTTTGGCAGGACAATTCTTAATGGACTTGAGTGAGCTCCTCTCTCCTGCCACCCTTCTTGGGGGATTATTTTAGCTCAGCACTCTCCCACAAGTGTGACTGAGTGGTGGAGACTTTATGACCAGGAAGATATGAAAATGACAGACCTACCGTAATTCTTGATCTTCTTGGACGAAGTCTCCACCACTCATTCACACGCTCGCCCAACATCCCTCGAGATCACTCACTCTGTTCTGATCTTCACTCCCTTGTGGGCCTAGGCTGTGAAGATGCTGTTGAGTTGACCCTTCTTACATGGGTCACATGGACTATCTTATGTCTGGAATAGGTTTGTTTTCCTAGGTTAGTTTATGCTGCACCTCCTCCACAAAAAAGGTACTGAGGCAGTTGGAGGGTCAACGCTGAGATAGGCTATATGGTACGAGCCAGCATTGTGGCACCAAGCATGCACGGTCCTACCTTGGCATCAGCCCTCCTGAAGATTTTTGGCTCCTGCTGGATCCTAGCACCACCAGCGTAGTCCCACTAGTGTGAATGAGTGGTGGAGACTTCATAAAAGAAGATCAAGAATTATGGTAGGTGTGGCACTTGGACAGCTAGTTCTGATCACTCTGTGATTTCTGGTAATATAAAAATGTGTTACTGAGTGTCTCTCATGATATATCCTGTACTCCTGGGATGACCCCCTGCCCCAGGTTTCAGTTCAAAGGACAGGATATGTTAAACAGCAGATATCTGTAATGTGATTAACTTCCAAAGACTTACATTTTATGGTCTTGTTGTTGAGCTGTGCTTCTTTGAAGCAAGGAACTAAAATATCCATTTTATGATGTCTTCAGAGGAAAGAACAGTTAATTTCAACTGGTGCTAAAAGAAGCTATATGACAGTTAAGTGAGAAACTGCAGAGATGTTCTTTGATGTCTTTGAAAAGCAGGAAAACACACTAGGTCAAAGATGAGCAGGAAACCACTCCAGATCAAAGAGTCGTATTGGAAATGAGTTTTTGCTTATGTCACCTTATTTAATATGAGTGATAAGACATCCTGGTTGTATCATTTTTAATATGCTAGGAGGAGCTAGGTGGTGTCATAGAATGGGTGGAGATGCAGGGTTTAAACTATATGCTGTATTTCTACTTACTGACACATTCCTGTTTGGACTGTCTTGAAACAACAGCTACTTAAAGCATTGTAAGAAGGTATACATTAGATAGACAAGTCTAAGTGTATTATGGTAGGATCTTGTTTGCACTTTTTTTCCTTGTTTTCTTTTAAGTGATTGTATGCTTTGTGATATATTGTTCTGTATTTACATTTTACCTATTTTTATCCATTTTGTTAGTAAATCTATATTTAAAAAGACTGCCTGGTGTGCCTTTGAAATTCTTTTGCCTGTGGGGTACAGATGGTTAAAGTTGACACTGTTCATAAGTTTAATGGTATACCAAACTGGGAAAAGGTAAGAATTTATCTAAGGTCTTTCACAGAGTTTTTTTAGGGTTCATTTTGTATACCTGGTTAGGTGCTTTTGGCGAAAGATATCTGGCATTTCCCCCGAAGAGTAGAATTATCTGAGCCTGTACATTTGGGTATGCTAGCAGAAGATTCACAGTTTGAATCTCTCCAGAACTTGAGACCAAAGGTGATTCTGACCCACAAAACAGACAGGAGGGTTACCCTGTTCTGTTAACTATTCACAATACTGTGCTAGGAGGTTGGCACTGTGGGAGCAGAGGGTCTGACCTGCTGAGTGGGGTTGTGACAGTAGGTATGTAATTTTCATTTTTCACGGACTTCTATAATTTATGTTCTATTTTCTTGTTTTCCTTATCTGTTGAATTTTTTTTTAATTTGTTCAACTCTAGTACTAGCGACTCTGTTTCCTGTATTCCCTTCTCCATTATCTTTTCCATTGTTAACTTTATTTTTTCTTGTCTATTCTGCTTCACTTGTTTATCAGTGTACTTAATTATCTCATTCACCATCACTTTTTCTGGATTGACATTACCTTGGGAGGAGGGGTACATATTCCTATAGAAGGAATTTTTTTTCAGGAAGACTTATTTAATTTCCTTGAGATCCTGTATCGGTTTAGATTTGATATTTAGTAGGCAATGCCATACCATAGATTTTCAGCTTTTGTATTCTTCTTAGAATTATATTCAGTGCCAGATCAAATAAAAGGGATATCTAGACCATTAGACTGAAGATTTAATTTTGGCTTATTGAGATATGGTGTCAAGACTTTTTTTATTTTCATCCAAATATATATCTCTTCTGGAATTATCATTGGAATTGGCATTTAGAGAATCAACTATCTCCTGGTCCTCTTGCCCACAGTCTACTGAATCATTGAAATTACCACTAATGGGTTTAATTTCAGATCAGTCAAGCTCTATTTTCCTTAATCTACAGGGTGTAGATTGGTTGAGGCATTCATACGTTTCACCCTCTTTCTGCTAATCCAGCAGTTTAATGATTTCTAAAGGATAGTTCCCCTCTTCATATCCCACCTCACTCATAATTAGTTTTTTGGGAGATGAGGTAAACGGGCAAATTGTCTCCTTAACTAGGTGTGAACCAGAATGGTCTAATAAAATCTGTTATCCTTTCACTATTTATAATCATCTTCACCTTACCACTCTTAGTAGCCACAGCATTATTGTTATTCTTTTTAGCACTTTAGAATTTCTTAATGCCATTTCAGACTTTTTGCTCATGTTTGCACAGTGAAGCAGTGAAATGGTAATAAAACAATGAGGTTCACCAATTATGAGTTTAAGTTGTCAGGACAGTTCATTATAAAATCACCTCAACAAATGGTACAGTGACCTAATTGCATTTAGATTAAAAACTCAGTATTTAGGCCAAGAGATAATCAGACCTATTTTAGTGTACATAAGAAACAGGCCTCCAAGCAAAACAAAGTTAATGCATGAAGTGCTTGTTACTATGCAATGCAAGTTAAAGAAATCTCTACCAAACAGTCAGATGTCCCACCAAATGTAGTGCAGTATTTGGTAGTGCTATGCACTGTTTCACATTGCTTTAAAAGCTCCAGGGTCCAAACACCAGGCTATACTACAAATTTGCACAGCTTCCTCTTGTGTAACAGTTCTTAAAATGATTTTTGTAATTGGGTGCTACCAAGCAGCACACTGTTACAGATGTTTGCTGCTTCCACTTAATTGCAATAACTTCGGGTTCCACGCTGTGTCCACTCAATTTGCTTAACACAGGTGCAAATACACTGCCCAATTAATATTGGCCTTGAGATGATAGCAACGTGACTCTTGGCTATTGACCAATGAATTTTAGACAAACATACCATAAAGTAAAATGCTTACATGAAGCAAATCCAAACAACCAAATGTGGTTAATTTAACAACACAAATACAGATTTCAATAAATATAAACTTGGATAGGATACACCACACTCCTAACAAAAAAAAGTATTTACATAGTGCAAAATGTGCTATGGATGTTAGTTATAATCCCAGCATCCTCCAGCAAGTGAAAAGTTTGCTCAGTGGTGATTAACGCATCACACTACAGCTGCTGTTTGTAATTGGTGCTATAATCGCAGTAGCAGGCTGCTGGTTATTAACTTATACTTTAGCTCAGCGAAGGCTCCTAAGGCACAATTATCTCTTCAGTCTTAGTTGAAAAAGCAAGCTGTTGATATTAATGTAAATTACTGTGAGTTAACGTAGCTAAAAAAAGTTGGTATTAAATTCGATAAAGCAGACTGTGGCTCTGTATCCATGCCGCTCTTTCACTCAATGAATTCACATCTGCACTAGATCAGGGATACAGTATAACTGAATCCAGCAGACACAACAGTGTTTGCTGATGTCATTTACATCAGCTACATGAGTTCAAAAGAGCACCAACATTTTAAATGCTATTTAAAATATTTCTTTCTCTTTTATAAGAAAGATTAAAAAATGAAAAAGATCCTTTACATAAAAGAACACTAAAAAAGAAGTGTGTTTGCACCGTATAGCACCACTCCTTGTGTTACACAATATTTTATGAATATAATTCTCCACTAAAAACTTTACTCTGATTTGTGCAGAACTGCTTATTCAACTCATGCATCTACAAGCTCCATACTTCGGGGTAAGTGGAGAGCCTGGATCTTTTAAAATTCCAGAACACTGGAATACCTTAATAGTATCTAGTAGCTCGGATCTAACACTGTTCAGCCCCATATACTATGATGTTCCATGTAATGCTTTATCACTTTATTCAATAATTCACACAATGGTCCTACAATAGTCTTGCAGTATCACCACGTGAAGCTCACACTCACAACACCAAGCTTCCCTGCCACCACCGTCACAGAATTTTATCTCAGCAACCCACTCAATAAAGCACTGATATGCTTTTCTAGTTTTGGGGCTCAGCTCAGCTCAGATTAGCTCAGATCCAGCTGTTCTCTTTCACAACTGTCTTTTCATCTCTCTGGTCTCACCAGCTCTGTCTCTGTATCTCTATCACTCCAGCTCTAACTCCAACTCCAGCTCCAGCACACCAATTCACTGTCACCAACTCTCCATCTCTCCGGCAGTCCAGCACTTCAGGCTTCAGAGACTATGCTGAACTCCTAAAAAAGAAAAATAACAGACCTTCTAGTGCAGAGAAAAACACATACATGGGCAGTGAATAAATCACAGAACAAATCCTGGGGCAAGTTTGCGTACCGGATAAAAGTACAGTCAAGTGTAAAAACTCTCTGCTTTGCTAGCTCCTCCGCAGCTGCTCAGTAATCCGCCATCTTGCTCAGTATTGCAGTCACAGTTACATTGGAGAGCTAGAATTATTCCATTGTGATAATATGCAGAACACTGATATGGAAATCTGACTCCAGGCTGGTGCATGAGCCCTGTGTCTGGAATGACCTGAGATGGGCACCCCAACCAGGCCCGCACACATCTGTTCTCAGGATCTGCAAAGGAGTCAGATGAAAGAAAAGAAGGCCTTGTTAACAGAGTCTGGTGGTAGATTCACCACAACAGAGCAGAGAGCAGAGGTGATGAGAACCATTTGTTCTAGCTCATCTGTCAGCTGGTCCCACTGCACCTGAAGAGTCCAATGTGGAATGTACATATGGAGGCAGGTAAAGGGGATCATAACAGATCAGTCCTAGCAGTCATAAAATCATCTGGGCTGATAGATAATGGCTTCTGTGCATCAGCTGTGCCTGGCAACAAGGGCATCTGCCCTGTCTGTGGGCAGGAAGGCATTGCCAACTGTCGTGTCCAGCACCACCCCAATATATTGAAGACTCTGAAATGGAACTAGCATGGATTTCAGAACGTTCACAGTGACCTCCAGTGTCTTGAACAACTGTGGTGTCCTGAACAATATGTACAGGCCTGTTTCCCTGAACTGGGCCTTAAGTAGCTAGCCATCCAGATAGGGGAAGGCATAAAGCCCTTCCCTTACAACCGCTAAGCATTTGGTAAATACCTACTCTTTTGAGGATAAGCCAAAGAGCATGCCTCAAAAATAATAAAAGCCGCCATCCAGCATGAAGTGGAGGTACTGAATGTGGCATTTGGAAATCTTGATATGAAGCTAAGCATCCTTCATATCCATTGCACAGAGCCAATCCCCCTTTTTCAGCAGGGGGATTAGAGCCTGAAGAGGCAGTATTCTAAACTTTTTGTATTTGATGAACAGGTTCAAGTCTCTTAAGTCCCATACAGGATGTACATCTCATGTCAGCTTGGGGACCAGGAAGTAATGGGAATAGAATCCATTGTTTCTCTCTTGAGGAGAAACAGGTTCGATAGCACACTTTTTTATGAGCATCTGAACCTCCATAAGCAGAATGGACAAGGAGATCAGAGGATAATGACAGGGAGGTGGTGGATGCACTGGAGGTATAGACAGTAGTTCCAGTGCATGCCCCTTTCTATTACCAATATCTAGTCATCTGTGTTGATCTCCCTCCACAATGGTAGATGAAGGGAGATCCCCCCCCCCACCTAGAGGCAGCAGTGGGGGGATGCGAAGTCAGAAGGTACTGAGGGTGGTAAAGTCACTGGAGCCGATACCTTTGGATACTTTAGCATGGGCATCAGGAGGAGGAGATACGAGAAGGGACCTCCATCATGAGCATGGGACAGTTGATGGGAGGCACAGCCACCATGAGCTGCAGGCCTCCAAAAAGACCCCTTGCCATGCAGAGCACTTTCAACATCATCCTCAAATAGTCTGGACTCTCTAAAAGGGGCATTAAGGGCAGACTGCTGTACGTCGGTGACAAAACCACCACACATAGCCAGGAATATCACTGAAAACAAACACTAGAGACAGCAGCCCTAGTAAAAGCATCAGAGGCTTTATATGCATAATGCAATGGATGCTTACCAGTATCAATATCAGCTGAAGGAGCTCTAAGCAGATCTGCCTTTGCAGAACTATCAGGAAAAGACTGGATAGTGGACATCATTGCAGATTCCACAGGCTAGTTTGATATTTAATCATATAGCTCTAGTAATTGGCTGTTCTGAGCCCAAGGACGCAGAGGCATAAGTCATTTTGCCCATAACATCCAGCCTCCCAGATCCCTCATCATCAGGCAGGGACTTCATATGTCTAGGAGCCCTAGAATGATCATGAATAGCCATAATGACCAAAGAGTCAGTTTCAGGCTGCGAGACATAATAAGGCTTAGCAGACAGAGCAGGGAACTGCTAATCTGACTTTATGGGCACTGTAGGCAAGGTATTGGGCCTGTGCCAGGCAGCTACGGTAGTATCCAGTAATGCAAGATATGCTGGATCTATGGCATTGGATGGAGTAGTAGTGACTTCCAAAAGCTCCAACATATTCCTTATGGTGGAGTCCTCCCTCCTCAACAGCAAAGCCCATTACACTTTACATTTGCTTCAGCAACGTCTGAAAAGAGACATCCTCAGGCAGAGTCCTGGCTGTAAAACATCACAGTGTCTTCACTACATCAGGAGAGGTTGGAACTGGGGCCCAAACCACCCTCAAAGGGATCATGTACCTCTTCTTCACCAACCAAATCCTTCTCTGTATTAAGGCGATCAGGATTATACTTCTCTTCCTTCTCATCTGGAATGATGATGGGGGGGTACAGGCACAGCCAGCAAAAATGGCAGTGGCTGGGAAGGAGGAATGACAGGCATGTGTTGCAAATCTGTTGACAAAGTCGGTGCCGACAGGGAAGGCCTCATTGACGGTACAGCTAATATCATTGTCTGAAGCAGTAATAACAAGCAACAAAACAGTTCTGAGAGCATTGCCAGAATGACCTGGGATTCCACAATGCCCTGTAAAGGGGCCGGGACCGCCATTGTCAATGAGGTAGTACTCATTGATGGAGGTTGCAAACTGTGCATAGTAGCTGCAGTATGGCAGTGCCCAAGCCAGACTCCAACCTTGGTGTTTCTTGGATGGTCAGGGGGCAGTAGTTGTCACCACTGCAGCAGATGGCCATGAGGAATTACTCTCCAAATGGAATGGAGACCTTGACCTCAGCAGGAAAGCATGATCCTTTGTCTGTATACCTGTGGTGATGGCTGGAAGATGAGGATTCTGACAACTTGTCTTTTTCCTTTTTTGGTCTGTAGACCTTGATGACCTCATTGGCAACAGCATCACCAAATGCCAGAGAGACTTCCTAGCAGCGACAGTCAAGCAAGAGGGAGAAGCTCGTTTGCATCCCACTGCCTTGCTGTCGTTGTTATGGCCCTCTTGACGATGAAGGTTTCTAGCTCTTTGAGCGCCGAGTATGTTTGAACATATATAGATTCAGAATGTACTGTATCTATATACTCCTACAGTACTGTAAGGCATAGAGCCTTCTTCCAGCATCTCCTTGTGGCATGGTTAAATCCCTGGCAGATATTACAGGCTCTCATATTGTGAGACAACCCCAAACAGCAAACACATACCACGTGAGCATCATCCTTTTAGATTTTGTAGCTGCAGGTACAAAAACTAAATCAAGGTTCTTTTGATGGCCGCATAACATGATGACAAAAATTAAACAAGTAGTAACAGAAAAAAAGTTTAAAAAAATGCTGTTTTTTTCTCTGCCGGTCCAATGAACAATAGATGGTGGGAAAAAGAACAGATAGTGATGGAGCCACCCACAGTTTATAGATGCCAACATACTAACATACTATTTGCCAGCAGATTAGGCCTTACGGTCTATCGAGTCTGCTCAAACCTCAGATCCCTAGTTGGGCGCCGAGGCCCTCACCTCCCTTCTGTTCCAGAAACCCCTATCATCCATCCCCACCCCCTGGGACAGGCCATCATCTGATACATCCACTTTCTGTGTCTGTCCCACCCTCTTGAAGCCTCCACTGTGGATCTCTGAACCAGCTCGCCAGGCAGTGCATTCCAAGGGTCCACCACCCTCTCGGTGAAAACCTCCTCCTCTTCCCCTCACCCTTCCTCCTTCCAACTTCAAACCATGCCCTCTGTAATACCTCCCTGCTTTAGTCTAAAGATCCCCTCCATGTTTACCCTATTTATTCCCTTGAGGTACTTGAAGACCTCAATCATGTCCCCCCGTCTCTCCTCTCCTCCAATGAAAACAGGCAGAGCTCCTCAAGTCTGTCCTCATATGTCAAATCCCCTAGCCCTTGTATCATCTTAGTTGCTCTCCTCTGTACCCTCTCCAGGAGCTGTATGTCCCTCTTCAAGTGTGGTCTCCAGTACTGCACACAGTGCTCAAGGTGTGATCTAACCAGTCCATTGTACAGCGGCAGAATCACTTCCTTGCTCCTAGAGGTGATCCCCCTTACGATGCATCCCAACATCCTGTTTGCCTTGCTAGCTGCTCTCCTGCATTGCTCAGAGTTATTCACACATGCATCCACCATGACCCCTAGGTCTTTTTCCCCTATTGAGGCCTCCAGCGCCTCCCCTCCCAGGGTGTACCTGTGTTTAGGTTTTCTGCCCAAGATGCAACACCTTGCACTTGGTGATATTGAAATTTAATTTCCATGTGTGAGCCCAGCTTTCCAGGGTGTCCAGGTCTGCAGGGCCAACCTCCCTCTTCTCCCTCAACTACTGCTCCCATCTTGGAGTCATCAGGAAGAGACTCATTTCACACCCTATGCCCTCCCTGATGTCCGATATGTATGCATTAAACAGGATCGGACCCAGGACCGAGCCCTGCGGTACCTCACTACCAACCTCTCTAGGGTTTGAGAGCTCCCCACAGACCACTACTCTCTGGGTGCGTCCAGCTAGCCAGTTTTCAATCCATCTGACCATCAAAGGGCCTACTCCTAACCCCATCAGTTTCTCCACCAGACCATTGTGGGGACAGAGTCAAACACCTTGCTGAAGTCCAAGAATAATACATCCACAGGCTTTCCCTGTCCAGTTCTGATGTTACCCATTCGTAGAACTCCACAAGATTGGTTTCACATGATCTACCTGGCACAAACCCATGTTGCTCAACATCCAGACCTCCACCCCTCCAAGTACACCCCAATCGCTCCTTTAGTATACTGTCCATTAATTTTCCCACTACCGAGGTCAAACTGATGGGTCTATAGTTACCTGGTACTTCCTCAACCCCCTTTATGGATTGGCACCACATGTGCCTCAAGGCCAATCCCTAGGTGCCTCCCTGTCTCAAGTGACCTGTTGAAGAGCTCCACAGAGGTGCAGCCAGTATGTCCACCAATTCCATAGTACTCTTGGATGAATGCCATCCGCCCAGGAGATTTGTCTTTCTTTAGGCCTTGAGGGCTAACCACACCCTTTGGCGGAGATAGCATTATCCGTCCCCTCCACCTTACTGGCCTTTTTATCCTTATCCAGATGTGACACCCCTTGAGTACCTCTCCCTCCCTCTTGCTCCATTTCTGTTGCTCCCCAGATCCCACTCACTGCCGCTTCTATCCCCATCGTGCCTTGCTTTGTAGACATCCCATCCCCCTCCCTAGTGAACACAGAGGCAAAGTACTCGTTAAATACCTCTGCCTGGTCTCTTGCCTCTTCCACCCACCCTCCTTCTGATCTCAATCTGCTGAGATGGCCCTTAGATTTTCTTCGCTCCCCAATGTACCGGAAGAACCCCTTTTCCCCTCCATGTATCCCCTGTGCCAGCCGCTGCTCTTTACTGGACTTTGCTCCCCTCACCATCCGGGTGACTTTTCTAGGTGCAAGATGGTACCTTTCCTTATCCCTGTCCCCTCTTGTTGTTTTATATTTTTTGTAGGCTGCCTTCTTTTCTCTGACTGCTACCTGTACCTCACTGGACCACCAGCATGGTTTATGTGACCTTGCTCCCTTACATTTCAACTTAGCGCAGATCCTGACTGCCTCATGAAGTCCCCGTTTTATGACCGCCCATCTCCTTTCCACACTTGTCATTAATGTAATTCCCTTCAAGTGATCCTTGAGAATATTTCCCATGCCCACAAAGTCTGCCCCCCTGAAGTCCACTGCCAGTGTCCTAGATCTCACCACCCCCATGCTTATTTGAAACCAGACAGTATTGTGGTCGCTCCCAGTCAGGGGATCCTCTACAACCAGGTCCCTTACCAGATCCCCATCTGCTAGAACCATGTCCAGGACATGCCTCTCCCTTGTGGGCTCCATCACATGCTGTGTTAAGAACACATCCTGGAAGCCGTCCAGCAGCCTCTGCTCCTTGGCCACCTTAGAGAACATGGTTCCCCAGTTTGTACCTGGCATATTAAGGTCCCCCATCAACACCACTCCTTCCTCTTTTGATCCACACTGGGCAATGATGTTGTCCAGCAAACCATCCTCTAGAACATCACTCATCCCGGGGGGCCTATATACTACACCCAGCTTGACCTTATCTCCTGCTGGGGATCATAAGGTGACCCATAAGGCCTCCACATTTCCCTCTGCCTCTTCTACCCTAGTAATTTCTATGTCATCTCTAATGAACATAGCCACTCCACCCCCTCTGCCCTCCTTTCTATCCTTCCTAAGCATAGTGTACCCCACACGCTTAGGTCCCAGTCATGGTTTTGTTGGCTCACGCCTCCGTGACCGCCGCCACATCCACCCCGAACAGCATGGCCTGGAACTCTGGTAACTTGTTTCCCAAGCTCCTGGCATTTACTAACACCAACCCCACCCTTATCCCTGATCCCTTTGTCGAACCCCACCCAGGTTCCTTATACTTCCATCCTCCCTGCTCCTCCTGAAACCTCCACCCCCAGTCTGTTCCCCCTCCCCCTTGGGTTTGAAGGCTACTCCTCTCATCTGGAAGAGGGCTTCTGGTCAGCCCTCCTTATCCCTTCCCCCTCACAAGTTTAAACCCCACCTTTCTTGAATGTAGTCAGCCATCCCCTGTTTAAGGACTTCCTTCCCTAATGGGGCAAGATGAAGCCTGTCCTTGGCATACAGTCCCTTATCCTCCCAAACTCCTTTCCAGTTCCCTAACTCCCCCAACCCACTCTCTTCACCCCACTTTCTGAGCCAGTCATTAACCTCTGTGATCTTCATTTTTTTCTCCACTGAGGCCTTTGGTACTGGCAATATCTCCAAAAGGAAATGTTGCATCCATTATCCCGACAGACTCTGGCAAGTTCTTGGAACCTTGCTTGGATTTCCAAAACGCTATTTCCTCTAGATTGTTAGTTCCCAAATGCACCAGGAAATCCGGTTTCCTCCACAATCCCTAACCAGTTCATACACCATGAACTTTGCTCTGTGCACTGTCAGCCCAGAGATACTCACTACCTTCACCTGACTATGGCATCCACCCCCTGTCCCTCCCACTGGATACCCCTAATCATCGAGTCTCCCAATAACAGAACCTTAACACCGCCATCATCCTTATGGTTACCTCCATTATGCCCTCTCAGCCTCCCATCCCCCCTTTATTCATGATCTCAATTCCATGGGAGTCTTCCTGCCTGATTAGAGACCCCCTTGTCACCCTTCCCTTTCTGCCTCCCTCGTTATTTTGTCCACTTAACTCAGACCCCCTGAATAGGTGTCCCCTTTAACCCTCTCTTATCCGAACCATTTATCCTGGCCCTGATGGTTTCCCCTTCCCCCACATCGCCGCCTCCCCTTGTAATAGTACCCCTGCCTCCGAGGCTCTCTGTGGGTCCCCTTAGCTAGGGCCCCATCCTTGGTACTGACCCACCTGCTGAAGGGGGCCTTCCCACCTCCTTGTCTCCCAGTTTCTCACCAGTCATGCTCTCTCCTCATGTCTGCAATATGTTGCATCTCCCATCTGCTTAACATTTATGTTTCCTCTCCTCTGGGACTATTTCTAGCCTTTCCATTGCTGGTCTGTGATGCCCTATGGGTATCCGACTCCTCCCCGCCTCTGTATCAGTTTCCTCATTTCCACCAACCCTTCCTCCCTCTAGGTTGCTTAGTAGCTCAAATTTATTGTGACACTGTATGTCAGCCTCCATCAAGTAACCCGAGTTTCCCCTGACTGCACCTTTAAACTGCCCCTCTTCTTCCCCTCTTGCTCTGTTCTCCTTAGGAACTCCCTTCCCACAGTCTGCTGTTTTAGGTTTCCCCACAACAGCCCCTCTATTCTCAATGTCTGCTCTACTAGGCTTCCCCACAACAGCCCCTCCTGACTCTTCCCCCTCCACTCTCTTTGTATTCAGAATGTTCACCCCGTACGCTTTCCCCTTAGCGTCAACATCCCTATCTAAGGGTCCTCTGTCCCTAATATCCCCCCTCCTGCTTGCTGTAACATAACGTCCTGTAATTTCAGAGCGTTGCCCCAGCCTCCCCTCAGCCCCACCCTTCTGCTGCCCATATCCACACCCCTTATCCTTGGACACCCCTCCCAGCTCCCCCAGCTTACTCCTTAACCAATATACCTCACTCCTGATACAAGATAGCTGTCTACAGAGTGGGCAGCCTCCCTCTCTCCAGGCCCAGTTGAGAATTATTGCCATCCCACAGCCTGTGCAGCCTACAACCCTTCCGAAGATGCCTGCCATGGTGGAATATGGCCACCCTGTTTGTCCCCCTCTGTTTATAATGGCACATCCCCTTTTCTCAGTCCCTTCCCCTGGAATACAGTTTCTCCCTATACTGACTGCAGTTATTTACAAACCCAATTTCAACCCCACCAATAAAGTTCCCATGTCTCACAAACACATACAGTCTAGTGTGTGTCCAGTCCCACTAACAGTGTGTGTATGCAGACATCAGGTACCATATGATGTCACAGGCCCACCAGTTCCTGTTGCTTCGAATTTCAGTCCCAAACAGAAATACACAGACCTTCAATCCCAACCCCCAGTGGCTTTTCAGTATTTAAGAAAGCCTACAAAACAGGGTGGGTGGAAGGGAGGGCTCTTACCAACACCAGGCAAACATCACATTTAAATTTCACTCTAATTATCACTGCCAAACAAGTGTTCCCAAGCCTCAAAAGTTACAATATCACAGCCCAAGTAAGAGTTCTAACTCAAAGTAGTAATTTTTAACACATAAACCTAATTTCACGTACAAAACTATTCAAATATTTCAGTTAAAACAGAATATAACCCCAGACCTCCGTCCTTACCAGCCTCCTGCTTATGTTCAACATCATACATCATCTTTCACAGCCCCCGGAGAGCAAATGTTTATGAGTAGGCCTGACGTCAGCGGATTACAGTTCCAAAGGTGTGGCTCAATGGAGGAGATACTCTTGATGAACATAGATGTTTTCAAGACCAGGACCAAGCCATTTGTCATGTTTTTTTCTGTACAATGAAGAAATCTGAAGAATGTGTTTTAAATCATCAGTGTCACCTAAGACACATCTACAATTAGGAGATAAAACATGGTTCGGCTTTTGTCCGAGCATTAGGAAACTCCCACTGTAAATCTCAAGCCTACAACAAGTAATTATGCAACATTCTTTAGGATTCACAAGTGCATTAAGGTAGTCTACTCTACCAAAAGCCAACTTTGGTTGACTTATGCCAACAATACAACTAAGAATTGAAGATGTGTGTTAAATCCTGTTGATCTGATATAGTTCTATATCCAGATTTATTTCTCCTAACTCTTTCTTCTCTAGGCTCAAAATACATTTCAAATAAGATACTTTCCAAACTGGCAGGAATGACAACAGACTTAATAAATGACATGTGAGGAAAATCAAAACCCCTGGAAGAATATGAAGAGTGTTTCCCCAGAGAGAGATGAGGATTATGAGATTCTGGGAGTTTACAAAGGTCTATTAGAAAAAAATGTTTTCCTTCATCAGACTAGCAAAGAGATTGAGGACAGTCTTAATTTAACTCTCAGGATAGCATGATTTACAAAATTTGGAACTCTGAAAAGGCCTTCAACAGTAGTCTTTCCAAGGAAAAGAGATCAGTTTTTCCCAGGCCTTCAACAATAGTCTTTCCAAGGAAAAGAGATCATTTTTTTCCACATATTTTGAGGCATACAACATTGTAGTTCTAATCTTTGCAATTAAAATAGTTAGTACACCTTTAATTGAATTACTATCATGTTTATTATTAAACTGTGTCTCACAGCAGAGCAGGACAGTGGTAAACAGTTTGACCAATACTTTTTAATTCTATTTTACAGCACTTCTTATCTCCTGACTTGTATGACACCCCTTTTCCCCCAGTCTGAATCTGCTTTGCCACTTCCTTTTACAGTTAAAATAATAAAAGGAGCACACCTTTTAATATGGCTTAGACCATGTTTTTATCAGTATTCTCAGCTGTTTTTGTACACCTGTTGTCCCATAAGGTCATAAAACTGTGTCTCTTGCATGCTGCTTCATTACAGTAACACAACATCACCCTTTTATTATTTCAATCATAAAAGAAAGTGGCAAAGCAGACTAAAACTTGAGGAACTACAGACAGCCACAGTCTGCAAATAACGCACCAACACTTTTTTTCTTGGTATGCTGTCCCCAGTTGGCTTGACTTCATGCAAGTAGGGATATTGGAGGAGCTCAACCACTTTTTCTTAGAAGTCCAAAGAATAGACTTAAAGTCAAATTTCTTATAAAGCGGTTTATTGATGCCCCAACATTTCACCTCACTGCTTCCTCAGGGGACTTATTGTCTAAAAAATAAAAAACTGTACCTAGTTATAACACCCCATCCCCCTCTAGCAGGGTAAGAGGGGGTGTCCTCCTGGATTAGAGGACCGACAGCTAGGTTGGAACACAAGAGACTGGCATCCACAATGAAAACTATCTCAGTGTAAATTGAGAAGGATGAATAAAATATTAACATAGCTTTCATAATGATTTCACATTTTTTAATGCTGGAACTGCATTATGAAACAGAAAAAATTATTTAAGAAATTTGACTTAGTACTATGTATCTGCTGTGAAATCACTTAGTTAAATGCCTTGGGATATGGCCATTTGTGTGGAATAAGATGAACTGTGGATGTTCCTAAGTGAAGCTATTTTTGTATAAACATCTGTAATTTTTGTATATTTATTACAGGGTAATTATGAGATCAGTCTAAAAATTATTTTGAAACTTACTGAAAGTGTAATACACATGATATTAACAGCCATAAGTAGTTACTTTATGGATACGTGAAAGAAAATGTAAGTGTACATCTTTATGTTGTGGACGTTATTAAGAAGTGTTATAACTAGATTCTATTTCTTATTTTCTTAGGTAATAAGTCCCCTGAGGAAGCCATGAGGCGAAATGTTGGGGCATCAATAAACTGTTTTGTAAAAAATTTGACTTTAAGTCTGCTCTTTGGACGTTTAAGAAAAAAGAACTGGAGCTCTTCCAATATTCCTACTTGCATAAAATTGCGAGGAAAAAAAATGAAATTCCTTCATACGTACTGTCATTTCCTTTTCTGTTAGCTCCAAGGTTGTAAATTGGGAACAATTACATATGCGTAATGTGCTCTCCCACCGGGGTAGTGGTACAGTTCAAAGCTATGACCTTAGCATAGAACCCTGAGGACATGAAGATTCTGGCTACAGCAGTTACTCAGTTACCTTCATCCACACAATACAATCACACAGCATATACAAATATTAACCTCAATGTCTCCAGATGAGCCTTTTAAACAACAATGTCATAGCCTGGCCTGCCAGCACAGCGGTAGATCTTCTGCCCCCTATACCGACAACCTGGGTTCGGGAATGGGCTTGGGCTGTTGGAGGGCCAGCCAGGGGTGAAGAAAGATCAAGCATCCCAGACTATTCTTCTTCCCCGGGGAGTGAGGGTTGCCTTCCCACTGTGATATCGCCACCGGGGTGACCACAGGTGTAGGTGCAGCAGAGAACACCACGTATGGAAGGGAGTGATGTTAGCTGGGGGACTCGCACTTGCCACATTGGTCTCCCCATGTGCATACCTACATCGCCAGGGGATCATAGGCACCAGGAACTAAAAAATTGGCCCTGATGCTGGCTTCAGGTGGGATCCCCGGTAAATCCAAGTTGGTCCTTGCCACCACTGCTAGGCCACCCAATGATGTACATGACCGGGGGTATAGCCAGCCACCCTCTACTCCTGCCCAGAGGGTAAACCAAGGCTCTGTAGGGGCAGGCTGTGGTGGGCCAGGCAGGGGGGAGGACTGGCCCATAGAATCAGGGGCCAAAAGTATAAATTAAAAAAAAAGTCAAAGCCTCTGTAACAAAATGATTACCTATTCAGACTTGGTTCATGAAAGTTATTATAGGCCTACCTTGTTTTGGATGGCTCTTTCAGCAACCAAGCTAATTGCCCTTCTCAGGCCTACCTTGTCTTGGACAATTCTTTTGGAAACCGAGCTGATCACCCTTCCTATTCCACTCACAGGGTCATCAGAAGAACTCTAGCACTTCCCTGGGCTGCTGCTGGCTGGTAGATAAACCTCAATTGTCACTGTAACATAACATTTTATTAGCGTGAAAAAAAGGTAAAACTCTACTTCAGTACAAGTGCATAGTAACCCGGATATGTTTGCCAGGCTATTTATTTATTTAGATAGTTATTTATTTATGTTAGACTTATACCAACCTAGTGAAATAATTTGCAGTTTTGCGAGGGCTTTTCTAATAATAATGTAAGTTGTAATGCCACATTAGGTGATCAATCAATTTATAATGTAGACATACCATTAGAGACTATCAAATCCAAATTAACAGAAGTAAGAAAAGGATCCTCTGCAGTCCAGATGGAATCTCTGGTGACTTAATTCATCTAATGAAGGACCATCTTTGTGTTCCTTTAAAAATTCTTTTTGACACAAGTCTAAATACTGGTCTGGTTCCAAATGGATGGAAGCACACCAATGTAATGCCACTATACAAAAAAGGATCTAAAAGTATCTCAGACAACTACTGTCCCATTAGTTTAACTCCAGTTTGTTGCAAAATTCTAGAACAAATCATTAAGGATGATCTAACCTCTGCCATCGCAAGTTTAGATCAACTCAACATGGACTTGTAAAGGGACGATCTTGTATAACTAATTTAATATGTTTCTACGATAATGTTAGTCAAAATTTGGATAAAGTCATTCTTTGTGACATTATTTTCTTGGATTTTAAAAAGGCCTTTGACTCTGTGCCTCATTGGGCCTTGATACAAAAATTACAGTTCCACAACATTGAACCAGTTTATGTTAGATGGATTACAAATTGGTTATCTAATAGAATGCAGAGAGTTGTAATAGATGGCCATGTTAGTAGCTGGAAAGATGTTAGAAGTGGTTTTCCACAAGGATCAGTCCTGGCTCCGCTTATCTTCCAGGGCTTTAAATCTGATCTATCTACAAACATCAAAAGTAATTCTATCAAATATGCTGATGACTGTAAAATCTGTAATATGACTGACTTTGAGGTAATTCAGGAAGACTTAAAGTTGCTTCAAACCTGGTTCCTAAAATGGAATCTTTATTTTAAAACCTCTAAATGTTGTGTCTTGCACTTCGGGAAAAAGAGCCCTAAGCATCAATACTTTCTTTATTATAGGGCATTAGTCAGTAAGGACAGTGAAAAAGACCTGGAAATTACAGTTCATGTAGGGATGACATTTGATTCCCATATCACTAACACATTAAGTAAAGCAAATAAGATATGGTGGGCGATACGACATAATATTACATCAAATAACCCAGATGTGCTGTTACCTTTATACACAGAATATGTTAGACCGCATTTAGATTTTGGTTCACAATTATGGAGTCCATACAAAAAAAAAGGATGTAGCAAGAATTGAAAGAGTTCAGAGAAGGATAACTAAACATCTAGTATCCTCCAAAACAATTTCATATCCAGATAGGCTGTCAAAATTTGATCTAATGTCACTGGAAGATAGAAGGGCAAGGGGCGATCTCTTGCTTTCATGGGACCTCCTTAATGATGAGCATTTGTTTATTGAAAGTGGTCTTGACCTTAAACAAATTAAGGTCAAGACCACTTTCAGCTAATAGTCTTCAGGTGAAACTACCTCTGGCTGGAAGCTGCAATACTGAACATAGGATTTGCAAGAAAGCGAGTTGTGCTCACAACAGAGGGAGGTGAATCTTACAATTGTCTTCGGTTTGTAGCAGATATTCTGCAGGTGGAGGCTACTTCTAACTGAAAGGTGAAATAAGGAACTTAGAATTATCAGGAAAAGACAGTCTTTCAAGCAACAGAGGGAGGTGGATCTAGCTTTATTTTTGTTCCAATTCTTAAGATTTTCAGTGCAGGAAGAGTTCAAAGCACAGCTGACTTATTTTGGGGCTGACTGCTTTCAGAGCACAAACCACCAGGCTGTTTTGGGGCTGGGGAGGTTTACCTGTGTCTGACTTAGATGTCTGGATTTTTCTCTGTTTGATTAGCAGGGTATTTTCTCTGTCAAATTGTTCTGTAGGGCATCTTGCTGACAGGAAGGCACTCATCGCAGCGGTGGGTCAGAGCTTTTAGCTGGTTGTTTCATGAGGGCACATTTTAGGCCCAACCCCTTCCCACCCTCACCCCACCCACCCCTGGAAATAGTTCTTTACACCTGGGGTTCTGACATCATTTCCCAGGAGTGCAAGGTATATCACTGTCATATCCTCTCTAGCACACTGCACTGACAATATAAGCATACACATTGTATAATATATATATATATTTCTATATAACAAACTAATCACACACACACACACACACACACACACACACACACAAAAAGTAGATAAACATGTGGGGAGTAGTGCAATGTAATGGCTGTGGGGCAGCAGTCTTCTGGGAGTCTTTCTGGAGGCTGAGATGCTGCCCTATTTGCAGACAACTCTCTGCACTGAGGGAGGAAGTTGCCCGGCCTTCAGGCCACACTGGACAGTAGAAAGGGAACCTTCCCCCAGGCCACACTGGACGGTAGGAAGGGAACCTCCCCCATCCAGGGAGCACCAGAGCCACCACCACTACCTCAGAGGTTGTGAAGAAAGCACAGCAGTTAGACTACAGTAGGCTCAGGGAGGGTGAGGATGGTGGAACAGAGGCACACCCAGTCAGTTGTTCCACTCCACAATCCACACACCATTCTGGGGGAGCATAGCTCCCCTATGGATGCAGCCACAGAGGAGGCTAAGGAGGCTGAGGACAACTGTCACAAGGGAGGCCCACAGCAAGGAGGCAGAGGACACCACAAGGAAAGGAAGCAGCTCCTGGTGGGGGACTCAATTATTAGGGGGATAGAACTGGGGGGAGCAGGGAAAACTGAAGTAAGGTGCCTGCCTGGTGCCATGGCTTGGAGGGACAGGAAGCGCATCTACAGGATCATGAGAACAGCTGCACGGGAGTCTGAGATGGATGTCATTGTCCACCTAGGGACAAATGACTTGGCTCATCATGAGATTAGAGCAGTGCAGAAGGACTTTGTAGAATTGGGGAGGGGCCTAAGACAAGTAGCACACACAGTATCCTTCTCAGAGGTGCTGCCTGTCAATGGCATGAGTGAGGCGAGGGTACTTTGCACCATGCAGTTTAATGAATGGTTGAAAAATGGTGTGGAGCACAGGGTTTGGCTTCACTGGGGACTGGGGTTCCATCTGAGGGACACCAGCCTATACTGGCAGGATGGTCTGCATCTGTCCAGAAGAGAACAAGTCTTTTGAGCAATCGGTTTAAATGCTTCATTGGCAAGCTTTTAAACTAGTCAAGGGGAGGCACTGATAAGCAGCAGAAAATCCCAGCCTCCCTACAAAACAGGGTACTAAATGAGAAAAGACCGAGGTAGAAAGGTCAGTGGGGGATGCTGCAACAGAAGGTAAAGCCATCAAAAAATGGAGAGCAATGAGTACCAATGCCCATAGTCTGAGTAACAAGCTTCCTGACTTAGTGGCCTTGATAGAGGAAGAACATCTGGATATCGTGGCAGTCACAGAAACATGGTACACACAAAACCATGACTGGGACGTAAACATACCAGGATACACTATCTATAGGAGGGACAGGGAGAGTAAAAGAGGAGGAGGAGTACTCTTTACATAAGGGAAGGAATCAAAGCAACAGAACAAAAGGGTAAACAGGGAGGAGAAGAAGCACTGTGGGTAAATTTGGAGACCGGCAATGGCACCACAATCCGCACAGGGTTAGATACAGACCTTCTCTCCTCAGGGGGAGGAAATGGACAAGGAAATGATAGAAAGTATACTTACAATGGCAGAAAAAGGGAGATATTGCTGATGGGTGATCTGAATATGCCAGATGTTAACTGGAGTGCAGTTGCAGCAGCCACTCAAGAGTGGGGTTATTCTAGATGCCGATAGGGCATGCCTTAGACAACTAGTATTGGAGCCCACTCAAGATGGAGCAATCTTAGACCTGGTTCTCTCAAATGGAAATGAAGAGAGGATCACAGATGTAGAAGTGGGTAGCCATCTGGGAACTAGCGACCATCGAACAGTATGGTTCACAATAAACACAGCAATAGAGTCAAGACATACAAAGGCAAAAGTACTGGACTTTAGGAGGGCTGACTTTGCCAAAATGGGTGAGTGCCTAAGGAATGCACTAGCAAATGGGCAGGAAGGAGGGGTGGAAGAACAATGAGGAATAATAAAAACTGCCATCACAGAGGTAACAAGCCTTTGTGTGAAGCAAATAAACAAAATGAAACAATGTAAGAAACCACTATGGTTCTCAGAGGAAGTGGCAGTGAAGGTTCAAGAGAAAAAGAAAGCATTCAGGAAGTACAAGGAATCACAGAAGGAGCAGGAATCAGTTAAAGCAAAAGGAAGCTGGGAAGGCAGTCAGAACAGCAAAGGCCCAAACCAAGGAAAAGATAGCCAACTCAGTTAAGAAGGGGGATAAAACCTTTATAGGTATATCAGGAGCAAAGGAAGACCAAGGGAGGATAGTGAGGCTTAATAAAGGGAGGGAGGAGGGAGGGTGGGCAGAGGGTGACTGTGAAAAGGCAGAGATACTAAACAAATATTTTGCTCAGTATTTACAAAGGAAGAGGGGGAGGTACCTAAAACAAACAGTAGAAACACTCTGGATACAGAAGTTGATACCAGCCCATTTACAGAAGAAAGGCTTCTGAATTAACTCTTAAAACTGAAGGTGGACAAAGCAATGGGGCCTGATGGGATTCATCCCAGAATTCTAAAAGAACTAAGGGTAGAACTAGTGACACCACTGACTACCCTCTTTAACAAATCATGGGAGGATGGGGTGGTACCGAGGACTGGAGGAGGGCAGATGTGATTCCCTTCACAAAAGTGGGAGCAAGGCAGAAGCAGAAAACTACAGACCTGTTAGTTTAACCTCAGTGGTAGGGAAAATGATGGAATCACTTCTGACGGAAAGAATTGTCGAGTATCTACAGGCCAGAGGGGCACAGGACCCAAGGCAGCATGGATTCACAGCGGGAAGGTCATGCCAGACAAATATGATAGATTTCTTTGACTGGGTGACCAAAGTAGTAGATCAGGGAGGGGCTGTGGACATGGCCTACCTAGACTTTAGCAAGGCATTTGATACAGTCCCACACAAAAGATTAATATACAAGTTAGCTAGCCTGGGAGTGGGTCCCAAGATGACAGCCTGGGTAAAGAATTGGCTGGAGAATAGGACACAGAGAGTAATAGTAAATGGAGTCCACTCTGAAGAAAGGGGGTTACTAGTGGGGTACCACAGGGTTCAGTATTAGGACCGGTCCTCTTCAATGTCTTTATAAGCGACATTGCAGAGGGACTGGAAGGAAAAGTATGTCTCTTTGCAGATGACACAAAGATGTGCAACAGAGTTGATCCACAAGGTGGGGTGGAAAGGATGAGAAGGGACTTGGCAAGGTTAGAGGAATGGTCAAATGTATGGCAGCTTAGATTCAATGCTAAGAAGTGCAAGGTAATGCACCTGGGAAACAAAAACCCAGGGGAAGAGTACACAATGGGGGGTGAGATACTAACAACAACAAAAATGGAAAGGGACCTGAGTAGTCATATCAGATGACCTAAAGGTGGGCAAGCAATGTGAAAGGGAAGCAAGGAGGGCTGGGGGGATACTGGGATGCATAGGGAGAGGCATCACCAGTAGAAAACAGGAAGTTATTATCCTTCTGTACAGACAGCTGGTGAGACCCCATCTGGAGCACTGTGTGGAGTTCTGGAGACCCAATCTCCGCAAAGACATAGACAGGATGGAAGCTGTCCAGAGGAGGGCAACTAAAATGGTGCAGGGTCTGCACTGGAAGACATATGAAGAGAGACTTAAGGAGCTTAATATGTATAGCCTCGAGGAAAGGAGGGAGAGGGGGGACATGATAGAAACTTTCAAGTACCTCAAGGGAATCCACAAAGTCCAAGAAGGTAGCATCTTTCAAAAAAAGAGGCGTGCAAGAACAAGGGGTACAATTTGAAGATAGAGAGGGGCGGCTCAGAGGTAATTTAAGGTATTTTTCACAGAGAGGGTTGTGGATGCATGGAACGGCCTTCCGGAGGAGGTTGTGGAGTCAAAAACAGTGGTGGAATTCAAGCATGCATGGGACAGTCATAAGGCAATTCTAGGGGGTGGGGGTACGAAGAAGTAGGCTGCTGGTTAACTAGGATCTGCAGCTTATCCATTAGGTAGGGAAATGGGCAGACTGGGTAGGCCAAGCAGTCCTTATCTGCCATCAAATTCTATGTTTCTGTGGTTCTAGAGGTCACCCACTTCAACTGTCCAGAAATAAATATAATACCAAAAAAAGGGTTAATTTTTTCTCTCAACGGATTGTTGAACCATGGAATAAACTGCCCACTACTGTTATCATTAGTGATAATAAGTACATTTTCAAGAACAGGCTTGATATTTTTATGAAATCAAATAAAACGCCAAATTGTTAATTGTAAGCCTGAGGCCTTTATGGGCATTTAGCCTTTTTGCCTCATACAGCTTCCTAGTATGATTCCTAGTATGTTCTACCAGACAAGACATACTGAGCTGGTAACAGCTCATTTCTAGATGTGTCCTGGGGGATGGGGAAGAGAGGAAAAGATAACAAATACAAAAATACAGAATACAAAATACATAGAATGAGATAAGTATAAGAAAAATAAACAGAAAAAATATGCCTAACATAAATTTACAAAAAAAGTACCAAGCAAAACACTGTGGAACTGAATAAAAGAATAATGAAATAGTAATCAATTTAACAAACTAAAAACTGGGAGAAAGACTGATACAGGGGAAGTGGGGAAACACTGAGGGACAGATAATTGGATAAGTTGCATGTAAGAAGTAAACCCAATATCAGAAACACCATAGAAACATAGAAATATATGGCAGATAGGGACCAAAATTCCATCTAGTCTGCCCTCAGCCCTACCCCCCCTTTAGGATTCCTGTGAGACAATCCCCTTGTGTCTGTCCCAAGCTGCTTTGAATTCCCCTTTGATTTTGGAGTCAGTGACTCCATCTAGCAGACCATTCCATGGGTCAACCACCATCTCTGTGAAGAAAAACTTCTGCATGTTACCCCTGAATCTTCCTCCCCTCAATTTCATCTCATGTCCTCTTGTCCTACTGTTGCTATTGACCATAAAGAACTCCTGGCTGGAGACTCTGTTTATACCCTTCAGAAACCTGAATGTCTCAGTCATGTCCCCTCTGTCCCTGCGCTGTTCCAGGGAGTACATGTTGAGTTCCTGTAACTTGCTTTCATATGGCAACTTATGGAGACTGTGTATCATTTTTGTTGCCCTCCTCTGTACTGTCTCCAATCTATCCACAGTATGTCCTTCCTGAGATAAGCTCTCCAGAACTGGATGCAGTACTCAAGGTGGGGTCTCACCAGGGACCTGTACAGTGGCAGAATCACCTCCTTCCTTCTACCTGTGATGCCCCTTCCTATGCATCCCAGCATCCTGCTGGCCTTCTTTTCTGCCCTTTCTTAATACAACTGCAGAAGCGAGTTGAGAACTCACAGAGGAGAGCTTTAAGAGCAGGAAAGGAAAGAGCAGAGCAAATAGAAGAGTGGAGGGAACCCCAAAGTTTAGGAAAATGAAATGAGAAAGCAGCCTGGCCAGCAGTAAATTTAATTTGAGGGAGAGCAAAAAGAATGAGGACAAGCATTATGAAGAGAGTAGGAGGACAAAGGAGGGAGTGAGAGGAGAGAGGTTAGATACTAGGGGAGAGAGCCAAGCCAAAATCTGGAGATGAAGGAGACACAGTGGGTGAAGTGCCTTGCTGCAAGAGAGTGGAGGGAGAGGGAAGAATACAAGGTACAGTGAAGAGTACACATGGTTTTATCAAGGGCAAATTGACAGAAGGAGTGAAAGAGAGGATCCTGTCTAGCTAAAGTAGACTTTAGAGCAGCACTATAAACAATGGGCTCGATTTTCAGAGCCCCCGTTAGATCAGCATTCCTTGTGTCGATGACCCTACTGCAGCAAACATGGGTGCACCAGGGACCCTCTGCCCAATTTTGTAAAAACCAGGGGCCCGGTGCCAAACTTCCCAAGTTTACTGAACAACTGGTGCACAGGCGGGGAATGCTGAAGACTGTGGGATTTCAGACAGCACTGACAGCCATGGGGGGACCCACCAGCTGCTGGCAAGGTCTGTGGAGGGCAGGCCAGGCAGGTTGGGGGGTGGTGACAGACCCCAGTGTGGCACAGGCATGCTCCATCTGTGCTGGGCAGTGGGGGGGGCAGTATTGTGACTTGCAGTGGGAGAAGACCCTGGGATTAACCAGATGTGGCCCCACCACTGCTGGAACACTTGACTGGGTGCAGGAGGGCAGCAGATATCCCCTGGCAGCAGCAGCAACAGGGGGTATGGACCATCTCCCACCACGGTAGGGCACTTGGAGTGGTGCACAGACCATTAGACCAGTTCCTGGAAGGTCTAACTCTGATGGCCCATGTGCACATTGCCGGGGTTTGAAGAATCCCAATTAAGAGAATTCTGGGGTGCTGCCCTGGCACAAGCCCCCCCACCTTGCCACACTAATGCATCTGTTGCAAGGATGGCACAAGTCTGGCTGGTGCAGATGGACCCCCAGTTGCCAGAAGGGGTGTCTGAAAATCAGAACTGGCACAAGTACAGTGCAAGGAGCCCCTTTCACCATTTCACAATGACGCAAGCCCCTTGTGCCAGTCCTGATCCTTTCAAAATTGAGCCCAATGGCTCCATAGTCAAAAATGGGCAAAATCATCTTAATGAGGATTTCTCTGCAAGCAGGAAGCAGAATGCTTCTCTTATTCCTGTGAAGCACCTCAAGCTCAGGGTGAAGCTTCTCGTCAACAGCATCCACATGAACAGAGAAACCTAGATGACAATCTAACCATATCCCGAGGTACTTGAAGGAGGAGACATCTTCAATAATCACACCATCAAGCATATGAAAGGAAGGAAGCAGAAAGACTCTAGCAAGTCTCTACTTAGTGCCAAAAGTCATGGAGACTGTTTTCTTGGCATTGATGGATAACTGAACAAATCAGAACCAAAGCTGGATGTTGTTAAAGTCCAGTTGGAGTTGGTTCATTAGATCAGAGGCAGAAGAGCCAGAGAAAAAAAGAACTGTATCAGCTGTATACATATGTATTGATACAGAACAGCAGACCTTGGGGAGGTCATTTAGAAAACTAGAAAAATGAATTGGGACCAAGACAGACGCTTGGGGACACCTGAGCTGATAGGGAGTGAGGGGGGGTCTCAATATGGACAGCTTACAATCTGCCCTCAAAGTAGGAGCAGAACCATTCAACTGAGAGTCCTGCTGCCTTAAGCTTGTCTAGAAGAGTGGGATGGGCTGCATTGTCGAAAGCTTTGGCTAAGTCAATGAAAATAGCTAAGGTGACAAGGCCCGGTTTCATGCCAGAGAGGATGACATCACACAGTGAGTCGAAGGAGAGAAGTGGAAGTGGAATGAGACTTTCTAAAACCAGACTGTAAAGGACAGAAGAAGGAGGCTGAGTCCAGAAAAGGGGATAGTAGGAATAGAATAAGGTGTTCCTAGAGTTTAGCCAGAATGAGAAGGAAAGAAATAGGTCAGAAGTTATTGGGGGAAGAGAGATCACCCACTTAGGCAAGTAGAATGACAGTAGCCTGCTTCCAAGAGTTAAGACACAGGATAGGAATTCACAGATCTGTCGGTCCATCTCAGCAAGTTTACTGGCAGCCCATCTTTCAGCCTGGGAACCTGCGCAAACTCTGAGTCCTCCTCCACCCTCCTAGGCACCCCCCTCTTCCACTTCAAGACCACATCCATTCAAGACGCCACCAAACTTCTAAAGAATCTCCCAAACCGGGATAGCCCAGGTTCAGATGGCCTGTCACCTATCCTGCTCAAACTCGTCTCCCCCGCTATCTCCAAGCCTCTGACTTTTATTTTTAAACTTGACCCTGTCTACTTCCTCCATGCCTGATACCTGGAAATCTGCAAAAGTTGTACCCATCTTCAAAGCCGGGGATCCCCACTCATCTGTTAATTACAGACCTATCTCTATCCTCCCCCCACCCAAGCAAACTTCTAGAAAAAATTGTTCACTGCCAACTGCTGGAATGCATCAACAAACTCAATCTTATGTGTAGCCAACAGCATGGCTTTCACAAAAATCACTGCACCACCTCAGCACTTGCACTCTTTACTGATCATGTCCTTACTAATATGGATCGAGGACATGCTACCAGGGCTGTCTTTGTGAACCTTACCAAGGCATTCAACATGGTCAACCATGCATTCCTTCTCTCCAAGCTGCACCAACTTGGTTGCTCCACTGAGACTTCTGATTGGTTAAGGAGTTACCTCCTGGGCCACTCCCAATCTGTATGCATAGGTTCTGCCATCTCCCCTGCCCTCCCTGTCTCAACTGGCATCCCCAGGGTTCCATCCTGGGCCACTACTTTTTTTCCATTTTCATTAATTCTCTCCACTCTGAAAACCTCAACTGTAAATCGCATCTGTATGCAGACAGTCTTATTTATCATAGTGATAAGTCCCTCACCCAGAGCTATGGCAGTGCCCATAGCTGGTTCACATCCAACCTGTTATTGGTTAATGGAAAAAAAAACTCTCTATTTGTGTCAAAACCCAACCTCACCAAAATTCATAGCTCAGGCTCCTCCCTCCAAATATTATCCCCAGATGATCTGGTCCTAGAAGACATTGCCTCCTTCAAATACCTGGAGGTAAAACATGACCCTGCACTAACCTTCTCAGACTACATCAACACTGTGGTTCACAGAGTCAATCAAAAATCTGGGGCAGCCTACCATCTATGCCACTTACTAACCCCAGTGGCTTGAATAGCTATAGTTCAGGGTAACCTGCTTCCTATCATCAATTACTGCTCCCCCATCTATTCTCATGCATCTTCTGCTCTCAGAACCAGGCTCACATCCATCTATAATAGTACTTGCTGCTTTGCTCTTATAGCTCCATTCTCAACCCACCACTGTGACCTCTATAGAACCCTAGGCTGGCTACCCCTCCAAGGCCGCTTTGACTTTGCTCTCAGCTGCATTGTGGATAGTACCATCAGGGTGGTAATGTGTCCCCTCTCTTTTCCTTACTCAAGGTCAGAATCCTACCCAGGAGACTACCCTCATCCACTGTCCCTCCCCTCGAGGTACTGAGGGTCTCTACCAGCATGGGAGGGAAAGCCTTATCAGTTCAAGTCCCCACACTGTGGAATGGGATCCCTGCACCCCTCCGCTCATCCAACACCCATACTGTCTTCAAATCTCTCTTTAAAACCTGGCTTATGGATGGAACCCATTGCTTCTGCTCACCAGGTTAGCCCCTCCCCTCACACACAGCAACCTTACCACTGCACTAACCTGACTTCTGGTGGGAGTTTTTATCTACTCGTGCTGTCTTAAGTTCCTTGTTGCTCTCTCTTCTCTCCTCTGTCTCTCTGTGACTCTCAAAGGTGTGTGGAATGGGGTGGGGGTAGGGTTGTTGTAGCCTCTTATGTCTTGAAAGGTAAACCTAATCTGTAATTTATCACCTGTACCCTGCATGGGATCTGCAATGCCAGTTTGACAACTATTTCATCGACCGGCATCACAGCGATGGATATTATGTTGACTGCAAGTTGTGGTTGACATAAATCTTTATGGAAACCCGGTCTGTTTTTCTATCAGGGGGGCTTTTCCCACCAAACCCCCATGTGGGGGCCTCTGCCCCTGCACCCCCATACTAAATATAATCAACTCTGTGTCAGAGTTGATATGGGGAGGGGGTGCAGGACCAGGAGACAGAGTGCTTGGGTCTCAGGTCCACCATTACAGTGAACTGTCAATGTTGTCAGCATCAACGTTGTTCGTTGTAATGGTGTTGCAATCAGGGAGGCATGCCCCCCCTCCGCATGCCAATATTCCTGTATATAAATAAATTGACTTCTGTGTTTTGTATTTATCTTGTTCCTTATTGATTGTACTGTTGTTTACCATTGGCATCTTTTATGGCCCAGGTCATGCCTAAAAATGGTCCTTCAGATCAGTGCACTAACCTGGCTACCAAATACATAAATACATAAATAAATAAATAAATAAATAAATAAATAGTGAGAAAGAGATGTTAAGGAGATAGGAAATTGGAAGGGCAATGGCATGAACAGAGAGAAATAGCAGTCTAAGGTCAAGACCATCAGGACTCCCACCCTTGAGAGCAACAGAATGGGTAATGGGAGTAAAAGAAAAAAGGGAGGAGGGAAACAGAGGTAGATTTTGGGGTATATAGTGAGAGGGAAGAGAAGAGGAGTGAGAGAAAGAAGAGAAGAAGGAGGAGAGGCATGAACAGGCACAAGAGGTGAAGAAGGAATTGAAAGAAGAGGCAACTGCAGCAGGATCAGAGATAGTAGTGTCTCCTCTCTTAAGAACAAGTGGAAGGGGTCGAGTCAAGTGAAAAATCTGAGGGCATCATTCATGTTACCAGCTGTGAAAATAGTGGACCTGTCAGTGGCTAATAGATCAGCATGGAGGCATGACAAGTCCAGCAATCAGAAAGACTGATCTGAATGAATTTAAGGAGAGCGTTTAGACGGTGTATTTTGTGCACACAGTAGATCATATTGTGGTCACTGATGGCATCAGGGAGGGTGTCAGCATCCACAATATGATGGGGTGGGAGGACAGGACTCAGTCCAAGAGGTAATGATTTTGAGATTTGAAATTATGGAAAGCAGGGACAGTTAAAAGGAGGGACTTCACATTAAGGGAAAATTTATGAAGAAAGGAGTAGAGCCAATTTAAATTATAATCACCTAATATAAATAACTCATGAGAGGAAGCATGGGAGGAGATGTAAGCAAGTAACTCAGTTACTAAAGGTGGGGACATACCAAAGCAGCAATAGATAGATACCAGCAATAAATACAGGTGAAGAGAAAGGGAGGGATAGTTTAAGAAGCATCTCATCACAGGTAGAGGGAATAGAGATGGAGACAGAGAAGGAGAGCATAGGCTCAAACTGAATGTTTGAGGAAAGATAGATGGCCACAACACCACCTCTCTTTGCTTGATCCTGTTGAATAATAATAAAACCTGGAATGGCAACAGAGAAATCAGGGACCTTACAGTAGAGCCAGGATTCAGAGATCACAAGTGTATCACACTTAAAATTAACCATAAGTGGCTGTAATAGGTCAGTTTTAGGGAGAAGGCTACGTATATTGACATGGGCCACTCTCAAACCTTTAGGGAGCGCAACAAATGGGCAAGGGCCAGAGCTGAGTTCAGTGCCACCTGCAACTAAAAGCAGCAAGGAGACAAGGAGCTTTAGAGAATCTAAGAGACACTTTTGGGAGGTGGAGTGACTGAATGAGAAGGAAGAACAGGAATTTACAAGGTAGGAGGGAAGAAAGGACTTGAGCATTTCAAGATGAAACCAAGAAGATGAAAAGAGACTGCAACCAGGAAGCCAAGGAAAGGGAAGCAAATCCAGGAGGCAACAGGATGGGAGGGTGGGGGAGAATGAGGAAAAGAGGGAAGACGACAGGGCGGGTTAGGAAAATAAGAAGGGGGGAGTGAGGTGAGAGAAAACGGGAAGGGAAGAGAGAGAGAGAGTGATAGGAGCAACATAGTGGAAATCTAAAGAAGGCAAACACACAGTCTGCAGTAAGAATGGGGGGGGGCAAGAAACAACAGTTGAGTAGGGAGAAGGAATGTCAACCCAAATGGGTTAAGGAATTAAAAATATAAGAGGCCAAGAAATAAAGTGGGGTAGGGGAGGGAGGAATCAAAGAAAATAAACAAGAAGGATGAAATAAGTAAACTAAAGTGGTAAGAAACTAAGTTAAATGGGCAAAACCTTATTAGGCAGCACAAGCAATAGCAGTACACAAAACACTAGCAAGATTAAAATAAAGTATTAACCCTGGAAACCTAAACTGAGAAAAACTCAATAAAATAAATAAGTAGATATCTCAAACTGGGGGAACTAAAAATGCAGTACTGAAAATAATTAAACTTTAGGTACAATTAAAACATCTACACTGACAGATAAACAGTAAAATAACAGTATAAGTAATGATAATTAACAGTTATATGAAACTAGAGACGTACAATTATAGCTAAATTAAAAAAAAATACTATGACAACAAAAGAGACTTACAAATTCATCAATAACAGACTGTCAGGTAGGGATAGCCTATCTCAGAAGCCTAGGGGAGCAGTGAGGTCAACCGATGGCTGACTCACAGCTGACTCCAGGCAGACTCCATAATGCCTATATACTACAGTCCTTCAGTGACTGGACTGCAATAGAGTACCACTTTTAAGGTGGCTTTAAATACAGGAAGAAATTTCCATCCAAAGGACAATCCACCTCCCAATAGGAGGAATCAGGGAAGTCTCAGTGTAAGGCACCACCACCAGCAGACCTTCTGACCTATGATGCCAAACAGTGGCTTTTATACTGTGATGTCCATGGGTAACTGATGAATCCCAGTGTCTGCTCAGCTGTGTAATCATCCTGTCTGAAAAGTAAAAGCACTTGCATAAAAATATACTGGACAACATTCTCCAAGAAGAGCCGCAGACTCGAGGGAGAGGCTCCATTGATAACAGAGCTAACATAAAATGAAATTACAAATGGTTCCTTTCTGTATTTCTCCATATTGTCAGTGAGGAATAATTACATATAGGTTCTAAAAAGCAGCACCCATCTTCAATAGAAAGGATGAGAATATTGTCCAGTATATGTCCCATAAGGGTAACAACAGGGATTCGTCCATTCGCCTTTTCCTGACACATTCTGAGCTTGAAAACAGCATTGACGCAGCCCTGGACATTTAGTTGGCAGTGCTTTGTGAATGAATGAATGAATGAATGAACAAATGTCATGGTGCCACCTGCTAAGTTTCAACACCAAACCCCCTTTCAGATCACTACAGTTGTGGGGCATTGCCCTGGTGGATGATGTTCTGATCAAAAAAGTGAGTGCATTCCAGATGTTCCTGTACACTCCTAGATCATAATATTCTGACTTCTTTGGAGTCACTGGCTCCAAGCAAGCTGATCAGTACCAAACTTCCTGATTTACATGGATGACTGAGGAAACCTTGGGAACAAATGGACAGAACAGCCCTTAGCATTCCTAGAGTCTATGCATTATAAAGTAGAGCCACTTGTGTGAACCAAAAGCCTGAAGCTCACCAGTCCTCCTAGCTGACAGTTTTGAACTGGAAACATGCCTCATAAAACTGAGTATGCTGTGGACTCAATGGGAAAAAAACAAAGGAACTCAAATAACTCCAGGAACTAGGGGTGTAACAGTAAGTTCAAGCCCCCAGAGAAATTGGGACCTGACAAATGGACAGATCCCCCAACTCCTCTGAGAATAAGGATGCTGCCTATGATGAACCTCAGGAGGATTTTATGATTGGCTCCAAATTCAGACAGAGAGCAGACACCAGCCCTCTTAGAGTGCTCAGTGTCTGATCTTGGCCAATTTTTCTTGCAAAAGCCAAAAACTGTGGATCCTGGCTGTTGTGGACCTAGTACCCTGGGTTCTAATTCAAGTTGAGCAGTAAGCCATACACTGTCAAATGCCTCTGTGAAGATGCCTTCCTAGAGGTAATTAAGGGGAGGTCCACTTTTTATTTCTCTACTGTAGACTCCTCAGAGGAGGAGCAAGGTTTAACCAATCTGAAAGCCCTGGTCTTCTTGGTCACACTGATGCTAAAAATTATTTCTTACTGGAGCTCTTGAACATCTCAGAGTAACAGTGGAAGTTCAGGAAACAGTTACGCATGGTCAACTGCATTCTGTGACAGAGCAAGCACCACTTCCACTGATGAGCACCAGAAACTAACTAAAAATCCTCTGCACTGGAACATTTTTCCTTCACACGACTATAACTGGCTGAGGACAAATAGACCTTTGGAATAGCAAGTCATATGTTTCTAAGACCAGGGAACACCCCCCAGTTACCCTTCCAGGAGAACCGCTATCCAGGACAACCGATGAGCTTTGCCCACTGAAGGACCTAATCGCTTCTGGGATTATGTTTGCAGCATTCTTGATTGGAGCAGAAGGGTATGTTGACATCATTGGCTGACCTTACCTTCACTGCTTTTAGCTGAACTGGGCTCTGACTAGAGTGTCCAGGCTAAATACATTGCTTTATTTCAAAAACACTCACTTGAAAACCCATGAGGGCTTTGCACTTCCTTGACCTGGATCGGGGCTAAACATGCCCTAGCCCCAAGTGACTGGTCATGCTCTCTCAAAGAAGGCATTGATGGATTAAGGTACTGAGTGATTCCTCCTGACCAATCTGATATTCTTTTACCATGAAAGTGACTTTAACACAGATCCAGATACTGGATTGGAGTCTGGTATTAGACCCAGAAGGGGAACAGACTTTTGGTGGGACCAAATGACTGCCTGGCTAACACATTGCTCTCAGGAAATGCAACCCCTGTGATGGTGGGAGAGGTAATGTCTTCCCTAAGGACTATGCAGACATAGGCCTCCAAGATGACTGATGTCCTAGCCACCACATTACTGAAGCCTGCTGACAAACTAGGGACTGAGAAATTTTCCCCAGAATGGCAAGACAATGACATTTCTGATGTGACTGGCATAAAAAACAACTGTGGGGATAGATGTCCTCTAAACCGATGGACACCAGAGTCCCTTGACTAAACTGCTAGTCAAATGAGGGAATAACCAATCTTTCTTTTTTGAGGGGGATGTGAAACAATTGCTTCTGGCTTTGATGCTCAACTGGCTCCTATTGCTGGGAAAGTACATTGCATCCTTCCATCAAGGGAAAGACTGGCCAGAGAGATGTATTCGTAGACTTCTGTTATTAAGGCCTGCCTCTACTTGTCCACACCCCTATTACGGCTGCAAGGAAGTGCAGCTCTTTTATGGCTGCCTTCACACCAGAAAAACAAATCACCTTCATTTCTCCAATTACAGATAATCTGAAGCATCTGTAATCCACTTATCACCCCACAGGAGTCAGACCCCCTAGCACCCTTGATTAAGGTAGCTCCTTAGGTACTGATAAGTCTTTCTTAGTCCTGGATAGTGACCTAAACAGCATCCATTTCCAGACATAAGGCAATTTGCTGGTAAGGGACATATTGACTGAGCCAGTTTGTTTGTTTGTTTGTTTAAGACACCTGATATGTGAGTCCAAAACAAAACCACACCCCTGCATGGCCATCTAAGAGAGAGAATTAAAAAGCCAATCTCCACAAACTGTCCACAGCTGTATTTCCCAAAAAGAGTAAGCCCTTGAGCTGAGCTGTTACTCCCCTCTGGTTCTGGTGAAACAAATTCACTTAAGGTCATGACCCAGGAAAAAAACAAACAACAGAGGCATGCACCATTTGCAGGTTGATGCCAATCAAGGTAAAGGCTAGTCCATCAGTCATGTCCTTGTTTGCATAGGGCAAGAAGGTGTGCTTTCATTACATCCTGTTCGTCTTGCATGGGAGAATCTCCAACTTTATCAAATTTTCTCCCAACAGCTAACAACAGACCTTAAGGCTAATGTGGACAGTACTACAGACCTTAAGGCTGAAGTGGACAGTACAGGTCTGTATGCCTTAAACCCTCTGGAGCTGCAGCTCCCTATCAGCTACCAAAATCAGCTAAGGCAACTACTTGCCCTACCAGCTGCCAGAATATACCAAATCAAGCATGCGTAATGAACAAAAAGAAGGAAGGATATGAACCTTTCTCTTTGTGCTCTGCCCACTTCCTCTCAGAGGGACATGCTGCCTCATCTGATGGATCCGGTGCATTGACGCAGAGTTCTCTCCAGGAACCACTACCTGCTCTTCACCTTCCTGTTGTCAAGGATTGGGGTTGCCTGAAAGTCTGGGTGAGCAGGGACACACTTCTCTAGTGTACTTGGATGTGCCATTATGGCCCACCCCCAATCTGAGAGGCTTGTTTGTGCTTAGGTCTCTTTGCAGGTACGGTCTGAGGTCCAACCTCATGGTCATCAGCATAGTCTATTCTATAAAAAATGCAATCAGGATTTATGCAATTCAGAGTTATCACTGCCAAACAGTGTGCATCCCTTCAATCCCCAGCCAGGTGGTTCAGCTGGAGGAACAGAAACAGGCATGTTAGACTGCATCAGCCAGTAAGGTTGTAAAAAAAGTGGAATGGACTGCACTAGGAAAACAAGCAGTGCACGGTTAAATATGATGCAGCAATTGAAGAGAACCAGCACCTGCTTTTTAAAACACAGTACTTTGTCTTTTCATTATATTAGTGACGAAATCATTCAAGGGGTAATCATATTCGTGGATCTTTATTGGAAAAATACAAAACTCACATACAAGTGATCACAGCTCCTTCAGACAATGACCAGCAGAGTTCATTTAATCCATAAAATTCCTTGAATGTGGAACAGAACGACAAAAATCCAAAAGGCAGTTTACAGTTCACAGCTCACGCCAAACACTGTTGCTACGAGTCTCCACAACATAAAGCAAGCGCTGAGGGTCAATTCCCGAGGACGTCACCTGACGCGTTTCACAAATTGCTTTCTCAAAGGCTGACATCACATAGTATCCCCCTCTTTTTAAGCCAAAGATTTAAAGTAATATGAACCCATTACCACAAAAAGCAGACATTGCATAAATTGATTAAAAAACACCCTACAATATCATTATAAAGTCTTTGCATGTCATGCTGTACATATTTCATCTAATAACACATCCAATACTTTAATCCGTAGATTCAAAAAGTAGTCTTTATACTGTGAAAAAAGGAAAGGGACATTATAAAAAACACACCAATATTACAATCTAATCGCTATTTTTTTTATTTCAGAAAAGGTTTAATTTCTAACCTTTCATTCAATCCTGGTTTATACATTGCTCTAGTAACAAAAATCCAATACTGCTCCCTCCTTAAAAGAAGGTTATCCAAGTCACCCCCCCCTTTTAGCCAAAGTGAGTTTTTCAAGAGCTATAAACGAAAATCTATGTGATGTTTTATCAACTGCCTGTAATATATGCAATGCTAAGGCATTTTTAACATCACCATTCAGTATGGATCTAGCATGTTCCCCTATCCGTATTTTGAAGGGGCATTTCGTTTTTCCTACATAAAAGCTGTTACAAGAGCATTCAGCAATGTAAACCATTCCTGACGTGCTACAGGTCACTAAATCTGTAATTTTAAATTCCTTCCCCGTGGCAGGATTTGTAAAAGTTTTAGATATTTTAATCCAAGAACAGTATTTACAATGGCCACATCGATTGCAGCCTACAATTGGTTTAGATAACCAGTTTCTTGGTTTTTCCAAAGTTGGTTGCACAGAGTGAACCACAAAGTCTTTTATATTTTTACCTCTCCGAAACACCACCCGTGGATCCCCAATATTAACTGCTAGTAAACTGGGATCAAGACGAACCAAATGCCAGTGTTTTTTAATGATGTTAATTATTTCTCCTGATTGAGGGCTATAAGTTGTAACCAAAGTGGAATGTGGGTCACCCGTGTTAGGTTGATATTTATCGACCAACAGGTTTTCCCTCACTATTGCATCAACTTCACGCTTTGCTTTATTTAATGTAGTTTCACTGTATCCTCTGACCTGAAGTTTTGCAGTTAATTCATTAGCTCTTTCATTATATTTTTCAATATCACTGCAGTTTCTTTTTATACGAATATACTGACCCTTTGGTATTGCATTTATAACATGTCTGGGGTGACAGCTATTCGCTCGAAGGATAGTATTGCGATCAGATTGTTTACAGTATAGGTCAGTTTTCACTCCCCCTTGACCATCTTTATAGATTCTTAGATCTAAAAGGAAAATTTCAGTGTAACTAAAATTTACTGTGAAGCACAAGTTCTGATTGCTTTTCTCTAAATAGTCCACAAATTGAAACAGTTCAGTCTGACTGCCCTTCCATATCATAATAACATTGTCAATAAAACATCTCCATAAGTCAATTTTGTGCAAAAAAGGATTGTTTGAACCTCTGATTATATCTAATTCCCATTTGGCCATATACAGATTAGCATAATTTGGTGCCATACTTGCACCCATTGCAGTACCCTTTGTTTGTAAATAGAAGTCATTCTTATAGAAAAAGGTATTGCATTCAGGTATGAATTTAGTTAATTGAATTAATACCTATGTTGGGGGTTCTTTAACTGTTCATTCATTCAAATAGAATTCAAGCGCTTCCAGACCACCCTCGTGAGGAATATTAGAGTATAAAGAGGTAACATCCAGGGTGACCAAAATGCTATTTTCTTCTATGGCCAAATCTTCTAATATTAACAAAATATTACTGGTATCTCTTATGAAGGCTGGTACTTGTTCTTTAACAATATTAACTAAAACAGAATCCACATATTTAGCTAAAGGTTCTGTAAGACTATTGTTACCAGACACGATGGGTCTACCAGGTGGATTCATCAAATCTTTATCGATTTTCGGTGGTACATAAAATGTGGATCTAGTGGGGCAATCTACCGTAAGGAACTTAAATGTCTGATCGGTTATCAGTCCTGTTTCTCTAATGTTCCTTAAATATTCATCAATATCCTTTTTAAAGGTCAATGTCTTATCAGCTTTAAGTTTTATGTAATAAGTGCTGTCTGAAAACTGACGCAAAATCTCAGCATCATATTTATCAGTATCCATAATCACTACAGCACCCCCCTTATCAGCTGCTTTAATGGTAATCTCTTTGTTCTTACCCAGACCTATTAAGACTTCCTGCTCCATTCTACTCAAATTATGATAATAATGTAAATCAATTCCATTATTTAAATGTCTCAAATCCTCCTCACAACATTTCAAAAACATTTGCAAGGCTGGAGATAAAGGTGGACAAAAATCAGAAACTGGTTTAAATATCTTTCCACTTTCAAACGATGTATATGGTTCAGACACCACCTTGGAGTCATTTTCAGTAAGGTCCTGTCCCCCCTCCGAAAAGAATGCTTTTAGTCCCAAATTACGTACCAGTTTGTGGAAGTCCAGCACTGTTTCAAAATAGTTAAACCTTTGGGTTGGAGTAAAGGAGAGATCCTTATTAAGAACTCCTTGTTCTATCTCAGTCAATTGATAATTTGAAATATTAATTATTGAAATCTCCCTGTCTTCGTCTCCCTCTCCAACCTCTCCTCAGTGTGCTTCTTCGACCTCTTTCTACCACCTCTTCTGGTGTGTTGGGCTCCATATTTTGTCTTGTTAAACGTTGACTTCTCCATGGGACGGATGGTAACGGGACCCCCAGAGTAGCACATGTTTCCTCCTCTTCCCCTTAAAAACAAACTCGATCTTGTGCAATCTCCTCAGTCGTATTTAGAAAAGCTGACTGATTAATAGCTTTTGACACATTATCAGCACTTAAATTTTCAGTATCAACTTGTGCAGACCAATTAAATATTCTATTATTCAGATAATCTTTCTCATCTCTTTCAAATTTTGATTTCTTAACATTTTTAATCTTCTCATCATATTTCTGTATATTCTCCATAAAATCATCCAATTGTTGGTTAAACAAAGCTGCACCACTAAATGAATAAAGCTCCTCTTCTTGTCGCTTTAATTCAACTTCAATCTCTTTTTGTATCAAAGCATTTTCAGTTAGAATTAATTCTATATATTCACGACTGGCTTTTTCACTTATTGCACACCAGTTCTCCAGAAAGCCTTCTCTTTTTTGACCACAAGTAGGATTTTTTAAAATTCTTAAGCCCCTAGGAATACGTTTTACTTCCAGATATGCTTTTAAAGATATCTCCTCCCAATGAAGTTGCTTAAGTTTACATGCAGTTTTTTCAAAGGCAAAAAAAGCCTGTCGACTATTTATGGGACCAGATAGTTCTGTAGCACTATTCAACAATTTGGTAAAATTCGTAGTATTAGTCGTATTTTTTAACAAAAGTTCAGTAAGGGAATGACTACCCTCAGTGTGCTGTCCCTGCCGTGTCTCAGACATTCAGGAACATGTGAATTGCAGGAGCGCAAGCTTGCTCTATAAATAACAGGAATGTGTTTTTCACAATACTGCAACCTGTGCCAGTCCTTTAAAATGACAAGTTGTAAAAAAAGTGGAATGGACTGCACTAGGAAAACAAGCAGTGCACGGTTAAATATGATGCAGCAATTGAAGAGAACCAGCACCTGCTTTTTAAAACACAGTACTTTGTCTTTTCATTATATTAGTGAAGAAATCATTCAAGAAGTAGTCATATTCATGGATCTTTATTGGAAAAATACAAAACTCACATACAAGTGATCACAGCTCCTTCAGACAATGACCAGCAGAGTTCATTTAATCCATAAAATTCCTTGAATGTGGAACAGAACGACAAAAATCCAAAAGGCAGTTTGCAGTTCACAGTTCGAGCCAAACACTGTTGCTACGAGTCTCCACAACATACAGCAAGCGCTGAGGGTCAATTCCCGAGGACGTCACCTGACGTGTTTCACAAATTTCTCAAAGGCTGACATCACATAGTATCCCCCTACGTTTTAAGCCAAGATTGATAAAAGAGGAGATACTGTGATATCAACGCAACAATTGTAGAAACACATCCAGATCGATCTCGAGTAACCTAATATGTGTGGAGACTCGCTCTTCTAACATTCTTTAATCTTAGTATATTAAACTACTAATTACAGACATTCTATTCACATTCAGGAATTTTATGGATTAAATGAACTCTGCTGGTCATTGTCTGAAGGAGCTGTGATCACTTGTATGTGAGTTTTGTATTTTTCCAATAAAGATCCATGAATATGACTACTCCTTGAATGATTTCATCACTAATATAAGGAAAAGACAAAGTACTGTGTTTTAAAAAGCAGGTGCTGGTTCTCATCAGCTAGTAAGGACAGTAACACCTGGCAAAGACGTTCTTATCAACCTGTGGCAGGTCTTACATCATTCACATGGAAATGCTAGGATATAAGTGTCAACTTAAGTAGTAGAGTATTCTTATTTCTTGACTTTAACCTCCCCAGAATAAACTGGAAAAACTACACAGGGTTCATAGAATTTGAAAAACAACTAGCACATATTATGGCACTAAATGATTTTGAACAACATGTACATGGAAGTACTAGAGGGGTAAACACACTTGATCTAGTGCTTACAAATATGAACAATGTAATTAAAAATTGTAAGGTTAATATGGTCAAATTCTGTGTAACTAATGTTGAGGAAAAAATGGGTGTGACTGTGCTTAAATGTTGAGAAAAGGCAGACTATTTAGGACTAAAGACCCATTTGAAGAACTTGGGAAGATGACTTTAGGGACAAGAGTGTTCATGAAATATGGAACATTTTTAAAAACACCCTGTAATGTTGTTCCAAAAATATATCCCTGTAAAACACAAGTATAACAAAACTGGAAAAATTCCATCCTGGTTTAATAATAAGATCAAAAGACACATAAATAAGAAACAATGAGCCTACAAAAAATATAAAAGGAATCCAACATTGGATAGGCTAACAAAGTTCAAAGAAATACCCAAAACATGTAAAACAATTGATTAAAATGCAAAACAAAGTGATGAATTTAGAACTGCAAATAAAACCACAGATAATAAGAAAACTTTCTTCAATTACATAAATAGTCAGAGGCAGAGCAAAAATAAAATAGGTCCATTACACATGGATGGCAAAGTCATTGTGGATGAACAGAATATGGCAAATACGTTCAAAGATTATTTTATTAGTGTCTTCCAAAGTAAAACCAAGAATCAGAACCAGGAAGCCATTATAGATGGTCCTCCCACTAGTCAAATCACCATAAATAAGAGTACTATATTATGAAATTAAAGAAATTAAACGGAAGTAAATCACTGGGGCCAGATGGGATTCACCCAAGACTTCTGCAGGAATTAGCCAAAGAACTGGATGGTCCCTTGTCGAATCTCCTGTTATTGTCATTTAAGACAGGGGATGTGCCAACTGATTGGGTATCAGCAAACATAACACCAATCCACAAAAAGGGCATTAAAACCTGTGTAGAAAATTACAGAACAATCAGCTTAACCTGTATAGTGAGTAAAATCATGGAGGAATATATAAAGGAAAGTTTAGAGGATCATATACAGAAAATGGGATATACTGACTATAAGCAACATGGATTCACACCAAAAAGATCATGTCAGACTAATTTAGTGTACTTTTAAGAACGTTAGTATTGCATTAGACCAGGGATTCCCAGTTGATGTGGTTTATCTTGACCTTTCTAAGGCCTTTGATAAGGTCCCTCATGAGGAACTGATAACATGTATGAAATGAACTGAATGAGGATCAGCACATTGTTAGATGGATTCAATCATGGCTCAAGGATAGGAAACAACATAGAGGATAATGTATGGTCCTCTATCAGTAACCGGTCTATAATTACTGGCTCTGCCTTTTTCCCATAGGGAAACTGTGGCATAATTTGCCGTTATAAAGGAGCGTTTATAACGGCAAACATGTGCACGATTTCCCTTCCTCTGCACATGCTCACACAGCAGCGTTACCAGCCATGAGCACTCCTCACTTCCGTGTTACCGAAACCTAACCGCCAGAACAACTCGGCAGTAAGTCCTCTTCTTTTCTCCCCCATTATACCCTGCATAGAAAGACCTGAAGAAATCAGGGGGAAAAAAAAAAACAATTTAAAATACAAAAATCTCGACACCGCAGTAAAAGGACCGACCTTGGCATACACTGGCAGGAGACTGAACCTCTTTATTTTATATAATTGCTGAGGCAAAAAGGCAAACCCAGCAATTATATAAAATAAAAATAATAGAGTGTCAAACTCTATTTTACACACACCCTCGTTGTGGGATGCTTTTCACAAACCCTCGGGCCTTAGCCTCGGGTTTATCTTACATCTCACAACTCGGGTGTGTGTAAAATCTCGTTACACACCCCGACCCATACTTTATTCTATATGTTAACTATTGAGAGGTCACCAGGGCGACCGCTCTCGAGGTTTACGTCACCATGGCAACCTTGAGATGATTAACAGTAACCAGCTGCCGACAGAAGGACCATACATTATTTTTTATAGTGTATGGTCCCAAGAAAAAATGAAAACGGCTCCTTACTTTTGAATATATAGTCACTGCTGCGGCCGTTTAGTCTTTCCCTTACCACTGCGTGCATCCATCAGTTCCCCAGTGAAATAAAAGGCACGCACATGCGCAGACTGATCCTCATTGCTAACCTATCACTGTGACGTAGCATCGATAGGTTAACAACATTTCTACATCACAACGATGGTATAACAACCTTAGGAAATGATTTCCTAAGGTTAACAGCGTTCTACCATACATTATATGTGCATATTAGTGGCTACATGTCAGACTGGGAAGAAGTGTCCAGCAGTATTCCTCAGGGCTCTGTATTGAGGCCTACCCTATTCAACATCTATATTTCATCATTAAAGACATCACAACATTGCTGGCTAGTAAAATTTGCAAATGACAGTAAAATCAGATCAATAGTTAGCACCTATAGTGACATTATTATACTGCAAAAAGAATTAGATAAAATCACCGAATGGGCAAATAAACATAAGATGATAATTCAGTCATGACCAATGTGTATTACATTTTGGTAAAAACAACCTGCAAGCTGGTTATACCCTAAATGGTAAATAACTTAAAAATTCCACCTCCAAACAAGACCTGGGTATCCTTGTCACAAATGATCTGACCTTCACTGGACATACAGCGACCACTGTTAAAAAAGCAAGCAAAATCACTAATTGTATATTGAGACATATTAAAAGTAGAGATGAAACAGTGATTATGCCACTGTGTCTGTCACTAGTGAGACCCCTGATGGAGTATGGAGGACAGTTTTGGAGCCCGTATCACGTCAGAGACAAAAAGCAGTTAGAAGGTACACAGAGGAAAATGACAAAAAAAAATAAATGTTTGTCACAACTTGACATATAAGGAAAGAAGAAACAAGCTAGGATTGTTTTGTTTGAAATGAAAGGGGATCTGTGTATGGTATATGTTGCCTTTAAAAATGAAGATGTGTGGGAGTGCCTGGGTCTGGTTAAGAAAGACAATAATAGACACAAAGAGCACATACATTACAATTAAAAAGGGAGCATTTTAGGACAAACAAATGAGGATCATGGTTTAATCAAAATAGTAACTAGTGATAACATAAACACATTCAAACATTCTTTGGATAACCATATGTGGACTAGGATTATTAACTTATACCCGAGTCTGATATTGGTGAAAGCTATGGACTTGTGCACATACTTATGATACACCATAGCACCACTTGCCCTTAGGTGCAACGACAGAAAAAGTGAAAAACTCTATACCCTGCAATACTGCCCCATAGCAGGTACCAATTCCCACTCCTGAATACCTCACTGAATCTTGAGGGGAGAGCTCTTAAGATATGCTATGGGTTCCCTGACCCTTAAGTGTAAGCCATGAGGGAAAGCAGTACAATACTGACCCTGCGGATGGCAGTGACACCCACTCCTTAGTGCCGCATGGAGTCTTGAGGGAATACACTGTAGTGCCTTTTCCTGACTACCTAAGCAAACACAAAACTAGCTCAAATAGCTTCTCTCAGAAAAGGCTCCTGCCTAGCTCTGCCGATCACACTGCTTCTAAAAATTCTGAGAAACAGCTGCCTTCTGCATCGGCTCCTACTTGCATAACTTGCATAAAGAACTTCATGCCATACTTCACAGCTCCTCCCTCATTATCACCACCTGATCCAAGTTGACTACACTGAAAAGGGTTATTGAGCAATACGCTTCAAGCACTGGTTTAGGGGCCCTAATTTCTATGTACAACATGATTGTACACAAGAAAAACCCTGCGCTCCCTTCTGGTGCAGGCTGTGCAACAGTTTGGTACACTGTGACAGCCAGCAGCGTGCTTCAAGCACTGTTTCAGGGGCTCCACTTCTGAAGGTACACAACATGCTTGTTTCCAAAACAAAAACCCGGCACTCCTTCCTGGAGCATGAGTGGCGATGACTCGCTATACTGAGGCAACCCGCTACACTGCCAATGCATGGAAAAATCTCATGAGTGCCAGCAGGGATGTCAAGCAGGTGCGCAATGAACTCTCTCTGCATGACAACCTGCATGGAGTGTCCCAAACTTTCTCCCCCACTAAAGAGTAGATTGTGGCACACCAGGCAAAAGGCAAGAACAAATAAAAACTCTGTGGCAAGTTGTAGAAGAGCCAGTCACGCAGCGGGAAAAGCTCAGTTGCATGAGCTACTGCTAAACTGCCTCCAGAGAGCACTGTAAATGGGGGGGGGGATACACTAAAACAGAGCCAAAAAAAATAATCACTGACCCTCACTCTAATAAACAAAAAATGAATACTGCCAGGAACAGAGCAGGGACGGTGTATGCATGGGAAGATGGCTCCAACAGACCCACACTAAACCTAACAGAGTGCCTAAAGAAATCACTGGCTCCAACAAGCCGAATGACGCTGGCTGGGAAGGGGATGAGGAGAGAGTGAAAAAATATCTGAGGAAAGAACAGAACAAGTCTCCTGCTTCCTGACACACTCTACAAGCCCTTCTCTCAAACATAACACCATCACACTGTAGATGTTGTGATTTTCCTCCAGTTTTAAAGCCGTCACACTGCAGATGTGATTTTTCTCAAATTTTCAACACCGTCTCACTTCAGACGCTATTTTAGCAAGAGGGAAGGAAACTGCTAGTAGCACCACCCCACCTAGCTGTTTGAATAAGCCCTCCCCATAAGCATATAATACTAAGTTTACGTTCCTGGATACCAGGCTAGTAACCTTGAAGATTACTACGGAAACAGAACACCCTTCTTTTAAGTGACTCTCATTCAGGCACTGCAGACACTGGAATCAGATATGGCTAGCAGATTAGTCAATTTGAAATCCTCAGTTTAACAAGCAGGATTTCTAAATTTTGGAATGCTCCCTGCTACCAAGAAACCTCAATTCAGCCTAAGAGTTGTACAATACTGAAACAAAAACAACAAACAATGGTAGAAAAATGCAACTCTTCCAAAGAGCTCTGCTCTATGCATCCTACCCTTCAGTGGTACAGCTGAAACTTGGTACCTGCTGTAGCCAGAATATTCATGTCCTCAGGGTTCTATGCTGAGGTTACAGCTTTGTGTTGTACCACTACCTCAGTGGGGGGAGCACATTACCCATATGTAATTAATCCCTATTGACAACGTGAAGCAATACAAAAAGGGTCACATGCAAGTTAGAAGATAAGTGGCAATCTAAAATACAGTAAGAAAAGTATGGCAAAATTTTCACCACTATTATGCCCTGCTGCTTTAAATGCATTCATCACGTTGGTTGCATGCATGCGCAAGCCAACATATTATTGGAGTACGGGATTTGGGGTGTCTCTGCCGAGCCCATTGCAGTACACAAAACCAGGGGCTTGCAATGGGCTCGGCAGTCGGCACCACTGACCACTCAGTGTGGTCCTGATGCAATCTTCTGCTAGATATGCTGAACGGTCATGCACTTCAAAGGATTGAAGTTGCTCCAATCAGAGAGGGCTTTGGTCCTTTGATTTGCATGAAGCCCAAATCAGCAGAGCTAAGCAATCCTGGGATTCCAACGCAATACAGCCAACACTGTCCTACAGCTTAATTTATCCTATGGTGGAGCAGGGAAGACGACAACTGCAGCAGCTGGTAGGCCAGAAGAGACAGGCGAGCACTGTCATGCGCAGCTGTCATACAACAACTCGCACTCACCCTTGATTCCAGAGGACGAGCTGGATGGCTGTGGTGCATGCATGGCAGTTGGGGAGGAGCCAGAAGTGGTGGTGACAATGGGAGCATGGGAGCATGCCCTTGCAATGACGTCCTCGCTCCTCTGCCCCCCCAAAGGCCTCAACAGTAGCCGCAGTGTGGCTTTCTCTCCTGGTCCTTGCTTCTCTGCCCCCCCAAAGGCTTCAACATTAGCCGTGGTGCAGCTTTCTCTCCAGGTCCTTGCTTTTCTACCCCCTGCAGTGTAACTTTCTCTTAAAGCCAGCATCAGGGTGCCCAATCCCTGTGTTGGCAATACAACCCCCCCATGCCATCACTAAGGGACACTGGGGAGCCCACTCCCAGTGTCCTAGTTATTTCCTCCTGCCCATTTGCCCTCTGGGACACTGGGGAGCCCACTCCCAGTAACCCCATATCTGCTCCCCCCAATAGTTCAGGACACTAGGAAGTCCACTCGCAGTGTCCCCATATCTGTACCCCCCCATAGCCCAGGACACTGAAAAGTCCACTCCCACTGTCCTCATAGCTGTACCCCCAATAGTCCAGGACACTGGAGAACCCACTCCATGTGTCCCTATATCTTTACCCTCTCAATGGTTTGGGACACTGGGGAGCCCACTCCCAGTGTCCCCAAAAATCATTTACAAATGTACCTGTAATAAAAAAGAAAACGGTCCCCTGACGTCTTTTTTTTTACCTGAAACAAAGAAAATGGTCCCTCGTCACCTTCACCATTCTGCTCTCTGTGCACCCACCTCCCCACACCCCCCTTACCCCATACTTACCTCCGGAAGTCAGCGGGTATCATCTTCTGTGGAGCGGGACATATCTGCACTCTTCAAAGCTGAATTGCAGCTGAATCAAGGTAAGTGCCATATAATGGCTGTCAATGGCGTTTTGAACTTATGTTGATATCGCTGCCATTTTTCTTGAATTTTTAAACCAAATTTTCAACATAGGCTTTTTGGGACCCCACCTCATGAACACTGTCACTGTCATCTTATTAATAAGTCCTGAAAGGAAATTTCACAGTCACTGCGCTGAATCAGCTTTCAGGTCTGGTTAACAAGTAACAGTGCCAGTGTTCATGAAGATCAAACCATTAATAGTCTGCATCAAACAAAAATGCCCAGAGTTGCACATGGTCATTGAAATTTGCTACGCACGTGTTACTTTGGCAATTGTTAATATTTTCACTCCAAATTTTCAGTATAGCCATTCTTTCACACCACCTCATGAACAGTACAGCTGTCATTTCTCACATCATGTCCAAAACATGTTTACACAGCAGTGGCATGGAATGGCGTAGTTGCAGCACAAAATCACCTTTTGGGACCCAGTAACAAAATTACAGTTACAGTATTCATAGGGTGGGGTCACAAAAAGGCCATGTTGAAAATATGGTGCAAAAATACATAAAATGGCCATGGTACGAACGTGCCTTGCGCAGTTTCTACACAGGTGCATAACTTTGCCCCTTTTTTAATATTTTCACTCCTAATTTTTAACATACACTTTTATCACATTATTTCATGAACAGTACAGCTACTCTTTTCTCACATCCTGCCCAAACCGTGTTTTCACACCTCTGGAGCAGAATTGTGCAGTCACTGTGCGAAATTGCCTTTCAGGACTGATTAATGACAGTGCCAGTGTTGATGAGGTGGGGTGCCAAAAAGCCCATGTTGAAAATTTGATGGAAAAATTCCTAAAAATGGCCATGTTATGCAGGTTTGTTGACATTTTCCTACACACGTGCGTAATTTTGTGCTGTCTTTTCCCGCACCCTCTGTTCCCCATCCTGGCATCTAATTAAACCCTCCTGCTCCCTTCCTCTGCATGCTGTCCACCCCACAACCTCCATCCTGGCATCCAGTTAAACCTTCCTGCTCCCTCCCTCCCTCCCTCCCTCTGCATGCTGTCTGCCCTGCACCCTCCTTACCTGTCCCCCTCTAACTCATTACACCCCTCTACATATACAGTTAAGTCCTCCAGGAATGCAGTACAGTGTCAAAAGTGTACCATGCAAGAAAACATTCGGCACTAACAAATGCTTGTTTGAAGTGAGTTGGAAAGTTTGATGAGTTTTGATCAAGCCAAAAGTGAGGAACTGCTTTCTATTTTCAAATGTTTTGAATTTGTAGTGTTTGCATGCAAGGTGGTAAAAATGATGGCCTGATGCCACAGAGGATTGAGGCACTGGACACCACACCTTGTACCACGCCAGCGACCCGGGTTCGGGAACAAACTCGGGTCATCGGGGGTCAACAGGGGAGGAGGGAGGGCATGAGCATCAGGAGGACTGCTCTCCCCTCCTGGGGTGGGTACTGGGGTGTGCCTCACTCCTCAGAGGCCCCTGATGGAGATCAGGGAACCTGCAGGAGTGAAGCTGGATTTAGAGGGTGGAGAGGCGGTGGACGTCAGCACACAGGTGCACAGACGTCATTACACATCTGCGCTCCAAGGGAGGAAACTACACAGAAAAACCCTGGAGGATGAGTGAGACAACAGAGAACCCAGGAACCGTGGCCCACATCCCATCACCGGACCAGCCCTACCAAGCTCCTCGACCCAGCCCAGGACCATTCCTCTAATAGTAGAAAGGCCGCCAGGTAGGTGGGGTGGGGAGGGCCCAGTGGGCCCTCCTCTCCCCTGGGCGGTGATTCGGGGGCTGAACAAGTCCGTGGGTCCGGGGCGGGGGTGCTCAGCAACATGTCTCCCAGAAAGGGTGGTTTCAGGTATAGGCCAAGGTTGAGTGTGTACTCCAGAGAGATGCCTTGGTCTACCGGAGAGAAAATAGAATAAAAAAAAAAAGAAAAGATGGTAAAAATAGTATTGGTGTGGGCCAGTGATTCCAGACTTGCTCATAACATTTAAATGCTGACTTCAAAATATGACTGGTTTCCAGGAGTTGTCCTGCTGCTGTTTCAGTTGTGCAGGAAAAAAGCTGTATTATCTGAACCCACCTTAGGCAGAACCTCAATATTTGTAAATGGAAATGCTGGTTAAAACAAACTTCTGGAGTTCATCTTTGGAAATAGTCACAGCAACCCAGAAGTGCAGAGCTGAGCTCCATAATGTGCATATTAATTGGCAGGTTGAAGAAGTTTGAAGGCAGTTAAAAGTGTGTGATATTATTTGTTTACAGTGCATGTACATTTAGTCACAATCTACACTCTGCGACTTTCTGAAAAGAAAAGTCTTCTGGTTTTTTTGCCATGTGTACAGTAGGACTTCTGCATCTTACTGGTTTCATTGCTTGGACAACAAAAGCTGTTGTAGGCACATACTTGATGTAATGCATCTTAAGGCATTTTTTTACATAATTTAAAACCAAGCCTGAATTGGCCCTTTCATGTTTGAAATCTGGACACTGTTTGAATTGAATGTATTGCTTTCTTGAAAGATAAAGAACATGGTTTTATTTATTGGATTATGATAACCAGGCAGAGAGAGAGAGAAAGGCTCACTGAGACAGAAATATCCCTATTTAAATTGGTTGCACGCATGCACAAGTCGATGTATTGTGGTAATAGGGGATTTCAGGGTGTGTGTTGCTGCTGCTGAGCCTGTTGCAAAACACAAAACTAGGGACTCGGAATGGGCTCGGCAATCTACACCAATGACCACTCGGTGTGATCCTGATGCAACTCTCTGCTGGGTGGGCTGAATGGTCATGCACTTCAAAGGACCGAAGAAACTCCAATCTGAGAGGGCTTCAATCCTTTGATTTGCATAAAGTGGAGGGCTACTGGACAGATGGGGAAAAGAAGCACCCAGCAGAGCACCCGTCAGCACTGTTGCTCCGAGATTGAGAGTAAGTGCCAGCAAGCAAGTCGTCAGTCCGCTCCACTGGTTTGGCCTGCCCACCACTCTGCAGCCCTTCCTTCATTTATCCAGGGCCAGATGCCAGTGAGTGTAAAGAGCTATGTCATGTCATAGTCCATGGCCTTCACTGAGGCCCTTCCCGAACATTCGTTAGTTGAGAGCTGCTGAGGCACCGCCCGCCCCAATCTGCCTATTCATGACACACCACCCATGGCCTGGGCCACCGAGCAGGCCAAGAATCAAGGAAGGAGAAGGAGATGGGATGTGGTGCCATAAGAAGAACCAGGCCAGCAGGAGAGGAGGATGGATGCCCAGGCCAGGCGGCAGTGAGGCAGGCCCAGCCCAGTCCGGGAGTGCCAGTCACCTGGAGAGAGAGGAGGACTTTGTTGCTTGCCTGGAGTTGAGCAGTGGTCATTGGTCCAGTCATGATCCTTGCCCAGTAGAACAGCCAAGTCTGAGCCAGCCAGTACCCCATTGTTGCCAGCCTAGGTTGCCTGCAGCCTGCTAGCCCAGTGATTGACCCACCAGAGGAGAAGAAAAGAACCAGTAGAGGCCCAGCAGGGCCAGACCCAGTGGAGGTAGGTCTACACTCACTGATTGACTGTAGCAGCATCTTTAACCCAGCCACCTTACCCTCAGGTTCTACTTCCAAGTCCCAAAAATTACTCTTGATTCTTGGTTCCTTTCTCTACAAAAATATAAAATTGTTTAACAAGCAACCAATGTTCGGCATTGACAAATACTTGTTGTTTTATTCATCTTGGATGAGACCAAATTCGGATGGTCTGTCCACTTAGCAGCATATCTTACATGCAAATAGTTACAGCTTTTACAGTGTCTCTTGATATTTTGTTAATGAATAATTTAAAGGGCTAAGAGCCCCACACCCCAGTGTGGGGTTGGTCCCAATTTGAGATGTTATAAGCTCTGATCTATTGTTTGCTGATCCCACTGCTCCCTCTGGGCTAAGAACAGTTCCAGAGGACTGTACTTAGCCAAAGGAGAACTGCAGGACCAGCAAACAGAGCTTACTGAAGCTCTAACATGCACTGCAGGCTATTGAGTCGCCAACTGTTGCAGCCCTCCTCTGACGTCAACTGCAGGAGATCCTGGGATTTGTAGTTACAGAAAATGTCAGCTTGCAAGTCATCAGAGTCAGTCTAATACAATCTACCATGCTGTAGTAAACAGTAAGCAAAAAAAAATGTGCTACACACAAAGTGCTTATTGGAACAAGTCCCACACTTGGGTGGTGTGCTCTTAGTGATCACTGTTCCCCTTTAATTTGTTTTTCTTGCAACTAAAAAATACCAGCTTATTTTTACCTTATTAATCTTTAAAGAATTTTGAAGGCAAAGATTATTAATTTTAGCAACCAATCACTACAGTCCCTGCAGAGATGTAGATAATAATAACACTAAGTCATCTGCATATGCCAAATGACTTAGTCCTACCCCTGATATTTTAGGGATGTGAAACTCACAATCAGATAACTGAATCAGTATGGCATTAATGAACAAATTAAACAGTAAGGGCAAAAGTACACGGCCCTGTATCCCACCCAGATTAGTTTGAGTTCTATTTGTTAAAAGGTCAAACTGATCATTTTTTAATTATTCCCAAGTGGGTATGTGCAAATAAATTAAAATATCTGAAAGAAGATGATCAATATCCATTGAGTTCAAATGCTGCCATAACAATTTTTCTGCTAAAGTTGTCAAATGCTGCTTCAACATCTACAAAACACCAGTACAGTAACCTCCCCTTATGTGAATCTGTGTATATATTAAATGATTCAAGACATACTGTAGGAGTTGTAGCAGATGTGATACTGACCTTAAAGAAGTACTTGGCAGCTATCTTTTTGTTGTCCTGTAGTGAGCAATTTATATTCCTTGCAGTTTCCTGTCATGCCTTTCTGAAGCCCTTTAACCTTTGGTTTCCATGTATAGTGTCTTGGTTCTCAGTTTGAGTAAAGATGGCCATGTGCTAGTAGCTCCCTGTGTTTGTGTCAGTATGTTCTTTATAACAAGAATGCTACAGCAATGTTGTATAGTTGTTCATCTCGCATCATGGGAACCATTTTTGGATTCCTCTTAAAGTTAGTCTTTATCCATCCAGTACTTCAGTCTAGCCAAAATAAATTGGGCAAAAAGCTTTTGGGGTGTATCAGACTAATCAGTCTTTACATAGAGGTGGGGCATGACTTGATCCTTTTTTTGTAAAAAAGAAAGTTATATTTCCCAACCATGAGGAACAGATTTCTCATGACTGAAGGATGTTATTGAAAAGGTATTTAAAAAGGGAAGCCACCAGTAAACTGCAATTTTATAAATAACTGCCATTACGTTATCAGGGAAAGAAGCTTATTAAATTTCATTGCTTGTACTGCTTTACAAAGCTCTCTCTGACAAGTTGTTTTGGAGCTGCTTGCTTGGTTTTGTAGAAGTGTGGTATCCTTACACCTCACTCTCCTCCTCCATGAACAACAATATTTTTTCCTCCGCTGACAGGATTGCAGTAGTGTCCTGCCAAGGCTTAACTCAATGTCACCTCCCCCACACATAGTAGATGAGTGAGCAGTCCTGGGCTGTATGATGCTACTGCGTCATGTGGTGGGGCATTGTATAGAGGTTCTAGGTGGGCTGGTACTTATTACTGCCCATGCATGGCTAGCAATGGCAGCTGTTGTCCCGTTGTTCATACAAGACAGATCGGGAATGTTTGGTTTTACATTTACATGATTTATGGATAGAACATTTCTATTTTGTTCTCATTAAGGAGAACTGGAACTGGCAGCACTTGAGGAGAAGGAAACCAGTATTGTTCTGGACTTCTCAGGGCACTGTCATCAGATGCGCTAAAATCTGGGAAGGTTGCTAGGAGTGGGATTGGAACCAGTGGACTACTGTGTACTATTTAACCAGGGTTTCTCTGGTTGTGCTATCACCCACCCAGCCCTAGTTCTCATAGCCCCACGATTTCCAGTCCCATCCCACCATGAACATCTCCACCACCACTAATTGTGGAAGTTGAACTTGAAACTGGCATGGTGGAACCTTTATCTGTGCCTTTTCTGTCCTTGTATCTCTTTCTCTTCCAGCTTTTTTCTTTTTTTCTACACAACAGACTGCACTATGATGCAACAGGACACAGCACAAACTATAATTACAATAATATGTATATAGTATATGGTTTGGGCTTATTGTGGATGGAAATCGGTGGCTTTTAAAATCTTGTTGTAGGACAGTTCAAAGGTCAGAAAAGTTGTTGTACTATCATTCTGATGTCACATCGATAGTACAAAAACTTTTCAGCCTTGTCCTGCCACCTGATTGGTTCACTCAACTAACTTTAATGGAGAAAAATAGCAGAAACGTGGTGGTGGTGCAATTAAGTGAGTACCAAGCAGTAGGCCCTCCTACTTTTAACACGAAGAGCCTCCCATGGCTTTGTGTCACAAAAGTTAATAATTTTTTTATTTTAATTCATTTTAAAAATAATCAGTGCTGGAAACAGACAGTGAGCGGGAGTGGGGGAAAGCCGGAGCCAATGGGAGCGAGAGGGGATAAGCAGGAGCCAGTGGGAGCAGTACCAGATAACGCAGAAGGTAACCAGCAACATGCAAAAAGATACAGAAAAGGAGCCCTAACCATATACTATATAAAACAGTGGATGGATGACCATCCACAACTAAGGCTGTGTTTACATCTCAGGAGTTGATGACATCAGCAAGACCTCTCGAGCTTCGCTTTCGAGGTCTCTATGTCATCAGCTCCCTCGATGAAAACACAGCCTTGTTGTTGATGGTTGCCCATCCACAATTCCGTATGAAACATATGGCTGAACATTCTTCCTATTCACAAGAGGCAGCTGTGAAGAGTTGTAATACTGTCGTTCTGATGTCAGAAACTAATATTACTATTGTTCTGATGTCAGAATGATGGTATTACGACTTTGAACCCATATGAAACTCACACTCCTGTCACAGCTTGAAACCACCACTGTGAACTAAGATGCACTACAAGTAAGCATGACAAAGTTACCTCACTGAGGATGGAGTATATTGAGGGCAGCCTTGTGTGGTGCCTGGGAATGCCATCTTATCTTCAGGCAGCAGAGAAGGAGGAGGACAGCATGGGGAGACAGCAGCAGCAGTGTCAGGACACTGATATGGTAATTGTGGAGGTGGCAGGTAATCAGCTGGGGGGAAGCAATCGTAATTACGGTTATAGTTTCCAGATCCTACAGGAGAGAGTTGGTAATGTTTACAAGCAATCATGACAGCGGTTCTGATGTGAGAGTCACAGTTAGTGGTTCTGGTGTGAGGAAGCTGAGTTCCTCTAAGAAAGTGGCAACAATTTTCTAAACACAAGATGTTTGCCACATATTACAAAAATCATCATATGGCAATCCATCTGTTATGGTTATTGTAGCTTCATCTCTGGATTCTGGTGACATAATAAACTTCTCATGCTTCGCTCTCATGACATCACTAGAATAGTTTGAGGAAATAACAACATGGTAACGGACTGCCATATGTTATTCTATTTGTTGAAGATTAGACAACCAAGCAATACACCTGGCAAGGTGTTAGGGGGAAAAACAAGTGAGATCACCCCCAGCCCTGGGTGGGTATTCCCTTTATAGGTTATAGTCACTTGGCCTACACAACTGTTTTTACCATCTCCCTAATTCACCATTGGCAGGTTATACCATATGGCCATAGACGCTCCCCTTGATTCATTTGCAATCTTTCTCCAGCATTTAATATATTTGTTCCTGTCTCCACTCTCAACTGTTCCTGGTAGTCCTGCCCCTCCCCCCCACCTGCTCATGTAAATAGCCTCTTTATAACTTTGATTTCCTGCTTCACACTGTTTTTCCCTTCCCTGGGACTTAAATTCTTGTTCCTTCACACCTACATCTGTTGTAGTTTAGCACCCAGACCTCTAAGATATCTCACTAGTAGAAATTATTCTACTGCTGGTTAGCTCTATCAGTATCCCAGGTATTGTCTGCTGCAGTATATACATTCTAATCCCCCACCTGCACATTGCTCCCTCTATTATTATCTACGTTAAAACAAATAGTCTGTGAAGCTGTCCTTGGTAATCCTTTCTCTCACCCCATTTACTCCCGTAAGCAGTCTCTTTCTATTCTAACTTCTGACCCTCTTTTCTCTTCTACCCCTTAGGATTCAAACCCCTATACTTCTACACCTGTACCTTTCACAGTCAAGTGCTCTGACCTCTAGGCTATCCAATCATTAGCAATTGCCTACAGGTGATTAACTTTATTTGTACCTTAGAACCCCTCCCCTGCCAGCTTTGATAACCTCCTATTCCTCTGCATTTCCTAAGTTTCCTGTCTGACTCTCTTTCTGCAACTCCAGGTGCTGTCTGAAGTAACAAACTGGCTCCTAATCTTCCTGCACCTGTCCTTATCATCCTCCTTCTAGGAAAAACTGTTTCTCTCCTTTACTTCAGAATGCTTATCCAACCTTCTCTGGCACCCCACTTAACTACTGGAGCTAGTTCACTCCCTCTTGGGTTATTTTTGCTCCTCCCCCTCTAACATGGCCTTTCCCACCTTCATAATCAATCTGTGCTCTTGCCTACTACTAACCCTATACCTCTTGCTCTGCCCTGTACCTGCTCCCTGCTGCCTACCTCTTTTTACCTTAATGCAAGACCCTACAGATTTTACTTTCTCTAATCAACTTGTATCTCATGACAGTTGTCCAAATCTTACATTGCTTCTCTCCTCCAAAATGTTTCTCTGCACTGTAGCATTTACCTTGAAAATATGCTTTATTTATCCCCCACCACCTACTCCTTCCTTATATTCATCGCTAGCTTTGGTATCTGTGCCTCCTTGCACTTATCCTGTCTGGGGACATTGAATCAAACCCTGGACCCAGAGCCTCTCTCACCTACCCCGATCCCATCTGGACAATGAATAATGGTCTTCATATTGCTCATCTGAACATAAGAAGCCTGCTTCATAACTTTATCTAACTAGAGGCTTGGACAGCCCTGTGCTATCCAGATATCATATGCCACTCTGAAACCTGGTTGAAACCTATTATTCCTGACTCTGCCTGTTTCCTACCAAATTACAATCTATTGCAACAAGACCACCCCTTGTCCAAATGTGGGGGTTGGGTTGCCATCTATTACAAATCTCATTTAAATCTCTCCTCTCACCCTCCCCCTCCCTCTTACACTGCGAGTCTCTGCACATTGTGTTTTGCCTAGGGAATACTAAAAAACGTTATATTGTATGTGCCTATAACCCCCCCAACCCCACCCCGGTGGCTTTACCAGTCTCTCTGAACTTCTCACTCATACAGCCACATCTGCAAACCATAATGAAGTTATTATTCTGGGTGATATCAACCTAGACTGGCTAGGTGAATCTAACAAATCTCTTGACACTATGATCAATACATCTAACCTTCATCAGCTCATCACTGATCCTACTAGAGTATTGTTAAACTCCAGTTCACATACCCTCATAGACTGGGTCTTAATCAGTAGAACTGAAAGGATATCTAGTGTTGGTACACTCTCCGATGCCATCTCTGACCACTATCCCATCTACTGCATCTTGTGTGCGACCCCCTCACCTCCCCCCAAAATTATCTTCTTTCATGACTTCATTATTTTCAACCAGTCAAATTTCCTGGCTGACCTCTCCATGGTTGACTGGTCTTGCATCTATACCACAAAAGATATTCAAGTGGCACGAGACTTTTTCATAAGCAAATTCTGTGTTCTTCAAGGTCTGCACACTTCCAAAATGTCCCACCAGATTCATGGTACACCATCCAGATGGCTAAAAAGTGACCTGCTTACTCAAATGAAAGTCAGGAACAAAAGCTGGGCTTGATACAAAGCTTCAGGCCTCCTCCCTGACCTCCATGACTACTGAAATAAGATGATTGCCTGTAAACATAATATCCAGCTGGCCAAAAGCTCCTATGCAAAGATTTACTGACCACAGCTACAAGGGATTCAGAAAAGTTCTGGTCACATATTTAAACTTTCCTGGGGGCGAAACAAACCGAGACAGCCAATGACATGATCATAAATAGCGTACACTGCAGTAACCTTTTCACCATAGCTGATGCTTTTAAAAAATATTTTTCTAATCAGCTACTGACACTGCTCCTTTTTCTTCTTTGCAGCCCTCCACCTTCAACCCAACTACTGATACGCTCCATTCCCTTCCACCATTTCGTTTCCGGCTCATCACTAGAAAAGAAGTCCTAAAACTACTTAAGATCACATCTGACTGTACTGGTGTTGGTGCTGATGGCTTTGAACCCAGGCTTCTAAAACTAGCTGGCTCCTCATTGCTTCTCCTCTTGTGCACATTTTTAACCTGTCTCTCTGCCATGGCTTGGTTCTAAACATCTGAAAGATTGCCAGAGTTACCCCAGTCTTCCAAAAAGGGTACCCCAGATCCATAAAAAACTATTGTCTAATTGCTATATTCTCAGTTCTAAACAAGATCCTTGAGAAACTGGTATCTCTACAAACCATTGCCTATTTACTTGATCATAACCTTCTTGCTGACTCCCAACATGCCTTCAGAAATGGATCCAGTACTACTACTCTTCTGAAGTTTATGAATGATGCTACAGTAGCCATGAGCAATGGTCTCCTAATGGGGGCAGTCTTTGTATATTTAACAAAGGCATTTGACTTGGTTAATCACCCACTTCTCCTTGATAAAATACTATCCCTAGGTTTTTCACCAGATGTTGTCTCTTGGTTTAACAGTTACTTGTCTGCTAGAAAACAAGGTGTCAAATTTAATTCTGCTGTCTCCAGTCTCTCTATGATTAACATCGGGGTTCCTCTGGGCTCTATCCTTGGTCCTCTATTTTCACTCTCTTTAATAGAAACATAGAAACGTAGAATTTGATGGCAGATAAGGACCGCTTGGCCCACCTAGCTGCAGATCCTAGTTAACTAACCGCTTACTTCCTCCTACCCTCCACTAGGACTGCCTTATGTCTATCCCATGCATTCTTGAATTCCACCCCTCTTCTTGACTCCACAACCTCCTCAAGGAGGCTGTTCCATGCATCCACAACCCTCTCCATGAAAAAATACTACCTCACATTACCTCTCAGCCATCCCCCCTCTGTCTTCAAATTGTGCCCCCTTGTTCTTGCATATCTCTTTTTCTGAAAGATGCTACCTTCTTGGACTTTGTTGATCTCTTGAGGTACTTGAAAGTTTCTATCACGTCCCCTCTCTCCCTTCTTTCCTCAAGGGTATACATATTAAGCTCCTTTAGTCTTTCTTCATATGTCTTCTGGTGCAGACCCTGCACCATTTTGGTTGCCCTCCTATAGACAGCCTCCACTCTGTCTATGTCTTTGCAGAGATGGGGTCTCCAGAACTGCACACAGTACTCCAGATGGGGTCTCACCAACTGTCTGTACAGAGGGATAACAACTTCTTGTTTTCTACTATTGATGCCTCTCCCTATGCATTCCAGTATCCACTCAGCCTTCCTTACTGCCTTCTCACATTGCTTGCCCACCTTTAGGTCATCTGATATAATTACCCCCAGGTCCCTTTCCATTTTTACTGTTGTCAGTATCTCACCCCCCATTGTGTACTCTTCCCCTTGGTTTTTGTTTCCCAGGTGCATTACCTTGCACTTCTTTGCATTAAATCTGAGCTGCCATACATTTGACCATTCCTCCAACCTTGCCAAGTCCCTTGTCATCCTTTCCACTCCATCTTGTGTATCAACCCTGGTGCAGATCTTTGTGTTCTGCAAAGAGACATACTTTTCCTTCCAGTTCCTCTGCAATGTCACTTATAAAGACATTAAAAAGGACTGGTCCCAGTACTGAACCCTGCAATACGCCACTAGTAATCCTCCTTTCTTCACTGTGGACTCTGTTTATTACTGTCCTTTGTGTCCTGTTGTCTAGGCAATTTTTTTATCCAGGCTACCACCTTGAGACCCACTCCAAGGCTGGCTAACTTGTGTATTAATCTTTTGTGTGGTACTGTATCAAATGCCTTGCTAAAATCTAGGTAGGCCATATCCACAGCCTCTCCCTGGTCTACTACTTCTTTGGTCACCCAGTCAAAGAAATCTATTAGATTCGTCTGACACGACCTTCCCATCGTGAATCCATGCTGCCTTGGGTCCTGTGCCCCACTGGCCTCTAGGTACTCAATAATTATTTCCTTCAGAAGTGATTCCATCATTTTCCCTACCACTGTCGTCAAACTAACTGGTCTGTAGTTTCCTGCCTCTGTCCTGCTCCCACTTTTGTGAAGAGGAATCACATCCGCCCTTCTCTAGTCCTCAGGTACCACCTCATCTTCCCATGATTTGTTAAAGAGAATAGTCAGCGGTGTCACTAGTTCTACCCTTAGTTCTTTTAGAATTCTTGGGTGAATCCCATCAGGCCCCATTGCTTTGTACACCTTCAATTTTATTAGTTCTTTCAGAACCCTTTCTTCTGTAAATGGACTGGTATCGACCCCCATCTTCAGAGTGTTTCTCTTGTTTGGTTTAGGTATCTCTCCCTCCTCTTCCTTTGTAAATACTGAGCAGAAATATTCATTCAGTATCCCTGCTTTTTTATTGTCGCCCTCTGCCGCACATTCCCTCCCCTTTATTACACCTCAGTATCCCTCCTTTGGTCTTTCTTCACTCCCTAATGTACCTATAAAAGGTCTTATCCCCCTTCTTAACAGAGTTGGCTATCCTTTCCTTGGTTTGGGCCTTTGCTATTCTAACTGCCTTCCCTGTCTCTTTCTGCTTTGACTGATGAAGTTATCTGTCCTGCTCCTTCTGTGTTTCCTTATATTTTCTGAATGCTATCCTTTTCTCCTTAACCTTCCCTGCCACCTGTTTTGAGAACCATAGTGTTTTTTTCCTTCATTGTGTTTTGTTGATTTGCTTTACACAAAGGCATGTTGCCTCTGTGATGGCTGTTTTGATCACTCCCCATTGTTCTTCCACCCCTCCTTCTTGCCTGTTTGCTAGTGCTTTTCTGAGGCACTCTCTCATTTTCCCAAAGTCAGCCCTCTGAAAGTCCAATACTCTTGCTTTTGTATGGCTTGATTGTATGGATGTGTTTATCGTGAAACACACTGTTTAGTGGTCACTTGTTCCCAGATGGCTACCCACTTATAAATCTGAGATTCTTTCTCCATCCCCATTTGAGAGTACCAGGTCTAAGATTGCTCCCTCCCGAGTGGGTTCCATTACTAGCTGTCTGAGGCATGCCCCTGTAGAGCATCAAGAATGAGCCTGTTCTTAGATGTGCCTGCAGCAAAGGTGCTCCAGTTAACATCTGGCATATTCAGGTCCCCCATCAACAACATCTCCCTTTTTAATAATGATATCTCTAAAATTTCCTCTACCTGGTCATCCCTGCTTTATGCTGATGACATGGTTCTCTATCATAGCACCAAATCTATCACAGATCTAAACACCACTCTAACATCAGACTTCCTCCTGATCCAAAACTGGCTTACACATAATAACCCAGTCCTAAATACTAGTAAAACACACTACATGTTATCTGGCTCTTCCGCTAGACTAAGGAATTGCATTGGGAAGCTATATATTACTAATGTAGATGGCTCCCCACCGGAGAATGTCAGCTCTGTTAAATATCTTGGGGTTACATTAGACCCCTCATTAGAATTTGACCTTCACATTTCCACCACATGTAAAGCTGTTAATTCAAAAATAGGTATTGCCTATCATATTAGCTTGCTCTGACCCCCTCTGCTAGGACTGGCATTGCGCAGGGCATTCTACTTCCCGCCCTTGCTTATGGCTCAGTAACCTACACTGGAGCCACTAAAACCCACCTTCTCAAGTGGGATGCCACTTACAACAGTATTTGTCATTATGTTTTAGCATCTCCACAACTTACTCACCATTGTAAGCTCTACAGTGACCTAAATTGGACCTCCACCTCAGCTCATCGATCTCTGTCCTTTGGCTGCCTTATAGAAAATATCATTCGAAATGACATTCCCTCCTCTCTTGCGAATATGCTGGCACCAACAAACCTGAGTTATAACCTTCAATCAATGGATAAATCTCTCCTAAGTATACCCAGTTGCAAAACGCATATGGGAACCCAGGCCTTTTCCCATGCTGCACCCAAATTCCGGAATTCCCTACCAGCGGGCCTCAGACTCTCCCCAACTCATAACTTCAAAAGGTCACTACATACACACCTTATAAAAACCAACTCATGCAGTTGTTTTCAACCTCCTTGAACTCCCTTCTCTACAACTGCTTGCCTGGCATTTTTTCTCCCTTTTCTCTGGCCTGGGTGGCTTTTGCTCTAAGCTGTCTCTACTGCACTTAACTCTGCCAACCCCCTACATAGTCCTTTTTTCTGCAACTCTGCCCATTTGCCCCTTAGCCTTATCTGTATTTCTGCTCCCTCTCTTTTCTGTAGACTGCTCCATTTACTTTCTTCTTTCCATCCTACTCCTGACCTAAGCACCATGTAGCCCATCTCGTCTGTTGAGCTTTCAACCTGATCATGTAATTTTGTTAGGGAATTTGTTTACGTGCACATTTTTGCTCAAATTGTGTAATTTGCATTCTCATTGTTAGTCTTTACAATGTATGCTACCTATATTTTGTTGTGTTATTTATTCATCAGTTGCTGTCTTAGATCTAAAGTGATGAATTTTACTGCACCCTTCTCTGTGCCATATTAATTTGTATTTTTCACAATGTTTGCCACTTATTCTTTGATTTGTATTATTTCCAATGATGTTTCCGATTCAATTGTGATGAGTCTGTATTTTTGCTTTTCTGTGCTATATTTTGTACTTGCACCTTCTATGACTGCTCTCATTTGTTCTCTCCCAGGTCATGCCTGAAAATAGGCATCTCTATGTCTAGTGCACCAACCCAGTTATCAAAAATTAAATAAATAAACTGACAGACCCACAGAGAGATTGACTTGAGAGATGCAGCACATTCTCAGAACTCATTCAACAGTCTTTTTTTACTTGTATTCACTGCTCACTTTACAGACTAACTGGATAGCTCACACACAGGAGGAAAAAAAATACTGATAGATTCTGCATCCTGCACCAAAAGCAGTCAGCAAAATAAAAATGAACTCCAAAATAAAACTTGCATACATCCCCATTGCCCTGTCCTCAGCTGAGCTGAACATAAGTCACTGCCTTGCTGCAGCAACTGCACACTCACTGTGCACTCATCTTCAACAGCAAACAAATTAACTAGCTAGCTTGCACAAAAACTAGTTACAGTAACTATTGTTAACTTGCAAACTATAATAATGAACAATTCTCTGATAATTTCAAAGTGTTGTTGTATTAAAAATAACTTTTTCAAATGAACTGAAGAGTTTTGCTGTCAGTACACACATAAGTGGCAGATCCAGCAGAGTTACAGGGGCAGCCACATCCCCCATTGGACACTCAGCTTACTTTTTCATATTCTGACCCTTCCATAGTGGCAATTTTCAAAATTGTTGTAAAACAGCATATTTGTATTTTTTTTTATTAAAAATTTAATAAAAATTATGCAAGCAGATTATATAAAGGATTTCAAAATAATGTGCATACCAAATCCCACCCAAATGTCCTAATCCCAGCACCCCCTAATGAAAATCCTAGATCTGCTACACACCCTTCTCTTTTAAGAGAGGGCTAGAAATAGTACCAAGACATGTGCTGCATTAAGCGTTGCTGACTGGCTGCTTTAGTTCATGCAGCTTGCACAAGTTCAGTGTGTGATATCCTGTTAAAAAATGCTACATTACGCTGTTGAAGTATTGAAGACCTAAAGGAAATCACAGAAACTTCAATCTACCCTTACTGGAGTCAAAAGGGCCTTATTTATTTATTTATTTATTTATTGCTGGTCCATTAAACTGAACTTCAGCATTGACTCACCTTAGTTCCAAGGTGTAAGCAGCTAACACCAGCAGCAGATCCCATCTTGCTTATGGCCAGATTTAGAATTTTTGGGGCCCAGGGAAATCTGAAATTCAGGGGTCTTACAGGATTGTAGAAACTGGTCTGTGGTCCTGTGGTGGCCTATGCCCTTGAAGCTGTAAGGACTATGATACCCTAAAAATGTGATTGCAGACTTTTCCTAGTACTCTAAATGCCATTTGTGTGAGCAGAGAATAAAGGTTAGAATATTTGACATTCTTGGGCTTAATTGAGAACATCTCCACTTACCCATATTTGGAAGGACGTCCCTCATTTCACCTCTCATAATCCCCTCTGCTTATTTCTTAACTGTCCCACTTCAATACGGATGCCTGTCCTTTCACCACTCAAAACCCCATTGTGAACATACATGCTCCACACTAGGAAAGCTGTCTTTTATTGCAGTTCCCCCTTCTTCTATCTCCCCTCTCCTTCTACCTCTCACCACCCCTTCTTCTTCTCTCCTACCACTCTCTTTACTTCCCTTAAGGTCTTCTTGGCTCTTCACCCCCATAAAGTGTGAGCCCTGATGGTCTTGACTCCCAAACTCCTTCATCTCTCTACCCCTGCCATTGTTCTGCCTATTACCTTCCTTCTCAACCTCTCCTCCTTAGCCTCCATCCCTGACACTTGAAAACAGGCCACTGTCATCCTTCCCAAAGGGGTGACTCCACTTTCCTGACAACTACCACCCTGTCCATCTGCTCTCCAGTCTGGCTAAGATCCAAGAACACCTTGTGCTATCTCAGTTCTCCCCCTTCCTTGATTTATCCTCCTCCTTCTTCATCCACCTCCAGTCTGGTTTCCAAAAATTCCTCTCCACCTCTAGCTTACTGACTCCATTCAGACGGACATAGATCAGGGCTTGGTCATCTCTGACATTTCTGTTGACTCACCCAAAGCCTTTGACACTGTTGCCCACCCTCTCCTTCTGGATAAACTCAAGGATGTGGGGCTCTCTGACTTCTCAATCAGTTTGTTCTGCTCCTACCTTGAGGGCAGGTCTCAAGCTGACCCTATTGGAGAATCCATATTCCCCCCACACCCTATCAGCTCAGGCATCCTCCAAGGGTCCATTCTTGACTGAAAACATTTCTTCATCTTCCTGAATGACCTCATTATTGCCTGATCCTCTGCGTCCAACCATATGTAATTAGATGACACAGTAGTCTTTGCCTCCATCTCCTCTGCCTCATACCTCATGGCTAGGCCTCAACTGGACTTTACTGACATCCACCACTGCTTCCTGGCAAATCAGCTGTCCCTCAATGCCAAGAAAATGGTCTCTACGACCTTTGTCACTAGACAGAGGCTCACCAGGCTCACCCCTCTCTCCTCCTTCCATACCCTTAATGGTGCAGCAATTGTGGATGTCCCTTCATCCATGTACCTGAGGATCTGGCTGGACCAGCATCCTTATTTCTTAACAGATGTTGGTACCATCCACAAGAAGCTGTACCCCAAACATGGTGCACTGCACAGGAATAATAGGTGTATCCTGCTTCCTGCACATCAAGCGATCATCTTGTAGATGATACTCCCCATCTTCGACTATGGTGACATAGTATACAGTGCTGCTCCCAAGTCCAGTCTTTTGCAAAGAAACAGCACTCACTCACTCACTACTCCCAAGCCCACCCTGGCCAGACTGTATCCCCTCTTTTATTCCTTTTGCCACTTTGCTTTGTACTTTCCCCCAACCCCACATCTACCATGGCTCCCTGTACTCCTCCCTCTCTGTCCCCTCCCTTGAGGCCAGATGCTTCACCCATTGTGCTTCCTTCATCTCTAAATAATGGGTTGGCTCCTTCCCCTTCTATCTTGCTTCCCCACCAGACGCTTCTTACCCTCTTCACAACTCTGGCTATCATTACTCTCGTACGCCCCGTAAAGAAATCCAGTGCTGGTCAAACTGCCTTCTCCTTCCGTTTCACCAAACTGTGGGGTTCTCTACCCCTTACCATCCACTCTGCCTCTTCTCACCACTCACTTTACTCCCTCCTCTGACTGTAGAAGTGACTTCACTGTTCACTTCTACAGTTTCCCCAATATTGTTCCCTGAGCTGCTGCCCACCACCCTACTATCTCTTCTCCCCCTTTGTCCCACACCTACACTAGTGTAGTCCCTTCTCCCTCCCAATCGACAACCTTTGCTCCTACCCATAACTCAGTATTGCCTCTGCATGCTGCAAATGCAGCTATCCTCCCACACTTTTTGTATGCATTTTACTTCTCATAATCCTTGTCTTTGCACAGTTATTTATGATGCTTTTTCACTAATGTTCCTTTTCCACCATCAGTTTCTGCATTTCTATGTTTCAATGATTAGTGTAATAGTGTTGTTATTGTATTATTGTTCTTAGTGTTCCTCATTGTCCTCCCTTCCCCTCTCTTCAGGGTACCCTTGAAATCAGCTGTTATCAGCTCAGTATGTATTTCCTGGTGAAACTTTTAAAATAAATAAAATAAGTAGTAGTAGAAGAAAAACGTTTCATACATGTTGTATCCCAAATCACTTTACAAGCAATGAGAGACTAATAGAGAAGTGACTGTAAATGTGTAATGGCAACCATTTTGCACCTCAACATCCACACACAGCCTTATACAATTTTATGATTTTTTTTTCCACAGGATGGCGAACGTCAGCCAGGACATCAGTGAAAATTCCTGTTCTTGTGTATTTTTTCTGTACTTATTTAGTTTGACTTTACTGTGTGTGGTATTTGTTATAGTTTGTCTTTAGTCATTGTTTTAATAAACAATGCCCCCACTCCTGTGAAACATTCCTTAGGTTCTTTTACTTCCACCTGGACACCCACCAGGACAGCACCAGAAATGGGCAGAAGGAACCTCATTTTAATGTCTCATCCAATGTACAGCACACCCCACAATACAGCATCAACCGAGTATTGCATTTGGGAACCAGCATTTATGGTATGAGCCTAATCCTGGTGTGGGACCACAAACCATGACCTTCTGGCCCAGAGGGGGATGTGCAACCAACTGAGCCATGCTGGCATTGTACCACTTACACTCCTGCACACATCTCAACAATTCAACCTTAGGAAGGATGCCCCTGATAAAAAAAAAGATGTTCTTTATACTTGCAGCTTTAATCTGTAAATTGTGTAGCTACAAAACTGATGATAGGGGTCCAATTCCTTTTTTTCCAATTAATAATTTAAGTAAAGAATTTCATGTAGAAAACAGTACAGTTTCACTTGCAAATGCATCCATATTTACATCAACCATATGAGACAGGAAAAAATCAGATACATAGCAGGCCCGGTGGTGCTGAGGGTTGAGGTGCTGGACGCCACACATCGCACTACGCCGACAACCTGGGTTCGGGAATAGCCTCTGGTTGCTGGGGATCGGTGGGGAGACAGAGGATTGAGCATCCCAACAGATGCTGTCCTCCTCCTGGGGTGGGTTACCGGGGGTGCCCTGAGCACCCGACACTTCTGGGGCTGGTGGAAGCATGGGCTTTCAGGGGCAACAGCAGCTCTTCGGAGTCTGGGAGGGGAGAACACTGTGGGCGCTTGGCAATGTGTACATCTGCACATCATCTGCCTGGACATATGTCCTCTGCACCAGCATCCTCAGGGGCGAGGGAGAAAAAGAGGAAAAACTCCATACACCCCTGGCCCCTGAGCAAGATGAAGCTGGGGCAGGGGTTGAGAGGGATGCTCTGGTGGATGGAGGAGGAGGAGGTACAAGGCATCCTCTAAAGCTGTGGGAGCTAGGCAAGTGCAAAGAAAAAAATTCAGATACAGTAGTATTCAAATACAGTACCTTGGCCCTTCCAGCCCCACAAATGCCATTCCCCAAAGCACCCCATGTAGTACTGAACTCCATATTTTTCCAGTAACAGAAACTTCCTACAGGTTATTCTCTTCTCCCAAGTGTATGGATGGACAACCCTCAGCCTTAGGTATGGACATGTTGTGAGGTAGTGGGACATTCATTAGCTGTGACATATCCAAGGGGGAGTCCCCTCTCTCTCTCTCCCCCTGTATCTTTTAATACCAAACAGAAAGGAATGCAGTGCTGTTATGCATATATAGTCCATACTGTGAACTGTGTGTACCATTCATAACTATGTACATACAAGACCCAGAACTATGTATTAAACTTTGTCATGCTGATAAAGGAAGTTAGTTCAGGTATTCATACTATACTCTTCAAGTGTTAGCCCTTGTACAGCAGGGGGAGAGACGGAGAAGGGACCTTTGTATTCCTGTGCAAAGCACTAGAGGAGTTGTTGAGCCGTCCTGCCAGTATTACAAATGGGCTTAGTTCAAAAGTTCCATAGAGGACAAAGTCTTGGTTTCTATCTGCTTCACACATTGTCCAGCCTGTCCAGATATCTAGGAATTCTTGATTCTGCTGATTCTTCTAGTATGTAATCTGCTCCATCTGAAAAATCTGCACTACCAGTCCATGTCATTCTTCTATTTTAGATTCTGTAGGTATCAGTCAGTTCCTTGGGATTTTTTTGCTCTCACAAGCAATATTCCTTACATTTTCTTCTTGTGTCTTTCTTTCATGTTTGGAGAAATAAACTTCGATATGTAGTGGCGATCTGAAGGAATTGTTTTTTCAAGAATTTTATTTCTGTGATACATTGTTTCCGGAATGCATCAAGAAGTGGGAAGGCCCACATTACATTCCTATGGGTGGGTGGGTTGGCCTTGCAATTCCTCCAGCAAGCTCCTGTTTCCATTGGTATGTACTTTGCTGGTTTCTTTGGCATGTTAAAAAGCGAGACATGTTTCCAGCAGTTTTCCATCCAGGCCAGAGCACTGGTGACCTTGTGTTAAGTGATGCAGATATTCCGCCACATCAGTGTGGTATTAGGATGGTCCATTTCAGTTTCCCAGTTGATCCTTGTATATTTTGTGTCTTCCTTTTCCAGTTCTCCTTGGTACCGGTATGTGTTGGAAACAGTTTGCCTCCCTAGGTTGGTGCTATTTGTAGAGAATAGGCAGGTAACTAGAGCAGATGCCTTCACCAGTATTTTGTGCCAGTTTTCCAAATGTTGAATATATGGTGACTAGCCTTGAGAAACTTATAGTGGTCAGTCTGTGGGAGTTAAAATGATATCCTAATTTCTGCAAAGCTGTAGTAGTAGTAGTAGTAGTAGTAGTAGTAGTGGTAGCAGTATACTTTTTATTCAAAGACCATGGAAAAGAATTAACTCAACTGAGCAATGCTCATTTACAATGAGATCCCAGAGTACATTCACACAAGTTTCCAGTCACTCTCCGAAACATTAAGTGCAGACAAAATTACATATATTGTTAAATACATATATACAAAATACATTCATATATAAATGGATAATACATTTTAACTGTAATAGACAAACGTGCTTAGAGTAATTAGTAATTCTATGTCATCTATGCAGAGTATTCTATACAAAAGTCTTGATCATGTGATTGGAAAGAAATTGTTGGGGTGAGTAGATCCCATATCTCTGCCATCATTTGAAGATATTATCAATACGTCCCAGTTGGAACTTAGGGGTCTAAGGCTAGTGGCATATGGCAATGTAACAGTGGTCTGATATATCCAGCATAGCAGTAATGTGACTCTATAGGGCTATCAATTCCCAGGTCCACTTTTCCCTTTTGTCTTGGCAGAATGAGATGCATTCATTGAACAGATTGTCTGGTAGTGTCAAATCTGATGCCAGTGTCAGTTGTGGTTCTTTTCAATTCTCTTTATAGGATTTGGAACTACAATATAGCATAGTGAGTATTTGGACTGCCATTAACATATTTCTCCAGAGGGAAGTGCTATCCCCCGCTGTTTAGGGAGCATAAGGGTTCTGTAATATGTTCTGGGTTTCTGTTACTCTCAGGTGAAATAGGGAAATCATTGAATTCTGTATTCTGAATGCTTCTTGTGGGACTTTACAGATAAGTGTTTGGTCAAAATACAGCAGTCTTGATAAGATATGTTCATTTGTATCATTTGTATTCTACTGAAGAACCCCATGGGTACTGTAGACCATCTTTGGATGTTCGCTTTTCCCCAGGTATTTCAGTGACTTCTGCTCCCATTTTATGGGGCATGTGCCCCTTATAACCAGAGTCAGGGTATAGCTGCTCGTCAGTACTTCCATTTTTGTTGTATTTATCCTATAGCCAGAAAGTGCTCCAAAGTTCTTCAGTAGGGGGAACGTTTGGGGGGAATGATTGTTCTGGGTTTCTGAGATATAAAAGGACATCATCAGCATACAAGCTGATTTTGTTCCTGGTTGTCCACGGTGATACCTGAAATTTGGTGGCCTCTCTGAATTGCCTGTGCTGGGGACTCTATATATAAGATAAAGAACAGTGGGCAGAGGGGGCATCCCTGGACTGTGCTTCTCCTCAATCAAAATCTGTCTCCCACTCCCCGCTCACCATTACTGTTGCTTGTGGTGCCTGGTATATCCCTGGTATGACTCTGAGTGTTTGTTCCAGAAAGCCAAATCTGTCAAAGATCAGTATCAGGAAGGGCCACGCCACCCTGTCAAAGTCTTTTTCAGTGTCAACCCCAACCAGGATGGCTACCACACCCTTTGGACCCTGTTCATGACATGTAGTATCTGCCTGTAATTATCATATATTTGACAGCATGGGACAAATCTGCTCTGATCCAAGTTCACTAACTGTGGCAGAAGATGTTCTATTCTATGGACCATAATACTGGTAAACAGCTTGTAATCTAAATTCAGAACTGATCTAATGTTGTAGGATTTCAGCAGGGTTTTGTCATCTGGTTTGGGTATCATAGAAATTATCGCTTCATTCTTGGAGGGTGGCAACTCTTATGTCTGCAACACTTCATTCATACCCTTTTTCAGTGGCTGTACTAAAAAGTCTTTAAAAATCTTACACCATTTGGCTGCATAGCCATCTGCACTTGTACTATTGTCATTCTTGAGTCACTTAATCGCTTGGTTGAGTTTTGTTGTGATGTCAACTGTCAGGATTTGGACATCTGGGGAGGCATATAGTGCATTATAACAGGCCATGAAGGATTGTGCTATTTCTACTGATATATTCACTTTTTTGGTGCATATGTGGTTCCATAATATGAGTGACTTGTGTGGCTTGCTGTTGTTCCCTTAACCTGTAGGCTAGTAGCCTAGTGGCTTTGCCCTCCCCAATGATATTTGTAGTTTAACATTCGCAGGGCATGTTCTGTATGAGAAGAGTTCAGGGCCTTCAGTTTTCTTTTTAGATTTGTAACTTTTTCCCAAGCTTCAGGTTGGCTTGCAGTATGTTCCATTGTAGCCTCCGACGGTTGTGACTCCAGCTTCTTTTGTTGCAGGGCTTTCTGACTGCAAGTCCAGGAGGCTAGAGAAATAAGCTTCTCCCTTACTGTTACTTTTATTGGGTTCCATAAGATGGCTGCCGAGGTCTCTGGCTTGTCATTAGTCTGCATAGTGTCTCTGATTTTGCTCTGAGTATAACAATGCAGGGTTCAAGCACCAGAGTTTGAGTTTCTTATCTGCCCATGGATCAGTTTTCAGTTTGAGGAGGGCATGATCTGAGATATTGTGTGGGAGGATAGAAGAAATTTCTTCATACTTACCATAATTTCCTTTTCTGTTAGCTCCAGCATTGTCAATAGATATTTAATACATATGGGTAATATGCAACCTTACCAGGGAAAATGGCACAGTTCAAAGCTGTGAATCAGTATAGAACACTGGGCACATGAACTTTCCAAATAGCAGAGACTCTCTAGTCACTACTGTCATTGCAGTAACTAGAGTGTCATATGTAAGCAAAAACCTGTGAATGCCAAAAATAGACATCTGAGCCTCTCATTGTAGAACTACCACAAAGTATTATATATATATACATATTTATAAAATGGGTTAGGACAAACAATCAATGGCTTTGGACAAAGCCCATCAGCTGACTGTGCATATATCAGAGCATGACCGCACACCTGCACTTTTACCCCCCTCCAAAACAATACAGATTACCTACTCTAGGGTGTGCGGTCATGCTCTGATATACGCACACCTTGGGTGGTTGACGCATATCAAGGCATGTATATATCAGAGCACGACCAAGACATCCTAGAGTGGGTTATCTATTATATATATATATATATATATATATAAACTGTTATTACCAGAACATTACGTTTTTGTCCTACCTCACTCAGGAGATCTACAGTACATTAAGGCCTGCATCAACCTTTCTTTCTTTGAAGCTTTTTCCTTTTTGGTCTCTTGATAGTGCTGCTGAAGTGAGTCTCTTTTAAAACTGTTAACACAAAAAAAGTGTAACAGTCAACACAGTAATAAAAACAAGATGTGGTCAGAGCCAATATGGCTATGGAGAGCTTTTAGGAGTGGCGAGAGCAGTGAACAGAACATGCTGTGCTGTCACTGCACAGGAGTCAGCCATAGTACTGCAGCAATTACAGCACTGTGCATGCGTGAATACTCGCACATGTGCGGTTTGCCTCGGAGTCAGCCTTGCGCAACATGGTGGTGCTGACATAACTATGTGTAACAACCCAGTCCCCTCAGGTTACTAGAACCCCATTAGTATTAGTCTTAGGCAGGTAGGAAAAGGCAGATGGTGGGGAGGTCATCAGGGGCTTTCTACATAATGACATCATTGTTTACTCAGCTAGCCTGAGAGAAGGATGATTATGCCATTTAGAACTCTCACAGCAGCATAACCATTTTAGAGTCAACTGCTCTTGGGGAGCTTAGAATGTTCATCAGTAAGTTCAAGTGTGGCAGTCAGACTGGCAGGAGATCTGCCACTGGGGCTCTGTCAAAGAGAACCCTAGTATTTCTCACCTTAGTTTGGTAAAATCTTCAGTTTGCCTTCTGGACTCTTTAGTTTCACTCTAGGGGGAGTGAGAGGGAATGCAGTTCTTGTGGATCCAAAGGGCAATCCCCAGAGGTTCCTGAAGTTCACAGCTGCCTTAAGGAAGAACAATGAGTAGAATCTGACAGCTACCAGAGAAAGAAAGGTGCCTTTTGTTCTTTCCATAACTGGGAGGGAGGAACAACTAATCTGTGAGTACAGAATCTGAGACTGTTCTCTGAGGGAGTTGTCTGAGGTGTGTGTGCCCTAGATAAGGCTAGATCCCACCGGTCAGGACCCCTTTCAACACAGCTGTGCTGAATTTAAAGTTAAAGTTGGGAGTCTTTAGCAATTCATTGGGAACTGGAGACTCATTTAGTGTGACCCTGAAGGAATGGCAGAGGCTGTTTGGGGCAAAGGATGAGGAACCTCATTTGGAGTTTTAGGCAGGGCTAAGTGGTTCATGGATGGGCACCAGTGTTCCCTGGGCAAGGACCATGCACCAGGAGGATTTTAAAGTGTGTGACACATCCCATAGATAATACACTTTGGAAATGGAAATGTGTGGAAAATGTTTAAAGTGTGTGACATATCCCACAGATATACACTTTGGAAGAGAGATAGAGATTTTTTTTGTGGAAAACAGTACTGCCTAGCGAAGTGTCCTGCAAAAGAGACTGTGCCTGTATTGCAATGATAAACATCTGGGGGACCACCCTTGCTTTAATTAACATCTGTAAATAAAGCCATGCTGCAAAATCCCAGGTACTGCTTTGGACATTCCACTTATTGCTTCTAGTGTGAACGTTATTGGGGCTCCTCAGCAGTTAGGTCTAGCATATGCCTAGCATCCTCTCCCCTGGACTTGGTTGTAAATAAAAAAAGTCCATTTTAGTATGTACCCTCACCCCCCCATCCTCTAGATAATGAGCCTGGCATACACTGCAACGCTAGGGGTGGTACCATGAGTGTAGTTCTGCCAAAAGAAAATTGTATGCCATGTAATTGTCAGTAGTTCTTTTAAGGGGGGGTGCCAGCTAGCCAAAGGTGGTGTGGGGTTACATACATATTTATTTATCTATTTATGGTCTAGGAACACAATACTCATGCATGCACAGTTTAAGTCTGCACTACCATGTTGCACACGGTGGCCGTCACGTCCACACTTGCAAAAAGGGAAAGTAGTGTGCCAGAAAGTGGGTATGTTTATGCGGCCTGCAGAGAGGAAGGGCTGCATAAACAGAATAACTGGAAACTATACTGGAGCACTGGGATAGAACATCAGACAGAGGTCCAGTTACGTGCTTCCACAGTGCTCTTTTACAAATCTGATTATTGCATAACATCTGTGGAGCTTGGCCAACACACCCATAAAAATCAGACTCAGGAGGAGCCTATTAACAAACTAGAGATCTGGTCTCAGATTTGCTCGTCATCACAGTCACTTTCTAATTTTTTTCCAAGCAGTAATATCTGGTAAATGTGCCTGAACCATATTGATCACAGTGCTGGTAGACTACTTCTGGTTTTCCCCTAATTGTATTAGGAGAAGGTAGTAGCAGTCTTGAAGTAGTTACTGCCAGTGGTGGCATGCTCTGAAAAAAGTGGTCCCCATGCTCATCTGCACATTTTAGAAATGACCCCTTCAGTTAAAGGGGACAGGAATTGTTGACTTATGTGCAGCTGTTTGAAATGTCTCTATTTTTATAAATTATATTCATACCTCTATACAATCCCTATTTTAATTACGCCTGAGTAAAAGCTGAAGCTGTCAATTGTGTTTTGTTTTGTTTTTAGATTTATAGAACTGTTATTTAATACAACAGCAGATTATGTACATATGGACACATGTTGATACATGGACATATTAGGATAACAGTATCTCAATTACAAGGGAGTCTGTGTTAGGTTTGGGTTTTGAATATACACATATACTAGCCATTTGTTACAGAACTGCAGCTATATTATGTTTAACATAGTATAAGTTTGACTATTCATGAGTAATGTGGACTCGTGCACAGAATTTAAGAAAAGTGTATCTAAACAGTACACTGTGCAAAATTTGATTGACACCACTGTGTGAAACAGCTGTTGAATGCTTAACTTACAGTAGGGCAGGTTGTCTTCTAACCTAGTTTTTACTTAACACATATATATTTTCATATGTATAAGACTTTAAACATTATTTTCTATTTATTGCTTAAAGAGCTACTGATGCGCAAACAAAACTTTGAAAAACATAATAATTAGGTAAAATTCTGCTTGTATTCCATATATATTCTAGATTTCTGCTCCCCATTATTTATTACTGAGAAATGTGCATGAATACATAATTTTTATCCCTTGCAGTTACTTTTAAGTTAATCTGCCTCTATATTTTACTCCCTACTTCAAGTCATAATGCTCTGTTGTGACATCACAATCTGTTGCCATGACAGTAACTGTGATATCACAAGCAGTACATTATAACCTCAGGTAGGGAGACAGCAACAGAAATAGATGAACTTTTCAGGAGCAAAAATCCTGTTTTCATGCAAATGACCACAGCAATAAATAATGGGAAGGAGGAATAAAGAACTAATGTGAAATGCAAGCTGAATTCTATCTAAATATTATGTTTTGTTAAAGTTCTCTTGAAGGTGTCTGCTGCTCTTTAAGCTTATTTTTCCTTGTGTTTTTAATCACTGTCATTTACTAATGCTAGCACAGATACAAACAGAGGGTTTTAAAATGAAGCTTCACTTGGTTTATAGCTTGTGTCAGGGAGTGAACTTTCAAGTCAGTGAAATTTGACCTTGGGGTAGCTTTCTTTTGATGGAACTAATCCTTTCTTGGTGTAGTAATTTGCAAAGCTGAAGCTGTTTAGAAGTATAATAGGAGTTATGCTAAACAAATGTAAATATCTCTAAAAGTATACAACTTACAGATAATAAACCTGCATGAAATGTGTTCAGGACAACAAGACCTTTCAAATGAGCCTATTCATTAAGCTGCAAGAATTATATTTTTTAAAGTACGACCATTTGATTACCTCACTTTTCATTTTTCATAGGAGCTATGCCAAACAAATATAAATATCTCTAAAAGTATACGAGTTGTGCATATACCATCACCATCAGTATGAAAATTGTTCAGGACAAAACTACCATTCAAATGAGCCTATTCATTAAGCTGCACTAATTATATTTTTTAAGCTATGGCCATCTGATTACCTGAATTTTCATTTTTTTGCACAATTTTCACATTTTGGATGGCTATATTTAAAATAATCTAATGAATTCAGATTAGTGACTACTCCCATTTGAAAGGTTATTTTGTCCTGAACATCTTTCATGTTGGTTTTATATTGGCAACTTGTATACTTTCTGAGATATTTACATTTGTTTGGCACAACTCCTACTGTGTTCGCTCAGAGAGAGAGAGAAAAAAATTAGATTGTTTAGAAGACCATATTTTATAAAATAGAAGGAATTCAGATTAGTGACTACCCTCATGAGAAAGGTCTTTTTGCCCTGAACAACTTTCACACTGGCTGTTTTTGTGCACCTTGAATAGTTCTAAAGATATTTAGATTTGTTTGGAATGTGTGCACATTTGCTCTCAGAGAAAAGCAACTTGGAGTTCTGTGTCCATCATTCTAATTAAACAGAAAGAAGGGAGTACTTCTTTAACTGTCATAGAGATTTGCAGAATGGAAGGATACACTGAAAACTCCTAAAAGATGTGTTCCACAGAAACACCTTTTTTCAAGTGAAAGCAGGATGCCTGTAGGCTCCGCCCACAGCTGTAATAAGCATGACTGTGGAAAACAGTATAAGCACTGACCTATAACAGTGATGCACCCTTCCTGTCCAGAAATATCAACCAAACCTATGAGCTTGAAATCCAATAAACTGTAACCTGTTTTTTATGTTAGCAGATAATAGCAGATAATCTTGATAGGATGCCAATAATGTCTATAAAGTCATCACTCAAGAAAAACTGCCCCACAGCTGGGTGTGCTCTAGAAAAGCTACAAACCAATACTCTAAATCCAGCACTAACTACCACTATAAAAATGACCAAAGTAACACAGACAGTATGTGAAATAAGCAGTTTTAATAGGCAAAACATTCAGAAAAGTGCAAACCTCAACTGTGCCGAAGCACAGACCAGGAGACATATGGTAGAGCCCAACCAGACTTCTACCGGTTTCACCAAAGCTTTAGCAGGGGACTTAGTATGACATTTAAGTCCTCCCCCAAACCAGCAGTCCCTCTTCCTTGTTGACTAGTAAGTCAGACAGCATATGAAAGAAGGTAATGGGGGCTTCTGGGGGACATAGATATTTAACAATGTCATTCTCTCCCAATCCAGGGTACCAGAAATCAGGACAAATCTTCCCTGTGGATCAGCTTGTGTTGCCATTATTTCCAATGGGACCTCTGGCAAATAAGAACTGAGACTCCTCTATGTCTTCCTGATGGGTGTACTTTGTGAGAGCCTTGGGCAAGCCCCCTATGCACCAGCTTTTGTGCCTCTGCTTTATCGAAGTGTGTCTTTTGCAGAATGATGATATCCCCCTGTTCCTTCTTAACTTGGGCGAGTACCTTCTTTTGAATAGAGTATGCAGCCCAGTCACATTAAAAGATGATATTGCATAATTATGTGTCACCACGTTTCATTTTGTGTTTACATTCCCAATCAAATGTAATCTGTCCCAATCCCTTTTCTTCCCTAACCGATGTTCTTTATTAGTATATGGGTGTAACATAAACTATGAACCAAACAACAGATAAACCAGTGAAACCTTGGAATGAAAAAGAACTGTGACTTCCAAGGTGGGAGGCTCATTTAGCAGAGTCTCCATGACCAGAGTTGGCAGGTTGAGAGTTGGCTGCCTCACTCCATCAGCAAGGAGTGTTACAGTAGTAAACCACTGGCACCTCTTCAGCATCTGTAGGGATGCTATGCTGGTCACCCATCATTGGACTGGGTGGGTCTTATATTGGACGTCATGGTAAAGTTGCCTAGTCACTCCATGGCCTTTGACTGTAATCTGCATTGCTCATGCTGGTGGCCACACAAACTGCTCATGTCTCCTCCTGGAAGATCTGCACTTGTCTGTGAGCACAAAGAGAAGATTCACCTCTACCCCAACATCTTCTGTTATCACCAAGTTCCTTCTTTGTCGAATCCCAACTCTTTCATTTATGCAAGCTGGCATCATCATGTAACATTATTAGTTTTATTCAGTATTAGGTTAGGGACCCTAATTCCCAGATATCCAAAACATTTTATGGTACATCTTATTAGAAGCAGCATTAGTCCCTGTTTGCATAATAGTCTATAGCAATCACTCAGTAAGTTTTCAGAATCTGTGTTATCCAAGCTGAGTAATTTAGGTGGCAGTGCACATAGTCCAAGCTGTGCCAATACACACACTATGTACAATACAATACAATACAACATGCAGTGCAGTGCAAGAAAGCAGCAGCAAGGGTAAACAAGATGCTGGGATGCATAGCTAGGGGATCAGTAGTACAAGAAAGGAGGTCATACTGCCCTTATACAGGTCACTGGTGAGGCCTCATCTAGAGTATGTAGTTCAGTACTGGTGTCCACAACTCAAAAAGGACTTCAACCTGCTGGAGAAGGTCCAGAGGAGGGCTACAAAGATGACAATGGGTCTTGAGGGCACTGAACATGTACTCCCTGGAGGACGGGGAAGGGGAGAGAGAGACAGAGAGAGAGAGAGAGACAGATATATATATATATATAGAGAGAGAGAGAGACAGAGAGAGAGAGAGAGAGTGCATGACTGGGACAGTCAAGTACTCAAAGAGGATAAATAAGGTGGATAAGGAGGGTCTCTTTAAGCTGAGTGGCAACCATAACATGAGGGGGCACAGTCTTAAGCTGGAGGGGGGAGGTTTAGGAGGGAGGTCAGGAAGCACTTCTTCACGGAGAGGGTGGTGGGCACTTGAATGCATTGCCGGAAGAGGTGGTCTTGTTGAAGACAGTGGGCAGCTTCAAGAGAGGCTGGGATAGGCATAGCGGGAAGGTAAGGATCATGGGTAGGGTGGATGGGAGGAGTGGGAAGGGGGGCAGGGACAATAGCTCAAGTTGTGGACCCTGTAATATGAGCAGTCTAGATCAACCAAATGGCCTTCTTCTGCTGGATTCTTCATATGTTAGCATGTAATAGCACGTACAGTACATTCAGGTGCTGTGCCTTTCCCATGAGTTTGGTGGGGGGGGTAGTGGCACACCTCATTATATATCCACTGAGTTCACTGTGGCTTGATCACCACCTGCTCAGTCTGTTATCTTCCATCTAACTTTGTTTGTGATGAGTTCAAGGGGAAGGGCTAGATCCTGGTCTGATCTTGGGTAATTTATAGGTGAAGCTATCAGGTGTGGTGGACAGAACAGGCAACTCAGTCCTCTTTCTTCTGGTAGCTAGCATACTAGCCATCATGTAAAATCCAGTAGCAAGGAAGGAGGGGTCCCATTCACAAGAGGTGGGGCCATCCACAATATTATTTACACTGAGTCGTGGGTTACCTTGTGTCCCTATAATACCCCTGGATGATTCCTTGTACAGAGCAATGGGAGCACTACTCGCAAGTCACCCCCAATGTTTTTCTTTTAAACTTAAAATTTTTATTATGTTTTTCACAAGGAGCAGGTACAGCAGTCTTATAAAAATAATATATGTCTACATTGAAGTACATCATTATTGCATAATGAATACAAGATTTTTCCTTAATAATATAAATGAGTGCTTCACAGAATAAACAATAAGGATCATAAAGAGGCTAGGTTATCATTAACTTATATTTGACTAAATCTATTGTGAGGTCGCTTTCTCATCCAGGTGGGGGGGTGGGAAGAGGGGAATGGGCCCGCTGAAGTGAGCCCTCTCTTATATCCAAAGCCAGAGACCCCTGTATATTGTACAGAATTTGTGTCAAGCGAGCTAGATCTAAGCACACCTACCCACTCATCCTCCTCAGGGCCTAGCGTGCTACACTCAGTTCTCCCAGTCTACCATCTTGCTCGACCCTTCATGTTCATATTACTTCTGTATGTGGGGTTATGGTGTTAGATCTAGTCTACGTGATGAGATATACAGAAACCAGGTAGTCCATCTGTTCATAACCTTGACAAGCATCCCCTGTAATTTGCCTGTCATGGTTTCCATGGTATAAATTTCATAGATCAGATCTTACCAGTGTTTAACTGAGGTGGGGGGGGGGTCTGGTTTAACCAATTCCTGGTGATAACCTCTTTTGCCATTGCCAGGAATATTGAAGCCAAATATATATGGTGTTTTTGTCGAAAGTGAAGGGGAAAGAGTAGCAAAACTGCCAGCTCAGAGGTCAGATAACTTAGCTCAGGGAACAGCTCCATCATGACTTTTGATATTTCTCCCCAGTATGATGTCAAGACCGGACAATGCCAGAAGATGTGGGCGTGAGTAGCCACTTCAGTCCCACATCCTGTCCAGCAGGAGAAGTCACCCAGGGCAGAGAATGTGGCAGTGATCTGGAGTGTGTGGAAGTATCTCGCCACTACCTTTCACCTAAATTCTCACCAGGTGTATGAGCCCGTGGTGCGATGCTGTCTGCACCAGATCCATAACCAATCTTGTTGGGATAACTCAGTGGATAAATCTGCCTCCCACACCTCGTGTACTCTCTCCCAGGCAGATCGGGAAGAACTCATCTCTGCCTTGTAGTAGCGACACACCAGATGACAAGGGGCAGGCTTGCCCAGATTTTCAGTAAGAAAAATAGTGGGGGGATGGTAATAGTTGTTAGGTTAAGTCCCAGGGTGGACCCCAAGAAGTGCCTGATCTGTAAATAATGAAAGAAGTCCCTTTGTGGTAGGGAGAATTCGGATTGTAATTTATGGCAGGATTTGAATCCCTCTTGTTCATAGAACTGGAAGGTGTGGGACAGACCCCGTTTCCTCCAATCCCTAAACCCGTGGTCTAGGCGAGCCAGCATAAAGGAATCATCCCAGGCTGGAAGCCTGACCCCTCTCATCCCCTTCTGGTTTCTGGGTAATCTCATATATGCAGCCCAGCTATGCAAATAGCTTCTGGTATAAAGCAATATCTCTGAGGCAGGGATGGAAAGTGGTGGTTGAAATACCGTGGAGTGGTTCAGGGGAAGAGATGAACCCAACCTCTCTATCTCAACCCACTGGGGACCATGTGCTGGGTGAGCGATCCAGTTTGTCATGTGTGCTAACTGTGCTGCTGGTGCATAACTCAACCAGCATGGAAAGGACATGCCTCTTTCCTTGGGTGCCTGTAAGCTGCTCAAGGATACCCAGGATCTTCTCCCTTGCCATAAGTAAGTGGAAATCACTGTTCCATCTGGCTTCCTCTTTTTCTGTGAAGTGCATGGGGATGGTCTGCATTAGGTATAACAGTCGCGGGAGACGGTTCATTTGGACTGACTGTATTCTAATTAGGAGCGTCATCAGTAGATGGATCCAGGACTTTAAATCATCTTTCATTTTGGAGAAGAGGAGATTTTAATTTAGGGAGAAGACCTGTTTTGGGTCTGTAGGGATATTTATAGCTAAATACTTATTGTGTGTGCAGTTCCATTTGTATTGATATTTACGTTGTAGACCAGGTGACGAGTCTCCTCCTATAAGCAAGACTTCAGTTTTAGAGGCATTTATTTTATAGTCAGATAGATGCTCCATCTCCACCATGCTTTGTTCTAAAGTCTCTAAGGAGGACTCTGGGTCAGTTACATACAACAGGAGGTCATCTGCATAGAGCACAACCTTATGTTCATGGTCCGAAATCTGGTATCCCCCTTATTCCTGGTTGCTGTCTGATGTGTTGTGCTATTGGTTCAGCGTATAACACGAAGAGATACAGGGAAAAGGGACAGCCCTGTCTTGTCTCTTGAGATAGGGGTAACTGAGAAGAGCAGGAGCCATTAATCTTGGCCACCACCTCAGGTTTAGTGTAAATTTCTGTAATGTTATTAAGAAAATCACCCGGAAAGCCCAATTTTATTAAGGAAACCTGCAAGAAGAGCCAGGAGACCCTGTCAAATGCCTTTGGGCATCTAAGCTTAGGATTAATAGAGGGGCGCTTGTCCAGGATGCATGTTCAATTATATAAAGGGTTCTTTTTTTATATTATCTGCTGTTTGCCATGTTTTAATGAAGCCAGACTGGTTTAATGAAGCCAGATTGGTCTGGATAGATCAGGTATGGCATTATCTCATCCAAGTGGTGGGCTAGTATACACATATATATTTTATAGTCCTGGTTAAGTATCGAGCAGTGGTGGAGCTGGGGGCTGGTGGGCGGTTGTCCTCCTGGCTGCCCCAATGTGAGTAGTGACACCCCACCACCATCTTTATTCACTGTTTAGTGCCTATTGTAGAGCCCTTGAATAACTGAATGACCCCCCTCTGGCTCCCAAACACTCCCAAACCTGGCTCCGCCACTGGTACCGAGATAGGATGGTACGAGACTCATCAGTGGACTGGTTTGTTAGGTTTCAGAACAGCAGATATTGACGTATGGTCCCAGGAAGCTGGATATTCTGCGGTGGAGTGGCTCTCCTGCAGCACCCTGGATAAGGGATCCTTTATAAGGTCCCAAGTGGCCTTACCCACTCCTATGTTAGATTTGGCCACATGGGCCTAGTTGGATGCTGGCCCCCACCACTCTCTGTAGCCTCTCATCCCCTCCCCTCCAGGCACCACAGTCCACCCTTTTCCACCAGCTGCCATCAAACAAAGTCTTTCTGTCCAATTGTATGCCTGCTACCATCCCTCACATACCCAGCATGTGCACTATAGTCTCAAGTCTGTTTCCAATAGTTCAATTACTGCCCAGGGTAAGCTACTGACAGCAAGTGATATTTCCTTGAATAGACAGGTGGGCCACACTCTGTGGTCTCTAGCTCTCCCACCCCACAGTATTTCTTAGTTCAAATTCAGCAGGAAGATAATTATCCCCAAAGATAAGCTGACGCAGTTATTCACCCTTTTGCAACTCAACTATGCTGGCTAAGATATATTCAGTCTGCAGATCATTTGTTATTCAGTAGAACTATTCTGGGTAGCTCTGGCCAAAGGTGTTCACAAAGGAATTCAGCAGGTTTTTAATATCCTCCTGAACTGATTCTGCATGCCTACATCTTTCCTCCTTGAACATTATTGCTGTCATCTGCCTTCCCTTGATTACTAATCTGGAAAGGGGTGTTTCTTGTGGTCTCCTTTAGTGCAGTCACCACTCCAAGTTTTCTCAAGTCAGCCATTTTTTCCATCACATTGTCACAGGTCCTCAGACCTGTTGGCAACAAAATTCTTAAACGGGCTGAATAAGGTGTCTGGAATTTAATGTTCTGTTCTTCAAGTGCCTTTTTAAGCCCATTATATGTTTACTACAGTTTCAATATTCCCTGCAGGTAGACATGGTCCTCTGAGAGCTTTTTTCCACAGTTTTCAGGCTTTATTGATAACCTCCTGCTTTGTACAAAAATGGGCAAACTGTAACACAATTGAGTGAGGGGCTAAGGCTGTGTTAAGCAGCTTGGAGATCAATGCCTGCTGGACCCTTTCAATCTCTATGTCAGTCACTGTCTCTCGGTAAGGAAAGTACTTCCTTTAATATTGTTTCAAAGAAGCCCACCATATTTTGGGGTTCTAGTCCTCCCTTAAGTCCGTATAAACACACATTCCTGCAGAGCAATCACCACTCTAAATTAATGCACTTGGACAACTACGCTTGTGTCTCCAACACATGCATCACAAGACAGTGGCTGCATGTTTCATTGTCCTCCATTGCACTCACTCGCTGCTCCAATTCTTCCACTCTGCGGTCAGTTTTCCTCTGATCATCCCACATTTCTTGCAGTATCTGGCAGTTCTACTCATGAAAAGCCCACAGCTCCTGTAATACAATTTCCAGATCTTCTCCTTGTGGTGCTGCAGCTGATGGAGGAAACCCACCATGCTGGAGCGGCTCCAGTCCATCTTTACTTCCCTCGTCTGTTAATCCATTGTCAGCCCCTTGATTCCTCCTGGTATGGCACATCCTAGAGAACCACCAGCTGTTCTGCCTCCTCCATGAGTGTTCTGTTGCAGATTTTTTAGATTGTGAGCAGGGAGGGAGAGCACTCATTCAGATTTCTCTCAAGCCAGTGACATCACTGAAAGTCCAGGGGGCCACGTCCTATGTGCAGGCATAACTCTCACTTGGAAATCTGAATCTGGGTTTTTTTCCATCACAAATGAAAATAAAACAGATGCATCATTAAAAATTAACAATACAGTATTTTTTCAATATACCTGTGCATATGAAAGTCACTTGCTGCCGGTCAGGTCATGGAAAATTGGCAGGCACTGGAGGAGAAAGAGTAAAGGGTAGAACACTCGTAAACCAGGCTACCTGGATGGCAAGCAGCAACACTACCACTGCACTAACCAGTTAGCCCTTGGGTTTTTCTGTTTTTAGTAAATCCCTCTACAATAGTATTCCTGCAAATGTTTTCTTTTGACATTTTGTGTGTACATTACAACAAGGCTCCACTTAAGTAAAACTATAGTAACAAGTAAGCAACTTTTCTTTTTTTTTTTTTTGCAATCCTGGTGACATTCTTTAAATTGTACTGGTTACAGTTTGTTTGAATAGTATCCGAGAAAACTGGATACCCTTGAAACTTCAGATTTTCCCTGATACGAACTTGGTTAGAGACAGCCTCATCCAATCAGTGATGGATTTCCTCAGGGAATAAGGGAAACTCCCTGGGTCATGTCTGTTGGGAAGAAAGGATCACTCACTTCTATCTATCCAGCTCTCTAGCACTGCCAGTCCTTCACTACTCTGGTTTTCCTCATACCTTATGCGACACTCCCAGTTAGCCTCTGTAGAGTGTGCCATTTTTGACCCACTGCAGGGGCCCACAGGTGTAACCCAGGGTTCTGTGCTGGGGCTCACAATGTGCCCTGTAGGAGAGATAGGGTAATTTGAGTGTGCAGCTGCAAAGGATGATGTAGGTCTGAGAGGCAGAATACTCCTGGTCTATCGTCCCTCGGGTAGGGACCAGGTGTTTATATAGGAATTTGTAGACTTCTTAAGTGACCCGGCATTTAATGAACCCAATTTTTTCTTTTTGTAAAATCTGTTTATTGCAATCAAGAGATATAGTATAAATAATGAATTGTCACAGATACAGATATAGCAGGCAGTGTTAATACAGTTCATGGTACAGAGGCTACACTTACAACAAGTAATTGCATAGACACAATTGCTTTGGTTCAGAAACATTATTTTCCATTTGTACTGGGTTCCTTACTACTAACATAGTCTATATCTGGAAAGCAGTGGTTCCCAGTGCAGCTTCATGTGGCCACCACAAAATTCCATAAGTCTGTCCCTGGTTCTTAACTTGGTATTGGACCTTTTCTATTCTCATGCAGTCTACAAGGGAATTGAACCAGTGGACGATGGTTATGGGGGATCCACTAGCCAGGACTGGGCTATAGCTGTCTTGCCCACCAGTCCCAATAGCTAAAGAGAGTGTCAGTGGTGTTGGTCATGCACTCCCCCAGGGCCTTGTGCCAAGGAGCACCTGTTCCACCCCTTCCTCACAGAGTATGTTGAGAATGTAGGATATGATGCACAGCACATCTCCCCAGCCAAATAGTAAAATGTTCCCACCACTGCCCTGAATATAGGCACATATCAGATTTAGTGCTGTTTATTTTGTGGGCCAGTGCAGGAGTGAAATACATTCTATGCAAGATGTTAAACTGAATCTGACATAGCCTATTACTTATACAGCATCTGTTTCTCTCTTCCACAGCCTCTTCCTACTGAGTCTTCGTCCTACAGGGATCTCCCTTGTCTTCTTGCCATCTTTCTATCAGTGATGCACAACCTTCTGAGTCACTGCCCAGTAAATAGGGAGTAAAAGTGCTTGAGTAGGCAGATATGGGGATTTGCATTTGGAATAATCTGTTTTACAGTGGATCTCTAAGAGGGGGTTGTAGTGATCCCATGTGTTTCTGCACTTGGTGGCATATCTGGAGGTAGGCAAGGAGGTCACTCACGTTATGGCCATATTTTCAGGACAGAAACTGAAATAACTGCATCGCCCTACCTTTAAATAAGTCAGCCACTACACTCAGGCCTCTGTCTTTCCATCAGAGCAGTGCCCTTCCAGTAGCCTCTGGTGGGCCCAAGGGGTCCACAGGCCCCATGCTATCCCAGCTTCTGGTGTTGTGGACTTTGATGCTTGGGCTACAATAAAATTCTTGAAATCTGGTCAACAGTTCCTCCAGTTGATGGATTCACTGTGCATACACAGGTAGTTCTTACCAATATATATGGGCATAGCCACACTCTTGACCTTGTCTTCTCTCCATGGATTGATGTTACTGATGCCAAAGTGGATCCAGTGGGGTAGCTGGACCATTTCACTGTGCAGTTTCTCATGGGGGTTACAGGAAAATTATCTCCCTATTGAGATGGTCCGGTATTGTTCTTGATGTAATCTGGAGCTAATAAACTTCTGGGCATGCTGGACAGCTTGAGCATTGCGGCTGCACGTGATGTGGTACAGTACTAGCCGTGGATGGCTATAATTTGACAGTCTCCACAGTTTGGACTCCATCACACTAATCCGTGTCTGCACACTGACCTCCTGCCACAGATGGCCATGGTATAACAGTGAGCTTCAGTGGGTGAAGGTGGCAAGGCAGAGACTAGAGCATTCCTGGAAGGGATCTGGCTCTATGGACAAGAGGATGTGCTCTGAGGTCTCATTATAGAAACTATCAGAGGGCAGTAACCCTAAGAAAGGCAAAATTCACAGGTTATTACCTCAGGTAAGAGTAGACCAGCTCAGCTCTTCCGCACTGTGTACAGGCTGATTAATCCAGACTGTTTGAGATCTGAAGTTTTGTCACAAGAAAAATGTGACAAGTTTGGCCAATTCTTCTTGGACTATCCCCTCCATTAGATCCAAGATACTCCATGTAGCCTGTCAGGGGTCAGCAGCGGTTTAGATGACAGGCATAAGGACACTAAACAGTTCTGGGGTGAGCTTCAGCCAGTTTTGTACGTGATGTTCTCGAGATGGTCCCACATGCTGTGAGTCAAACCTAGGGTCTATGCAGCTGTTGATGAATTGCCATGCAGCCTTGGGTGCAGTATTTGCAGGTATTGTCCAATGTTCCCTGTCAGAGGATTGTTTTCCTGAGGCTCTTAAGAAAACCATGGTGAGAGCCCTTCTGAAGAAGCCATCGCTGGACCTAGAGTGGCTAGTTAACTACAGACCTGTCTCAGACCTTCCCTTTCCGGAGAAGGTGATCAAGAAGGTTGTAACGATTCAACTCTAGGCTCACCTGGAGAAACTGGAAATCTTCGTGCCATAACAGTCTGGTTTATGGCTTCTCCACAGAACAGAGACCACACTTGTCAAAGAGTTTGATGACAGGCTCCTGGCGAGAGAAAGGAGCCAGCACTGTACTCTTATTCTTTTCAATCTCTCATCAGCATTTGAAACTGTGGATCATGGGGTGTTGGTGGTTCACCTTGCAGAATATGAGAGACTCACTGGGACAACCTTGAAGTAGATTGAATCCTTCCTAACCAGAAGATTTCAGAAGGCTGACATGGGAACATTCTCCTCATGGCCAGCTGTGATTAGCTGTGGGGTTCTGCAAGGGTCTGGTCTATCTACCATGTTGTTCGCAGTGTATATGCTACCATTGGGATGGGTCAGGAGCCAGTATGACATGAGTTTTCCCTACTTATAAAGATGGCTCCCAGCTGTAACTGTTGTTTACACTGGACAGGCAGGCAACAGTCTCATTGGTTTAGCAAAGCCTTCAGGATATAGTGGACTGGATGGCCTCAAGTTGGCTGAGCTTAAACCCAACCAAGATGTAGCTGTTACTGGTGGACCCAGGTTCACGCAGTTTGGTGGCTGGCAGTAATACTGTTGTATAGTCATCTTTGAACAGCACAACTCTTGACCACTGTGGATAGGGTAAATAAAAATCTAGGTGTCACTGTGGATTCTAGACTGACACTTGAACACCATATGTCGGCCATAGTCTGCAGTGGAAAGACAAAGAACCTCGGTGCAGGAGCACTGAAACATGGGTTACCCCAAAGGGCACTGACAATAAGCCAAGTTGCATAGAAACACAACATCACACATACTGGCATAATGCAAAGCATCATGGGATATATGCAAATCAACATGACCGTTCAGATTGTCTCAGTTTACTGCAATTTACATGCATTTAAAATAGCACAACTAACTTAATTTTTATAATACTGTCAACTAGTACTTTTTACCTTTATCAAAAACACCTAGTGCCATGGTATTTTCAACATTTACAGGTTTCATAAACATAAGGTATATACACCAAGGTATTTTATGATATAGTGCTATTACATACTAAATCCAACAACGATAAACACGACCTGTTTTGTATACACTTGGAGGTCACCACAATAACCTCCCTGTACGAGGACCTGAGAGGGAAGAGGAAAGTTAAAGAGGACACTGTAGCATAGTCAAGAAAGGGAAGGGGGTGCCCATAGTGGCCAACCTTATGGACTAGAAATTGTAAAGGATAGATTAGGCTAAGAAATAGAAGAACTGTTGCAACAGATTTAAGAAAAGGTCGCTCCTCAAGAGTGGCACGAGCTCCCTGTCACAGGCCTCCTTATTGATTGATAACTGCTTTACTACAGTGAGTGTAGCAGTGAGAGGGCCACAGTTTCTGGACAAATTATGTGGCTAAGGAGTTGGTGAGAGCTCCCCCTTCCTAGTTCAAACTGTATGGAGTAAATGGTGTGTCTCCTTCGACAGTATTAGGGACTAACCATTGGTTATAGTGGACAATACAATTTTACATTACATCAAACAAAAGAACTTAGTGTGCTATTGCTGTTTTTTTGGGCCTCTGGTTAGATTTTTTGGGGTAATTTTGTTGAGTTTGGGGGTAGTTAGGGGTTTTTTATGAGTGTGTGAGTTTGAATGTATGGTTCATTGTGTGAGTGTATGACTGTTAATTGTAATTGGTAACTACTGATTGATAGGTAATGGCAGGATGTGTTGGCAGAGGGCCTCGGTGGTCGGGCACTACTCCTCCGACGAGCTTCGGGCCCTCCATGCCTTCAACTGCCCCCCACTACCATGTGAGGTTTATAGGTGCTGCCGCATCTTGGGTACAGAGAGGGGGCATCAGAGGGGCATGGCGTTAACTTGGTGGGGGAGTGAAGTGGGGTGGACAAATTGGGGTTGTGGGGTCAAGGAGACTCTCTGGGGTGAAATGGGCCCAGGAGAAGGGATCGCCCTGCCTGATTTCCATACCCAAGGGCTCCACTTTGAATGGGCAAACAGCATGGTCAACCTCTGCTCATCTGACTCGGGTGGTGTTATGCAACACCAGGTCGATTAAAAACAAGACAGCAGTTATTGCTGATCTTGTTGGAACATCTGACCTGGCGTGCATCACTAAGACCTGGTTGGATGAGAATGCGGGTCCCATTCTGGAGTCAACCATTCCAGCTGGGTACTCGGCGATACATTGCCCAAGGTTGGATCATAGGGGCGAGTGGGTAGCCATATGTTTTAAATCAGAACTGGGCCTTGTAGATGTGCCAGTTGGAGTCACTAGATCCTTTGAATGTATCCTGGGCAAAGTTCTGGGTTGTAGGATACTTCTCATCTACCATCCACCCAGGGGCAAGAAGGATTTCCTACAGGAAGTCGCAGACTTCATCATTGAGATGGTGTCGGAGTTCCCCAGGTGGCTGTTGCTAGGGGACTTCAATGCCTAGGTCAATGATGAACTCTTGCATTTTGGATAGGACTTCCTCCAACTGATGATTTCATTGGGCTTTACACAGGTGATTACCTCTGTGACCCACTTACAAGATAATTTATTGGATCTGGTGTTTCTGCTGGGGATGGAGATCTCCGATGTGGTGGTGGAACTCATCAGATGGTCTGATCACCACACTATAAAATTCAGTTTCATGACCCCTTCCCCATAGACTTGCCCCCACAGAGACAGCCCGGTACTGTCCTTTGTGGGGTTTGACCCCTGATGGTCTTATGGGGGTTCTGGACCTATCGGGGAGTTTGAGTGTTAGCATGGATCCAGATAGGCTTCTGCTAGTCTATAATAAGGCTGTGGTGGCAGCTCTGTATTAGTAAGTAGTAAAATTTTTTATTTTTAAACAGGACAAGTTGGAATAAAACATCTTTAGGACAAGTCCTATATTATAGATGCTCCTGTATTCCATAGCTCCTGTCCAGGTTTGCTCCCTCACTCTTCGCCCTCTGTCCCCTTGCTTTGATGGGACCTTGAGGGAGCTGAGGAGAGTGGGGAGATGGTTAGAGCGATGCTGGCGGAAATCTGGCTTGACTGATGACAAACTTAGATTGATGTCCCATTATAAGATTGTCAATCATGGCCCGTAGAAGGCAGAAAGCCGTGTCTAGGGAGATTGTGGCCGCACAAAATTGACCAGCTCAGCTTTTTCATACTGTGGACAGGCTGTGCAGTCCAGCCTGTCTCCAGAATCAGGGAGTCTTTTCACAGAAGTGTGATGAGTTTGCTCGATTTTTCATGGATAAGGTTGGCAGCAACAGGTCAGAGATCTGCACAGCTCACTCAAACGGACAGAGCAGTGATCAGTGGGAGATTACAGCCACCCAGTCTGTCTGGTCTGACTTTGACTGACTGGTGATTGAGGATGTTGTGAAGATTATCCTGGGCTTGCGACCAGCTTACTGTAGTTTGGATCCTGGTCCAACACGCCTTCTAGCGGGGTGCATAGAGGTTATCGGACCGGTCCTTGTTGAGATTGTGGGGTGTTCATTAGAGACCAGAGTGTTTCCGGACACCCTGAAGGAGGCAGTAGTACACCACATTTTGAAAAAAACCTTCTCTCGACCCCAACTGTCTTGCAAACTACAGGCCTGTCTCTAACCTGCCTTTTGTGGGCAAGGTTATTGAGAAGGCAGTCATATTGTAGCTCGAGGAGTATCTTTCCACCCACGATATCTATGATCCTTTCCAGTCTGGTTTCAGGAAGAGGTATACTACTGAGACAGTGTTGATTCAGGTACTTGATCTCCTGACAGCAAGAGATCAGAGGAATCATTCCATCTTGGTCCTCCTTGATCTCTGCAGCATTTGACACCGTGGACCATGGGGTGTTACTAGAGCACCTGCGACTTCTCTGTGGACTGTCTGGTACAGTCCTCAGATGGTTTCAATCTTTTTTCAAGGGCAGGATGCAGAGAGTGGAGTCTTTTCTTTTTTTCCTCTGCCCCTCACTCCCTGCCATGTGGGGTGCCGCAGGGCTCTGTGCTCTCACCCATGTTGTTTGCGGTGTATACGTTGCCGTTAGGAGACAATATAATGTGGTACGGGCTGGGTTTTCAGTGCTATGCAGATGATACTCAGCTGTACATGTCCTTTGTACCTGAACAAAATGACGCTGTCTCAGTCTAATAATTGCCTGAGATTCAAGATTGGATGAGTGCCAATTGGCTCAGGTTAAACCTGGATAAGACTGAGGTGTTGGTTGTGAACCCAGGTCATTGGGTAGAGGGGTCATTGGCTGGGCAGTCCTCTGGGCTTTGGCTAGGAAGTAACCAGCTGTTGACCTCTGACCGGGTGCGGAATCTGGATGTTGTGTTTGATGACGAACTGACACTTAAGTCTCAGGTGCTGGCTGTCGTCAAGACCTCTCTTTACCATCTGAGGAACATAACCAGATAAAACACCTAGTCCTGCCTGATGATCTTCCGACTCTGGTCCACGCCTTTGTGACCTCATGCCTTGATTACTGCAAAGCCCTATACCTAGAGTTGCCATGAGTGAACCTTCGCCGCCCTCAGTTGGTGCAGAATGCGGCTGCCAGGTTGTTGACTGGCTTATTGAGATCTTGGCATGTCACTCCTGTGCTCCGCGGCCTGCATTGGCTGTCGGTGCGGTGGAGGATCACCTTCAAGATTGGATTACTGACCTATAAGGCCCTACACGGACAGGGACCACGGTATTTGCAAGATCTCCTCTGCCCCTACCGCCCCCTTTGTCCATTCTGTTCCACCGACAAGGGGTTGCTAGAGATTCCCAGTATCTGTTTGACTACCTCTGGAGCTAGATCATTTGCCTTTGCAGCCCCGACCCTGTGGAATTCTCTACCTCATCAGATTAGAGAGTGCTTGTCCGTTGAGGCCTTTAAATCTGCCTTAAAGACTTATCTTTTTAATCTTGCATTCTCTGATGCTTGAATATTCTGCTATTTTTATTATCTGGTTCTAAGTATATGTTTTATGATATTTATGTTTTATTTTTATTTTTGCTTATGTACAACGCTATGGTCAATTTGTAATAGCATTTTATAAATAAAATTAACTTTTGTTTATGCTTTTTACCGTTTTAACTATTGCTCTCCACAGACTGGCCCTTCCCATACCCGGATCATAATGTTGGTCACTTCTGGGCCCAAGATCTGTGATCTCCTTCTCACTGCAGCTAGTGTATACCACCCTCTTCAACACGAGGGCCAAGATGTCTGCCTGTTTCCAGATTGGACCTATGTGACATACAAAAAGAGAAAGCAGTTTGACGGCATTCGGTAACAACTGTGCATTTTGGGGATTGCTCATTCATTACTAGCACCAGCACGTCTCCGAGTACACTACGGAGGGAAAACTTCCCAATTCAGTGATACAAAAGATGCAGGAAAATGAACTCAAAAAGTCACCGCAGAGTTCTGGAGTGCACCTGAGAATCCTGACCACAAGGATGTAGATGAGCAGTCGGAGGGATCATGCGTATGATAGGGGCTAAACAATCCTGTTTTGCTATGCACCTTAGCCTCCTTGAATCTAACTCTTGATTTCTACAAAGACAAGGGCCAGCTTAATTTAAATCTGGTGATCTTTTCCTCAGTTGCATTTGGCATATTTGACATTCAGAACTGTTCACTTTCAGTTTACATATGTGCCATAGTTTAAAATGTTGATACATTTGCATTTCAAATGTAAATTATCTGCAGGGTACTCGTATTTACTGCTCGGGATTTTAAAGTGAATCTGCATGGTCTTGAATTATAAGTCCACTATTCATAACTTTACAATTATTTGGACAACAAAATCAGGGGTAGTGATGGTTCGAGTCTAACCTGAGGGTTACAGGGAGTTCCTGGTCATTATTTTGCTGTCATTTATGGGGCTGTATTTACAGTTATACTTACACTTTTTTTTTTCTCCTGTAGGAAGTAGTTTGTGAGATGGAGTGTTTTATGAGTGAAGCCTAATGGATCCTTTGACAGTCATGTCTATTAATAGATTGTGGACATAGTAAATACTTGGGTTACCTGAAGTGATTCATATTTTCCGATGTTGTAATAACTGTTCCACATCTCTTGCGAGGCTCAGCATATTAGTATAAAATGCTTGATTTTACACTGAACTAAGTTTGTATATCCCCAAATGTTGTACCATCTCTGTAAATCAACAAACATGGTTCATGATAAATGTTTATGCTCATCCATCAGGAAGCCTATATGGAGATACCAATTTCCTACGCTCATTAGAAAAATTAACTATCAGTATACAAACAGATCACCCAACAGCAAATATAGTGATCTTTGGAGATTTTAATGCAAGGATAGGTAAACTGCAAGGCTGTTCGGAAGACCTGTCAGATGCATTAACATCCCTCCAGCATCCATCTCTGAATACAAGAAGAAAATCCAGAGATTTAATTACTAATAAAACAGGAGTAATGCTTCACAGAACAATGTGCAGGAATAATATACTGCTCCTAAATGGTCAGTCTGGCACCGACCCTGAAGGAGAATACTCATTTGAAGGAGCAAAGGGCTCATCTCTTATTGATTATATGTGGGCTAACTTTAATCTACTCATTAAGAACATGCATTTAAAATTAGTATCCAGAGCAGAAAGTGAACACAGTGCCCTGGAATTAGAAATTGGGCAAAGGGACTTCTTTACTGATAAAGGAATCAAGGCCCCTAGAGTGATGCTTAAGAGAAAGGGCATTGAATGGAACTTAATGAGTGATAATTTTATGGATCACTTAGAGAGCAGAGAGATCTTGTCAAGACTAGCATCATTGGCAGACCATCCCATGGGTCCTTCACTAATCCATGAATTCGTTCCATTATTAATATAACAGCTAACACAATAACAAAAGAACCAAATGGCAAAAAATGGTACAACAAAGACTGCCGGGTTGCAAGGAAACTATTGAACAAAAAGTTCAGGGCCATAAAACAGTTTCCATGCAAGAATAATAATAAACTAATGAACAAAGCTAGGAAAGAGTATAGGGAGACTCTAAACAGAAAGAAGCAGGAATACACTAAACAATTATGGAAGGAACTCTACATTGCGGTTATCAACAGGGACAATAAAACCTTCTGGAACATTGTAAGCTCCGGTATGGGCCACCATCATCGCATCAATACACATATCGAACCAGATACATGGATAAAGCACTACAAGCTTTTGTTCTCCAGAGAAGACCCAGACTACCTAGCTGGGCTAACAGATTCCAAACATGAAGGTAGGAAACATAGCACAGATACTGAAATTACACAACTGGAGTTAGAGGGGGCTTTAAATTCATTTAACTTAAGAAAAGCACCCGGGCCAGATGGGGTACCACTAGATGTTATAGTCAGAACTAAATCATATTGGATTCCTTTTTTACTCAAATTTTTTAATTACATTTGGAAATCAGGGTATGTTCCCAAAAGCTGGAAACTAAATATCATCATACCAATCTTTAAGAAAGGCGACAAAAAGGACCCGAGCTGCTACAGACCCATCAGCTGTTGGATTCCCTAGGAAAGGTCTTTACTAAAATCCTAAATAATAGAATGATGACATGGGCTGAATCAAACAACATTATAGATGAAGCTCAGGCAGGATTTCGTAGAAACTACTCAACAATAGACCAAGTCTATGTTCTAACTCACCTGAGTCACAAATACAGGACGATCAAAACCAAAAAATATATTGCACCTGTATTAATCTCAAGTCAGCTTTCGATCAATCAGGTCAACAGACCCTTACTCTGGGACAGACTTGACGAATTGGAGCTTGACCCATCCCTACTGGAAATGATCAGACTTATCCATCAAGACAATTACACCAGTATCAGGTATGGCAATTCAGGGGAACTAAGCACTTGGTTCTCAAACAGTATAAGAGTCAAACAAGGCTGCACACTGGCCCCATTATTGTTTAATCTTTACTTTGGCACTGTCTTAAAAGAACTGTACAATCTGGACTTCCATCTACCAAAAATAGGGACAAGAATGGTCCCTTAATTGGCTTATACAGATGATGTTGTACTTTTATCACTCAGTCACCTGGGCTTGTGCAGAAGCATTGAAAAATTCCAGCTTGAATGCAAAAATGCTGATCTATCAGTTAACCACAACAAAACTAAGGTTCTAGTTTTCTGATGTAACAAGAGAGGGTACTGCTATTACACGAACTCCTCCAAGATTCAGGTGGTAAAAAACTTCTGCCACCTAGGACTTATGGTTAGCCAATCCGGATCATGGAACTTCCACCTAAAAAGTATTAAAAGCAAGTTGGAAGACTTTTCCCCAATTGTATCAGCATTTGCATATAAACATGGTGGGCGAACTGTAGAGGGAATGTCAAGAGTGGCAAGAGCCAAAATTAAAAGCCAAATACTATATGGGGCTGAATTATGGGGACATGAACTAAAGGGGCCCATGGATTTCAGACTAAACAAATTCTACAAAAAAATACTGGGTCTGCCAAACAGTGCCCCATCTGCTTTGGTCAGGGCTGAGATTAGAGAGTCACCTTTAGAGTGTACTTGTGTGCAGAGACAAATAAATCACTGGATCAAGATATTCAGAATGCCTCCTGACAGACTTCCACGAATGTGTTTAGAGGAAACAATCCTTTACTCTCATTTCAAGAATACTTTCCCCGAGTATCCTGGTCCTGAATGAATTCATCAAGCCATATGGGCTTTTACACATAGTCTCCAATTAAGACTTCCTATCGAGTACACCAAAACTATAATAAACAATAAAATTAAAGATAATTTTGTCCAAAAAGACCTAGAGGCCTGTCGATTATCCAAAGCATGTCCATGGATTTCAAAAAATAAAAGAGAACACAAGTTTGAAAGATACCTCCACATTCTACACTCCCCTCGTGAAAGGACCCTTCTTACCAGGTTCCATTTTGAGGTATTCAAAAAAATGGGTCTATATCTAGGGGAAAAGAACAGGGACTATAGATGTAAGTCTGGCTTGGGAGAAGACAACCTAATGCACCTAGTGATCCTATGTCCCCTATATGAGAAACACAGGTCCATTTGGCTGGGCAATATACTGAATTCACAATCATACCAACCAATGCAATTACTGACTTATCTACTCACAAATGCAGATCCCGTAATTCTGAGCTCCGTGGTCTCTTTTCTTAAAATAATTGACCAGAGAAGGCTTCATCTGATTGGATAATTCTAAACTGATCATTAAAAAGGGCTGAGTACAGAGAACAATCATAAATGCAATATCAACAAGTCCTAATTATAACTGCAAGATGTCCATTCACGACTAATCTATGATTGTCAGTAGAAGTACCATCAGGTGCAATCAAATAATTATTACCTGTCTGTATGAAACTCTCCTTTTTTGAATAATTAGGTGCCTATCAACTTTGAGGCCACTACAACAAAGGCCAAACTTTTTGCCCTCATCTCAAGGACATTGATATGCAGGGAAGTTTCCATCTGGAACCAAGAGCCCTGGGTTTGGAAGGGACCCAGGTGAGTTTCCCAGCTGAGACCTGACCCATCCATGGTGAGGATCTGCTGCAGGGAGGAGATCTGGAATGGGACACCTTGAAACAGGTTAAAGGGGTCTATCCACCATTGCAGTACCTTGCAGACTGGAGATGAGACCAGGACTGGGCGATCTAACTCGTCCGTACACTGGTCCCACTGAACCCAAAGGGTCCACTGGAGAATGCGCATGTGAAGTGTGGCCAGTGGAACAGTGGGTATGGAAGCTGCCATCAGGCCCAGCAATCTCAGGTACACCCTGGCTGGAATGTAGCAGCTTTGAGCACCTTCCTGAGCTTGGGCTATAAGACACTCTGCCCTGTTTTGGGGCAAAAAGGTCTTTCCCTGCGCTGAGTCCAGAACCACCCCTATATACTGTAACCTTTGGGACGGTACCAGGACTGACCTGGGCAGATTGACAGTGATGCTCAAGGAGTGGAAAAGCTGAAGAGTCCATTCCAGAGTCAGAAAAAGCTGTTCCCTGGATGGGGCCTTTAAGAGCCAATCGTCCAGATAAGGGAAATCATACAGTCCCTCCCTTCTGAGAGCTGCTGCTTCTGCTGCTAAGCACTTGGTAAAGACTCATGGTGCAGAGGACAAGCCAAAGGGGTAGCACTTTAAACTGATAATGCTTGCCCTGGAAGGCAAAACGGAGAAACCTATTCTGAGGAGGAAAGACCGATATGTGCACGTAACGGTGTCCAGTGATAATAGTGAAGGATAAACAGCGACCTACAAAAACAGCGAAGAGAAAATAGTGTGAGTCATTTTGGTGACTTATGGATCCCTCCTTCAAGCTGTCCCCCGGAGTTTGTTATCTAGAGAAAAGAGGTACAGGGGGTGAAGCCCCCCCCAAAAACTCATTTGCTGTTTCACCAGTAGCTGTTTATCCTTCGCCAATTAAAACATGGAACCCAGGTAAGCATCGTGCATGTCCAGAGAGCAGAGCCCCTGTTTTGAGGTGGGGCAACAAGCTTGGCAAAGTTACCACCCGGAACATTATGTACTGGATGTACAGATTGAGGTCTTTCAGGTCAAGAATGGGCCTCAGATCGCCGGACTTTTTGGGGACCAGGAAAAACCTGGAATAAAAAACCTTGTTTCTTCAGTGCCTGGGTACTGGCTCGATGGCCAGCTTGTGCAGGAGGGACCGCACCTCCTCCTGAAGAACAGACAGGTGAGCCGGGGGTAACTGGAGGGTGGGGAAGGGGTTTTTGGAGGCTGCTCGATAAACTCCAGGGTGTGTCCCCTTTCTATGATCTTCAGAATCCATGCATCCAAAGTAGTGGTTCTCCATTGATTCTCATGGAGGGAGAATCGACCTCCGACCACCGCCTCCTGGTCCAGAACCAGAAGAGGGGCTCTAGCAAGGAGTCAAGCAGAGGTGGAGACAGCCACAGGGGCTGGTCTTTCACCTCTGGGGCATTTGGCTACAGCTCCAGCACTGGATGGGGCAGGCAAGGTAGCAGGGGCTCTGCCTTTCCCTTGGGGCTGGGAGGCTGTACCAGGCCTATTGTTTGCCTTGCATAAGGGAGGGCGTACTCTACCTCTTGATTAGGTATGGTAGAGAGAGTGGATGGACTTCAGGGCCCTGCCAGAAGCTTGCAAATCATTGTTAATATCCTGGACATCAGGACCAAACAAATTAGTGCCATTAAAGGGGGCATTAAGCACTTTTTGCTGAACGTCTGTGGCAAAGCTGGATACTCTCAGCCAGGAGTGCCTGCGTAGGCATATGCCCATGGCAGCGGCCCTGGAAGTGGTGTCAGCCATATCATAGAGGTCTCCGAGGAGGTGCTTGTTGACATCCTCAGCTGCCTGGAGGCACTGAAGCAGATCCTGCTTTTGAGTGTCATCTGGAAAGGCCTGGGCAGCAGCCTTGCCCTTTTTCCAATTGGCATTTTGGTACTTTACAATGTAAGACAGGTAGTTTGCAATCCTCAAACCCAGTGTGGGGGATGCATACACCCTTTTACCCCAGAGGTCGATTCCATGAGACTGTTTATCAGGAGGAAGGGAACTAAGGCGCTTGGGCACCTTAGACCTGGCATGGGCTGCCTTAATGACCAGTCTGTCTCAGGCTGGGCAGCATGGCAGGGGAACCCCCTGGGTGCGTTATAGAGTTTATCCACCCTGCGAGGCATAGCTGGCACCATGTCTGGTCTGTGCCAGGCTGCCGTGGCTGCATTCCTCAATGCAGGCAAGATTGGAGGAATGATTTTAGGGGGAAGATGCCAGGATCTCCAGGAAGTTCACCATCTCTTTCCTGGTGGTATCCTCTTTCTCACTGTGGAAGACCATGGATGAGGACAGCTGCTTCATCACACTGAAAAAGTGGGGTCCTTAGGAGGAGACCTAGGAGTATGCTTTACAGAATCCTCACTGACAGAGGAAGCAGTAGACCTGTCAGAGCCCATAATTTCATTCTTCTTTTTCCTCTTCATCCTCAGGAAGAATGAGATCTGGACGGTACTCCTCCTCAATGTTGACTTCTTCTATGTCTAGATCTTGCATCAGACGTGCTAATGACAGCTGGCAGGGAGCTTCCCGCAGTCAATAAGTAGGCATCAATGACGAGGCTGCAGAAGATGGCATCAGCAAGAAGGGCCTAAGCACACCCAGCTGCTGCACAATCACATTAGTGAACTTAATCAGGACCTAATTCAGGTCGATGGTGTTCGTCGACAGAGGGGGGTTTGATGGCACTGGTGTCAACGACCCACCGGCAGGATCCTGAGAACCTGAAGAGCCTGTAGCCCTGGAAGGAAAACGGGCAGGCCTTAATGGGAGAGTCATCGATGACAGACCAATGACCCAGAGGTTGATGGCCAGCAGCCCTGAAAATCGGGTGGAGGTGCTGTTGCTATGGGTCTGGAGGTCAAAGAGACCTGGACAACAGTTTTCCTCATCGGGGTCGCCACAACCGACAAGGATCCCCCAGAAGAAGGAGAAGAGGCTAGTGGGGAATGAGATCAATGCTGGGGGGAGCAGTCATGATCTCAGTCTTTTTATGACTTTTCCCCAAGGATTTATCTTGGGCCTTGGAGGCCTGGGAGCTCGAGCATCTCATTGGTGACTGAGAGGCCAGGACCTTGGAGGACCCCCACCCGGAACTGGCTACCTGTTGATCCATCAGGAAATTTTTTTTTAATTTATACTTTATGGCTCCTCCGTGGAGCCAACAGGTTGCTCCAGCCCTCCCTTGGAGGGACTCATACTCCGACCCAAACGTGTCAGGTCATCATGGACTCCGTCGGCTCCTGGACATTTTCTGCTTTTTCTCCCTGGGCACCCGAACTGTGCAATGGGTGAGGCAGCTGCCACTGCTTCCATGGAAGGAGCCATATGACTTGGATGGGTGCCCTCTCCTGGTCTGGGTGACATGCTTGTGCCAACACCCAGCCATCACTGGGTGTCAGTCTACAGCACGCCACACTATCCCCCTCCCTGAGGAAGGTAGGCTGTCTACGAGTGCTCAATCCTCCCTTCCCTTGCCAAACCCCGAGTGACCTGAGTCCATTACCAAACCCAGGTCGCCAGTGTGGCACGAGGTGTGGCAACCAGCACCTCAACCCTCAGTGCCACTGGGCCGGCCACATCATGAAATTTTTTACAGCCTTTCTGCATTGCCTGAGGGTTGTTTGGTTAAACTTCCGGCAGAGCTTGTAATCAGAAACTTTGTGTTCAGGCCCAAGACAGCAGACACAGATGGAATGTTCATCTGTAGCAGCAATCTTTTTTCTGCGGTGGCAGCAAAGGAAGACAGAAGTCGAAGGATTAACTCTTGACTTAAACAAGTTGTAGGAATCTCTTAAAATTCTGAAAAAGGACTAAAGAAAAAGCCATAGGCAAAAAAAAGGCACGAATACTGCATCGGGGCTTCTGCAGAGACTCATTCGAGTAAGTTGATGGTGGGGAAGAACTGAGGAGGGAGCAGGGCCACTCATGCCTTTATAGGGTCGGTGACACTGATGGATGTTGACGGCCCCAGTTGTCTTGCTGAAAATGATCCATTTGGATCCTGCTTCACTGATGGTGAAGTTCCTATAACATGACCTGATGACTGAGATACCCCCAAAGAAGATTGACCATTGCTACGACGTCCCCCCCACCCACCTGAGGGCATCTGCAAGCAGGTTGTGTGCTACCATGACATGGATCGCTAGGAGGACTGCACCCAAGCTGCACATGATGGTCCAGGTGTGGAGGGCCTCCAGACACAGAGGAAGGGAGTGTGTGCTACCTTGCCTGTTCAGGTAGAACATGGTCGTACTGTTGTCTGTCTGAACTTGCATGAGCTGACCCCGGGCAAGAGAAGCAAATTCTGTCAGTGCTAACAGCACCACACAGAGCTCCAGCAGGTTAATGTGGTGCCAGGACTCCCTGGAGTTCCAGAGCTCATGGGCTCTGTGGTCTCCCAGGTGCGTTCCCCACCCCACTTGAGATACACTAGTCATAAGAGTGACCGTCAGCTCTGGGTGAACAAATGGGATTTCTTCCTCCAGATGTTCAGGGACAAACAACCACTGGATGGCATCCCACATCAGCTAGGTCACTGCGACTGGCTGGTTCAGGTGGCCTAGGTGCTGGGACCACTGATGGCCCAGCTCTCACTACAGGTACCACATCTGCCAGTGAGTCCATCTGACCACACTGGTGCAGGATACCATGTATCCCAGCAGCCACATGAAGTCCCAGGCATGGAGCAACTGCCCAACCTGAAATGAACAGGCAAAGAGGGAAAGAGATGATGCCTGGTCTGCAGGGAGGCGGGCCTTGGCCCGTTGGGAGTTTAGCTTTGCCCTGGTAAAGTGAATCACCTGCAAGGGGATCAGTTCGGACTTGGTCACGTTGACCAGAAGGCCCAAGTCTCTGCAGGTCTAGATGGCCAGGTCACTGGTCCACTCCACTGCCTCTTTGGACAGCCTGGCTATCAGCCAGTCATCCAGGTAGGGATACACCATGACCCCCTGGCACACAGAAGGCTACACCACTGCCATGCACTTGGTGAAGACCCTGGGCACTGAGGAGAGGCCGAAAGGCAAGACCTGGAACTGATAGAGAACCCCTCCTGCACGGATCTGGAGGTACGGTCAGTGGGACGGACGGACTTGAATGTGGAAGAACGCGTTCTGGAGATCCAGGGAGCAGAACTACATGCCCTGCTCCAGAGATGGGATAATATAGTTCAGCATGACCATCCTGAACTTGCACTTCCTGAAAAACTGATTCAGATTATGAAGCTCCAGTATGGGGCACTGGCCCTCCTGTTCGTTTCAGGACCAGGAAGCACGTGGACATGAATCCCTGGCCTGCCATGGATTCTGAGTCATGGGCTATGGCCCCTTTGGCATGGAGCTGAGCCATGACCTCCCTGAGGGTGGACAGCATGTCCAGTGACACCAAGGACTCCCTTGGAGCCTGGGGTCGGTAAGTAGTAGTAGTAATAATGTTATTCATTATATGAATCATGAATCAGATACTCAGTTGAGCAAAGCTCATTATCTTTTTTTTTAACATTAAAATTTTTATTGCCACATTTTCCAAATTTATGACAAAAACAATAAGGACATTACAGTGCTCCAATAAACAGTACAGCAGCAATGAACATACTAGTAATCTTATACATTATACATATTTTCTCATCATAGTATAAAGCATGCACAGAGATAGATTGGGCAATGGTCATCATCCTAAGCAGATGGTACCATTTATTCTAGGAATGTGTACCAAATCATGTAACTCCTGGCCTAGCCAGCTAGTAATGCTTGTTTATCCATTCATATCCTGTATTCACAGGAATGTCGACCAGACTTCTTTGTACTTGGGCAATTGGCCTATGGCTATGTGGGACATCCGTTCCAAAGAGGCTAGTTGGCTGACTGCTTGGAACCATTCATTGAATATGGGTACATTTGTCATCCTCCAGTTCCTGAGGAGTAATCTTTTTACTACTATGGTGGCTGCTATCCTCCAGTGTATCTGGGTCCTGTGACCCTGTTGGGGGGTGGAGGATATCCCTCAGATAGTAAAGGGTGCATCTATATCACAGGAGGGGGGACGTATCTGTTGACAAAACTGAGTTACCTGGTCCCATAAAGGTCTGATTTTGGGGCATGACCACAGAATGTGGGAAAGAGATCCAGTTCTATCATTACACCTCCAGCATTTATCGTCTGATAGGACTCCCTGCTGATTATGTAGATAACCTGGGGTTCTGTACCATCTATGCAAGATTTTTAGTTAGGTCAACTGTGCTTTATCTCCCTTCTGGCCATATAGGCTCTGGACCAACATGTCTGCCAGCTTTGTTCTGTCATGGGTATGTTTAGTTCCTTTTCCCATGCTGCTCTGTTACGCTCTGTGGCGGAGGGACCCTCAACCCTCAGCTATCTGTATGTAGTCCCTGCCCTACCCTTTTTCCCTTTGATCCGTGTGTGTATTACCATATCTTGTTGTTGTCCACCTGGATGCTTGAGCACCTGGTATATATATGGCATGACTGCAGCTCTGATCTGCTGGTACCACCAGAAATCTGTTTGTGGGATTTGATGGGAGGCTTTTAAGTCTTGAAAGGTCACCATTGTCTGTTGCCCTGGGATACAGAGGTCTTTCATCATCCTGATCCCTGCCCACTGCAATATGGGCCAGTGGATTGCCTTGCAGTCCACCATGAACATCAGATTATCCCATGGGGTGCCCATTGTGGTGGCATACCCGTGATGTACAAGGCTCCCTGACTTTCTTCCACTAAAACAGGGATAGGGCAATAGTGGGGTAGGTTGAGATATTGTTTGGTGGATTGTTATATAATAGGTGCCAGGGGGTTGCTGATCCTATTAAGTGCCCTTCTATATCCACCCATTGGTGAGATGCCCCTTTCTCTGTGGGTACCAACACAGTGTCTGGGCTGAGATGAAGGCTATATGGTTGTGGGCAAAATTGGGCAGGCCCCAACCCCGTTCTTGCCAGTGTTTCCGTAATTTTGCCCTGCTGAACTATGGGGTTTCCCCTTCCATAGGAACTGTCCATGAGTGTATTGAGCTTGTGAGCAGATTTCAGGAATGTGGATGGGGAAGTGGGCAATCAAGTATAGCACTTTGGGTGCTAACATCATCTTGAGGGCTGCGGTTCCTTTTTTTTATACTTCCTTTTTTGAAGGCAAAAAAATCAAGTATCAGTAATGCAGTACATATTCCATTCATACAATTTTCATGGATAAAAACATCTTAACATCTTTGGAAAAGAGTAACAGATAAAAAAAATGTATAAATTAGCAATAGTGTAGCTTATATTGACAATTCAACTCAAATGTAACACTCAACATGATAAGAATATAAAGCTATGCTTAAATATAAATAAAAATATTAAATAAAAAAATTAAATAATTTATAGGGCCATTAATATATCACTTAGCACATCTATTTAAACTCATTTTCTGTTGAGATATTTTTAATTTATGTATTGTACACTAAACATATACTTGATATAATTCCTATGTATTGTATGCGGCCCTTTACCAGCCTCCCTGTTTCCACCACCACAGCACGTCGCTGTTGGGAGGTCAGGATAAAGAGACACCACATTGATCGTTTGTGGCAGGGTAGGAGGGGGCGAGATTGAGGTTGTTGGGTGCAGAAGGTGCCCTGGGTGTCAATGGGTCCTTGAGAGAGGTGAGACATGTTTGGTTCCCATCCCCAGAGCTCCCACCAGACTGAGTGGGCAGGTAGCCAGAGGGGCTACACTTTCCACCAATGCCCTGAGGGCAGTGCTATGTAATGGCAGATCAAATAGGAACAAGACCACCATTTTTGCAGACTTGATTTACTTGGTCAATCTGGCTTACATTACCAAGACCTGGGTAAGTGACGACGCTGGCCCGGTTTTAGAGGCCGCCGTTCCCCCTGGGTACTCAGTAGTGCACTGTCCCAGAGTGGAACGCAGGGGTGGGGGAGTGGCCAACTGCTTTAGATCTGAGCTTGGCTTCTCCATGCACCCAGTGAGAAAGCCAGGTTCATTTGAATATATAGCCATACGTGGGGGTTAGGTTGTAGGATTCTCTTGATTTACTGCCCCCCCCCCCATGGCGACGGGTGAATTCCTACAGGAGGTAGCCGACTTCATCACCTGTGAGACATTAGAGTCCCCCTGGTGTTTGGTTCTGGGGGACTTCAATGTCTGGAATGATGACAAATCATCCAGGCTAGGTTAAAACCTCCTCCAGACTATGTCATCTTTGGGCCTGTCGCAAGAAGTTTCTTCCATGACCCACCAGGGCGGCCACATGTTGGACCTGGTTTTCTCACTGGGGCTTGAGGTTAGTAACCTCAAGACTGACTGGGTCATTTGGTCTGATCATTGCACAGTGGGGTTGTCATTCTGGCCCCCCCAATAGCCCTCCCCCTGCAGAGATGGTCAGCTACCACCCTTTGAGGGGTTTTACCCCAGAGGGATTTCTGGTGGTGGATGATCTATCTAGTGTGGATGGACAGTGCATGCGAAGGGGGTTCAGGTGAGGCAGTCGCCACCTATAATAGAGTGATGATGGCAGTGCTCGACTTCCTAGCACCAGCCCATGTACAACCCAAATCTTCTCACTTGAGGTCCCCCTGGTTTAATGGGGAGTTCAAGGAGATGACGATTGTTGGTTGGAGATTGGAGCGGTGCTGAAAGAGGTCTGGCTTGGAGGTGGACAGACTGGCCCTGCACTCACATTATAGTGAGTATCAGGGGGCAATCACTCGTAAGAAGGCAGAGTTCCTATCCAGAGAAATTGCTGCTGGGAAGAATCGACCAACTGCACTTTCTCAGACTGTGGACAGGCTCCTAAACCTAGCCTGTCTCCAGCCGAAAAATACTTTTTCTGATGCTTTGTGTGAAGAGTTTGCTCAATTCTTCTCGGACAGGTTGTCCGTCATCCAGCAGGGTGTTCCACTAGTGAGCCTCACTGAGGCCTACAGTGATCGTCCAGATCGCCAGGAGAGCACTCCGCCTAGTTGGGGGGAGTTTAAACCAGTGGAGGTGTCGGAGGTCATTGGGGTTGTTTCCAAGTTAAAGCATACATACTGTGAACTGGACCCAGTGCTGACTCGTTTCTTGATGAGATGTGTTGACACTGTTGGCCCCGTGTTCACCTTGATCGTGGTTAGGGAGTACTGGATCTAATCTGGTCACTAAGATTTTGGCTAGGACTTTGGCATCTGCATTTATAAGGGAGATAGGGCAATAGTTGGCAGGGAGGAGAGAGTCTTTGCCTTTTTTTGGAAGGACTGGAATAACTGCTTCCTTTAGTGAGGGTGGGGCAGTTTTTGGGCTGTGAGAGAGTGTGTGTAGACTCTTTGTAGAAGGGGGGATATGACCTCTTTGATCCTTTGATAGAAGCCTATGGGGAAACCATCCCCCCAGTGATTTGTTTTTATTCAGGCTAAGGATAGCATTTTCTATTTCTTCTAATGCTATGGGTCTATCTAGCTCCAGAGACTGCGAGGGAGAGATTTGGAGAGGGTGAGGGTGGCTAGAAATTGTGGTGTCTACTTAATGTTCCGGGGGTTAGTTGATGTATACAGATCTGAATAGAATTTGGACATAGGTTCATAGGTGTTGACAAGCTCGAGGGACAAGCCCATGATGAACTTGTTGTCACTGTCTAGTGGCTAAAGGTATACTTTCTAGTGCCCATATATAAATCTAATTTTATTTTAAACTGTTCCAGATCATCACATGCTACCACTTCCAGTGGAAGTGTGTTCCAGGTTGGAGGAGCTCTCTGAGTAACAAACGTGTTCCTCTTAACTGTCTTATTAATGTAAGTTTTAAGTTTTCATTTATGAGACCTAGTGCTGTTATTATTATGGTGCCATTCCAGACATAAAGTTTCAAACAAGGCAGGGTCTCTGGTTGCCCTGAAAAGTAGACAAAGCTCACCTCTAACATATCTATATTCTAGAGAATAAAGACCAAATATTTTTAGTCTTTCATGATACTGAGTATCGTGTAGATTATTTATATGTTTAGTCAGTCTTCACTGCACTTTTTCTATTTTATCTAAATAACCTGCTGAAGTTGGTGCACAAAAAGGGGCATAGTAATCTAACTGTGACCTTACCAAACTAGTGTAAAGTGGTATTAATACCTTTGGTTCTCTACTTTTTATATACCTTAAAATGCATGAGATCATCCCATGACATTTTTTAACTGTTTTATTGTTGTGTTCTGTGAATTTTAAATCATTTGTGATATTTATCCTTAGATCCTGATGGAGGATATATCTTTTTGGGAGGTTCTAGTCTGCCCCTGGGAGTTGGTTAGGCCTGGGATGTACAGTATTTTTCAACCTTTTGTTTTCTGAGGCAGTAGGAGATGATTTTGCTAGATTTCTCTCCCTTTTCCCAGAAGGTGTGCTTGAGGCATATTAACCCTTAGGCTGCCAACAGAATTAAAATATATAGGAATTTTGGACTGATATATCAGTACATGGCCCTGTAAGGGTTAAGCCAGTTTCTGCCTTCCTGGCATAGTGTACATTTAGCCTTGATTGGGTGTCAAGCATTTCTCTAGAATCTGCCTTGGGGTTTGCCTTGTGCCTCTTTTCCAGTGCCTTAAGCTTCTCCTCTAGATTTGCCACCTAGCTTTCTCTTTGGCACCTCCTATGTGTGGCATAGCCAATGATTCTCCCCCTTAGATATGCTTTCAATGTCTCCCATAAGGTACTGTCTGAGACACTGGAGTCATCATTGTGCAACAGGAATTCTGAGACTTCTTGTTTAGCCCATGGGATAAATTCTGGGTCTTTTAGCAGTAAAGGGCCTAGGCACCAGTTAGCAGATTGAGGGGATGGAGGGCCCCAATTGATCTTTACCTCTACTGGCACATAGTCCAATATGATCCTACGGTGAATCCTAGATTCCATTACTGCCAGTGTAATTTGGGGATTAAAGTCCAAAAGACAGCAATTGTGAGTAACCCAGGCTGGGAGGGGTGCAGATAAGGGCTGTCAAACCTAAAGACATCAGTAGAAAATCCAAATGCCTGCACACCAATCTGGTCAAAATAAAGCTCCAAACATGGTAATATATTTTGAATGCTGTAAACTGGGTATTAGCTAACCAGTAGTCAAGTCGACCTAAGGATTGGTGTACACTGGAGTAGAAGGTGTAATCCCTGACGTTAGGGTGCAGCAACCTCCAGACATCTACCAAGGCATGCTCTGAGAGCATTTGCTGTCTCACAGCCATAGCTTTGATGTATGGTTTGCTGAAATTGCATGATATGTCTATGGTGGGATGCTGTGTGAGATTAAAGTCTGCGGCCACCAGAATGGGCAGATGTTGGGAGGTAGGAGTGGCCAGAGCCTCTGATAGCTGTGCAAAGAAAAACACTTCGTTGGTATTAGGGGCATATAGATTTAATAACACTAGGGGGCCTTCTGGCGTTGAAACATGTAGCATGACCCATCTACTCTCCTTATCCTTCTGAGTCCGAGTTGGCATCCATGGGAGGGATTTGTGCAGTAATATGGAAACTCCCCTCTTGGCAGAGGTATGAGTGCTGTGCACCTCTGTTCCTACCCAGTCCATCATTAGCTTACAGGATTCCATATGGGAGAGTTTCGTTTCCTGGAGGAAAGCCACCTTAGAGCAATTTTTTTAGATGTGACATGACCTATTTGCGTTTCATTGGTGAATTTAACCCCTTAACATTCCAAGATGTGAATACTAGGTTTATCATTTTATCCTGTGGGTGGGTAAGGGTATCTGATAGAGGACCTTGCAATGTAGTGGGGGACCTCCAAGAAGCGAAACTCTCTGCATGGCAATAGGCTTGATCACCTGATTCATTAATGAGCACCGGTATGAGTATATAATCACATATAACCAAAAGCAAAAACAGAAACAGGCCTAACTGGGGCAACTATATACAATTCTTATTCTGTATCTTCTGCTAAATAATTTTTAGCTGGTTCTCTTGTCCATCTTTCTCAAATCAGACATCCTGGTGTGCGGCGGCACTTTAAGTCACCAAGCACAGATGCCCATTCAGGCGTAGCCCCCACACACACACACAAGTAAGCATGTGCTTACATCAGACAGTTTTCCAACATAGTGGGTGTATTGCTGTTAATGTGGAGGCCCTAAATTGTGTATCAGTGCCCCTTTATCTGGGGGGGGCTCACAGGTGCCTATTACTGCAGTACACTTCAGGGGGATGCTGTTAGAGAGGCAGTCCCCCCTAAAAATGCAACCTGTGTGCATAAATGGTGAGTACTGGTGATTAAGGGTATTAGTTTCCCTTTCCAAGTCATTTATTCCTGCTTTGCCCATTTGGTTCTGACCTTGGCTGTGTTGCAAGGCTACTTCCATGCCCTTACCTTTGTGAACAGGAGGGGAAAAAACCAAGAGTAAGGGAGGATTAAAATTGAGTGCTCGCTCTTAGCTCTAGACCTTGAGCTTGCTGTAGGGTCTGGCCCCAATTGAGCCCCGGGTGGTTCAATTCTTTTTCTATACACTGCCCTAGTCCAGGGAGCTCTAAAAGCAATATATCCCTATTGGGGTTGTTCTATATGCCACCACATTTACACTTTTTAATTTGTATCCTGGGGGCCCTTGCTTAGAAAGTAATCTATAGGCTGTGATTACTGTTGTGGGTCCCTTGCATATATAGTTCAACCCACCGTACATTCCTTTTAAAACATTTAAGCTTGACAAAAAAAAACTGCAGGGACATATCCTCAGGGAGGATCGCTAAGGCTCCACTTTAGGAATTACAAGTCTAGCCCTCAAAACCACCAAATAGGCAGAACAAACCTGCATGCCCCTTTAAGAGGAACTCAACGGGTGGAGCAAGAGTAAACAAATGGACCTAGGTGAGACATCGGCACCATTTTGTTAGCAAGTCCACTGCATAGTGCCAGGCCCCACTTCATAGCCTGCCATGAAGCCCCTCACTCGGTGGCAAGAGTACAGGAAACAGGAGCCGCGGCTACAGCCATGTATGAGGACAGCTGCTCGGGTCTTCCCTCGGTAAGTTTCAATTGCTCCAGTGCAGTGGGCAGAGTGTTTCATTTCCATGGGCACAATTCTTTGTCTCTGTAGCACTGCACCACTGCAGTTTAGGCTCCAGGTCTGAGGAGCTGAGCTGCTGCTGAGTTACAGAGAATACCAGTTTCCGGGGGCCTCCCCCTAGGGATTGTTGTAGCCACTGTCTCCGTTGCTTGAGTGCCTGCAGTTCCTATGTGAGGCAGCAGGTAGGTCAGGGCTCCTGTTGACCTTTCCTCAGCATTCTGACCCTCCTCTGTTTCATTTCCTGGAGACCAGGAGCCATATATCAGTGTGGGGCTGTGATGCAGGCCTTGCATCTGTTGTTGCAGAAGCCCAGGCAGGTTGAGGACTTTCTGGCACAGGAGTGGCACCCCTAAAGGAAAGGAGAGAGAGGGGGGACATGATAGAAACTTTCAAATATCTCAAGGGAATCAACAAAGTCCAAGAGGGTAGCATCTTTCAAAAAAAGAGGTGTGCAAGAACAAGGGGGCACAATTTGAAGATAGAAGGGGGGCGGCTCAGAGGTAATTTAGGGAAGTATTTTTTCATAGAGAGGGTTGTGGATGCATGGAATGGCCTTCCGGAGGAGGTTGTGGAGTCAAAAACAGTGGTGGAATTCAAGCATGCATGGGACAGTCATAAGGCAATTCTAGGGGGTTGGGGTAGGAAGAAGTAGGCTTCTGGTTAACTAGGATCTGCAGCTTATCCAATAGGTAGGGAAATGAGCAGACTGGGTGGGCCAAGCGGTCCTTATCTGCCATCAAAATCTATGTTTCTATACCTGGATGGTCTGGAATCTGGGCCAGTCTGTAAGCTGGGCCTCTGGCCATGACTGGAGAATGAAACTTTCTGCGGCTTCGGGGTTGGAGAAGAAGTGGGTGACCCCCTTTCCTCTCAATCCTAAGAATGGTCACATACTGGAGGCTATAGGGAACCTGTATAGCCATAAGGGCATTTCTAGCCCTTGTGAATTCCCTCTGGCACTCAGACAGGGCCGTAAGAGAAGTCTGGAATGATTACGTTGTTCTACCATTTCAGGGCCCTTGCCCTTGGCCATCCATAAAATCCTCTACTTGGAACCTCAGAAATGTAACTGGATCGGTCTGGGTCTCTGCTCCAGTTTGGGATGGGGGGCCAACAACCGGTGTGCCCTCTCCTATTCCAGGGGGCAGCCCATTGATTTTGTAGTAAGTTCGGTAATATTTGTTGTAAAAAGAGGACAGTGTCCTAGCCTTTGGATCCCTCCGGAAAGCCCACCAGGCACAGAATGTTGCTCCAACCTCAGTTTTCTAGGTCTTCTAGCTTGTCGGCCAGTTACTGAATAATTCTGTCTTGTTCATCTATTTGTCTTTTCATGCAGTCTGTTGTGTCGCCCTGCACCACAATGTGTCTCTCACTGTCATCTATTCTTTGAAAGATTTGTATTATGTCCTGTTTGGTTTGATTATTTTGATCTTTTAGCTCCCCGATTTGTGAGAAGAGCATGCTGAACATTTCTCACATCTCCCGCAGGTCTCCTGGGGTTTTATCAGCATTTGTCTCTGGTCCAATGGCCATGCTGCTCCGCAGGTCCCCATGTTTCGCTGCTGCTGCAGGCCGAAAAGGAATAACAGGCATTTCAGGTAAGTTACCCGTAGTTACTGCTGAAAATGATCAGATATTCATTTTCCTTGTGTGTCCGGCAGTTTTATGGTCTATTTTTCTGTTGGTATGCTGCCCTTGTAGTGCAGGATATTTTAAGATAGTCAGAGGTAGAGGAGAGCTTTGACAATTAAGCTGCTTCCATTTTGGCTTCCAAGCCACGCCCCCAAAGATAATTTTCAATGAGGCCTTTAACATTCAAACCTTATTACATACAGTTACTTTAAACACATATCCTATTACATATATACACCAAACAAGACCTTCCACCACCACATGTATACAATAGATGTCTAAAATGTCTGGAAAAGAATTAAAACGGCCATTCACAATATATACATATTCACATTTTATAAGTTTCATTTGGAAAAAACATATTGACATAATATGAAATATGCACCTGACCCTCCTGTTTGCACTGAATAAAATATAATCAGCTCATATCTGTTACTATACAACACAGTCATGGTTCTTTTGTCTGTTTGAAATACCATTTTTTGATATTACTCAGGCTAAAGTTACCTTCTACTGGTCTCAGATGTATTGGAATAGTACTCCAGAGTTTTGGGCCCCATATAATAGAAGTGGCATCTACCCACCTCCATATTTTTGGGAAGCATGAATTCAACCCCACCAGCTGACCTAAGTAAACCTTTAATACTTCACTGCTGTAGAGTCTTTGTTAAATATCCTGTGACTTTAGTTCCATAGCACTTATACATATAACTGAGACAATGGAGTCTCCTACGCTCCTCTAATCTCAACCACCCTAGCATTTTATAAAGTTCACACCTATGAGTCCTTTGAGGAGTGTCAAGAATGAAGCTGGCAAATCTACCACACATAACATCTAGCTTTGCCAGCTCTGCTCCCGACACCCCCAAGAACAACAAACCATTATAATCAAAATTTGGTAGAACCATAGTATTTATACATGCTTCCTAACTTCGACATCCATGGAGTGTTTAATTCTGTACAATGCACCAAGATGCTTCCCCAGATTTTTGACCTGGTTATCTACGTATATATTACATTTGATTTTATCATCCAAGCAGACACTCAGATATCAATAATTCTGTACTTGCTATCACTTCTGAAGGAAAGAATTGTTGAGTACCAGAGGCCAGTGTGGCACAGGACCCAAGGTAGCATGGGTTCACAGCGGGAAGGTCATATCAGAAGAATCTAATCGATTTCTTTGACTGGGTGACCAAAGTAGACCAGGGAGAGGCTGTGGACATGGCCTACCTAGACTTTAGCAAGACATTTGATACAGTCCCACACAAAAGATTAATAAACAAATTAACCAGCCTGGGAGTGGGTCCCAGGGTGGTAGCCTGGGTAAAACATTGGCTGGACAACAGGACACAGAAGGTAACTGTAAACGGAGTCCACTCTGAAGAAGAAGGGTTATTAGTGGGGTACCACAGGTTTCAGATCTGGGTCCAGTCCTTTTTAATGTCTTTATAAGTGACATTGCAGAGGGACTGGAAGGAAAAGTATGCCTCTTTGCAGATGATACAAAGATCTGCAACAGGGGTGATACACAAGGAGGCATGGAAAGGATGAGAAGGGATTTGGCAAGGTTGGAGGAATGGTCAGAAGTATGGCAGCTTGGATTCAATGCAAAGGAGTGCAAAATAATGCACCTGGAAAACAAAAACCCAAGGGAAGAATAGACAATGGGGGGGAGGTAGTAACAACAACAAAAATGGAAAGGGACCTGGGGGTAATCATATCAGATGGCCTTAAGGTTGACAAGCAATGTGAGAAGGCAGTAGGGAGAGCTGGGGGGATACTGGGATGTATACTGGGATGTATAGGTAGAGGCATCACCAGCAGAAAACAGGAAGTTGTTATCCCTCTGTTCAGACAGTTGGTGAGACCCCATCTGGAGTACTGCGTCCAGTTCTGGAGACCCCTGAATCACTTCTGAAGGAAAGAATTGTTGAGTACCTAGAGGCCAGTGGGGTACAGGACCCAAGGCAGCATGGATTCACGATGGGAAGGTCATGTCAGACTAATCTAATAGATTTCTTTGACTGGGTGACCAAAGTAGTAGACCAGGGAGGGGCTGTGGACATGGCCTACCTAGATTTTAGCAAGGCATTTGATACAGTCCCACACAAAAGATTAATACACAAGATAGCCAGCCTTGGAATGGGTCCCAAGGTGGTAGCCTGGATAAAGAATTGACTAGACAACAGGACACAAAGGGTAGTAGTAAATGGAGTACATAGTGAAGAAAGGAGGGTTACTAGCGGGGTACCACAGGGTTCAGTACTGGGACCGGTCCTTTTTAATGTCTTTATAAGTGACATTGCAGAGGAACTGGAAGGAAAAGTATGTCTCTTTGCAGATGACACAAAGATCTGCAACAGGGTTGATACACAAGATGGAGTGGAAAGGATGAGGAGGGACTTGGCAAGGTTGGAGGAATGGTCAAATGTATGGCAGCTCAGATTCAATGCAAAGAAGTGCAAGGTAATGCACATGGGAAACAAAACCCAGGGAAGCGACACAATGGGTGGTGAGATACTGACAACAGTAAAATAGAAAGGGACCTGGGGTAATTATATCAGATGACCTAAAGGTGGGCAAGTAATGAGAAGGCAGTAAGAAAGGCTGGGGGATACTGGGATGCATAGGAAGAGGCATCAATAGTAGAAAACAGGAAGTTGTTATCCCTCTGTACAGACAGTTGGTGAGACCCCATCTGGAGTACTGTGTGCAGTTCTGGAGACCCCATCTCCACAAAGACATAGACAGAGTGGAGGCTGTCCAGAGGAGGGCAACTAAAATGGTGCAGGGTCTGCACCAGAAGACATATGAAGAAAGACTAAAGGAGCTTAATATGTATACGCTTGAGGAAAGAAGTGAGAGAGGGGACATGATAGAAACTTTCAAGTACCTCAAGGGAATTAACAAAGTCCAAGAGGGTAGCATCTTCCAGAAAAAGAGATGTGCAAGAACAAGGGGGCACAATTTCAAGATAGAGGGGGGACGGCTCAGGGGTAATGTGAGGAAGTATTTTTTCACTGAGAGGGTTGTGGATGCATGGAACAGCCTCCCTGAGGAGGTCGTGGAGTCAAGAACAGTGGGGGACTTCAAGAATGCATGGGACAGGCATAAGGCAGTCCTAGGGGTGGGTAAGAGGAAGTAAGCTGTTGGTTAACTAGGATCTGCAGCTTATCTGTTAGGTAGGAAAATGGGCAGACTAGGTGGGCCAAGCGGTCCTTATCTGCCGTCAAATTCTATGTTTCTATGTTTCTAACCCCTCTGTTATCTTAACTTCCTAAATTACAGGAATTTAGTTTAAAGCTATGGAAACTGAATAATGTTTATGTCTACAACCTATTATCTAACAAGGACTGACACATAAATAGGAATTGAGCTCATTTAGAACTCACAAAAACAAAACCTAAAGTAAAGGTAGTTATTCTATGAATACTTCTGCCCCAGTGGAGCGGTAGTCCCAAGAATCCATTGTGCATGCAGTAGGCTTTTGGCACCAATATCGCCCTTTCGAAGAAGGGAGTCAGGTATCCCAAAATTAAACCCAGTGCACCATCAGGAAACACCATTTTGCCCACATTACCCCTGCAAACCCTAAGAGTACCAAGCCAAGTCCCAGATAAAATCCCAAGTAGCTTCTTAAATCCAAATTTAATCATGGCACGGGTCAAGGGAAACAGAGTTATATAAGCACTTTACTGTTCCATGTAGAACAGTGGCGTCACCAGGCTGTTTTGGGGGAGGCTGAAGCCCCCCTAATGTAAGCTCAATTTTCCCTGAAAAATGTAAAGACTCACAGCTTCACTGCTTGCTGAGGAAAAAAAGAAGCCATGGTTTAGAGTCAGCACTTTATAGATCTACCACATGGAGTGCACTTTCCTTTTTCTTTGCCTGTCCCTGGTCTTCCGGATCCCGCTGCGATTGTTGGTGGTGCTAGTGGTGGAGGTTGGGGAGCTCTGCTCCCACCCAGTGCTTTGGTTGCCCTTGAACAGTGGCAGGGCAGAACATTTGTGGTCCAGGTTCTCATTTCTGCCCAGACACACTTTGCTGCTGCACCTCATGGTCCATCTGCCCAAACTAATCTCTTCTTGGTGAATGCCGCATGGACCGCGATCAGCTAGGCATCTAGGTCTGCGACTGCAGTGGCACTAATTTACTGTGGAAGGGAGGTGGAGAAGAGAGCTGAGCAGGGGAACGCCACCACCAATGACCACCAAAATGGATGCCTTCACTTCATTCGGAGGGAGGGGGGCTACAGGAGAAGTACCACAGTTGGGGGTCATCTCAGGGAACGGGAGCAAGAAAGGGGCTCGAGGAGCCCACAAAATAGATAAACATAAAAACAGAAAACTGGCAAAACTGAAGGCAGAAAATAAAGAGGACCCCCCTCCAAAAGGGCATCACAACCTGCAACCAGCACAGAAGGCCAGGCAAAGGGATGTGAAGCAACCTGGAGCCCCCACAAAGGGGAAGAGAAAGAAATTTAACAAAACAAAGAAGAGAAAAAAAATAACCACTCCAGCAAAGCTGGGCAGAGCAACAGCCTGCTGACCAGCAAGTGGCACTAGAGGCAGTAAACAAAGTGGGGAAGGACAGGGGACTGCAATGGCAGCCCCATGTGTGGCAGCACCCAGTGTCAATGCCAGAAAAAAAAAAAAACCGGCATACTGGAGAGGGGAGACGGGAACTGCAGTGGCAGCCCCCAAAAAACGCAAACCATGCCACACTTATTCTGCAAAATAACAGGATGCAAACTAACAGACTTGCCAAGCCATATTTTTATTCAAACAAAAGAGAACCTGGGAGAGCATTACTCTCGTCACTTTGCATCTGAAATGTGATGCTTGCGCTACATGCAATACTAAGCACCCAGCATCAGGGCACCCCAGAAAACCCCAATACAAAAACTGAAAACCGAGGCAGCAGACAACTAAAGGGAGCTCACCCTATGGAACTGGCTGCTGCTGGCCATCAGGAGGACTGCTGGTCCTTTTTCCAGAGCTAAGGTGTGACTGCTGCTGCTCCTGGAGACCTCCAAGGATCACTGGCTATAAAGAAGCTGCCACCCAGGAGCTATGAACCCAAGCTTCAGGTAAGTCTCCAGCCATCCGTACTCCTGTGCTCTCTACTCTGTCAGTCACCTAGTCCATACTATTGGCTATCAGGGAAGACCCTTTCTAGCCTAGAGGGGGACCTGGCTTTTGGACAGATGATTGGGTATCTGGGGCTAAGATCAGCCCATTTTGGCTGATTTATGGCCCCGTTAGGCACTGGCTGGAGACCTGGCCTGGCCAAGACAAAGGATCCAGCACCAGAAGGCTCCAGGAGGGGAGGGGGGAGGGGGATAGAGACAGGACATAGTCAGCCAGCCTGTTTGGTCAATAAGACAGCTGGCTGTGCATGGGGTGGGTGGGGAGTTAACCCTTTCCCTCCCTGAGTCCTCTTTAGTCTGCTTGTCTGGCAAACTTTGGGGCACTACACTCGTCCACTCACAAGTCTGATGGAGAAAAAAAAGAAAGTCTCGTCAGTGGACTGAGTGCACTGGTGGCTGGCTGCTGTGTATTGTGCTATCAACAAAGAGAACATTGGGACAGGAATCAGGACATCACCATGGGAGAGCTCAGAGCTTGGGGCAGGGATTTGTCATCATCACTCCCAGGTTAGTTGGAGCCCAACCTGACAGGGAGCGCGGGGGGGGGTACCACAAATGCGCTCTGCCTCCACTAGTCTCTTGCACTCTGTTCAGTGGATTCAGAAGCATGAGAGGTTTGGCATGCCTTGCCTTGTAGGAGGGAATACCTGGACTGGACTGGGAGCAACTGACATAAATTGGGATTGGGACTGGTGACCACTTTTTAGTGACTGCCATGCCAACACAGTCAGCATTGCTCGCACACCATGTATATTTTTCAGACAGGCACAGATGTGGTACACATCTAAAAGGCTGTGCAGCGTGAGTCTTTGCACAGTTGTTTGGCAGTTTAGAGAAGGAAGATCTGTGCCTGTGGCTTGTGTGAAAAGAAATTTTGATTTATATAGCACCTTTCATACAGACTATATTCCTGAGTGCTTTACAATCCAAAGAGGGAGGGAGAGAATTTTGCTGCCTTTTTATATAGCAACCTACATAGACACAATCATACAAGTCATCCCCAATCTCCTTAGAATCCAGGAAGAGGGGGAAGGGAGGGATAGTTTGCAGCACAAAGGGAAATGCAAAGACTACAAAAATTGTCAAAAGAGAGAGAGAGAGAGAAGGAGGGCATGCAGAGAGATTAATGGCAGGAATGTTAAGTGACTTGTTCAGATTTATGCAGTGCAGAAGTGGTGGCTGTTTGCTCTGGGGTCCTGTAACCTTCTCAGCAGATCTGCTGGGATAATGGTGTCTCTCCTTCCGTTGTTCTCACTGGTTCAGTAACCAAATTTTTGCACATGTACCATTTAATAGATGTCATGATAATCAGGCTTCTCAAACATATATTTCATCATTAAAATGCAGGAAAAGCCACCATCTGAAGATAAAAATTTCACAATTTTCTGGGGGGGCATGCCCCCAGACTCCCCAGCTTTGTTAGGATTTTGACTGTGGGGCATTAGCCCCCCCCCCCAACTTTGTACCTCTGGCGACAGCCCAAAGCTAATCCTTAGGTTCTGCCATTATTCAAACGTTGTCGTCCAAGTCTGTATCAGAACCTTCTCCTTTGGTCCTGAATTCCTTCTCTATTCAGTCTACCATTATCGTTGCATCACCAGCATCAGTAAACTTATAAGCCTTTTCCCCATAAATTATTTTTAAACTGGCTGGCATGAACAGAACATGATGAATTCCCAGCTGCCGCAATAGAGCTCTGACCCCGACGAAGCTTTTCTTACACTGTTGGGTCCCATAGTTCAAATCTGGAAAAATATGAATTTTTTTACCCTGCCAGTCTAAGGGAACACATTGCTTAGCCTGTACCATGATTGTCTCTTTGTCCAGGACCGTACCCAGCACCACAAGCAGGGTCCGAGGAGGCAGTTCATTCCTCGCTGTACAACTTCTTCCCCCTCTCGAGCTGATCCAGTAAGCTTTTAAGATTGTAACCAGCCATTCCACATTGAGGGCTTCTCTGAAAAAGGTGAAAAGAAACTGAAAAGGATTATCATCCTCAACACCTTCTGGGAGCCCCAATAATCGAATATGTGTTGCAGGGGAGGCATTTTCCAGGATTTCTAGATGGTGTTGTAACACCATGTTCTCTTTTGTGATGCCTGTAGATACCGTTAATGCCTTCTTGACTGATTTGGAGGCAGATTTTGTTTCACTCTCTAATAGCCCCAACTTTGCATCCAGTACCCTGAATTGAGTTGAAAAGTCCTCCATCTTTTGATCCAATAGCTGGATAGCCTGTAGGAGAGCAGCATTCAATGGTTGTTGGAGTGTTTCATCTCCTACTCCCTGCTGCAAGTCCTTGCTGGTGCCCGGCTTCGGATCCTTAGGTCAGGCTCCATCTCCTCCTGCAGCCGGTTTATGTCCTCTACCCATAACTCCAGAAATACTCAACCTAGACTATTCAGTAATGTGTCGATAGGTTGCTCTGGTCTTCAGGATTCCAACAGCTTGGATGATTGTTAGAAGGGATAGGTTTCAACAGATAAAATAAATATTTTAAAATCACGATATACGTAGCTCTGCAAAAGTGCTGCAGCAAGCCTGGCAGTTAGCCACATGCCCCCACCCCACCCCACCCTGCTTGCCTTTTCCATGTGTTATCCCTTAACATTTTCATTTTGTGAAGATGAAAATTATACCATGGGGAATTATTATGATTTATTTTCCTGGTTCTGTTTGGTGCAAATTTACAACTATCCATAAATTCTTGATAAAGTAAAGATCATGCCCCATGCACAGTCAGGATTAACACAATTGTATACCCAGTTTTTAGACTCCCAATCTTACATGAAGCTGACAGTCAAAGCTTTTGTAATATCTACAGTTTGACCTTCTTCAGAAACATTAGTGAGAGGAAAAAGACCAGCAATGGGATTGTTAGGCTGAAGAAGGAAGGAGGAGAAAGGGTGGAGGATGACCTAGAGAAGGCTGAGATACTGAACAAGTACTTTTGCTCAGTATTCACCAGGCATGGGGAAGGTGCGGGAACGAGACTCAGTAAGAGAGGTATTCAGGTGAGGGAGGTAGACACCAGCCCATTCACAGTGGAAAGAGTCCTAGAATAAATCAGGAAAATAAAAGCAGATAAGGCAATGGGGCCAGATGGGATCCACCCCAGAGTACTAAAGGAACTCAGGGAAGAGCTGGCAGAACCACTGGCTGCCCTTTCAATGCATCACTAGAGACAGAAGAGGTACCTGAGGACTGGAGAAGGGCAGATGTGGTCCCTGTCTACAAGAGTGGAAGCAGAGAGGAGGCAGGCAATTATAGGCCTGTAAGCCTGACCTCAGTAGTGGGGAAACTAATGGAGTCCTTACTTAAGGAAAGGATTGTGAAGTTTCTGGAAGATAGTGGGGCACAGGATCCAAGGCAGCATGGATTCTCAGCGGGAAGGTCCTGTCAGATGAATCTTATAGATTTCTTTGACTGAGTAACCAGGTTGGTAGATCAGGGAGGGGTGGTGGATGTAGCCAACCTGGATTTCAGCAAGGCCTTCGACACCGTCCCATACAGGAGATTGCTAAATAAATTGGGGAGCCTGGGAGTGGGTCCTGTGGTGATAATGTGGGTTGGGAACTGGCTAAGGGACAAGACTCAGATAGTGGTGGTAAATGGCATGAAATCTGAGGAGAGGGAGGTGACCAGCAGGGTGTCACAGGGGTCAGTGCTGGGGCCAGTCCTGTTCAATATCTTCTTTAACGACTTTGCAGAGCATCTGGAAGGAAAGGTGTGCCTCTTTGCAAATGACACCAAGATCTGCAACAGAGTGGACACACCAGAGGGGATGGAAAAAATGAGAAAGGATCTAAGCCTATTATAGTAGTGGCCGGGTGTCTGGCAGTTGAGTTTCAATGCTAAAAAGTGCAAGATCATGCACCTGGGTCACAGGAATCCAAGGGAGGAGTACAGGATGGGTGGAGAAATTCTGGCCACCACAAGTCAAGAGAGAGACCTGGGGTTACCATATCTGATGATCAGAAGGTGACCAAAGAGTGTGAAAAAGCAGTGGGGAAAGCAAACAGAATTTTGGGGTACATAGGGAGGGGCATAGTAAGCAGGAGGAAAGAGGTGGTGATACCTCTGTACAGATCACTAGTGAGGCCTCAGCTGGAGTACTTTGTCAAGTTCTGGAGACCAAATCTCTGGAAGGACATTGACAAAATAGAGGCAGTCCACAGAAGGGCAAAGAAGATGGTACATGGACTACACCAGAAGCCCTACGAGGAAAGACTTAAGGACCTTAATATCTATTCACTAGAGGAAAGAAGGGAGAGGGGAGATATGACAGAGACTTTCAAGTACCTTAGGGAAATAAACAGAGTATAGGTGGAAAGCATAGTTCAGAGAAAACTCTGCAAAAGAACAAGGGTGAAGGGTGGAAGGCGCAGAGGTAATGTTAGGAAGTACTTTTTCACTTAAAGGGTGGTGGAGCCATGGAACAGCCTTCAAGCAGAAGTGGTGGGTGCAAAAACAATATGGGCATTCTAGAGTGCATGGGATAGACATAAGGGTACCCTGGAGATGTGCAGAGCAGGAGAGCCACAGATCAAATAGGATCTGGGGCTGCAGCACTGAGTAGGGAAATGGGCAGACTAGGTGGGCCATATGGCCCTTGTCTGCCGACAGATTCTATGTTTATGTTTCTATTTTACAAGGGCTACTACTCCTGACCATTCTTCTAATACAGAGCCAAATCAAATCAAGTTTATTTGTAAAAAAGCGCATTTCCAAGCTTTTTCAATGTGCTTGCACAATAATTTTAAAACATCAACAAACACTGCAATATTAATTAAAACCATACTTTAAATAACACAACTCATAATTACTTACAATTCATCCTATTCCTGATAACTTATATAAACTGTATAAATTCTAAAGGCAGTTGGAAAAGGCCAGACTAAATAAATAAGTTTTCAGCGCACTCTTAAAACTCTCGACGGTCACAAACTCCCTCAACCGACAAGGTAAAGAGTTCCATTGGGTAGGAGCCGTGAAATCAAAAGAGCGGGCCCCTGATGTTGTAAGTCAAACCCTGGGAACCTCTAGCAATTCCTTGTCGGAGGAGCAGAGTGAGCGGAGGGGGCAATAGGGACACAGGAGATCTTGCAAGTAGCAGGGTCCCAGCCCGTGTAGGGCTTTGTAGGTCAGTAAACCAACCTTGAAGATGATCCACCACTGTACTGGCAGTCAGTGTAATCCACAGAGCACGGCATGATATGGCTCGATCTTGAGGAGTCGGTCAACAGCTTGGCTGCTGCAGTCTGCACCAGCTGCAAGCAGTGGATATCAACCCCTGGTAGCCCTAGGTAAAGGGCATTACAGTAGTCAAGGCAGGAAGTCACGAAGGCATGGATCAGAGCTGGAAGATCATCGGGCAGAACCAGGTGCTTCACCTGTGTGATATTCCTCAGATGGTAAAAAGAGGTCTTGACAACAGTCGATACCTGGGATGTAAGTGTCAAATCATTGTCAAAACTAACGCCCAGGTTTCGCACCTGGTCAGAGGTCATCAGCTGAACGCCCCTGAGCCAAGGCCCGGAGGGTTGTCCCACCAGCAAACCTGCATCCCGATGACCTGGGTCCACTACCAACACCTCAGGTTTTGCCAGGTTCAACCTCAGCCAGCTGGCATTCATCCAATCCTGGATCTCAGAGAGGCAGTTGTTAAAGATCGAGAGGGCCCCATCCTGCTCGGGCACAAAGGACATGTATAGCTTAGTATCATCTGCATAGAAGTGAAAACTCAATCCATACCACCTAATAATGTCTCCTAATGGCAGCATATACACTGTGAACTACATGGGTGCCAGAATGGAGCCCTGCAGAACCCGCAGGATAGGGGGAGAGGGGCCAAGGAATAAATTCCTGACACCACTCTCTGAGTCCTACCCTCGAGGAAAGATCAAAACCAACTCAGGACTGTACCAGACAGTCCACAGATGAACCGCAGATGCTCCAACAACACACCATAGTCCACAGTGTCAAATGCAGCAGAGAGATCAAGGAGGACCAAGACTGAACGAGTCCTCTGATCTCTCGCTATTAAGAGATCATCAAGTACCCGAACAAGTGTTGTCTCAGTACTATGCCTCTTCCTAAATCTGGACTGGAGAGGATCGTAGATATTGTGGACAGATAAATGATCATCCAGCTGCAATGCAACCACCTTCTCAATAACCTTACCCACAAAGGGCAGGTTAGAGATGGGTCTGTAGTTTGCCAGACAGTCTGGGTCAAGAGAGGACGTTTTAAGGAGCGATCATACAACTGCCTCCTTTAGGGGGTCTGGAAAGAGCCCCCTCTCCAGTGATCTCCAGACTATCTCAGCAAGGACCGGGCCAATTTCCTCAATGCACCTCACAAGAAGGTGCCTTGGGCCTAGATCCAAACTACAGCAGTTTAGTCGCAGAGTCTGGATGATCCTCACGATGTTGGTGATCGCTGGCAGGCCATAGTCAGACCAGGCAAAGTGGGTGCTCGCAACCTCCCGCCGACCTCCACGACACCCAATAGAGGGGACTGAACAAATGCCAGACTTGATGGTGGCAACCTTATCTCTGAAGAACCGAGCAAACTCATCACACTTCTCCTGTGAAAAAGCTCCTCCAGACTGAAGACAGATTGGATTGCACAATCTGTTGACAGTACGGAAGAGCTGAACTGGTCGGTTTTGTACAGCGGCAATCTCCCTGGACAGGAACTCTGCCTTCTTACAGGTGATTGCCAATTGATAGAATATATAATGATCCATCAATCTAAGTTTATCAACAACCAGACCTGATTTCTGCCAGTGCCTCTCCAACCTTCACCCCACTCTCCTCAACTCTTTAAAGGGCCCATCAAACCATGAGGATCTTGGGCGAAGAGTGAGGGGGCAAACACGGACAGGAGATATGGAATCCAGGGCCTCTGTCACTGCGTTATTATAGGCTTGTACCAGAACCCCTGGGTCGAATCATTCATTGGTATGCTTGATAGGTCCAGCACCGCAATTAGGCCATCTGGGGTCACACCGCTTAATGGACAGTACCAGACCATCTCTCTAGGGGCAGACCTATTTGGGGGTGCCACAAAACTGAACCCTATGGTGTGATGGTCAGACCACCCGACTTCGTTCCACCACCAAGTCGGAGATATCCATCCTCAGGAGGAACACCAGGTCAAATGAGTGACCGTGAATGTGGGTTGTAGAGGTAATTACCTGTGTGAGGCCCAACAAAGTCATCAGATGGAGGAAGTCCTGACCAAACTGCAAGAGTTCATCATCGACCCAGGCATTGACATCCCCCAGAACTTACTATCTGAGGGATTCCAACAAATGGGCTGGCAGTATAGCCTAGAGGTTAGAGTAACGAGCTGTGAATGAGCTTGGTGCATCCAGCAGACCAGACCTTGGTTTGATTCTCACAACCTCCACTTGCATACTGTGTGACTTGGAGCAAGTCACTTAACCACCCAGTGGTCCCAGGTCACCCCTGAAAACAGGCACTTGTACCTAGTGGGCCTTACCTGATTACCAAAGACTAAAATAAAATAAAAAAAATGAAATGTCGATAATGAAGTCCGCGACTTTCTGCAGGAACTCTTTCCCATCACCTGGTGGACGGTAAATGAAGAGTAGCCTGCATCCTACACCCGAACCCACAATGCACTCAAAGGATCTGGTAGCCCTCACTGGAACATCCATAAGGCCCAGTTCCAATTTGAAACAAATGGCTACATCCCCGGCCCTTTGATCCACCCTCAGGTGGTGTATCACCGAGTACCCGGCCAGAACTACTGCTGCCAAAACAGGACCAGCATTATCGTCCAGCCAGGTCTCAGTGATGCAAGCCAGGTCTGATGTACCAACAAGATCTGCTATCACAGCGGTCTTGTTCTTTATAGACCTGGCATTGCGTAACACCACCCGAGTAGGATGGGCAACCAAGGAAGACTGCGCTGCTTGCCTACATAAAGCAGAGCCCTTGGGTATGGGAACCAGACAGGGAAGTCCCCTATCCTGATCCCATTTTGCCCCAGGGCATCTCCTTGTCCCCACGACCCCAATCTGCCCACTCCCCTCCATTCCCCTACCAGGCCCAGTTCCCCCCACCTTCCGACTATCCTCAGTGTACGACACCGCACGTAAAACTCTGCTGGTAAAGGGGGACAGTTAAAAGGGTGGCGGTCCCTGATCCTGGTGGGAGAATAGTGCCTGACCATCTGTATACCAAGCCAGCACATCCTAATTAACAACAGCACACAACAAACAACAACTTCACAAACCACACACACAGTCACAATCAATCACACATCATACAGACACAATATAAATGCACAATTCTAGCAAACCAATATTAATTCCTCCCACTCCCACAAAACCCAAGCTAATATAAACAAGTAACAAACATCACAAAACAATAATTTAACAATAAATAAAATAGACCCCCCTCCAACTACCCAACTATAACAAACAATAACACAATACAAAAAAGAACAATAATGTAAGGTAGAATAAAAGTCTTTTGGCAGAGTGTATCTTTGCAGGTCAATGAGACAGTTACTTGATTCTTACAGTCAGTTTATATAAAGTCCATCAGAACTCCCACTTCCTCTGGAAAGTGAACCAGATAACAGTTCAAGCTAAGGTCAGTCTCTCACATTTCACTTAGCCATGAGCAGACAGAATTTAATTTGGATTTAAAACTTTATAGGCGCTCTCACTGCCCAATAAATTATGCAGTATGAAAAGCCCAAGTTGGAAAAATCTAACCGGGAATGGGTCTGGTCAAAATCCTTCCTGTAAATCCCGCTAAGGCCTCAGAAGTGTTTCATGTTCTTCTTCAGCATCTGTGCTCTCATCGATGTCTCCTCTCTCCCAGTTCTTGAATGGTAGCTCGCTACAATATATGGTTCCACCAAATGACTACCGCCTCCACGGACATCAAGGGTAGGACCAAGCAGCAGGCAGGAGGATTTTACAGAGAGCAAGAAAAGATCACTCCAACACTCGCCCAGGTGATAGCCACCTCAACTGAACTTGCAGCTATGGCTCCTGGCCCAGGGTCAACTCACCAGAAGACCCACCGAGAAACCTGGGAGCCACCAGTAAAAGTTTGTCTGCCCTCCAGCAGTGCCTCCTGCCATGGACCCAGCAATAGCAGCCATCCACCAGGACAATTCAGGGAAGACCCCCCTCAATATGCTCTCTAGCCTCCAACACTTAATGGTCCCAGTAATACCTCTGGACCATAGTGAGAAAACAGTCTGCTGCTAGGAAAGGGCCAACAATATTCTGGCCAAGGGTCTGACCACCTAAAATCCACAGCAGATGTTCTGGTTTCAGAAACCCACTTCAAGGGTTCCTGCTTGCGGCGTCTTCAGACACTTCTCCTTCTCACTTCAGAATGACTCTAACAGCAGGATCCAGGCTCCTGACCCTCCAGAGCTCCAAATCCAAGGGCATAAACCGGCAGCTAGGGCTAACTAAAATAAGCTACTGACTGTAAAATCGATACTGTAAAACTAGAAATTTTCACTGTAAAACAATTTTTGCTATTTTCGCTGAAGCAGTAATATGCGTTAAATTGGCACTAATTAGTGCTATTAGCACTTTTTCCTATCATCAATGTGGCACTAATGCCTTAGCTCTAAATTAAATTTGTGCAATTATAGTTGCATTTGGATTTGCGCTAAAATTACTTTTCATGAAAATAAATGGTTTTATAGTATTTGTTTTGTAGACTCTTTTTTTATCTTCCTACCTTTCTCCAGTGTGGATATTTGATGCGTCTTCTCCCGTCCACCTGAAGCCTCCAGCTCCCTGATGCTCTGGTTGGGCCCTTTCTCCGCTCCTCCTCTCCTGTCCGCACACCCCCAGGGGCTTCTGACCCCAAGAGGACCGCGAAACTCCTTCTGGTGCTCTATCTATAATCTAGTAGAGCAACCAGGATCTGGAGGAAGAACTGCAGCGGGTGCTGGAAAGCCTGGCATTAAATGTGGGGCCAACCACTGGTCCCGCCTTCGCCTACTGGTAGGTGGGACTTTTTCTTTGGTTACACCCTCTAGAGGCACGGCATACATCCACATAGCATTTATCTCAGGTTCTGTACATACATTTCTTCCAGAACATCTCCTTACTCAATCTGTTTAACCTTCTTTCTCCCCTTGTTTCTATCCTATTTCCTGGTTTCCTCCTCTTTTACTCCCTCCCTCCTTCTTTCACTATTCTTTATGCATATTTAATAACATAAGAAAAGCCCCTCCACCACACCATCACTTGTGCTCTGGGATGCATCTTTAAATCTCCACTGTATATTTCTTGTAATGCATTTTCACATATGTTTACAAATACTGGATAGATCATATATTTTTGCTGAAAAAGAAATTGGCATCTACTTTGCGATAGGTAGTATTTCAACACAGCAAAAAAAACGATCAATGTCCCAGCATCATATTTACTCGATGGTTGTGGGAAATTCCCTAGGACCATCATTTGGTAAGTAACTTGAGTCATTCAAGGCATCTTCCACTTTTTTGCCATGTAAGCCCATACCCCAACTGTATATGTACAATCGATCAAAAAATTATCCTGGGTTTCAATTTTATCTATGCACTCAGGATATAGATATTCCTATCCTCCACCGCCTTGTGCTTGTGGTTGCCTCTGACTCCCACTCTCCAATGCATGCACATCTACTGATTAGCCCACATTTTTTTTGGAATCCTCTGGTTCGTTAATTGTTTACATACTAAGTTGTTTTTCCCTTCCAGGCAGTGTTTAATGACCGGTTCTTATGGCCCAGTGTTTCCAAAAGTTTGTTGGTACAATTGGGATCTTGTTTGTTGTAACACCATCTGTTTCATTATTTGCCATTTGGCCATTTTCTTAAATGTTGTCACCAAGTATTTTTCTATGTCTACTCTAATGGTGATTTTTGGCATTATATTTCCCCATATATTTTTCATCCCTTTAAAAGTATGCATTAGCCATGTCTTGCATACTGATTTTTTCTGCTAAAAATATAGGTTTAATATTTACTGTCCAAAAGAGGCAGTGGAAGAAAGCTACCGTGTTTAACATCCCTACTCCTCCTTTCTTTTTTGGTAAATATTTTATTTTGCGCTTGACCGGATTCAATCGGCTTCCCCAAAGTAGTTGAAAGAATATTCTGAATATTCTCGTCTCCAGATCCTCAGGGAGGGGGAAGACCACACTCACATATAAGAAACACAGTAAGAGAAACAGTTTAATTATATGTACTCTTTTTAATTTTGACATCTTCCACTGCTTCCATCTTTCCACCTTCTGTCCCCCCTTAGTTACTGCTTTCTCCCAGTTATCTCTAGCCATGTCTTCAGTCCTGAACTGTACACTTAAACTATTTATCGGTTGTCCAGATATTTTTAGTTCCCCCATTTCTTCACTTCTACCCCGTTCTTCCCCAACGTATAGTCCCTTACTTTTATGTAGATTTAATCTGGAACCTGAAACTTTCCCATATTTCTGAAAATCATGTAGCATCTCCTCCACCCCTTCTTTATTCTTAATAAAAGTCACAATATCATTGGTGTACGCTATTAGTTTAACCTCGCTCCCCTCCACTGCATAATTTATGCCTTTTATATGCGGGTTAGCTATCACTTTTCTCAGGATTGGATCTAGCACAAATAGATACAATATAGGGCTCAATGTACATCCCTGTCTTACCCCTTTCTTGAGTTGAAACTTTTTCCCTGTGCCCCCTGTCATTACTGATGCTATTACCGCATTATCATACAATAGTTTTATCCAGCTCAAAAATCCTGGGGATGCTCCATATCTTTGTAACACGCTAAATATAAAGGTATGGTTTACTCTATCGAAGGCCTTTCTCTGTTCTAAAGATATCATGTACCCATCCTCCTTATTTCTCTTACAGAATTCATATACATCTCTCACAATGCTTAAGTTTTCCTGAATGTGTCTTCCCAGGAGTCCATATGTTTGTATGGGGTGTATCACCTCTCTTTCCACTTTTTTTAGCCTTTGTTGTATAATAGAGGGTAGTATTTTAAAATCCACGTTCAGCAGACATATAGGTCTCCAATGTTCTGTTTTTCTTGTCTTCTGCTTTATATATGTATGTAATTAACCCCTGTGTAAATTCTTCCAGTAGTCTTTCTTTCTCCAGTAAAAACCAAAAAATGTTCCCCAGTAATGCAGCCATTATATCCGGGAAGAGTTTATAGAACTCGTTCTGAATCCCGTCATCTCCTGATGAAATGCCCTGTTTTAAGGTCCTACTACCCATCAAAATATCGTTGTCTTGTATTTCTCTCCCTAAATCACTGCTTTTTTGAGCATCCATTTTGGGTAATTCTAGTTTCCTTAAATAGTTCTCTTTCTCTTCTGGATTGTTGCCTTCTGCTCTAACAAATTCCTCCAAGTGTGTATCTACCATTTCTATAATACCCACTGTACCCTCCCTCCTTTCCCCTTTCTTATTTATTAAGGCTGTAAAGTTTGCCTTATTCTTCCTTCTTTACATGCCTGGCATGGATCTCCGAAAGGTGTTTTATTTGTCCCTAAGCTTAATTCTGCATATAAGGATTCTGTTGTATTGTACATTTTTCATTTATTGTTTTATCGGAGTTATTTGTTCTGTTAGATCGGATTGATGTCATGCTATTGTAGGGAGAAGCTTATGTAGCTGAGTTCTCATTGTGAGATACGTCAGGCCTTTGGTGTTTGCCGCCTGTTTACCATAATCCTGCATCAATTTCTTTATTTCTATTTTGGAATCTAACCACCATCTCCCTAAATCTTCATACAAGTGTAATACCGATACTCTTGCTGTCAATACCTTTTTCATGCCTAATTTCACTTCACATACATTTAAGCTCACCACGTTCATCCTCCACGCTGTCTGGGTAAAAAAAAACCTGAATCCACTGTTATCTTTGAGCACACCGCTGTGTGCTCAAAGAATTCTACCAGGATACTTTTAGTGTCTAATATTTTTATTCTTTTAGAGACAAATATGTAATATCTTTTTGTAACTAAACTTCCTCTTACATATGTATATTTTATTTGTGGGTCTGCATTATCACTGCAGTCTTGAAGTTCAGCTAGATTTTTTTTCCTTGTAATGTACGTGTAGTGGTTTCTAGGGTGCAGTTAAAGTCCTCTCCAAAGTACACTAATCTTGCAGTACCTAAATATGGTTGAATAGTCACCATTATTTTCACTCTTTCTGCCTTCAGTTGAGGGCCATAAACTACAATAAATTGGCGGCTTATGCCAGATCCCATCCACGATTAAGGTTCTTCCAGGGTGTAAATCTACAATTTTCTGAAACTTAAAAAAAACACCTCAGAATAATATCCCTACCCGTCTGCCCTGTCTCCCCCGAAAGATCAATATGACAGTCCTCATATCCATTGCCTTTGTGCCTGTGTTACCACAGATGAGGACTTGAACCATGTTTTCTGTACTAAAGCTACATCTACATTTAAATCCTTCAACCAAGAAAATACTGCATTTCTCTTTCCTGTGTTTACTATACTATGAATATTCACTTTTAAACAGGAAAAAGCAGGCATCTAATAAGTTTAAAGCAAAGAATTCTTATTCATACAACAATATAAACAGGCTATCTGTTCTGTTGTTTCTTCTTTTTTTCCTTCCCTTCTATATGCTCAGTGCCTTGGTGCACTGACTGAGAGGAAGGCAGGTCCAAATCCTGGTCTCCCACCCTGAACTCCCTCCACTGGATCTTGCCAGTGCTTCAAAGGGGTTATCACTTTTTACTCCCTCTGGGAGTAGTTTTTGCTTTCTTAAACTCCATCTCCTTGGTAGAGGAGCTTTCCATTCAGGTGTCTCTCTCCCTCTTCCTCAGAGGTGGGGGGTGGCCTTCACTTGTTCTCAGGGTTGGGCTTTCCTGTTCCATGTTCTCTTGTTGCGTGAGGGTCGGTTGGCTGTTCATCTGATTCGCAGAAGGTTCATCATTGTCTTCTGCCTGCCCCATCTCACCCTCTTGTGTTTGCTCTGGAGCTATTTTGCTCTCCTGAGCCTCTAGGGGGGTCTCCCTCTTTTTTTTGTTGTACCCTTTTTATGAGCTCATCTTGATTTAAGGGGTGTCTCTTGTTGTGGGCAGCCCATGGCTATCTCCAAAAGGCGTGCCCATGTTCTCCACAGAGGTTGTATCTGACTAAATTTGTACATTGTTGACTTATATGTCCAATGCTATTACATGCCCCACACCTTACTTTGTTGCATACATTTGCAAGGTGGGTCCTGTCTCCACATTTGTAGCATGCCTTTGGTTGGTCGGCGTAGAAGAGTACCCCTCTATTGCAGCCTAGAAAAAAGCTGTTTGGCAGATGGATCACTCCATCTGTTGTTTGTTTGAACTTAATTTTAAATTTCCAAGCTCCAGTCCATATGTGCTGTGCATGTATTAGAGCTTCCAGTGCGCTAAGAATCTCACACCTGTGTTGTAGCCAGTACATGATGTTGCTGACTTGCACACCCTTATTTCGAAACATTACTGTTATGTACTTAATGGATGGCTGAGACAGGGGTATATGCATGAATGTGGACCACAAGGGTGGAAACTTGAGTTGGCTGTATTTCACCCAGAACCTCTCTAGTGAGGTGGGGATGGGTGATCGAAAACTTAAGTCAAAAATATCTTCTCCGGAGATGTGGATCAGGGCATACATTTCTGAGACCATGAACCTCATGGACTCTTTAATGAGTATTTTCCCCACATAATAACTGTCAGGTTTGTTCTGTGGTCCACCTCTGTACCTAATCCTCACCACGCTTCCCTGTGGTGCAGGTTTCCCACTGTTGAATAAACCAGCAAAACTTTGTTTTTGTCTAGGGGGGTGGTTGGCATTCTTTGCCTGTGTTCCCCCTTTGGGCTTCTTCTCCCCATTTGTATTTTGACCCCTTTCATCTTGCCTCTCATCTGAGGTGGCCTGAGCCCTTGTTGAGCCTTGACCCTCACTGCTTGGCCTTCCTACATTGCCCCCCCCCCTTCTTGGTACCTTGCCCATCTCTGGGTGTACCTTAGGGGCATTATTCCCTTCTCCCCTTATTCCTCATGGGAAGATCTCAGAGGTGGTGTCCGGGGTTTTTTCCTTGGTGCTGGTCCCTTTATCGTGTGAAGTTCCTCAGGGATTGGTGTTGTCCCCCATGCTGTTTGCAGTGTATATGCTGCCCCTCGGAGACACTGTAAGAAGGTATGGGGTGAGGTTTCACTGCTATGCAGATGATACCCAGCGCTACCTTTCTTTTGCCCCTGACCAGGATAGAGCTGTTTCAGTCTTCAGCAACTGCCTTGTTGAAATCCGGGAGTGGATGGATACCAGCTGGTTAAAGTTGAACTCTGATAAGACTGAAGTATTGGTTGTGGATCCAGGCCGCCAGATAAAGAGGTTGAGTGGGGGTTCACCCTCTGAGATATATCTGGGGGGTGAGTCTCTACCTGTCTCTGGACAGGTGCAGAACCTGGGGGTAATTTTTGACAATGGGCTGACCCTGCATTCTCAGGTGTCAGCAGTCGTCAAATCCTCATTTTACCATCTGAAGAATATCGCCAGGATAAAACACCTTGTTCCATCTGCCGACCTTCCAACTTTGATCCATGCCTTTGTGACCTCACATCTTGACTACTGCAACTCCCTTAACTCGGGCTATCTGGGGTAGAAATCCACCACTTGCAGCTGGTGCAGAACGCAGCGGCATGGCTACTGACGGGTACCTCACTGTCCTGTCATATTTTGCCAGTGCTGCGTGGACTGCACTGGCTGCCTGTTCAGTGGCAGATCACCTTTAAGGTCAGTCTTCTGACTTTTAATGCCCTACATGGACTTGGCCCTGACTACCTGAAAGAGCTCCTGGTCCCTCACCACCCTGGGCGATCGCTCAGCTCAGCCAACGAGGGGTTGCTAGAGATTCTGTGGGTACGTTTGAAATCCTCTGGGGCTAGGGCATTTGTGTATGCTGCCCCTACCCTCTGGAATTCTCTACCCCATTGGTTACATGAGCACACGACCGTGGAGGGTTTTAAACAAGCGCTTAAAACTTGGTTATGGAGTCAAGCAAATGGTACTTGATGGAAACAGTTTGCAATTGTGGGAATGTTTTAAGATGCTATGATTATTCATTTTAAAAATGTTTTGTTGATCTTCAACTGGTGAAATTTTATGGTTATGTGATTTTACCTTTGTTAGGCGCCTTGGTTTGGAAAGTGACCATAAAAATAAAGATTATTATTATTATTATTATTATAAAGGGCGATTAGTTTCTTTATCCTCCTGCTGTTCTGTCTCTCCAGTTGTCACACTATCTCCATGAATACTCTGTCTCATCATTTTTTTCTGTGTTTGTCTTCTGGTTGCTTTGAGACCCCCCATATTCCCTCTGTTTACCTGTTGAGTAGTCGCCGATGCTTCTGAAACATGTCCCGATTCAAAAAATTCTGTATCCATGTCTGGGTTCCAATTCCTGGTGTCATCCCTTGTCCAGCCTGCATTCTTCAGTGCTTCTCCCGCCAACCAGTCCAGCTGTTCCCCCAGTGTTTTTCATGCTCCAAATGCTCGTTTGATCAGGTCCTGGACTGTTAGCGGTCATCCCTTCTCTCCTGTTGTATTGCTCCCTCCGGTAACTACATCCAGTTCATCAGGGTTCTGGTCCAGGTCCTTACTCCCTCTGGTGTGTCTCCTGTGCCACAGGCCCTTGTTCCTCTGACCCGCCATTCACATTCTGCCTCTCCTGGAGAATTTTCTTCAGTAACTTTCTCTTCATGCTCCTTTCTTCACCTTCAGCCAAGAATGTAAACAATGTTGTTCTCCTTTCATCCAGTTCCTTTTCGAGCTGTGCCTCAGCACTTGTAATATCCTCCTGGGTTACTCCCCTCGTGTTTATATCCCCCCACCAATGCCTACATTTTTAAAACCTCGTTACACCCTCTATTGTTGTTTTTGCATTTCCTGGGCATATTATGTGCATACCTACATAAGTGCTATGTTACATTAGTTTTGACAACATGTTAGTATAGCAGTCGATCCTTGCTGGATGTGCACTTACCATGTACCTACCATGTAGAACTTGTGTCTGGATTCTGTACTCTGTCCGTCAATGTACTTGCATCTGAATTATATGCCCTTCATTATATGTATATTCCTTTACCTAGGTGAAACTGATATGTTACTTGTGTACTACCTGCATATTATCTGTCAATGTATTTGTATCTGTGACTGTATCTTTTTGCTGATGTATATCTTCTCCAGGTCCATCTTGTAAATGAGTTTTACTCAGTGGTGTTTCGCCTGGTTAAATAAAGATTTTGATTGATTGATTGAGTCTGACCTAAATTGTGGGGAAACTGATAGAAACCGTTACTAATGAGGAAACTATAGAGATTCTGGACTTAAGTGGTCTCCAAGATGGCAGACAACAAGGTGTTGTCAAGGGGAGGTTGATGGGTTAAATGATCAATGGGATCTAAAACCTTTTTTGAAAGATAAGAAAATTATTTAAGTTGAAACTATATTATGTATTAATTATGTTTGTTTACATATGAAGAAACTAAATTATTTCTATCTTTTTTTTCTCTCTTGTCTACAGGTAATCTGGAGAATGAATGTCTGTAGATCCCCAGCCAAATGAATGGTTTCTGCTCCCACATTGTGGATGGAAGTTGCTTTAGGGTGATCACATCTTGACATTTTTCCCTGCTCTACTGCTTCCTTTCTCTTTTTTCTTTTTCCTTTCCTCTCCTTTTTTCTTCCCCTTCCCATTTTCCCCCTTTCTTTTCTTTTGTTCTTTCTCCCCTCTCTTCCATCACCTTATCTTATTATTCTATCTATGTTGTTTCTAGTGTTTAGACGTGTTTTTACTGCAGACTTGGCTGCTCTATTTTTGTTAACCCAATAAAGGTATTCTAATATGCTTAAAATATTTAATATACCTTAAATCTTTACTAATGAATAATGTTAGACCAGTCCCTTATGCTAGAAAATAATTTTTAAGGAACTGTATACTTATAGTAATCTTTGTTTGGTCGCCATCTTAGAATAGAGGGTAATTGAGACTAATGTAATTTATTGAATGGTTTGATTAAACTTTGAGGACTGCTGAGACATTATATCTTTTTTATTACTTTTTTCCTTTTGATGATTTACTTAAATGTATCCTTCTTTTGTGTTCATACATATGAGTTTTTGTATGAATTGATCTATTGTAATAGACTTATGTAATTCATTGTTGTCACCTGTTGATGATGTCATTCACTCACTATGTATATATATGAACTTGTTGCTTCATTAAGCCATACCCCCTTGAAGGCTAGTACGATGAAGCGCAGGGGTTCCTGGCCATATTTTTTTGGCTTCAATAAATTGCAATTTTAGCATTTATTCACTAGTCTGGAGTAGCTCTTACTCATTTATTTGCTGCATTATTTTGAGGTTTGCTACCTCTGTAAGAGCACCCCCCTCATTGTGGCGCACTGCTTTGCTCTGTTTCACTTTGCAAACACCCTTGGAGCTGATGTTAGGCTGAAGGGCATAACCCTGAACTCAACTCGAACCTGAGGTACTTTCTGTGGGAGCACCTGATAGGAATGTGGAAATAGGCATCCTTGAGGTCCAGGGATGCTAGCCAATCCCCTGGCCTTAGAGAGGGAAGAATTAGACCCAGAGTCACCATTTTGAATTTTGGTTTTGTGATGTGTTTGTTCAAATACCTTAAGTCTAATCTAGGATGGGTTGCCACTCCCCTATCTTTTTTGGGGTATGAAAGTATCTGGGGTACAGACCTTTGGCCCTGTGTTGAGTAGGAACTTTCTGTACAGCTCTGAGAGCCAGTAGAGAAGAAACCTCTGCATCTAGAGTGATGGTTTCTGAAATGGTTGCAGGTGGAAAGGACCTGACCCTCATTTTTGGGAATCTCTTGAAACTGAGAGCCAGTCCCTGGCTTACTACCTCCAGGACCCACTTGTCTGAGGTAGCAGCCTTCCAGACCTGGAAGTAGTAAGCCAGCCTGTCTTCTACTGGAATAAGGGAGTTGACCCAGGCTGACACATCAGGGTGTCTGTTTGGCAGGAGCCTTGGACTGGGAAGAGGATGCAGCCCTGCTCATCCCCCTCCTACCTCTCCCTCGAAAGAACCTCCTCTGTGGGAAAGAAGAGGAAGCCTGGGCTTGGTAAAAAGGGCTGTGAAAATGCCTGCCCCTGCCCCTAGACTGCTGCTTTTGAGGAGTGGCTTGCCTTTCTCTGGCATGCGCACTCCTGTAGGTGGTCCTATACTCATCCAATTTCTTCATGTAAGCCTCTGTCTGCTCCCCAAACAGAGAGTTACCCACCACAGGGAAATCCATGGCCTTAGCGTGGGTGTCCTGGAAAAGGCTAGTACATCTGAGTCAAGCAAATCTCCTGAGAGACACAGATGTAGCCATGACTCTCAATGACACATCATTAGAGTCTACAGCAGTGTAGAATTGTACCTTGGATGCCTCAATTCCATCAGCAGCCACCTCCTCCAGCTCTTTGGGCAGCTGGGGGGAAGCCTTTTTACCCAGTTTCAGAACCGTATCCCACCTAGACCTCTGGTACCTGGCTGTGTAGGCCATATAATTAGCCTGGCTGAGACCCAAAGAGTATACCAAGTATTGTTTCTTGGTCATGGCAACCACCTTCCTTGAGTCTTTATTTGGGGGGGTGAAGCCAAAGGAATAATAGCCCTGTCACAGGCTGCAGCCTGCACTACCCCACCCCAACATGGCTGCAATGACTGCTTAAAACTCCTTACCTGAGCCTGATAACATAACATGTACCTCCTGTCCATTCTCTTATCCACAGGTGGTAAGGAGTTAGGTGTTTTCAAAATAATTGTTGTCTGTTTCCCCAAAGATTTATGAAGAGGGATAGATAATCTCTTGGACTCTGGGATGTCCATCATTTCAACAAAATCAGGCTCTTCTTCCTCCTCAGCAGCTTCCACTATTGGGAGCTGGAGAGTTTCAGCCACTTTTTTGTAGAACAAAAAGTGGGAAGGGGACTCAGAAAGCCTGGGAGGAGAGACATTGGAAGGCCTGTCTGGGGAGGTGTCCAGTTCAATAGGCACATCTAGGCCTCCAAAGTCATCGTCATCATCATCATCGTCAGGATACTCTTCATCTCCCTCCCATTCCACATCATAATATGCATCCAGATCGTAATCCGATGGGAGTCAGATTTGACTGAACTGACCGGCTAACTGGCAGTGATGGTTTGGACGTAACTGGGTGAAGCAACTGAACAATACTGATCGCTTTGGCTATTTCATCGGCAGTTGGAGTATGCAGTACTGGATCCAAACCGGCCAACTTCTTTTTTCTTTAAGCCAGAACCAACCCCTCAGAGTCGGATCTCCTTTTGCCCGAGGAGATATCGCCCAGGTCAGTGAGCACCTCCTCAGGTTCAGCCGGAATCAAACCGGGCTGGCCATCCAGATCAGCAGACTTCTCGGCCTCCTTTCCCTTTAACCTACTCAATCTTTTATCCAGAATGGTTTTAGGAAAAATCTTACATATTTGGCAGTCTGTTTTGAGGTGTTCAAACCCCAGACAATAAATACAGATGAGGGGGAGTCAGCCTTGGCAAAGGCCTCCCTACACTCAGTACAGTGTTGAAACCCAGTAAGACAGTTTTTTTTCTTGGGTTTCTCAGACATGGCCAAACTACACAAATTACCCTTTACAGCTTTCAAGCCAGGTAAAACTCCCCTATCGGTTACCAACCATGTCACGGGCTGTGTAAAAAAACAAATAAAGTCTGTTTTTTTGACACCGATAGGAACTGGACACCACTACTAAATCCCAGAAAAAATTCAAACACAAACAAAGGTTCGGTTTCCAACTGGACTGACCAATCGGAAACCGAAGAAAAAACTATTTCCACAAATAACAATATCACTACCTATCTACAACACTTCCTGTACTGTAGACATAGACTTGATACCGAAAAATAATAAATTGGTTGAACAACCGAACGCTTTTTTTACTTTTACGCGAACCGGGCGGAGAGATCTCCGGGCGACTTCACAGTTAGGCTAGTAAAAATCTGATGGTTACACTGAGATGTACCAGAAACAGAGGTTTGAAAACCGAGCTCAAGCTCAACATTCTATGCTGCTGCATAGGGTTAACCCTTTCTTCTCCGGGGCAGTTCAAGTGCTGTGGCTAACTGCATATTGTCAGAATACAGCAAAACTTCATGTTGTTTGAATGACCACAAAGTCAGCTGCAGGGGTGTCGGACAAATAGGGATGGTCCGACGGGGCCCTGTACAGCTGGTCAGGCCCATGCAGGGTGAGTGGAGCGGAAGAGAGGTGACACCAAGCCACAGTCATGGTGTTCAAATAAGCAGGAATTAAGAGATAGATGACCAGGACTGGCTCCTCAGGCAGGTCGAGGTAGGCAGCCATGTCCTGCTGAAGGAAATCCTGCTCCATAGAGGGGAATCCAAAAACCTCCTGGATCTGCAACATCAGATCCATGAAAGAAGGGTCAGTCAGACAGGAAACATCAGGAAGGGCAAGCGGGATGATGACCAGAATAGAGCACATGGAGAATGGGGAATCCAGGCTCCCATAATCCGGAAAGCCCACGTCAAAAGCGTCCTCCATGAAGGGGTACCTGAAGTCTGGATCCCCAGACATGGATTCCTCATAAACAGGTGGGGGGACCAGGTGGAGATGGCTGGATCTGGATGAAGCTGTTTAGGTGGGGGGGAAGGGGAATGCCAAGGCACAGGAACTGGCAGAGGGACCTGAGACGGACCATGACCCAAAGATTGCAGGACCTCAAGGAGGGCATCCCGATCCCTGCTGACAGGCACCGGAGGAAGGGGAAGGGACAGAGAGCAAGATGAAGGGAAGCCCTCATGAACCCTACCCAAGCCCAATTGGCGTAAGAATGATGATGGATAGTGGACCTCCGCCAGCGCGGCAACAGTGTGCCAGTGCCAGGAAGAACAGGGAAATGACGGGGATGGGGAACCCACAACAGGGAATGTCCTGGAGTGTGGAGCCCCTGCCATTGATAGGGAAGCCCCCCCAATTAATGAGGACTGCAACAGGGAATGTTCTGTCGATGGGGGAAGCATCCCCATCAACAAGGATCGAGAAATGGGACATTCCGTTGATGGGGAAAGTAGCCCATTGATGAGGAATGCTCCATCAATGGGAGAACAGCCTCTGTTGATGAGAAATGAAAAATAGAAGGCTCCATCGATGGGGGAAGCGTTCCCATTGATGAGGGAGTGAGCAATGCACGCTCCATCAATTGGGGGAGCAGCCCCGTCGACGAGGAACATTCCACTGATGGGGGAACAGTGCCCATCGATGAAAAATGTGGTTTAGAGTGCTCTACCAACGGGGGATGTGTTCCCGTCAATGAGGGAGTGAGCAACTGTGGCTCCGTCAACAGGGGGAGCAGCTCTGTTGACGAGAAACATTCCGTTGATGGTGGAAGATCAGGAGAAGCCACCATTGATGGGCAGTGCTGGAGGAAGTGTGAGTCCCTCTCCCTCTTGTGTCGGGAATGAGAGCCCAGAGCCGGGGAACACTTAGAATGGGTCCCCAAGGTCCTTTCCTGCAGGGTGGCCTTGTCAGCCATGAAAGTGTCCAAAGACCCAGCAGGAGTGCTGGGCTAAGGAGCAGTGGGGGTGCTGTGACTCGTTCACTGGCCCACAATAAAAAGTTGGATTCAAGTTTTCTTCAAGGACTGCAACACAGAAGAGTGAGCTAGCTGCTGTGCGGGCTGAAGCCGGTGGGAAAATGAACAAACGGTACATGGGACATCCCACACTTATACAGAGGCTGAGGAAGTGATGTCATGTGGGCAGTCCATGAAGAAGACTGCTGGAAGAAGCTACCATGTGATAGCGCCACCTGGTGGAACTCCCAAGTGTAATAACCTACTGCAAGAGACCAGTCTGTAGAAGATCTATGGTTACAGGTATGTAATCTCTTGTTTTATTAACATGGATTCAGTTCATGATCAACAATTAGGCAGATTCCTAGCAGTCCTCCAGGAGGAGGGGGCAAGGTACAAACTCCAACAATTTGGGAAGCAGAGACTGGAGGACAGAGGCCCCGAATGCAACATCACGATGACTGAACATGTCAGTGCTATAGTGGGATTTGAACATATGTGCACTGGACCAGGTAGCAGCCCTGCAGGTCTCCTCAGTCAGGATGTGTATCTGGCAGCAGTAACAGAAGCAGCAGCACGTCTGGTGGAATGAGACTTCTGCCTATTGAGTGGCACCCTACCCACCAACCTGCAACACAGATGGAGGCAGGAAGTTGTCCAGCAGTCAATCATTTGTTTTGCTGCATGTTTGCCTGAAGCAGCTTCAACACAGGTCATGAACAGCTGCTGAGCCTCACTGTGAACCCCTGCTTGTGACCCCTGTAGTAGGGGGATAACCTGATACATGTCCATTGTATGGAGTGCATGCTCAACATCCAAAAAAGGCTTCAGAAAGTAGACTGGGAGGTAAATCACCTTGTAATGGTTAAACTCCAAGACAACCATGGCCAGATACTTCATGTGGCAGCAAAGGACAACCTTGTCCTTGTAGAAAACCAGATGCAGAGATTTCCCTTAGAGCGTATGGAGCTTACTCATTCATCTGGCTGAGGTGATAGCGACCAAAAACTCATCTTCCACAGCTATGACAGCTTTCACTTGTGGAGTAACTCAAATGATTTACCTATCATCTTAGCAAGCACCAGCAGTAAGCACCATGGTTGCGGATGCTCTCGCACCAGAAGGAACAAGTGGTCCAGGCCTTTGGAAAAGCACCCAGCCACTTTCTCCTGTACCATCATCTGCATAACAGCCCCCTTCTAGTACATAAAGATGGCAGCCAGGTGCACCTTAATGGATGTAGCTCATAATCTGGACTGAAACAGGGACCTGAGATAGTTGAGGATTCATGTCACTGGGCAGATGAGAGAGTCAATTTCCTTGCCTGTATACCAGTGCAAAATTCTTGTTCACTTGAACAAGTATTTTGTATGTATGTACGTATTTATTTAATAAAGTTTCACCAGGAAAGACTTACTTAGCTGATCCTGCAGGGAAGTGGAAGAATCATAATAAATACTACAAAACAGTAAGTGAATAAAACAGCAGTATAAAAATATGCACATCAGATAAAAATTGAGACTTGGTGGTGAGGGTAATGCATTACAAGTAATGAACAGTGAAAAGAGTGAGCTAAACTATTGGGGGGGTGAATATAAAATGTGATACAGAGTAAGAGGGTCAAATGCAGTTGCAAGAAGGAGAGGAAAAAAGTCACAAAAAAAGAGACTTTAAGGAGAAAGCAGAAGAAGCAGAGCGAATTAACAGGGGAAGAGAGGACCAGAGTTTATGGAAATGATAAGAGACAGCAGATTGATCTGCAGTAGTTTTTCTAGTAGGAATAAGGAGGGAATGTGAAGCACTGCTGCAGAAAGGATAGCAGGAAGCAGGGGAAAGACGATAGAAGGGTTGTAAGGTAGGAGGGAAGAGCACCAAACCAGAATTTAGAAATAAAGGAAACACAGTGGGAAAGGCACCTGGCATCAAGAGAGGGGTGAGAAACGGCAGAGTAGCATGAAAAATGGTGGGTACAAGGAGAATAGTCTAAAGCAAAATGACAGAAAAAATGGAAAAAGGAGGGCCAGCCTGGCAAGGGAGGATTTGGGTGCACCACTATAGACCAAGTCACCCATAATCAAAGATCAGGAGAATCATCTTTAAAACAATCTCCTGGTGAACAGGAAGTGGAATACTCACTTTGTTCCTGTACAGAGCACCAAGTCTTGGGTGAAGTTGTTGGTGAATGCCATCGATATGGACTGAAAAATTAAGATGACAGTCAAGCCAAACTCCAAGATACTTAAAAGAGGATACATCCTCAATCATAGCACCAATCAGGGTGTGAAATATAGGGAGAGGGGTGAGTCTGGAAAGCCTCTGATGAGCCAAAAGTCATACAGACTGTTTTTTTGGCATTGAGGGTTAACTAGTTAGACTAGAACCAGCACTGAATATTGTCAAAATCCAGCTGCAATTGTGAAGTAAGATCACAGGAAGATGCGCCAGATGCAAAAAGTACTGTATCATCAGCTTAAATATGAATGAACACAGAAGAACAGACAGAAGGAAGGTAAGAAAAAATTACTCACCTTAGTAATTATGTTTCTTCTATTGGAGTCTTGCTGTATTCTGACAAGTGCAGTTAACCCCAGCCTTTAAACTGCCCCAAAGAACAAAGGGTTAACCTTTCTATGCAGAGCATAGAATGCTGAGCTCGAGCTCGGTTGATGTCTCTGTTTCTCTTTGAATGCTAACTGTCAGATTCTTATGAGCAACACTCAAATAGTATTCTATGTGGAAATTGCAAAACAAAATTTTTAATAGCCAACTGGCAACAAAAAGTTTTGGACTACCAAAAGAAGACTTAAGTCGGGAAACCCAAAACTCAAAACCCAAACCAAATAGGAATATAACAAAATAAACACCCACACAAAAGAGGGTGTAAAAAGAGCACCCCTGAGGTGCAACACTGCACCTGCCCACCCACTTCCCAAAAACAGGTTCTGAGAGGGGAGGCAGGGAGGGAAGTCAGAATACAGCAAGACTCCAATAGGAGAAACATAATTACTAAGGTGAGTAATTTTTTCTTCAAACAACTTGAAGTTTTCCTGTATTCTGATAAGTGCAGACTACCAGGCAGTACCTCCATGGAGAAGGGACAGAACCTACTTTGGGAATAGGCTCTGAAGTACTGCTGTGCCAAACCGAGCATCACTCCTAGCCTGGATATCCAGAGAGTAATGCTTGGTAAAGGTATGGACTGTTTTCCAGGTGGCTGCTTGACAAATTTCTAAGAGCGGGATATCTCTGGCAGCAGCCAGGGAAGCAGCTTTACCTCTTGTGGAAGGAGCCCTCAGGCCCGAGGGTGGAGTTTTTCCCAGTTTTTCATAGAACTGTATACAAGACACGATCCACCTGGCAATAGATCTCTTGGTGGCAGGTTTGCCCTTTCCTACTTCTCTGTAAGTGAGGGATAACTAGAGATAGTCAAACCTGTGACCCTTGGTACACTCTATGTAGTAACTAAGGGCTCTTTTAACATCTAAACTGTGTAGCCTCCTCTCTCCTGAGGAAGAATGATCGGTGAAGAAAACAGTAAGAGACATAGACTGGTTTAAATGGAAGTCTGAAACCACTTTGGGCAATAACCTTATATTGGTTCTAAGGACCACTTTATCCCTGTGAAAGGAGATAAAATCAGGTTCCACTGACAGGGCTTGCAATTCACTGATATGCCTGGCAGAGGTAATGGCTACGAAGAACATAGTTTTCCAAGTCAAGTACTTAAGCTCTGCTGAGGACATAGGCTCAAAAGGGGGTTGCATAAGTTGAGCAATGTAAACATTCAAATCCAAATCCCAGGCAGGGGCAGGGTCTCTAAAATGAGGATTGGTGTGAAGCAATCCTTTAAAAAATTTACAGAACACAGGGTGAGAAGATAGTGAGGAAGACGTCCCCACAGACAGAAACGCAGAAACAGCTGACAAGTGTACCTTAAGAGTAGCTGGTCTGAGGCATAGGCCATTAAGATGGACCATATAATCAAGAACAATAGGCAATCCAGCAGTGTCTGGAGAAATATGCTTCTTAGAAGACCAAATGCTGAATCTCTTCCATTTGGAGTTATAAGTTTTTCTGGTGGAGGGCTTTCGAGAAGCTTTGAGAATATCCAGAACCCCTTGGGAAAGATGCAGATCTGCAAACTCTAACTCTTCAAGAGCCATGCCTTGAGATTGAGAGACTGGAGATTAGGGTACCAAATCCTCCCCTGAGAGGATGTTAACAGGTTGTAATTCCTGGGAAGAGACAGGGGAAGATGGACTGCTAGGGACAGCAACAGGGGGTACCAGGGCTGTCTGGCCCAATCTGGAGCAATCAGAATCACTTTGCAAGGTTGAGACCTTATTGTGACTAAAACTTTGAACAGGAGTGGGAAGGGAGGGAAGGCATACAGAAACTTTCCTTCCCAATTCAGAATCAAGGCTTCCAGGGGGACTAAGCCCAAGACTGGAGGTCTGCAACAAAAGAGAGGGAGTTGGTGATTGTCTGAGGCTGCAAAGAGATCTATCTCTGGAGTGCTCCACCTTGAAAAAAACACTTTCAACACTTGAGGGTCCAGGGACCATTCGTGATGGCCCTGAGAGATCCTCCTCAGTGCATCTGCTAGCACATTGTCCTTCCCTGGAAGGTGAACTGCTACCAGAGAGGTTTGCAGGGAATAAGCCAGGCACCACAATTTCATGGCTTCCGTGCACAAGGCCGTGGACCGAGTGCCTCCCTGCTTGTTGATGTACCACATGGTGGTGGTGTTGTCCATCTGACCTGAAACACCTTGTTCTGTACTGATTGAGAGAAAGCTTTCAGGGCCAGAAAAACTGCCCTGAGCTCTAGGAGATTGATATGGAGAAGGGGTTCTTGGGGGGACCACAGCCCCTGGGCAGTGAAGGCCCCCAGATGGGCTCCCCAGCCCAGAAGAGAAGCGTCCATGCTAAGGACCACTGAACAAGGCTGAGTGACAAAAGGAACACCTTGTCTTAAATTGACCTGATCCTGCCACCATTGGAGGGCTTGGATCAAGGTCAGAGTCACTGGGATCAGTTTGGTAAGGGAATCTTTCCTCTGAGACCAAAAAGCTCTCAGATGGAATTGAATATCCCTCATCTGGAATCTTGCCCCTTGGACCACTGCTGTTGAAGCTGCCATGTGGCCCAAGAGCTGGAGGAAATGCCTTGCTTGTCGAGATACCTGAAGGCTGAAAGAAGAGGCTAGTTCCGTAAGAACCCTTGCCCTTTCTAGAGGGAGAACGGCTCTTGCTCTGACTGTGTCCAGTTCTGCCCCTATAAAGGTAAGAATCTGGACTGGTTTGAGAACTGACTTGGGAAGGTTGAGAAGAAATCCTAGAGAAGTGAGCACTTGCTGGGTCACTTGCAGGTGAGATTTGACTTGGTCTGGAGACTGGTCCACTATTAGCCAATCGTCCAGATATGGAAAAATGGAAATATTTTGCCTTCTTAGGAAGGCAACTACTACTGCTAGGCACTTTGTGAAAACCCTTGGGGCTGAGGTTAGGCCAAAGGGCATTGCTCTGAACTGGTAGTGGCCTGAGGGCAACTCGAACCTGAGGTACTTTCTGTGGGAGCATCTGATAGGAATGTGAAAGTAGGCATCTTTGAGGTCCAGGGAGGCTAACCAGTCTCCTGGCCTTAGAGAGGAAGGATTATTCCAGAGTTACCATCTTGAACTTTGGTTTTAAAAGATGTTTGTTTAGATATCTTAGGTCTAGGATGGGTCACCCTCCCTGTCTTTTGGGGTCAGGAAGTACCTGGAGTACAGCCTTTGCCTCAGTGTAGGGTAGGTACTCTCTCTGAGCTCTTAAGGCCAGAAGAAGAAACCTCTGCCTCTAGGGCAAGGGTTTCCGAGAGATTTGCAGGTGGAAAAAATCTGGCTCTCATCTTTGGAAATTTCTTGAAGCTGAGAACCAGTCCCTGGCTTACCACTTCCGGGACCCACTTGTCTGATGTGACAGACATCCAGTCTTGGACAAAGTAAGCCAGCCTGCCCCCTACTGGGATAGGAGAGTCGACCCGGGCAGGCCCATCAGGGTGTCTGCTTGGTAGGGGCTTTAGGCTGAGGAGTGGATGCAGCCCTGCTCATGCCCCTTCTGCCTCTCCCTCCGAAGAACCCCCTCTGTGAAAAGGAAGAAGAGGCCTGTGCTTTGTAAAAAGGCCTTTGAAAAGGCCTGCCCCTGCCCCTAGACTGCTGCCTTTGAGGAGTTGCCTGCCTCTCCTTGGCCTGAGCACTCCTATGTGTGGTCCTGTACTCATCCATTTTCTTCATGTAATTCTCTGTCTGCTCCCCAAACAGAGAATTACCCACTACAGGAAAGTTCATGACTTTAGCCTGGGTATCTTGTGAGAGGTTAGTACATCTGAACCAAGCCATTCTCCGAAGAGCCACAGATGTAGCCATGACTCTTGATGACACATCATTAGAGTCTACAGCAGCATGAAACTGAACTTTAGATGCCTCAGTCTCATCTGCAGCCACCGCCTCCAGCTTCTTGGCTAGCTGCGGGGAGGCCTGTTTAGCCAGTGCCAGTACAGTGTCCCACCTGGACTTCTGGTACCTAGCTGTATAGGCCATATAATTCACCTGTCTAAGTCCCAGGAAAGATGCCATGTACAGCTTTTTTGCCATGGCATCAACCTTCTTAGAGTCTTTGTCTGGGGGGTATGAAGCCAAGGGATTGCTTGCCTTATCAGAGGCAGCAGCCTGCACAACCCCAACATGGTTGCATTGGTGGTATAAAAACTCTGTTTCTGAGCCTGAAAGTGTATACCTCTTGTCCATTTGTCTGTCCACAGCAGATATAGTATTGGGAGACTTCAGAATTTGTTGTGTCAGTTTCCCAAAAGATTTGTGGAGGGAAATAGAAAGTCTCCTGGACTCTGGGATGTCCATCATTTCTACATAATCAGGCTCCTCCTGATCCTCCATTGCCTCTTCCGTAGGAAGTTGGAGGGTCTCTGCCACCTTTCTGTAGAACATAAAGTGGGAAGGGGACTCAGAAAGCCTAGGAGGGGATACACCTGAAGGTCTGTCTGGGGAGATGTCTGGTTCCACAGGCACATCTAGACTTTCACCATCACCATCGTCATCATCAAACTCCCCTTCCTCTTCAAATTCCAGTTCATAAAATTCTTCCAAAGTATAATTGTGAACCAGGGGAACCAACTGAACTGAGCCTCCGCTAAAAGGTGCCGGATCGGTCGGAACTGGGCGAAGCGATTCCACAATCCGAATCGCTCTGGCTATTTCTTCGGCGATCGGAACATGGACTTCTGGATCCGAACCAGACAATTTTTCTTTTCACTTTCTTTTTGTCAGAACTGACCCCTCAGGATCGGCTCTCCTTTTGCCTGAAGAAGTATCGCCCTGGTCAGAGGGCACTCCTTCTGGTTCGGTCGGAACTGAACCGGGCTGGCCATCTGGGTCAGTAGACTTCTTGGCCTCCTTTTCCCTCAGTCTACCTAATCTCTTTTCCAGGGTAGATTTGAGAAAATTCTTGCAAATTTGGCAGTCTGAATCAAGGTGGTCAAACCCCAGACAATAAACACAGGTGGTGTGGGGATCAGCCTTAGCAAAGACCTCCACACACTCACTGCAGTATTGAAACCCAGTGGGCCCAGTTTTTTTCTTGGGTTTCTCAGACATGGCCAACCTAACCAAACTTACCCTTTTTTCGGCAACCGCCAGGCAAGACTCCCTTATCGGTTCCTAACCATGTCACGGGTCTTGGAAAAAAACATTTCAAAAACACGTTTTGTTTAGAACCGATAAGAACCGGTAACCACACACTAAAATTTACACAAGAATTAAACAAATGATCGGTTCAGCTGATCTGATCCACACTTTTTACAAGTTCCTCACAGAAACACAGTACAAAACCTATCTAGTACTCACGATACCACAGACAGAGACTGAACTGAGTTATGCGGGAAACTTTTTTCAGTAAGAAACCGACGAAAAAACGACACTTAAACCGACTTTCGAACCGAGCTGCAGGAGAAATCTCCAGAGTGACTGTTCAGTGAGGCAGAGTAAAGAATCTGATGGTTAGCGTTCAAAGGGAAACAGACAGACATCAACTGAGCTCGAGCTCAGCATTCTATGCTCTGCATAGAAAGGTTAACCCTTTGTTCTCCAGAGGAGTTTAAAGGCTAGGGCTAACTGCACTTGTCAAAATACAGCAAGACTTCAAGTTGTTTGAATTTAAGAATATGGAAAAGAGAATAGGGCCCAGGACAGGCCCTTGAGGGACACCCCAGCAGATAGGGAGTATAAATGAAATTGAGCAACCTATCTGGACAGCTTAAGACCTACCCACAAGGTAAGAACAGAACCAGCTTTATGCAATAGGTATAGAGCTAAAGTCCATGACATAAATCCATTTATTTCCACATATGTGGGATAAATCTTAGCACCCAAAATGTATCCCACATATGTGGGATTAATGAAATCTGTCAATCAAACCATGCCAGACCTACATAATGCCAACCACACAGATGGCATACTCAAGCCCAAATCAATACTAGCACGTGCTAAAACAACACCTGCAGCATCCCTCATGCTGGCACTCAACACCACACACACTTCATTCAGTGTCAGTACTGAGCCACAAAACAGCACTGGAACATCTTAAAAAAAAGTTTTAACTCAAAATACTGTATAACATTTTGTTTCTTCTAATCTTTGTGCCAAAAACAACCTTCCAACCACAACCGCTACTCACTAGTACCATTGGGCATAAAGAAAACTGGCACAACAACAAAATAATGCTGACTTCAATATAGAGCTCACACAAATACTGATCCAAGCTGAACAAGACACAGAGCCTTTTCTGAACGCACAAGAACTCAGCCACCATCACCATGAACCTGAAGAAGAACCTCAACCAAGCACAAGCACTGCAGCACTCATAGATACACAGCTGCCCTTCGGAAATACATCAAATCAGGAAGAAACCCCAACACACTGAAAAAAAACCCATATCAATGTCGCTACCTTCAAGAAATACCTAAAGGACAATTACAACATAGAAACTCCACTAGAAAACCTCCCACCTGAAGACCTAGACAAACTATTGGCAACCTACTTTATGAACTGTGCCAAAAAAGACAGGACACCATATGAACCCCTTATACTGTGAGCTATGTTCCAAAGCCTGGAAAGGTATCTTAAAAGAAAACAATACCCAGAATCAACGTCAACATCACCAGCATTCCTAATCACCAGAGAGGCACTACAATGCAAACAAAAGCACCTCAAAAGCTACGGACAAGGTAATAAACCGAAAGTGGCAGATGAACTTATGGACACCCTAATAAATAAACTATGCAGTTGTCACCAGCTAGTTCCACACTCCCCTGACAGTCTTTTAAATACCATGTGGCTCATAATTAGCCTCTATTTTGGAGTACGGGGAGTAACAGAAATGAGAGGAGTAAAATGGGGAGACATTGCCATCAAAAAAGATGAAAATAACCAAACCTACCTTGAATATATGAACGAGAGGCAAACAAAAACAAGACCTGGCTCTAACCCCAAGGAAACCAGAAAACTGATGCCTCGGGCATATCAGCTCAACAACAACCCTATCAGATACCCAGTGAAAAACTACCAGCTCTACAGAAGCCACAGACCAGAGCAAAGCAACCACCCAGAGGCACCCTTTTCCTAGCTGTGAATACCAACACACAGGTATCAAAATCTGCCAAGTGATACAAAAATCAAGCAGTTGGCATCAATAAACTATCCACCATTGTAAAGACTATGCTTTCCAACGCAGGCACCCAAACAGTCAAAAGGCTTACAAATCATTTTGTACGTAAACACCTTGTGTAGTAACTGGCTGATAGTGGCACTGCACCAACGAACATAATAGAAATTTTTCAGGTCACAAACAACTCCAGAGCCTTAACGAATACTCAGAACTAAATGAGGCCAAACAACAAAAAATAAGTACTCTGCTTAGTGGAAAATATCTTCACAAAACCAACCCAGAACAAAACCAACAGCAGCTCAGCAGAATTCCATCAAACCACGAAGAGCTCCTAGGAACCTGCATAAACAGCCCTACAATAAATGCCAAACAAGTGACATTCAACATCATCCAAGGTAAGCAGAATAAAAGTTTCTCAAAAAATAAAGAAAAAAAAATATCCAACACCTCCCCATCCCAACCTCCAAACCTGTCACTCCCATTACTTCCATACTAAACCCCCCGATATAAAAAAAATGTAACATTTTTGCTCAACAAGCCTATTTCTTTCATCTCGCCCCAACCCCATCCTCCGATGCAGGCAATAAATTTGACAACTACGTCAGAAAGAGACCCATGGTTATGGATTCTGACAGTGACTCAGATTAACAAAGCAAAACAGCTCCTACCAACATAAATCTACAAGACATACAACAGGACACCTAGCGAAAAGAAGATCTGAAAAATGAAGAAGATCCGGATCATCTGGTAACAGAAATAAGACTACAAATCTCTGAACTGTTACACAAATAGTGGAAAGAAGATCTGACATCCAAAAAAGAAAAAAATGCACAAAATCATTTGTTGTAACAAATGGACTACTACTAATCCCTGGACTCCTACAAATATTGAACTGTCAAAAAAAAGTTGAACTCTTACTTAACACACTCCTGCACTTGCTGTTTCTTATAGGCACCTCCCTATCCTTACCCAAAAGACTTCTATACCCCAATGCACTAGTTCAATAAAGTTAAAAAATATACTGCTAAGTTCATTAGTTTACAGTATTGCAAGTTTGCTGTGCTTTCTGTTCTGTTCCATCTCAGAACAAAAAGTTTAAACTATTCATACCTTGTCATTCCTGACTCCAAGTGGTACTATAAATGAAATACAACCATACAAAAAAGTCCACAAATTAAAAAATCGACTCTTGAAAGTCATAATTCAAGTGCACGAATTACATCCAAAAGAGAAACCCAAAATAGAAAAAAATCCATGAAGAATACAGCCACAGGAAAACGAAGACCCAGACTCCTGAAAGTAATCCAAGAAAAATCCACTGTAATAAAAAAACAAAAAAAACAGCGAAGATAAAAACAGCAACCCCAAAATAAATCCACAATCGAATTGATGATACAAAAAGGAAAATCCTCCACCTGCTCCATGAAGAAAAAAACACATCCTCCTTCTCGAAGACCACCTCCTCTCGAACTCCAGCTGATCCTCCATTACACCACCACTGAAGACAACACTCCATCCACCGGCAACACACACCATGAAATCCCATTCTACACAAGGCCCAGAACATGGAGACACCTTCCTCCATCAGCTTTCCCACAAAACTGTGTCACACCTGCAAGCCACACCTCCGGGCCAATCAGAATCGACACTGACACTGCATGCACTCAATTAGCAATCACCACACAAACTGTCACTCAAAATAACCCTCTCACTCCTAACCGTACCCCCAACCAATCAAAATACTTTTCTCACACTACCCAGCCAGTAAACTTTCCACTAGCAAACCCCTATTCACCAGCAACAGCCAATAAAAAACAACTACATAAAACTCATTGGAAAAAAAAAACATGCCGGCCTGGTGGCACTAAGGCTTGAGGTGTTGGACGCCACACTCTGCCATGCCGGCGACCCATGTTTGGACATGAGCACGAGCCGTCGGGGGTCGGCAGGGGAGGGAGAGGATTGAGCATCCAGAGGGCAGCTCTCCTCTCCTGGGGAGGGATGACTGGCATTCCTGCCAAATGACTACCCCTAGGTGGAGGCTGGAGGATAGTGCTGCTCAGTGGGGCCAGACAAAGAGAGGGTGCTGTGGGACTGCAGACACGCATATGCCTCTACATGTGCACATCCTGCGTGTGTGCCCCAGCACAGGGATGGGAGAAAAAGGAGGAAAAATACCTCCAGCTGCAGATGATGACCGACCTCCCACAGGCTCTGCACCTGGCAACCAGGCAGAGGTACGTCCTGGTGATACCGGGGTGACAGGGCTGGGGGGGTTGGTCGGAAGGGGGCAGCTAGGGAAAGTAAGAAGCATACAATGTATATAGAAAAAAAAAAACACTACCGTGGAATACTCCTCAAACACAAAATAGACTACAGCAAAACCACCCAAAACAACATAAAACAGTTAACAAAACCAACTGCATAAATCAGACATGCGATGGGGGGCTGTGGGATAAACTATTTATTTTCACTCGTCCCCCAGTGACCTTGGGAAAATCACTCATGGATCTGCTATGCTCCACCACTCGTGAGGTTATCTGAGGTCACCGGGACTCATGAAAATAAATTGTTTATCCCACAGCCCCCCATCACATATCCCCAATTACTACAGAGTTAGAAAGACCCACTGCTTTAAGCTTGTCCAGAAGAAGGGGGTGTGCCACTGTGTCAAAAGCTTCAGTGAGATCAACAAAAATGGCAGACATGATCAGACCCTGATCCATGCCTCAGAGTAGGGAGTCAGTAAGCCGAAGGAGGGAGGTAGCAGTTGAGAGGGATTTCCTAAAACTTTCATGAGTCAACTCTTTATGGGATGCCTCCAGAATCTGAGGAATACCTTCCAAAAGGCCCAAAGCCAGGAACTCTTGCCACTCAGGTACCAGGCTGAGAGGTGCAAGGACTAAAGGTCCAGGTGCTGGACCACTCCCCCTTGTCTCATCAGCAGGTCTGGGTGAAGAGGAAGTCACCACGTGGACCTGCTGCTGAAGCTGAGAAAATCCTGGTACCAGAACTCTGTGGGCCAGTCTGAAGCTATCAGGATCAGGTTTGCTTTGTCCCCTACCTTTAGTACCATCTTGAGGATCAAGGGAAAGGGAGGAAAAGTGTCCAAAAGGCCCTGGGTCCAAGGCCAGAAGAAGCCATCACCCATCAACTTCCCATCTTGGGGGGGGGGGCAAGCATGGAAGAGCCTCAGATTTTTGTTCTCTCAGGAGGCAAACAGGTCCACCAGAGGTGTGCCCCACCATGGTACTAGGACCACTCATGAGACGTCTCTCTCCCCCTCTGCTACTGAGTGTGTCTGCCAACTGGTTGTCATCCTTTGCAACGTGCACTGCAAGATCCACCTGCAGGCTGCGTATCAGAGAACAGGTGCACAGCACCTCCCAACACTTGGGAAGGGAGTGCGTTCTGCCTTGTTTGTTCAGGTAGAACATGGTGGTAATGTTGTCCATCTGGACTTGCATGACCTGACCCTGAATCAGTGGAGCAAGCTCCCTCAGTGCCAACTGAACTGCCTGGAGTTCAAGCAGGCTGAAATGCTGCCAAGTCTAGCTTGGTGGCCAGATTACATGGGGTCTGTGGTCAGACATGTGAATGTACCATCCCACCAGAGATGCATCTGTGGTCAGGGTGCAGGTCTGCTCTAGGAAGACAAATGGAATTCCCTCCACACTGCCATCCTACAGTGGCTGTGTCACCCCAACTGGTTGGGCCAGGTTTTCATGGTGCTGAGATCACTGGTGCCCCTACTCCCACTGGAAGGGGTGTGTGTTCCAGTGGAAGGCTGAATTACCAGGCTGGGTGTGATTGCCCAACCTTGAAATGATTAGGGAAAGAAGGACCAATCCTCCATCTTATCTGCTGGTAAGCAAGCCCTGGCTACTCCAATAAACAAGATCACCTGCTTAGGAACCAGTTTGGACTCTGCCAGATTGGCCAAGAGGCCCATATCATGGAAAATCTGGACAGCAAGATCCGTGGACAGCTCTATGGTATTTTAGAGATGCCAGTGATGAAGCAGTTGTCTAGGTACATAAGAAAGACTGCCATGATCGAAAGGCAATTGAAAACCCTGGGTGCCGAGGACAGGCCAAATGGCATGATCTTGAACTGGTGCAAGACCCTTAAAACTTGGAACCTGAGGTACTGTCTGTGGAATGGGCAGATGAGGATATGAAAGAATGCATCCTATAGGTCCACTGAACAAAGCCATGCCCCTGCCTCCATAGGCGGTTATGATCTTGTCGAGAGTGACCATATGAAACATTCACCTGCCGATGAACTGGTTCAGATCATGCAGATCTAGAATGGAGTGCCAGTGCCCAATCTCTTTCAATACTAAAAAGTAACAAGACACATATTCCTGTAAGGTCAGAGCATCCTGGACAATCTCGATAGCACTGAGCAATACCACTTTGCAGTGTGCCCAGTGTCTCCTCAGTCACTCTGGACTCCCTTGGCACTCAGGGTCTGGATAGAGGAAGAGTCTCAAACTCCAGAGACAGATCCCCTTCCCCAAACCCACCACTTCCAGAAACTACTTGTCTGATGTGACAGCTGACCACTGTGGAAGGAAGTGGAGGAGCAACCCCCGACTGGGAGCTGCAGCTGGGACCATGTATGAGGGGGACTGGCATCCCACAACCCAGATTTTTGCTCTTGGAGGAGGCTCCACAGGACTGGCCACTGGATGTAGCATGGCTGGCCCTTTTTCTGACCCTGATTGCAGGCAGTAGTGCTGATAACTGCTGTCTCTGCTGCTGCTGGGGTTGGTAGCCTGAGCTATGAAAGGAGCTCTTCTTTGGTTCAGGAGGGCTGCTTGGCCTGTTGGGATGATGCCACCAAATTTAGGATGACATTGGGCTTCTCTTTGCTGATGAGATGGCCTTGCATCCCCAGGCCAAAAGAGCAGGTGCTAAAAAGGGCACATCCACTAACTTATGGTAGGTCTCCAGAGTAAATGTCAAGAGACACAGCCAGACCCTCCTGCAGATGTACACCTCGGCAGCCACTGAGCAGGTGCACAAGCTGCCAATTCCAGAGCTGCCTGCAGCTGATGACTGGACAGCAAACATCCCAGGAGCTGGTGACTGGACAGCATACGTCCCCACTCCCACCAGGTCAAGGCCTCTGCTTGACTATTGGCTGGAAGCATACAGATCAAATTGGCAAGCTTGTCAAAAATCTCATAGCCAAATGGGCCATCAGAGCCACAAAGCTGGCCTATCAGAAGTCCAAGGTATTCGCCTCATACAACTTGAAAGCAAAGAAGTCCTGCTTCTTGGACTCCTTGTCTGGCAGCTTGTCCACATCTCCTGCACCTTCATCTTGCAGAAGGCAGAGTCTGACATAACCCCATCTGCTGAGGGGTGCTCTGAGAGCCTGAAAAGCTGCCCAAAAGGCATTGCATATCTGTGGTATATGTGGTGATGGGGAGTATGGCTAGGCATGGGGTTTTACCAGATCCCTAACACTTGGCCCAGGACTGCATCGGCCACTGGAAATGCCACCCCCCAGTGAGAGATCTCATTCTAGGATGTCCACCAGGGGGTAGGTCTCTCTCTCTTATGGACCTCCTCTATGGGGACATTCAGACAGGTAGATATGTACTACAAAACAGCAGCAAAGGAGGTTGAATCACCAGGAGTAGAACTGCCTGATGGATTGACCTCCACACAACCTTGAGAGGAGGAGGCCATGGAGGAGAACTCCTTGTCGAAGTTGTCACCCCAAAACAAGGACTTGGGCCTATCCTCAAGGTGTGGACCTCAGACTATCCTGGGTGACCACTACTAACATGATACCAGGCAGATCAGCCCTGGACCTTTGTGAGGATCTCCTCCTGCAGCAATGGGGCGGTTATACCCAATTGAATGAGGGACTGGGTTCACTAGAGGTGGAACCACTGGATGCTGCTTGGAATGTTGCTGTAGGTAACCGAGAGAGAGAGAGAGTCGAGGTGGCTGGTAACATGGGCAGACCCTACCCCTGGCTTGCCACTGCCTATTTATGCCACAAAAGTCTTACTTCTAGGGCACATCTAGCCAAAGAGCAAAATGAGCTTGACAAATGCCAAAGGAAAAGGCATCGACCAGAACAGGATCGAGATCGATACCTTGACCTCAACTGTCTACCATGAGAAAGATGGGAACCCAACAGTGGTGGAGCAGAATAAACCTCCGAATGAGACATCTTCATTCCCAATGGAGGCTCTGTGATAGGGTTCAGTAAGACCCTGTCCCATTTGTTATGCAGAAAGAGTTAAACACAAGGATCTGCTCTATCCTCTCCTTTTATGTCTCTTGTCTGTCTGCTTGCGCATCCAAATGTTCTTGTGAGATCTAGGAACTGATCAATCTGACAGTCTCGCAATTCTCTGCCCCTCACTATCTCTCTGCCTTCACTTGCTGTTTCTGTATTTTCTTACCCCTTGCGTAGCTGCAGTTGTAAAATATAAGTGAATCTTTGTGTGAAAATGTAAGTGAAACTGGGATGCCTTGGTTTGAAAATGTATATATTTATACTGTTGAAACGATTGCAAAAAGCTATTTGGAATTTAACGGGTTAACCTGAGATGCAGTTTGAGCTCCTGTCAGGCTTGTCTGCAAACTCTTTTGCACAGCTGTAATCAGGAAGCCAGCTTGGGAAAGTGTTCTGTTTGCACACTTGCTCTGCAAAGAAATGGACAAGATCGCTTATACATTTTGTAAGAAACAGGTTGTCTCCTTAATAAGCTCAAGATGAAAAAGGTAACTGTCGGGCAAAGACATGTTATAAAAAGAGCTGCAATATTTTTGATGGGGAGAGACAAACTTGGAATTAAAGATACCCTCAGACGAAGGACTTTGCTTTCTCTGGTTGTACTGCCATTGTAAATAGTTATACTGAATCATTTTTATTTTTTATTTTACTGTTATTAATGATAATAAAATGCTATTTGCAAATGTTACAACAGCTCCTGGTCTTTCTATGCTTTCTGACCTGTGCCTCGATGACAGATGGTGTTTGTAGTGGGGTTTATGCCATGCATACTTAATCCAGTTTTGTGCACGAGTACTAGACTTGGTATAAGGGAAGAAAAGAAGAAAGGTATGGATTTTGCAGCAGCAAGCCCAGGAGTGATTACCAGAAGAATGGCAGCCAAACTAGCAGAGACAGAAGTCCAAGCTGAGACTGTACAGCCAGTACCAGCAATAGAAAAATAACAGACAGCGACAGAACCTGAAACCCCGACTGCCTTTTTCAAATGGTGGGCTATAAAGCAAAAAAGCGATGGAGAAGCAAAGAGAAAAAGAGATTCAATGTTGAGACACAGAGAAAAGAAGAGATGTAGCAAATCAAGAAGTAGAGAAAATAAAGAGATGCAGTGACAGGAGCAGTAGAGAAGAGATGCAGTGACAGCAGCAGTGATGGCTAGATGCCTTGCAAGCTATCAAAGCTGCAGGATCTGGCACAGGTCCAGCTGAACAACAAAACACAAACTTAAAAGACATTAAATTTACAAAGTTGTGTCCCTCAGATAATATCTAAGCATACCTGACAACTTTAGAAAGAGTTGTCACAGCCTGCCAATGGCTAAAGCAGCAGTGAGCAATCAGGCTGGTACCTTACCTGACAGGTAAAGCCAAACTTGCCTACAGCAAAATGGGCACTGCATAGTTAGAAAACTATGACCTGGTGAAAAGAGAAATCCTGAAAAGATATGACATCTCAGGAGAGACCTACAGGCAAAGATTCTGATCTCTGAAGTACAACTCAGTCGACAATCTTTGAGAAGCATTCATCCGATTCAGAGAACTCCTTAAATGGCTCCAACCAGAGGACAGAATGGTCCCACAGATTGACACACTTGTGATGAAGCAGTTCATCAACTCCCTGCCTACAGACGTGCAGCACTGGGTAAAAGAACACCGATCAGAAAGTGGGGCAAAGGCTGTTTCTTTGGCAGAAGACTACCAGATGGCCAGACAGATGCCCCAGCAGCAAGGTAACAGTCAAACACCGATAAGACCCTCCTTTTCATGATTTAACCCCAAGTCTGATAAGGACTCTAGCAGGGGGAACAAATCTGCACACAAAGACTTTATTTGCTGTAACTGTAATAAGCCAGGCCATATTGCAAGAAACTGCCATAGTAAGGAGGGTAACACTGGAGCAGATTTGACCTTAGAAAATTGGGGCAAGTATTTAATAGATGTCAAGGTGGGAGATAAGATTGTGAAGGGACTTACTGATTCGGGAAGCAGACAGATCTTAGTGCATATTGACGTGCTGAGAAAACAGTGCAAAAAGACCAGGTACTGGTGTCATCTGCATTCACAGGGACACTCAATACTATCCCACCACCCAAGTGACTCTGAATATTAATGGGTTGTCACATGAAATGAAAGTGGGGGTAGTACCTAATTTACCTGTATCTGTGATTATTGTAAAATGACTTTCCAGGATTTACTGAGTTAATCACAGAGGGTATAAATCCTGATGTTTCAGCAGCTGTGATTACAAGTGCACAGGCAAAGAAAATTTCATATGGCAGGGTCTCAGAAGTCCAGGAAAGAAAGACGCCTGAAGAAACAGTGGCAACAAAAGACTGATGGACATAAGGGGTTAATTTATAAAAATGCTGAAACTAAATTGAACTGATCGTGAGTTTGTTTCAGAGCAAGCTAATGATGTTTCTGTCTAGGGTTATTTTAAGCAGCTGGGGTCAAACGAAAACAGGGTGAACCAATGTTTAAAAAATGTAATGGGTTACTGCACAGAGTTTGGGTTAAACCTCAGACACAGGAACAGATAGAACAATTGGCTATACCACAAAAGCATAGATCTAAGTTGTTACAGATAGCACATGATAGTCCTATGACTGGTCATTCGGGGAAGGATGGCACCCTTGCCAGATTGCTGTACAGATTTTAATGGCCTGGAATTCATGAAAAGGTTGCTGCCTATTGCAGTTCCTGTGCTGAGTGTCAGAAAGTAGCCCCAGTAACTAAAAAAGACAAGGTGCCCCTGGTGTCCCTACCCTTGCTAGATGGGCCTTTTGTGAGAACTGCAATGGATGTGGTTGGCCCTTCAGACAAAAGTAAAAGGGTAAACGATTAATTTTGGTAGTATGTGACACTTATACTTGATATCCAGAGGCAGTTCCTATGAATACTATCACAGCCCCAGAAGTGGCAGCAGAGCTTGCAAAATTTTCAGTAGGGTGGGCATACCTAAAGAGATGATTACTGATCAGGGTAGTAATTTTGGTGCTGCATTACTGAAGGAACTGTACCAACTACTAGGTTACCACTGCCATAAGAACCTCCCCTTATTACCTTCAGAGAGGCAGTCTTAAGAACATAAGAAAGTGATGGCAGATGGGGATCACTTTATCCATCTAGTCTGCCTGTGTGAGTTTGACTACCTCGCCTAGGTTATACTTTTGTTTTAGTATCCCACAATGCCTATCCCAAGATAGTTTGAATTCCCTAATCATCTTGTTGAGCATTTTAATCAAACCCTAAAATGCACGCTAAAAAGGTTCGGAAAAGGGGAAGGGAAAAAACTTGAGACCCCTGAAAGGAGTACCATGCTAACCTCTTGAAGAAATGGGTTGAAAAGACACCACAGGCTGCTTTGTTAGTTTTATCAGAGACTGATAAAGAAGATATTGATATAGCTTATGGCAGACTGGAACAAACTGTAACTGTTGATGCTGTAAAGGTGAATGTTTCCTTAACCTCCAAACAACCCACAGAAATTTGTAACTTGGTGACATTTTTTTATACTTAGTTTATTGATTGATTTCTGCAGAATATGTAATACATACATACATTTGATACTTGCCGTATAACTCAATACTTTTACCAAAGCAGATTGACTGTCTACATACATAATACAAATCAATTACTGACAGACAAGAAAAAACATGTAAAAACGTTTCCATCTTATCCTATCCATTACCTTCTTTTCTGACTTACAGATATTTGAAACTATACAAATTTTATTAACTAAATCTACTTAACAAAACTTGGGCCAAATTTTGCATAATAAGGTTTGGAAAATAGACATGCTAGATCTTATGTGAAATCTGGGTCTATCCAGGGGACCAGAGTAGTTAGTAAGGATCATAAGCAAAAATTCTTGACTGATGGGGGGAGTGTAATAGTCCATCTGATTTACCATAGGTACCTTTGCAGGTTAGTTAGCACACCCAGGGTCTTGCCTTTTATCTCTGATATCAAAAAGTCAATATTATATAGTTCCCACCTCGACCATCTTTGGACTGAAAGCTCAGCTCTGTTATTTAAAGAAAAGATCAATTGTTCCAGATGTTGCATGCGTTGCATCATAACTAACCATTCCTGCTTTGTAGGTGGTGTTTGCTGAAGCCACTTACAAGTTATTACTTTGCAAGCTGCCATCAGGCATATTGACCACAAGTAGATGGAGTCCCTACCCCGAACACCTTTGGGCAGGAGGCCTAATATTAACTGGACCGGGGTAGGCTGTTGGGACAGGGTAAAAAGCTGCATGAACATGCCTTCAAGTTCTGACCAAAAACCGTGAAGGGCTGGGCATTCCAGAAATATATGTAGCTGGGTTGCATTCTGGTTCCCACATTACCTCCAACATGCCGGGGAGGTCCCAGGGGCTCTTTTGTCCATTAACTCAGGGACTAGGAAGAATCTGGCATAACTTGGTGACATTTTTTAGTACTTTTACCATAGTGCCAGGCAGCAGAAGGGGAAGAGCATGTATGTAATAGTGACAGGGAATGTACGCCCTACCAGACAAAAGACATACAGATTACCAGAGTGGTTAAGAGCAGACATGGTTAAGGAAATACAAAAAATGAAAGAATTGGGTATCATAGAAGAGTCGAGAAGTGCTTGCTCATCACCAGTGGTGTTTGTAAATAAAAAAGAAGGGTAAGAATCTGCCCTGATTTTAGGAAACTTAATCAAGTGTCAGAATTTGACAGTTATCCTATATGCACAGGATAGTATCCTGAATCTCACCAAGGGTTATGGGCAAATCCCTCTAGCTAAATAATCCAGAGACAAAAATACATTTGCACACTTGCTACATTCCAGCAGTACATGGATGTAATTTTATCCCCTCTCATTGGTTATTGTGCTGCGTACCTGGATGATGTTGTGGTGTACAGTCCAGACTGGAAGAGCCACCTGGAACACCTATGAACAGTTATCCAGTCTATTAAAAAGGCAGGTCTGACAATTAATCCTTCCAAATGTGCATTGGGCATGCAGGAAACCAGATATTTGGCCAATGTTTTGGGGAATGGAGAAGCAAAGTCAGATTTCTAAGACAGAAGCTGTAGCTAACAATACTATCCCTTAAAAAAGAAACATGTCAGGTCATTTTTAGGGTTGGTTGGTCATTATCGGAGATTTGTTTCCAACTTTGCCCAGCTAGCTACTCCCCTTCACTGAACTCACAAAGAAAAAGTTCCTGAATAATGTGAAATGGACCCGAGTGTGATTAAGCTTTTCGGGCCATCAAGGCTGCATTATGTTCAGCCCCTGTTTTACAAAGCCCAAACTTTGAGAAACAATTTTTGTTACAGATGCATCAGCGGTAGGCCTAGGTGCAGTCCTCAGTCAAAATATAGATGGGAAAGAACATCCTATTCAACACATAAGTATAAAATGAATTGCACGACACAGAGAAGAGGTACTCCACCACTGAAAAGAAATGTCTTGTGGTAAAGTGGGCCATGGAGTCCCTTAAGTTTTATTTTTCAGATTTTGTACTTACAACAGATCACAATCCTCTCTGCTGGCTTAACCAAATGAAGGATAAAAATTCTAGAATCACATGGTGGTACCTGGCACTACAGCCATTTAAATTTAAAGTGATGCACAAATCTGAGAAAGAGAATGTCACTGCTGATTTTCTGTCAAGATATGTATCAGGAATTGAAACTTCCAAAGGTTAAAAAAACAGAATGTGTGAGTTTAAACTTCTCTGTTTGCTATACTGCATTTGCACTGAACTTTAAAGGTTATAAACTAATGTTAGAAGAGAATTAATAGAAATTTTTGGAAACCTGTTTGTTTAAAACAGGTTCCCTCTTAAAAAAGGGGGTATGTGACAGGGCTGAATAAGGCATTGTCTCATTTGTTATGCAGAGACAGTTAAATGCAAGGATCTGTTCTGTCCTGTCCTTTTCTGTCTCTTGTGTGTCTGGTTGTGCAACCAAATGTTCTTGCGAGACAAAGGAACTGATCACTCAGATGGTCTCACAATTCTGTGCCTCACATTATCTCACTGCCTTCATTTGCTGTTTGTCTGTTCTTCCCCCTTGCATATCTGTGGTTGTAAAATATATGTGAATCTTTGTGTGAAACTGTAAGTGAAACTGGGATCCCTTGGTTTGAAAATGTATATAGTCATACTGTTGAAATGATTGCAAAAAGCCATTTGGAATTTAGGGTGTTAACCTGAAATGCAATTTGAGCTCCTGTCAGGATTGTTTGCAAACTCTTTTGCAGAGCAGTCAGCAGGAGGCAAGCTTGGGACATTGTTCTAGTTGCAAGCCTGCTCTGCAAAGAAATGGACAAGAAATCTGGCACATTTAGTGAGGAATAGGAGGTCTCCTTAACAAGGTCAGGATGAATAAGTTAACTGTCAGGCCAAGATTTGTTAAAAAAAGAGCAGCATATTTTTGCTGGAGGGAGACTGAAACTTGTAATTAGAGATACCCTCAGACGAAGGACTTTGTTTTCTCTGTACTGCCTTTGTAAGTAGTTATACTGAACTATTTTTATTTTACTGTTATTGATAATAATAAAATGATACTTGCGAATTTACAACTGCTCCTGGTCTTCCTATGCTTCCTGACCTGTGCCTCGATGACAAGCTCCATGAGGTTTGGGACAGACTCCATGAGGTTTGGGTCGAACAGGATCATAATCTGGCCTGCCTCCCCAACCGGGAAGGGTTCCTGCAGCACTGTGATCCTGGAGATGGATGATGCCTCATCCTATTCCGACTCCTCATCAACAGATTTGAGCACGATAATGACATGTTTGTTGACCAGATTGTTGGCTGTAGCTGATGTTGACTGCTCCATCAGGGGTACTGCTAAAGTATCAACTGATTCTTCAACTAGTGCTAGCTTGACCAAAGTTGACAGATCAAGAGGAGTGGGAACATTTGCCCTCCCAGTTTATGGTAATGGCATTTCTTAATAAACTTCTTTCAATAAGTAGGTCTCTCAATGAAACTTTGCATTTTTAAATACATTTCTCAAAACTCTGGGCAATCCTGGAATGGAGAATGTTCAACAGTAAACCCCAATGGGACCAAGGCCAGGGCTGATGAGGATCTCACCACCTCATCCTCAGTGACATGCAACAGAGTCACCAAACCCACAGCCACAGAGGCCTACCTTGGAGGAAGCATGTCCTGCATTCATCCAAGGAGTGTACATGTACTTTGTCTTTTCTCCGCTCTCTAATCCTGCTATTCCTGCTACTGTTGGGGAATATTTACCCAAACTCTGGACCCCCTCACTCTAAAATGACTAAACTTAAAGGTCAACTTTCCAGGACATCAAAGGACGTGTTATGTCTCTCTGCCAGATCTCACAGAGGTGCAACATGCTTTGTATCACCATGTGAACTGAGCTGTGTTTCCTCTGAACATCATAAATGTTTATGATTTATCTTGGCAGCTAGCAAGCTGCAATTAGTCACATAAAAAGGAGATCCTAAATGTTAAGTCTCTTCTAGCCTGTAATTATCTCTTGGCCTTCCAGGTAACACCTATTAGCTAAAACCTGGGAGGGGGGTTGTCATTCCAGACTGTCAGCATCTCTCACGAGAGACATTCAATAACACATTTTTATATTACAAAAAGCGTAGGTTAATCGGAACCAGCTGTCCAAGTAATCACAATTCCTCCACACCAAGACTGAATTTGGGGGCTCTATCCCCTGCATGGGATGAACTTCCCAAATCAGTTCACTCCTCGTACACATGAGACAGCCCATCAGAGTTCTGATTTTTGGCTCCAGCCCTATGTAGAATTGTCATATCATACCCTTGCAAAGCCAGACTCCATCTTAGCAATCTACCATTGTTTTTCTCCATCTGCGTCAGCCAAACCAGGGGGTTGTGGTCAGTCTGCACCACAAAATGCTGCCCATACAAGTATGGCTCCAACTTCTTTAGGGCTCACACTATGGCAAGACATTCTTTTTCCACAGTAGAGTATGCCTGCTCCCTGGGAAGTAACTTCATACTCAGGTACACTACTGGGTGGTCTCTTCCTTGGCTGGATGTCTGTCTCAGTACTGCCCCAATACCCACGTCTGAGGTGTCAGTCTGAACTATAAAGGGTTTGCTATAGTCAGGACTTGTCAAAACAGGTGCACTCCTTTAGTTTGGAAAAGGCTTCCTCACAGGCTGGCCCCAGGTCATTTTCTTGGGCATCCTTTTCTTTGTCAGGTTAGATAGGGGAGCAGCCAGGGCATTGTAATTGGGTACAAATTTTCTGTAGTACCCTGCTGTCCCGAGGAAACTCCTGACCTGCTTCTGCATTTCTGGTCGGGGCCACGTCTAGATTACCTCTATTTTTATTTGGTTAGGACAGAGCTGTCCTCGGCCTACCACATGCCCGAGGTATGTCACTTCTCCCATGGCCACCTGGCACTGCTTGGCTTTGACAGTGAGCCTGGCCCTCTGTATCCTGCCCAGCACTTCCCTAAGGTGGGACAGGTGTTCCTCCTAGCTGGCACTAAAGATGGCAATGTAATACAGGTACTCCACAGTGTACTCCTCAGCGCCATTTAACACCTGGTTCACCAAACTTTGGAAAGTGCCCGGGGCATTCTTCATTCTGAAAGGCATTACTTTAAATTCAAATAAGCCTATCGGAGTGATGAAGGCTGACCTCTCCCTAGCTCTGTCTGTTGAATCTACTGGCCAATACCCCTTTGTCAGGTCAATGGTTGTAAGGTAGGTTGCCCCTCCCAACTTGTCCAGGAGTTCATCCGTCTGGGGCATCGGGTAGGCGTCTGACTTCGTGACTGCATTCAGTCCATGATAGTCCACACAGAAACGAGTAGAGCCATCTGCCTTAGGCACAAGGACTACAGGTGAGGCCCAGGGGCTGTGGGATCTCTGGATTATCCCTAAATCCAGCAACTCCTCCACTTCCCTCCTAATGTCCTTTTGGACAGCCTCTGACACCCAATATGCTGTCCCCCATATGGGCGTCTGTGTCCCTGTCTCCACATCATGTGTTGCTAAGGGGGTTAGTCCAGGCTTGGTGCTAAACAATGGGGCAAAGTCTGCTAAAACCTCCCTTACTTTCTGGATCTGGTCCGGGGTCAGATGGGGAGACAATTTAACTGTCTCCACAGAGGATTCCCACTTACTTTCCTCCAGCAAGTCCAGAAGGAGGTCTCCCTCATCCGTCCCCTCCTCAGGACTACACACTGCAAACACCATGTCCGCCCTATTTGCATATGGCTTTATCATGTTGACATGGTACATCATTTCTGTCTGTCTTCGGTCAGGTAACTCTATAATGTAGTTCACATCATTTACCTTCCTAACCACTTTGTACGGTCCTGCCCACTCAGCCTGCAGCTTGTCTTACCGGCCCGGAATAAGGACAATAACTTCCTGACCCACCATGTGCGAGCGAGCTCTGGCTTTGCGGTTGTACCACACATTTTGTTTCTGTTGGGCAGCTGCCAGGTTGCTCTAGGCTGTCCCCATAAGCTCCTGCAGCCTTTCTCTAAACCTAAAGATGTAATCCACAATGGGAGTTCCCTGGGTGGCGTGCTTGCCTTCCCAGTCCTCCTGGATCAAGTCTAGGGGCCCACATACCCGGCGTCCATATAAGAATTCAAAGGGGGAAAATCCTGTCAACTCTTGGGGAACCTCCCTGTATGCAAACAACAGGTGGGGAAGGTATTTCTCCCAGTCTCTCCCATGCTGTTCAGCAAATGCCTGGAGCATTGACTTCAGGGTACCATTGAATCTTTCCACAAGCCCATTGGCTTGTGGGTGATATAGGATCTTGCATCTGTGCACCACCCCACACTTCTCCCATAAACATTTCATCAGGTCCGACATGAAGGAACCCCCTCGATCGGTGATAACCTCCTGGGGAAACCCAACATGGGAGAAAATCCCAAGTAAAGCATCTGCTACTTTGTCTGTCCTCAGTGAGGATAGGGCAACCGCCTCTGGGTACTGGGTGGCATAATCCACCACAGTCAGGATGAATTTCTTCCCTGAGGAGCTGGGGATATGGGGATATTTAAAGGCCCCACAATATCCATTCCCACCCTCTGGAATGGCTTCTCCACTATGGGCAATGGAATCAGAGTGGCTTGGGTTTTCTTGCCTGCCTTCTCTATTTCTTGGCACTGGTGACAAGACCTGCAATACTCCTTCACCTGCTGGGAGAAGTTAGGCCAATAGAAATTCTGGGCCAACCGCTGTGTCATGTGTGCAATTCCCAGATGACCAGACAAGGGAATATCATGTGCAATCTTGAGCAACTGCTCAAGATACCACTGGGGAATGACAAGCTGCCTGCCTAGCACACCTCCTTCTGTCTGTACTGGCTGAGTATACATAAGTCCATTTTCCCAATAAACCTTATGTCTGCAGTCACCTCCCTGTGCTCCATCCGAGTCTGCCCAAGCCCTCAGCTTCTCTAGACTAGCGTCACTTCTCTGAGCAGCTGCAAACCCCTCACACATTCCCAAAGCATGGGACAGGTCCCCTTCAGTCACTAAACTAGGTCACTAGCACTAGCATCAGGGCACTCAGGATCACTGTCAATCCCAACCCTCTGACCATGGGTTACCCCTCCCTCTTCAGAGTAACCCTCCATAGCTGTGTGATTGACTGCTACTGGGGAAATTTCTACCCTCTTTTCATTAGTCTCCCCATCTGGAGACACAGGCTGGGGAACCAGCCTCTCAGTGGCTTCCATAATGGCTTCTGTGGGGTTCAGGGAACTACAATTTTCCCTTACTGCTTGGCTATGGGTAACTGCACACACCATCCCCTTTTTCAGATTGTTGCCCAGGATCACATCCACTGCTAAGGTTTTGGCTACAGCTACCTGTTGCACAGTTCCCCCGGTTTCACCCCAGTCCAGGAGAACACCGGCCAGTGGCAATGTTTTCACCTCACCAGTAAAGTCCTGTACAGTGATGTATTTATTGGGTATAAGCTGACCAGACTCTACTACATCCCCTTTTACCAATGTTAGGGATGCCCCGGTGTCCCTTAACCCTTGTGTCTGTACACCATTCACCATGACTGGGTGCATGTGTTCCCTCATGTTCACAGGCATGCTTCCAGGGACACACAAACAACCCACTTCTTTTCTAATACCATTCTGCATATTATTGCTCATTCTTTTGGGACACCGTCTGGCAATATGCCTAGTTTCTTTACATAACCAACATTCACTTCTCTTTTCAGAGAAATCTTTTCTCTGAAACCTGGGGCTAACTGATTTCAGTGGAGGCAGTGAGGGTTTTAGCTGCCCTGAAGGTGCGCTTTTCCCTTTCTGCGCTGCCACACCTACCCCATTCGCTCTCAGAGCAGGTTTGCTCTTGGCATAGCGGTCCAAGAGTTCAGCAGCCTCTTTCACTGTTTTGGGATCTTGGTGCTCCAGCCAGGTTTTCAGCTCTGCTGGGCATGCCCAATAAAACTGCTCTAACAAAATCACATTTTCAATTTTATCAACAGAGTTTGCTCCAATTCCTTCCCACTGTTTTAAAAACTGACGTTGTTTAGTGGCTAGCTCCTTGTAACTCATGTCAGAGCTTCTCCTGAGCTTATGAAATTTAGCTCTGTATGATTCAGCAGTTAATTCAAATTGCTTTAACAGTGCAGCTTTAAGTTTGCTGTAGTCATCACTGTCCTCATTGTCCATTTGACCCAATGCATCCCGAGCTTTCCTGGTAAGTTGTGGGGATAGCTGGAAGTTCCAGGACTCTCTAGGAATTTTAGCCTGAATACAAACTTTTTCCAAAGAATTTAAAAAGGCATCCATGTCCTCCCCCTCTTTAAATTCGGCTATCAATCTGGAATTCAATTTGTAACCCAGTCCTGTAGTCCCAGTTAAACCCAAGCCACTTACCTGCTCTGGTGCCACTGGTTGGAGTCATAGCTTCTCTAGTTCATGTTGCCTCTGGTGCTCCTGCCCCTCATGGTCTGCGTCTCAGCTTTCTCACTCCTTCTTCTCCTCTGCAGCTCTCTGGCACTCATGCTCCTCATGGTCTGCCTCTTGGCGTTCTCGCTCTGCCTCACGGTCCGCCTCCCGCTGTTCATGGTTCCTCTCCCTCTGGAACTCCAGCTCCATTCTGCACAACTCAATTTGCAGCCTGAGTACTTCTGGATCCTGGATACTGGTGACCTTCCCCTGCTGCTGTGGCCCTTCACTGACAGTGGCCCTGTTGCCCTCATCGGATCTGGACACTGCACTGGCCGCTAGCCCTGCCACACTTGAGGTTTGGTCCTTTTCAGTCACTGTCTGTGACTTGCTGCTCTGGGTATCTGCTACCATCAGGGCATCTACAAGGTTCTGCTTGGTGGCTTTCGCCTCGAACAGGACTCCTCTGCCTCTGCACAACTGCTTTAAGTAGTCTACAATGTGTCTGCTGTAGTTGGAAGCCATATTCTTCCCTAACTATGGCTACTCTGACTTGCACTTTAGAAAAAAAAAATAAAAAGGGTAGGAACTTGTCTGTACGCCAAGTGATATAGTTCTGTCTCCTTTTTTAAAAATAAATCACTGCCTTTTTCTTTCTTTGCAAATGAGCTGATGGTCTCAAGCTGACACACTGAACAATAAAAGCTTGTAATACCAACATTTTTCGGATCGCTGCCAACCAATCTGTTACAAACCCACTTAGTATGTCAGTCCTCTACTCCCAAAGTGCCAACCTCCGAGTGCAGTCTTGTGAACAGTTAACAGAAACAGGGTAAGCCACCTGTCCGTTTCGTGGGTTCGAATCAACCTTTGGTCTCAAGTCTTGGAAGGATTCAAACTGTGAACCTCTTGTTAGTGTACCCAATGTACAGGCTCAGATAATTCTGCTCTTTGGGGGCCAGATATCTTTTGCCTACGGGCATCAAACCAGGCATACAAAATGAATCCTTAAAACTCTATTAAAGACCTCAGAATAAATTCTTACCTTTTTTCCAGTTTGGTAAAACCAGTAAGCTTTGTGCAGTGTCAGCTTTAACCAGGTATGCTTCCCTTGTCAAGAAAAAGAAATTCAAAGGCACACCAAGCAGTCTCTAAAGTAGAGGTTTACTTCAAAATAGAAAATGTAACTACAGAACCATATATCACAAAACATACAAATCACTTAAACAAAACAGGTTTAAAAGTGCAGACAAAATCTCCTATCACAGTATACTTATCTCCTAACAGTGCCTGATGTTGCTTTTTTCAGAGTCCAAACATTTGTGTGTAAATGGAAAACAGACTACTGTTTAAAAACTGGCATTGCCAACCTCTTTCTGTGAGGTCACTTAGCTCCTCCCTGTCAGAATATAAAAAATATATATCTATGCAAAACAGGATGCTTTATCAAAGGTAAATTCTGTGATCTCAGCACAACTCATTTTCTCATATGACTTTCTTTGATCTTATGATCAGCTTCCCCTTTCCAGGACATCAAAGGACTTGTTATGTCTCTCTGCCAGATCTCACGGAGGTGCAACATGCTTTGTATCACCCTATGAACTGAGATGTGTTTCCTCTGAACATCATAAACGTTTATGACCTATCTTGGCAGCTAGCAAGCTGCAATTAGTCACATAAAAAGGAGATCCTAAATTTTAAGTCTCTTCTAGCCTGTAATTATCTCTTGGCCTTCCAGGTAACACCTATTAGCTAAAACCTGGGGGGGGGGGGTTGTCATTCCACAGACTGTCAGCATCTCTCATGAGAGACATTCAATAACACATTTTTATATTACAAAAAGTATAGGTTAATCGGAACCAGCTGTCCAAGTGCCACAATAGCTACCAAAAGGAGGGCCTTCCATGTGAGGAAGCATAGCTCACAGGAAGCTGCTGGCTCGAAGGGAAGGTGAGTTTCTCCAGGACAAAAAGTAAATCCCAAGGAGGAACGATGTCTCTCCTGGGAGGTCTGATATGCAAGACCCCTCGCGGGAATGTCTTACATATGTTGAGCCGTGACAGTGTTCTACCTCCAAAGGGAACATGATATATGGAAACTGCACACATGTGCACCTTAATGGATAAATAGCTCAGTCCTAAGTCCAGAAAGTGATGGAGATAATCTAGCACATGCCTAGCCGGACAACCCAGGAGATCTAGGGCACGGGCCATAGCCCAAAGCCAGAAGCATTTCCATTTCAGAGCATAGGTGGCCCTGGTGGAAGGCTTCCTCGCTGCAACCAAGATCTCAACCACCCTGCTTGACACTTCTAACCTCTCTTCCACTAGGACTGCAGGAGCCACGCATGCAGGTGACAGCAAGCGGGTGGAGAGTGGCAACTGTACTGGAAATTCCAACAACAGCTGCTGGAGCAAAGGGTACCAAATCTGGTGAGGCCATAGAGGGGCCACCAGAATCATTCTGCCCCCCTCTGACTCCAACTTGAGCAGTACTCTCTGAATGAGGGGAAAAGGAGAGAAGGCATACAGGAACTTCCCTGTCCAAGAGTGGGACAATGCATCTCGCCAGAAAACACCAGGCCCTGGAGTGAGCGAGCGAGCAAACATTTTGTAGTTTGGCGTTGTACGGGGACGCATAGAGGTCCAACTCTGGACAGCCCCAGCAACCGAACAGGTCATCTGCAATTTCTTGGAGCAATTCCCACTCGTGATTCAGATAGGTAAAGCAGCTGAGACTGTCAGCAAGAATGTTCTGGACCCCTGGCACATGAACTGCGATGAGATCCAGTCGGTGTTCTATTGCCCAGTCCCACACTCTCATGGCCTCTCTGCAAAGGGTGCACGAATGAGTCCCCCCTTGCTTGTTGATGTAGAAGACCACTGGTGTGTTGTCTGTCTGCACCAGGAGAAGACCTGAAGAGAATTGGTCTCTGAAAGCAATAAGCGCATTCAGCATGGCTCTCATTTCCACAATATTTATATGCAGAGAGCTCTCTATGGCAGACCAAGACCCCCGGGTCCTGTGATCCCCTAAATGAGCTCCCCCAGTCAGACAGGAAGGCATCTGTGGTTAGAGTCTGGAGAGGGGTGGGGCTCCAGAATGGGACCCCTCCCGGTAGACTGTCATGACGGAGCCACCATTCAAGAGAGCGGTGTACCGCCCGAGAGATACAGATTTGGAGATCCAGATTATCCACCGATTGGTCCTACTGGACTCTGAGATGCCATTGAAGGGTCAGCATATGCAGTCTGGCTAAGGGTACTGTGGCTATGGCAGCTGCCATATGACCTAGGAGTTGAAGAACGACCCGGGCCGGGGAAGAGGAGGCCTTCTGGAGCCGCTGGCCAAATCCCAAAGGTGGTCTGCTCTGTCTGGGGGCAGAAAAGCTCTCCCCTGCTTGGTGTCCAGAATAGCCCCTATGAACTGCAGCCTTTGTGTCAGCCAAAGATGTGATTTTGGCCAGTTTACTGTGATCCCCAGGGAGGAAAATAGATCCTGTGTGTCTCTCATAAGGTGACTGGGAGCTCCTCCTCTGACTGAGCGGAGAGGAGCCAATCATTCAGGTGAGGGTAGACGAAGAGGCCTCTCCTTCGGAGGGCCACCACTACCACTGCTAGACACTGGGTGAAGACCCTGGGAGTGGATGAAAAGCCGAAGGAGAGTACCCTATATTGGTAGTGCTTGTCTTGGAAGCTGAAGCGAAGAAACCTTCTGTGAGACTTCAGGACTTTGATACGCATGTAGGCGTCTTGCATATCTAGGGAGCACAGTCAGTCCCCTTGACAGAGCAAGGGGAAGAGTCCTGCCAGAGTGACCATCCAGAATCTCTGGTATTTTACCGAGAAATTGAGCGGGCTTAAATCCAGACTAGGACGAAGGTCTTCCGTTTTCTTCAGGACAAGGAAGAAGCAGGAGTAATAACCCTTCCCCTTCTGGTTCTGTGGGACCCTTTGGATGGCCCTTTTTTCTAGGATCTGCTGGATCTCCGCTTCTAGAAGGAGACTGTGTGCCGGTGGATAACAGGCCGGAGTGGGGGGGGGGGAGTTGTCCGGCAGGATAGAGATGAACTCTATTGTGTACCCTGTTCGAATGGTGTCCAGTACCCACTGGTCTGCCATGATACTGGACCATTCGAGTGGGTAAAGCAAAAACTGCCCTTCTAACTTCTCATTCTGCCTGTCTGTAAAGGGAGAAGTGGGGCAGAAGGAGTCAGGCTGAGGGGGTGGTGGGGCCCTGGGTGTTTTGGGCTGCTTGGGACCCTGGAAACCTTGAGGGGCAGGGTGACCCCACCTCTTGAACCCCTTACTGTAGGACTGTTTGCTCCCCTGTCCCTGCCCTTGTCCTTTATGAAAAGGGTGTCAGCAGGTTTCCTGAGGCTGGGATTTATACATATGATGCACATCAGCCACCACTTTTCCCAACTCCTGAAGTTGCTTCATCATGTATTCAACTTCCGGGCTGATCAAAATAGGACCCTGAAAAGGGGAATCAAGGACAGACTCTTGTAAGTCCAGCTGGAAGCCCGTGAGCCTAAGCCATGACTGCCACCTCATGAAGACCCCCGAGGCGGCTGCTCTGGAAGCCATATCTACGGTGTCATAAGAACACTTCAGGGAGTGTCCATCAACATCCAATCCCGACTGGGCACATGCCAATATTTCCTGCGTCGAGTCGGAGTCTGGTATAGAGTTGACGAGGTCCACTGTCTTCTTCCTCAGTGGCTGTTGATAGGTAATCATGTGGGCCATGAAGTTCAAAGACCTGATGGCCCCAACAGTCTAACTTTTAGAGATGGGATCGGGAGGGTGGGAACTCAAATGCTTTTGCTGGGAACCTCTACCATGAGCAGCCGAGAACCAAAGAGTTTGCCTTCGGTTGTTCGGCTAGAAAAGGTTCGGACCTCGGAGGCTTATAAAGTCTGTCTGCCTTTCGAGGGACTGCGGGTATGGAGGACGGTGTACGCCAGGTCAGGCGGGTCATGTCCTGGAACGGTTCCATGAACGGTGTAATAACCAAAGGTTTGGGTTCCTTTTCTCCAAGGAACTTGGCCAGGCGCTTGCACTCTGGATCCTAGTCCTCCGTGTCCCACTCGTATATAGCCAGGATGTGCCTCATAATGTCTAAGAAAGAGGGATCATCCGGGGGGGGGACTGCGGGGAATCTTTAGGTTCCAGGGATGGAGGATAAAATTCCCCATCTGAGTAAGGCTCTGAATGAGCGTCGCCCTCTGAGGAGGACATGACAGGAGGGGAAGAAGGAGACAGAGATGAAGGGTGTTTCCTTCTCTTCCCCTGAGGATCAGGACTTGGCTGCTCACCCTCACCCCGCTGAGGGGTGGGAGGGGACCCATGGGTGGCGGAGTAGGGACGGTGCCTGGGGGCCAATACAGGAGATCCCCTTTTACTGTGTTCCACCAGGTAGTAAAGAGATTCCCTATGTCTGCTACCGGGACAACCTCAGGGCCCAGCGCTGAGTCTGAGGGGCCTGGCATTGGTTCTTTAGGTGTGGGCAGAGGGCCGATGACTGGCAGTGCCTTCATCTCGTGGTCCGGCATCCAGTGTGGACCTGTCAGGTGTCTTGTCCTTCGGAAGAGGGGCAGATGGCTGGTCTTCATCTGGCGACCGCCCCGTGTCAGGCATCAGGGAATGGGATGACGGAGTAGGCGACTGACTAGGCTTTCACTGATCTGGGGGAGGGCGCACCTTAGCCAGAGGAGGGGGAAGTGTCCAAGTCCAGGTGGCCTCCTGCCTACCTGAGGGTTCTTCTCAATGCTTGCCTTTGTCCAAAGAACTTGGCCTGTACTGAGCCTTGGACAGGCTTTCCTTGGTCGACCCTGAAAGTTTGAGGGGTCAATGAGCCAGGTAAGTGTGGTGTCCTGACATGGCTGACTCCCGATGTTTGCCCTGAGAAGAGGCGGAAGCGGACTTAGACGTGCAGGAAGGTTTGGACGACTGGGCCAAAACCAAACCAAACCTCTGGCCAGAGGTCGAGGAAGATGAGGCCTGCTTAGCTGGTGACTTAGAGCAGGTTTCAGACCTGGCCCGATCCTTATCCCTGTGGTGATGTTTCCCCCTTGATGACTTATCTTTTGGTGAGGAATCCCTGGTGGGAGAGGATGAGCTGGCTCCTGATCCTCGCTCCATGGCCGCAAGCTTCTTCTCAAGCAGGAACATCTTGAGTGCACTGGCCTTCCTGGTGCGGGTCTTCTGATTAAACTTCTGGCAATGTGTGCAGGCATCGGGCCGGTGTTCCAGGCCTAAGCAGATGAAGCAGGCTATGTGGCCGTCTTTGGCCGTGATCTGCTTTTCGCCGCAGTGGGGAGGGCGACGACATACACGAGGCAATGTTGAAGAATGGAAATACTTCTGATGTTCAATAGCTGTTGACTGCTAAGGAAGGCGTCCAAGGAGCCGAACTACATGGGTTGATGGCGGGAAAAGAACTGAGATGGTGCCAGGGGACCACCCCCTACATACCATGTCTAATGTCGGGCATAGCCAATGTCAGGGGCAGTCATCTGCCTCAGACTGCTAGCTACAAGTTTTCCATGGTTCCTGATGCCTGCCAGCTTCAGTCCTAATGGTATTACCTGCTGCAAGAGCTCCACCCTCGAAGTCAGATCAGAAAGATGCAGGGAGTGGTGCAGTGCTCTGGATGTGGCACAGCAGTCTTCAGGAGAACATTCTGAGAGCTGTGGTACTGCCCCATTTGCAGGCACCTCTCTGGGCTGGGGGTGGAGGTGGGCAGTCTCTGGGCCAAGCCAGCAGGAGTACTGCATACCTTCGCCATCACCCAGAGACCACCATGCCCCCAGCCACTGCCACAGCAGCAACCAAGGCAGATGGCAGGATGGAGAACGGTGGGCTCAGGGAGGTTAAGGGGGGTCAGAGGTACATCCCCCATCTGGTCAAGCTCAGTAACTCCTACACTGTTCTGGAGGAGCAGGAGAGTCCCGCAAGGGAACCCAAGGCTGAGAGCAGAGAGGAGGTGAGGGTCCTCCAGGATGGAGGCCCAGGGAAGGGAGGTAGAAGACCCCAAAGGAAGAAGTAGTCACTCCTACTGGGGGACTCAATTGTACAGGGGCTGGATCTGGGAACAGATAGCAGGGAGGAGAGAGAGGTCAAGTGCCGCCAGGGGGCACAGCCCAGAGGGAGGGGGAGCAGATCCTGAGGATCGCTGAAGCAGTGACACAGAGGGGAGGGCTGGAGGCCACTGTTCACCTGGGAACAAATGACCTATCCAAGGACAGGACTAGCTTGGAGCAGGTACAGGAAGGCTTCAGAGAGTTGGGATGGTGCCTAGGAAAGGTAGCAAGCTCCATAACATTCTCAGAGGTGCTACCAGTCCACAGTGGGATGGGGGCAGAAATCTCCATATCAGGAACTTCAATACATAGCTGAAGGGCTGGTGCAGTGAGAAGGGGTATGGCTTCACTGGGGACCCACCTAGAATGATGGAGCCCTGTATAGTGCTGATGGACTGCATCTGTCCAGGAAGGGGAAAGCAGTCCTCAATGGACAGTTGAAATGCTTCACTGGCAAGTGGTTAAACTAGCCAATGGGGTAAGGAGGGGTGAAAGGGAGCAGAGAAACTCAAACAGCCCACCCCCACAAGGTACAGAAATACAGGTTACTCACCTGTAAGGTACAGTTACATAAGAACTTACCGTAACAGTAGATCTTTGAGGGGTATCTCTTGTAGCAGGTAATACACTTGGGTTATAGCCAGAGGGCTCTCTTCTGCACGGCAGGCTTTCCCAGCAGTCTTTGCCTAGGGGCAACCCTCAGAGTGACCTCATCACTGTGTGACTATATACGAGTGGGCAGCCCCAGGCATCCTCAGTTCCTTTACTGGCTTAAACTTGCTGACATGCGAACCGAGGGAACCAAGGTGCCCTAGGAACTTTCCTCTTACATATGTGAGGATGTAAAAAATTTGTTCTCTTAGAGAAAGATGGGGGTAGGAGGGAGGGAACGCACCTGCTGCAAGAGTTACCCCTCAAAGATCTATTGTTACGGTAAGTTCTTATGTAACTGTATTATCTTCCATGGGGTGATCTCATGCAGCAGGTAATACACTTGGGATGAATTCCAAACAGTAATATCAGAAGGGTGGATGAGAATAATAAAAAGACCCACCACATGGGTGAAGGCTGTGTGGTGGCGGGAGGCTGTTATTGTGAAGGTATGGATTGTGGACCATATGGCTACATTACATATATCTGTAATGGACACTCCCATAAAGCAAGAAGCTGTAGCAGCTATAGCTCTCATAGAGTGCACATAGAAAGGGTCAGCTAATAGTTGTACTTGTAGAACATAATGCAATTAGCCAGCCACGTGGAAGGGGAGTGTTTTGCAATAGAGAGCCTTTCCCCAGAGTGGACAAAGGAGACAAAGAATTGTGTTGCCATTCTGGGTGTCAACTGTTTTTTGAGTAGTAGCATCTGAGTACCCTGTGTACATTGAAAGTGTGTAGAAATTATACCCTGGATTGAAATGTTCGGGGCAATAACAGGTAGCTCAGAGTACGTTCTGAAACCACCATCGGTAATAGGAGGAGTTGATGCGTAATGAAATTCCATCTTTGTAAAAAAAAAAAACATAAGGTAAGGTTATTTGTACCTCAGAGTTTGAAATTTACAAAGGTGTGTGACAGAAGTCACTGCCAGAAGAAACGGCCGTTTCCATGAAAGAAAAAACAAAGGTCACACTTAGTAAAAATAAATAGTCCAGAAGGACAAGTAAGGGCTCCAGCATGGCGTAGGATGTCTAAATGGGGCTAAAGATGTAATATTCCCCCTGAGAAAACATTGTTGTCAAGTGATGTTGGTAAATCAAGTGGTCTTTAAGTGGTTCATGAAAGGCTGGGATGGAGGTCAGGTGAACCCAAATGGAGGAGTAGCTCAAGCATATAGCTGTGAGCGAGGATAAACATTCTAAGACTTGTAGCACTGGACATGAAAAAAGGAACCATGGGCCGAGAAGAAGCCAATATGGAAAAAAAAACACTACCATTTTAAGTTGTAGGTTCATCTAGTAGAACGTTTGTGAGATGCCAGCAGAATGTTCATTTGCAAGAAGACCTGGAGATGAGATACAGAAAGCGTCTGCAGGAGCCACTCGTGGAGGTGGAAGGAATCCAGAGTGGGGTGGAGCAGCCTGCCTATGTCAGAACTGGTCTAATGGTTTGTAACAGCAGTGGGTTTGCCACCATTAAGTGTTTTAGGAATGGGAGTCCAACCTGCCCATGCCACAGGGAGCAATAAGGATCATCGGGGCCAGTGCCAGGCGAAACTTAAATTAGCATACTGTGCAGGAGAGGGTAAAGGAGGGATGACAGAGAAGTAAAGTCCTGTCCAAGGGCCGGACAGGGCAGCCATAAGAAGTCCCCATTTTTTTAGGGATGGACGGAAGGTCCTGGAGGACAAGCCACATTTTTCTGATGTGGAATAGATTTACATGGAATGAGGCGGAGCCTGGGACTCATTGTACTAGAGTTTTGAATGGACCGAGATGTGCGCCCAGCCACTGTGAAAGTCTCAGCAATTAATGTTTGTGATGGCAGCAGGGACTGAAAGGGGCACCCTAAGGGATGTGGGGTTGGCAGGCTCACCAATGAAAGGTAGTGCAGAGGTGTAGAGGGACCCAAACTCAAGCCATGAAGAAATTAGTGTTTTGATGCCACTGACTTTGTAGTGTGTAGTGGTCAAAAACATATGCATAGTGTTGTGTGGGTACCAGTCTTTGAGATGGCCATTGTCATATGTCTTAAAAAGTAGTTGTCTTACTGATACATATTGTGCCTCTTGAGGTTGAATGGCCAGGGACATAAATGAAGTTTGAATGTCCTCTGGGAAGTAGGCCCCAACCTGCAGCAGTGTCGAAGACTGTTCCTATGAATTGGAGATGGGGGGGGGATGAGGAGGGAGGAAGGCCAGTTTACCGTAATTCTCTAGGCTTTAAATCAAATCAGAGGGGCTTGTAGGGAGAAAGGAGAGGCCTATGAATCTGCCACGAAAAGCCAATTGTCCCAGTATGGGAAGATGTAGTGGATATGACCCCAGATCGCCGCAGGCACTACTGCAAGGCATGTGGTAAACAGTCTTGGAGCGGATGAAAATCTGAAGTGCAGGGTTCAGAACTGGTAGTGCTAAACCAGTAACTGAAACTGAAGGAAGCAGTAGGATAGTAGATGGGGCGAAGGCAAAAGAGGGATGCTGGGATGTAGCATGGCCTTGATGAGTGGTTCCATAAGGTCCCCACTTGCTACCATTACCACTGGAATGACAGAAGCAGTAGCGGCATTGAGTTGATAGTTGAGCAGAGTGATATCAGTCATAGACTGTTCAGAGTCATCAACCAGACGTTCAGAGGGTATCCAGAATCGTCTGGGCGGCAGGTTCACAAAGTCTGAGCCATTAAAAGATGCAGTCATAATTTTTTATGTTACACAGCTAGGGTAAAATCAGAGAGTGCGAGATACGCATGTTGTCTGATAGTAATATGTGTGGTCGGGGCCGGGGCCAGGGGTGAAGTATCCCGGTGTCATACCGTGATCTGAGGGGGTGCCGTAAGATAAAAACACAAGTGGCCATAGTAGCCAACAATGGTCCCAGTTCATGGGAAAGAAGGGAGTCCGTTGACAAGAGTTGTGGCTAAAGACCAGAGTGTACATTGGTATGTCACCATATGTCCCTTATAATTTGAGAATCTGAAGAGTCATCGGTACCACGTGGTATACTGTGTTCGGCAAGGTAGGCCAGATGGTAGTAGGATGAGTTAGCTGGTAAGGAGCTCGTATGTCTAGGCTTGTTAGTGCCATCATGAGTGGCAAGGACAGCCACAGAACCTGCATCCAGGGTGTCTGCAAAGTAGGGATGGTCCACCAGACCTTGGTATAGGCGAGCTGCCTGTCTTGGTATGGCATGATCTTTGAAGGGTGGTTCCAGGCAGGTATGACTGCATTGGTGAGCAGCGCCTCAGTAACAAAGTAAAGGAGGAGGCCTTGGAAAGAGGCCAAGGACCGGCATCATAAGGAGAATGCTCTCCTAACATTTCTTCACAGTTTTCCTCCAGAAGAAGAATCTACCTCCCTAAAATAAGGAGATATATTAGGACAGTCCCGATCCAAATGGAAACGTGTCAGAGGGGAAGTAGGTGAGCGTGACTGCTAGACAGATTCCCTGGGAATGGAGGTATGAGTATCTATCATGACCTGTAAACAACTGTCTGAGCGACAGTAGCCACTATAGAGGACGACGTGGTGACAGGGGTTGCTGGCCTTATAGGAAATCATAGGAATCAAAGATGATGCAAGTCTCTGCATACACAGAGGTCTGGAGCCTGGGGTGTACAAACCAGGAGCTCTGGGTGGTAGCGGTCAGCTGTGCTCTTATGGATGGCCGGTTGACAAGGAGGAGAAATGGCCATAAGGGTAAAGCGTTTATCCTCCAGTGCAGAGCCCGAAGCCCTCATCAGCGGCAAAGTAGATGCCAAGGATGGTCCTAAAAGGTGGAACCTTCGATGGATCTGCTAATCAGCTGAGACAACTGCTAAAAGGGGTGCTGGCAGCAGTGGCCATTGATGACAGCAACACCCTGGAGGACAAGTAGTAGTACTCTACGGCCCGGCGATGCCGAACTGATGAAGGCATCTTATGGTGCAATGTCAACGGTGTACACCAGTGGTAGTGGCCACTGACTAGTGCAATCCAGAGGACGAAGAGTATGACGTCCCATCCTGGTAAATTATATACGACAGTTATTGCAAGCAATTGCGATGTCGACACCGTTGATGACAAAGTCAGCCTGAAGGGCACAGTCGACAGTGTGCACTGGTAACAGTAACTGTCGATGAGAGCAAACATAAATAAGATGAGCAGCATGCTGACGGTATGGAGCACCATTGACGGTGTACTGGAAATTGTAGGGTCGATGAGGGCAAACAACATCGACAACAGTGTGATGTCAATGACAAAGGTATCTCTATGGTGCCCCATCAATGGTGTGCACTGGTAACAGTGGCCGTTGACAACAGCATGCTTAAGTAAGATGAGGAGCAACCTTACAGAAGATGAGTATTGTTCCACATCAAAAAATGATGGTATAGTGCCCCGTCGACGGTGAGCAGTGGCCATCGACGACAGCAACCATGATGAGGAGTATTGCTCCACAACTAGATGATTATGATGCCCCATCGACAGTGGATGCTGGTAGTGGCCGTCTATGATAACAACCTTGAGGAAGATGAGTATTGCTCCACATCTATATGATGATTATGATGCCCCATTGACGGTGGACACTTTTAGCAGCCGTCAACAAAAGCAACCTTGAGGAAGATGAGGAGTATTGCTCCACATCTAGATGATATTGATTACCCGTCGACAGTGGACACTGGTAGTGGCCATCGAGGAGAGCAACCTTGAGAAAAGACAAGGAGTACTGCTCCAAGTCTTGCTGGAAGGGAAAAGAGAAATAGTTGTTAGTAACAAATATCATCGACAAGAAAGTAGGTTTTCATTGATGAAGAAGGATAATCATTGATGAGTGTGGGAACGGTGAGAAAACACACCGTTCTTAGGTCGAGGTCTCATTGATGAAGAACTGCATGCAGTGGAAAGAAACTACTGCTGTGTGGGCTGAAGACGGCCAAAAAAATGAGCTGAGGATGCCTGGGACCGTCCACTCATATAGTCACACAGTGATGAGGTCACTCTGTGGGCAGCCCCTAGGCGAAGACTGCTGGGAAAGCTTGCCTTGCAGAAGAGTGCCCTCTGGCTGTAACCCAAGTGTATTACCTGCTGCAAGAGATCACCACATGGAAGATCAGTAGTTCTAGGAGTGGTATATGTTGTTCATACACACGTCTTGGCAGTTGCCTTTCCCTTTAAGATCAGCTGGAAGTCTTTAAGCTGGCTCCTCCCACTCACCCAGGTGGTATATCCCTTGGATCCACCCCTTGAAGCCAGATCTTGCCCACTGGAAGCAGTGGTTGTGCGTTGAAGTGGGGGAGGTTGGGTGGGTCCATGTGGATGAAAAACATATACCACTCCTAGAACTATTGTTAAGGTGAGTAACCGGTGTTTCTATGGATGTGGATATGTTGTTCTTATCCACACATCTTGGCAGACTCCCAGAATTTCTCTGGGAAGCAAGGCGCACACCCCCTACTTTGGAAAAGAGCTTGGAGAACTGAGACCCCAAAACCAGCATCCTGGCAAGACTCTAGGTCAATGTGGTAGTGGGAAATGAAGGTGTTTGCTGACTTCCAGGTAGCAGCCCTGCTGGTTTCCTGGATAGGGACATCCCTAGAAGCAGCCACTGATGCAGCAGTGTGGCAGGTGGAACGAGCCCTTAGCCCTCCAGGAGGCTCCCTACCTGCCAGCCTGTAGCAGAGATCAATGCAGGATGTAATCCATCTGCCAATCATCTGCTTGGCTGCAGGTCTGCCAGGCGCGGCTTCAGCATAGGTGACAAACAGCTGGTGAACCTCTCCTTGAACTTCAGCCATGCGCTCCTTATAGTAAGCAAGCACTTGCATCAGGTCCAAAGTGAGAAGCCTGTATTCAGCATCCAAGGTGTGATTGGGGTAGAACACTGGTAGAGTCATCACCTGGTTCAGCTGGAACTGAAGCAACCTTTGGAAGGAACTTCAGGTTGGGGCACAGGACAACCTTGTCCCTGCGGAAGACCAGATAAGGAGACTAAACAGAGCACCTGGAGCTCTCCAATCCTTCTGGCCGATGTGATAGCCACCAAGAAGGCAGTCTTTCACAAGTGCAACACCTCGCACTTGTGCATCAGTTCGAATGGCTTGCCCATGAGCTTTGCCAGTACCAGCAGTAGAACCCACGGTGGTGGGGGTTCATGCACCAGAGGGGAAATGTGATTGAGGCCTTTGAAAAAGCACCAGACCACCTTCTCCTGTGTTGTCTGCTGACTGGCCCATGCACGGTAAGCAGAGATGGCTGCCTGGTGCCCCTTAAGGGTCATTGACCACAGGCCCCCTTTGGAGAGAGACCATAGGTAGTCTAGGATGCTAGCCACTGGATGGGAAAAAGGGTCCAACCCCTTGCCCTGACACCAAATGGAGAATCTCTTCTACTTGAAGGCATAGCACTTCCTGGTCGATTCCTTCCTAGATGCCTCAACTACAGTGAGTACATCTTCGGAGAGACCCAAAGCCTGGAACTCTAATTGCTCAGGAACCAGACTGTCAGGTGCAGGGATTGGAGGTCCGGGTGGAGTATCTTTCCCTGACTGATGGAGAGCAGGTCCGGGCGTGCTGGAAGATGTCTCAGGATTCTGATGCTGAGGCTGTAGAGATCGGGGTACCAAAACTGGCGAGGCCAGTCCAGAGCCACCAGGATCACCTACCTGTGCCTTGTCTCACCTGACTCTGAGGAGCACCTTGTGGATCAAGGGAAGTGGAGGGAAGGCATAGAAGAGGTCTGGGATCCACTGCCTCAAGAAGGCATCCGCCTGCAGTGAGCCCTGCTGAGGGGGGTGGGCACAAAACAGCCTCAGCTTTGCGTTCTCCCTGGAGGCAAACAGGTCCACCTGAGGGGTGCACCACTGGGAGAACAAGCTGTGTACTATCTCTGGATGGACAGACCACTTTTGGAATGCCTCGTCCACTCAGCTGAGGGCATCTGCCAGCTGATTTGAAGCTCCTGCCACATGAATGGCTAGGAGATCTGCCTCCAGTTGGCTCACGATGGTCCAGATGTGGAGAGTTTCCCTGCACAGAGGCCAGGAGTGCGTGCCACCCTGTTTGTTAAGAAAGTACATAGTTGTGTTGTTGTCCATCTGGTCCTGAACCACTTGACCCCAAAGGAATGGAGTGAAGGCAGGAAGTGCCAGCCGGACTGCTCGGAGCTCCAGCAGGTTGATGTGATATTGGAATTCCTTGGGGGTCCAGAGCCTGTGGACTCTGTGTTCTTCCATGTGGGCACCCCAGCCCGTGAGAGAGGCATCGGTCAGCAGGATGACCCTTGGCTCGGGGCAGACAAATGGGACCCTTTTCTGCAGATGCTCCAGGATGGTCCACCATTGGAGAGCATCTCACATCTTTTGGGTCACAGTGACCAGCTGGTTGAAATGACCTAGTCACTAAGTCTACTGGCTGGCCAGCTCCCACTGAAGGGGGCGCACATGCCACCAGGCCCATTGGACCACAAAGGTGCAGGTCGTCATGTAGCCCAGAGGTCGCAGAAAATCCCAGGCAGGGTGCAAGTGCCCAACCAGAAATGATGGGGCAAAGGAGGAGAGAACCTCCACCCTGTCCACCAGGAGCCTGGCTCTGACTTGGCAAGAGTCGAGCTCTGCCCCAATGAAGCAGATCACCTGCCATGGTATGAGTTCTGACTTGGCCTCGTTGACCAGGAGGCCAAGTTCAATACAGGTCTGGAGGACCAAGTCCCTTGACCTCTCCACCTTCTGCCTGGAGGGACCCGCTATAAGCCAATCCTCCAGGTAGGGGTACACTCTGACCTCTCAATGCCGAAGATGGGCTGCCACCACTGCAGTGCATTTGGTGAAGACCCCGGGGGCTGATGACAGGCTGAACAGCATGGCTTGGAACTCGTAGAGGGTTTCCTGTGCTCGGAAACTGGGGATCCTTCAGTTTGACGGACAGATCGGGACGTGAAAGAATACGTCCTGAAGATCCAGGGAGCAAAACCACATGTTCTGCTTGAGCGATGGTATGATCTCAGACAGAGTTACTATCCTGAAGGTGTGAAATCTGAGAAACATGTTCAGGTCATGCAGATCTAGAATGGGGCGCCAGACCCCTGTCCATTTTGTGACCAGAAAGTACCTGGAAATGAACCCTGGCTTGACAGGGGGATCTGAGAATCTGACTACCACCTCCTTGTGGAGGAGTTGGGTGATGTCTCAGAGAGCCGACAGGGTGTCCATGGATATCTTCTCCTCTCGTGGGGTGCGGGCTCGGCTTGGGGGGTACTGCTCGATCCCAAGAATGACAACATCGAGTCTTCTCCTTCTGTCCTGACTCCTTGGAATCCTTATCCTTTTTACAGGAGCAGTGCAAAGCCAATGGGCCCTCCCCCTTGGTCAGGAGGGACTAGCATAACTCCTTGAAGGAGTCTGTAAAGGTGGAGCCCAGTTTTAGAGGGCCGAAGCCGAAGAGGACTGATCAGCAGCCCGAGCCTCTCCTCAAAGGCCTTCATCTGTTCCAGTTGCTCAGCTGACCCCACAGCCACAGAGACCACCCAATGGGCTTCTTTAGATTTGACCAGCAGGTTCCATTTCTCCAGATGGCCAAGCTGCTGTCAGGTGAGATGATTGTCTTACACGTTTGGCTGGAAAGAGCGACAAAAATCGCAAGCCTGGGTATTGTGATTGTGACCCAGGCAAGAAACGCACATGGCGTGCACGGCAGTGCAAGACATCTTCTGTCCGCAGGGGCACCAGCGGAACCTGGGCGAGGACTTGTCCTCCATCGCAGTCACAATCGAAGATCGTAGCGGAAAAACTCTTATGAGTTTAAGTTTTGGTAGAAAATCCAAAGATTTAAGCACCAGGGCCTACTCAACCTGGGAGTGGTAAGGAGGGAACATAATTCTTCCAAGCGGAAAGGAAGATCTAGCATCAAGGGGTGAAGTTGAGGGATATACCACCCGTGTGAGTGGGAGGAGCCAGCTTAAAGACTTCTGGCTCATCTTAAAAGGAAGGGCAACTGTCAAGACATTTGAATAACAACAACATATCCACGTCCCTGGAAACCAGAATTGAAGCACAGGAAAATTAGTTCATGACATGGACAACTGAGGCAGGCAGAAAGAGAATAGCAGAGAAATCAAGCCAACATCAGAACTATAACTGGGGCTGGAGAGCAATAACAGGAGCAGAGGGACTAGAGGCCGCAGTACATGGAAGGCCAAGGTAACTAATGCCCTCAGCCTGGGGAACAAAATGCCAGACCAGGAGGCCTTGTTAGCAGAAGCAGACATAGACATAGCAGCAATAACAGAGACATGGTACACTGCAAATAATGGGTGGGACATAAATGTACCAGGTTATGCTCTGTTAAGCAGGTATAGGAGGAGTAAGAAAGGGGGAGGGGTGGCACTGTACGTTAGGGGTATAAAGGCAACAGAAGTGCTGGGTAGATGGGGGAGGATGAGGCACTATGGATCACCCTTGAACCTGGAAATGGCACAGCAATATGCACAGGGGTGCTGTACAGGCCTCCGGCACAAGAGGAAGACGTGGATAGGGAGCCAGTGGATGAAATACACAAGATGGTGACTAAAGGTGAATTTCTACTGCTGGGTGATTTTAATATGCCATACATGGACTGGATCACCTAGGCAGTTGCTTCAGCCAGAAGTAGAGACATCCTAGATTCCTTACAGAAGGTGGGTCTCAGGCAGCTAGTGCTGGATCCCACCAGGGACAAGGCGATTCTGGACCTAGTACTGACCAATGGGGACAGAATCACAGATGTCCGGGTAGAAGGACAACTGGAGTCCAGCACTCACCACATAGTGTGGTTTACCATGGGGACAAGTACTCAGTCAAGTCACACAAAGGCGAAGGTTTTAGATTTCAGAAGGGCAGACTTCGCTGAAATGGGGAGATGTGTAAAGGATGCCCTAGAGAAGAGGGATGTAAAGTGGGGGTTGAAGAGCAGTGGGGGCACCTGAAAGAAGCCATAGTGGAAGTGACTAACCAATGCATCAGGCTGGTATCCAAAGGTAAGAAAAGAAGGAAGCCACTATGGCTCTCAAAAGGTGGCTGAGAAAGTAATGATGGTGATGAAGATTGCGGGTCGGAGATTAGAGTGCTGCTGGTGAAGTCTGGGCTGGAGGCAGACAAACTGGCCCTGCATGCACATTATGGTGAGTACCAGGGGGAAAACAACTGTAAGAAGGCAGAGTTCCTTGTCCAGGGAGATTGCTACCAGGAGGAACCGACCAGCTGTGCTTTTTCGGACTGTGGGCAGGCTTCTAAACTCAGCCTGTCTACAGCCGAAAAAAGCTTTCTCTGATGCTTTATACGAAGAGTTTGGTTGGTTCTTCTCGGACAGGGTGTCTGCAGTTTGGCAGGACATTGTGCCAGTGAGCCACTTTGTGGCTGACAGTGGTTACCGTGGGCGTCCACAGAGCACTCCGCCTTGTTGGGGCAAGTTTAGACTGTTGGAGGTAGCTGAGGTCATTGAGGTGGCTTCAAAGCTGAAGTACACATTTTGTGAACTGGACCCGGTGCCGACACATTTCTTGATGAGATGTGTTGACTCCGTAGGCCCGGTGTTTGCCTTGATTGTTCAGTGTTCTTTGTCAGAGGGGGTCTTTCCTGATGTCTTGAAGGAGGCACTGGTGAGACCCCTTCTGAAGAAGCCATCTTTAGATCCTGACGTCTTGGCAAATTACCGTTCCATCTCCAATCTTCCATTTTTGGGTAAGATTGTAGAGAAGGTTGTGGCACTTCACCTTGAGGAGCACCTGATGGCTTATGATCTATATGAGCCCCTCCAGTCTGGGTTTTGAGCGAGGCACAGCACAGAAACTGCATTAGTTCAGGTGCATAATGACCTCCTCAGGGCAAGGGATCGAGGTGAGGGGACAATTCTCGTTCTCCTTGATCTCTCCTCAGCATCTGACATGGTGCACCATCGTTTGTTACTCAACCACCTGAGGGATTTCTGTGGACTTGTCGGCACTGTCATCTGCTGGTTTAAGTCTTTTCTTACCAACAGGAGGCAAAGGGTAGTGATGGGGAAGTTCTCCTCCTCCCCCACTAGCTGCCTATCATGCCGAGTCCCCCAGGGTTCAGTTTTGTCACCAATGTTGTTCGCTGTGTACATGCTGGCCCTGGCAGAGCTCATTAAGAAGTACAGATTGGGTTTTCATTGTTATGCCAATGATACCCAGCTGTATCTTTCCTTTGCCTCTGGGACATCCAATGCAGTGTACATGCTTAACATCTGCCTTGCTGAGATCAATGACTGGTTGGCCTTCAGCTGCTTGCGACTGAATCCCGACAAGATGGAGGTACTAGTGGTGGAGTTGAACAGACAGCTTGATAGGATAGCCTTTGGTGCAGAAACGGTGCTCTTTCTTGGATCTGTACCATTGAAGGCCTCCTCTAGTGTGTGCGATCTTGGCATTATCCTTGACAGCGGATTGACACTTGAATCTCAGGTGTCGTCTGTTGTTCGCACTAGACTAGCTTTTACCATCGCAGGAATATCGCCAGAATAAAGCCTCCAGTTCCTCCTCTGGACCTCCCCCCCAACATTGGTGCATGCCTTTGTGACATCTAGGCTTGACTACTGTAATGTGCTCTATCTTGGGGTCTTTGGAGGTACCCTCTGCAGCTGATGCAGAACGCAGTTGCCAGGTTGTTGATGCAGCAGTCTAAGTACTGCCACATCACCCTGGTGCTGCGTGATCTGCACTGGCTGCTGGTTAAGTGGAGGGTACTTTTTAAGGTGGGCTTGCTCACCTTTAAGGCTCTACATGACCTGGGCCCTGGTTACCTGAAAGACCTCCTTACACCTGCTGTCTCGGTCCACTCCATCCGCTAGGGGCCTCCTTGTGATTCCCAGGACGAGGTTAAAACCTGCTGGCGACATAACTTTTAGTGTCGCTGGCCCCATCCTGTGGAATTCGCTACTTTCAGTTGTAAGAGAGGCCCCTTCGATAGAGGTATTCGAAGCCTGCCTCAAGGCCTTTTTGTATAATCAAGCCTTCCCGGACTTTGGTTGATAATTCCTATCCAGGCTGTTCTTTGTGTTTAAATTTGGCCATAGGCCAATTTAGATTTTAGATATCTATGTAGTATTCATTTATAGTTATTTCATGATTTATTTTAATTACATTGTGTGATTTAATTTGCATTTCTTGCTTGTCCTGTTTCTGAGTTTGATTTGTTTGTATGGTGCCCAGAGCCTCCGGGATGGGTATCTTTTTAAATAAACCTTGCCTTGCCTAAGGGCTAAAAGGATGAGGTTCAGGGAGTATAAGGAGACCCAAAGGGAAGGGACAGGGAGGTGTACTAAGAGTGTCTAAGGGAAGTGGGGAAGGCTGTTAGGAGTGCAAAGGCGTGAACTTGAGGAAGGATTAGAGCAGACAGTGAAGAAAGGGGACAAGACATTCTATAGCTACATCAGTGAAAAAAGAAAAAACGTGGGGGGATTCTATGGCTTAAAGGGGAGGATGGAACGTGTAAGGGGGGAGGTAGAAATACTGAATAAATACTTCTGTTCAGTATTCACTGTGGAAGGGAAGGGGCAGGGACCACAATTGGGCAACCAACACAAAGGGGGGGGTGGTAGGTGGACACCAGCCCATTCATAGTGGAGAGAGTCCTGGAGGAGTTCACAAAACTGAAGGTGGACAAAGCAACAGGGCCAGATGGCATACACCTAAGGATACTAAAGGAGCTGCAAAGAGAGCTAGCAGCATTTCTGGCAGCCATGTTCACAGAGTCACAACACAGGAGTGGTCCCAGAGGACTGGGATAGGCTGCAGGTTGTCCCTCTACACAAAAGCGGAAGCAGGGAGGAGGCAGAGAAGTAGAGGCCGGTCAGCCTCAGCTCAGTAGTGTGTAAGATCATGGAGGCACTGCTCAAGGAAAGAATAGTGGCACACCTAGAAGCCAACAGAGCCCAGGATCCAAGGCAACATGGCTTCACAGCAGGAAGGTCATGTCAGACAAATCTGATAAGACTTTTTGACTGGGTGAAGAAGGAGTAAATCGGAGGGGGGGGGTGGACGTCACCTACCTCAATTTCAGCAAGGCCTTCAACACTGTCCCACACAGGAGGCTGGTTAACAAGATGGGTAGTCTGGGCATGGGCCACAAGGTGGTAAGCTGGGTTAGTAACTGGCTAATGGACAGAAGGCAGAGGGTGGTGGTAAATGGGATCCAAATTGGGGAGAGGGGGGTGACCAGTGGGGTACCTCAGGGATCTGTCCCTGGGCCAGTCCTGTTTAATGTCTTCATTAGGGACACTACAGAAGGGCTGGAAGGAAAGGTCTGCCTGTTTTTGGATGACACTGAGATCTGCAACAGGGTGAATACCCCAGAAGGGGTGCAAAGGATGAGGAGGGACCTGGGGAAGCTTGAAAAATGGTCTGAAGTCTGGCAACTGAAGTTTAATTCTAAGAAGTGAAAAATCATGCACCTAGGACAAAGGAACCCTGGGGAGAGTACAGGATTGGGGGGAGAGTTGCTGACCATCACCAAGGAAGAAAGGGATCTAGGGGTTATAATTTCTGATGACCTAAATGTGTCCAGAGTACAAAGGCTGCAGGCAGGGCCAGTGGCATGCTGGGGTACATAGACTGCCTGACACCAGAGACTCTCAACCTGGCTGTCACCTCTTCTGTCCTCTGTCTCATTGACTATGGGCTCCCTATCTACTCTGCTGTGGACAACACCACCCTAAACAAAATTCACATAGCCATTAATAAAATATGCCGACTTCTCCTAGGCGCAGACAAATGCTCCCATACTTGCACCCTCTACACTGTTACAAACATCTTCACCCTTGAGGAAAGACTACAATATCAATCCTGTCTCCTCATAAAAAAAATCCACCTAGGGTTAACTCCATTGGGGGGTCTCAGCTTCACTACTCTCATGTTCCCGCATTGTGACCACTCGTTCTGCCAACAAGCATCTGTGGACTGTGCCCAGGGTCAGAACCTCCCTTGCTCAGAGATCATTCCCCTATAGAGCTCCCGCCTGGTACAATGATCTCCCCCAAGTCATACCCTCCATTCCCAATCTAGGACACTTCAAGACCATCCTAAAACAGCACATTCTCTCCCTGTGCCAATGCCAGTGCAGCTGCTAATCCTCCTAATTGACCTGCACAGAACTGCACTATGGCCGCTCCCCATTGACATTGCCACCAATTGTATAGGACTAACTGTACATGACATCTCTGCTGCTGATCTCCATCTCTGCTATATGGCAATGCCCTAGAGGCTGCACCTACACTGTAACTATACCTCCTGTACTAATATCAATACCCTAGCTACTAAATGTATAAGACAACAGTCACCCAGGCTACTATATGTAAATACTTCCTTAAAACTGTGTTGTCTCACTATTGTATAGATCATTGTTACTACTATACGACAATGCCCCAGAGGCTGTACTTGTATTATAATTGTTTCACTGTAATAATATCAATACCCTAGTTACTACATGTATAGACTTTCAGCCACCTTGTCTATTATATGTAATTACTTGAAATGTGATGTCCCACTAATGTACTACCTCTGAATGTATGACTATGCTGATGCGGAGCCTTTGTAAATGAGTCTATGACTCAAAGGGTTGTAATTCCTATGACTGACTAAATAAATAGGCAGAGGCATCACTAGCAGAAGGCGGGAAGTGGAGATGCCATTGTATTAAACACTAGCGAGGCCTCACCTAAGGTACTGTGTGCAGTTCTGGAGACCGCATCTTCACAAGTACGTTGACAAGGTGGAAGCAGTCCAGAGAAGGGCAACAAAGATGGCACACGGCTTGCACCAGAAAACATATGAGGCGAGACTAATGGACCTCAATGCGTACTCGCTAGAAGAGAGGAGGGAGAGGGGGGGACATGATAGAAACATTCAAGTACCTTAAGGGCATAAACAAGGTGCAGGGTGAAGACATCTTCCCATATAGGGAGAGTACAAGAATGAGGGGGCATGATATAGAATTGGTAGGTAGCAGATTGAGGGAAAATGTGAGGAAGTTTTTCTTCACGGAGAGGGTGGTGCACACATGGAATAGTCTACCACAGGAGGTGGTGGGAGGTAGCACAGTGGAGGGATTTAAAACATGCCTGGGATAGGCATAAGGGAACCTTACGGGTGGGACAGAGTGGTGAAAGTCACTGACCAGATGGAGTCAGAGGACACAAACAAGTGTAGGGCTCATGGGCAGACTGGATGGGCCTTGCGGTCCTTATCTGCCAACAATTTCTATGTTTCTATAGCATGGGTGTGGTCCAAATAAAATCTGAGCACACAGTGAATATCCAGACTATGAAGTAAAGCCTACCCCTCATTCAAATACTCAGGAAAATACACAGTTGGTGGATGGACTGATGTAGTGTGAACTCAGATACCACCTTAGGAAGAAACTTAGGAGTAGTTCACAGACACCCTGTCTTTGTGAAAAAACAAATAAGGCTCTCAGAGTCTGTAACTTGAAAATCCTCCAAGCAGTAGTAATGGCAACTAAAAATAACGCTTTCCAAGAAATGAAGCATAGCTCACAGCTTGCGGCAGGCTCAAAAGGATGCAATGTAAGCTTTTCCAAAATGAACAGAAGGTCCCATGGCAGGACAGGGTCCTTAATGGGAGGTTTCAAATGCAACATACCCCGCAAAAAGGTGCAGGAAAGGTCCAATTGGACAATGGTTATTACGCAGAGATGGTGGAAAGGTGCACCTTGAACGAGGAGTAACCTAAACCCAAGTCTGAAAGGGATAGAAGGTTCTCAAGGATGAGAGTCACCAGACAGGTGAAGGGATCCAAGTGTTGAGCGGTGGCCCAAAGGGAGAAGCACTTCCACTTCATGGTATAGGTAGCCCTGGTGGAGGATTTCCTAGCTGACACCAAGACATCTGCCACCCAGGATGAAACCCCAAAGCAGGCCATAGCTAAGTCTGCAGGAGCCATGCATGAAGATGCAGCAATCTGGGGTCCAGAGTGCCCTGCTCCTGGGAGAGCAAGGGGACAAGGGAACTGGAGGCTCCATCACTAATTTTTGCAACAGCGGAAGCCACATCTGACGTGGCCAGTAGGGCACTATGAGAATCATCTCCGCCCCTTCTGACTAAACTTTGTGAAGTACCCTCTGCACTACGGGAAAGGGAGGGAAAGTGTACAGGAACCTCCCTGTTCAAGAGAGGGACAATGCGTCATGCCAGAAAACACCAGGCCCTGGATCGAGCAAACAGAAATTGGGCAGTTTTGTGTCGAGTGGGGATGTAAAAAGGTCCAGCTCGGGACGGCCCCACCTGTCGAAGGGGTCTTCGATCACAGAGGTGAGAAGTTCCCTTTCATGAGCCCTCATCCTGGACCTGCTTAGACTGTCAGCTAGGATGTTTTGGATGCCTGGAACGTGTATGGTGGCTAGTTCCAGGTTGTGCTGAATGGCCCAGTACAAGACTCTCATGGCCTCTCTGCAAAGGGGGTAAGAATGAGTCCCCCCCTTAGCTGTTGATGTAAGAAGACTACAGGCATGTTGTGTGTCTGAACCAAGAGAGGGCCTGGAACAAGGAGAGTCTGGAAGGCCTGCAGCACGTAAAGGATGACCCTCATCTCCAGGACATTGATGTGATGTGTCTCGCCCTCCAACCAGATCCCGAGTTTGACGATGGGCCAAGTGGGCACCCCAGCCTAGGTCTGAGGTGTCTGTAGTCAAAATCCATTGTGGGGAGACAGCTCTGAAAGGAACCCCCTTGAGGAGATTGGAGGGGTTCAGCCACCACTCCAGGGTCTGCATCATCGTATTGGAGACCAGGACCTGCTGATCTCGGTTGTCGGTGAGCTGGTCCCATTGGGCTCGAAGAGTCCACTGAGGTACTCATGTGCAGGCGGGCTAGGGGAACCATGGTTATGGCCACCGCCATGTACCCGAGGAGGCACAGGAAGGACCTAGCTGGGATGTGCCAGGAAGAGGCAACCAGCTGGGCCTGCACAACCAAATGTTCTGCTCTGTCCTGAGGCAGGAAGGCTTTGTCCAGGACCGCTCCTATGTACTGGAGGTGCTGGCTTGGCAGGAGGCAAGATTTGGGGAGGTTGAGAGTAATCCCCAGAGTCTGGAACAACCAAAAGGTGGCTTCCAGGGTCCCGATCAACTGAGTCCTGAAAGGGTCTGCCAACAGCCAGTCATCCAAGTAAGGGAAGACATAATGCCCCTGTCTCTTTAGAGCCTCAACCACCACTGTAGGCACTTGGTAAAGACCCGGGGGGGCTGAGGAAAGACCAAAGGGGAGGGCCCAAAACTGGAAATGGTTCCCCTGAAAGCAAAAATGGAGGAACCGATGGTGGGGAAGGAAAACCAGGATATGAAAGCAGGCATCCTGCATATCCAGTGAACAAAGCCAGTCCCCCTGGTGAAGAAGGGGCAGCAACCTGTGAAGAGTGACCATCCTGAACCGCTTGTACTCTATGTTTAGATTCAGGCAGCTGAGATCCAATATTGGTTTTGGGTCCCCTGTCTTCTTGGGGATGAGAAAGAAAGAAGTGGGGAGTCGAACCCCTCCCCTCTCTGTGCTGGATAAACAGGCTCTGTGGCCCTTTTGCACAGCAAGGCCTGAATCTCTTCCTGAATGAGGATGACATAGGGTTGAAGGTAGTGGGACAGCAAGGGAGAGCTGTCCAGAGGGATTTCCAGAAATTCCAGAGTGTCCCCCTTTCCACCATCTGAAGGACCCATTAATCTAAAGTTATAGTGCGCCACCCGTCAAGGTATAGGGAAAAGCGACCCCCCAACGCTCCCCCAAGTACTCTGCCGGAGAAGGGGGGGTTGGGCAAGGAGTCAGGCAGTAGCACCATAGTGGGCAGAGTGGGCTGGGGATGCTCTAGGAGCCCTCGGGATGGAAGCTCCAGCAGGCTGGGAGGAAGCCTTGCGCCTGAAGACGCCTCTGGGTTGCTGGCCCTTGGGCTGCTGTCCAGGGGTCCAACGAAAGAACTGACACTGGTTGGACCTGGGCTGAGAATGGAATATAAACTGTACCAAATGCAAGGCTTTTCCAGATTGCTGTAGGTGAGAAATAATGTCCTGGGTGTCTCCGCCAAAAATGACAGATCCCTGGAAGGGGGCATCCAGGATTTTCACCTGTACATCTAATGTGAAACCATGCCCGGAGCCAGGAGTAGTTTCAGATGCAAACACCAGTGGCCGCTGCTTGACCAGCTGCATCAACAGTGTCATAAGCGGCCCGGAGGACATGGTTGCCCATGTCTGAAACCAACTTAAGGAGCTGGACCAATTGGGTTTTCATGGAAATCTTGGGGAGGGCTTGCACGAGATCAAAAGCCTTGTCCCACAGAGCATTCTGATACTGAACCATGTGGCCAGGTAGTTCTGAGTCCAGATGGCCAGCATGGCCGAAACGTGGACCCATTTGCTGAATTGGTCGACCTGGCAAGACTCCTTATCAGGAGGGTGGGTGCTAAAGTGCCTGGTTTTCTTGGTACGGTCCTGAGCTGCATTCATGATGACCAAGTCCGCCTCTGACTGGTCCCCCAAATAGGCTTTGCCTATGGGGGCATGATAAAGGCTGTCAGTTTTCTTGACCAAGGCTGGAATGGAGGAGGGACGGTGCAAGGTGGCCTTGGTGACGTCTCCATATGACTCAATGAAGGATGGCACCACCAAGGGGAGAGTCTCCTTTCTATGGAGATAGACCGCCAGCCGGTGACACTCTGGGTCTAGTTCTTCCATCTCCTAGCCCATCAAGGACTGAATATGCCTCATGATCATCTGGAGGGGATCTAGGGGTTTCCTTGGGGGTTTCAGGATTGTCAGAAGGCCCCCTGGAATCAACAAAGTACTCCGAAGAGGAGGGGGAGTCCCTGCTGGATGATTCACTTTCTGGGACTGGTGTCCGTGGTCGACGGTCCTCCTTGTGTCAGTCTGTTTGAACCGGAGAGGGTAATGGGGACCATGGTTGGCTGGGTCCTGCCCAACCAGAGTCCTTAAGAAGAGGGTCCCTAGGAGGTGGAGTAGGGGCCTCTTGGGTGTGTCTTTATCCTTCATGAAAGCCCACCAGGCCACGAAAAGTGCACTGTAATCCACCAGTGAAGGTGGGTAATAAGGTGGATATGGATACTGAGGCGATGGCACTGGGTATCTCTGCCTCAGTCCCTGGGGCATGGGGTACCCTGGCACAGGACCAAAAGGTGCCAGGCAGCCAGGTATAGGCTCCTGAGGTGTCTGGTTCCCTGGTGTCAGTCTCTTGAGGTGTTGGGTGCCTCGGCATTGGTCCCACAGGTGATGGCTGGGGATAGCCTGATGGGGCAGCTGGCGTTGGCTGAGGTGACGACAGCTGAGGCGTCATTGGTATAGACACCGGCAGAGCAGGCGACAGTCAGATGGATGAAGGCTGACACTGATCTGGCGGGATAGTGCCGCCGGACCTGAAGGGTAGGCAGGAACCTGTGTAGGGGAGCTAGCTCATGGAGGCAAAGGTGATGCCCGAGTAGAGGAGGCAAGCGCTTGCTCCGGGTGTTGAAAGGAGATGCCAGTCCCAGAGTCTGGAACCAATGTGGGCAATGCCAAGACCGGGGGGAGCGACAGACGAAAACCCGTTGCTCACAGAAGACAGTCCAGTTGAGCCGCCTGGCTGAGGACCCGCTGGATGTAAGGGCCTGATCATCAGGGGCTGGGGGGCAGTGGACAGAGTCCAGGGCTCTGAAGAGCCACCCGAGACAGAATTGAGGGCAGGTAGCTGAGAGACAGGCAACCCCATGGATGTGAGGGCTGCCAAAGGAGGGGGGCCGACCTTCCATGTGAGGAAGACCCTGAGATAGGCATTGACTTGTGTGGGGACCGAGAGCGGGAAGCTGACCATGGATGGTCCCTGTGCTTGCCCAGGTGCTTATGCTTCTTCTTCTCCTTCTGTGCAGGAGAAGAAGTTGAAGCTCTAAAGGCTGGGGAAGAGTAAGATCCTTTGCCCTGGAGCTCCTTCTCTATCGTGGCTAACTTTTCCTAGAGCAAAAAGCCTTGAAGGGTCTTTAAATGGTATCTCCATGTGGCCTGGTTGATGTCCTGGCAGACCTTGGTGTCATGGTGAGGACCTCAGCAGAGCAGGCAAGAAGAGTGGTCCTCCTTGGAGGGAAGCTGCTTGCCACAAGCACACTTCATACATTGGTTGGAAAACAAAGCTGGAGAAGAAGACATGCCCAAGAAAATAAAACACTTTGATTTTAAAACGAAAATGAAGAAAAGAGCACAAAATCACTAAGCAAAATGATGGTCAACTGAAGCAAGTGTCCATGAAGGTCCAACTTGCGTGGGTCGACAGCAGGAATGTAACTGGGGTGGAGCTGGGGGACCGCCCCTTTTATACAACAGGGACCCGACTACCTGAAATATCTCCTGACTCCCTACTCCCCAAGTCATCCTCTCAGATCCGCCAATGAGGGATTGCTAGAGGTTCCCAGGGTTCGATTGAAAACTTCAGGGGCTCGCGCTTTTTCACTTGCAGCACCGACCCAGTGGAACTCTCTACCTCGCCGGTTAAGAGAATGCCTGACCGTCAATAGTTTTAAAACTATGCTGAAAACATTTATTTTCTCTGGCTTACCCAGATGAATTTATATATTTATGCTTGATGTTTTATATGATTGTATAGTGCCTTGGTTTTTGAAAGGCGCTAAATAAATAAAGAGTGATGATGATACCATAGGTGGACATCGGCATGCTGATGTTGGGGGTGGTCCCCTGCTGTAGACTGCTATCTAGAAGTTTTCCATGTGATACTAGTGCTTGGTGGCTTAGTCCTACCTGTGTTGTCTGCTGCAAGAGCCCCCCTAGAAGTAAGACCTTTAGACAGCAGTTTGCAATTCACCAAGGATGCAAACAAGTCAATGTGTGGGGTCCCCAATAAAGCAAAATATCACACACAACACCCTGATGCAGTGTCCACTCAAGAGACATGTCTGCCAGGTGGCTGAGGTTGTCCTCCCACTTGATGACATATCCAGGGCCTCCTCCCAGAGTGAAATAGCCTTGATCCACTATTTGTGCACAAAGAACATAGGTTGTGCTGTCCATGTTGATCTGACCATCATAACTCTCAACCTTTGGACTCTCAAATGAAGGAATGTACATCCTGAAATGAGGAACACCATGAAGCACATCACAATTTCTGCACTAATAATTTAGCACAGTTTTATTATATAAAGAGCATAAAATAGCCTGAAACTCAATCTAACAGCACTAAAGAATAATCTTGTGCTTGAAATAAACAACAGTAAATAAACAAGTGAATTTTTTTTGATGATCGTTGTATTTTGTAGTTGCTTTCCAGCTCTTTCTTTTGAAACTTATTTCATGATGAGTTTTTTTAAATAAATAAGACACAGATGCCAGTGCAAGTGTATGTGTTAATTTAATGAGGCCTGCGCCAATCTTCTCCGTGGACAACCATTCACATTTCTTTTAAACAAGGAGGATGGCGATGGACCGACGATAGGGATATGCATTTTACTTTCCTGCTTCATTCATTTGCACAGTAGTTTTTCTAGTGGAACAGTAATTCATACAATTTTTGTTTGGGACAGGGTCGGGGATTACATTTTTTGTGGCCCTTGTCTGGACCCCCACAGCATTGGGTCAACTGTATCTATCTTACTGACTGCAGGATGACTCAAGCACCTGGACCGAACCCAAAACAACTGCATGGAGGACGGTGGGCTATGTTTCTCCTACAAGCTTTGGCCCAGCAATTTCTTAATCTTTTTTTGCTGCTTTCAGTACAAATTCTCTCTAAAACTCAAAAGTGAATGCAAACAAACAAAAACCAAAAGATGTCTCTGACCAACCTGAGTCCAACTTTTATCTTGGCTTGCGCCACTCCACTCCCAATTTGTCCTGGATCTGGTATCCTGGCATGTGTAAGGGCAGAGCTGCTTTGGCAAACTGGCTGGGCTAGACATTCTCTGACTGGGCTTTGCCTGCTACCTCAGGGGCTTTGATTAGGGTGCCTGCCAGCTGCTGCGCTGTTCTCTTGGGCTTGGGGGCAGGCTGCTCCCAGCTCCACCAAATGAAATGATCGACAGATCGAAGTCAAACTAATTCCAAGTTCCAACTGATAGGCAATGAGGATGGTGTCTTCAGTGCGTGTTGTTGTGAACTGCCAAAAATTCAAGCCAATTTTCTGACTGGTCAGTCACTGAGATGACTCGGAGGAGGAGTGAAGAACTGCAGGAGGACTAGAGACCTTCCACTCTCCATCCTCAGGCACGTCACCAACCGACTTGCCTTCCACGCTCGCTCCCTAGATGGAGTTCCTGGAGGTGGGTACGTACACACTTGAAGGGCCACTGACATTAGCAGTTGCAATCCTGCCAGTGCACTGAAATTCGAGACAATGATGGGTGCTGGCAGGACACCAGGAAAATTTCAGAAAATGTGGGCAAATGCAGGATGTTCTGCACAATGAGGGACACTTGAGAGGTATGCTGACCATCTGACCGGCCACTGTTGAGAAGAATGTTTGTAGAGCCAAACTAATCATGTCAGCTCAAGCATACCGATGTTCCCCAATTTCTCCTGCAGAGCTTACAGTCTGTGTACCTGCAGTTCCAGCCCAAAAGGAAAGCATCAGTGATGGCAAGATGAATGGGACCCACTCTCTCAGACAGTCCATGCTCAGTCACCGGGCCATCATGTGGGTTATGACTGGGGAGGTGGGGAATCATCCCTTCCTTGGAGAAGACAGTTCACTATGACCATTGTGCCTTCAACTTCTACTGGCGCATTTGCATATGCAGACATGTCTAATGGACCATCAGGCCTAGGAGCTGTAGGAAGAACCCATCCAGACGGCTGTCCATTCCTCTCAACTGTCCCTGATTTTGCCTTAAAATTTTCCTCTGTCCCTCTTAAAATGTGCATTTTTGAGACAGAACTGTGGGACTAAAAGCACACATTAATGTGACACATTAAAGTTACAGACTACTTCTTCAGAGAATTCATCTCAACACATATCTCTTTATTCCATCAACTTTCTGAGTGAATAGTACCAATTTTTAAGATGTGTCCCTGATTTGGGGTCTTTGTTCCTGATTTTTTTTTAAGCCTTGTCCCTGATTCATGAGACAAGAGGTTGGGAGGTATGTGGCTGTCCCATACCTGGAATGAGTGGGTACATATCAGATCCTGAGCCCTCTGAAGAAGTAGGTGGGCTCTGACTTTTTAGTAGTTGAACTCCTTTCCAATGAACTCCAGACCTTTGGTTGGGATGAACTCTGACTTCTTAAAATTCAGTAGAGAAACCTAGATTGGAGAAGGCCTCTTGAAACACTGATCCACCTCTGATCAGCCAACCATCGGGGAAGAAACTGATTTTCCCCTTACAAAGAATGGCTGTCACCACTGAAAGGCATTTACTAAATACCTATGGTGGGGAGGAGAGTCAGATAGGGATTAGTCATAACTGGAACAGGCCCCCTGCTGTTTGAAAGGGGTGGAAATGGGAGGCCTGACCAGGATGTGAAAAAGTTCATTTAAAATATGTGGTTGGGGGTGGGCACATTGTGCTTAGCAACAGCTCAATTCCAGGTGCGCCCTTGGGAAAGAGAATACAGAAGAAACTGCAACAATATTTAACATAAATACAATCCGTATACAGGAAAAATTATCTTGCATTAGGCAGTAACTAAGCTGCTACAGGGTAATTGCTTAAGGGGGTTTAGAGGAGGAGATAAGAAGAAAAGATGTGAGGCACCACCTGCACGTTTTCTATGTCACTGGAACATATCTGTCCATGTACCTCTAACCAGCCTCTTCCTGGGAAATTGCTCAAGTAAGCATTAATCCATGACAAAGGAGGGTTCTACTAGGGAATTAATGCCTGGTTTGGAGGGGGGAAGGGGTTCAGCTGAGTGCCTCCAACCACCAACCAGCCATTAATTCCCTGGTAGAGCCCTCCTTTGTCGTGGATTAATGCGCTTGTAACATGGCAAGCACTTACAAAAATTTGTAGAAAAACTTGTGCTTTAATGATAATTACACATACACTGGTGTCCACAGTTTGAAACAGTTAAATATATTTTTGACTGCAGCCACATTTGTTAATATTGCTGTTGCTATTTTTCCCTATCTGACTTAAAATATTACCATTTGGTGCCTTAATGTCTAATAATAATATTAACAATAACATTTTTACTTACTATAACAAGTAATTATTTATGGTACTCGTAAGTACTGCTGAAACACGGTTCGGGCATTATGGTATGCCTCATTTGCATACTGCGGCTGGCGGAAATCAGACCGCACAGAGCCACACAAACATTTGTTCTGAGCACACAACATGTCCATAGCAGTATACAGACCCCATTCATTGAGGTCCATTATTATCCATTCTTTTACACTTTGAGACGATTCACAGAGGTGCTTTGGACAATCAAGAGTTAGCTGGAGTGGATAGGTGGGAAATTAACTCTCATACTGATAAGACTGTGTCGGCTGGCGATTTACATGTGGCACTTTGAGGTACTACACTATGAGGCAGGCATTACTAGGGAATTAATGCCCACTTCATTTTGTGCCACGTGTGCCATTTCAACCAGCGTGATTGCTCAATTTTTGTCTAGTATTTCTTGCCATGTTACAATGGCGTTTAAACACAGGAGACAGGAAACCTTTAGACACACCTCTAAACTACTGAAAGGGTCCACTGCAGATGAGATCAGCACAGCTGAGGAGTCAGTCAAACTTCAAGGACAGCCCAGCTCCGATCTTCTGAACCTATTGCTCATTTGGGTAGACAATCAGGAGGGGGTGGAAAGAATGCACAGGGATCTTGGGAAACTCAAGAAGTAGTGAAGAACATGGCAGTTGTGTTTCAATGCCAAAAAGGGCAAACAGTACAGTTGTGTAAGAACTTACCATAACAGTAAATCTTTGAGAGAATCTATCAGGCCACACCTATGGAACTATAGCGGTCAGGCGCCAGAACCACTCAAACTTTTTTTTAACAGTCCACTAGGGGCCACCCACAATGACATCTTACATTGACATCCTCTCTATATAAATGTGGACAGCCCCACTCCCTCTTCAGTCCCCTGCTGGAGATTATATTCAGAGGACCTCCCTCTAGGGAACTAGGGGACAGAGAGAGAGAGAGGAACTTTCAGCTACCAGGCAAGGCTGGGAACAGCAGGTAGTCTGTCCTGGACAGAGAGAGAGAGAGAGAGAGACAGCAGCAAAGAAGCTCTGAGTCTAAGGGGGACAGAGGGTGGGATGGCATGGCCTGATGAAAGAGATTCTCTCAAAGATCTACTGTTACGGTAAGTTCTTATATAACTGTACTATCTTCTTCGAGGATATCTCTATCAGGCCACACTTATGGAACGAGTCCCAAGCAATACTGCCACAGAGAGTCTGGGTGGCTGGAGGCTACAAGCCTAAGAAAGGAGGCCTTGAAGTACAGCCGGGCCGAAACCTGCCCTTCTTCTAGAGGCAATGTCCAGACTGTAATGTTTAGTGAAAGTGTGGATAGTACTGCAAGTTGCAGCAGCACAAATTTCTGCAGCTAATACATTCAAATGGCCATGAACAACTCCAGGAAGCTCCTTGCCGTACTTCCCGTAACAGAAAGTGATACAGTTGGCCAACCATCTGGACAGGCACCTTTTAGAAACCAATATGCCCTCTTTCCCAGAGTGAAGGAAACAAAAAGCTGCAAGGACTTCCTGCAGTCCTTTGTGCGATGAACATAATATCGGAGTAATCTGTATACATGCAATTGTTGCATTACAGCACCAACCATATAAACAGCAGTCACACACCAGAAAAATCAAGGTGCATAAATCATTTACTGAAGCAGCCACATTAAGGAATACCTCTTTACAAGAACATCAGCAAGAGCTCCTCACACTGAAACCTCCAATCGGTTTAGTTTAGTGCGTCATCAGCAATTAATGCTGGTCAGGAGTCGAGGTCTTCCTCAGCATCTCATCCAACTCTGGCGGTGTTATGTAATGCCAGATCCATCAAAAACAAGACCGCTATTATAGCTGATTTTGTTGATCCAGTGGATCTGGCATGTATCACAGAGACCTGGCTGGATGAAAATGCAGGTCCAATTTTGGCTTCTGCAGTTCCAGCTGGGTTCTCTGTGATTCACTGCCTGAGGTTGGATTGTAGGGGTGGGGATGTAGCCATCTTAAGACCAAACTGGGCCTTGTGGAGGTCCCAGTGGGAATCACAAATCCTTTGAGTGTATCATGGGAGAGGGTGTAGGTTGCAGGATACTCCTCATTTACCGTTCACCAGGTGATGGGGGTTTATTCCTGCAGGAGATTGTGGAATTCATTGTTGACATGGTGTTGGAGTCTCGCAGATGGATTATTCTGAGGGACTTTAATGCCTGGGTCGATAATGAACTCTCGTAGTTTGGTCAAAATCTCCTCCAGCTAATGATAATGCTGGGCCTCACACAGGTTGTTACCTCCTCTACCCATGTAGGAGGTCACTCATTGGATCTGCTGTTCCTCATGGGGATGGAGATCTCTGACTTGGGGGTGCAACCAGTCAATTGGTCTGACCATCTCACCATAGGGCTCAGTTTTGGGCCCCCCCCCTCAAATAGACCTACCCCTTCGGAGATGATCCGGTACAGCCCTTTAAGGAGAGTTACTCCAGATGGTCTATCGGTGGTTCTGGACCGATCAGCATTGCCGAGTGAAAGCACAAGTCCAGGGGATCTACTCCTAGCCTATAATAAGGCAGTGGGAGATGCCTTGGACTAGATTGCTCCTGTTTGCTTTCGACCATGCACTCTTCGCCCAACGTCCCCCTGGTATGATGGGTCCTTGATGGAACTGAGGCGGGTTGGTCGAAGGCTGGAGAGAGCATGGCAGAAGTCCGGCCTTGACGCTTACAGGCATGATAGGCTGACAGGCATTGATGGAACACTAGGAGGGTTATCAATCAGAAATCACTCATAAGAAGGCAGAGTTCCTGTCCAGAGAGATTTCTGCTGCGCAGAGTCAACTGGCTCAACTCTTCTGAACCGTCGATAGACTGTGCAATCCAGTCTGTCTCCAGTCCGGAAGAGCTTTTTCACAAATTAAGTGTGATGAGCTAGCTCAGTTCTTCACAGATGAAGTTGCCAACATCAGGGCAGGAATCAGCCCGGCACCCTCCATGAGGAATTGTGGAGGTCGATGGGATGTAGTGAGCACTCAGCCTATCTGGACGGATTTCAGCTGACCGGAATTCATGGACATTGTGAAGATTGTGCAGACTTTGCGCCCAACTTGTTGTAGTTTAGATCTGGGCCCTATTAGTGGGATGTGTAGATGTTATCTGCCCGATCCTAGCTGAAATTGTATGGAAATCCTTGGAGAGAGGAGTCTTTTCAGACCCCCTAAAGGAGGCGGTCATTCGACCACTCCTTAAAAAATCCTCCTCGGATCCAGACGATCCAGCTAACTACCGACCTGCCTCTAACTTTCCCTTTGTGGGGAAGGTTATTGAGAAGGTGGTTGCATTGCAACTGGATGATCACCTTGTAACTCGTATTATCGACGAAGCTCATCAGTCTGGTTTTAGGAAGAGGCATAGCATAGAGACTGCCCTTGTTTGGGTACTAAATGACCTCCTGATGGTGAGAGATCGAAAGGTTCATACCATCTTGGTCCTTCTTGATCTCTCAGCAGCCTTTGACACTGTGGATCATGGGGTGTTTTGGAGACCCTACGGTTCCTTTGTGGACTGTCGGGTACAGTACTTGAATGGTTTCAATCTTTTCTCATAGATAGGTCGCAGGGAGTGGTCACCGGAATTTATTCCTCTGACGCCCTCCCCTATCCTGCAGGGTACCGCAGGGCTCCATACTGGTGCCCATGTTGTTCGCAGTGTATATGCTGCCATTAGGAGATGATATCAGGTGATATGGCTCGAGTTTTCACTGCTATGCAGATGACACTCGGCTGTATCTGTCCTTTGTGCCTGGATGGGTTGATGCAATCTCTGTGCTGAACAGCTGCCTCTCCGAGAGCAAAGATAGGATGAGCTCAAGTTGGCTGAGACTGAATCCAGATAAGACTGAAGTGTTGGTGGTGGACCCGGGTCGCCCAGGGAAGGGTTTGGGACTGGGCACAAGTTGGGCCTATGGCTTGATGGTGTCCAGCTCACTACCTCAGACAAGGTGCGTAACCTGGGTGTTATTTTTGACGACTGCTTGCTGCCAAAAACTCAGGCGTCAGCTGTGGTTAAATCCTCATTTTACCATCTGAGGATTATCACCTGGGTGAAACACCTGATTCCACTGTGTGACCTTCCAACATTGTTCCATGCCTTTATTACTACCCGTCCTGACTACTGCAATGCCCTCTACCTAGGGCTATCTGGGGTTGATACCCGCTGCCTGCAGCTAGTGCAGAATGCTGTGGCCAGGCTGCTGACTGGTACTTCTAGAACCAGCCACATTACGCCTGTGCTGCGTGACCTACACTGGCTGCCAGTTCAGTGGCGGATCACCTACAAGGTACGCTTGCTTACCTTTAAAGCCCTACAAAAACAGGAACCCGACTACCTGAAGGATCTTGACTCCCTACTCCCCCAATTGTCCTCTCCGATCCACTGCCGAGGGATTGCTAGAGATTCCCAGAGTTTGTTTAAAAACATCTGGAGCTCACGCTTTTTCATTTGCAGCATCAACCCTATGGAATTATCTACCTCATCGTTTAAGAGAATGTCTGACCATCAGTATTTTCAAAACTATGTTAAAAACTCATTTTCTCGAGCTTTCCCAGACTAATTTTTAAATGATTTATATTGCTGTTGTTTTTATATACTATGGCTTATGTCTGTACAGCATCATGAGTTCGAAAGGGGCTTTATAAATAAAGTTGGATTGGATCAGGGAGTGGTTTGAACAATGAATACCACCAATTTAAAGTGCCATTTTAAAGAGACATACCACCCAAAACCTTTGTGAAAACATATGTATAAAATAAATGTGTGTGTGTGTATACATATATTCATATTCATGGCAAAAAAATCCATTTAATGCATCAGTTAGGGTTGTTCCATAGCGACAAAAGCAAGGAAATTCGATGGGGTTCCCACCCTCCCTTTGCACCCCACCCCCACCAACAGGCATTGATCGGGGTGTGGGCTGGGGTCGCTGGTCCCAACTCTCACGTGTAAACAAACTGAGGTGGTGCAGTATAGGAGAATGGGGTGAGAGTTAGGACAGACAACACCAATGCACACCCCAATACCTGTTGGTGGGGGTGAGGTGGGGTGCAAAAGAAGAGAGGGGAACCCTAACATCAAATTTCCTTGCATTTGTCGCTGTGGAACAACCCCAACTGATGCATTAAACAGAGTTTTTTGCCATGAATTTCCCTTCTTTTTGAGAATGTGCACTATAAATAGTGAAGTAATGGCAACACAAGTGCTAACGCACATGGTGACAGAAACGTAAATAACGCAAATGGTAACAGAAACGCAAGCACAAACGTTAATGAAAACAGATATGCAAACGCATACGGAAACGCAAACCATAATGCGCGTGGTCACAATAACGCAATTGGAAATGCAGACACTTATGGTAACAGCAACGATGACGCAAAAGAAAACACAAGCAAACGCAAAAGGAAGTGCGTACGTAAACGCAAATGGAAATGCACATGGTGACGCAAAAGAAAATGCAAACAAAAACAGTAATGGAAATGAAAAATGTTAGTAATGCAAATGCAGGCGCAAACGAAAATGCAAAGAGTAACACACATGGTGGCGTAGACGGGAACGCTAACACAAGTGAAACACTAACTGTAACAAAAATTCACAGCCTTTTTTCGCACCAAAGCTGCATAGAGAAACACAGTGAATACAAAGAATGTATGCATAATAATGGCCCTTGCAGCAGAAAATTAACACTTGGAATACTAAATTGCTTGTATCTCAGGAACTGTACGACGTAGAAAACAAATTTAAATTTCATATGATTTATGACTTTCCTGGCTAGTTTTGCACTTAGCCCCGTAGGGGGGGGCTAAGGTTTTTTCCAACGAAAAGTCCATATGTCAAAGCGTTTTCGCGATACGGGCTCTGAAAGGCGCGGCAGACGCCATAATGTTAGTCAATGGGAACAATAGTCAACTTCGGAGTGCCGTAACATTGCAGCCCTGTAATATTTTGTCACCAAAATGCACATCTGTGGGATGTTGGCTTTCTTCCCTCCAAATTTCATCCCAAAAGACCAAACCGTTCTTTTGCAGCAGAGTGGCAAAGAAATACAGGTTACTCACCTGTAACAGGAGTGGTATATGTTGTTCATCCACACTTATTGGCAGGTTCTTTGCCACTTTAAATCTTGCCGGAAGGTCTTCAAGCTGGCTCCTCCCACCCATCTGGGGGGGTGAAACTTTCGGCTCCACTCCATGACGCCAGATCTAGCTCGCTGGAAGCCAGGTTGTGTGAAGCCGGGTGGATTGTGTGGATGAACAACATATACCACTCCTAGAACTCCTGTTTGTTTATTTTTTTTTTATTTGTATTTCGGATGACACCTTTGAGCTGAGGGCTCTTTTACAAAGGTTCCACGTCAAGGCAATAAGAACAATAAGGTACAAAACATAACATGATCATTACAATGGAACTTGCAAAAAAAAGACAAATAAGGTTACAATAATAGCAGCCAAAGGCATTGTCAAGGAACTGTGTTGCGAGTTAATTATACAGTACAAGTCATAGGCGGCTCAGTGAAGCTTTGTTAGGAGTGGATTAGTGGGAAAAGAGAAAGAAGAGTGGTGGTGAGGGGATGGTATGGGAGACAGAGAGAGGGAGGAGGGGAGAAATGGGGAGGGCATTGCGTTGGGTATGTGGTAGATGGGAAACAGCAAGGGAGGAGGAAAGGGGGTGGATGAAAAAGAAAAGGAGACTTTCATCCTATACCCAGTAATGGGGGGTAGGAGAGGAGGAGGAGCTGAGATAGTGAGGAGGGATGCTTGAGGGTAGTATGCCTGGAGGGGATTATAAGAAGCAATCACAGAAGGCACAACCTGTTACAGGTGAGTAACCTGTATTTCTAGGTATGTGGATATTTTGCTCAATCCACACTTATTGGCAGACTTCTAGCAGTTCTCCGAGAGGAGGGAGGCAAGGCGCGTGCCCCACTACTTAGGGAATAAGGACTGGAGAACCAAAGTCCCAAAACCAGCATCCCAGCGTGACTCTAGGTCGATGTGGTAATGGGTAATGAAGGTGTTTGCTGACTTCCAGGTAGCAGCCCTGCAGATTTCCTGGATAGGGACGTCCCTAGAAGCAGCGGTATGGTGGGTAGAATGAGCTCTTATCCCTTTGGGAGGCTCCATGCCTACCAACCTATAGCAGAGATCTATGCAGGAGGTGACCCACGTGCCTATCGTCCGCTTGGCTGTAGGTCTGCCAGGTGCGGCTTCAGCGTAGGTGACAAACAGCTGGCGAACCTCTCCCCGAACTTCAGTCGTCTGCTCCTTATAATAAGAGAGCGCTCTTCTAGGGTCCAGAGTATGGAGCCTATATTCGGCCTCCGAGGTGCGATTGGGGTAGAACACCGGCAGAGTCAACGCCTGGTTAAGGTGAAACTCCGACATCACCTTCGGAAGGAATTTCGGGTTGGGGCTCGGGACAACCTGTGGAAGACCAGGTGAGGAGACTCGATGGAAAGCACCTGGAGCTCTCCCATCCTTCTGGCTTACGTAATAGCCACCAAGAAGGCGGTCTTCCATGACAGGTGGGAGATATTGCACCTGTGCAATGGGTCGAATGGCTTGCCCATGAGCTTAGCCAATACCAGCAGTACATCCCACGGAGGTGGAGGTTCTCGAACCGGAGGGGATATGTGATCAAGGCCTTTGAAAAAGTGCCTGACCACCTTCTCCTGTGCCACCGACTGATTGTTGGCCCGCGCCCGGTAAGCAGAGATGGCTGCCAGGTGCACCTTCAGGGTCGTCGACCGAAGCCCTAGCTGAGAAAGGGACCACAGGTAGTTCAGAATGCTAGCCAAGGAACAGGAGGAAGGGTCCAAGCCCTTGCCCTGACACCAAATGGAGAATCTCTTCCATTTGAAGGCATAGCATTTTCTGGTCGACTCCTTACGGGATGCCTCAACAACGTTGAGGACCTCGTCGGAAAGACCCAAGGCCTGGAACTCTAGCCGCTCAGGAACCAGGGTGCCAAGTGCAGGGATTGAAGGTCCGGATGGAGTACCTTCCCCTTGTTGACTGAGATCAGGTACGGGCGGGCTGGAAGCCGCCTCGGGAGCCTGGAGATGAGGCTGAGGAGATCTGGATACCAGAACTGGCAGGGACAGTCTGGGGCTACCAGACTCACCTGCGCCTGGTCCCTCTTCACCTTGAGAAGCACCTTGTGGATCAAGAGGAATGGAGGGAAGGCGTAGAAGAGGCCCGGGGTCCATGGCCTCGAGAAGGCATCCCCCTGCAGCGAGCCCTGAGAGGGGGTGGGCGTGAAACAGCCTCAGCTTCGCATTCTCCCTGGAGGTGAACAGGTCCACCTGAGGGGTGCCCCAGTGGGAGAACAGATCTTGTACTATCTCCAGCAGGAGAGACCACTCGTGAGATGCAGCACCTACCCAGCTTTGGGCATTGGCCAGACTGTTGGAGGCTCCTGCCACATGGATGGCTAGGAGATCCACCTCCAGGCTGATCATGAGAGACCAAGTGCGGACAGCCTCCTTGTACAGGGGCAAGGAGTGAGTCCCACCCTGCCGGTTGAGGTAGTACATGGTCGTGGTGCTGTCCGTCTGGACCTGGACCACTTGACCCTGTACAAATGGAGCAAAGGCAGTGAGGGCTAGTTGGACCACTCGAAGCTCCATCAGGTTGATGTGGCATCGAGACTCCTGAGGGGATCAGAAGCCGTGGGCTCTGAGCTCCCCCAGATGGGCACCCCAACCCATCAGAGAGGTGTCAGAGTGACCGTCTGCTCGGGACGGACAAACAGGATACCCTCCTGCAGATGAGCTGGAATGAGCCACCACTGGAGGCCGTTCCACATCTCCTGGGTCACGGTCACTGGCTGGTCCAGAGGACCAGAGCGCTCTGACCACTGGCGGGCCAGTCCCCATTGCAGGGGACGCATATGCCAGCGGGCCCAACGGACCACACTGGTGCAGGCCGCCATGAGGCCCAGAAGACACAGGAAGTCTCGGGCAGGGCGCAACTACCCAACCAGAAATGACTGGGCAAAGGAGGAAAGGACCTCGGCCCTGTCCTCCGGGAGTTGAGCTCTGCCCTGATGAACTGAATCACCTGCGATGGCACGAGTTCCGACTTGGCCTCATTGATGAGGAGGCCAAACCTGAGAGCAGACCTGGAGGGCCATATCCCTGGACTGCTCCACCTCCAACCTGGAGGGGGCTGCAATCAGCCAGTCGTCCAGGTAAGGGTACACCCAGACCCCTCGGCGCCACAGGAATGCTGTCACTACTACCATGCATTTGGTGAAGACCCTGGGAGCTGGAGAGAGGCTGAAGGGCATGGCCCGGAACTCGAAAAGGGAACCCTCTGCCCTAAAGCAGAGGAATCGCTGGTGAGACGGACAGATTGGGACATGAAAGAATGCGTCCTGAAGGTCCAGAGAACAGAACCACATGCCTCGTTCCAAGGATGGAATGATCTGAGCCAGAGTGACCATCCTGAAGGTGCGAGACAGTACAGTTACATAAAAACTTACCGTAACAGTAGATCTTCGAGAGAGGCTCTTGCAGTAGGTAATTACATATAGGACTGACGTCGGCAGGACCCCACGGAAAAATTTCTAGCTTGCAGTCCCTGGCGAGGCACCGCCTCCACGTCAGGTAACCGTCAGGAGACGTCGGTATAAAGGGGCAGTCTCCGACGCCCGCCTTCCAGTTCTTTCCCGCCACAGGCCAGAAAAGGCTGGATGAGAGAGGAGCGGATATTTCCATCACTGGAAAAGGAGCTGAAAAAGCCTAGGGGGATGGAGGGTGGGGAGGTATTACCTATTGCAAGAGCCTCTCTCGAAGATCTACTGTTACGGTAAGTTTTTACGTAACTGTACTATCTTACTTCGAGAGGGCTCTCCCAGTAGGTAATTACATATAGGTCTGAATCCCAAGCAGTCTGGAACAAAGAGTGGCACCGGGAGGAGGAAAACTACTCCAAGAAGAGGTTTTAGCTGTGCAAGCTTCAAGATAAGAGGCCTTGCAGAACAGCCAGCCTGAAGCCTGCTCTACGGCAAGAGGCAATATCCAAACTGTAGTGTTTAGTAAAGGTATGGACGGAAGTCCAGGTGGCGGCAGCACAGATATCTGCCGCTGACACATTTTTGAAACAAGCCGCTGAGGCAGCTACTCCTCTGGTGGAGTGGCCTCTTACTTGACCCGGGAGGGTCTTCTTGTATTTGTCATAACAAAGTGATGCAATGAGCTAACCACTTAGATAGGCATTGCTCAGAAACAGCATTGCCTTCCCGTTTATGAGCAAAAGAGACGAACAATTGATCAGTCTTTCTGAGATCCTTAGTCCTGTTGGTGTAGTATCTCAGAATCCGGTGAACATCCATAGTATGGAGTAAATATTCCCCTTGATTAGAGTACTGCGTGAAAAAGGCGGGTAACTATGGACTGATTTAGAGTAGACTCTGCTACTACCTTAGGGAGAAACTTAGGGTTCGTGCGCAGAGCAACATGTTCCTTGTGAAAAATCAAGTATGGAATTTTACACATCAGAGCCTGGAGCTTGGAAATTCTCCGAGTGGAAGTAATGGCCACCAGGAAGAGAGTCTTCCATGAAAGGAACTTCAATTCTGTGGAAGCTGCCAGTTCAAAGGGAGGCAGAGTAAGTTTCTCGAGAACAAAGTTCAAGTCCCAAGGGGGAGCAGGAGTAGGTATAGGGGATCTCAGATGGAGAACCCCTCTGAGAAAGGTCTTAGAGACCTCCAATTGAGCACATGTCTTGTCTGCAAAGGGAACATGATAGGCCGAGATGGCCATCATGTGTACCTTCAGAGAAGAATGACTGAGACCCAGGTCGAACAGATGACGTAGCTACTCCAGCAGAAGCCCCGCTGAACAGGAGAAGGGTTCCACATTCTTGGAAGCAGCCCAGATAGTGAATCTTTTCCACTTCATGGCATAGGTGGATCTAGTGGAGAGTTTTCTAGCCTCCATCAAAATCTCCGCCACTTGGGGAGACACCCCAAAACGGGATTGAGCTAAGTCTGCAGGAGCCATGCGTGCAGCTGAAGAGATTTGAGGCCTGGATGGACCAGGGTCCCCCTGATCCTGGGTCAATAAACCTCGAGATAGAGGAAGAGGAAGAGGATGATCCTCTGAGTATTGTTGTAGAAGAGAGAACCAAACTTGCCTGGGCCAGAAACGAACAATCAGAATCATTTGTGCTCCTTCTGAAGCTAGTTTCTGCAAAACTCGCGGGATAAGTGGAATTGGAGGAAAGGCAGACGAATCTGTCCTTCCAGTCTAGAGACAGAGCGACTCTCCAGAAAACACCTCGCTCTGAAACGAGCGAGCAGAAGACAGGAAGCTTTGCGTTTAGAGGGGATGCGAACAGGTCGACCTGTGGTGTTCCCCAAAGTCGGAAGATATTGTCTAGGACCCTTTGGTCCAGTTCCCACTCCGTGAGTCAGAGCAGAAGAGCGACTTAGCTTGTCTGCCAGGGTGTTGTCAACTCCCGGAACATGAATTGCCGTGAGGTGAAGGTCGTGTTGTGTTGCCCAATCCCAGACCCTCATTGCTTCCCTGCAAAGAGGGTAGGACAGAGTCCCCCTTGTTTGCTGATGTACCAAACCACGCACATGTCTGTCTGGACAGCTAGGTGGCCGGGAAGGATGTATTGGTGAAGGGCTTGGAGAGCGTACAACACTGACTGAAGCTCGAGCACATTGATGTGGAGAATTTGTTCGAGCTTGGACCAGGAGCCCTGGGTCCGATGGGGACCTAGATGGGCTCCCCAACCTTCACCCGAGGCGTCTGTGGTTAGAGCCTGGGAGGGGGGGAGGACGAAAGAAAGGAACTCCCCAAAACAGGTTCTCTCGAACCATCCACCATTGCAAGTCTCGAAGCATTGGCGAGGAGACTAGAACTGGGTGATCTAAGTCATCCACTAACTGATCCCATTGGGAGCGGAGAGTCCACTGAGAAACTCTCATGTGGAGTCAAGCGCGAGGAACTGTCAGGATAGCAGCTGCCATGAGCCCGAGAAGGCAAAGGACTGACCTTGCACAGACCCGCCTGCGGCCGGACAGCAAACTTATCTGAGTCTGGAGGTTAGACGCCGTGTCCTGTGGCAGGAAGGCCCTGCCTGTGGTCGTGTCTAGAATCGCCCCAATAAACTGTAGTCTCTGGGATGGGATCAGGTGAGACTTGGAATGGTTGATGGTAATACCCAGGCAGGTAAAAACCTGCTGGGTAAGGGTGAGGCAGTGCAGGAGTTCCACTCTGGTCGAGGCCGCCAGAAGCTAATCGTCCAGGTACGGGAAAACCTGCACCCCCTGGTACACAGGTAGGCCGCCACCACTGCCAGGCATTTGGTAAACACTCGGGGCACTGAGGACAGGCCAAACTAAAGTGCCTTGAATTGGTAGTGGTCCCCCTGGAACGCAAAACAAAGGTATCTGCGGTGAGACGGGCGAATGGAAATGTGCAGGTAAGCATCCTGCATATCCAGGGCACACAGCCATTGACCCGGCCGCAGGAGGGGCAGAAGGCTCTGCAATGAGAGCATCCTGAACCTTTTTGTATTCCACAAAGAGATTCAGGGAACTGAGATCCAAAATTGGTCTGAGATCTCCTGTCTTCTTTGGGACCATGAAGAAATGGGAATAGTAACCCGTCCCTTGCAGATGAAGGGGGACGGGTTCTATTGCTTGTTTCAGAAGTAGAGCTGAAATTTCCTCCTGGACCAAGAGAAGGTGTTCCCTTGAATATGACGACTTTAGGGGGTGGCGAGGTGGTTTCTGAAGAAACTATCGAGTGTCCTTCTGCGATGAGCTGGAGCACCCAAGAATCTGATGTTATCCTCTCCCATCCCGGAAGATGGAGGGAAAACCTCCCTCCTACCGGTTCCTCCGGGGAGTCCGGAGGCTGTGGGAGAGGGAAGGAGTCAGGTGGTGTGGGGCAGCACCGCAGCTGAAGCACCCGCTGCTTTTTTGGGCGGGGGGGCTTGGCAGCTGTGGGGGCCCGGCGTTTTGTGGCCCGCCTTTCCTGGGTTTCCCCTTGGACCGATTCAGTCTGCGAAAGGGACAGCGCTGCTGCTTGTGGGGGCGGTACATGGAGTCGACAGACTTCAGTGCCATCCCCTTCTCCTGCAAATCGGTGATGTCCTTGACATCACCGCCGAAAAGCACCAACCCCCAGAAGAGCACTTCCTGGATAGCGGATTGTACTTCCGGGACCAACCCTGACATGCGGAGCCAAGCATGACGACGTAAGCCTACGGCAAAAGCTGAGCTCCGTCCAGCAGTGTCCACTGCATCGTAGGTCGCACGAAGCATGTGTCAACTGGCTGAATGTGCAGAGCGGACAAGATTAGCCAACTCCTGCTTGACTGGGGAGTCTGGCAAGGAGTCCAGTTTGGCTTCCACCTGAGTCAGAATAGCCTTCTGGTAGTCCCCCATATGGCCGACATAATTCAGGGCCCTAATACCCAGCGTGGAAGAAGCAAGATCTTTTTTCCATACTGGTCCAGAAGGCGGGATTCTTTGTCAGGTGGCGACGAGCTGAGATGTTTTGGGTTGGCCGACCGGCCGTGAGCGGCGCTAATCACGACCGAGTCGGCATGAGGGTGAGAATCAAGAAAATCAATGTCCTCGGGAGCCTGGTATAGCCTATTCGACTTCCGCAGAAGTGGGGCTAGAGCCAAAGGCTGTTTCCATATTGTGGTGACAAGGTCGGCATGAGGCTCTATCCAGGGTGGCACCAAAGCAGGAGCTGTCACGGGCAGATCCAGTTGCTCAGCGAGTTTCAGACGCTGAGGATCTGGTTCCAAAGAGTGCCACTGATGAACCTCCTGGATTTTCCTTAGCAACTCCATAAAAGAAGGATCTTCCAGAGGAGACTTCGGAGGAGTCCTTGGCCTGGGCTTCGACAGAGAGCGTGGCTTGTCGTCCCTTTCAGAGCAACCATCGGAGGAATGCGAGGAGTCCGAGGGTGAAGAGGAGGAGGAAGAGGAAAAAGACTCCCTTTCCCGACCAGGGGGAGGAACGGACCCCTTGGGAAGCCCCCAGGGAAGCGTGTCCTGCCCCTCTCTGGACCCAGACGGGAGAGCCCTGGAGTCCGGAGGTGGTGAGGGAGTGTGCCACCTTGGACGTATGGGAACCTGAGACGGCACTGTCATCGGTAGGTGGCTCTCGACCTCCCCGGTGAGCTGAGCCTTGGCCTCAGCCCAAGAGGCCAGAGTCTCCTGCAAGTCCACGGGCGGGTGTGGGGGCAGTGGAGAAGGAGGAGGCGGGGGATAAGGATACGGGTTGTACCTATATGGAGAGTATCCAAAACCCAGCTGCGGATAGCCCGGGGTCGGGTATTGTGGCGTCAGATACTGCGGCACCGGATACTGTGGTCCCGGGTATGTTGGCGTCGGATAGGACGGAGGATATCCGGGAGCCGGAGGAGCTGCCGGAGCAGACGGCCCGGCCAGCGGCCTCACGGGCAGATCCAAGTTGGAGGGCCCAGTGGTGGGGCAACATCCGGAAGCGGGATGTTGGCCGGAGTCGGTAGAACCGGCGTCGGGGCCGGTGTCCGGGGAGCAGACGTCAGATCCGGTGCACCCACAGGAGAACGGTCCGATGGAGGAAAGTCCCCAGTATCGCCCGGGGATGGAGGGGAAAAATCCCCAGGGTCAGGATGGGGGGACCCCAGGTCCCCGGATGGCAGTGAAGGCTGTGGAGAACGGAATACGGACGTGAGGGAGGTCCGTTGTCGGTTCAGTCACCGACTGGCGTGACGATGTCGGCTTACGGCGAGCTCCCAGTGGGGCAGCGCCCAGCTATGAGAGCCCTCACTGCAGGCAGACCGAGGGAAGGATCAGCCTGGTCCGAGCGGGAGAGGGCCGCGCGGCTGCACCGGGCGGCCGTGCATCTTACCGGCTTCTCTGCGCAGACGTCGGAGGAGCCGATGCCCGGCTTACCGGAGTCGCCCACGCCAGTAGGCCGCGAACCTGCAGTCGAACCAGGGGTGGAGGCCTCCAATTGCCCGGAGGCACCTGAAAGGCCTGAGCGTGAGCCAGACAGGCGGGCAGATGCCCCCTCGGAAACCTCCGAGGCGTCCGTCGAGGAGCGGTGCCCCGGAGGGAATGTTACCTGTGACCCAGTGGCTCCTGAGGGAGATGCAGTAGAGGAGCCCTTGTCCCAGTGCCTCTCCCTATCCTTCTTCCGATGGCCTTCGGGGGAAGTGGACACCTGCCTCAGTTTTTATGAGCTCCTTCTCCATCGAACTCAGCTTTTTCTTCAAAATATGGGCTTCCAGGGATTGCTGCGCCCTTTTTTGGGTAGCCGCGTTGAAGCTGAGGCAGTGCTGGCACTTCTCGACCGAGTGATCGGGGCCTAGGCAGAGCAGGCACAGGGAATGGCCGTCCTTGTGCAAGAGTTGGGTGCCGCATGAGTCGCACTTATTTTTGTGCTCAGAGGGTGTAGGGGACGATATACACAGACGATGACCTGACGTTAATTGAAAAAATCAAAATACTTCGGTAAAACCGACAACGGGTAGGCTGACGAAGCAACAAACTTTTCCATGAGGCGTTGCATGAGCTAACGGCGGGAAAGAACTGGAAGGCGGGCATCAGGGACCGCCCCTTTATACCGACGTCTCTTTATGCCAGTCACCTGACGTGGGGGCGGTCCCTTGCCAGGGACTGCTAGCTAGAAATTTTTCCGTGGGGCCCTGCCGCCTGCAGACGTCAGTCCTATATGTAATTACCTACTGCAAGAGCCCTCTCGAAGTAAGATCTCAGGAACTTGTTCAGGTCATGTAGGTCGAGAATGGGGCGCCAGCCCCCCGTCTGTTTTGGGACCAGGAAGTACCTGGACACAAACCCTGGGTCTGGAGGGGGATCCGCCACCTCCCTGATCACCTCCTTCTGGAGGAGCAAGGCAATGTCGGCTGGACGGGCCAACAGAGAGGCTGCAGAACCCGTAGCCCCCCGTGAGGCGACCACTTGATAGGAGGGGGACTGCTCGAATTCCAGAGGCAGACCCCTGCCTACCACTTCCAAGACCCAGCGGTCCATGGTGATATTGGACCAGGTGGAAAGGAAGTGGCGGAGCCGTCCCCCCAAGGGGGGGAATCTGGGGAGGACTGACGAGGTTGGGGTGACACCCCTCAACCCGTCACTGGGCAGACTTGGAGGAAGGGCCGGCCAAGGAGCCACCTGGGTCTTTTCCTCCCGGCTTCCTACTGGAGGAAGCAGCAGGCTTGGCTTTGGGGTGCCAAATACGAGCCTGCTGGCCCTGATGCTGGTGTTGCTGGGCCGGACGTGACGCAGTGGCTGAAGGACGAAAGGGCTTACGCTGCTGCTGGCGGCCTTTGTCCTTTTGGGCAGACATGACTGAGTCCAAGGTGGCGCTGGACTTCTCGATCTGTTGGAGATGACCCTTCACCCTGGGTCCGAACAAGTCGGTACCCAGGAAGGGGACGTCTGCCAGCTTGTGCTGGGTATCAGCCGTAAAGGTGGAGATCCACAGCCAAGCTCTGCGGCGCATGGCCACTGTGGCCGCTACTGACTGGGCACACGAATCAGCAATGTCCAATGAGGTTTGGAGCTGCTGTTTAGCTACCGCCCTTCCCTAATCCCGCACCTGCTTGACTGTCGTTTAAAGGTCAGCCAGGAGATGAGGAATCACCTCATCCAGGGAGCCCAAAAGGGCGTGTGAAAAGTGCGCCAACAGAACGGCCGAGCTAGCCTGATGAAGACCTAGAGAGGAAGCAGCATATACCTTCTGCCCTGAGTAGTCAATTTCTTGGACTCCTTATCGGGCGGTTTGTCCACATCCCGAGCGTTCCCGGAACGCTGTCAGTCATGAACCCCTCCGCAGAGGGGTGCTCCGAGAAACCGGAGAGTGAACCTGTAGGGACCGCATACTTTCAAGCCATCCTGGCCAAAGGTGCGGGACAAGATGCTGGCCGCTGCCACAGCTCCAGGGCCGGGCCAACAATGGCTTCGGCCACGGGAAAGGCCTCCATAGGGGAATCCCCTCGGTCCAGTATCTCCGTCAGGGGATACTTGGCCCGTTTTGAAATGGGTTTGAGCTTCATCCCAGTGGACTCTGAGATGAGTCGAAGCATTCCTAACAATGAGGATGGGTTCTCATCCACCGACTGACCCCCTGTAGACTCCAGGTCAAGCGGCCTGGAGAACAAGGAGTCGTCAAACTGCGAGGAGTCTGTTAACAGCTGCCGAGGGCCTGAGCCACCCTCTACGTACTGAGGTCGATCGGGAATGAGGGTGACCGACAACCTATGGGGAAAACCCTGACTCGACTGAGAATCCTTGGTCGGGACCCCAGTCTTCGGTTGTGGAGGCGGAGGTTACACCACAATGGGTGGAGCAGCCTGTTTCAGCCTAACAACTGGTGCTGGTTTCGTCTCCTCTACTACGAGGGGTTGTTTTGGCCGCTCAGGTGACAGCTACTTAATGGCTGGAGAAGGCGACAGAGTTGGCTTATTCCCGGACAATAACAGCTGCTGCCACATTAAATCCTCGTAGCTCTGACGCAACTTGCGCTGGAGCCTATCCTCCGAAGAGGACGACGAGGATGAGTGGTGCTGCGTTGCATGGTGCCAAGACCGCCATCGGCGGTACCGGCTGGACCTGGAAGAGGTCCGAGACCGAGACCTTCAGAGATTCCGAGGGTGGGTCAGAGAGGGTACAGGGGAACCCACTCCTCCCTCAGTTCAGGGACCTTAACCGGGGACTCCGTCAAAGGAGGCACAGGCAAGTCCTCTGTTTCCACCAGGGAACCGTGAAGTAGGGTTGTTGGCATCACCAGTCGACAAACCGTCCGACGGGTCGAGAAAAATCTCAACTGCGTCGATGGGTGTCTCGGCTGGCTGACCTGATGGGGATACTGTGAAGCCAGCGGCCTTAGCTGCAACCTCGACCGAAGTCAACCATCCGGTGAAGGGGATCTCTCCCACTCCCATGAATGTCGATGGTGGGACTTACCTTTGGAGTCCTTCTTTTTGGACCGACTGGAATGTCCTGATGGTCCTTCTCCCTTGTTGGAGAGGGATTGGCAAAGCTCCTTAAAAGAAGCTGTTTATGAAGAGCCCAAGGAGAGCAGGATAAATGCCGCGACCGAGGAAGAAGATGATGCGGCCTGGGCCACCTCCTCCTCGAGGGCAATCATCTGCTCCAACTGATCGGCGGAGCCCGCCACGGCACACCGCAATGAGGCCTCCTTGACTTGACGGTGGATATCGTTTTCAGAGGCGCTTCATGAAAGTCGCTTAGCCTTGGGATCCTCCAAGACTGAAGTCAAAAAGGATTTGCACAAATAGTGCTTCCGCGTAATCGTGGCCGAAGTCCCAGTAAACGCACGTGGAGTGCGGGTCGGTCCGGGACATCTTCTGCCCATAGGGGCACCAATGAAATCCAGGAGTCGATTTGTACATCGCAGCCGCGAGGGAAAAAGAAGACTGAAGACTTACAAATTTGAGAATAAGTTTCGGATTAACCGAAGAGTGTGGATCCAGGCCTAAAACGCAGAGCGCTAAGGAGGGAACCTGAGCTTCCAAGTGGAAAGGAAGATCTGGCGTCATGGGGCAGAGCCGAGAGTTTTACCACCCAGGTGGGTGGGAGAAGCCAGCTTGAAGACCTTCAGGCAAGATTTAAAGCGGCAAGGAACCTGCCAATAAGTGTGGATTGAACAACATATCCAAGTCCCTAAATTTCTATTATTTTGGGCATAGTGTGGCAAAGCGTGTCACAAATCACGACACTTTCGCCAAAAAAAAATCCGCGAGCTTGATGGCAAGATATAACACGATTGTTTCAAAAATTTCAAATATTTCTGGGGTGTTTACCCCCAAAAAAGACATGGCTAGCATCCTCATGGCTCAACAGATGAACACAAAAAGAAATGTGTCCCTAGAGGGTCCCAAATTTAAATGGCAAGCATTTCTGTGACCAGTAACTGAAAACAAAATGGCGGATTTGTAACATTACAGGGGTCATTTGCAACACTGTCAAACTTTGTGTTAACTTTTTCCATCGACTAAAATGGGAAATTTGTTTTCTAAATAACTTTTGAACAGTTTAATGTTCTTTCATGAAATCTTCGAAAGGCACATCAGGGACCCCGGCTGCATGTTCCCTGAAGTTTTCAGACCGATCGCGCAAACCATGCGACCTGTAGGCACGAGCAAAGAATGCACAAAAAAAAGCGTAAATATGACTTTCTATTATGCTTTACAGCTCTGCAACTGTATATCCGATCATTACGGAACTTGGCAGATCCAGAGATCGATGGTACCACTCTGTGCCTGCCAAATTTCAGGCAAATCTGTCATACGGTGGCACAGTTATTAAGCTGCAAAATTTCACACTTTAACCTTAAATGGGGTACTTAACCCTAACTATAGTGGCACTACCGTGCCACTATAAAATGTATATCTATATACACACACACACACACATATATATATATATACACACACACACACACAATATATGTAATGCCAATACAAACTAAATATTGCAAAAAAATATATATATATATGTATATGCATGAACATGTGATAAGGTTCCCCCCTCACCCCATTATTCAATTTATGAATGGATTTATTCTTAGGAGACTATCTGGATACATTTGGGAAGCTGATTGTCTAGTTTGACTATTTAACTGCTGCCTCTACGGAAGACGTTTTGTCTATTCAGACTGCTTATATGTTCTATATATAGATAGAAACATAGACTGCAGATAAGGACCGCTTGGCCCACCTAGTCTTCCCATTTCCCTACCTAGAGGATAAGCTGCAGATCCTATTTAACCAACAGCCTATTTCTTCCTACCCCCCCCCCACAAAATTGCCTTATGTCTGTCCCATGCATTCTTGAATTCTCCCAGTTTTAGACCCCACAACCTCCTCAGGAAGGCTGTTCCATGCATCTACCGCCTCTCGTGAAAAACACTCTCACATTACCCCCGAGCCGTCCTCTCTATCTTTAAATTGTGTCCCCTTGTTCTTGCACATCTCTTTTCCGAAAGATGCTACCCTCTGGACTTTGTTGATTCCACTGAGGTACTTCAATGTTTCTATCATGTCCCCCCTCTCCCTCCTTTCCTCAAGGGTATACATATTAAGCTCCTTTAGTCTCTCCTCGTATGGCTTCTCTTGCAGACCCTGCACCATTTTAGTTGCCCTCCTCTGGACTGCCTCCATCCTATGTCCTTGCGGAGATGGGGTCTCCAGAACTGGATGCAGTACTCCAGACAGGGTCTCACCAACTGTCTGTACAGGGGGATAACAACTTCCTGTTTTCTGCTGGTGATGCCTCTCCCTATACATCCCAGTATCCCCCCAGCCCTCCCTACCGCCTTCTCACATTGCTTGCCGGCCTTAAGGTCATCTGACATGATTATCCCCAGGTCCCTTTCCATTTTTGTTGTTGTTACTACCCCCCAATTGTGTAATCTTCCCCTGGGTTTTTGTTTCCCAGGTGCATTATTTTGCACTTCTTTGCATTGAATCCTAGCTGCCATACTTCTGACCATTCCTCCAACCTTGCCAAGTCCCTTCTCATCCTTTCCATGCCTCCTTGTGCATCAACCCTGTTGCAGATCTTTGTCTCATCTGCAAAGAGGCATACTTTCCTTCAGTCCCTCTGCAATGTCACTTATAAAGACATTAAAAGGACTGGACCCAGTACTGAACCTCATGTTGCCCACTAATGCAGCCTCTCTCTTCAGAGTGGACTCCATTTACAATTACTTTCTGTGTCCTGTTGTCTAGCCAATGTTTTACCCAGGCTACCACCCTGGGACCCACTCCCAGGCTGGTTAATCTATTAATCTTTTGTGTGGGACTGTGTCAAATGCCTTGCTAAAGTCTAGGTAGGCCATGTCCACAGCCCCTCCCTGGTCTACTACTTTGGTCATCCAGTCAAAGAAATCAATTAGATTCATCTGACATGAACTTCCCGCTGTGAACCCATGCTGCCTTGGGTCCTGTGCCCCACTGGCCTCTAGGTACTCAACAATTCTTTCCTTCAGAAGTGATTACATCACTTTCCCTACCACGGAGGTCAAACTGACAGGTCCTGCCTCTGTCTTGGTCCCACTTTTGTGAAGGGGAATCACATCTGCCTTCCTCCAGTTCTCGGGTACCACACCATCCTCCTATGATTTGTTAAAAAGGGTAGTCGGTGGTGTCACTAGTTTTCTGCTCAATTCTTTTAGAAGTCTGGGGTGAATTCCATCTGGCCCCATTGCTTTGTCCACCTTCAGTTTTAGGAGTTCTTTCAGAACCCTTTCTTCTGTGAATGGACTGGGATCAACCCTCCTATCCAGAGTGCTTCAGTTAATTGGATTAGGCACCTCCTCTTTTGTGAATACTGAACAGAAGTATTCATTCAGTATCCCTGCTTTTTCACTGTCCCTCTCTGCCCACCAACCATCCATTCTATTCAGCCTCACTATCCCTCCCTTTGTCTTTCTACGCTCCCTGATATACCTATAAAAGGTTTTATCCCCCTTCTTAACCGAGTTGGCTATCTTTTCCTCAGTTTGGGCCTTTGCTATTCTGACTACCCTCCCTGCTTCCTTCTGCCTTAACTGGTACACTTCTCTGTCCTGCTCATTCTGTGTTTCCTTATACTTCCTAAATGTTATCTTTTTCTCCCTAACCTTCACCGCCACATCTTCTGAGAACCATAGCAGCTTTTTCTTTCGTTTTGATTTGTTTATTTGCTTCACACACAGTCTTGTTGCCTCTGTGATGCCAGTTTTGATATTTCCCCATTGTTGCTCCACCGCTCCTTCTAGCCTGTTTGCTAGTGCTAGTGAATTATTATGAAATGGTGTAGTTTGAATTACATTCTGAAGTATTCAGTGGTTAGTACAGGTCAGCTAATCACTTGTTTAGAGAGTTATATATGTGTACATTTTTTCATGTACTTTTTACAATATTTAGTGGATGGTGCTGTAATTCTACAATTGCCTGAAATCTTCTTACGTGTACATCTAGCCATGGGGTGGCTTTGTCTGATGTTTATTTTTTTATTCTGTATACATCTAAGGTGTGGAACAATGCTTCCTTTAGATTGGCATGCTCAGGAAAATAAACTGGTATGTGGATAGTTTGATTCAGCATAAACTCTGACACCACCTTAGGAAGAAACTTAGGGTTGGTCTGTAAAGACACCTGGTCTTTATAAAAAATCAAATAAGAGCCTGAAGCTTGGAAATCCTTGGAGCAGAAGTAATATAGCAACTAAAAATAACGCTTTCCAAGAAAGGAAGCATAAGTCAAGTCACAGCTGGCTTAAAAGGAGCCAAAGTGAGTTTCTCCAGCACAAAATCCAGGTCCCAGGACTGGACTGCAGATGGGAGGCTTCAAGTGCAAGATGCCTCTCAAGAACATATGGGCCATCTCTAGCTGAGCCACTGTATGGCCATTAATAGGCACATGGAAAGCTGAAATAGCAGCCAAGTGCACTTTGACAGAAGAGTATTGCAGTTCTGCATCTGACAAGGACAATAAATACTCCAGAATCTAATTCACTGGACAAGTGAAGGGATCCCAAGTGATGAGAAACAGCCCACAAAGCAAACTGCTTTCATTTCATTGAATAAGTGGCTCTGATGGAAGGTTTTCTGGCAGCCATCAGGATGTCAGCCACCTTTGGGGACATTCCAAATCTCATTACGACCAAGTCTTCAGGAGCCAAGCATGGAGATGGAGTGACTTGAGCTCCGGACAGACCATGGATTTCTGTTCCTGTGATAGCAAGCCCTTGCACAGGGGCAGGGGTACTGGGGGTTCCACTGCCAGCTTTTGCAGTAAGGGAAACCAGATCTGGCAAGGTCAAAAGGGAACCACAACTTTTGGTCCTGTCCTTTATTAATGCCTTTTTGGTGCTCTATTCAACAGGAAATTTCAGATTGTATGGGAGAATGAATTGAACTTACAGCAGGAACTGTGCTGCTCTCCATTTATCCCAGACATAACCCACAATGGCACTGAACTTTACTGCCTCTATTTATATTAGCAGCCAAAAAGGCAATAACTAGACTTTGGCATTCCATAGTTATTGTAACTGTTCATGTGTGGAGAGGATTGGTAGCCAACATATACTACACGGAATCCCTGACCGCTGAAATCCCCAACAAGCAAGCACAATTTGACGTTCACTGGAGGCCCTGGATATTATACTTCTCCAGGTATGACTCTGATTTTGTCCCGGGGTCGAGAGGTGGACCAGAGGGGTGGGAGGACTCTGGTTCCTAATGTCGACGGGAAGTGTGGGCCAAACTCTTTTTCCTTATAGTCCAATGGTCAAGGGAAGGCATTATCCAGACAGTTAGGGAAGCACCAAGTCATCATAATCAATACTTAGGCACGAAATGCTTGCAGAGATATTTGCTGTGATGAAGGTGCATCGATTTATTCTATTCCTTGTTTTGTACCAAAGTATGTACACTCCTAGGTACTCATAAATATTGTTTCTGTGCCTATGTATATTATTTATGTATATATCACCTTGTTTTAATAAAAAGATAATACAAAAAAAAGGGAACCACAAGAATTAGAGTAGCTCCCTCCATTTGGAGCTTGATTAGCACCCTCTGAACCAGAGGAAAGGTAGGGGAAGAGAGGCACCTTTTCCAAGAGAGAGACAATGTGTTCTGCCAGAAAACTCCAGGTCCTGGAACGAGTGAGCAGAAAAGTGTCAATTTGGCATTCAGTGAGAGCGCAAGATCCAACTTTGGACAACCCCACCTGTCGAATAGGTCTTCGACCACTGAGGTCAGCTGCTCCCACTCATGCATTCCGGACTGTGACCTTCTTAGCTTGTCTACCAGGACATTTTGGACACATGGAACATGGATTGCAGACAGCCCTAGACCATGTTCTGGAGCCCAGTACCAAACCCTCATCACTTCCCTGCACAGGGGGTTAAGAATGAGCCCCCCCACTTGCTTTATGTACTACACTACACTGATGTTGTCCGTATGCACCAGCAGATGCCACGCAGACAGATAATTTCAGAAGGCTTGCAGAGCATACAGAAAGGCCCTCTTCTCTAGGATGTTTATGTGGAGGGAAGTCTCCAGTCTGGTCCATGTTCCTTGTGTCTGATGAGGTCCCAGATGTGCCCCCGAGGCATCTGTGGTGAGAATCTGCTGAGGGGAGGGAATGAAGAAGGGGACCCCTTTCAGCAAATTGCTGGGTTCCATCGACCATTGGAGCACCTTTTGGACAGAAGTTATTAGAACCTGCTGTTCTAGACAGTTGGTACGCTGATCCCACTGGACTCAATGAAGGCAGGTCAGGTGCAGCAACTAACAAAGGAGCACCTCACTTTTCAGGGGAAATATCTGCAGCATGGAAGGGGAAGGTTATGAGGCCATGTTCTAGTCAATGAGCTCTTCAAGGACTTCACACATGCTCAGTGGAACTGTACTTGTGGGATTCTGGAAGCAATCCAAGCTAGGTACTAAGAGTTACATACAGGTTTAAAGAATGACCTCACACCAAGTCATCAAAAGGACAATGAAAAGAGTTCAGCTCCTGCATTTTTTTGAAAGTGTATTTATAATTTTATTATGCCATCACTACCAGGCCAAAGCTGATGTTCTGTGGCTGAAACACTACTTCATCTGGGCTACTGGTGGTGCTTTCTTAGGCATGATGTATTCAAGACTCCCTCAGAGATGCCTCTAGGTACCATCATATTGCTCACATAGATTAAGGCATTGCCTAGCCCTCTCTCATTTCCTTAATTTACACCAAGATATCGACTTGAGATTCTTTAACATTGCAGAAGAGAAGGGACTACTTCTATGCAGCAATTAACAAATGAACCAACCTCACTTTTCAGGGGAAAAATCTGAAACATGCAAGGGCAAGAATATGAAAGGGGGTTGGGGGAGGAGAACAAGCTTTAGCCAGTGGGCTCTTCAAGGACTTTGCAGATGCTTGGTGGAACGGAACTTGCATGACTACGTGGAAAGAAAGAAAGAAATCAGATAGTTAACAGTTACAGAAGTGTAAAGAATTGTCTTACACATTGTCCGAAACATGATGACATTAATACATACATACTGTTTAGGGAGGAAAGAAGGCTATTTGTCAGTCCATTGCATTCCAACCCCACCACCACCACAGTAACAATTCTCTCTCTCTCACCCTTGTTTCTTCAAAGCACTTGTTGAGTCTAAACTTGAAGGTAAACTGTGTATCAGTAAATGACCCCTACTCTGGAAGGGAATTTTAAGTGTCCACCACTCATTCTATGAAGCAGTTCATCCCAATGTTTATCTTGGATCTTCTTCCTTCCTCCTTTCAATGTCACTCTGTTAATTCTTTGTGATTAGTCATTAAAGCAAATAATTTAATACAGATATTTTAGAGAGTTCAGTGCTAACTAGACTGTGCAAACTGTTCCAAGCTGTTTGCATACCACTTAGAAGCACACTTCTGTTTACCAAGTGACTCACAGGGTACATTGGAATACTGCAGTGGGTAGCAAACCCCATTAAATTAGTACGCTTGCACAACATGCCTGCTGATCTCTGCTTCTGAGGGGCGGGGCAGACAATTACTATGTTACTATAAAATGTAAACTGAATGTAATAGGATGCAAACTTGACCCAAAGTGGTAATGAGAATCTGGTTGCATTCCATTGAACCCAGACTTTTGGACACCTGTGTTAAAGACCATGATGACATAATTTTAAATAATAGTCAGTAGCAACATAATTCCACCAACTTCAAAGTTCGATGATGTGAATGTAAGACTACAGGATGTGTGGTCTAGTGATTAGAGCACAGGCTTGGGAATCATTGGACCGAGACTTATCTCACCAGAGTCACTTACTGTGTGACCCAGAGCAAGACAACCTCTCAGGGCTTTAGTCCATCCAGCTATAAAAATGGTTAAAAGCAAGATCTACCGAAAATGAGAGAAACTAGGCTAGGCCATCGAGGGCAAATAAATGATATGAAAATAAATAGCAGTAAAACACCTTCTGGTGGTGTGGACAGTGGCGACTTGGGATTACACCCCGAGCACGAAGCACTGCAGGGCTTGCTGGGTGGAGGACGACTGAATGTCCCACAGGATACTCTCATTCTCCAGTGAGGGAGAGTCCTTAGCTCACTGTGCTACTGCCACCTGAGTGACTACACGTGGCAATGCAGCTGGGCTCTGGCAGGGATGAGGAGGCCAACAGGCTGTCACCCCCAGCATGTTTGCAGCCTTGCCCTTAAACTGACATCCTGGGGAGAAAGCCTTAACATGTAGGAGGACATCAGGCCCTCTCCATCTCTGTTGATAGCCCTCCTATTATGGTGATCCTGAGGGTCTCACCACAACTCAAGGGTTCTGCCGGGGAGGGGGAGCCACGGGGTTAAAGGAGTAAATGATGAAGAAAGTGAGGACCAGATAAGTGAGGTGGCCAGGTAGACATGGGGCTATACCAGCAACTCGGGGCAGAAAATGGAAATGGAAAAAAACAGTTCCTTGTAGTAAAACCTTGCTGTGATAATGAAGTACAAATCTGATCATGTGACAAGGCCCGTTTATCCAATGTAATGTTCCCCATCCATGGTATGGTGGTACATTTGGCATACTAAAATCTTCATAATCAACACTCCAATTCTTGGACAAGCCAACCCCAAGTACTGTAGCCACTCTTCTGTAAACGATGTAGGCAGATTTATTACGAAGAAAGACCGTAAACAACACTCATAACTAAAGGTAAATTGGATTTATTTCCTATTGGAAAACAATTCCAGTAATCTCCAGGTTCAGACTGCAGAGTAAACATTTAATAACAGTAACATACAGGTTAGTTCAAACTGACTCAAGATTTGGCTGTGCAGAAATCAAAGTTTTGAACACTTGAAGCTTCAAATGGTCTTTATGTAAGAAAAGGTGTGGAAATCTATATAACAACTATTGCATATATGGTAATGCTATTTGTCATACTGCAAGGCGTACAAATATATATGGGCCTTACTCAACTGGGAGATTCAGTTTTGAAAGAGACCAACTTTCTTGCGCTTGAAATGAGACACCCGCTCTTCCAACGCACATGTAAAGCAGGCTTCATTGGATGAAGATCAAAATAAAAGGCAAAGCTAAAACAGTATGGTAGTGAATGCAACTGGCTATCATTTTTTTTTTTGCTTTCTCCATTCAACAAAACATACCCATTCAAGCCTTTTGTTTTTGCCAACGTCCATTTGTTTTTCCTTCTTAAGGGCCCAAGTTTGTTGTTTTCTTGTATAAGACCATTTTCAATATCTCTGACAACATAATACATGTGCAACACTTTATATACAGGAAGTCTATCTGGTGCCCAAAAATCTCAAACACATGAACATTCAACAGTTTCCGATAATACAAGTGTTATGGTACAATACAATGCTTTCAAATAATGTACATTAACAATGAAACGTTCCGTGCAAAGTGTTCCCTTTTCCCTCTCTTTTTTTTTTTGCCAGAAGGGTTTCTTCAGAAGGAATGGTCTTCACACTAACTGCTGTGCTGGGTCATCGTATGGTTCTGAAACAAATGGGGAAAAAAAGTCATGTGAGTAACTAAAATGTTAGCTGCAGAAAGACTTGTCTAAAACGTTTTGTCGACTTGCCCCTGCCCCTCTTCCATATCTAGCACTCATACTGGCATTCACAATATTGCTAGCAAGCAACAGAAATGCACAAAATGGTTGCAAGATTATCTACAACCGCGCACCCTTGGAATTCTGGCTATGCCTCCAGTAGAGCGAATTAGCTCAAAAGATCCCATGCTTACAATGGACAGAAAACTTGCAGGAACTGAAGACTCCTTTCCTCTCATTATACGTCTGTATCGGAGCTCCTGCTCCTCAGTCACATTTCTTCATTGTTAACTATTGTACACGTCCCCCTCTTACAGTGCGAGAGGCAAGAATCTCTTCCCTCTCAAAAAAATTTTTTTCCAACAAGTCATGCCCCTGGGCAGTAACTACGCCAAGTACTGAGTGCTCTCTATCTGGGGGTGCTGAGATCAGTAAACCTGCTGCAGTGTTTCCATTTCCAAACCCAACCCCATCAGCTGCTTACCCATTGAGCAAAGGTCCATTGGTATCACCAGCAAATCAATTATTAAAACACTGATAATGATGAGCATTCGTTCCTGATCTAGCTCTTTTGCTATGTTTTTTAACTCATTTTTTAAACAGTCTGACGTTAAACTCCAGTGGGCAATGAAGCACTCCGCATTCAGATAAATAACATCTGTTAATGTTATTTTGTATAGTCAAGCTGAGATGATTGATCTAATTTTCAAAGGGTGGGTGGGGATTGAGGCTACTTCTTTTGAATATAGATTGTGTTCAGTCTGTAAAAAAAAAAAACAAACCCCAAAACAAAAAGTCAGAAGGGAGTACGATAAGAAGCTGGGGGAGGGGGAGGTAGATTCAGGAGAAAGTACTTCTTCACAGAAAGTGTGGTGGAGTCTTGGAAAAGTCTTCCAACGGAGGTGGTGGGGGCAAACACAGTGGTGGGGTTCAAGAAAGCATGGGATAGGTATAAGGGAATCTTAGGGAGCGGGAAAGGGGGGGGTGGCTGAATGGGCTGGAGATCAAGTATGATCCGCGGTGATACTACAGGCAGGGAAAATGGGCAGACTAGGTGGGCCAAACCGTCCTTATCTGTGACAAATTCTACATTTCTATATTTCATCAGTATGCTCCATATGAAGAAGTCATTTTGACAGCAAATAAAACTGCAACTATATGCAGGTGCTATGCAACGCCATTCAATTAATACTAGATGAAATAACCTCACCCAGCATGAGTTAATCTCACATCCGGGTCTCTTCCCTCCTCCTTCAGGCCCTTCCCCAGAGGGGTCCAACTTTATCCAGTTTACTGCTACGAGCTCTGGAGCATGGGAAGGTCAAGTGACTTGCAAAAGATCCCAGCAAGTAGCTCTGCTGGGATTCATACTGAGGTATCCCATTTCCTAAGTTCCTGCTCCAGCCCCTACATCACACTGGCTTCCTAATGGCAACTTCAAAATGTTGCCAAGACTGCTTAGTTAAAGTCATGCTGTCAAAAATCAGAAAGAATACATTCCAGCAGACTTGCCTTAATTTCTTTTTGTTAGCTCCTGCCTATGATACTGGTAAAAGTGCACATTACACATATAATTAGTTCACACTGACCAGGTAGACTGACAGAAAGCCAATTTCCTACTGAGGAGCAGGATCCACATTTTTATAACTTTGGATTACAGCAAGATAAAAACCACAACAAAACCTGAAGAGCTGTAAGTTGGGTATTTCACCACTACTGGTCCCTGAATTTGGAGGTCACTTAATACAATGGCATAGTCCCAAGTGTGATGCTGTGCTTGGACCCAGCTGTAATTTAAAGGAGCACTGCAGTCAGAATTTTCAAAAACATGTGTTCTGCAGGGTGTTTTGATTTGTGTGAACGTGGTCCTGGTGTGCCCTTCCCTTTGTTTGCTATTAGGAGCTTTTTCTAAATTAGCTTGCTTGTTTATGGCCCTAGGGGATTTCCATGTTAGCATAGTCTATTGCTCTTTTTTTCCCTACAATGTCTCCTGTCCCATGTAACAGTGATGTATCCAGGACCATAAACTCAGCAAGCACTAGTTTAGAGTCAATTTTATAACAGTACAGCTGTGACTGTAAGTAACATTCCTTATCCAGTGAGCACTCAAGGCTACATTTATATTTTAGCAAATACCTGAGGGCTAACAACCAGTTATTCTACAAGAAAACAGCTCGAGTCTTTACTAATCATTGCACTGATGATCTGGGGTGATTTGTGTGTTTTTTATGGATGTGTTAAAAAGCAAAACATTTACTCCTGCTGGCTATACCCGACACACACATAGAAAACAAAAATACTGAATTATAGTTATTTAGTGGATGCTAGAACAATAGACTCTTATTTTCAGTACTTGCTGAATCGGTGGTACCAGATGCATTACTGTCACATGAGACAGGTGGCATTGTTGGAAACAAAAGAGCAATAAACCATGCTAACATGGAGATTCCCAGGGGCCATTAAAGTACCACAAAAATAGGCTAACTTAGAAAAAAAAAAAACTCACAACAGCAAACAAAGGGAAGGCCACACCAGGACTACACACACAAAACACTCTGCACAACATTTTTTTTTTTTTTGCAAATTTTACTGAAGTACTCCTTTAAGGTTGAAAAGAATACAAGGTTCTTCAACCCCCAAATAAACATGGGATGAAAACAATCTATGTGAACTTCATCTGAGGACATGCCCAGTTGCAGTACAAATACAGTGGAACCATCTCCTTGAGAACTTTAATGCTGTGAATTTCTTCCCCTTTACAGTGATACCAATGTCCCAGTCATTCTACATGATTTTCAATGGACTGTTACTAATGTTGTAGCAGAGCCAAGTTTTTGAACTGCTAATTGTACCAAGGGTACAAACACCATCTTCATGTCATGGCTACTGCACTGCAACCAATGTACCCATATTTTAAGTAACTTTGATGTCATATGCCTTCATGCCTTAATTACACATTTTTTAGGTGGGACTTAACATTTGTGCTTCTGAATATCTGAAGTGATCTGCACAGCAAAAACAAGGCAAAATGATGGTGTAGTGAAGTTTTTCTGGTATGAAGTGCAATAGGGTCCCACTGTGTTGAAGGCAAATCACTGATCTCTCTATAAGCTGGAGTTTCTTTTTCTAAATATCTACAGTACATCATCCTACATGGGCTGTCAGTCATTATTTTAAAAAATTCTAAAAAAAAAATAAAATCAAGAATCAATCATTAACGGTTATCTAATTATAATGCACCAACTGCTATCATAAATGTGCTTTCCTTCCCACATTACTGATTCTCCGAGTATGATATGTATAAATGTTGCAGATAATCTTTAAGCACAGTCTACTTTCAGTGTACTGCACTACAATACTGTTTCTGGCAGTAAAACAGAATTCCACATTACCATTAACCTTTTAACCACCACTGCAGGTTCTTTTTTAACAAAGCAATTGGTTTCCGACAGGCTGGATAATAAGTCTTTTGACCTGCATGCATCTCCGACCCATTAAGGTTACTCGTATGCTCAGGCATATAGCTGACTTTAAAAATGCCTGCAAGTCCTGCATTTTATATCCTGTCCACTTGAAATAAAGCTTCTCTAAATGTGTCTGCGAGGGTCCCCAAAGACCTGGGAGGCATCCCTGTTGTGGGCAATGGAGGGACAGAAGCTTCTGCCTTTATTAATGAATGTAGACCATTATGAGTCTGGCTGGCTCCTGCTCTGTTCCCAGAAGCACATACTGTACGTGACTTAAAATGCTAGAATATTGACACAAAGCGAGCTGGGCACCCCCAAGGAAAATTACTCCTTGGATATAATGTAGGCTCGTAACAGCTATTAGAGTACAAAATAAAACCCTCAGGGATAGTACTGACATATACCACATTCTACCTTCTCCCCAAACATTAGAAGAATTTCTTTGTAGAGGCATTCTCAAGGACAGTATTAAAAGGACTTCTGTACCAATATGCACAAGCTTTTTTTCCCCCCACTCCTGGCTCACAGTTCTACATCTTTGGATCAGATCAATAAAGTACTATATCTGCCAATTAAATCAATACACTTGATCTGCAGCCTGTTTGTATTAAATTATATTCTCCAAGAATACATCCAGGCTTATTTAGTTTTGCCCATTTTCTTCTGCTTAAAACAGTTTTTGTGTTGCCTCAGTCAATTCATTTTAGACAAAAATGGGGTTGTGGCACCCTTCTCTCCCTCTCTGCATTTCATGTGCTGACCTCCACGACTGTGCTTGTTTTGATCTGGGCTGAGAAATGGTGGCAGGGATCCTGTCTGGTGGCAGACTGCAAGACTGGCAGGTTAGCGTCAATCAGATAGATGTGCCCAAGTGTCAGCTATTGCTGAGAGTTAAACTCTGGCGCAATGTTTAATTCAGTCCACCAGTGTGTTCATTTTAATGCCTCTCATGTACATAACATCTGTAAACTAGCGTATGACAGACCCCCCCACCCGCCTTGTAGCTAACCAAAGTGACTTTTTTTTCTTCCTCGACCTAATATTGGCACCCTAATTTTAAGCTTGTTTTAACTATTCCAATGGCTCAAAAACTGAAGACTACCACTAAATGAAACAGGACTATAAAAGGAATTTCAGGTTTCTACTACCAGTAATTCTATACTTGTGTCAGGCTCTGCATCAAAGATTACTGTACACAGACCATGGCAAAGTAATATCTGCCTCCAAAGACGGGTTCTTACTTTTTCCCCCCTTCCGTTTGGGATATTTATTTTGCCTCAGGATTAACAACTGCAGATTAAATACTCATTTAAAAACTCTTTTCTAATCTCAAGCAGCTTCCCCCTATGTTATGATTATTTGTCTTTTGAGGAGGGGGCCATAAATCTGGTTTAACAGTGTCACTTAGTAGTAGGAATTTGCATATAATGCACTATCCAGTCCAACAGGATTTCTAAAGGCTAAGACACGAGTACTAGCGGACTACAGTCAATCCAGTTATCTTTTTAATTTTTTTGCAATTTATTGAACTTTATTATTTTTTAAATACAACAGCAACTAAAGAAAAAAAAACAATCAATAACAAGGCATACCAAATAAACAAAACAAAAGCAAACCAAACCTACCCTCCCCCCTCCCTCGATCCTTGGAGCACACCCACAGAAGTCCAATACACAGAATGTAAGCCGATGAAGGTTGTTCGATTTGAAAGCCCAGGATGGTCCCCAGAAGAAGGATTTCCCGACCATCTAGGGGGATACAATAAATTAAGTAGACCTTTTTTTTTTTTGGGGGAGAGATGGCCAGTAAGGCATTCAGCTGTTCCCATCGGGACTGGAAACTAAGCGGTCTATCATTCCGCAGAGCGACCTGCTTTTCCGTCTCTAGCACCATCATGATTTCCAAAAGCCACTCTCGGAATGTTGGGACAGCATCATTTGACCAATGTCAGCAAATAATCATTTTTTGCCGTAATCGATATCAAAGCCATATAGGCCCGACATGACCCAACCAGATCCTTCGGGTACATACCAACTAAGCAAACCTCAGGGGTAAAAAAAAAAAAAAGGAGTCTAGACCCAGAAGGAAATCGAAAGAACGCTGGATTTCAGACCAAAAGGGGATGACCCTGGGAAAGTCCCAAAGAATATGTTTGAGACGCCCCTCGGCCAGCCCACAGCGAGAGCAGCAGGGAGACTCCAGTTTACCCATCTTATGGAGCCTGAATGGGGTAAAATAGAGATGGTGGAGAATTCGGAACTGTAGAAAGCGGTAACAGTCTTGCTTGACAAACCTGTACAAATGTTTCCAGGCATTTTGCCAAACTTTGGTTGCTGCCTGTTTCGAAATGTACAATCCAGTTATCTTAAAGCAGCAGTACTAGTTATTAAAAATTTACTTTTCATAATAGTTATGTCAAACAAACCCCACAAATGACAAAATTTTAATGCTTTGCTTTTAATTCTTTTTGTTCTCTTGATATTTTTTTTTTTTTCCTGACAGTTTAGCACAGATCCTCGCCAGGAGCGCCATATTAGATTCTGAGGGAAATGAGGTGATGCTATTCTCTCATTGATTATTTTGTATGATGTAAGTTGAATGCACCACCCCTTCCTTTGCCTGCTGAGTGTTTATAGGACAAGCAATGTAAACAAAGGTTGAAAAACAGGAAATGGCATGGGGCTGCCATATTTCCTGTGGATCCACACACTATAAATGTGTTAAAATCAAGGGAACCAATTATCAGAAAACAGGAGTAAACAGCAAAAGTTACATCTGAAATTTTAAACTACCAGGCAGTGCAAAAACCTGGGGAGTGATAAATACTTCCTGGCTAACTACTACTGCCGCTGGATTCAGATGACACACTATCTGCTCTGAATCCAAAGATGGCATATAGTTTCAACAATCCAAAATTGAATGGACAGCGTCGGAAGAACCCTACTTTGGATGTCATCTACCTTCATGTCATAATGGTTTTATCTTGCTTTGAAACAATAGAATACAGTCTGTAAAGTAGTATTCATTTTCCTAGATCAAGTCTGTCAAAAAAAAAAAAAATCATCTCACTTACAGACTTCTGAGACACTAGTTACAGAGTAGCAAAATTGATTTCCGGGCTTGTACTTACAAGATGACCCCCTACATGTTGAACAAACTGCCAGTTTTTTTTACGCTAATAATTAAGGCCCTGGACAAATCCCTCATGAAAAACTATATTAAACGATGTATTCAGCACTTAAAGCATTCTTACGCTACGTGAGAGGATCCACTGACTTGCTAATTACAGCAAATGCAGTTTTCATCAAAAAGATGGCTTCCTGTCCCGTACAAGTGATGAATGTAAAACACCAGGCCTCACAGTCAATGGTTCAAATACAGACAACTATTTTTTTAGTTACTTGTTGAAGGGACACAAGTATCAAATTCTTTAAAAAAAAAAAAAAAAAATGTCTACACCTGTATGTGTCAGTTTAAAGATACATTGTTTGTTCACTTGCTACAGCTTTATTTATAGGTCATTCATCTTGAAACGCAACTTGGTGCTTTATCTACTTGTAGAAAGCGTTGACAATGTGAAGCTCTCTATGCCTAGGGATTATGGTCGTCTGTATTCTCCCTTCATACATACTTCATAATCACTTGCTGGTTGCACCATGAAAAGTCGAGCATGCCCTGCAGTTAAGGTGGTTAGTAATGACCTAAAAACATTAAATGGTGGCTTTAAAGTAATCACACTGTATTACAGTGGATCATTTTGTTTACATGGGTTATACAAAAGGCCAACTTGAGAAATGTACACATTTCCATTTGTTATGAGGGGGATTAACACTGCTTTATGGAAAGGAGTGAGCAAATAACCTTCTAGCTGCTTCTCTTATTTGCTTCCCTCCTCTACCCCACTCATGAGCCTGGCAAAGGTGGTACTGAGAGCATGAGAATTTTGCAATCAAGAAATACCCATTTCTACAAGAAGATAAGGGACCATAAACTTATTTCCACATTTCTACAAGATTAGGGACTGCAAACTTATTTCCACTGAGAATCCCCCCCCCCTTCAAAAAAAAGGGGGGAATAGCATGTTTCACACATTTTCTGTTGCTTTCCCGCTATTTTTGTGACCCCTTGGGTGAGATAGTCTCGCAGGTGTCCATGTGACAAAAGACCTGCCCAGTGATGGCCTTTGTATGCTCTAGCACTACTAAGAAACATGTGGTAGCACTGCAAGTGTTCCACTGACAGATCTGGAATGGAAGCAAGTGTAGGGTTTGAAATTCTTATTCGGTGTATTGCATGGGAGCGGACAGGCAGAGGTGGCGTCTTGCAAATCCAGTATCAAGGTAAAAGTGGCAGCAGCCATGTATGTAGTTAGGTAAGCAATAATACACGGCAGGGCGTGTGGTTACAGTGTGAAATTACTGCACGTCCCCACCAGACTGGAGGCACGAGGTGTCAGCAGAGTGCCTTCAATGTGGGGTGGGGACGGTAGTGTGCAGTAATTCCATCGTAACCACACATGCTGGCATGCATTACTGCATTTATAAAACGGGCATTAAACTAGTTTAAAGTTTAAGATTTCTAAAATTTCACTCTAACATTACCATCTGGTGTGTTCGTGTAGGGGTTCTGATGATGTAGCCATAGTCTCCATGGTGATCATTAGGCCTACGTCGAGACCAAGGGGGAAACAAACAAATCAATCAATCAATAAATAAAAAGATGAATCGCGTAGGTGTTTACACATGCCAACGTCTTCTGTTTGCCAGTTTTGAAGTCGCTGTGTGTGTAGTAAAGCCTCGTGGGTGTAGTAAATTGGACAGAGCGTTGCAGCGCTCTCGGTCGTTACTTTCTGTTCGTAAGTGGGAAGCTGTGCGCCACAAGATGACTGTGTGAGGACTTTACAGACCTGCATGGTTACCGCTCAATTACTGCACGGGTCTGGATAGCAACTGACCAATCAGGGCACAGGATTGTCCCTACCTATTTTGTAATGAGGTTTTAGCCAAACAGTACAGTTGGGCCTCTTATTTTGCATGTGTGAGCAGTAAATGGCACGGTGGTGGAAGAACAAATGATGGATTAAAAACTGAAGGGTGCAGCTGGAAACCTGAGTTCTGACCCTGGTAATCCAGCTACAGCGCTATAGGAAGTTACTAGTAAGTTACTAGTACTACTCTTACCTTAAAAAAAGAAAAAATGCTAAGATTGTCAAATATTTTATTTAACAAAATACTTAAAATAAATAATGCATGAAACTGGTGTTACTGAATAAACTAAATATTTATTTCATTTCTGAAAAAAGCCATTATTAGACCAAATACCCAATACATCACTGAACACTAACTATACTTCACATCTCCCAAACTGTGCCATACTCAGTTCAGTTTAAACAACTCCCCCAAAGTATCACATCCCCGTAAATGTCTGAACTCCCCTGTTAGACAAAGGGGATTTCTCCCCAACTCTGAAAACTCAATTTTAAGCCCTGCATTAAACAAATAAAGGGAACTAAGAGAGCACGACAATCGAGACACCCAAGTAGTCTTTTTTTCCCTTTCTTTCAGAAGTCAGTCTGATATCCCCTATATTGTGCTGCCCCACAAAACATCTCAGCCATCCCTGACTGAATAAACTTTCACTGAAACAAACAAAAAAAAAAACAACAAATCCTTGAGGCTCTGCGTCAGAAAACTACTACACAGAACTCGCTAGTAGCAGAGGCAAGAATGAATGTCCCAATTATAGGTAGGCACAATCCAAGCAGTGCTACAGTGGCAGTTTCAGGAACTTCCTTCTGCAGCCTAGCGGAGTGTTAAGTCATCTGTGAACCTGTACCATGGGCAGCCGAACACAGCCTCTGTGAAACCAGCAATGGCCTGAATCACCTCTCTTCTTAGAACATGTTGATCACTTTAAAAATTACACTGCTCTCACGTCCCTCATATAATTACATACTAACCTAGACAAAAAAATGCAGTCATTTTACAATAAACACTGAAGAATGATTTATGAAAATGCCTGTCAAGATATATGTTACAAGCTCGTTAACCACAGAATACTTTCCTATCTCACCTCCAGCCTACGTTTACTTGTAAGAAAGACTTATTATTGAATACTGATCAAAAATCACTGTTCCATGTTCCTTATTTTATAGCCCTTTTGTTTGATTTACTGAGATGAACACACTGTTTTTGTACTGTCTCTGGAAGCAGACAGAAACTGCAAAAAAAATACTATCGAAAATAAAGTTGTACTGAAATACCAATTTTTTTTTTTTGGGGGGGGAGGGGCGCGCAATGTTCTGGGATGAAATTTCAGCAAAAATTTTGCCACAAGTTTGCTGTCTTGAATATATGACCAAAGCCACTGACTACTTTGGAATATCAAATTTCTTTAATCCCATCCTCCCTTGACCCCCATAAAAAAAAAAAAAACAAGCTTTTATAAGATTATTTTCAGGTTGTAATTTTGCCACAGTGTCTACTGAACTTTAATGGCATGGTGCAACTTCCCATGATGGCAGCAGTGCCCCGGTTTTCCTCTTCACACGAGCAACTGTGCAATGATGCTCCGAAGCATGCTGTGCATGCTCCCAAACACAGCGTGCCGGCATCAGATGCTCCTTCCCCACTGTTGTGGGATCCTTGGTACATTTACCTCTGGCCTCTGCTGCATGGCAGTGTAGTGCAGGGAGCAGCGTCTCTCCCACCCTGGAAGAGAGCTGTACCTGTGATGCTCAACCCCCCCCCCCACACACACACAATGGCCCTCCGACAACACCAGCTTGTTCCCAAACCTGGGTTGCTGGCGTCTCAAGCAATAGCATTACCGCTGTACTGAAGGATCAGCCTGTATTGGGTGATATTTGATTGTGGCATTTTTACTCCATCTCACTGTGAAAAACAGTTGGGATTATACTGTATACACAGCAGGTATCTCACAATTCAGTGATTTTACCAGAGGGAAAAACAGTTGTCAGAGCACACTGTACGTTACGTCACATACTGGCAGAAATGTCTCATGTCTGGAACAATTCCCCAACTGAAGAGATAGTTTAAATTGTTTGTCAGAGGGCCACTTTACCCAGTAATCACTGGGAAGATGGCGCTCATCCACTGCAAGTTAGATCTATCTGTAGCTACTCAAGCCCTCTGTTTTAAATGCATGTTTTTATCCCCCTTGAAAGTCTCTAGACTTTCTTCCACATTCCTGATGTGCCTCTGGGTAATTGCACCACTGGTGTGGCCACGTCTATCCCAGTTGTGGATACCCCTTCTCCCTAAGCCTCTAGACGTGTCTCTTGGAGTGGAGAGGACCCTCTAGGGTTGAGTGCCCCAACTGGGTGCCCAGTGGATTGGGGGGTGGGGCTTCATTTACCAGGAGAGACCTGTCGCCTTTTCCATTTTCTCCCCAGTCTCTGACCTCAAGGAAACAGAGGGGTATGCCTAGACACACCACACTCTTGCATCCCACCCTATAAGCACTGTGCTAACTGCACTACCACCTGTAGACACTTGCATGGCAGTATCACAATGTTCTACAATGCTCCTCCTCCTTGGAGGCAAAGTGCCCTCTGGGACTTTTGGTCCTCCTGTCATCCCTTCAGATGCCCCAAGCTTGGGGCACAAACTGCAACGCTGACAGGCTGAACAAAACCCATTTAATCTTTTATGGAACTCTCTAGAAATAAAAAAGTTGGCAGACTAGCACTAGAATCACACAAGGCTCCTAAATGCAACTCAAAACCTACTACCTGTGCCAAATAGAGAGAGAGTAAGGTTGCTTTCTTTGATACATAAACTTGGCACTTCATGATCAGGCTGAGACCACCACACAGACCTTAAACATCAACCGAGGCTCTCCATATGTGAAAGACCAAACCACAAAGCTCATCTGTCATCTGGTCTCCATGCCCAATAAGCGCTACCTACACTGGTATAAAGCTAAAGGATTCTACATTTACATCCTCATGTTGTGTTAACTTGTTTGTGAACTCCTTTCAGACATTTTTATGTGAAATCCCTAGAGTAAACAGAAAACAGGAGAAAGAGAATTTTGCATAACAATTCAAAAAAGTGCCTTCTCTTTATTGAGGTGATTCTGAAAAATGTAATATAAAAGGTCTGATATGCAGTTTAATACTACAAAAATATATTTCCACAGAAAAGCAACAGGATAAAAAATGTTCTAGCCCTACTCAGGCAAGCTGTTAATTCAAAGCACGTTAAGAGGTTGATATTTTTGATTAGCAAGCATACTTACTAGTGAAAACAAAATCCAACATGGATTTTAAACTCTCCAAGTGTTTTTTTTTTCCTGATGCCAACAGCTACATAATGAAACCTCAGCTTTAATATGGAAGACAGACAACTATAAAAACAAGGGAAAGTCAGCAAAGCAGAACGAGGCCTTCAAGATATGCTGGACATCAACTCTGGCTTTTGCTGGCTTAAGCCTTGTTAATGCTGCTGTGCTCCAGACAGCAGACTTCAAGCATCTGTGGTAGGGCATCCTTTCATACTGCAATGAGCCATTTTCTCTGCCACATGCTTGTACCTAATCCATCCTATAGAGAAGATGTGAAAACTGTTCCTTTGTAATACTACTATGGATTGGAGAGTTTCCAGTGCCATTTCAAAGCTCTGGAGTGAAATCACCGTCTCCTTGACTTACAGGAGGGTTAGCTCTGTATTTGGGCTTACTCAAACTGCGATGTGCATACATGTTTTAGGGCAGCAGAGGGTGGCAACACCCAAGTATATCACTTCAGAATGCAAGAATTCTCACATTCTCATTTCTGAATTCCCTTGGAACCTCCCCCATCATAAACGCTAAAGTTATTATTTATACGTGGCTCAGTGTGGGGTCCACTATTATTCTCCATTTTTGTAAACTAGATTCCAAAAATTTGTAAGGAACTAACAATTATGATGCAGACAGAAGATACCATGATGTACTGTTTGGGAAAGTCAAAAGTTAAAGGATAACTGTAAGTCATTTTTTCCAATAGGAGCCGTTTTTTTAAGTACTGGTTAAAATTTTGTCAAAAAATTATCTGTTCCCATGTTCTTATTTTGTGCATCTGGTTAAAATTCTGTTACTGTTGTATCTATACGGCCCTTTTAGTAACCTCAGTGAGTGAGTGTGCTTCACTGTCTGGTGGGTAAGTACCATTTTAGTTAGAACTGTATGATGCAGTTTATGTCTCTCGCAGCCACAAAGTTCCATAGTAGAACATGGATGCATTCTGCCAACAATAGAGGAGTAGAACAGGGACATAAACTACGTCCATCTAGTTCTAAAATGGTTCTTACCAGCAGCATGTAAAATCAGAAACTGCCACTAGGATAACTAAAAAGCCTGTATAGCGCTAGAGCAATAACAAAAGTTGAACCTGTATTTAAAAAAACTGCTTCTACTGGGAAAACTGACTTCTAAATTCAGTGCAGCTCTCCTTTAACTTCAACATTAAATTACAGAATGAGTATCTGGATCTCTACACAAAAAAAAAAAACCCTGAAACAATCATATTCGGAAGCAGACAAAATAAGTGAACCATGGCTCTAAATTGGAAATTAAAAGACTGAACGGGGACTTTCTGAAAATCAGTAAATGACTTTAAATACTTAAAAATTATTTTGGATCAGTCATTGACTTTCTCAATTCATACAGATTTAGTAACAAAAAAAAAGTTAATATGAAACTGTGATTTTGATACAGAAATCAAACTCAATTGACCAAAGTAAACAATAGCAAATCGAGTTCATTTGCCCACTTTAGAATATGGCTCAATACTATTTTCAAGCTATTTGAAACTACACTGACAAAATACATGCCTACTTTTAATTGTGTATGTCCCTTTACAACTCCAGCCTGAATGTAAACAAAAAATGTTTTTACGGAAGTTTATGGGAACTTTATCTCCCAGTCAGAGAACCTCTTAGAGAACTACAAAGAATAATAACAACAATTATACAATGGCAAGAAAGAATCTTGGACTGTGATTGGTCAGTTTGGGGCTGAACCCATGGCGTTATCCCAGCACGATGCTACAGGTCCAGTCTCAGCACTGTGAACCAATATGGAGCATGAGCCTATGTTCTTTTTTTTGCATCTCCTCTTAAGAAACCAAAATATTTTTCTACACTAATAAAAGCATTCTTTAAATTTCTTTTTTTATTTTATATGTAACAAGTAGTCATTGTTTAATAGGAATAATGCACTCCAGGGTGTGTGTCGTTTGGGATAACGCCACACCTGGGGCATTGGACGCACTCGGCCTGAGGCCTCGTGCCCAACCCCCCAGGCGGGGCGTTATTCAAGCATGACACACACCCTGTCATGCATTATTCCTTTAATACACCACAGATTTTATGGAACACAATACTGATGGCAAGCAGAACTAGTTCTTTCACATTACTTAATTCTTCAATTAAAAAAAATACTATGAAAAAAAATCACAAGAACCTAATTAACAGAACGTTCTTTTACTTATTGTGTTTCAAGAATATAATTAACTTGGGGGTGAGACCCAGTACCAAAAAGCAGTACTTAAATATAGTCTTAAGAACCATTTGCTTAGTGAATCAGAATGTGAATGTCAGGTATGATGTCTTGAAATTGTGTATGTGTGTTTTGATTACATTGAATTGTGTTTTATGCTCTTACAAGAAGCAATCTTCACCACTGATTCATACATATGGGTCAGGAGCCTGAGGCACCAGCACCCTGCAGGAGCTTTTTCATCTAGGGAGGGAGCCAATGTTGACTACAGCCACCACTTGCACACAGATGTACCCACGTGGTGTTGCATGCTAGCCAGTAATGGGTATCCACTCCATCACACACCTCAGTTCTGTTCTTCCTGCTATCAAGTGCGCCCTGCAGAAGTGACAGCGCCTCAGTTCAACCATGATCTAAATTTTCAACTGCAGCACCAACAGCCTTCTGTTTCACAGCGTTGCTTTTCATTTTGTTGTTTTATTGTGATGTTGAAGTCTGAGAAGAAGAAATTGAGGCCTAAAAAATGAAACCATTACGAGTCGGCGCCACTGTGGGAAGTCGATCGTGACAAAGGAGCAACATCAAGTCTGCTGGACTTGCCCTGACCCATAACATGATATGGATTCCTGTGATGCCTGCTTTTCAATGGACCATCACACCCTTGAAGTTCATGTGAAGCTGGACCACCCAATTTCCACAGTTGGAGGCAGGACCCATGTTGCCAAGGACAGGTTTCTGGGCCCTTCCCCTGGGTCCTTTTCCAGTACCTCTGGTACTGTGGAAGCACAGGGTCCTCCTCAATCTCGCCAATGCATCAGAGCCCCTGGGGGCTGGTTCTGCTGGACAGCCAGCTCCTTCTGGGAGGCTGGCTGAGCATCCCCCCAATCTGTCTGCCCTGGGTGGCAGACATCCCCAGTGGTGGGGCCAAATCTATACGCTCGGTCTACACAGGTGGACACCTTGGTGCTGCAGCCTGGTGCCGCCCCGGCTCCAGAAACCTTTTGTGGTCTGGTAGCGATCGTGATGTAGGGCCCCCCTCCTAGTACCATTTGTGAGACTGACACTTTGGCTTAATGATGGCTGAGTTGCTAGTGTTGTTCTCTCCCCCATGTAGCCTCTGTGGCTCCAGGAGAATTGTCGATGCCAGCCTCAGCAACTGGCATGGCACCAGCTGTGGAGTCAGTTCTAGGCCTGACACCACATGTGGTGATAACTGTGCTGCCTCTGGGCCTATTTCTGATCCGGTGTCATTCACGACATCGGACCAACCTCTGACACCAGGGATGGACCAGAGATGGGCGCCAGTACCAACACCAGGCTGGCACTGAGGTTGGTGCCACAGGGCCAGGAAGAGCCCTATCACCAGGCTGTTAACTGACCCTGAGCCTGGTGCTGTATGAGGCACTGACTCAAATCTGGGTTTGTCTGGGTCGTGGATTTTTATCCGGGCTGGCAGGATGAATCAGTCACCTGTGAGGACTGGCGCTGCCCTGAGGACACTGAATGACTTGGTTCTTACCTGGAGCCCCCCCCGCAGGCACCAACTAGGTTGTTCCTTTTCAGTAGGTTGACCTTGTTCAGGCAGGTTTCCCATGGCTTTGCTAGGGCGAGGTCAGCTGAGAATTTCCAATGCCCAGGTACAGACCCCAGGGCCTCTGGCTTGTCTCTCATCCCCAAGTCTATGTCACGTCTTCCTGAACTTCCTGGGACTATGGTCCTCTTGGGCTGATCACTGGAGCCAGCCTGGAAGCATGGCTGGTGTGCTGTCCCAATACCACAGCAGTGCTGACCATGTTCAGTTCCTTCACTGTCCCAAGCTAGCACTCGCTTCCAGGTCCACGTCCTCTGAGGGCATGGAATCCTCTCTACACCTGTCCTTGGCCTTGGAGTACTCACTGTACCAGAGATTCCTAACAGACATGCTGAGGGAGCTGGACGTTGGCACTACAGCCACACACAATACCCTGTCCATACAGCTGGGACTCCTAGGAGCTTTCAGCGAAGGACACCGTCATCCCTTCCTGGCCTAGAGCCTTCAAGGAATGCTCCAGGATAGTCTGGAGACATACCTTCGCTCTTGCTCCAGCCCCCAAGGACATTTACCAGAGGTACTTTGCACCCACAGGTTCTGCAGGTACAGTACCTTACCCTTTGAGATTCAGGTCCTGCAGACCCCAGAAAGGCCTTGTCGCCAGGTGTGTGACTTGCCTCCTGAAGTTGACTCTGTGCACACAGATGCTTTGGCTAATAAAGTGTTCTCCTCGGCTTGCACCACGATGTGCATTTCTGCACATCAGGCACACTTTGCAGCTTACAACAAGTGCCTGTGGGTGCAGCTAGGACAGCTCCCAGCTGCCATGCTGCCCTTGGAGTTGGTTGGAAAAGTCATATGCCTTTCTGCCAAGGGCCTGGAGTTGACAAGGCACCAGGTAAGTACATTGTACCATACCAATGATGTGTCCTCCCAGCTGGTGGGCACTGGAGTCTGCATTCAGACAGCCTATTTGCCTCTCTCGATTGGCAACTCTGGCCTAGTGAAAGGCATTGCTACAGGGGGCTCACTTTTTGGCCCCGTAGAGTCAGATGGGATCTTTCAGGGTGCTATCCTCTTCCATCTGACTCAGAACATTCTCGGGTCTTGCAGGACCCATGAGGAGCCCTTGCCCTCAAGTGTTCTGCCCCATGCAGAGGTCTGAAGGTAACGGTTACCTGAAGGGTGAGTCAGCTCCTCCCTAGCTGGGAAGCTTGGTACTCGGACCCTTTTATATGGATCACTCATACTCACTGTAATTGCTAATCTTCCAGAATACCTTCACCATTGATTAAGATGATCACCCACCTTCCCCCACTCAGCTGAGAGCAAGGGGCCTCTGGCAGCTCACCATGTGGGTACTGGCAGCACTACCTTCCTACATCCCCTGTGCCAGGCCCTTACATTGTGACTATTTTTGTTGTAAAAAAAGTGTGGATCATTCCAGTACCAACCCTCACCATAACCACAAAAAAAAAACAAAAAAACAAAGGAGTCAAGGAGCTCAATTTTCAAATGAAAAACTTTGACGCAAGGTGCCTGCGCTAAAGGTGTATGATGCAAGTGGTGCCTAGCGTCAAAGTTTGCAGCTATCCTGATTTTTGAACGCCGGCTGCATCAAAATCGAGATGCCATGCAGCAAAGCCCTCCTACACCACCCCTGCAGCAAGGAGACTTGCATCACAGTAGGGCTGCACCATCCCCTTTTTGCTATTCTACAAGTCTCGCCATGGTTGCAACAGGGGGCTGCCCTTAGACCAGTCAGGAGGTGGTCTAAGGGCCATGCACCATCACTGGATAGGGTGGTGATGGGAAGGGTACTGAGGGCAGAAGAAATACGGAAGGTGCCCTACGGGGTGATGGGGCAAGGCAGTAATGTGTAGCAGATGAGGTGGCACCCTGATGGGGTGCCTTGTGCTACTACATACAGCCAATCGAAATGGGTACATGGGGTTGGCAGAAAAGGACCGGGACCAGGCCTCAGGAGGATACAGCCCTGGCACCTGCCACATAGGTGCCAGTGATCACAACACCATCAGCGGGCAGCAGTGGCTGCAGGTAGCAGAATGCAAAGGGTGGCTGGGAATGGTCCCTGGGCACCGTGGCATTCCACTAGTGCCAGACCCCCCAAGTGGAGGCAGGTTCTGCCTGCCAACGGTGTTGTGGTCAGTGGCACCTATGGGGCAGGTGTCAGGGCTGTATCCTCCTCAGGCCTGTCCCAGTCCCTTTCTGCCAGCCCCCTGTACCCAGTGTGATCAGCTGTATATAGTAGCAAAGGGCAGCCCTGCAGGGTGCCACCTCATCCCTTGCACACTGCAGCCATGTCCCTGTTGCCCCCTCGGCACCCCCCCATGTTTCTTCTGCCCCAGGTCCCCTCCCAGCAGGCATATTTACCCCTTCACCTCTGCGGCCCCTTGAATTTTGCATTGTGTGTGTGTGTGTGTGTGTGTGTGTGTGTGTGTGTGTGCGCGCGTGTGTGTGGATGATGGATCCTTCCGTCAAACCTTACAGGTGTGCCACTTCAATGCAACCCTGTGGATGTGGCAAATCTTGGGCACAGGGACCCTCATTATTTTAAAATATGGTGCAGGGTCCCTGATGCACCCCGATATTGCTGCAGGCCTACATTGCTGCAACCTGGGGCAATCTAAGGGCTCTTTGAAAATCAAGCCGAGGAGGGTCTTTAGGCTCCCCTACCAACCACAGAAAAAAAGAGCTTTTTGTTTTTCCTGTGGCATGGGAAGGTGGCCACCTTTCCTCCATTTTTCTGTCTCCCCCATATGTCCCCTGTAGGGTACATCCCTGTTAGTTGATATATGCAACGTATAGTCTGGACACCATACAGGGTACCCCCACTGATCAGATGCTCAGTCTGTGGAAGGGTGTAATGCACTTGCTTGGATCAATGTCTTAGCTTTGCACAAGGTAAATCCCTGTGGTTATAGGGAGAAGCAGAGCATGTTCTTCCTCTCATGTTGGAATTTCTTGGTTGGTATCCCTCGTCACTTCTCTCCACATGCTGGGCTTTGCTTACTCTGCTTGGAGCATGCTAGAGGAGATAACCACATCTTGCCTCCCTAGGACTGTTAGTCCTGCAACTTCTATGCTCTTCATCCATATTTTCTCCCATCTGTCATAGAGAAAACAGGGTTATGAGTTACTCTTGAGTTTGCTCAAGTTCTATCTGGTAGCATGGAGATATCCCTTCTTTGGGAGTCTAGATGTCCTTTTTCCATTCCTGCATTTTTGCCATCTCATTTTTATTGAGGTCCCAAACTGATCTCCTCTTTTGCTAGTTCTGCCAGAGCCATTTGCTCAGGGCTACCACCCTATCTTTTACTATCACTATCCACACTCCGGCTGGTAGTAAGAGGCTCTGTCTCCTTTTCACAACCACTTCACTTTTGCCACCTAACAGGTCTCCCTTAGTCTCTAAGGTGGTAGTCTGGTTCTAATTAGGTTATTTTATATCCTACAGTATGTCCTTTTACTATCTCTTTGGGCTAGAAAGTATCTAGTCCTCTCTTATTTTCTCTCCGCTTTGTTTCTCTCCTGGCAAACAGAACTGATGTGTATGAGGGGGCCAACGATGGTTATTGGCTAGCATGTGACATCACATATGTACGTGAGCAGTATCAGTAGCCAACATCAGCTCCCTCGGGGTCCTAGAGCCTCCCTGCAGAAGACCCATATGTATGAATCAATGGAGAAGATATTCTGGAAGATCAACAATTACGAGTAAGTAATTTTCATTTTTTCATGCATTTGTGTATGTATAGTCATTTACTGCATCCTCCAGGCATGGCTGTAAATGGCTCACAGGAGCTAGTCCATTTTCCTAGTACAGCAAAATAAATAAAAATGTATTATAGTGGCGTGGTAGTGGTAGACACTTTAATGTTAACTCGCGACTTACAGCTGCTTATCTCAACCATTTCTCGATGGATTTTCAGGAAACTCTTGAAAGCATGATGTGCTGCCCAGTATTTTCCTGATGTGGCAAATTGGGTTCTGTGTTTTTTTGCTAGAGATGAGCAAACAAATGAGAAAAGAAAATTATATAAAAAAAAAAAAAAAGGGGCAATTCACATGCCACTGCTTCCCTTTGGCAATGCCATCAGAAAGACTTAGAAATGGCTTGGTTAAAGCCCTGGCAAATCTCACATGCCAGGACGTCATGAGAGAGACTGAGGCAACAGACACAGTTTGTGGGTGTAATTCCTGAAAATCTTCTCTCCATATTCACAGTATCAGAAGAGCCATCGATGGCTTGGAAGACATGCAGAGGTGACAAGAATAAACCTTCCTCTATACATAAAAAAAAAAAAAAGATGTGTCAATGACCTTTCTGCAACAGGTTCGACAAGGCTAGTCAATGGCGGGAGAACTAAGGAAAAGCAGGGTCTCCCACAGTTATATACAATCTGACACGTTATGTTGATGAGGGCAACCCCAGCTTGGGGAACGTTTTCATGTGGACCAAATGCCTGATGGTTGTTGTTCCATAGGTGTAGCTTAAGGGAAGAGATATCCTCAGAGAAAGATAACATTTATTTTTTTTTTTATATTCAAGGGAGTTTTATGTATAGGGCCTAGTCGATAGTTTTAATGAGTAAAGGTGGTGGCCATGTTTGTGATGGCAGTGGGTATGTGTGGCTAGTAGTGATTTAAGTGAGAAGAGGCTGCTGGATCTTCACCTGGGGCTGTTGTGCTGAGATAACAGCATGAGTTAAAATGGCCATCCGCCAATCAGATTTCATTATTTTTAAAGCCATTTTATAACTTATAACAACATTTTCATGTGCTATCACATACTGTATGCAGGATTCCAAGTCAGATCATAATAGCCTGCACTCACCTATTCAAAACAGCTTGGCAGCAGATATCAGAATACTGTTTCAAGATCTGCGTTGATCAGTCCAGTGAACAAACAAGGTTGGGAGAAGCTTTCACTTGACAGAAAGTTCAAACTATCCTATCACACTGTGACTGGGTTGAATAAGACCCTGTTCCATTTGTTACGCAGAAAGGATTAAATGCAAGGATCTGTTCTGTCCTCTGCTTTTCTGTCTCCTGTCTGGTTGGTCAACCACATGTTCTTGTAGGAACTGATCACTCAGATGGTCTCGGATTCTCCGCCTCTCGCTATCTCTGCTTTCACTTGCTGTTTGTCTTTTCTTTCCCTTTGCATATTTGCATTTATAAAAATGTATGTGCATTTTTGCATGAAATTGTAAGTGATACAGGGATCCTTTTGTTTGAAACTGTACATAGTTATACTGTTGAAATGATTGCAAAAAGCTATCTGGAATTTAGGAGGTTAACCTTGACAAGCAGCACAAACTCTTTTGCAGAGTTGTCAATATGAGGTCAGTTCTGGGACACCATGTACTATTTTGTTGCACTGGCAAGGAAGGAAACTGACAAGAACATTATCTGAGAAACACAATGTTCTCTTAACGAGTTCCCAGGCAAAGACTTATAAAAAGCAATGCTTTTGCTAGAGTGAGAGATACTGAGAAACTGAAACTTGGAATTAGAGGTTCCCTCAGACGAAGGACTTTGTTTTCTCTGTTTGTACTACCTTTGTAAACAGTTATATTGAATTATTTTATTTTTTATTTCACTGTTATTGGAAAAAAATAAAACGCTACTTGCGAATTTTATACCTGCTCCTATTATGCTTCCTGACCTATGCCTCGATGACGCACATGATTTCCACATGCAGGGTACCCAAGCACTGAACTCAACATCAACACCAAAACTAAACTAAAAGGGGATGCTGAACAGCATGAACTCTACAACAGTGATGCTCAGCATGTCACCTCTGGGCACAATCAGGACTGTGTATTCACAGATTTGACCTTCCATCTGGAAAAAGATGAGCACTCCTGCTCTGTCTTGTTTCCTGATGTCAAGAGCACAGTGCTTATGAATCACATTTCTGGAGTCCACCAACATGCCACCCAACTTCAAAGGAGACCTGCTCTAATGCCCTGTCCACAATAACAAGTTTTTTTAGAAAACATTTTAAAAACGTTCTCCTTTCTGTGCTTGAGCGTGGATGTTGAAGCATCCAGATTGTGCTCTAACATCATGCTTGTCCACATGAAATCCCAGGTATGATTGTAGCAGTACCACAAAGCGCTGCAAGTGCCACAATGCATGCTGGGATGCTCGCGATCAGGCACAACAATGGATTTAGGAGAAAATACACTGTTCAGTTCAATGCAAGCCCAGCCATGTTTGTAAGTGTTTTTCCCTCCTTAGTTCCAGACCAAAAACTAAGGCTATGGTGACATGGTGATTACCTTAAACCAAGTTACAGCATGTATCGCATCCACACTGCTAAAACAGTTAAGGCACCTGTACTGGTCTAAAACTGTGCTAAAGCCCTGCTCCAAGAAGGATTTTAGCACGGTTTTGGAACAAGGACTGTAGCACAATTTTAAGGTGCTATAATCTGGACGCAGAACTTTTAAACCATTTTAACAGAGTTAAAATGGGTTTAAAGTCCTAAAAAGTCCTAGTGTGGTCACAGAACAGCACCAGCACTGAATACATGTGTTTCTGTGGTTCAGTAATTGTAAGACAATGTTACGATCATGAGAATAACTTCAAAATACAGACTAGACACAAGCAATTAAAATCAATGGAAAGTTCCACGAAACAACTTCTTGAATCCAAGGAAGCAGAAAATAAAGCACATTCATACTAAACTGTGTTTGTCATCTTTTGCTTAAAGCAATGACACTCTCTCAAACTAGCACCTAGAAATCAAGCATACTGTGCCCAAATGTTATGCCCAAAATATACTGCATTTATTACAGGGCTGAAAATGTAAGGATAAAATACCAGACTGCTCAACAAAAAAAAAATATATAATTATTACAGTTGAACTGTATACCAGTCTTGATCCCATAAGTGGAAGCTAACCAGAATCGTTCTTGGCAGTGCATAAATGTCAATGAACTTACGGAAGATGTCTATATTAAGACACAATGCTTCGCTAAAACCAATGTCAGAACTATTGGGGGGGGGGGTCTGTGAACATACAAGGGCCCCCCCCCCCCCAAAAACAGCTTCATGTAACACTATTTACCCATCATAGGAAACACAGTTAAGGACGGAAGGGGCTCTAGGTCTATCATGTCAGCTCCCCGCTATTGTACAAGCAGGGATGAAATATCTATGCTGTGCAAATATTGCAATGTATACTGATTTCCAATGCAACAACCAGCAAGTCCAGCACTAAGAACAACACCAGACACTCAGATAAAAAATGCAAAAATGTTATGGAAGGCACATACAGTAGCTGAATATTCCCAAATACAGTCCACCAAAATTTCAAGCAGACACTCTGCTCTTTTTCAAGGTGTCAACAGCCAAAGCTCAACTTCCTGCTTTTATAGCCAGGATGTAATTAAAGTGACAGTGCATTATTGCAATTTACTGTGTAGCACTGTCTATACCTGTTGTAATGGGTAGCATATGTGCAAAACAATTCATAACTACATGCTGTGCGAACATTTATTAGTGGTAAACAAAGTGCTATCATATGACTGAATACCCAAACTGAAGCAATCCAATTAACATTAAAAAACCCACACCATAACATATTGTATATTTTCAGAGTGCGTGGGGGAGACCATGATAAACTGATGAGGTGTGAGACTTCTGAATACTCCAACAGAAAGCAACAGAGTATCCAGGTCTAAACAGAAGATCTGATCTGGCCCCTTTTCTTAAAGAAACCTGATGTTGAGACAGTGTGTTTATTGAATAGTCCATTTAATCTTTTCCCCTTCCCCCTTTCCCATACCACTTCCTTACCCCACTAACCCCCCACTTCCCCCTTCCTCTTTATTTATTCTATATAGCTTTCTGAGTTTATGGTGTCTTAATATTTTCCTTCTAGTGTGTAATTTGAATACTGTCCAGCCATGTATTTAAACTTATTCATCTATGGTAAATCTGATTTTTTTTATATCTAGACAGACACACCGAAATGAGAGTGCACTGCCCTTACAGGCACGTACCTACAACAATGGATACAACTAAAGACTCTTAAAAAAACTATAAGTACATAGCCTGTAATAGTCCCGAACCCGAAAATGTACAATATGTTATGGTGTGGGTTTTTTAATATGTTACCTGGGTGTCTTCAGTCCGGGTATTCAGTTATATGCTTGCACTTTATTGTTTACCACTAACAAATGTTCGCAAAGCATGTAGTTATGAATTGTTTTGCACATATGCTATCCATTACAGCAGGTATAGACTGTGCTACACAGTAAATTGCAATAATGCACTGTCACTTTAACTACATCCCAGCTACAAAAGCAGGAAGTTGAGCTATGGCCGTTCACACCTTGAACAAGAGCAGAGGGTCTGCTCAAAATGTTGATGGACCATATTTGGGAATATTCAGCTACCATATGTGCCTTGAATAATATTTCTGCACTTTTATCTGAGTGTCTAGTGCAGTTCCTGGTGCCAGACTTTATGGTTTTTGTTCTAGTGCGCCTTGGAGCAGCATCTGTGGACAAGTTCTTGTGGTGCAGCGATCCTGCTCGTTTGTAATGGATTCCCTATGCACTCTAGGTGGGGTGGGGGAAACTGTCTTTAAAGACAGGTCCATCACATCTGCTCAAGATCATAATCAATCAATCAATCTTTATCTAACCAGGCGAAGCACCACTGAGGAAACTCATTTGCAAGGCGGACCTGGACATAGGTCATGAAAACAGTAATCAAGGAAGTAAACCTACATACAAGATAGGGTAACAGTAATTGATTAAACTACAATGAAATAAAGAATACATTTTGTACAAGATAGCATTGACACACACTGCAATTATATACAAAATACAATATATACATGTGCAAAATACAGTGAGAATGTTCAAAGGGTACAAAAACAAAGTGAGTGGAATGAAGGGAAACAAGAGTGAAGGAAAAAGGGAGCTGGGGAATGAGGGGCAGTCAGAGGTCACAGTTAGTGAAAGGACCCATCGTCTGAGAGACCTTGAAGTCAGGGAAAACAATTACAGCATTCTTTGAAAGAGTGTACAAAGTGTTTTGAAGGTGGACAGTTTTGTGGGTGATACCATATTCAATTTTTTTTGGAGCCTACTCCAGAAAAAAAGGAAGAGCATGGCTTATGGACGCTCGACCAAAATGCGTGTTCACTTTAGGAATGACGACTGTGATGTTAATACAGGCTTCTTAAGGAGTATCTACCTGCAGTGCATATAGGCAGACACTCTGCTATATATTGTGGAAGTTTCTTAGTGAGCACCCTAAAGGTCCAAAGTGCAGTATTTGTTTGCCTTCTGAAGTTGAGGGATGTCCAGCCTACCAGGGAGTAATGGTCGGTGGAGTACAGTGCACCTGTTATAAATCTTATTACCCGATGACAGAGGGTGTCAAGCTTTGATAACGCCACGCTAGTACCCTGACCATAAATAAAAGTCAGCATAATCCAGAAGTGGGATAAATGTGCATTGAACTAACCTAGTTTTTGCTTCTTGGGTCAATAAATGCCTGATCCAAAAGAACAGACCTAGTCTCTGTTTAAGTTTTTTTGTCAGTTCTTCGATATGGTATGTTAAAGATATTAACAACTTTCTCAAGTAATTTGGAGAGGATGGGAAGCAAGGATATCAGCCTATAATTGTTTAAGTCGCTAGGGTCGTCAGACTTAAATAAAGGGATAACATGAGCAGTTTTCCAGGTTATGGGGAGTACACCCTGGGCCAATGATAAGTTAAAAAGGTGAGTTAAAGGAGCAGACAAAACCAAGAAGCTGAGTTTTAAGAAATAAGGATCAATCTGATCCGCACCTGCGCTTTTTCTGGTGACCAGTCCCAACAGGAGGTCTTCTACTTGTTTCACTGAGACTGGACTGAATAAGAAGGCCGTGACTGGAACAGGGGCATCCTTCGGTGGGCATGCCGGGTCCTGGGTGTAGAGTTGGTAATGAAGGTCATTTGCAGGAGAGGAGTCGAATGCAAGCACAGCAGTTGCAAAATGATTGTTCAGGAGATCAGGAATCGTATGTTTGTCAGTAACCAAAGAGCCACCAAAGGTAATTTTTGCAGTTAGGGAGTTAGTTGAGGTGTAGCCTTCAAGGTCCCTTACAGTTTTCCAGAAGTTGTTTGAATAGTTAGAGGATGACTAATTCTGTGTGGTAAAATTTGGACTTCTCTTCCCTGATCAATTTTGTGCACTGGTTCCTAGCTTTCCTAAACGTCCAGTCAGCTGGAAGTTTGTTTTTTGGGGCCTTTTTCCAAAGAAGGTCCCTGTTAAGTAAGGCAGCTTTCAGATTGGCCGTGAACTAGGGGTTTGGTTTCTTCTTTGTGCGAACTCTCGCTAGGGGCGCATGCCGATTTATATGCCCAAGTACAATGCTCGGAAGAACTTTGTAGACCTTGTACACGGTAGGGGTCAGGTAGAATTCTTGCCAGTTTGAGTGCTGCAGGTCAGAGAGGAAGGCTTGGAGGCCAAAATTGTGTTTGTTTCTTTTGAAAATAGAAGACATCTGTTTAGGCACAGATCTGACACACGCTACTAAGCAGTGATCACTAAGATCATTAAAGAATAAGCCTGAATGGGTAAAAAGGTGTGGTTTGTTTACTAATATAAGGTTGATTAAGCTGCTATTGTCAGGGTTCTTCTTGTTAGGATGGGTGACTTCCATAATGAGTTGCGTCAGTCCACAGACATCACACATATCTTTTATGTGTTTGGAGGCTGCAGAGAACCAATCGAGGTTGAAGTCACCCAGAATTATAACCTCAGAAGATAATTTTTCGAGCACACTACCCAGATGGTTCAACACCTTTAGGCCTGCCAAAGGGGGTCTGTAACAGCCAATAATGCAGAGTGAAGAAGAGGGCGGCAGCTGCACCCTTAGTGCCAGACTCTCAAATTTCTTTGGTGCTGTGGAGGAGTCCAATATTGTGGCTGTGAATTTGTCTTGGATATAGATGGCTACCCCACCACCTCTGGAATGCCTGTCGGCTCCGAAGAGATTATAAGATGGAACATTTATTTCGTGGTTCAGCGTAGACGGTTTAAGCCAGGTCTCGGTGACCACTAATACGTCAGGCTTGGTATGGTACATCCACGCTTGAAGAGAATCAAATTTCCTTAAGAGGCTGCAGGCATTTATATGAAGAATACTCCACCTTTTGAGGTGGGCCAGATCAGAGGGTGCAATAATGAGGGCAATGGGACCTGTGCTCAACTTGTCATTTGCCTGAGCAGAATAGAATCAGCAACAGGAGCTTCTTAAGAGTGCTGAGAAGCAGCCTAAATAGTCGAATCCGATTCCTTCTATGTGGATGGGAGGTGATGAGGAGTAAATCGCAGACCGAGTGGACCCAAGGAAGCGTAAAACAGCACCCTAGCCTCATTTACTTTAGAGGTCTGGTTGGACAGGAGGGGCTGGGATAATAAGGTGCCCCACATGGAACGTACAAAGAGTGTACCATGACAACTGAAGGAAGTTTCTTACAGTATGTAAGCAGAAGAGCTTTTTATTATGTGATTTCTTTCAGCCGGGAACACCCTTGCCACACTTTTGTAATTCGTGTGCATACCTGTAAAACTAGCTACTTGTAACCAGTTATAAACCCGTGGTATGGGGCACAAGAAAGTGTGTCTATTACCGCTCTGATAATGGATTTATTAGAGCATCAAAGAATCAGTGCTAATAACTGCAAAATGTAAATTGGGGGGGGTTGCAAAAAAAAAAAAGTTTTGATAAAAAATAATTTTATTTACTGGCAACTTCAGCATAACCTGTAAACTTCCACTGATGGAAATATCTTACTCACAGTCTCCAATCGATCCTTTCCCTTCAGAGTCCCAGATTAAAAAAAAAAAAAAGAAAATTTATCCATGGTGTATTGGATACATTTTATCACTAGAGCTGAATAATCACACACTACGTCATCCGATCACCGACAAGAGTCTGAACAATTTCTCAGTGATATTATAAAATAGCAGCATACTGCCATTTCCTTCCTACAGAGTAATTTATACCTAATGCTGTCAATTCGTCTTTCATCAGAAAGACGGGGGAAATATTACACCGATGAATTCAACTTTTCTGTTGCAACAGATGGTCTTGTCATTTCTTTATAACTATCAAGAAACAAGTTTCAGATAATTATCAAGAAAGGTTTCAGCAGACACGTACTTGGCTCTAAAATGAAACAGTCCATTAAAACCTTCAGTACTGATGCCTTGGCCTTTTTTTTTTGTTTAAGGGTGCAATTAATATTTTCACGGAGATTTGCAATGCTCACCAAAAAAGCTGGGACAATGAATCCGTTACATACATGAGCATTTATTTCCATTTTGGTTTGCTAAATGCACAGGGCATGTCGAGAGCAGTAAACACAGCCACACCACTCCCAGAAGTATATACTTTACCAAGGAAAAAAAAAAAACTTTCCACCCACCCAATCACTCAAGTAATTTTTTAAGCTTATCCATGTGCACTGAAGATCCAGAAGATTAAAGCCATTTGTCCTAGAGACATAAATTTGCACATCTATAAAACTCCCGAGACTTCACTTAGCCGAGCCACTGACATGATGATGAAAGCCTCCACAGAGGCCATGTTAGTTTAGGGACTGGAGAATGAAAAACCCCTTCAGCAAAGCACAGAAAAAAAAAAAAGAGACTGCAGTCACACTGCAGAATGCAATAACCTTTAGCCACTATGCAGGCCCACTATGTCAGTATGTATATATAAACTCATTAATGTATACTTAATGAAGCTGGCATGTTCCTCCTGCAGCATTAAGAATTAATTAGGATTAATTTAGGGTAATTTGTTCTGGGCCAAATTGAAAATCAGAGTTTCATATTTCTGCTCTTTATAAGGAGGAATTTACCTGCCAACACACCCAAGAGGAAATATAAAACACATGGGCAGGCCCCCTCACCCCCCAATCTGCATCTGTAATGGACACAAGTGTCCTTTTAAATGTAATGTATAGATGCCCTTCATTGTCAGATACAGTTCTAGATGCTCCCCTTTTAGAGCACATATAGCCAAGGCATAAGCCTGTCTGACTGAACAAAGCCCAAATGAAAACAGAGACTCTAAACAAAGCCCCACAAAGTTACAGCTACACAGGCTGTTCGGCTACAGGCCAGAAAATGAATCCAATTTTTCATTCTGTCGTTATAAATATTTCAGTACAAATGGTACTGATTTTCTGCAACTGTGGTTAAGCAAAGGGCCTCTGCCTGAATATTTAAAAAAAGAAAGAAATTAAAGGTTAGCAATCAATTAATTTCCCTCTTTTGAGTTTTAGATTCTAAGACAAGAGTCAATGGTCATACAGCGGGTGTTGGGCGATGAAAAAAGAAGGGGAAAAAAAAAAAAACCATTTATGCTGCTCTTCTTCTGACAGCTTCTCATAAAATATCTGCAGTCCATCTATCTTTTAGTACTCCGGGCTCCTCTGGAGAGCAGAAAATAGTAGTTTAAAGCTCACTTCAGTGCCAGTCTGCGGGAGATTGCTTTCCACAGGACCCCTGCTGATGGAGGCCTAGGGGAAGAGACCCAGGAGTTATTCAATCAGCCAGAGACTCTGGGGCAGCTGGGGGTCCTTTGAGGGCTGATTATAAAGCAGCCCTCCTGTTGCCTGCCTTGGAACAGAGGCAAAATAAGCAGCCTCTTGCCGACTGGATTCTGCAGGAAGGAATTTCACCTGTCATGGTGTTTGTCAGAATTTCAGGATTCATTGTGGTGCAAAATTAATAAAATACCAACCAGGGTTTCAGCTTGCCTCGACTGCTGTGCCATCTAAAAAGTGATCTTTCACCTAAGAGAACCTGGATACTCAGTTCAAGTCATCCTTGTCCTACTTTCACATCAAGAGTTTGGTGCGATGTTAGCACATCATTTTTTTTCCTGCTCCAAATTATCAGAAAGCTAAGACTTCACAACCTACACATGCAGTTGACTGGGAAGTCCAGTGAGGGAAAAAAAAAAAAAAAACACAGGTCTATTGTGCTGTTCAGTCAATGCTGGTTCCGCTCAGAATGCTTAAAGTACTTCTGTGTGTGTCGTGGTTAGGGAGAGTTATGTTTATCTGTGTTCTGACATGAATATTTGAATGTCATGTACATGAAAAAACACTAGGTAGAAAACAGCATATGCTTTGTTACTTTCATGTTGAAATCACATTTCATTTTATCCCCCCACATAACTTTCTCCTCAGTCCTTAGCCTGGGGGCATACTCCCATGGTGGAGCTCCCAGCCAAGTCTTTCACTAGTTCCACTGCTCACACTGGTAGGCACCCGAAGTACAGAGCCCAAGAGCTCCACCAGCCATCATACTGATGACGTGGTTTTTCACCCCATCATTTTTACATCCCTCTCTCTTCCCCTGGTGTGTGGTAGTGCACACTGTCCACCTGCGCACACACAGATGTCCCCCGTGGTGTAGCAAGCTCCCTGGCCTTCAACAGGGGCTGCTGTATCATTGGAATCTGGAGCTTGCCCAGCTTGATCCAAAGTCCGCTCCCAAATCCGGGTCACCCGGCTGGCTCTAGAATCCACTATCACCCAGTGCAACGTGCTACCACTGGGCCCTTGAGCGGCCCACAGTTCAGGCTTTTTTGAAGATGCCAATCCCTACTGCTACAAACACTGAACTCCGTTTAAAGAATCTGCATCTGCATGTGACTACAGTACGAGGTTTGTGTTGCTCCTTCGAATTTTTCTTTTCAGAATTCAAATGGACATGATCAGAGGCTCTTTGCCTTCCTTATTCTTTACTGCTATGCTCCTATTTCTTGCTTCTCTTTTTTGCTTCATTCCTTTTTTAATTCAGTTTCTTTCCATTTTCTTTTTCACTGTCACACTGCCTTTCCTGCCCTTTTGCTTTACTTGAATTACAATATTTAATTCCTTTATTGCCAGCTTTTCCTTCCTTGTTAGTCATTTTATGAGGTCTCCTTTTCTTGTGATTTTGCCCCCCCCCCCAAACACACACACCCAAACACTACTACTGTTTTTCTTTTTCCCTTTCCATCCACCTGGCTAATTTGGGTCAGTCCAGGAATGTCACAATTCTTTTGCCTACAGATTTCACAGCAGAGGCAACACAGCACCATGCTGTAAGCAGTCATGAACAAAGCAGCCCTGAAAACAAAAAATCCATACTATAAAGAGGGACGGCAATCAGCAGCACTACATTTGCAGCTAATTACTGGCTTAGAAATCAAAATGGGAACAACAATTTTTGGCATTTAACTGAAAACCAAATGAGCCACACCTGCAAATAAACCATTCTGCATCAACCTGCAACCTTCAGTTTGCAGACAACATTCATTTTAAGCCTAGAGCTGCTGCCAGTTTTCCCTGCCCTTGCTACAGCAAGTCTCTTAAGCTAGATATTAAGCCTCAAAGAGGTTTTACCCATTACACAGAAAGTACAGTTACGTAAGAACTTACCGTAACAGTAGATCTTTGAGAGAGGCTCTTGCAGTAGGTATTCACATATAGGACTGACCCACCAGGCATCAGGACCCCACAGAAAAATTTCTAGCTAGCAGTCTCTGGCGGGGGATCACCCCCACGTCAGGTGACCGACGACATACGTCAGTATAAAGGGGCGGTCCCCCACGACCGCCTTCCAGTTCTTTCCTGCCAAAGGCCAAAAGAGACAAGAGAGAAGAGGATATTCCCCCCATGGAAATGGAGCCAAAAAAGCTTAGGGGGATGGAGAGCGGGAAGGCAATACCTACTGCAAGAGCCTCTCTCAAAGATCTACTGTTACGATAAGTTCTTACGTAACTATACCATCTTACTTCGAGAGGGCTCTTGCAGTAGGTATTCACTTACAGGACTGAGTTCCAAGCAGTCTGGAACAAGGACAAGTACTTGGGAGGAGTATTGTCATCCATAGCATGGAACCTCAGGCTGAACGGGTCTCATGAAAGGAGACCTTGTACAACAACCAACCCGAAGCCTTTCTATGGCGAGAGACAATGTCCAAACTGTAGTGTTTCCTAAAGGTATGGAAAGAAGTCCCAAATTGCAGCTGCACTGATGTCTGCTGCTGACACATTCTTGAAATAAGCCGCAGTGGCAGCTACTCCTCTGGTGGAGTGACCTCTGACTTGACCCGGCAGGGTCTTGTTGTACTTGTCGTAACAGAAAGTGATACAATGAGCCAACCATTTTGACAGGCATTGCTTAGAGACAGCATTGCCTTCCCTTTTGTAAGCAAAAGAGACTAAAAGCTGATCAGTTTTCCTAAGATCCTTAGTCCAAGGGGTGTAGTATCTCAGTATTCTATGAGCATCCAAAGTATGCAAGAGGTATTCCCCTTGACTGGAGTGTTGCATAAAGAAAGCTGGTAGCTCAATGGATTGATTCAGCCACCACCTTAGGCAGAAACGTAAGGTTTGTGCGTAGATCCACACGTTCCGTGTGAAAAAATCAAGTACAGGATTTTGCACATCAAGGCCTGAAGCTCGGAAATGCGCCGAGCAGAAGTAATGGCCACTAGGAAGAGTGTCTTCCAAGAAAGGAACTTTAAATTGGCTGTAGCTGCCGGCCTGAAGGGAGGCAGGGTAAGCTTCTCCAGAATGAAATTCAAGCCCCAAGGAGGGGCAGGAAAGCGGATTGGGGGGGGGGGGGTCTCAAATGGAGAACCCCTCTGAGTAAGGTCTTGGAGACTTCCAAATGAGCAAAAGTCTGGTCTCCAAAGGGAATATGGTAGGCTGAAATAGTGGCCACGTGGACCTTTAACGAGGAATGGCTGAGACCCAGATCGAAGAAGTGACACATGTAGTCCAGGACTTTACTGGCTGGGCATGAGAAAGGTTCGAAGTCTTTCGAATTAGCCCAAATAGAAAACCGATTCCACTTCATGGTGTAGGTGGACCTGGTGGAAGGCTTCCTGGCATCTACCAAGATTTCCGCTAAGAGTGGAGAAACTCCGAAGCAGGCTTTAGCTACGTCTGCAGGAGCCACGCATGTAAATGAAGGGATTTGAGACCTGGATGAATAAGGGTTCTCTGATCCTGGGTCAGCAATTGTTGCGACAGAGGAAGAGGAAGTGGCAGTTCCTCCGAAAACTGTTGCAGAAGACGGAATCAAACTTGCCAGGGCCAGAAAGAGCGATAAGAATCATTTGAGCTCTCTCCTATCAGAGTCTGTTCAGGATCCTCGGAATTAAAGGAATGGGAGGGAAGGCATAAATTAATCTGTCCCTTCAAGCAAGAGACAAGAGCGTTCCACCAAAAAATGTCTCGCCCTGGAGCGAGCGAGCAGAAGGTGGGAAATTTTGCGTTTTGGGGAGATGCGAAGAGGTCTAACTGAGGTGTCCCTCATCGCTAAAAGATGTCATTTACAACTTGCTGATCTAACTCCCATCTGTGTGACCTGGCTGAGGACTGACTGAGTTGGTCTGCCAGAGTGTTTTCCATTCCCGGAACGTGAACCACACAGTCAAGTGAAGGTGATGTTGGGTTGCCCAATACCAGACTCTCATTGCTTCCCGGCAAAGAGGGTAAGAACGTGTTCCTCCCTGCTTGTTGAGATACCAGACTACACACATGTTGTCCGATTGTATGAGGAGATGACCGGGGAGGACGAAGGAGTGTAGAGCCTGAAGGGCATAAAGGAGTGCTCTCAGTTCGAGCACATTTATGTGCGGATTTTATTCGAACTTGGACCAGCTTCCCAGAGTCCTGAGAGACCCTAGATGAGCACCCCAGCCTTGTCCTGACGATCTGTCGCCAACGCCTGGGGGTGGGGGTTCGCGCAGAAGTGAACTCCCAGGCATAGGTTCTCCTGAACCATTGCAAGTCCCTGATCATGGGATCGGAAACTAGTACCTCTTGGTCTGGATTGTCCATGGTCTGGTCCCATTGCGACCGAAGCGTCCATTGAGAGATCCTCATATGGAGCCGAGCGAGTGGGACTGTCGGAATGGCAGCCGCCATTAGCCCGAGGAAGCGGAGGACTGACCTGGCTCCGATCCTCCTGCGACTGGACAGGAGATGGGCACGGAGCCTGAAGGGTGTCTACCCTTTCTGGAGGAAAGAAGGCTTTGCCGGTGGCTGTGTCCAGAATCACCCCCAAAAATTGGAGGCATTGGCAAGGGACCAAATGGGACTTGGCCTGGTTGATGGTGATACCCAGGTTGGTGAAAACCTGCAGGGTGAGGGAAATGGAGTGCAGGAGTTCCTCTCTGGACAGGGTCGTCAGGAGCCAGTCCAGGTACGGGAATACCTGAACTCCCTGGCTAGACTGGTGGGCCGCTACCACAGACAGGCATTTGGTAAACACTCGGGGGGGCCGAGGAAAGACCAAATGGGAGGGCCTTGAATTGATAGTGGTCCCCCTGAAAGCAAAAACGAAGGAATTTGCGGTGGGAAGGGAATACAGGGATATGCAGTAGGCATCCTGCATGTCCAGAGCATAGTCACTGTCCCTGCCAAACATGAAGATGTTCAGGGAGCTGAGGTCTATGATAGGCCTCAGACCTCCTGTCTTCTTTGGAACTAGGAAGAAATTGGAATAGTAACCTGTTCTCCAAAGATGGTTGGGAACTGGCTCTATCGCCGTCTTCGAAAGAAGAGAGATGATTTACCTTAGGACCAGAGGAAGATGTCGTGGGGAGTAAGACGACTGGGGGTGGTCTTCTGGGTGGTTTCTGCAGAAACTCTATTGAGTGTCCTGCTGATATCAACTGGAGCACCCAAGTGTCTGACGTTATCTTCTCCCAACCTGGTAGATGGGAGGAAAATCTCCCTCCTACTGGTTCCTCTGAAACCTCCAGAGGCAGTGGGAGAGGCAGGGAGTCAGGAGGCGTGGGGCAGCGCAGCAGCTGAGGCTTCCGTGGCTTTTTTGCTGGGGGGAGTCTTGGTTGCTGGAGGGGCCCGACATTTGTTGGCCCATTTGCCCTGTGGTTTTTGTCTCTGTCGGTTTTGTCTACAAAAAGGATGCCGCTGCCCTTGAGGGGGGCCTGTACATAGAGTTGACAGACTTGAGTGCAGTGCCCTTCTCCTGCAGTTCGGTAATGATGTCCTTGACATCACCCCCCGAACCCCTGAAGGGAGCATCCTGGATAGCGGATTGCACTTTAGGGACCAAACCTGACACGTGGAGCCAGACATGATGCCGTAGGCCTATGGCAAAGGCCGAGCTATTTCCAGCTGTGTCCACTGCGTTGTAAGTGGCACAAAGCATGTGCCGACTGGCCGAACAAGCAGAAAGGACAAGATCCGCCACTTCCTGCTTAGTCTGCAACTCAGGAAGGGAGTCCAATTTAGATTCCCCTGACTAAGGATGGTCTTCTGAAAATCCCCCATATGTGCCACATCGTTCAGGGCCCCAATATCAAGGGTAGAAGAGGAATAGATCTTCTTCCCGTATTGGTCCAGAAGCCGGGATTCCTTATCAGGCGGAGATGAGCTGAGGTGTTTGGGATTTGTGGATCAGCCGTGAGTGGTGCTTATGACAACCAAGTCCACCTTGGGGTGGAGGCTAAGGAAGTCTACACCCTCAGGAGCCTGATATAGCCTATCCATCTTCCTCGGAAGGGGGGCTAATACAGAAGATTGTTTCCAAATGGTGGAAACAAGATCCGCATGAGGCTCTATCCAGGGTGGAATCAGTGGTCTCTGGCAGATCCAGTTTCTTACGCTGTGGGTCTGGCACCACTGATTGCCACTGATGTACCTCCTGGATTTTTCTCAATAACTCCAGAAAGGAGAGGTCCGCTGGAGGAGATTTCGGAGGAGTCCTCGGCCTAGGGCATTCCGGAGTACATGGCTCGTCTGAGTCCGAGTCAGACATATCTGATGAAGAGGAGGAAGACTCCTCCCTACGAGCAGGAGGAGGGACGGCCCCTCTGGGGAGTTCCCTGGGGCATGTATCCTCCCCTCCCCGGGCACCACAGGGCTCTCCTCTGGTGTCGGGGAAGGAGTCTCCTGTCTCTGATGTAGAGGATTCTGTATAGGTTCCGGTGTCGGTAGACGACTCTCGAGTGAGCTGAGCCTTGGCCTCAGCCCACCAGGAGGCCAAGGTCTCCTTCAGATCCGCCGGCAGCTGGGGTGGAAGAGGAGTAGGATATGGATATTGAGGGTATTCGTAGAAGGAGTATCCGTAACTCGGTGGTGGGTAACCTGGCATCGGGTACTAAGGCATTGGGTACTGCGTGCTGGATATTGCAGCATCGGGTACTGGGGTGCCGGATACTGTGGAGCCAGGTACCCGGGTGCCAGGGGCTCTGACAGAGCAGAGGGACCTGGCAGAGGCCCTGCTGGTGGGCCAGGCAGTGGTAACGCTGGCCCCACAGGCGTCGGGCCTGGCGTGGGTATACCTTCAATAGGGTCCGCAGGACCTGACGGAAGGATAGGCCTTTCGCCAGGTAAAGGGATGTTGGATGGCGTCAGGACCGCGTCTGAGGGTCCAGCGGCAGTGGGGGATCTGGCCCAGGAGGAGGGTTCCCTGATGGCAGCATCCCAGTATCCTCTGTGATGACCGGGGAAGGAGAATTATAATCCCCGGGGGTCAGCTGAGGAGACGCGGGGACCTCAGAGGGCAATCTGGAACGTTACAGAGAGCCTGGGGCATCGGACTGTTCCGTGGGGTCTGGCTCAGGCTTCTTGGTTGGGTGGGCGTCAGTGGAACCAGCGTCCGACTTATCGGCCGAATCCGGGAGGGCATCGGAGGAGCCAGAGTCCGACTTATTGGACTCCCTGCCCGAGGAAGGCTGCGCAGGAGAGGTGGCCTTGTCGGGTGTAGTTTTCGCTGGGTGCTCCCCCGAAGGGGTAAGCGGCTTAGCAGCCTTGTCCGTGTGACCGTCGGTAGGACAGACGTCTGATTTACTGGACCCGCTCTGACCCAAAGACCACGTGGAAGAAGCGGTCTTCATGGGAGGGGAGGCCTCCATTGCCCCTGAGGCTCCCGAAGGGCCTGAGCGCAAGCCAGATGGGAGGGGGTGACGCCTTCTTGGTAACCACCAAGACAGCTGTCGTGCAGCGATCCCCCAGAGGGGACGTTACCTTAAGTGCCGCAACTCCATCCGGAGTCGCGGCTACTGTGGAAGCTGGTTCACACTCCCGGTGCTTCTCCCTGTTGAGTTTTTTCTTGCGAACTTTGGTGGAAGTGGACGCCTGCCTGAGTTTCTTTAGCTCTTTTTCCATGGAGGCCATTTTCTTCTTTAGGATATGGGCTTCCAGGGACTGCTGCCTTCTTTTGCGGGTAGCAGAGTTAAACTTCTGGCAGTGCTGGCACGTCTCCATGGGGTGGTCTGGGCCCAGACAGAAGAAGCACAAGGAGTGGCCGTCCTTGTGTGGAAGTAGGGAACCACACGAGTCGTACTTATTCTTATGCGATCTGGAGGGCGTCGGGGACAACACACATAGCGTATCATGAAATAAAATCGAAAGCCAGAGAAAAATAGGTCGAAAAGTTCAAAAACTTAGGGACCGACGAATGACTGACGAGCGCTGTTCTACCGCGAAGAACTTTCACAAGCCGACGGAGGGAAAGAACTGGGAGGTGGGCATGGGGACTGCCCCTTTACACTGACATTGTATGATGCCGGTCACCTGACATGGGGGTGGTCCCCCGCCAGAGACTGCTAGCTAGAAATTTTTCCATGGGGTCCTGATGCCTGACGGGTCAGTCCTATATGTGAATACCTACTGCAAGAGCCCTCTCGAAGTAAGATCACCCAGTTCAAATTAACTCTTTTACTGAGTGGAACAGACCCACTCTGAAAATCAAAATAAAGACTGTGCTTCCAGTGTTCAGCAACACATTGACCAGGAAAAACAATTGCCAGTACTTGAAACTCTGATTAGCCATGCTCAATGGGAGTCATGATTTCTTCCTATGTGCCTACAAAGGTCACTGCAAACAGATGCAAATGGTGACTGTCATGTGAATGGCTGTAAAAAGGCCAGCAGTGCCATTCACACGCCTGTTGGTACAAGCAGCTACATCCACTTGCATACTACCCATTAACAGGGCTGAAGCATTGAGTCCACCAGTCTCAAAGTCTAACAGAGTCAGCAGGGGGACTGCTGGACTACATGATAAGGGCAGATACTTGCATGGGTGGTGGTGGAAGGGACGACCATTGTACTGCAGGCATTTATTGCAATGGGGGGGGATCACGGGATCCATCAAGGAGACTTTTTCCAGGGGCCAGTGGGAGAGGGGTGTAGTGGTATGGAAACTACTTGGGCTCTTGAAACTTGAGTGGGTAAGTCAGGGAGGGGAAACGCATCCATCTGGGCTGCCAGTTTACCTGGCACTACCACTACTGTACAGCTTTGGGCATGGCGCTTCGCTGTAGTCACACAATTCACAGATTTGCACAGCATACTTATTCAACCCTTACGATGAGCAAGGGGGAAGCAGACATGATGGACTTAAGAGTCCTGTCTGACCATAAATTACTATGTTAGTATGTATTTCAAAATTTCCCAGTGTACTAGGCATCCAAGCATTCAAGAACTCTGCAATCTTTTAAAACATAAATAGATCTAAAGGGGGTCTTGACAGCCCCCTCCACCCAAAATTCCTGAACTACCCTTTTAGTATTCTAAATTTCCAGTCATATTATGTCTCCATGTATTTTAGTATTGTCTGCTCCTCAACAGATAGCTTGGATCTTTCCCTATAGACAATTTAGAAATAAAAAATATATCACAATTCCCATAAAATAATAGTCAAAAAAGGCAAAAAAAATATTTTTGATTTCCTGCTGTACATACAGATAGTGCTATATTTTAAATCTGCCCAAAGCCACCTTGTTAAGATGTGAACTGGTAATATTCTCAAGTTGTTGATGCAATAAATGTAATGCAAGACTGCAAAGTCCAGGAGCAAAGAAGATGCACTCGAGATCAGCAGGTGCTGCTGTACTGGCAAAAGCCAAAATGTGAACCAAAGGAGAAAACCAGTGTACAATAAAGCCAGCTGTACTCCTTTGATTTACTGCATGACACCAGACTTCAAAAAATTCTAGTAAGTAAATTCGTAGAGATGATTGACATTATGTTTTAAACACATTTTACAAAAATACAAATTTAGGAAAGAAAGGAGGTCATGGACCCATCATGTTTTTCCCACATCATCAGGTGTGAATCCCATGCCACCCTTTTCATCAACATACTTAATCCAGTTTCAGTCTGAAGGTGGAAGCAGTGTTGGATGACACCACAAGTCTCTTCAATTTGTTCACCACATATCACGTGAAGAAGGTTTCCCAATATTCCCCTTGAATCTTCCTCCTTTCGATGGCAAAGCAAGAAAGGTGTCAGACTACACCTTGGCCTTGTTAGAGCCTAGACCAGTTCAGGAGGGGCTCAGATCTGTTGCTGGACTTGGATATTGTATCCCCCCCCAATGAAAACCAGAGCAGGGTCATATTGTTTCTCATGCTCACCCTCTGGTTTGAAATAATCTGCCTATTGGCTTGCACCCAGACTCTGGCCTTCTCCTGTTTGGCCCCAGTGCAGATGGCATGATGTGCACTACTCGCAGCCTAGGTCATGCTTGTGACAAAGTAAGCCCAGTCAAGCGCCTCTAGCATGCATACGTATGTTGTACTGATCTACACTATGACCGATATGCTGTAGTTCATCTCTCTGGGTCAGATATATGTGGATTGCAACCGTGTTGAAAACGGTTATTACAGAAACAGAGGAAATTATGTTAAAAATTTCCCAAGGTCCATCCAGTCTGCCCAGTTTTCCTACCTATCCCACAGACCTACTGTTGAAATCAAATTTAACCTTGGATCTATCCCTCAGTTTGCCCAGATGACCCCCCCCCAACCTACTCCCTCCCTCCTGCCCCCATCTTTTGGAACCACAAGGCTTTTGAATTTGTCCCTACCAGGCACTGAATCTAGTTATAGTTCCCACCTCCACCACCTCTTTTGGTAATCTAGTCCACTGTTCTACCACCCTCTCAGTGAAGAAGTTTCAAACGTCCTTTTTAAATTTCCCCCTGCTTGTTTCCACTCATGCCCTCTCGTCATCACATTTCTGTTCCTAGTGATGTGCTTAAGCTATGCTGTCCAGCCAGTACCTTTCTATATTGTAACTAGATCCTGCCTTGCCTTGAACTGGCATTGTAAATGAGTCCTTAACTCAATATCGTATCCGTTTCTTACGAATAAAATTATTATTACCGAGTGTCCCTTAAAGACTTTGCACATCCCCATCTACCCATGGGAGTACTTGATACTGGCCTGAGAACAAATGTACGCAGCTACCAGCCCATCACACTCGCCCGTCAACTTTACAATCATAAGATGCAGCACTAGCGTTGTGTGGTTATAATCCAGATTCTAATAAGCAGAACAAAAGCAAAACATGCCATAAATAGAAATCTTTATTAGCAAAAAAGTAATATACTGTGCTGCTGCAAAATCAATACTTGGTATGCCGAGAAGGAAGTCTCTGAGAATTGCCTAAAGACACAATATCTATCAGTAAACGTGCAAAGAAAAACTGTTGTCAATAAAATACCCCACTGCATATTTGTGTTTGAAATCAGGCAAGCATGTCTTTAAATGCTAAGTGGCTGCTTTAGCACTGCAATGAGCAGACTTTTAAAATCAAGCCTTTATTACTTTAATGGCTAAATTCCTGGTTTCCTCCTTTCCAAAAATACATGGTTGACGTTATTCAAAATGCTAGGAGAGATGGAGGAATTCTCCCCTTTCAAAGCCATCAGACTAAATGACAGTGAATTCCAGTTATTTCTTTGATGGCTGCTTCACAGCCCCCTATAGCTAGCATCCCCCCGATCCATCTGTTGTAAGGATTTTCCTTCCAAATCCGTAACTGAATGGTAAACTCTGATCAAAGACACTCACAGCTGATGGGTAAATATGTAGGCATTTGGCCTGATTTTTTTTTTTTTTTTTTTGGCATACATAAAAAAACAAAACAGAAAACAACAAGAGACCTGCTATGTTGAGGTAAGGCATATTACTATAGATGACTCCACCACCACACCTCCACCCACTCTTCCCCAGAAAATTAAAAGTGGTCAGGTTTAATTTCTGAGTCTCAAACTAAATGATAAACACATTGTGCTTGAGATCCCACAGTAACAATCCCAGTCTGTAGGCACCGCTATCCGATGGGCTGGTTAATAATTACTCATCTGTACTGTAGTTCCAGGAGTGGTTATGATTCACATCCACACTTCTAGCAGTCTTCCTTTAAAAAACTGATTTGCTGGAATGTGTTTAAGCAAAGTTACACCCACCACCCAGGTGCTATATCCCTCGGTTCTGCCCCATGACGTCAGATCTAGCATGCTGGAAGCAGGGATATGTGTGCCACTTGCCAGGGGAGGTCTGGTGGGTTGTGTGGATGTGAACCATATGTCACTCTTAGAAAGTAGTTACATGAGAACTTACCATAACAGTAGATCTTCGCGAGAGGTTCCTGCAGTAAGTCATAACATGTAGGACTGCGCCCCCTGGCATCAGGACCGCACAGCAAACTTTTACTAGCAATGTCTGGTGGGGGATTGCCCACCAGACGGCAACGTGACCGTATATAGTGGGTGGTCCCTGCACTCGCCTTCCGGTTTTCCCACCAGAGATCCAAGGTGGATGAGACAGGAGAAAAGGATGAAACCCTGGAATCCAGTTCAGAATGATCTGTAAGAAATGCAGAAACTGGGGGAAGGAGGGAAGGAAAGTATGACCTACTGCAGGAACCTCTCTCGAAGATCTACTGATACGGTAAGTTCTTATGTAACTGTACTATCTAACTTCGAGAGGGTTCCTGCAGTAGGTCATAACATGTAGGACTGAATCCCAAGCAGTCACACAGAGAGAATCAGGGGAGGAGAAACGGAAAACAGACCAGGACCGGCCTAAGACAGTAGGCTCTGCAGGATGGCAAGGCCAAACCTGGCCCTACGCCTAGAGGCAATGTCCAGACTATAATGCTTTGTTAAGGTATGGCCCGAGCCTACAGGCTGCTGCCGCACAAATATCTGCAGCAGAAACATTCCTAAGGAACGCTGTCGAAGCAGCCATGCCTCTGACAGAGTGACTTCTGACCTATCCCAGAAGAGGTTTATTGTACTTCTGGTAGCAGAAGCAGATGCAGTTGGCTAGCCATTTGGAAAGACACTGCTTAGAAACTGCTGACTCCAAAGATTTTGGGGCAAAGGAAACAAAAAGCTGATCTGACTTGCATGTGTCTTTGGTCCTGTGGATGTAACAATGCAAGATTCTATGTACATCCAATGAGTGAAGTACAGTCTCACCCCTGTCAGAATGAACTGGATAGTGAACCGGAAGTTCAACCGTCTGATTCAAGGTGAACTCGTAAACCACCTTGGGAAGAAACTTAGAATTTGTACGCAGGACCGCTCCGGTCCTTGTGAAAAATCAAATAAGGCTCCTTATGCATCAGATTCTAAAGCTCGGAAATTCTTCGAGTAGAAGTAAAAGCAACTAAAAAGAGTGCTTTCCAAGACAGGTAGCGCAAATCACAGCTTACCACTGGTTCAAAAGGAGGGAGTGCAAGCTTTTCTAAAATAAAACTTAGATCCCAAGGTGGGGTGGGGTTACGGATGGGGGGTTTCAAATGGAGGATCCCTTTCAGAAAAGTTTTTGAGACCTCCAACAAAAGATCGTCCACTTCCTGACTCAATTCCCATTTGTGAGCTTAAGATGACGTCCAACTGAGGCTGTCCACCAGGATGTTTTGGACGCCTGGGATGTGCATGGCTGTGAGAAACAGACTGTGCTGGACTGCCCAGAACCACACCTGCATCACCTCCTTGCACAGGGGGTACAATCGGATGCCTCTCTGCTAGTTGATGTACCAGAACACAGACATATTGTCCGTCTGGACTAGCAGTGTTCCTGTTGACAAGATGGGCTGGAATGCCAGCAAGGCGTACAGCACAGCCCTCATCTCCAATATATTTATATGGAGACACATCTCCAGCTGAGACCACAATCCCTGTGTTCTGTGATTCCTCAGGTGGGCTCCCCAACCCAGACGTGTCTGTGGTGAGGGTCCATAATATAGGAGTTGTCCTGAAAGGCAACTCTCCCCCCCCCCGCGACAAATTCTGAGGATCCTGCCACCATACCAGGTCTTTCCTGAGTGTGCTGGAGACTACGACAAGATGATCTAGGTCGTCCAAGCGCTGATCCCATTGGATGCATAGTGTCCACTGGGTGATCCTCATGTGTAATCTGGCTAAAGGAACCATGGAGATGGTCACTGCCATGAGGCCAAGTAGGTTAAGAATGCTCTGGTGGGAATATGCCTGGAGGAAAGGACATGACTGACCTGCTCTCGTAGAGTGTCTGCTCTGTTCGGGGGCAGAAAGGCTCTGCACTGGACTGTGTCCAAGACGGCTCCGATGAATTGAAGCCTCTGAGATGGGATTAGGGACGACTTGGGGAAGTTGACAGTAATCCCCAGTCAGGAAAAAAGATCCAGTGTGAAGGAAAGAGATTCCTCTAGGTTGGTCCTGAATGGGGCCACTAAGAGCCAGTCGTCCAGATAAGGGAACACTGCAAATCCCTGATGTCGTAAAGCCACTGCCACCACCGCTAGGCACTTGGTAAAGACCCTGGGTGCCGAGGAAAGGCCACAAAGAGGAGGGCTGTAAACTGGAAGTGCTCCCCCTGGAAAAAGAAATGCAGGAAACGTCGGTGCCCAGGAACACTGGAGCATGAAGGTAGGCATCCTGTATATCCAGTGTGCAAAGCCAGTGGTCCTTCTGCAGAAGGAGCAGAAGACCCTGTACAGTCAGCAAGCTGAACCTTTTGTACTCCACGAAAAGGTTCAGTCGACTGAGGTCCAGGATGGGTCTGAGGTCGCCTGTCTTTTTCGGGACCAGGAAGAAATGGGAGTAAAATCCTTTTCCTCTCTGGGATGGAGGCACTGGCTCTATAGTTGATTTTTGTCTTAGAGCCAGGACTTCCTCCTCGACCAGCAGTGCCTGGTTTGGAGAGTACTGAGAATGACCTAAAGGGGAGTTTGGAAGGAACTCCAGAAACTATAGTGCGTCCTCTTGAAACTAGTTGTAGGATCCATGCATCTGGGGTGATGCCCTTCCACTCCTGCATGAGGAGGGCGAACCTTCCTCCCACTGGCTCCACACTGGAGGGTGGAGGAGGGGGAGGGCTGGACGAGTCAGAAAGCTGATTCTGGGCGCAGTGCTCTCTGGGTTTTAGAGGCAGGGGACAGGAGAAAGAGGACCCGTAGCTTTTCTTTTATTTTGGCGCCTGTTAAAGGGCTATTTACCCTGCCTCTTGTTTTGGCACTAAAAAGGCTGTTTCCTATGAAAGCCCATTCGGTACACTGACTTGACGCATCTCTGTGTTTGGCCGCTGTCCTGGAGACCCGCAATTAAATCCTTGGTGTCTCCCCCAAAGAAGACTAAACCTCTGAAGGGAGCATCCTGGACATCCGGAGAGTCCAGAAATGTGCAGCCAAGCATGTCTTCTGAGAGAGATAGCTGTGGCGGAGGAATGAGCCACCGCATCCACCGAATCATAGGTGGCTCTGAGCACATGTCTGCAAGAGATTTTGGACAGATGCAAGTCTTTGGTCAGTTCCTCGAGGTCCGAGGCCTCCATAGATTGCATATAGGCCTCAAGCCTGGCCATGGTTGCTTTTTGTAAAGAAACCATGTGCGCCACATAGTTGAGGGAATGAAGGGCGCACGTAGAGGATGAATAGATTTTCTTTCCAAATCGGTTGAGCTGCCGAGTCTCCTTATCTGGACAAGAGGTGCTCATATGTTTTGATGCCGCCGAACGATCATGAGCCACCGCTGTAACTACAAAGTCCACCTTGGGATGAGAGTCCAGGAAGGAAATACCCTCAGGCGCATGGTAGATCCAGTCTGCCTTCCTTGAGACGGCCGGGATAGAGTGTGGCAGCTGACAAATAGCAGGGGTGAGGTCCTCGTGGGGGGCTGTCCAAGAGGGGACAGGAGAAACGGGCTCAAGTCGAGGTGCTCCACTAGAGGTTTCCTTTTCGGGTCCTGCTCCTCCACATTCCAACTGTTGGTTTGTTGGATAATACAAAGGAGCTCAGTAAGAGAGGGATCCTCCGGAAGGGATTTGGGCGAGTCTTTGCCCTTGGCCACAGAGGATTGCTCATCTGATGAGGCTTCTGAGGAATCCTCCTCAGAGTTTGATGAATCTCCTCCCTTGGGGATTCCAATCCCTGGCAGGGTGACCTCCTGAAGAAGTGCACCCGAAATGTGCACCATGATAGAGTGGATAGAGCTGACAGGTGACATGGAATGGGGAGGGGGAGAGACCACCGGGTCCGGCAGTCATTGTTCTAAGTCAGAAACCAGCTGGGATCTGGCGTCCTTCCACCAGGACTGTATAAGGGTTTGAAAGTCCTGTTGAGGTGAAAGTGGAGGAGGCAGAGGAGTAGGGGTGGGCTAAGGGCGGTAAAAAGGTGTGCCCAGCCTTGAATACTGAGGAGGATACCCTTGATAATAGGGGTAGCTTGGGGTCTGATACTCAGGGTAGAAAGTCTGAGGAAAAGAACCCATCGTCTGACCAGACGGTGGATGAGCTGGTGTCTGGAATGCTGAATAGGGATGATACCTTGGCAGATGACCTTGTTCCGTCAGGGGTCTCGAAGGACCTGGAAAAGGACCCTGCATTGGGTTGGCCGACGTCAGAGGGACTGACGTCAGGACAGTCGATGTCCAGGGATCTGGCATTGGGCCTGGTGTAGTAATAGCCTGCGTCGGAGACAAACATAAAGCCCCTGACGGAGGGAGGTTGTAGAGTGTGTCCGGCAGTGCTCCATGCGACAGAGATAGGGCGCACGGCGGAGGCCCCGACGGCAGAGCCGTAGGTAGGTCCGACGGAGGGGGAATGAGGCCAGAAGCCCTTGTGAGAATGGGATCTAGCATCGGTATCCCCAGGAAGGACCTGGGGCAGAGCTGCTGGAGTGAGAGAGGAGGACAAGACCACATCCAGGGGGCCCACTTCCTCCTCCACCCCAGATGTGATGTCTGGGGTAGGAGGTTCCACCGGGGAGAGGTGAGAGGAAGGCTCCACCCAGGAGGGACCTGGGAGGAGGGCTGACCAAGGGAGGTCGGTGGGAGAGAGACCCTCAACAGACTTATTGGTCTGTGTTGTGCGGATCCCTGCCTGTTTTTTGGGATCTGGCTTATCGACTACCGGGCGGACCCTGGAGGAGCTGGGGTCCGACTCAATGGGTAGAAACCGGGCATTCACCAGGGAAGCCGGTGGACGACTTGCCGGTGGAGATAGGCTGAAAAGACGCAGAGGAACCTGGAGAAGTCCCAAACGTGGCCTGGACAACCACGAGCGCAGGTGGCAGGGGCACGGCTTTGCTGGTCGAAGTCTTGCTGGAGGTAACTCTGTCCTGATCCTCCATACATTCTCGTTCAGTGCTTCTTTTTGTCGTCCTTTTTCTTCTGTTTAGACTCCAAAGAAAGGGAAGAAGCGGTATCCCTCAATTTCTGCATCTCCTTTTCAAGAGTGGCCATTCTAGACTTCAGTAAATGGGCCTCCAAAGCCTGCTGCCTGCGTTTGGCCTGATTGAAGGGCTTGCAGTCAGGGCAGGCCACGGTGTCATGGTTCGGGCCTGGGCAGAAGAGGTAGCAACGATGGCTGTCCTTGTGAGGGATCTGTGCGCTGCACTTCTTCTTGGTCTTCGAAGTCGGAGGTGGAGAAGACAAAGAATTGAAAATTGTACTGAAAACTCATAAAATAAGGTAGAAAATGGCAATCGACTGACTGTTTACTGCGAAGTTCTTTGTGCAGGTCGATGGGAAAGAACTGGAAGGGGGCACGGGGACTGCCCACTATACAGGGTCACGCTGACGTCGGGTGGGCGGACCCCTGCCAGACACTGCTAGCAAAAATTTGCCATGTGGTCCTGACGCTAGAGGGTGCAGTCCTACAAGTTATGACCTACTGCAGGAACCCTCTCGAAGTAAGATCTATGGTTACAGCTGAGTAACCCTCATTTCTAGGGATGTGGATATGGTTAACTTATCCACACTTCTGGCAGACTCCTAGCAGTTCTCTGGGAGGAAGATGCAAGGCACGCATCTCTATTTGGCAAATAGAAATTGGAGAACTGAGGCCCCCGAAGCAGCATCCCAGCATGACTCAAGGTCGATACAATAATGGAAGATGAAGGTGCATGCTTACTTCCAGGTAGCTGCCCTACAGACCTCCTTTATGGGAATATCCCTGAAGGCAGCCACTGAGGCAGCAGTATGTCTGGTAGAATAAGCCCTGAGCCCTAAGCCCTACAGGAGGCTCCCTACCAGCCAACCTACAACAGAGGTCAATGTAGGAGACAATCCACCTGTCAGTCATCCTCTTGGCTCCTAGTCTGCCAGGTGCATCTTCAGCGTAAGTGACAAAGAGCTGGCAAGCCTCATCCTGAACTCCAGCCGCATGATCCATATGGTAAGTGAAGGCCCTCCACATATTCAAAGTATGGAGCCTGCGGTGAGCCTCTGAAGAAGGGTTGGTGAAACAGACTGGGAGGCTCGATACCTGGTTAAGATGAAACTCCAAGACTGCCTTTTGGAGGAACTTTGGGCAGGGGTGAAGGACTACCTTGTCTTTGTGGAAGACCAGGTATGGAGACTCCACCGACAGCACATGGAGTCCACTGATCCTTCGGGCACAGGGGATAGCCACCAAGAAGGCAGTTTTTCATGACAGGTCTGACATCTCATACCTGTGTATAGGCTTAAAAAGCTTGCCTATTAAACACTGCCAGAACCAGCAACAAGTCCCAAGGTGGTGGTGGTTCACACACTGGCAGGCTGCAGTCTAATGGACTGAGGTGCTGCACACTCAAGCAGACTAGATAGACCAAATGGCCTGTATCTGCTGGCAATTTCTTATGTTTGTAGGTTCAAATGATCTAGGCCTTTGAGAAAGCACCCGACCACCTTTTCCTGTGCCACCATCAGCACACTAGCTCACGTCTGGTATCCAGAGATGGCTGCCAGGTGCACCTCTCAGCCCCAGCTGGGGGGGGGAGGGGGGAACAAAGGTAATCCAAACTGCTAGCCAAGGGGCAGGAAAGGGGATCAAGCTCCTGGCCCTGACACCAGATGGAAAAGGTTTTCCACTTAAAAGCATAGGACTGGCAAGTTGACTCTTTTCAGGAAGCCTCCAAAAAGTGAACCATGTCTTCCGAAAGACCCAGAGCATGGAACTCTAGCCTCTCAGGAACCAGGCTGTGAGGTGCAGGATCTATTTCCAATGACACATCAACAGGTCCAGGCACAGAGGCAACTGACGTGGAGGCCTGCTGCTGAGGCTGAGGAGATCCAGGTACCAGAACTGGTGAGGTTTGCCAGGGGCGATCAGGATCACCTGCAACTTGTCCTTCCACACCTTGACCACCACATTGTGGATCTGGGGCAAGCGAGGGAAGATGTACAGGAGGCCTGGGGTCCAGGGTCTTACAAAGGCATCCCCCAGCAGTGTCGCAGAATGAGGAAGGAGGGCACAAAAACAGCCTCAGCTTTACATTCTCCCAGAAAGCAAACAGGTCCACCAGAGGAGGGGCCCCACAGGGAGAACAGGTGGTTCACCACCTCCTGATGCAGTAACCACTGTTCTTGCCCACTCAGCTGAGGGTGTCTAGTTGGTTGTGTGCCCCCCACGACATGTGTTGCCAGGAGATCTGCACCCAAGCTGCGCATGAGGGTCCAGGTGCAGAGGGCCTCCAGACACAGTGGAAGGGCAAGCAGCTGCCCTGTCTGTTCAGGTGGAACATGGTCATAGTGTTGTCTGTCTGAACTTGCATGACCTGACCTTGAATGAAAGGGGTGAAGTCAGTCAGAACTAACTGCACTGCATGGAGCTCCAGCAGGTTGATGTGGTAAATGGAAATTATGTACCTACCATAATTCTTGATCTTCTTGGGTGAAGTCTCCACCACTCAGTCACACAAATGGGAACTACGCCGGAGGCGCTAGGACCCAGCGGGAGCCAAAAATCTTCAGGAGGGCGGGCACCAAGGTAGAGCTGCGAGGAAGCGGCACCATGAGCCCGGCTCATGCCGTATAGGCTACCTTGACGTTGACTCTCCAACCGCCTCAGTACCTTTTTTACCGAGGAGGTGCAGCGTAAACTAACCTAGTGAAACTAACCTATGTCGGACATAAGATCGTCCGAATGGCCCGTGAAAGAAGGGTCAACTCAACAGAGTCTTCACAGCCCAACAACCAGGGGGTGAAGACCAAAAACAGGATGAGTGAGCTCGGGGGATTGGGGGGTGGACGTATGAATGAGTCGTGGAGACTTCGTCCAAGAAGATCAAGAATTACGGTAGATACGTAATTTCCATATCTTCCTGGACATAAAGTCTCCACCACTCATTACCACTAATGGGAGAGTACCGAGCTAAAATAATCCCCCATGACAGGTAACAGAAGAGAGGAGCTCACTTAGGAAAGAAGTCCATTGAGGAGTGTCCATGCTGAAATGCATCCGATAGCAACAGGCTGACCCAGCTGGGCCATGCTGAAGGAGACAAATAGTTGTTTTGATGTGCGGATTTCTTTAGTTCTGTCTAAATAGAACCGCAAAGCTCTTTTCCCATCCAGAGAATGCAGGGTGTGCTCCTCCTCATTCCGGAAGTTCGCGAAGTAGGCTGGAAGGACCAAGGGCTGATTCAGATGGAATTCTGAGACAACCTTTAGGAGACACTAAGGGTGGGTCCTAAGAACCACCTTGTCTTTGTGAAATACAGTATACGGAGGGTCTGTGACCAAGGTGTGTATTTCAGACACTCTTCGAGCGGAGGGAATGGCTACAAGGAAGGTGGTCTTCCAAGTCAGAAACTTCAGCTCACAAGAAGCTAGGGGCCCGAAAGGTTTACAGGTGAACATGTCTAGCACAAGAGTAATGTCCCAGGTGGCTACCGGTCATCTGACCAGTGGCCTATTGTGCAGTATGCCTTTGAGAAACCTATTTACCACAGGTAGCTGAGCCAGGGACATGGAGTGCACGGGCTCATGGTATGCTGAGATCGCACAAAGGTGAACCTTCACGGTTGAGTATTGCACGCCTGTGTTTGAGAGGTCTAGAAGATACTCTAGGACTTTGCTTGGTGGGCAGGAAAAAGGATTCCAGGAGGATTTTGCACACCAGATGGAGAACTGCTTCCACTTAGCCGTGTATAGAAACACAGATTTTGACAGCAGATAAGGACCGCTTGGCCCACCCAGTCTGCCCATTTCCCTACCTATTGGATAAGCTGCAGATCCTAGTTAACCAGCAGCCTACTTCTTCCTACCCCCAACCCCTAGAATTGCATTATGACTGTCCCATGCATGCCTGAATTCCACCACTGTTTTTGACTCCACAACCTCCTCCGGAAGGCCGTTCCATGCATCCACAACCCTCTCTGTGAAAAAATACTTCCTTAAATTACCTCTGAGCCCCCCTTCTATCTTCAAATTGTGCCCCCTTGTTCTTGCACTCTTTTTTTTGAAAGATGCTACCCTCTTGGACTTTGTTGATTCCCTTGAGATACTTGAAAGTTTCTATCATGTCCCCTCTCCCTCCTTTCCTCGAGGCTATACATATTCAGCTCCTTAAGTCTCTCTTCATGTCTTCGGTGCAGACCCTGCACCATTTTAGTTGCCCTCCTCTGGACAGCCTCCATCCTGTCTATGTCCTTGCAGAGATTGGTCTCCAGAACTGCACGCAGTACTCCAGATGGGGTCTCATCAACTGTCTGTACAGAGGATAATAACTTCCTGTTTTCTACTGGTGATGCCTCTCCCTATACATCCCAGTATCCCCCAGCCCTCCTTGCTGCCCTCTCACATTGCTTGCCCACCTTAGGTCATCTGATATGACTACCCCAGGTCCCTTTCCATTTTGTTGTTGTTAATATCTCACCCCCATTGTGTACTCTTCCCCTGGGTTTTGTTCCCAGGTGCATTACCTTGCACTTCTTAGCACTGAATCTAAGCTGCCATACATTTGACCATTCCTCTAACCTTGCCAAGTCCCTTCTCATCCTTTCCACCCCACCTTGTGCATCAACTCTGTTGCAGATCTTTGTGTCATCTGCAAAGAGACATACTTTTCCTTCCAGTCCCTCTGCAATGTCGCTTATAAAGACATTGAAGAGGACCGGTCCTAATACTGAACCCTGTGGTACCCCACTAGTAACCCCCGTTTCTTCAGAGTGGATTCCATTTACTATTACTCTCTGTGTCCTATTCTCCAGCCAATTCTTTACCCAGGCTGTCATCTTGGGACCCACTCCCAGGCTGGCTAACTTGTATATTAATCTTTTGTGTGGGACTGTGTCAAATGCCTTGCTAAAGTCTAGGTAGGCCATGTCCACAGCCCCTCCCTGATCTACTACTTTAGTCACCCAGTCAAAGAAATCTATCATATTTGTCTGGCATGACCTTCCCGCTGTGAATCCATGCTGCCTTGGGTCCTTGAGTAGGCGGCTTGCATGCAGCTAACAGAATATCTGGGACCCTATGTGAAACGTTAAACCTGTTCACCTCTATCTCTTCAGGAGCCGGGCATGGAGGTGAAGGGACCTCAGGTTGGGATGGACCACAGGGCCGCGGGTTAGCAGGTTTGTATGAAGGGAAGCTGTCTCAGAGAAGTTTCTGACAATCTGTTGATTAATGGAAACCAGATCCGATGAGGCCAGAATGGGGCGATAAGGGTCATTCTGTCCACTGCGCCTCCAGTTTGAGCAGCTCCCTCTGAACTGGGGGAAGAGGAGAAAATGCGTACAGAAAGCGTCTTGTCCACTGCAGTCTGAATGCATCCCAACAAAAACGCCTGGTTCTAGACTTCTGGAGCAGAAGAGAGGCAGTTTTGTGTTGAATGGGGACGCAAAAAGGTCCAGGTCTGGAGTTCCCCACTCTTTGAAGAGTGATTGTATGATGTTTGTGTTGAGAGACCACATGTGAGGGCCTATCTCCATTCTGCTGAGACGATCCACTAGATCGTTCTGCACTCCCGGCAGGTAGATCGCATGGAACAGTGCCTTGTGCTCCAGGCACCACTCCCACACTCTCATTGCTTCCCTGCATCCATTAAGAGTGTGCTCAGCCCTACATGTTGATGAAGTACATCACTGCTTTGTTGTCCATTTGAAGGAGAATGATCTTGTGAGAGTATATCCTTCAAAACTCAGACTGCATACAGGACAGCTCTCATTTCTAGAACATTTATGTGAAGCTGAGACTCGTCTTGACCCCACCAACCCTAGGTGTGGAGATCCTGGCAGTGAGCTCCCCATCCTAGTAGGGACACATCCGTGGAGATGGAGATCTGGGACTCTACAGAGGCGAAGAGATATCCTTCCACAAAGTTGTCTTCCTGAGCCCACCAGAAGAATGACCATTTCAGAGGTTCTGTCACCTTGATATGAAAGGACTGTGGGTGTGTGGTTGGTGACCACTGAGTGCTGAGCATCCACTGAGTAGTTCTCATGTGAGGACAAGCCAGAGGCACAGTGAACACAGAGGATGTCATGAGACCCAGCATCCGCTGCATGTCGCTCCTTCTGTCCTCCAGAAGAAAGGCTTTAGCACAGGAGGTATCCAGAAGGACTCCTATGAAGAGGAGCCGTTGGGAGGGCTGTAGCTGTGACTTTTCCAAATTTAGCAAGACTCCCATGGACATAAGTAATTTTGAAGCCGTAGCCATGGCTTCCTGAGTCGCTAGTCTGAAAGGACTTGCTAGGAGCCAATCGTTCAGATACGGGAACACCTGAATTCCGAGCTTCTTGAGATGTGCCGCGAGAACTGCAAAGCACTTTGTAAAGACTCGAGGCGCCGAGGATAGCCCAAAGGGCAGGACTCTGAACTGGTAGTGTTAACCCAATGCCACAAATCAGAGGTGGTTTAGGTGTATGAGAACATGCTGATAGGTGTCCTGCAAGTCCAGGGAGGCTAGCCAATCGTTTTGATGAATCAGAGGTAGAAGTGTACCGAGTGGTATCATCTTTAACTTTTCCTTGTAAAGGAATTTGTTTAACTTCCTGAGATCGAGAATTGGGCGCATGCCACCTGTTTTCTCTGGAACTAGGAAGTAATGGGAGTAGAAACCTGTGTTCCGCTGATCCAGCGGGACTACTTCTACTGTCCTGTTGTTCAGAAGGCCTTGAATCTCAGAAGTAAGAAGGTCTGACTGAGAGACAGTTTGGGCTGTCGTTTGAGTGGGTGATCCTGAGGGGTTTCTGCAAGATTTAGAGAGTACCCCTCACGGATTATCCTGAGTACCCACTTGTCTGATGTGACTGACTTCCACTGGCTGTAAAACAGAGTCAGACATCCTCCTACTGCCGAGGAAAAGTTCCCCTCGGACAGCTGAGGTGGGACTTGGGCCGGAATCTCAGAGGGCGGCACTAGGCGCTTTGGAGCCCCGTGCCTTCTGCTGCATTTTCTTTTGTGGCTGAGGGGTCTGGTTTCTGTTTAAGCCCCCTCTGTCATTACCATGAAATGACTGACTTATGAAACTGATGCCGGTTCCCGCCCCTTTGAGGGGCTGCGGAAGGCGGTCTGGCCGTTTTAACAGCCATTCTAGTTTTCTGTGTGGCCTCTAGCGTCTGCTCGACCTGAGGACCAAACAGGTACATACCATCAAAAGGCAAAGTCATAACTCTCTGCTGGGCATCATTTGTGAATCTTGACATGCGCAACCAAGAGTAGCGTCAGGTGCATATACCGGCCGCTGCCATCCTGGAGGCAGTGTCAAAGGCATCCATGGCAGCCTTAAACTGCTGGTTATTGGATTCAATGCCTCTGGTAATGGTTTGAAGAAACTCTGTTGACTTTCGAATCTGGGGGAGCTTCTACTGTGGCCTTGAGCGAATGCCACAGTGTATACTCATACTGAGAGAAATAACCCTGGTAGTTAGCAATGCACATGGCCCAAGGTGGAAGCAGCAAAGACTCACTTTCCAAAAGTGTCGATTTTGCGAGATTCCTTGTTTACTGGACGTGCTGTAAATTATTGCAGAAGAACGGTCTTGTCATTCTCTGCAAGGACAACTATGGCATTAGCAAAGGCTTATGAGGGCCAGAATGGCCGATCCTTGGGAGCAGTATATTTTCCATCTGTGGATTAGCATACACCATTTGTGAGAGAGTCTCAAAGAGGGTTGCATTTGGGGGCAAATTCCACTGAATCTCCAGAATGTGCAGTTACTGCAGATGCAGCAATTTCTCAGGATCGATCTCCAAAGTATGGAGAAGGAGAGAAAGTGGTATTCACGTTTCTAAGCAGAGACTTAATGGAAAGGTCCTCGACCAGAGGCTCTGCTGTAAGAGAAGGTTTATTCACCACCCCTAGGGAGGAATCCTTGTCAAAGTCATCCTCCAATCAAAGACCAGGATCAGGCTGGATAACGTCTCCTATTAGTCCCGAGAGGACTGTATAGATAGGAAAGGGAGGAAAAAGAGGAGGAGGAGTGCCGCGAATCAGAGTTGAACACCCCGGTGTCGCACGTGGCAACGCAGGCACTGCTGGCGCCAGAACAGAAGGCAGCGTCAAGAACACAGGTGACGTGGGAACTGGCGTTGGTGGTGCCGAACCAGAGGTTCTTAACCCCTGACTCGCTGAGGAAAGTCTGAGAAATTCAGCAGGAGATAGAAGCACTGGTGTAGACCCCTGTGCCACAGCCCTATGAAAGGGAAAAACACCAGAATGTGGCATCGACGGCACCAAAGGAGGCACCGCACAACTAGGTAGCCCCAACCGCCTTGCCCGCAGGCCCAAAACTGAAAGGCCCCGGTGACAGAGTCACCGCTCAGGTAGACGGGACAACCACCGAACCCACTGCTCCATAAGAGCGGACCAATGGTGAAACTGCTCACTGGAGGACCCCCAGGGGGCCGGGAAGAACGCTGGAGTCGAGGATTCCGGTCACCAGAAACAGAAGCCGGAGGACATGGAGTTAGGCCCCTGCCGCCGGTAACTGACGATAGACATGCAGACGTACCAGAGGGTGACCTCAAGGTGGTACAGTTTCTTTTTCAACCGGGAGGCCAAAGAAGAACTCGAGGCTGAGCGGTGCAGAGTCCTCAATGAGGATCAAGAATGGGACCGCTTCTTTTGGTGCTTTCAGGAAGACTGCCCATCCCCCACCCCGGACTGCCTGTAGTCAGACCCCCACTCCATAGAGGGCAGCGGACCAGACCCAGCCCTGCTGACAACACAGCTTTCATGCAAAGTCTCCCTACCGTCACCTGCCCCGCTCATGGTCGACTCCGTCGAAGGAAGGCTGAAGACTTTTCTGAGGAAAATTACCTAACTTATTTTTCTTTAAACTGATAATAAAAATAATGAATACTGAAACTCTATAGCTGCTATTGTATAGACGTGAAGGTTTGACTCCCGGCGGGCGAGCAATGTAGTCACTGAAGCGGTTGGAGGGTCGGTACGAGAAGTAGCCTATACGGCTCGAGCCAGGCTTGCAGTGCCACTCGTGGCCCCACCGACGGCCTTCCTGAAGATTTTTGGCTCCCACTGGGTCCTAGCGCCTCCGGCATAGTTCTCATTAGTGTGAATGAGTGGTGGAGACTTCATGTCCAGGAAGATTGGGGCTTTCTGGGAGTTGAGAACCAGTGGGCTCTGTGGTCTTCCAGGAGTGCTCCCCACCCTACCAGAGACACGGCTGTCATAAGGGTGACCATCTGCTCTGGGCAGACAAACAGGATTCTTGCCACCAGATGTTTGGGGATAGGCCACCACTGGATGGCATTCCAGATCGGCTGGGTCACTGTGACCAGCTGATCCAGGTGACCTAGATGATGGGACCACTGATGGCCCAGCTCCCACTGTAGGTGCCGCATCTACCAGTGAGCATATCTGACCATGCTGGTGCAGGATGCCATGTTCCCCTGCAGCTGCAAGAAGTCTTGGGCATGGTGCAAGCATCCAACCTGAAATGACTGGGCAAAGGAAGTAAGAACTGATGCCTGGCCTGCAGGGAGGCGGGCCACTGCCCAACAGCAGTCTAGCTTTGTCTCGATGAAGTCACTCACCTGCAGAGGGATCAGTCTGGACTTGGCTGGGATAACCAGAAGACCCATGTCTCTGCAGGTCTGGAGGGTCAGGTCCCTGGATCGCTCCATAGTCTCTTTGTATGGGCCGGCTACCAGCCAGTCATCCAGACAGAGGTATACTTTGACCCCCTGGTGCCGCAAGAATGCTGCCACCACTTCCATGCACTTGGTGAAGACCCTGGGTGCTGAGGAGAGGCTGAAGGACATGACCTGGAAATGACAGAGAACCCTTCTGCACAGAACCAGAGGCACCACCAGTGAGACGGACAGACTGGAATGTGTAAGAACTTGTCCTAAAGGTCCAGGGTGCAGAACACCATATCCTGCTCCAGAGACAGAATTATCTGGTTCAGTGTGACCATCCTGAACCTGTGCTTCCCGAGAACTGATTAAGATTATAAAGAACCGGCCCAGTAGTTCTGAGGTGTCATGAGCGCCTCATCTCGATCCACGCTAGAGACCCGAATTGGGGAACAGACTTGGGTTGCTCGGGGGAAGGCCAGGAAAGGGGGGATTGAGCATCCCAAGGATGGCTCTCATCCCTCGGGAAGGGAGAATTTCCATGTCTTGCCACTTGAGCACCATCTAGGGGAACCCGGTGGCAGCACATGTGAGCGCATTCAGAGTACCAGGGGCAACTCCGCAGAGGTGGAGCGTGCTCACTGCATGTCTGTGCAGCCCAGTGGGAGAAAATCGGAGGAAAAATGGAGGATGTGCTTAATGAAGCCCTCCCCATCCATGCAGATGGCCCACCCAGTTTTGCTGGCTCCAAGGGGACATCTGGATAAGTGTTCCAGGTGGTGCAGGATGGCCTTCCCAGCCCCACCGTGGGGGGGCAATCAGCGGCGGATATAAGCCCCCAGAGGCCAGCAGAGACACAGGATGGCCACGGATGATGGGACAGGGCTGAGACAGCAACCCAGCCTGTCAAGAAGGTAAAATCCTATGGGGGGGGTGGGGGGATTGTGAAGATCCAGTATGGGGTACCAGCCACTCATCCATTTTGGGACCAGGAAGTACCTGGACATGAATCCATGGCCAGAAATGGAGTCTGGGACATGGGCTATGGGTCCCTTTTGCAAGCAGCTGAGCCATGTCCTCCCTGAGAACAGACAGAATGTCCTGTGACAACCACAGACTCCCCTGAAGCATGGTGTCAGTAAGGTGGGAGAACCTCTAAGTCCTGAGGCAACCCTCTGCTCATCTCGTCTAGGACCCATTTGTCCGAAGTAATTACAGACCATTGATGCCAGAAGTGGTGTAGCCAACACCCCATGGGGAGCTGAGGCAGGGACTGGATGGGCGAGAGGTGGACATCACCCGACCAGTCACTGGGCAGCTTTCGAGGGGGCACCAGCCACTGCTGCTGGAGGGGCACCACTACCCCTACCCTCTTCCTTTTTGGGACCCTGACTGGGGAACCTGGTTTTGCAGCATCAAGCCTGAAACTGCCCCAGGACCAGATCGGTGGTGTGGAGGGTTGAGGTGCTGGATGTCACACCTCGCACCACGCCAGCAACCCAGGTTCGGGAATGGGTCTGGGCCGTCGGGGGTCGGCATGGGAGGGAGAGGATCGAGCGTCCAGAGGACTGCTCTCCTCTCCCGGGGTGGGTTGTTGGGGGGTAACTGGCACAGCAGCGGCCTCTGCTGGAGACCAGGGGCAGTGCAGATGTTGGTCCGCAGAAGGGGGCAGAACGTCAGCAGGTTACAGTGGCGTCAGCCATGCAGGATGCCACTGCACGCCACATCCAGAGGGGAGAAAACAGAAAAGGCCCTATCCCTGGTAGGTGAAGGTGGGTCCCGGGACTCCACATCCACGCCCATCGTCTGGTCTCTCACCTCCTCTGGTGCTTCACCATTTGGCCGCTCTATTTGATTTTAGACAGAGCACCAGAAAAGGAACCAGTGGTCCCACCCCAGGGACTCAGAGTTGGGGGTGAGCGGTCAGGCGAGGTCCAGTCCCACCAGAGGAAGGAGAGAGGACTTCAGACAGGGTGGGAGAAAGCAGGAGATTCAGTGGCCACAACAGAGAGAGTCCAGGGATGGTGACGGTAGGAGCATATATAAAAAAGTACAAAAAACTAAAAATGACGCTGTCGAGGCTGCTGTGACGGAAAGGGTCAAAACTGAAAATCTTTCTTCTTCTGTTTCTGCCCTTTCTGGTTCTTTTGAGAGGAAGTCATAGAATCTAGAGTGGCAATGGACTTCTCGATCATAGTGACGGAGTCCCAAGCAGTACAAGGATACGATCCAGGTCACATGGGTGGTGGTTATAAAAAAAAAAAAAAAAAACACCAGCACTGTTAGGAGAGCAGTCCCTGATGGACAGCAAGGCCAATGCCAGCCCTCCTTCTGGAAGCTATGTCCAAACTGTAGTGTTTAATGAAGGTATGGACAGAACTCCAAGTGGCAGCTGCACAAATATCAGCTGCTGATATGTTTCATAGGGACGCAAACAAAGCAGCAACACCCCTAGTGGAGTGACTGGTCCCAGTAAAGGTCTGTCGTACTTTTGGTAGAAGAAAACTATACAACTGACCAACCATTTGGACAATGTCTGCTTAGTCACTGGCACCCCCAACATTCTCTGAGAGAAAGACACAAACAACTGGTCTGACTTCCTAGAAGACAGAGTACGATCTACATAAAAATGAAGAATTCTGTGAACATCCAGAGTATACAACAAGGCTTCTCCTTTAGTACTCTGAGTGATAAACTGGGAGATGAATGTCCTGGTTATCAGTGAATTCAGATACCACCTTCAGGAGAAACTTAGGATTAGTACACAGGGCTACCCTGCCCCTGTGAAAAATCAAATAAGGCTCTTTACACATCAGAGCCTGAAGCTCGGAAATCCTCCGGGCTATAATGGCAACTAAAAACAATGCTTTCCAATACAGGAAGCATAGCTCGTAACTTGTGGCTGGCTCAAAAGGAGGCAACCTATGTTTTCGTAACAGAAATTAGAGATCCCATGGGGGAATAGGGTCTGCCTGGGTGGCTTAATGTGCATTATACCACGCAAAAAGATGTGGAACAGGTCCATTTGCTCCAGGGTCCTGCCATCCACTAGTACTTGATAAGAAGACAGTGCAGAAAGGTGTACCTTTATGGACGAATAGCTGAGTCCCGCATCAGACAGGGAAAGGAGATGATCCAGGACTGAATGCACTGGACAGGCGAATGGATCCAAGCGACAGGACAAAGCCCACAGGCAAAAGCACTTCCATTTCATGGTGTATCTGGCCCTGGTAGAGGGTTTCCTTGTGGCCACTAGGACCTCCGCTACTCTGGTTGATACCTCATACCTGTCCCTGACTAAGTCTGCAGGAGCCATGCATGCAGGTGCAGAGACTGGAGATTCAGGTGTACCAGAGCACCTTGCTCCTAGGAGAGCAAGCGAGGAGACAGAGGTAGAGGAATTGGAGGTTCTGTTGCCAACTGCTGGAGCAATGGTACCCAAATCTGTCGAGGAGGCCAGAATGGCACTATGAGAATCATGATAGCTCGTTCCGCTTGTAGCTTGAGCAGTACTCTCTGAAGCAGTGTGAAGGGAGGGAAGGCATACAGGAATCTCCCTGTCCAAGAGAGGGACAACACGTTGCATCAAAAAACACCAGGCCCTGGATCTAGCGAGCAGAAATTGGGCACTTTGGTGTTGAGTAGGGATGCACAGAGGTCCAGTTCTGGAAGTCCCCATCTTTCGAAAAGGCCATCTACTACATCCTGTAGTAGCTCCCACTTGTGAGCCTGAGACACAGAGCGGCTGAGGTTGTTGGCTAGGGTGTTTTTTACTCCTGGAACATGAACTGCTGAGTTCCTAGTTGTGCTCCACTACCCAGTACCAGACTCTCATGGCTTCTCTTCAAAGGGGATAAGAGTGCGTGCCCCCTTGCTTGTTGATGTAGAAGACCACTGGCATGTTGTCTGGATCAGCAGGGGGCCTGGAAGAAGGACCATCTGGAATGCCTGTAAGTCATACAGAAAGGCTCTCCTCACCAGCAGACTGATGTGGAGGTTGAGTTCCAAAGGAGTTCACGTCCCTCTTGTCTGATGGTCTTTGATATGTGCACCCCATCCTAGTCTCGAGGCATGCGTTGTCAGGATCTGCTGAGGACTGACATTTTGAAAGGGATCCCAGGACTCTAGACAGAAGGGGGTGAGCCACCACTCCAAAGTCTGACACACTGCCTTGGAGATCCAGACTGGCTGCTCGAGATCATCCAAACGCTGGTTCAATTGTACCCTGAGGTTCCACTGGAGAACCATCATGTGTAGACGAGCTAAGGGTATTGTTACAACGGCAGCTGCCATATGGCCTAGCAGTTGTAGGACCACTCTGGCTGGAGGTCTGGTTTATGGAAATGACCCTCTGAGCCAGTGCTCTTAATCGATCTGCCCTGTCTGAGGGGAGAAATGCTCTCCCCTGGACGGTGTCCAAGATGGCCCCTATGTATTGTAATCTCTGACTGGGCCAGGGAGATGACTTGGGAAGATTCAGGGTAACCCCCCAGGTCTTGGAACAGTTGGAAGGTACTTCCCAGTTTGTGACACAGCTGTTCCCTTGTGGGAGCTGTCAGGAGCCAGTCGTCAAGGCAGGGTAGATATAATGTCCCTGCCTCCTAAGAGCTGCTGCCACCACTGCCAGGCACTTGGTGAACACCCAAGGTGCGGAGGAAAGACCGAACTGCAGCGCTCGTAACTGCTAGTGCTCTCCCTGGAAGGTAAAGTGAAGGTATTTTCTGTGGGATGGAAGGATTTTGATATGCATATATGCGTCCTGCATGACCAGGGAACAGAGCCAGTCCCCTTGGTGAAGCATGGACAGCAATCCCGGCAATGTCACCATCCTGAACCTTTTGTATTCAATGAAATCGTTCAGCTGACTGGAGATCCAGGGTAGGATGACGGTCCCATGACTTTTTTTGGGACTAGGAAGGAGTGGAAGTAACATCCCCTTCCTCTTTGACTTGGTGGCAGTGCTTGGATCGCTTTCTTGCTCAGGAGGGCTTGGATTTCTGCCCAGGTGAGGCCCGCATGGGATGAGGAGCAATGGGTGAGGACTGGTGGGTCGTCTGGAGGAATCTGGGTGAATTCCAGTAAGTAACCCTTTCTATGATCTAGAGTACCCAATGATTCTTGGTGATATGGGACCAACCCCTGAGGTAAAGGGAGAATCGCCCTCCTACAGCCTCACCCTGTTGCTTCGCCGGAGGAGGGGGAGTGGGCAGGGAGTCACACGGAGGTTGCTGGAGTGGGCAAGGGAACTCTAGCGTTTTTGGCATTCTTTGGTCCCTGTGCCTCTGAAGACAGGGGGGTGCCTTTTCTTTTGTAAACCCCTTTGCTGTTGTCGTCTACCCTGCTGGCCTTGATGCCTGCGAAAGGAACGGCACCTGCATGGGGTTGGCTCGGATTTGTACATTTTATGGACCTCAGAAACAGCTTTTCCTGAGTCCTGCAAGCCAGTGATCATCTTTTCAGCTTCCTGGCCAAAAGAACTGGCCTTTGGAAAGGGGCATCCAGGATAGCGTCCTGCAAATCCTGGGGAAAACCTGAGACCTTCAACCAGGTGGCAGCTGCTCTAGCTGCATTGTCTGCAGAGTCGTATGGGCACCTAAGGACATGCTTACCAATGTCAGCACTGGACTGGAGAACTGCTAAGAGCTCTGTCTTACTAGCGGAGTCAGGTTGCGACTAAGCTAGGTCCATAGCCTTATTCCAGAGAGATTTTTTTTTTTTTTTTAATTGCCCGGCTCCTCAGCTTCGGAAGGGTCCTCATACCCCCTCCTACTCCATCCACCAGGTCCTGCCACCAGGATCCCCCTGGTTTTATTGTGCTCATAGCAGCCAGGGGTGTATGCATTTTTCCATTTTCTCCCTATTTCCTGAGGGCGCTGGAGCAGAGGACGTTCATCCAGACAAACGACGTGTTGACACACGTCACCAAGCGCCCGACAGTGTCCTCCCTCCCCGACTCCGGAGAGCCGTGTGCCCCTACTACCCGTGCAGAGGAGCTACAGGTGCATGCGCAACCCGGTAACCCACCCCGGCTGGAGGAGGAGAGCATCCGTTGTAACACTCAATCCTCCTCCCCCCCATTCGATCCCTGGTGGTCCGGAACTGTTCCCAAACCTGGGTCGCTGGCATAGTGCAAGGTGTGGCATCCAACGCCTCTACCCTCAGCGCCACCAGGCCAGCCACCCTCCAGAGAGATTTTGGATACATCACCATGTGTGCCAGAAAATTTAATGACTGGGCCATAAGTGGCTGAAGATGGTCCAGTTCTTGGACTCCTTATCCAATGGTTGGGAGCTCATATGCTTCAGCTGTTGAGTCCTCCCATGAGCAGCCATAAGGATCATCGAATCCACTTTTTGTTGCTCGCTCAAATGTGGTTCTCCCCCCCAGGGGTCCTATATAAGTGGTCAGCTTTCTTAGGAACCACCGATGTTGTGGAAGGGTGTTTCCAGGCGACTTTCGTAATGCCCTGGAAGGGCTCCACCAATGGTGGGACAACTAAAGGTTTTGGGTCAGTGGCCCCTAAGAATTTCGCTAGGTGGTGTCTCTCGGGGTCCAACTCTTCAGTCTCCCACTGGTTAAGGAACTGAATGTGTCTCATCACATCTAGGAAGGAGGGGTCATCCGGAGGAGACCTTGGGGAATCCCACCTCTGTTCTGGAAGAGATAAATCGTCTTCTGATGAATCATAGGAGGAGAAGCCTCCGGTAGATTCCTCTGATGCAGTAGAACGGCAACCCCTAGAGCTACTCTGGCATCTAGAGGAGGATCTGGACGCCGTATGGTGACCGTGCCACTGTCGTTCAGGAGATCCTGGCTCATCGTCCTCTGGAGTAGGGTGGGCCGGCATCTGAGGTGGCGAAGGTGATCTGTGTGGAGGAGTCTGTTGCCTTGGCGGAGCTGAGATAGGGGTTCCTGCGGGGGTGGGGTTTGGCTCCGGTGGTCTAAGCAAAAGATCCCCCTTAATGGTGCTCCACCAGCTGTTGAAAAGAGACCATAACTCAGCTAAAAGGACCACAGGGCCCAGCTGGGGTTTTCGCTTCAGGATAGGGGTGGCCAGGGGGCCTGGCATCAGATCCCATGGTTTGGTCCCCCCGGTGTCAGGTACAACGGTACCGCTGTATCAGATGTTAGTTCTGGTGGGACGCCGTCCCCTGGCGCCTGGTCGTCGAGCTCCAGATGGGAGTGACACCAGGGTCTGTGGTGTCCTTGGAAGCAAGCGTCAGGTCCCCCATCAGGTCTGTAGTCGGACCCTTGTCAGAGCCCTGTGGATCAGACATTGGCTTAGGGGGTGGTGTCCTGTCGGCTCCGTCGCGGAGTCAGAGGACATTAAGGCCTGACGGTCTGGAACCCTGGCTGACGATGGTTTGGAAGGCAAGCATGGTTTCCTCAGGTGCTTATCTTCCTGATGTCTCTTGGGGTCATCCAACTCTGTTGTCCTGTCCGATGACCCAGAGACCACGGCCTTGCAGACGGCAGACTCCGACCTGCTGCCAGACGAAGAATGGTCCAGTCCTGCTGGCTGAGACCCTAGCGCAAGTTTGTGGGGCTGAACAGCCAGGGACATGGGGCCTGGGAAGGCTGCAGCCAGGAAGACTTCCCCGCTGTACGTCTGGGTGGAGGCAAGGGGCTTCCTCGACTGTAACCCTGGGAGAGCCAGGGAAAACAGAGGAGCTGAATCTGACAATGCGACGGAGGCAGAACTCCTGGAAGCCTTGTGTGGAGACCTGAGAAGGGATTCTGACCTGGACCTATCCTTGTCCCACTGATGGTACATCCTGCTTGATTTCTTCTCTCTGGGGGAGGAATCCTTGGTGGAGGAGGAAGATGAGCTGCGCGTGGGTCTTCTGCATGGCGGGCACTTGTTCAAGGAGGTATGCGTTCAAAGTCTTCACACGGCGGATGCTAGTCCTCCTATTGAAGTTTAGGCAATGCAGGCAGTCGTCAGGCTTATGGTCAGGGCCTAGGCAAAGTAGGTAGGCCGAATGGCCATCTTCTGCAAGGATCTGCTTGCTGGACACGCACTTTGATTTCCGCTGCTGTGTAGTAGAAGATGGCTGGGTAGACATACATAATGAATTCGGTATTTCGATGTAAAAAAAACAAAACAAAAAAAAACTACACATTAACTGCGTGAAGCTTGAAAATGGTGGTCAACTGGAAGCAAGAGGCATCCGTGGATCTAATTTGCACTGGTCGACAGTGGGGAAAAAACCGAGGTGGTGCCTGGGCACTGCCCCTTTATACCACTGGTGACGTCAGGGGCGAGGCCGCTTGGATTGCTAGCTAGAATTTTTCAGTGGAGTCCTAGTGCCTGGCGGCATAGTCCTAATGGTTATTACCTGCTGCAAGAGCTCTGTCTCGAAGTGAGATCCGAACAGACCGCTACACACTGTATCTACAAATGTTATGTTCTTAGTTCCTTTGTTTACTCCCTGACGTGGAGCCTTTGTAAATGAGCCTCTGGCTCATAGGTACTTGTAATTCCGAGAATTCAAATAAATAAATAAAACATAAAAATTGACAGCAGATGAGGATTACTAGGTCCACCCAGTCTGCCCATTTTTTTCTACTTGCTGCAGAAACCACAAACCCTATTTGATCTCTTTCCTATCGCTAGGGTTCCCCTATGGCAATCCCATACATTTTTATATTCCCCTACTGAATCTGCCCCACCACATCCGCTGGGAGGCTGTTCCATGCATCCACCACCCTTTCTGTGAAGAAATACTTCCTCACATTACTCCTTAGTCTACCCCTTCCAGCCTCATGTCATGACCCCTTGTTCTAGAACATCTTTTTTCTGAAAATTGCTACCCTCCTGTACCTTACTTATGCCCTTGAGGCGTTTGATTTAAAGGTCTCCATCATATCCTCCCTTTCCCTCCTTTCCTCCACGGTACACATACTGAGGTCCTCCAGTCTCTCTTCACATGACCTATGGTGCAGGCCCTGCACCATTTTCGCTGCCCTTCCCTTAACTGCTTCTACCCTATGTCCTTATAGAGATGCACCTTCCAGAACTAGACAGTACTCCAAATGAGGTCACACTAATGATTTGTACAGAGGCATCACCAACTCCATCCTTCTGCTGGTGATTTCTCTCCCTATGCAACCCAATACCACACTGGCTGTCCCTTTAGCCTTGGCACATTGTTCGGCCACCTTCAGGTCATCTGATATGATTACCAGAGATCCCTTTCCTGTTTGGTGGCCGTCAGCATCTCTCCCCACAACATGTAAGCCTCCCCTGGGTTCCTGTGCCCCAAATGCATGATTTTGCACTTTTTTGCATTGAATCTTAGCTGCCACACTCTTGACCATTCCTCTAGGTCCCTCCTCATTTTTTTCCACCCCTCCTGGATTCTCTACCCTGTTGCAGATCTTGGTGTCATCTGCAAAGAAGCATACCTTTCCTTCCAGCCCCTCCGCAATGTCACATATGAAGACACTGAATGGGACTGGCTCCAGAACTGATCTCTGTGGCACTCCACTGGTCACCCTCCTTTCCTCAGATTGAGCTCCATTTACCACCACCCTCTGTGTTCCCTCACCCAGTTTACCACCTTGGGACCCATTCCCAGGCTGCCTAGCTTGTTTACAAGCCTCTTATGTGGCATGGTATTAAAGGCCTTGCTGAAATCCAGGCAGGCCACATCCACCGCTCCCCTCTGATCCACCTTCCTGGTCACCAAGTCAAAGAAATCTATCAATATGTACTTTTTTATTGACAGCCCAAGCCTTTAACACCTCTACACATTTCCAACCAAGGTGAATTGAACCGAACCACTGTGCATTATACATATTTTTTTTTGGGGGGGGGCTCTTATGAAATAACATTTATTCCAAAAGCAAGGCCATGTAACTGAAGAGCTGAACCAACTCTGAAATGTTTCAGTGAGTGGTCTACTCTATGCTCCTGTGGGGTTTCAGAACCCCAAGAGAGATGTGTCTGATAAGCGCAAAATTAAGGTTACGCAGGGGAATGTGTGTAGAAATATGGCGTTAAGGACACCTGCTACCACTGCCTGGGGCACTTCTTGGCACATCAAAGGACGTCCCAAACATATGAGAACAGCACCAGTCCTACAGACCCCGTTTCCAACATGTGGAACACATTTACTACTCCCTCCCAACAATGACTCAATCTCAGAACATCTGAAGCACATTTTAAATATTTTTATCCATGACCTTTACTATGTTGTTACAATTACAGTGTTGGTATGTCCTGGTATTCCAGTTTGAAGGTATGGCTTCAAGCCTGCCCAGGCCTGTGCATTTAAAATCAACATGATTAGCCCAGTGTCTACAAGCTGTCCTACAGGCAGTTCATTCATCATTCTTTCTTCTGCAGGGCTCCAGAAAGCGAGCATGACAGAATGGAAAGGTTCAACCAAAAGCTTCTGTGTAGCTGCTCATCTGAGATGTGGGTACTTCACACATTTAAAGCCACACTGTTGGCCCCTCTTAAGCCTATAATTACCCTAGTTTAAAATACAATTCTATGATTGCTTGCATTCTGTAGAATGTGCCGACGCAGCTGATTGTTTTGTATCTGCCTTCCTTGTCTTAACAGTGAAAATAATATTCTTAATAACAGCGAAAACCTGTCAGCTCACCATACTAGTTGTCACCCCAAAAAAATCCTCGTTTACAATCATTTATCTACTTACACTTCAACTCACGAACTCATATACACTGGGAAGAGACTACCGCATGAAAACTGTCTGGATGCCCCTACACACACTGGAAGGTGACACTGTAGGCTACACAATGAGCTAAAGTGCGGGCTTTCCTAAAGTTCTAGGAGGACACTGAGTGTAGCTAATGGATTCGAAACAATACAAGTTTTGATATGTTTAGACCAATAGCTGTTTTTTAGTACTTTTACTAAGAAAAATGAAGTAGATAAAATAACCAGCTACAATAAATTCTACAACAGGTAATGGTAAAATGTTTATATTAAATTTGAAATTACCATTCTTTTACATTGGTTTTCCTAACTGCCATAGTTATTAAACAGTATCCTGGCTGGACTGGAATAAGCAGCAGTAAACAATCTCACTGTACCACAAGGATGGAGATGGGCAACGTCTGGAGCAAGACAGCACTGACCCTTCATACAGGGGTACAAGTAAGGCCCATGAAATATGAAGCATCGGGTGGAAGCCAGCAGAGTGGAGGGGGGAGGGGAGGAAAACAGAGCAGTGTCACAGGGAGAGCAGCGAGTTCAATAAATGAATTAACAACCACAAACAAAAACAGCGTTCGAAGGCCGAGTGCATATTTAAAAGGTGGCTTTATTGAAAGCCATGGAGCATGTGAGAAAAACAGGATCATTCTGTTTGTCTCAGTTTCACCACAGTTTTCAATTAAACCATCATTTAAATGCACATTCGACCTTCCAGCACTTGTTCGAGAGTGTGCGTTTTTATTTTTTTGTGATTGGAGAAAACAGAAGGAAAAAGGATTAAAAAGTTTACTGCTGTGTTTGTTTTTCAATATTTGAGAACATTTTCTAACAGCTGCAGATCCCCCAGGTATTGATCTGGTTTGTTCACCAAATACATTTACACTGCTATTATATACCTTCTCCTTTGGCTTGGGAAGCAGATCTCCCATCACATTATATGGCAGGGGAGACTACCACAACAGGGAACTACATCTTTACTGCTTGTTTTGCATGATTTCAATGTTTTCCCAGTGTAGTGTTGCCACCACTCTCCATGCATGAAATGAGATAAGCAGCCAAAGATGTACGGTGGACTCCGAAGACAGGGAGACAACACTGCAGTATACCAGATTATGGGGATATCTACCATCCAGCTGTTTCTGCATCTGCAGAAAATACAGGTTACTCACCTGTAACAGGAGTTCTAGGAATGGTATATGTTGTTCATCCACACTTATTGGCAGGTCCCTTGCCGCTTTAAATCTTGCCGGAAGGTCTTCAAGCTGGCTCCTCCCACCCACCCGGGTGGTAAAACTCTCGGCTCTGCCCCATGACGCCAGATCTAGCCCGCTGGAAGCCAGGTTGTGCTTCGAAGCCGGGGAGGCGGGTGGGTCGTGTGGATGAACAACATATACCATTCCTAGAACTCCTGTTACAGGTGAGTAACCTGTATTTTCAGGGACATGGATGTGTTGTTCATCCACACTTATTGGCAGACTCCAAGCAGTTCTCCGGGAGGAGGGAGGCAAGGCGCACACCCCTACTTAGGTAGAAAGACTGGAGAACCGAGGCCCGACCAGCACCCAGTAGCGACCCAAGGTCGATGTGGAAGGGGAACGTAAAGCCTGCTTGGGCAGAAGCCCCTGCGGATATCCTGGACCGGAGTATCCCCGAAGCAGCCACCGATACAGCAGAAGACGGGTAAAAAGAGCTTATCCCTCTGGGAGGCTCCATGCCCGCCCGCCTATACTAGAACCTATGCAGGAGTAGCCCGCCCGGCTTGTGAGTCCACTGGGCTGCAAATCTGCCAGAATGCGGCTTCAGCGAAGATGATGAACAGCTGGTGAACCTCTCCCGAACTTCAACTTACGCTCCCTAGGTAGGTGGGTGAAGCAGGTTCCTATGGAACCTGTATATAGCCTCTGAGGTGTGAATGGGATAAACCCCGGCAGAGGCAATACCCCGAAGAAGACTCTGCCACCGCCTTGGAAGGACTTGGGTGGGGCAGGGACAACCTAGTCCCTGTGGAAGACGGATAGGGAGGTTAAGGGCGCCTGGAACTCTTCCCACCTTCTGGATGGCGGAGTGGCCCCAAGAAGGTGTTCTTCCACAACAGGTGGGGAAACTCGCACCTGTGCAAAAGGTTGGGATAAAGCTTGCTCATGAGCTAAGCCCATACCAGCAAGGATCCCACAGAGCAGGATACTCTCCCAAAAGGGAGGCGTGATCGAGGCTTAGAAGTGCCAGACCACCTTCTCCGCACCACCAACTGCCTCCCCGCCGCCTGAAGACAGGGTGACCTGCAGAAGCACCTAGGGGTCGTCGGCCGAAGCCCTGGTTTAAGGATGGACGTAAGATGGTCCGGAATGCTTGCCCAGGGATGGGGGAGGGCACGGCCCTATCCCATCATCAAAAAGGGAGAACTTCTCCCAGAGAACGAGCATCTTGGCCAATTTCTTAGCAGGACGCCTCGAAGGTCGAGGACCTTGCCGAAAGACCCTAGGCCTGGCCCCTAGCTGCACAGGGGTCGGCCTACAGGTGCAGGGATTGAAGGTCCAGATGGATAACCTTCCCCTGAAAAGGAAAGACAGGACCGGGCGGACTAGAGGCCGCCTCGGGAGCCTGGGGCTGAAACTGAGGAGAGCTGGGTACCAGAACTGGCAATCCAGTCTGGGGCTACCAGCATCACCTGCGCCAAGTCCCTCCTCGCCTTGCCCGTAGGTCAAGGGAAATGGGAGAGGCACAGAGGGGCCGGGGTCGAGGCCTGATGGCATCCCGACAGCAGACCTTGCTGAGGGAGACAAAAACAGTCTCGGCCTTGTATTCTCCCGGAGGAAGAGGAGAAGATCCTGTGCTACCTCTGGCAGGAGACCACTCATGAGCGCAGTCTATACTGCCAGGGCAGCAGCCAGGGGAATCAGGGCTCCTGCCATCAAATGGCTGGGAACCCCGACTGCATAACAACCCAATGCGGAGAACCTCTTGCACCGAGACAAGGGATCGACCGAACCTGGCGGAGTAGGTAGCACATGGTCGTGGTGTTGTCCTACTTGGACTTAGACCTGTATACCCATTACAAGCGGACGTACAGTGCAAACTAGCGGACCGCTTGTGCTCCAGCGAGCAGGAAGGACCTCCGGACTCACGAGAGGACCAGAGGCGAAGAACTCTGTATTCCCAAGATGGGCACCCACCCATCACGAAGCATCGGTGGAGAAGACCCATGACTCAGGGCAAACAGAACAGGATGTTCTCCTGCTGAGTTGGAACGGTCCAAGGGCAGTTCTCTTAACTCCTGGGCTGTTAGTCACGAACTGGTCCAAGGGCTGGCGCTGTGACCTCTGGCTGGCCCCTTCCACTAGGGAAGGCCGCCCTGAGGCCCAGGAGGGCAGGAGGTCCTGGCAGGACATAATTACCAGCCAACCCGACCGGCAAAGGAGAAAGAACCTCAGCCCTGTCCGCGGGCAGCGCTCGGACTCAAGAGTCGAACTTAGTCCCAAAGCTTCACCGCTAAGTCGAGTTCTCCACTTGGCTCCTGAAGCGGGAGACCAGTCTGCCTTCTGGGTGGGGTTACATCCGGACCCTTCAGTGCCGCAGAGACTGCTGAGCAAAGAGGGGCCTGGCTAGAGAACTCGTGGAGATCCCCGCAGAAGGGTGGAGCTTCCCAAGAAACGGACAGAACGAGGAGTAGGTACATCCTGGAGACCCAGGAAACAGCTACACGCCACGTTCTGAGGATGGGATACCTGAAGTAGAGAGACCATCCAGGCATGCGGGAGAATGGGCACGAGCCCCCGTCCGTTTGAGGCCAGGAATACCTGGACACGAACCCAGATTTGAAGGGGTCCACGGCGTTCCTGATCACCCTAACTAGAGGGCCAGGCATGTAATTACAACCCGACACAGGAGCAATGGACCCAAGATCCCCATGGGGCAATGGCTCAAAAAGGAAACCGCTCTTGACCTGCGACAGGATCCACCCTAAATACCTCCAGAACAAGGTGCGGAGCGTTCCCTCCCCATGGGGAAACCCGGGCTGGGACGACGGGGCCGGGGCAGTGCCCTTTGGCCCGTCACTGAGCAGGCTTAGAGGGGGAAGGAGCCGAGGAGCCTCTCGGTTTCCTGCTTCCTTTTGGAGGAAGACGCTGGACTGGCAACAGGCCGCCCAGCGCATGCCTGCTGGCCCTTATGCTGGGCCGGTGGGGCCCCAGGGCTCAGGGGGCAAAGGGGCTTACGCAAAGGCTGGCGTTGCCCTTGACCCTCCGGGCGAGAGTGACCGAGTCGGAGTGGCATCAGACTCTCGGGCCCCTGGTATATCCCTCCACCCAGGGCCGAAAAGGTCAGTCCCAAGAAGGGATGTCCGCCAACTCGTGCTGGGTTTCAAAGAGAGAGGAGGATAACCTCAGCCACACCCTGCGGCACGCAGCTCACGGCCGCCACCGATCTGGCACAGGAGTCGCCTAGATCCAGAGCCATCTGGAGCTGCTGCTCCATACACCCCTACCTGGTCCGCACCTGCTGAACTGTGGTCCTGGGTCGGCCGGAGAATGAGGGAGGACCTTGTCCAGGAGCCCAAAAGGGTGTGGGAGGAAAGTGCCATCAGTGCAGCCGAGCTGGCCTGACGGAGGCCTAGGGAGGACGCAGCGTAAACCTTGCGCCCGACGTAGTCCATCCTTCTGGACTCCTTGTCAGGGGGTCTATCCACATCCCCAGCGTTTCCAAGACATTGGAAAACGTTGTCGGTGACTACCCCTTCAGCCGAGGGGTGCTCCGAGAAACCCGGCAGAGAACCGACCGGGACAGGGTACCTCCGAGCCACCCTGGCCGAAGGCACAGGGCAGGAAGTAGGCCGCCGCCATAGCTCCAAGGCTGGGCCCACGATAGCCTTAGCCACTGGGAAGGCCTCCGAGGGAGGACCCCCTCGTTCCAGAATCTCCGTAAGGGGGTAAGGTACCCGATTGGAGACGGGCTCGAGCTGCATCCCAGTGAATTCTGAAATGAGCTGAAGCAGACCCTTCGAAGACGATGGGCTGTCATCTACTGAATGTTCCTTGGAAGACCCCAGGTCCTCCCTGCTAGGAAACATAGCAGAGCCGGCTTCAGGCTCCGAAGGGTCTGCAAAAAGCTGCCGCAGGCCCGAGGCACTCTCCGTCCGCCGTGGGCGGGCAGGAGTGAAGGGACCGAGTGACCTGAAGAACAGGTCATGGCCTGGCCTGAACCCTGCCGAAGGCGGAGGGGCAGCGATGGTCGGACGAGCAATGGCCCTGGAGAGGGCTCCTCGACCGATTCGAATGGCTGCCGACCGAGCGGCGGCTGCTTGCTATCCGGAGAATGAATCGGGGTCGATTGATACCCGGACAACAACTGCTGTCACCACATAAGTTCCTCGTAACACCGACGCCAATGGCATCGAAACCGCTCCTCATCCGAGGAGGGGGACGAGGAAGAACGGCAAAGCCACTTAACTTGGTGCCTCGACCGAGAACGCTGAGATCGGCGTGAGCGGCTAGACCGAGAGGTTGACCGAGACCGAGACCCAAATCCTCGGGGGGACCGAGGGCGGGCCTGGGAAGGAGCGGGACGCACCCGCTCCTCCCTCAGCTCGGAAGAAATGACCGAGGCTGTCGACCGGAGGGGACAGAGCCTCAGCCTCCGCCAAAGGCGGAGGGATGGCCACAGAAGCCCCCCAAAGGCTGGTCGGGAACTCGACAACGCCGACGGGGACCGAGCCAGCTGACCTGGCGGGGATCCCGTGAGGCCAGTGGTCGAAGTCAACTCGACCGTCGAGGCCGGCCAATGAGGGAGGGAGTCCCGCCTCCCCGCCGACGAAGAGACCCCGCCTGTGGTCCTTAGCCTTAGGCCGGCGGGGCTCCAGGGTCCTCTCCCTTGAACAAAGCTGCATGAGATGAATCCAAGGAGGCGGGATAAGCGCCAATAACCCGAGGAAACGCCCTCCCCGGCAGGATCAAACTGCAGAGAAACAGTCGAGGCGGACACCCGCCGGTCCGAGGGAATCTCCGGAGCGGAAAAAACTACCGGATGTCCGAGCCCCGAACGGGCCGCGTGGTCCTTCAGAGAGCTGACTGAAAGGGCAGAACAGAAATTGCAAGCCTGAGGATCGTGATCCAAGTCCAGGCAATAAACGCACGTGTAGTGCGAGTCCCTCCTGGAGGAACTAACTGTGTGCCTCTCGGGGCCGGAAAAAGCCATCGCCGTAGCGAAGAAGAAAAGATTCAGAAAGGACACTTCAATAAATTCAAAGACCGAAATTTTCAGGAACCAGTCGAAAACGCAGAGCGCTAAGGAGGGAACCTGAGCTTCCAAGCGGTAAGGAAGATCTGGCGTCATGGGGCGGAGTCGAGAGTTTTACCACCCGGGTGGGTGGGAGGAGCCAGCTTGAAGACCTTCCGGCAAGATTTAAAGTGGCAAGGGACCTGCCAATAAGTGTGGATGAACAACATATCCATGTCCCTAGAAATACAATATTCCGGGCATCCCTAGCCCATACTGCAAGCTTACACAGGTATGAGGATTGTGCTGTACTCAGCCCAGATATCGCAGTTGTACCCACCCAGGGAACAGGAGCCTGAATGGACACTTGAACAGCACAGACAGCGGCACAAGCTTCTCTCCAGCAATTCCCAAATTAAAGGTAGTCACCACAAATTTAGAGGTGTGAAGGCTTTATTTTAGCACCATAAATGGTCTGGTATCTTCTAGTGCTTCACTCTGTGGTTTCGTTTGTGTGTGTGTGTGTGTGTGTGTGTGTGTGTGTGGGTCGTCTATGCCACCACCAAGTGGTAGGGAACCACGTTAGCAAACTGGATTCTCATCTCACATCAGGCTGTCAGAAGTGAAGATCGGTAACATAGAATTTGACGGCAGATAAGGACCGCTTGGCCCACCTAGTCTGCCCCTTTCCCTACCTAACGGATAAGCTGCAGATCCTAGTTAACCAACAGCCTACTTCCTCCTACCCCCCACTAGAATTGCCTTATGTCTGTCCTATGTATTCTTGAATTCCCCCACTGTTTTTGACTCTACGACCTCCTCAGGAAGGCTGTTCCATGTATCCACAACCCTCTCTGTGAAGAAATAGTTCTTCACATTACCTCTAAGCTGTCCCCCCCCCCATCTTCAAATTTTGCCCCCTTGTTTTTGCACATCTCTTTTTCTGAAAGATGCTACCCTATTCGACTTTGTTGATTCCTTTGAGGTATTTGAAAGTTTGTATCATGTCCCCCCTCTCCCTCCTTTCCTAGAGGCTATACATCTTTAGTTCCTTTAGTCTTTCTTCATATGGCTTCTGATGTAGACCCTGCATCATTCTGATTGCCTTCCTCTGAACAGCCTCCACCATGTCTATGTCTTTGCGGAGATAGGGTCTCCAGAACTGTACACAGTACTCCAGATGTGGTCTTACCAACTGTCTGTACAGAGGGCCAACAACTTCCTGTTTTCTACTGGTGATGCCTCTCCCTATGCATCCCAGTATCCCCCAACCCTCCTTACTGCCTTCCCATTGCTGGCCCACCTTTAGGTCATCTGATATGACTAGCCCCAGGTCCCTTTCCATTTTTGTTGTTGTCAGTATCTCACCCCCCATTGTGTACTCTTCCCCTGGGTTTTTGTTTCCCAGGTGCATTACTTTGCACTTCTTTGCATTGAGTCTAAGCTGCCATACATTTGACCATTCCTCCAACCTTGCCAAGTCCCTTTTCATTTTTTCCACCCCACCTTGTGTATCAACCCTGTTGCAGAGCTTTGTGTCATCTGCAAAGAGGCATACTTTTCCTTCAAGTCCCTCTGCAATGTCACTTATAAAGACATTAAAAAGGACCGGCCCCAGTACTGAACCCTGCAGTACCCCACTATTAACCCTCCTTTCTTCACTGTAGACTCCATTTACTATTACCCGCTGTGTCCTGTTGTCCAACCAGTGTTTTACCCAGGCTACCACCCTGGAACCCACTCCCACATTGGTTAATTTATTAATCTTTTGTACGGGACTGTGTCAAATGCCTTGCTAAAGTCTAGGTAGGCCGTGTCCACAGCTTTGGTCACCTAGTCAAAGAAATCAATTAGATTTGTCTGAATGACCTTCCTGTTGTGAATCCATACTGCCTTGGGTCCTGTGCCCCACTGGCCTCTAGGTACTCAACAATTCTTTCCTTCAAAGTGATTCCATCATTTTCCCTACCACTGAGGTCAAACTGACAGGTCTGTAGTTTCCTGCCTTTGTCCTGCTCCCACTTTTGTGAAGGGGAATCACATCCGCCCTCCTCCAGTCCTCAGGTACCACACCATCCTCCCATGATTTATTAAAAAGGGTAGTCAGTGGTGTTACGAGTTCTTCCCTTAGTTCTTTTAGAATTCTGGGGTGAATCCCATCAGGCCCCATTGCTTTATCCACCTTCAGTTTTAAGAGTTCTTTCAGAACCCTTACTTCTGTGAAAGGACTAATATCAACCCCCCCCTATCCAGAGTGCTTCTACTGACCGGATTAGGTATTTTCCCCTGCTTTTCCATTGTGAATACTGAGCAGAAGTATTCGTTCAGTATCCCTGCTTTTTCACTGTCACTCTCTGCCCAACCACCTTCCTCTTTGTTCAGCCTCAGTATCCCTGCCTTAGTCTTTCTTTGTTCCCTAATGTACCTATAAAAGGTTTTATCCCCCTTCTTAACTGAGTTGGCTATCTTTCCTCAGTTTGGGCCTTTGCTATTCTGACTGCCTTACTGGCTTCCTTCTGTTTTAACTGGTACAGTTCTCTGTCCTGCTCCTCCTGTGTTTCCTTATACTTCCTGAATGCTATCTTTTTCTCCCTTACTTTCCCTGCCACTTCTTTTGAAAACCATAGTGGTTTTTTCTTTCATTTTGATTTATTTGCTTCACACACAGGCTTGTTGCCTCTGTGATGGCGGTTTTGATGTTTCCCCTTTGTTGCTCCACCCCACCTTCTTGCCTGTTTGCTATTGCTTTTCTGAGGCACTCTCCCATTTTGACAAAATCAGCCCTCCTGAAGTCCAGTACCTTCACTTTTGTGTAGCTTGACTCTACAGCAAGTTTATCGTGAACCACACTGTTTGGTGGTTGCCTGTTCCCAGATGGCTACCCACTTCAAGATCAGAGATCCTCTCTCCATCCCCATTTGAGAGTACCAGGTCTAAGATTGCTCTCTCCCGAGTGGGTTCCAAAACTAGTTGTCTGAGGCATGCCCCCTGTAGGGCATCGAGAATGGCCCTGCTCTTGGATGTGGCTGCAGCAAAGGTGCTCCAGTCAACATCTGGCATATTCAGGTCCCCCATCAGCAATATGGGAGGATCAAGCATCTGATTTGCGCTCTCTGCTCCAAGGGGGATCACCATTCCTACTACCTGGTTGCCTCCTAGCACTAGGCATGAGGCAGTGTGCGGCAGCATCCAGGCTGCAGAAGGAGGGTAATTTTGAGATGGGACATCTGACGCTTTAGAGTAGAGTGCATATGTTATTTCTCCACATCACAGTGGAATGGGCTTAACAGGGAGAACACAGGCCTTCTACTTAATACTACTGCAAAACACTACAACAAGTGTGCTAAGGAGTCATTACACTGTACTGTACCTGCAGCTCTGTCTGGAAGAAGAACTTCTGTGGACACTGTGAACAGTCGTAGATCTTATCCTCCTGCCCGTGAGCCGTGAAAATGTGTTGCTGCAACTTGTTTGCTTGAACAAACACTGTAATAGTAAGAGGCAAACGATTATGATTGGTCTATTTGACTTCTCCATACTGACAAGTTTTGTTTTACAATAAAGGGGTAGAAAATAGTTTGTTAGGCTTATGTCTACATTTGCAACCTTCCTATAACAGAATACGTATAACATAGCATGATTAAATGGAACAAGCTGACTGGCCACTAGGCAACCATGACCATAGCTCTATCTGGTTTGAGCTGGCACTGGGGACCGGTAAAACCCAACTGAAAGTTTTGAGGGGGCAGACTTTGACAAGAAGAGGGAGTTGGTCAGATACAAGTTAATCACGGTAGACAGCATAGCAGGGTGGAGGAGAAATAGGGGGCAATAAAGGGACCATTACTGAGGCATCAGCATGTCCGAGGACAGTAACCAAGAGTAACGGGTACAAGAGACCAATGTGGTTTTCGATAAAGGTCAGGGAAGATGCGAGGGTGAAAAAAAAAATAAAAAGAGCAGGGGGTACCATCTCAGAACTAGGGAAGCAAGGAGGGTGGTTAGGGAGACTAAAGCAGACACTGAGCTACATACTAATGAGGGGGTCAAGAGTGGAGAAAAGCAATTCTTTAGGTATACAAGGCAAAAAAGGAAGAAAGGACAGGGTTCAGAGGGAGGTAAGGTAACTGAGGACAGACAAAAGGCAGCTAACCTTAATGACTACTTTTGCTCTGTCTTTACCAGCGATGACAGCAGGCCCTTGCCAGAGACTGGCATCAAGTTGGCCACAAAAATCGGGTCCCAGATTTGAGGCAGTTAGTATTCACCAGCAAAGGTATCTGGAAAAGGTCAGCAGCTCTTAAGATAGATAAGGCCCTGGGACGAGAAGGGATGCACTTGAGGGTGTTCAAGGAGCTGGCAACCGAACTAGCTGAACCCCTGGTAGGGCTATTCAAGAGCTCATTACAGACAGGGGTATTTCCAAAGGACTGGAGGGTGACAGAGGTGGTTCCACTCCACAAGGCGGGGGGAGGGGGAGATGAACAAGGAGCAGGCAGGGAACTACACCCCTGCCAGTCTTACCTCAGAGTAGGGAAACTGATGGAGTCACTAGTTAAGGAGGACCTAGTGTGACTACCCGGAGAGCAATGGCCTCCAGGATAGCAAACAGCATGGATATGTGGCAGAGAGGTCTTGGATTAACATAATAGGACTTCTTTAACTGGGTGATACTGAATGAGGGCCACACCTTGGATTTACTTAATTTCGATTTTAGAAGACATTTGACTCAGTGCCTCATAGGTGATTACGGAAAAGGATGGAGGACCTGGGAGTGGCAAGGGACATAGTAAGTGGGGTAGGAAATTGGCTGCGGGGGCGGGAGAGCAGAGGGTTGTGGTAAATGGAGTCAAATCAGAAGAGAGGGAGATCAAAATTGGTGTGTCACAGAGATCTGTCCCGGTCCTCATCAATACATTTCAGTGACACTGGCATTGGAGTTTGGGACAGGTTGTGCCTGTTTGCTGACAATGCAAAGCTCTGTGGGAAGGTGGACAGCAGAGAGGGATTCAGGGAGATACAGAGTAACCAGCACAGACTGGAAAGATGGTCTACAATCTGGCAGTTGCGATTCAACACCAGAAAGTGCAAGGTGATGTACGTAGGGTGCAAGAACCCAAAGACTGAGTACTGGATGGACAGGTTTAAGCTGAGCACCACGATTGAGGAAAGGGACCTAGGAGTCATTATTAGCAACATCTCAAACACTCAAGCCAATACAAAAAGGCCTTCAGTAAGGCAAATAGGATGTTAGGATGTGTCGGGAGGGGTCCTGACAGTAGATAATATTGCCTCTGTATAGATCAATGGTGAGGCCGCACTTGGAGTAGTGCACCCATTTCTGGAGTCCTCACCTCAGAAAGGATAAGGACAGGCTACAGGCAGTGCAACGAAGGGTGACCAGGATGATACAGGGCTAGCATAGCAGATCCTATGAGGAACTGCTCAAGGCACTAAATATTTACTCACTTGAGACCAGATGGGAGAGGGCTGATATGACAGAGACCTCCAAATTACTCAAAGGAATAAATAAAGTGAACTGCGAGGAGTTATTTAGCATAAGTACAAACTTGAGGTCACAAGGATGCGAGTGGAAACTCACAGGAGGAAGGTTCAAGAGGGATATGAGGAAGTATTTTACGGAGAGGGTGGTTGAGCCTTGGAACAGTCTGCCTGCTGAGACAGTAACAGCCGAAACCATAAATGGTTGCAAGCATGGTGGGGACAGAGTGAGGGCTACAGTGCCTACTCAGGGCAACAGTGAGAGTTTTCTAAAAATGGTGCATCCAAAATTGTGTAAAAGCAGTACTTGTCCCAAATCAAATTACTGTATTTGGTCTCTTGACAAAGTACTTGAATTCTGCCTTATTTAGCTTGTTTATTTAGTTTTTGTTGACTGGGTAAGTGCACTAGACAAATCCTGCCTATTTTCAGGCATGACCCGGGGGAGGGGGATACAGATGAATGCCAACTGACCTTACACCAGATTAAGCTGTTATTAACACTCAAGAGTTGCACAACTGAATTCCCCCCCCCCTTTTTTTTTTTTTTTTTTTTTTTACAGTAGAATGAGTGACTACAACCTTTTCCCTACTGGCCTTTCACTATTTAATGCTGGCTCACCCAGACATATAACTTTTTTTTGCCTACATACATGCTATGTTAAATTGGTTTTGAAGTTTTTAGGAGTTAAATCTTTTACAGGTCAGATCTGCCCCTTGGTGGTCATGTGTCTTTTTGGCCAGTTATTTTCATTAAAGGGGCATATGCATTATTGTCAGTAATTAAATTTGGAGTAATCAGTGTTTGTGGCATTTGACATTTGTCACCCCTCTCCCACCACAACCCCCCCCCCATTCTGTGGTTACAGTTCTAACACTATTTTTTTTTTCAAATCATGAATCACTGTAAACAATGAGACCACTGTGCAAATGAATATTCTTGTACACAGTTTTCATTTATTTTTTATGAATGAATTTTTGTTTTTGGTGACGCTATCCATCCCCTACTGCACTTTTTTATTGGTTAAGTTACAGCCAATCATATACTCACATGTCTCTTTGTGGGGTACACAAGAGGTGTAAGTTTGAACCAACTCCGCCCCAGATAAAGCCTCGGTGACGAGACCATACAGAGGGGTGCTAGCCTGGCTCTCTCATGTAAGTTTTTCTTCAATAAAATATCTGCAACAGGTACCTGTCTGGTGTGTGTGCAGCTTTGTTCCTGTCTGTTCTACAGGGCAATAGTAGCAGGGGAAACATTAGGGGGCACGATAGTGAGACCTAGTATCCTGGATGACATTTAGGTCCTGGGGATTGGTAGGGAGCCAAAGACAGATTGGACAGACCTTTTTGGTCTTTCTCTGCTGGCACTCTCTGTTTCCTTATCAGCCACTTTTTTGTTACTTTACAATTTACTTACCCAGGATAGCCCACCTGAGATGAAATATCTTTTTTCCAGTGGGATCCTGCTTCTACCTACGGTACAGTCTCTAGGTGTTTGTGTTAATCAAGGGAAAGAGGGAACACTGGAGGATGTCCAACTGCCCAGTAGTAGTGCGTCACACTTTTGACTGGGGACCTGGGTTCAGGCGCAATTAGTGGTTGTGGCTAAGGAATGCTGCCAGCAGCATGGCATCATCGAGCAGGGGAGGGATGCACCCCACTATTCCTCATTCACAGTGCTCCCTTTAGCAGCCAAGAGGTTAACATCCATAGACAGAGGAAGCTACAGCTGGTGAGGCCTGTTCCAGTGTAACATAATGAAGGGTGGCTACAGGGGAACAGCTGGAGAGAGGACCGTCCTTGACCATCTCAATCACAGCTGCCAGTACTCTCCAGTCTTGTGCAGCACAGACAGACCTGAAAAGCGGTGTTGAGGCTGGGGTCACCAGAAGGCTGAAGGCAGGGGGATGGATGCAGGAAAGGAAGAGCAGTCATAAAAGAAAAGGGGAAAAAGAAAGAAAAAAAGAATGACAGGAAAGGAAAGAAAGAAAATAGAAAAAGAAAGAAACTGACCAGAACACCTGGTTTATCTAGAAGTAAGTCAGAGGAAGGAAGGAAGGAAAATTAAAAGAAATTGAAATGTGACAGGGATGTTTTGACTCCACACAGAAAACCACCAAAAATGAGCAGAAGGACCACTTATCCACAGGACAGCACTTCCCACAGTGTTGGGTAGGAAAACATGTCCTAGGTGTTTGGTTAGAACCCAGAACCTTCTGGCCCAAAGGCAAGTCTTCTAACACCAGAGTCATACTGTAATATTTTAAAGACTCAGTAAACTGGCTTTTACACATCTCTTTTTGAAATGTAAAATCCAAGCCATGCAAAAAAGAGCACTGCTTCCAAAAGAGTTGTTCCCCATGCAGTGCCAATGGCAAAAAAACCTTTTGAAAACAGCCTCTGCCACTTTAAATGCTACAGTCAGCAGCTCAGTCCACGTGTGTGTGTGTGTGTGTGTGTGTGTCTACACACACGTGTATCAGACTACTTTGGCAGAGATGAGCCTGGGTACTCAGAAGCACCTACATTTAATATGTTGCTGGTAAGGTCACATAACAGCCTGTGGTAGCATCAGCTCCATCTTCTAAAGAATAAGAAGCATATTAAAGGTTCTCTCCAAGGAAACAGAAGGCTCCTTTAGGCTTTCTCTGCATAAAAAAACCTTTATTTCCTGTAGTTGCACGCATTGCGCTACTACGCCATCGGTTGAACTGTACCCTCCCCCTATCCTCCAACTCCCAGTCTGGGGAAAAAAAAATCACTCCTGGGGCCAGAACTACTTAATATGTTTCACACTCATGCACGAATAATGGGAAGCTAATCTCTTACAAAACAGAGAGAAAAAAAGGTATGTCCTGGTACACTAACTCAAAATCGGTGGCGTGGTTTAGCATTATAAAAGAACATGCAACTGAAGACACCAGCGACTGCAACATGCCAGATAAAAAGGTTGTCTAAGACCAACAGCTATATCAGCCTTTATGACAGTCTTTAATAATAAATGCCTAAAGTTATGGCTAGAAAGTATGCCTCAATTACAATTTGTTAATACCAAGAAAACTACCCCACAGCTACACCAGGGAACAGTCTCTAAAAAGTGAGAGAGAACTCCAGAGGGTGTTCTCTTCAGGTTCTTTCATATCAGCTCTGCCTGCACTGTAAATGCAAAGGTTTCAATAATATAAACATATTCAATTTTAATGGCTACAAAACAAGGCCTTAACACTGTGTAAGAGTTTACCTGGGAGACATACGATTAATAATTAACTTGGATATGCCAGAGGCAGTGTTTTGGTTGGCAGCACTAACTTCTGATGGATGCCTGGTGCACTGTGACCTTCTGAAAAAAAAGTTTCTAGCCGCAAGGACAATCTGTACAGGTAGACAAAGTATTGATGAAGCTCCGTGCCTTCGATGCAGCCTCATCCCCCCCCCCGGCCCAAATCCATCTGCATCAGGTAAACTTAAATGTTCGACTACTGTACTTCTAAATCAGGTTCTTTAAAACTGAACAAAGTTTCCCCACCTTTCCACCTGGGGTACTTCGCTGTGAAAACAGTTAATATACATACAGCTATGGATTATGGAACCACCATAACACACACACACACACAAAAAAAATGGACCTTATACTCAGATACATTCTACATCATAAGTAGTATATTTTCCGCGCCTCAGGAGTTAAAAGGGAACAGTCACCACCAAGGGCCCCCAAACTCAAAAGTGGAGCTGGTCCCCATGTGCACTTTGTGTGCAAAAACATTTGGTTTACTTACTGCTTACTGTAGTACAGTAGACTGAATCAGATACATTTTGCTTAGTTGTACACTGACTTCTTCCATTATTCCAAATCCCAGAATCACCTACAGACGACATCAGAGCAGTAGGCAGCAGTGAAAAGATTCAACAGCCTACAGTGCATGCTACAAGTTTATATAAGCTCTGATCTTTTGTTTCCTGGTCTCCCTGTCCTCCATGGGTTACATGCAGTCACAAGAGGACTGTACATAGCCCCTGGAGAAAAGCAGTAGAGGAAAACATCTGATCGGAGATGACAAAAGCTCTAACATGTATTGCAAGCTATAGAAACTACCACTGCTGCCTACTGCTATGATGTCACCTGCAAGAGATTCTGGGATTTCTAGTAAAAGATGCCAGCCTACAACTACGCAAATATAGTCTGATATAATCTCCTGTACTACAGTAAACAGTAAGTAAACCAAAATGTTTTTGCGCATAAACTGCACACTGGGACCAGCCCCACACTTGAGTGTGCGGTCATCTGTGTTAACTGTTCCCTTTAAGAGTAAGGAAGAAGGAGTGCTGTGTGACTGGACTTCTCTACTGGGACTAAAGAAGTAGAACTCTTGTACTTGGACCTTTAATTTAGGGTAAAAAAACAAACAAAACAAAACAAAAAAAAATAGTGTGTTTGTCTGAGTTAACTGAACTGAATGGTTATCTGAACAGTTATCTAGGTGTAAATCTCAGGTGATTGAAAGGGCTTGATAGCTGTGCAGTTTAAATTACTTGTAGAAAGATCTTGTAAGTAGGGGGAATGGCTTAGCTAGAAGGAAGCTAAATTTAAAGACTGCCTTAGAAAGAGTCTGTTAGCAGCTTGTTAAAAGACACCAGGAGGAAGGAGTGCTGTGTGACTGGACTTCTCTACTGGGACTATATTGCCCTCCCACCCAAAGCTAGTTCTACTTTTATAGGCACAGGATTTGATTGACAACAAGAACTTCCTGTTTGGGAGTAGGAAGTGAGTGATCACAGAGCCACCAAAGACCCACCATCCTAGAAGGGCAAGAGTAGCTCTCCGGCCCCCTCTAGCTGCTGGAGGTCTGCCTCTGAGCAAGTAAGGGGTCTACTGAGATATATAGGATATTCTTGTCTCAGAACAGGACAATCAGAAGCTTAAAGGGCACAGAGTCAGAAAGTAAGTAGAGAGAGAAGAGAGGGAAAAAAAAAAAAGAGGAAAGAGTAAGGATTCCAAACAACAGTTAAGGGGCCAGAAATAAGACATGATGGGAGTGGTGCAGCGCAGTGGCTGTGGAGCAGTAGTCTTCCGGGACATGTTATGGAGGATGCGGTGTTGTCCCATCTGCAGGCACCTCTCTGGGCTGAGGGAGGAGGTTGCTCATCTCCAGGCTGAGTTGGCCAGGATTTGTGGGACCTCCTCTTCCATCCAGGGACCACCAGTGCCACTGCCAGTGCCTCAGAGGTTGCCGAGAGAGAAGCGGTTGGACCACAGTGGACTCAGGGAGGATGAGGGTGGTGGAACAGAGGTGCATCCCTCCAGTTGTACCTCTCCACAATTCCTATGCCATTCTGGAAAAGTGTGGTTCCTCTATGGAGGCACCTGCAGTGGAGACCAAGGAGGATGCTGGGAACCTCCACAAAGGAGACCCACAGGAGGGTGGCATGGGACCCACAGGGGAAGGAAACAACTCCTGGTGGGGGACTCCATTGTTAGGAAGGCAGAACTGGGGGAGGAAGGGGAGAGGGAGGTAAGGTGCCTGCCTGGTGCCATGGCTTGGAGGGACAGGGAGCGAATCCTCAGGATTGCCAGAGCAGCTGCACAGGGGAGGGAGCTGGATGTCATTGTCCACCTAGGGACAAATCACCTGGCTACGAAAGGGATTAGAGAAGTGCAGGAAGAGTTTGTGGAATTGGGGAGGGGCCTTAAACAAGTAGCACGCATGGTAACTTTCCCGGAGGTGCTGCCCATCTATGGCATAGAAGAGGCTAGGGTGTTCCGCACCATGGGATTCAATCAGTGGTTGAAAAACCGGTGCAGAGCTCAGGGATTTGGCTTCACTGGGGATCCACCTGGAGTGATGCAAGCCTATACTAGCATGATGGGCTGCATCTGTCCAGGAGGGGAACCAGGATCCTAGGTGATAGGTTTAAATGCTTCATTGGCAAGCATTTAAACTAGCCAAGGGGGGAGGCACTGGAAAGGAGCAGGGAAATCCTAGCCCCCCACAAAAAATCACGGTAGTAAGTGCGGTAAACACCAACATAGAGGTGGCGATAGGGAGAAGGGCAGGGGTAAATGGGAAAAGTGACAAAGGCAAGAAGGACAGGGATGGGGCAAAAAGGAGTAAGGCCATCAGTAAATGGAGGGTAATAAGTATCAATGCCCGTAGTCTGGGCAGCAAGCTCCCTGAGCTGGTGGCCTTGATGGAAGAGGGATGCCTGGATATTGCACCACTCACAGAAACATGGTACACAGAGAACCATGACTGGGATGTTAACATACCAGGGTACATAACCTACAGGAGAGACAGGCAGAGTAGAAGAGGGGGAGGAGTAGCTCTCTATGTAAAGGAAGGGATAAAAACAACTGAACAAAAGAGTAAACAGGGAGGAGAGGAGGCACTGTGGGTCACCTTGGAGACTGGAAAGGGCATCGCAATCCGCACAGGGGTTGTGTACAGACCCCCATGTCAGGGGGAGGAAATGGACAAGGATATGACAGAAGGCATTCTTAGGATGGCAGAGAAAGGGCAGATACTGTTGATGAGAGACCTGAATATGCCAGATGTTAACTGGAGCACATTTTCTGCAGCCACATCCAAGAGCAGGGCCATTCTCTATGCTCTACAGGTGGCAGGCCTCAGACAGCTAGTTTTGTAACCCATTCGTGAGGGAGCAATCTTAGACCTCGTATTCTCAAATGGGGCAGTGAGAGGATCTCAGATCTAGAAGTGGGCTGCCATCTGGGAACAAGTGACCATCAAACAGTGTGGTTCACGTTACACTCAGCTAGAGTCAAGCCATACAAAAGTGAGGGTACTGGACTTCAGGAGGGCTGACTTTGGCTAGATGGGAGACTGCCTCAGAAAAGCACTAGCAAACAGGCTAGAAGGAGGGGTGGAGCAACAATGGGGAATCATCAGAACTGCCATCACAGAGGCAACAAGCCTTTGTGTGAAGCAAACAAATCAAAACAAAAGAAAAAGCCACTATGGTTCTCAAAAGAGGTGGCTGGGAAAGTCAGGGAGAAAAAGATAGCATTCAGGAAGTGTAAGGAAACACAGAAGGAGCAGGACAGACAGCTGTACCAGTTAAGGCAGAAGGAAGCAGGGAAGGAAGTCAGAATAGCAAAGGCCCAAACTGAGGAAAAGATAGCCAACTCGGTTAAGAAGGGGGATAAAACCTTTTGTAGGTACATCAGAGAGCACAGAAAGACAAAGGGAGGGATAGTGAGGCTGAATAGAATGAATGGTGGGTGTGCAGAGGGGGACAGTGAAAAAGCAGGGATACCGAACGAATATTTCTGCTCAGTATTCACAAAAGAGGAGGGGGAAGTGCCTAATCCAATTAACAGAAGCACTCTTGATAGGGGGGTCGATCCCAGCCCTTTCACAGAAGAAAGGGTTCTGCAAGAACTCCTAAAACTGAAGGTGGTCAAAGCAATGGGGCCTGATGGAATTCACCCCAGAATTCTAAAAGAATTAAAGGGGGGGGGAAACTAGTGAAACCACTGACTACCTTTTTAATAAATCATGGGAGGATGGTGTGGTACCCGAGGACTGAAGAAAGGCAGATGTGATTCCCCTTCACAAAAGTGGAACCAAGACAGAGGCAGGAAACTACAGACCTGTCAGTTTGACCTCTGTGGTAGGGAAAGTGATGGAGTCACTTCTGAAGGAAAGAATTGTTGAGTACCTAGAGGCCAGTGGGGCACAGGACCCAAGGCAGCATGGGTTCACAGCGGGAAGGTCATGTCAGATGAATCTAATAGATTTCTTTGCCTGGGTGACCAAAGTAGTAGACCAGGGAGGGGCTGTGGACATGGCCTACCTAGACTTTAGCAAGGCATTTGACACAGTCCCACACAAAAGATTAATAGTCAAATTAACCATCTGAATGGGTCCCAGGGTGGTAGCCTGGGTAAAACACTGGCTGGACAACAGGACACAGAAGGTAATTGTAAATGGAGTCCACTCTGGAGAAAGAGGGGTTACTAGTGGGGTACCGCAGGGTTCAGTGCTGGGTCCAGTCCTTTTTAATCTCTTTATAAGTGACATTGCAGAGGGACTGGAAGGAAAAGTATGCCTCTTTGCAGATGAACAAAGATCTGTAACAGGGTTGATACACAAGGAGGCGTGGAAAGGATGAGAAGGGACTTGGCAAGGTTGGAGGAATGGTCAGAAGTATGGCAGCTAGGATTCAATGCAAAGAAGTGCAAAATAATGCACCTGGGAAACTAGAACCCAGGGAAGATTACACAATGGGGGAGGTAGTAACAACAACAAAAAAGGAAAGGGACCTGGGGGTAATCATATCAGATGACCTTAAGGTTAGCAAGCAATATGAGAAGGCAATAGGGAGAGCTGGGGGTATACTGGGATGCAAAGGGATAGGCATCACCAGCAGAAAACAGGAAGTTGTTATCCTTCTGTACAGACAGTTGGTGAGACCCCATCTGGAGTACTGTGTCCAGTTCTGGAGATCCCATCTCCGCAAGGACATAGACAGGATAGAGGCAGTCCAGAGGACGGCAACTAAAATGGTGCAGGGTCTGCAACAGAAGCCATACGAGGAGAGACTAAAGGAGCTTAATATGTATACCCTTGAGGAAAGAAGGGAGAGGGGGGACATGATAGAAACTTTTAAGTACCTCAGTGGAATCAACAAAGTCCAAGAGGATAGCATCTTTCAGAAAAAGAGACATGCAAGAACAAGGTGACAATGTAAAGATAGAGGGGGGGCCGTTCCAGGGCAATGTGAGGAAGTATTTTTTCACAGAGAGGGTAGTGGATGCATGGACCAGCCTTCCTGAGGAGGTTGGGGGGTCTAAAACTGTGGGAGAATTCAAGAATGCATGGGACAGACATAAGGCAATTCTTGTGGGGGGTAGGAAGAAATAGGCTGTTGGTTAACTAGAATCTGAGGCCTATCCTGTAGGTAGGGAAATGGGCAGACTAGATGGGCCAAGCGGTCCTTATCTGCCATCAAAGTCTATGTTTCTATGTTCTATGTTTCTTTAAACTACAGTTTGGCTGGCCCACCGCCGCAACAGTTGGACTCGTGCTTGCAATGCTGACAACCCAGGTTTGGATGCAATCCCAGGAGTTGGAGGGCTGGCCAGGGGGAGGAGAACTGGGTGTCCAATGGACTGCTCTCCTTACCCAGGGGGCAGGGTGAGCTGGCACACGGCACCTGACTGACCCTGGTGGAAGCCGGGAGGCCTAGCGTCTGAAATATAGCTGCTCATGTGGTGTGCCAGATGTCGGCACATTATGCGCCTCACGTCACTGCACACCAGACCTCCCAATCATGGTGACAAAAACTTCCCAGCTGTGGCATGGAGGGCGTCTGCCTCCCACACCAAGACCCACACAGCTGTCCGAGGCACTCTGCCACCAGATCTCAACATGGCACTGCTCAGGGAGTAGTGTAGGGAGTTCCCTGAGGGCAATCCAGGTAGCACACCAGTGGTAACAGGTAAGTCCCGGAGGATGGGACGAGGTGGTCGAGATGGTGGACCGAGGGGCAGCCAGCTGAGGAAGCAAAAAATAAATAAAATAATAATTTAAACTACATTTACATAGTATCAACAGATGAAAGGAGGAAAAGGTGCTGTTTATCTTCAATCCCTGCATCTACTATAAGAACATGGTGCAAAATTCCTATACCTTATGTGCCCCAGGATAGACACTTTTGTCTCAGGACACCTACAGCTCTTTAATGCTTACCCTGTTGGGCACCTAATGTATTTGTCCTCCAATTTTCTTTTCTACATTTCATTGGTCTGCACCTCATTTTCTGTGTGTGTGTTTGGGGTGTTGAAGCAGTGCTTGCACAGTAGCACTGAACACAATACCACAATTTCAGCGATCAGCCGACAAGGGAGAGATAGGTACAGAGACAAGCATCTCTATGAGTCTGAGTGACAATCAGATCCCATCCTCTGACTTGGCAGTGAGACAGCCACATGATGGACATCCCTTATAGCCTGTAAGACACAGAAGGGGGCAGGTGTCAAATTGAAGACAGAGAACTGGTGAATATCCTTTTAACTTCACCCGCACCCTTCCTATCAGACAGCGTGTTCTCTGTTCTGCATGCCACACTTGCCTCACTACTTTGGGAGGCAGGCTGTAGCACACTCATAAGGTGCGTTTACACAACCACATGGAAGGCTGCAATGCTCAGCTCCCATTGTCCCTTCTCCTCCTCCTGAGCCAATTCATGAGTGCGTATAAATGATCCCCTCAGCACCAATGCAAGTTGCACACGACAGGAGCAGTCAGTTTGGGGACGGCAGGTGTCAGTCACGTTTTTCTGTATAATGGCGAGTTTGGGGGCTGGCAGCTGCATTTGAGTGGTGTTGGCAGTCCATGCAGCAGCTTACACTGCTCACATCGCTGTGTATTCCCAACTCTGCACAGGATTCGAGAGCAGAGTAAGGAGCCACTTACCACGATTGGGTTAAGTGTCCACACTGTAACTTTTGCACTACAGCAACTCAAGAACTCGGGCTTCTGCGGTGCAAAAGTGGCAGTGTAAACAGGGCGACCGAGTGTGGTGGATCCTTGGTGCAGAGCAAAGTATTTACATAGCACAAACGTTTTGCTTAAAAACTCAAAAGCTGTTTTAAGAAAAGTCTTTTTGTTATCTCCACAAACAAATTTGCCTGTGTGGGAGCAGGAGTGAACAGGCATGAGTAGGAGCACAGGTGCCGGGCTACTGGCCTCAGAGTAGGGGACTAACTAAGAGAGTGAGGAAAAGCAACAAAAGCTGTTCTAAGAGATAATTCGAATACACAGTACAGGTTCAGCTAAAAATAACATACTGTGAGCTTGTGCTGATAGATAACAGAACTACAGGTTGCAGCGGAGTACTCTCTAATCCAGCTACAATAGTGTGCCGCCTGAGCCTCTGCTTCATTAACAGCAAGCGGCAGCAGAGGAATCGCTTATCTGGGTAGTGAAAATTTAAATAAAAAAGCTCTTTTAAGAGCTAATTTAATTCGAAGCAGGTTCTTCTGCTTAGAAAATAGTGTGTGCAGCCTTGTTCCGCCTGATGGATAACAGCAGGCTGCAGCAGAGAACTCACTAGTCTATCTAGCAAAAATGTAAACAAAGCTCTTTTAAGAGCTAATTTGATAACAACGGCATGATCTGCATAAAAAAGTGCTGTATACAGCCAAACCTGCCTGATAGGTAATAGTGAGTCTAGTAGCTAAAATACTGTGTGCTGCCCAAGCATCTGCCTAACAGCAGACTGCAAAGGAATCATTACTTTGGTTATCTAAAACAGACAAAACTGAAATTATTTAACAAACTGTGATGGCATGTAAATATTTGTTGGGCACATATTTTTTACTACTTACATGCCTGCACTTAGTTTCAGTATTTTTAAACTGCTTTTAACTGAAACAGCACCTTCGCAATAATTGAAGTGAACATGGACCCGGAGTGAAAACAAAGGGGGTGAATATAAAGCCACTGGCTTCGCCTTTTATCTCTGCTGCTTTGGCTACAGTTCTGCAGCTGGAAATAAACTACATCTGTTCATGAGCATACAACAAATTAAAAAAATATATAACTGATCACAACTGCAACCTGCAGGGGAGAAAGTTGCATTAAACATGATTCTGTTTACTAATTTTTGCATTTTCTTTAGCATATACCACTCAGTGCAACAACTGTCAGCATTTTAAAATGGTATTCTGATTTCCAGTTAGGTTTGGGGACCTGTTGCAAACACAATAATAAGTAAAAGGCATCCAATAAGGTTCTACAGCTGGAGAGACTGCAGAGCAAGAAACTCCCAGATCTGCCTTAGATCGTCCGTGAAGGGAACGGGATGATCTGTGGCAGGTTTCTCACAAGAGGTCACTGTGGATGCAATTAGCCTGCAGCACAATGGTATGAGACCCCAGTGGTGCTTAGAACCCTAATGAAAATCAGCTGTTATGTGACAAAAATATGAAGTGTTGGTCTTTGTGTTCAGATGGCTGCACCTTATGGCCACCAAATATTCAGAATCAAGCACCTCCTGATCTGCATATCCAAGGCAAAACAAAATAAATTTAAATTTACAGACTGTACATTTTAGTAAGATTCATACATATTACAGACTGTACAGGGAGACGGGTTCAAATATATCAAAGTACAGCAAAGCACACATCATGCCAAGTCTGCCTACCCCTGACTAGTTATTTCTGCCCTAGGGCTGGTGTAGCTTTATGGCCCAAGGCTTTGGAGGCTGCGGAGTCCCATTACATATAGAATAAATTATGGGGTGGCGTGTGCAACGAGAAGTTTACACGCACCGGTGTGGGAAAACTGAGTTTTAACACTCCAACCCATGTTTTATTTTATATAATTGCTGGGTATTGTTTTTTCACCACAGCAATTATATAAAATAAGACACCTCCATGCTGCGGTCCGACCGGGTTTCAGCGGTTGGACTTAGCTATTGAAGACACCATTTTTACCCCCCACCCCCCCGGTGCTTCAAGATTTTGGCAGCGTTTGTGTTTGTTTCAGATTGACTTGCTGACGATACCGTGTGACCCTGTAAGCTGCGGCGATAAGTGTGGTGTCCGGTAGTGGGGAATGGAAGCGTGACCACTAGTGCATGTGCAGGACGAGCGAAACCTGGCACGTGTTTGCCATTATAAACACTCCTTTATAATGGCAAATTATGCCACGGTTTCCCTATGGGAAGAAAAAATAGCCAATTATTATATACTAATAAAACATGTAAACAGAACATGTATAAAGCTAGTAAAAAATGGATGGCTGCTCAGACTACTGAATCAATGTCTTCCAACGCCAATGTGAGCTCACACTGCAAAATGGAATGTTCAGGTCATTGACAGCACAGGGACAATTTTGGACCCAACCCTTGGATGACATCCTGATTACAGCAGTCTATACAATAAAATGTACAAAATCTTTAGAGCATGGATTATGGCATTCTGGAGTATTTTGTATTATTACTGTTGTAATCTATGTTAACCACCTCCCTTCATGCCCCCTCCCAGCTTCTGTAGACAGGGAAAAGTACAGTTACATAAGAACTTACCATAACAGAAGATCTTTGAGAGGAGCTCTTGCAGCAGGCTATTACAATTAGGACTAACGCTGCAGGAATTAGGACCCACCGGAAAACCTCTCAGCCAGCAGTACCCAGCAGGGACCGCCCCCCCCGATGATGGCTCCACTCCGACGTTAGCCCTGGTACAAAAGGGGGCAGATTCAGCTCCACCCCAGTTCCCTCGCCAAAACCCGAGAAAGGGCCCTGACAAGAGAAGGAGGCAAAGCCTGAAGATGACGACCTGTACACCTCATTCGGGGGATGGAGGGCGGGAAAGCAACACCTACTGCAAGAGCTCCTCTCGAAGATCTACTGTTACGGCAAGTTCTTACGTAGTTGTACTATCTTATTTCGAGTGGGAGCTCTTGCAGCAGGCTATTACATTTAGGACTGAATCCCAAGCAGTCCCGCGCCAAGGAGGTGCCGAATCCGGGGAGGTGGAAAATAGATAGCTGGAAACAGTAAGTCAAGACAAGAATCCTTGAAGGACCGACAGACTGAAGCCGGCACGGCTTCTGGATGCAATGTCCAAGCTGTAGTGCTTCATGAAAGTGTGCACCGAGTTCCAGGTAGCAGCCGCACATATGTCCCTAATGGAGACATTCTGCAGAGCGGCAAAGGAAGTAGACACTCTTCTGGTGGAGCGACCCCTAACCGGTCCCAGAAGGGGGTTGTTGTGCTTCTCATAGCAAAATGTAATGCACTGGACAAGCCACTTGGAGATAGTATGCTTGGACAAAGGTTTACCCAAGTGTTGTGGCGCAAATGCCACAAACGGTTGCTCCGATTTACGTAAGGAGCCATGCACTTAAGGTAATACCTCAGCACCCTGTGGACGTCCAGAGTGTGAAGGAGAGCTTCTCCTCTATTAGAGGGAGAAGAGAAATAAACTGGATGGTCAACCGACTGGTTGAGGGTCAATTCCAAGACCACTTTAGGAAGGAACTTAGGATTCGTTCTTAGGGAAACCCTTTCCCTATGAAAAATGAAATACGACTCTTTACACATCAGAGCCTGGAACTGAAGTAACAGCAACTAAAAAACAAACCTTTCAGGAGAGCAACGCAGCTCACAGTCAGCTGCAGGTTCAAATGGAGGAAGAGTAAGCTTCTCCAACAAAAATAGGAGGTCCCAGGGAGGGACAGGATCCCGAGTGGGAGGTCTTATGTGTAAAATCCCCCGTAAAAAGGTGCAGGCCACATCCAATTGGGCTAAGGTTCTGTCTCACAAAAGGGTGTGATAAGCAGAAATGGCTCACATGTGCACCTTTATGGAGGAGTAGCTCAAGCCTTGTTGGTATAAGGAGCGGAGATACTGTAATGCTGAGTTTACTGAACAGGAAAGGGGGTCCAGATGGTGAGACGCCGACCTTAAGCCAAAACGCTTCCACTTCATAGCATAAGTGGAGCGAGTAGAGGGTTTCCTCGCTGAGACGAGTACGTCCGCCACCTCTTGGGATACCCCATACCTGGACTTTGCTACGTCCGAAGGAGTCAAGCATGAAGGTACAAAGACCAGAGATTGGAATGGACCAGTGAGCCCTGAACCTAGGACAGCAACTGTGAGCATATTGGCAGTGGGACTGGAGGGTCTGTGGACAACCACTGAAGTAGTGGGAACCAAATCTACTGAGGCCACAGAGGGGCGATTAGAATCATCCTAGCCCATTCGCCTGTAACTTCAAGAGAACTCTCTGGACCAGAGGAAAGGGAGGGACGGCGTAAAGAAACCTCCCTGCCCAACAAAGGGACAACGCGTCTGGCCAGAAAACATCAGGCGTGGGCCCTCGTGAGCAGAAAACTGGCGGTTTGGCGTTGCACAGAGGTCCAGCTCTGGATGATCCCATGTGTCGAAGAGCTGGTCCACTACTGACTAAAGTAGCTCCCAATCATGCGCCTTGGACTAAGACCTGCTTAGGCTGTTGGCCACGTCATTTAGGATGCCTGGAATATGCACTGCAGACAGAGAGATGTGCAGCTCCAGTGCCCAGTACCAGACTCTCATCGCCTCCCTGCATAGTGGGTAAGAGTGAGCACCCCCTTGCTTGTTGATACTGTATAGAAGACAACTGCCATGTTGTCCGTCTGAACAAGAAGAGAGCCTGGAACGAGGTCCTCCTGAAAGGCATGTAGCACATTGAGGACCACTTGCATCTCCAAGACATTGATGTGGAGTTCGCGATCTATGGGGGGTCCAGGTACCCTGTGTTTGGTGGTCCCCCAGGTGGGCCCCCAACCCAAATCCAAGGCATCTGTCAGAGTCTGATTTGGGTGATCCGGATGGAAAGGGACCCCTTTTCCCAAATTTGTCGGGTCCATCCATCAAAGAAGTGTCCTCTTGACTGGCTCTGTGACTCGGACCATGTGGTCTAGGTCGTCCGAGCATTGATCCCACTGCACCCTGAGCATCCATTGTGGGATTCTCATGTGGAGGTAGGCCAGAGGAGTGACGGGAATGGCCGCCGCCATGTACCCCAGAAGTCTGAGGACGGTCCTGGCCTGGACCCGAGGGGTTACTAAGACCGATTCGGCAATCTCCTGCAAGTGATTGCCCCTCTCTGGGGGTAGAAAAGCCATGCCCTGGACTGAATCCAGGACCACTCCTATGAAGACGAGCCTTTGACTGGGCTCTGGGGAAGACCTGGGAAGATTCACGGTGATCCCCAGATCTCGTAATAGAGTATAGGCGTCTCCAAGAGCTTGAAGAAGGTGTGACCTTGGGCTGCAAGCAGCCAATTGTCTAGGTAAGGGAAGACATAATGCCCCTGCCGCCTTAGAGTCACAGCCACTACTGCCAAGCATTTTGTGAAGACTCTAGGAGCGGAGGGGAGGCCGAATGGGAGAACGCGAAACTGATAATGCTCCCCCTTGAAGTGGAACCTCGGGTACTTCCTGTGAGGGGGAAGACCCCGATGTGCATGTACGCATCTTGCATGTCTAGGGAGCAAAGCCAGTCCCCCTGATGCAGCAGAGGAAGCAGTCCTGGAAGGGTCACCATCCGGAACCTTCAGTACTCTGTATAATAGTTTAAAGAGCTGAGGCCCAGAGTGGGACGAAGGCCTTGTGTCTTTTTTGGAACCAGGAAGAAATGGGATTAATACCCTTTCCCCCGTTGCTGCAGAGGGACTGCCTCTACTGCCCTTTTTCACAAGAGGGCCTGGATCTCTCCTTCTATTAGAGGAATGTGAGAAGGAGGATATCTTGAGGACCTTGGTGGGGTGTCTGGAGGAATCTCTGAACTCTAGCGTATGTCCCCTCCTTATAATATCGAGAACCCACTGGTCCACAGTAACAGAGCTCCACCCCTTCAGATGAAGGGAGAAGCGAACCCCTACTGCCTCCTGAGACGTCTGCTGGGTGGGGGGGGGGCGAGAGGGAGTCATTGGGTGGAGCTGGGAGTGGGCAGAGAGGCCTGGGAGGACTTGGGGCCACATGAAGGAGTGCCTCCAGGATGCTGGTTGCCGGCTCTCCTTCGAAGCCACATCTCTGGCCCTGTTGGTTGCCATGGGTTTGGGCACCTGAGGGCTTACGAAATGGTCGCTTCCCTGGTCTCCTCTGTACATCTGACGGACAGATCAGATGGATTTCTCTGACTCCTGGAGACGAGAGATGAGTGACCGTCTCCTGCCCAAACAAAATGGTACCCTGGAACAATAGGTCCCGGACCAGAGACTGCAGGTCTTAGTGAAAGCCTGAGACCCTCAACCAAGCGTGGCACTGGAGACAGACCCCTGACGCTGATGCTCTGGCCGCCGTATCTGCAGTGTCGTACGAGGCATGTAAAACATGCATGCCTACATCTGAGCCCGACTTAAGGACATCCAGAATGTCTTCTTTTTAGAGTCTGGCAAGGCATTCACTAGCTCTTGTCCCTGCTCCCCGAGCGCATTCTGGTACTGGACCATATGCGTCAGGAAATTAAGGTACCTATTGGAGCAGGGGGAGGCAGAATAGACCGTCTTGCCCACCTGGTCCAAACAGCGAGACTCAGGGTCGGGAGACTGTGAGCTAAGGTGCTTCGGCTGCTTTGACTTATCGTGGGCAGCCGTAATCACGGAAGACTCCGCCTGCAGGTGCTCAGCCAGGAAAGTTTCATCCCTCGGGGCTCTGTACAGCCTATCTGACTTTTTAGGAACCACCAGGACTGAAGCTGGACGTTTCCAGGTAATCCTGGTGTGATCCTGGAAGGTGTCCACTAAAGGAGGCACCACAAGAGGTTTGGGCTCCTTCTGCCTCAGGTACTTGGCCAGTTGACGGCGTTCCGGATCCAGGTTCTCTATGTCCCATTCATTAGAGGCCTGGATGTGCCTCATGATGTCCATAAAGGTTGGATCATCAGGAAGCGAGCAGGGCTGGTCCTTTTCTCCTGGGGAACCCCCGATTCCCGAGATGGAAGAAGAAGAAGAGGAAGAGGGTGACCGACTACTAGGTGACGAGTAGCCGGACCTGTCCCTATGATTAGCCCCACTCGAATGTTGGTGGCTCACCGACCGATGACGGAGCGTTGACTGACGTCGGTCCGAGGACTGACGTCAGGAGCAGGCCCGCCTATCAGAACAGGAATGATTCTGATGTGAGGCCTGACCTGACCTTGCAGAGCGCTGGCTGGCCCTGCGGACCAAACATGGGAACGGGCCTTGAGGGTGGGCTAAACAGGGCTCTCGGGGGTCTTCTGTGGTGCAGGAACACCCTCCGGCTGGGTACCCGATGGGTCTGGTACCGGTGACGGGGCCGGCTTCGGGGGGTCTGCGATTGGACCTGGCCCCACCAAAAGAAAAAAAAGATCCTTTAGCTCCTCCTTGGTAAACACCGAGGCCGCTGTCCCCAGAAAAGGGACCTCAGAAGTATCTGGCCTTGAGGGGGAGCCACCTGGAGAGCCCTGAGGGGAGGAGGACTTGGGGGGATAGAAGTGCTGTCTCTTCGCCGGCAGCGTCAGGATCCTTTGCCCCTTCTACCGGCATCTGCTTCACGTGGAGGGGGCGCGCAGGACTGTCCTCGCACTCTAGGGGCATTCCCTTATCGGGCGACGCCATGACCTTGGCAGGCAGGGCCGTGGCTTGTAGAAATATAGAAACACAGAATTTGACGGCAGATAAGGACCGCTTGGCCCACCTAGTCTGCCCATTTTCCTACCCAACAGATAAGCTGCAGATCCTAGTTAATCAACAGCTTACTTCCTCCTACCCCCCACTAGGACTGCCTTATGTCTGTCCCATGCAGTCTTGAATTCCCCCACTGTTCTTGTCTCCATGACCTCCTCAGGGAGGCTGTTTCAAGCATCCACAACCCTCTCTGTGAAAAAATACTTCCTCACATTACCTCTGAGCCGTCCCCCCTCTATCTTCAAATTGTGCCCCCTTGTTCTTGCACATCTCTTTTTCTGAAACATGCTACCCTCTTGGACTTTGTTGATTCCCTTGAGGTACTTGAAAGTTTCTATCATGTCCCCTCTCTCCCTTCTTTCCTCAAGGGTATACATATTAAGCTCCTTTAGTCTTTCTTCATATGTCTTCTGGTGCAGACCCTGCACCATTTTGGTTGCCCTTCTCTGGACAGCCTCCACTCTGTGTCTTTGCGGAGATGGGGTTTCCTGAACTGCACATAGTACTCCAGATGGGGTCTCACCGAATGTCTGTACAGAGGGATAACAACATCCTGTTTTCTACTATTGATGCCTCTCCCTATGCATCCCAGTATCCCCCCAGCCTTCCTTACTGCCTTCTCACATTGCTTGCCCACCTTTAGGTCATCTGATATAATTACCCCCAGGTCCCTTTCCAATTTTACTGTCATCAGTATCTCACTCCCCATTGTATACTCTTCCCCTGGGTTTTTGTTTCCCAGGTGCATTACCTTGCACTTCTTTGCACTGAGGTCTTAGTGGTGACTCTGAGCGGCGTCACCTTTGGCTTAGCTGGTTTCTACCCAAATGGACCTGCTTTAGCATTCTTTGTGGAATCCTTTTTAGAATGCTCACCAGAGCCCGGAGAGGAGCGGGCTTTCTTGGGGGAGGGCCGCGAGCGGGACCTGGACCAGTGGCAGGACTGACTACAGTCCTTGTCTAGGGACTGTTTGGATTTCTCCTTGCCAGAACATTTGGCCTTATACCCGGAAGTGTGTAGGTCCATCTTCTGTTCAAGCAGGTATGCCTTGACAGCCTTTAGGCAGCGGATCCTGGTCCTACTTGTAAAGCCTTGGCAGGTGGAACAGGTCGCAGTGTTGTGGTTAGGCCCCAGGCAGAATACACACTTGGTGTGGTCGTCCTTGGCTGGAATCTGATGGCCGCAGCTGCACTTACTGCGATGGGGTCCCAATGAGGAGACCGATGACAGGGACGACATACGTCAGTTACTGGAAAATCCGTCTAACAAATATGAGAAAAAAGCAAAACACTAATTTTTTGGCAGGTGGCTCGCAAGCCAAGAACTTTTCGACGTGCATGGGCCGTGGCGGGAAAATAACTGTGGTGGAGCTGGGTCCACCCCCTTTTGTACCAGAGCTGACGTCGGGGAGGAGCAGACGTTGGGGGCAGTCCCTGCTAGGTGCTGCTGGCTGAGAAGTTTTCCAGTGGATTCTAATGCCTGCGGCGTTAGTCCTAATTGTAACAGTCTGCTGCAAGAGCTCCCATTCGAAGTAAAATCACCAGTTCTTTCGGCAGTGACAGAGGTGAGCATGACAATGGGGCCTGGCACATGGAATCCGTGTGTTGTTGGGGTTGCATGGGCTACCTGAGACATACCATTTCAAACTTCACTAACACGAACATGAGTGGTCCACCAAGGCAAAGGCAGATGATAAACAGTCCTGAGGCAACAAGCTTGGTTCCCTTCCCACCCCTCACCTCCAAATAGGATCCTGAGCTAGAGACTAGACCCTGCCCCCCCCGCATGATAAGCAAATGTGTTCACTGTCCTTCTGGCCAGCCCCAGAGTATGGCTTTAGCCATTTGGCTAATGGGCTGAGCAATCTGTACCATCCTTCATAAGGCATTTAAATCCAGTATTTCTGCTCGGCATTCACAGCACGGGGCGGATGGACAGACGTGACTCAGTAAGCACTGGGGAGGGAAACAAGTCCATTCTTGAAGAAGGGAGCCTGAAGGGGGTGGGAAGCCCTAAAAGAAAACAAGGTGATAGAGCCAGATGGGAGTCACCCAAGAGTACTAAAGGAACTCAGCACAGTACTAGCCACCTTTCTGGCAACACTATTCAGCACCTCACTGGAGACAGGTAGTTCTGGTGGACTGGGGCAGGGGAAACCCGGGGTCTGTGTATAAGATGGGGGGAGGTACTTAGTTACCAAGCAAGAGAAGGACCTTGAGGTAATCATATCTGATTATCTGACGGTGTCAGGGCAGTGCGACAAGGCAGTAGGCAAGGCTAATGGGATGCTGGGGTGCATAGGGAGGGGGAATTTTAGCAGCAGAAGGGAGGTGGTGTTGCCACAGTATCGTTCACTAGTGAGACCCCATCAAGAGTACTGTGGAAGTGATCTAGAAGAGGGCTACTAAAACGGTGTGGCGATTGCACAAGAAACCATAGGAGGAGAGGCTGCGGAAACTCAACATGTACTCCCTGGAGGAGAGGGGAGTGAGACAGGACATTACTGAGACCTATAAATACCTCATAGAGGGTGAACAAGGTGCAGGAGAGGAGACTCTCTTAGAGGAGGCGGAGCACCTGAACATAGGGTATGCAGTGAAACTTGGGAGAGAGTTTAAGAAGGATATAAGTAATACTTCTTCACAGAAAGGGTGGTGGATGCCTGGAACAGTCTGCCAGTGGAGGTGGCAAAGACAGAGGTGGTTGGGGGGCAAACTCAGTAGGGGGCTTCACGCATGCGTGGGATAAGCACATGGGCATAATAAGTAGAGGAAAGGGGGGAGGAAGAAGGAACACCTGAGACCGAATAGAGTCTGGGAAGTAGAAACAGGCAGGAAAATAGGTCAAACTAGATGGGCCTACCAGTCCTTTTCTGCCAAGGAATTCTATGTTTCTGTAGACGAGATGTTAGCTGGGCTAATGCAAAAGTGGCTAACATTCATTACAAGAAGACGAGAATTCTGCTGAAATTAGAAACAAAGAATGTCAGCAGGAAAAGACCACTGGTCCATCTAGTTTGCCCAGTTTTAACCCACTCTACTCCATGACTTATTGTCCAGATGGAGATTTCACCCTCCTCCCCTGACTCCCTGCCCTTCTGCCCCTTACTCTATCCCAATCGTGCCTTTTGCGCCTACCACTTCTGCTGGTCGGCTTTTTCCCGGCTCAATCACTATCAGTGATATAAAACTTTCTCCCATCTCTCTTAAATCCCCCCACCCAGCCAGTTTATGTTCTTCACCTCTTGTTTTGACCCACCATTCCTGCTACAAAGTTCCTTGCAGTTTACCTTGTTTATTCCTTTCAGGAACTTAACTTGAAAGTCTCTATCATGGCCTAGCCCCCCTTTTTTGGCCTCTAGCAAATACGAATTCAGTGCCCTAAGCTGACCCTCACAGTAACTGCTCCATTGACCCTGAATCATTTTGGTTACTATACTCTACTTTTTCCAGCCAGCCTCTGTTTTTCATCAGGTGAGGACTCCAGATGGGGTCTCACCAGTGATCTACAGAAAGGTACTATCACCTCTTCCTTCCTCCTATTGAAAGCTCTTCCAATACACCCCAGATGAACACAGTACTCCAGATTGGTGTCTGACCAGTGTTCTACAGAGAGGTAGTACCTCTTCCTCCTGCTATCGAAAGCCCTTTCAATACAACCCAGCTTCCTGGCTGCCTTGCTGTAGGACTTGTTACATTGGCTAGTTTGTTTTAGGGAGCTGCTTATGATGACCCCCAGGTCCCTTTCAGTGGCCAGCTTAACCCCTCCCAACAAGAATTCCATCCTGGGCTTCTTGTTCTCTATGTGAATCATGAACTTTCTGGTGTTGAATTTCAACAGCCAGACATTGGACAGCTTCGCTTTCCCTTACCCCCTCCTCATTGTCTATCCTGCTACAGAGCTTAGTGTCATCCATGAAGAGACACCTCTTGCCCTCTATTCCTTATCCTATGTCGCTGATGAACATATTGAAAAGGACTGGTTTCAGGACTGATCCCCTACGGTACCCCACTCATGACCTCCCTTTCCCTTGACCTGACTCCATTTACTACCCACTCTCTGCTGCCCCCCCCAAAAAAAACTTCCCACTCATTTAACTAGGTCGTTTGCTAATCCCAGAACCTCTGATTTTTTCAACATCCTTCTGTCTGGCACCCAGTCCAATGTCTTGCTGAAGTGTAAACACAGTAAATTTACTGCTCGTCCCTTACACACTGCCCTTGTTACCCAGTTAATGAATAAACAATGCTGCAAAGTCAGGCACTCACCATCTTCTTATAAATGAGACATCAGGCTCCAATTCCAAAAATAGCTTGGTTGACTTTTATTGAAATGACAATCCAGAAATTTAAAACTTACAGACACCCATGCTGGTCTGACATGTTTCGTACCGACTGGTCCTTTATCAGTTACAGATGCTATCAGGTTGATCTAACAAGACCTCCCTGCCACAAACCCATGCTGCTCAATATCCTAGAGCCCATTTCTCTCTAGGTAGTCCACCAAGGCCACTTGGACTGGTGTCTCCATCAATTAACCGCCAATGGAGGTAAGACTGACGGGTCTGCAATTTCCAAGTTCCTCCGTCCTCTCACACTTGTGAAGCAGTACCATGTCCACTATCTTCTTATCTCTCTCAGAACCATCCCCGATGGTAGGGAGCTTCTGAACAGCCCTGCAACAGGTTCATCTAGTTCTGATGCCAATTTCCTGCACTCCCTCGGGGTGCATCCCATCTGGCTCTGGAGTCCTGTTTATTTTCAGGGCTGCAAGCCCTTTTCTAACCCTTTCTCCTCCAATTACCACCTGTTCCATTTCTGGGATCTCTCTTGCAGCAACCTTTATGCCACTTTCTGGCAGAGGCTCACTGTCCTCCACTGTGAATAGTGAGAAGTAGTTGTTTAGAATGGCTGTCTTTTGCTCGTCCTCCTCTATTACCCTGCTGCCCTCTGTCAGCCTAACAATTTTCCCTCATCTCCCCCCCCCCGATATACCTGAATAACTTTTCTTACCGTCCTTTGACCCCCTTTGCAATATGCAGTTCTGTTTCTGCTTTTGTGTCCCTGGCTGTCTTCTTGGCCTCCTTTAGTGGGCATTTGCTCTGTTCCTCATCCCAGTCAGTGAAGGCCATTTTTTGTCCCTCACTGCTTTCCTGACCTTCTCAGAGAACCAGACTGGTCTCTTGTGCCTATTCGATTCCCATGCTCTGAAATGGTTTGAGAGCTACTGGACAGGGCGTACACAGAGAGTTATGTGGAGGAGTGTGGTATCGGACCCACTCCCACTAAAAGGGGGCGTACTGCAGGGGTCAATACTGGGACCTCTCCTGTTCTCACTCTTCACTAATGAGTTAGAGAACTATGGCAGCAGCTCGGTTGTCCAGTATGCTGACGCAGTCACCTATCGCTCCAGGGATGACTTGGCTGACCTCGGTCACCTCCTCTAATCCGACTTAACAGTGCTGGAGAACTGGCTGATAGAAAACAAAATGGTCCTCAACACTGCCAAAACCAAGGCCATGCTGTTTGGACCAAAATCCCTCGGCCAAGACAGAACACAAACCCTTCAGCTTACCTCGGCCTCTGGCAATGGGACTGAAGTCGTGATCTCCCTCAATTACCCACGCCTCACAACTGACCAAGGCTTTACCTTAAAAAACCACGTTGTCCATGTGGCCAGAACCATCCATAGTAAACCTGGTTCCCTTTATCGCCTCAAAGACCAGCTGAACCCCCAAGCCCGGATCTCGATCGCCCAAAGCATGCTATTACCCTCACCGACATATGCTGCCCCTGTCATGCATAGCTTGGGCAAGCTAGAGACCACCAGACTGCAAGTCTTGTACCACAAGGTGGCTCGATTCGCCATGCAGGCGCACTCCAGAAGCCACCACTGTGACATCCTAGCAACTCTAAAGTGGCCCTTTATTGAAGCCCAACTCCAGTACCAGCTGCTCATCCTAGCCCACAAGCTTATGGGTCCATCCCCTCTCCTAGTCTTGCTGGGTTCATTGCCCCCAGGCAAAACCCACAGAACTTCCGGACCTCTTCAAGAACCCTTCTCATTGTACCGAGGCTAAGGACTAAGGTTGGTGAAAAGTCATTCTCTTATATGGCCCCTCTTCTGTTGAACAAACTTCCACCCATGGTGCAGGAAGCTACATCCACAAATACTTTCCGCACCAGACTCAAAGCCCACTTGTTCGCATCTAGCCTATGCCTCTGCCAGGGCACCTCACACCCCTCACCCAAGCTCAGCTTGGAAACCCTGCCTTAGGCTCCCTCCCCCCACCCCTACTCACCCTCCTCCTCCCCTCCCAACTCCTAAATTGGTTGCTTATTTTGTACCACTGTGAACAACTGTATAAACCTCTGAATATCTTGTATATGTACAATAATCACTTATCTATGCAATTACTCTGTGTCTGTATAACTGAATTACCTATAATATGTAACGTTTACCCGGGTCACCCCTGAAAAAAGGGGCCTCCGGGGCCCAGTGGGCCTATCAGGTTACCAAAATTAATAGAAAAACAATCTCAGGCATTGCTTGGTTGCTTCAAGAATCGTCCCTTTAATTTCTCCCCACCTCTCCTTCGCTACCCTGCTATCGTCCACTCCAACTAATTTGCTCTTGATTAATTATCTAATTTCATCAAAGTCTGATCTGAAATCCAGAACCACAGCTTCTGACACGGGTATACAGATATTCATAGCCAGATCAAACCATATGTTTGTATGGTCACTGGAGCCCAGTGATTCCCCAATCCGCAGTCCATCTACGATTTCCAAGTTGGTGGGTACCATGTTGAGAGATTAGCTGCACTCTTAGCTGCTAGAATGCCACAATATATGTTGGGTAGATTGAGATCCCACCTATAACCACTATCTCCCCCTTTGCCTCCCACTGTCCTGATGGTGTACAGACCATCCCCCCCAAGCGCAACTTATTTTCCAGTGCTCTCGTGAGCTATGCCTACAGTGATTCTCCCAAAACTAATATGTAATTGACTCAGTGGACAAAGTCTGGAGCTCACTGATCCTCCTAGTTGAGGTGATGGCTACCAGGAACACTGTTTTCCATGTCGCATACTTATGCTCTGCTGAAGACATGGGCTCAAATGGTGGTTTCATTAGCTAGCCAATGCATATACTGAGGTCCCATGCTAGGGTTTGTTCCCTGTGAGGGGGATGCAAATGCATGAGACCCCTGAAGAACCTCCTAAACACTTGATTAACTGCCAGAGTTGACACCTTACCAGCTGAGAGGTAAGCAGAGACACCTGGCAAGTGCACTTTGAGATGGAAGGCTTAAGGCCGAGTGAATGAAGGTGTGCCATATACTCTAGGATGACTGACAAGTCAGCCTGGCAGCAGTCTCTCTCTTTTTTCTGGCACCAAATGGAAAAACCTCTTCCATTTAGAGGTGTAAATCTTTCTGGTAGAGGGTTTTCTAGAAAACCTAAAAACCTCCAGCACCCCTTTAGAAAGGTGCAAGTCAGCATACTCTAAGTCCTCAAGAGCCAAGCCCTGAGCAACTGGAGATTGGGGTAAAAGACCCTGTCCTGCAAGGAGGTCAATGGGTTGTGCCTCCTGTGTAGAGTATGACCCGCTGCAAGATATTCTCTCGAAGATCTACTGCTAAACTATGTTCTTACATAACTGTTCTATCTTCTTCGAGGATATCTCTTGCAGAAGGTCACACCTTAGGAATGAGTCCCAAGCAGTACTGCAGAAGAGACCAGACTGGGCGGTTGGAAAACAAGGACCAAAGAAAGGAGGCCCTGTAAAATAGCTAGGCCAAAATTTGCCTGCCTTCTAGATGCCATGTTCAGATTGTAGTGCTTCATGAAAGTGTGGACAGTACTCTAGGTGGCCACAGCACAGATCTAAGCTGCGGACCCCGAAGCAAGTAAGAGAAGTGGCCATGCCTCTGGTGGAGTGGCCCTTGACAACCTGGGGAAGTTCCTTACCATACTTCCTGTAACAGAAAATAATACAGTTGGACAACCATTTGGATAGAAACATAGAAGTTAGCAGCAGATAACGACTGCAAGGCCCATCCAGTCTGCCCATTTTTTCTACCTTATGAATGTGCCATAGGCCTGTACTCTGTCAATGGCCTATCTATTAATACTCATCTGTATTGCTCCCTTATGCCTATTGCATGCCTATTTGAAACCTTGCACTGTATTCATATCCACCACTTCCTGAGGTAGGCTGTTCCATGCATCCACCACCCTTTCTGTGAAAAAGAACTTCCTCACATTACCCCTTAATCGGCCTCCCTCTAATCTCATGCTGTGTCCTCTTGTCCTGCTATTTTTCTTATGTTGAAAAATGTTAGACTTTCATCACCTTGTTAATGCCCTTAAGATGTATTAATGTTTCGATCATATCACCTCTCTCCCTCCTTTGCTCAAGGGTATATATATATTGAGCTCTGTTAATATGTCCTCATATGTTTTCTGATGCAGTCCCTGCACCATGTTATTTGCCCTTCTCTGGACTGCCTCCATTTTGTTAATGTCCTTGTGCAGGTGCGGCCTCCAATACTGCACGCAGTACTCCAGATGGAGCCTAACCAGTGTCTTGTAAAGAGGAATTATTACCGCCCTCTTACGACTTGCGATACCCCTACTAATACAACCCAACATCCCTCTAGCCTTACCTACTGCTTTAGTGGTCTGCTTGGATGATTTCAGGTCATCTGTGATGATGATGCTCAAGTCTCTTTCTTCCCTTGTGATTGCCAGCAACTCCCCTCCCAACCTATAGGTGGCTTCAGGGTTTCTCTTCCCCATGTGCATGATCTTGCACTTCTTTGCGCTAAACCCCAGTTGCCACTCTTCCAACCATTTTGCCAGTTTATCCAGCTCTCTTCTCATTCTGCTCACCCCATCTAGATCATTTACTCTGTTGCAGATCTTGGTGTCACCTACAAACAGACAAACCTTACCCTCCAGTCCATCTGCAATGTCACTGATGAAGACACTGTTTAGAAACTGCCATGCCCTCTTTCCCAGGACGAACAAAACAAAGAACTGCAAGGACTTCCTGCAGTCTCCCATGCGGCGAATATAATATCTAAGCATTCTATGTACATCAAAAGTATTGAGCAATGCTTCCCCTGGATTGGGATGCTCCAGGAAATAGGCAGGTGGATGGCTCGATTCAGGGTGAACTCAGACATCACCCTGGGCAAGAATTTAGGGTTAGTACGCAAAGACACCCTGTCTCCATGAAAAATCAAACAAGGTTGCTCACATACAAGCACCTGCAGCTTGGAAATCTTCTGAGCAAAAGTAATAGCGACTAAAAATAATAGTTTCTACGACAGAAAACGTAGCTTGCAAGTCACGGCAGGCTCAAAAGGAGCTAAAATAAGTTTTTCTAACACAAAGTTCAAGATCCAAGCCGGGACAGGATTATGGATGGGAGGCTTAAAGTATAGAATGCCTCTATGGAACTTACAGGCAATGTCTTAACTGGGCCACCGTACGACTCTCAATGGGTACATGGAAGGCGGACAAGTGCACCTTTAGGAAGTGTATTTCAGTCCAGCGTTAGACAAGGACAGCAAGTACTCTAGAATCTGGTTCACTGGGCAAGTGAAGGGTCCAGGTGATGGAAAGCAAAGCACTTCCACTTTATGGAATAAGTCGCCCTGGTGGAAGCCTTTCTGGTGGCCACCAGGATGTCAGACACTTTAGGGGAGACATCAAATCTGGCAATGGCTACTTTTTCAGGAGCCAGGCATGCAAATGAAGAGATCGGAGGTTCAGATAGACAAAGATTCCCCCCATTTCTGTGACAGCAAGTCTGAGCACAAGGAAAGAGGAACTGGAGGCTCCACTGCCAACTGCTGCAACAGTGGAAACCAGATCTGACGTGGCCAAAAGGGGGGCCACCAGGATCAGAGTGGCTCCCTCCATTTGGAGCTTGATTAGCACTCTCTAAATAAGGGGAAATGGAAGGAAGGCATAAAGAAACCTCCCTTTCCAAGAGAGGGACAATGTGTCTCATCAGAAAACTCCACGCCCTGGATCGAGCAAAAAAGCAGAAGTTTTGGGTTGTGTGGCGATGCAAAAAGGTCCAACTCTGGACAACCCTACCTGTCAAACAAGTTTTCCACAGAGGTGAGCAGTTCCCACTCATGTATTCGGGACTGCAACTTGCTTACCCTGTCTGCCAGGAAGTTTTGGGCACCGTGAACATGGACGGCTGACAGTTCGAGGCCATGGTCCAGAGCCCAGTACCAAACCCTCACGAACTCTCGGCACAGGGGTTAAGAATGAGAGTATAGGACAGCCCTCATCTCAAGGACACTGCTATGGAGAGAGGCCTCGAGCGGAGTCCATGTCCCCCGATTCTGGTAAAAATCCAGATGTGCGCCCCAGCCTGTCTCCGAGGCATTCCATGGTAAGGAGGGAATGAGGAAAGGAACCCTCCTTTAGCAAATGGCTGGGTTCCATCCACCAAAACAGAACCTTCTTCAGCAGTGAAAAGATCAGAACCTTCTGCTCCAGGTCGTTGGTTCGCTGATCCCACTGCACCCTCAAAGTCCATTGGGAGATATGCATGTGCAGCTGTGCCAGAGGAACCGTGGCAATGGCTGTGCCATCAAGCCCAGCAGCAGATGTGTCCTGGCTGTGACAAAAGTGGCTGTTGTAGAGTTCCTGGACCTGTACTATCAGGCGCTCTGTCCTGTCTGGGGGCAGGAAAGCAAAGCCCTGGGCCATGTCCAGTACGGTCCCTATGTACTGGAGATGCTGGCTGATGGACAACACCGATTTGGAGGTTGACAGTGATGCCTAAATTGTTGAACAACTGCAGGGTATACACCAGGGTCAAGGACAGTTGCTCCTGGGACTGAGCTTTGGATAACCAGTCATCCAGGTAGAAGACGACGTAGAGCCCCTCTCTCCTGAGGACTGCTGCCACCACCAATAGGCATTTGGTGAAGACCCCGTGGTGCCAAAGACGAGCCAAAGGGAAGGACCGTAAACTGGTAGTGCTCCCCTGAAAAAGGAACCCGAGGTACAGTACTTCTTGTGGGGAAGGCAGACCTTGATGTGCACAGGTATGCATCCTGCATATCCAGGGAACAAATCCTATCTCCCTTCTGGAGCAAAGGTAACAGACCCAGGAGGCTAACCCCCATGAACTTCTTGTACTGGATGTAGCAGTTAAGATTTCGCAAGTCCAGAATGGGCCACAAGTCCCCAGTGGATTTGGGGATAAGGAAGAAGTATGAATAGAACCCCAGGTTCTGTTGGTTCTCTGGGACCGGTTCTTATGGCCCTCTTTTTTGCAGCAGTGTACAGACCTCCTCCAGCAGCACAGGAATGAAGGTTGGAGGGTAGGTTGAGGGCCATGGGGTGAAGATCTGGAGGCATTTCTATGAACTGAAGGGCATGCCCCTGTTCTATAAGCTGCAACATCCAGGCATCTGTTGAGTTCTCTTGCCACCCGTCCAGATGGAGGGAGAAGCGACCCCCTACCACCACATCTTGGGGGCCCAGGTGGAGGGGGTTGAGCAAGGAGTCAGGCTGAGTCCACGGCCGGGCCGACTCCTTCACCTATTGAGGACTTTCCGGTGGTGGAGGAAGGGATAGGGAAGGCCGAGGAAGCTTTGCAGATCATTTATTAGGCCTCATTTGGACTACCATGTCCACTTCTGGAGGCCACATCTCTGCAAGGACATAGACAGGATGGAGGCAATTCAAAGAAGGTCAACAAAGATGGTGCAGGACCTGCACCAAAAGTCATATGAAGGGAGACTGGAACACCTCAATATGTACAACCTGGAGGAGAAGAGCGACAGGGGAGATATGATAGAAACCTATAAATATCTAAAGGGCATAAACAGGGTACCAGAGGTTAGCATCTTTCAGAAAAAGATATGTTCAGGAACGAGGGGGAATGACATGAGGTTGGAAGGGGGTAGACTAAGGTGTAACGTGAGGAAGTATTTCTTCATGGAAAGGGTGATGGGTGCACAGAATAGACTCCCAACAGAGGTGGTGGGGACAGACACAATGGGGGAATTCAAAAATGCATGGGACAGGCACATGGGAACCCTAACGATAGGAATGATAAGGTAAAGCCAGAGATCAAGGAGGGTCTGCAGTTTTTGCGATAGGTAGGGAAAATGGGCAGACTGAATGGGCCTAGCGGTCCTTATCTGCTGTCAATTTCTATGTTTCTATGGGCTGTTCGGAGGCAGACCAAGGTTAGTGGGTGGTGTGCCGAAAGGCCACTCTGTCCACTCTTCTGGTGGGTGTGGTAGAGAGAGCAGGGTAATACCCAAGGCCTGCAGGTCATTGAGAATATCCTACATGTCTCCCCCAAAGTGCCTGTGACTCCTGAAAGGAGCATTCAGAATGGACTGCTGGACATCAGTTGCGAACCCTGACACCCACAGCCAGGAGTACCGCCTGAGGCAAATGCCTACTGCTGAAGCTCTAGCCAAAGCATCTACAGCATCACAGGCAGCCATCAACAGATGTCTGCCTACATCAGCCCCAGGCTGGAGGGTCTGGAGCATCTCTTGCCTTTGGGAACCATCAAGAAGAGACTGGGTGGCAGACCTAGCCATGTCCCAGAGGTCATTCTTGTACTTCAGCATATGCCCCACATAACTGAGGACCCTTATGGCAAGGACAGAAGAGGCAAATAACCTTTTTCCCATGAGGTCCAGCTTCCTGGACTCATCAGCACGGAGGAAGCTGAGGTGTTGGGGTCTTTTGGAGCAGTCGTGGGCCGTGTTTATGACCACAGAATCTGCCTGAGAGGGCCCAGAGAAAAAGGGCTTCCCCGAGGGTGCCTGGTACAACTTGTCCGTCTTCCTGAGCATGGAGGGACCATGTGCCAGGTTCCTCCGAGAAACATCCTGTTCTGCTGAGTCAAAACCCATAGCTACCTGTAGTTGCCGCATTATGGTAATGAAGGATGGGTCATCGGTGGGGGGGATCATGGCACACACCTGGGGGAGTCCTCCCCCACTCAAGAAACTGTGGAGGTACTAGAGGGAGTTATAGCCCCTTCCTCATCCTCCAGGAGGAGGAAGTCAGGACAATGATTGTTGTCCCCTGACTCAGAGGGGAGGCACCAAGGACACTGATGAGCGAGAGGGGCATGCCTCACTGATGCCCAAGTGCAATGGCACTGCAGGTGGCTGAGAAGGTCTCGCTGGTGATGGGGCCTGGGGTGGGATTACCCTCTGTACTAGGGTCCAGAACTGAAGAGAGCAGGGCCTGAACATCGATGGTTACCAGCATCGACAGAATGCCATAGGTGGAAGGAGCAATGGAATGGGGGCAGATTGGGGCACCAGCTGGGAAACCTGCATCCCCATCGTCACCGGGATGGTAAGGGGTGTTGACGAGACAGGATGAACGCCCACATGAAATGACTGTTGCTGGCCACTAGCAGACAAACGCCACTCCCCGACTGTGCCCTTTGAGGAAGTGGGGAGAGAGTGCCATTCAGCAGGGGTGGGGAGTTGGCAAGGTCAAAGGAGGAAGCCCCATTGACCTGGGCTTAGTGTTGATGGATCTGACGGGCCATACTGTCAGCATCCCCCCTGTAGCAGATAGGGCGAGGGAAGCAGTGGGAATCGTTGGCGGAAAGTTGGGAAAACCCACTGATGAGGAACTACCACTGGACTCTGAGGTTCCAGCGGTGAGAGCTGCCAAAACCTGCCCTGTAGCCAATAGGGTGCTGGAGGCAGTGGGAGCCATCACCGGCCTGGTCAACAACCCCGAAATGGTCTGCGCTGGGAGTGGCAACCAGGAACTCTCCCCTGAGGACTGATGCTTCCCCGACAATGATTTGTCCTGGGCTTTGATAAAACAAGAGCCCAAAGACGGGGCCAGGGAAGTGGAAGAGCCCCTGGCCTGAAACTCCTTCTCCAAGACAGCCACATTCTGCTCCATTAGGAATGCCTCGAGATCTTTCAGGCAATGTTGGGTGGCTTGATTGAAGTCGCTGCAGATCTCTCAGGCCCGGACATCGTTATCAGCATCGAAGCAATGGACACAAGGAATTGTGTAAGTTCTTATTGAAAATCTTCTGCCCACAAGTGAAGCAACAAAATAAGGAGTCCAAGCTAGATATAAATGAAGGAAAATATGCTATCACTTTAGGGATAAAGTGATAAAGGCACTAAGGTTAGAAAATAAACGGGAAAGTCATTGTAGAAAATGGTGGTTGACTGAAGCGACGGTGCTCCACAGAGTCCTTTGTGATGGCTGACGTCCGGAGGGGGGGGACTGAGGAGGGCATGGGGCCACCCACAGCTATATAGGGGAATGCTGATGTGGTGATGTCGCCATGGGTGGCCCCAGATAGACTGCTTGCGAAAAAGCATCCATGTGGTCCTGGTGCCTGACGGCAATAATTCCTAAGGCGTGACATGCTACAAGAGATATCCTTGAAGAAGATAAGAGTTCTAAAGAAAATAAATGTCATGTAGAATGGCTAGTGAAGCCAGAAAACATTTGCAAGAAAAGAGTTAGTTTCAGGGCGACTTAAGGAAACATTACACCCTGTAGTAACATCTTCATTTCTAATGGTTTTGACCAGTAAGTCAACTTGTACATTATCTCTGAGGTGCATGGTGCCCTGGAACTTAGAATGTTTGTTTCCAAGATGCTTTATCACTTTGCTTGTGTCAAGCCTCCCAGCATTCCAACAGTAGATCGCTGAGATGAAGAGGCCAGCAGACTGAAGACCTAATTTGAAAAATAAAAAAAAAGTATTCCAATTTTAGCAATACACATTTCAGATTAAAATAAAAGTTGTAATGACAGAGAAAAACAACAGCAATCATTAACAACTCAAGCTTTATAACCATTTTAATAAAGGATTCTGAAGAACCTAATTACTGCATCTTAAAAAGGTGAAGCACGGAAGGGCAAGTCTGGTTGGTTGATATAATCCATTAGAGGAAAAAAAGCTGTTACTACAATGAGTAACTTCTCTTTACAAGTCAATGAATTGGATTGAATAGCCTAGTTAAACTTGTGCAGACTCCAAGTTGTACCCTGGATTGGAGGGTTTTATGATTACTTTGGGAAGAGGTTCTGAAGCACAGAAAAACCCAAACCTAGCATCCTTTCCAGAGAAGAATGATGATAATAATAATAATAATAATAAGTAAATGTGTGGACTGTGTACCAGGTTAGCAGCTGTGCAAATTTTTGTCAGTGTCACGTTCCTTCTGTCTGCTTCTGATGCCACTGTACTCCTAGTGGAGTGTTCCCCAATTCCATCTAGAGGTGCTTTTCCTGCCTTATGATCAGGGCTGGCTTTATAGTTTTGGCCCCCACAGCTGACCTTCTTCACCCCATGTTTCTGACTGCAGCCCATATGCGCATCATTAGGGGGAGACAGCAGGGTTAGTCCTTGGGGCTGTTCTTCCCATCCATTGGTGCCCATCTGCCTCTTTTTTTTCCCCCTTGTCACGATACTCTTTTTACCTCCTCACTGCAGAGCGGGCTGACAGGTCATCCGGCCACCGGCTCCCGCACCCCTGGACCCAGTCTGGCCAGCGACACACTCTCCTCCACTCAGGCTGGCATGTGGAGTCTCCCCCCCCCCCCAAATGGGGACCTGGATCCCGATACCTGGGAATGCGTACCTCATGTCTGGGGGCACAGCGCACGGCCATCAGTCGCCATGACCGCCCCGCAATTTCCATCTGTATTTTCTCCCCTGAAGCCAGATGTGCAATGGCATCAGAGCACTATGTGCCGCCTGCCGTGCTTCAGCCCTCAGCTGTACGCCTCTGTCTGTAGTGCCGCTGGCTTTTGCCAGTTGCCGCTGCAGAGTGACGTTGACCCCCTTACCCACCCCAGAGGGAAGAAAGCTGTCATGGGACGCTCAATTCTCCCTCTCCCCTGCCGCCCCCAGGTTGCCGGCGTGGCGCGAGGTGTGGCGTCCAGTGCCTAAACCCTCAACGTCACCGGGCCGACCTGCCCATCTGCCTCTTAATGGCTGCAGAAGATGCTGCACAGCCTTTTGTTGCTGTTTTAAGGAAGATAAGATAACTCCCAGTGCCCCCAAATAATTTTTTAATGTTTCCCTGCAATGAAGAAAACAGACCCAGACGTCTTGTTTTGCTCCTAAAAACACTGAAAGTCATCCCCGTCGTTCCCCTCCCCCATCCCCACCTCCCACTGAGCACCCACAACCTCCTATACCTGCCACCAGAAGCCATCTGCTGTCATCTTCTGTGGTCTGGGACACGTCTGCACACTCTTTGAAGCCAAACCGCAAACTGAGAAATGAAGGTAAATGCAGTATAATGCATTTCAATGGCGTTTTCAACTTGTGTTGATATCTTTGCCATTTTTTTTTGAATTTTTTCACAAAATTTTCAGCATGGGCCTTTTGGGACCCCACCTCTTCAACACTGTCACTGTCGTTTCGTTACTCGGGCACAGAAGGTGATTTTGCGGTCGCTATGTGAAATCCCCTTTCAGGAATGAGTAACGAAATGACAGTGACAGTGTTCATGAGATGGTGTCCCAGAAAGACCATGCTGAAAATCTGGTGGAAAATTTTCTAAAAATGGCCGAGTTACGTGCATTTGTTGAAAATGTTCTACACATGTGCATAACTTTGGTAATTTTTAATATTTTCACTTCAAATTTTTCAACATAGCCATTTTTTCACACCACCTCATGAACAGCACAGTTGTCATGGTTCACATCTCACCAGAAATGTGTTTTCGGAAACGTGGCATGGAGTGGTGCGGTCCCTATGCGAATTCACCTTTGAGGACAGATTAACAAAATCACATAGCCAATGTTCATGAGGTTGGTCCCAAAAAGCCCAAGTTGAAAATCTGGTGAAAAAATTCCTAAAAATGGGTGAGTTACGTGTGCTCGTTGAAATTTTTCTAAGCACATGAGTACCTTTGATAATTCTTTAATATTTTGGCTTCAAATTTTCAACGTAGCCATTTTTTCACACCACCTCATGAACAGTACAGCTGTCATTTTTCACATCCTGGGCAAAATGTGTTTTCACACAGCTGGCCTGGTGGCGCGGAGGGATAAAGCGCCAGATGCCACACTTCACGTCATGCCGGTGACCCGGGTTCAGAAGTGGACTCGGGTCTTTGGTAGTTGGCAGGGGAGAGGGAGGATCGACCGTCCCGCGACAACTCTCCTCCCTTGGGGTGGGGGAGCAGCTGGCGTCTGCGTTGCTCTCCAGTGGCAAATGGCGGAAGTCAGGGACACTGCGGATAGCAGAGCACAGCCGAGGGTTGGAGCGGGCAGGTGTCGGCACGTAGTGCACTGATGCTACTGCACGTCCGGCTCCAAGGGGAGGCAATCTAGGCAGAAAATTGCGGGGATGTCGTGGTGGCTGATGGCTGTGCACCGCCGTACCTGAGAGGTGCGCCCACCAGGTATCAGGATCCAGGTCCCCATGGGGGGGGGGAAGGAGGGAGACACTGTGTGACAGCATGCATGGAGGAGAGTGTGTCGCTAGCCAAAATGGGTCCGGGGGTGCAGGTGCCGGGCCGAACAACCTGTCAGCCCGCTCAGCAGTGGTAAGGAGATAAAAAAGGTAGTCATTAAAAAAACCAATGTGTTTTCACACCTGTGGCGTGGAATGGCCTTTTGACATAGATTCCAACATTTTCACCTATGGGGTTTTTGAGGTGGTGTCATAAGAAGATTATGTTTAAAATTTGGGGACAAAATATAAAAAAATGCCTAAGTTATGACCATTCATTGGAATTTTGGTACGCCCGCTTGTAACTTCGGAAATTTTAAATATTTTCACCCCACATTTTCAACATTGCTTTCTTATTGCCTGACCACATGTATGTTACAGCTGTCATTTTTCACATCCTTGCTAAAATGCTTTTTCACACCTGTGGTGCGGAATGGCACTGCTGTTGCGCATAATTATATTCTGATGGGAATTTGACAATTTTCTCTACCGGGTACATGTGCTGGGATAACAACATGGCTATGCTGATAATTTAGTCACGGATCAATGCAAGAATGGGTGTGCAGGGTCCTTTGGACCCTGCACTCCCATAGGAAAATAAGGAAAATCATCGAGGGTGGGAGCGCAGGGCCCTAAGTGCCCTGCGCTTCCACAGGCAAATAAGGATACAAGTAAACTATCTGAAAAAGTAAGGAAATTAATTGGAAAAAACTTTGTTAATGCATCAGTTAGGGTTGTTGGTAAAGCGACAAAAGTAGGGGTTTCTAACCCTAACGCCCCACCCTGCAGACACTGACTGGCATTGGGGGTGTATCTTGGGGTCGTTGGCCCCAACGCTCACCCACTCCCACCCTGCAGACACTGACAGGCATCAGGGGTGTGCCTTGGGGTTGTTCGCCTAATGCTCACCCCGTTCCATAAGTAAATAAGCGGAGATGGGCACAGCATAGGAGAATGGGGTGAGCGCTTGGGCAGACGACCCCAAGGCACACTCCTGACGCTTTGTCAATGATGCAGGGTGGGGTGGGTCAGCGTTCGGGACAGCAACCACAAGATACACCCCCGATGCATGTCTGTCTGCAGGGTGGGTGTGGGACATTAGGGTTGGAAACCCTAATGCCATTTTTCTCACTTTTGTTGCTTTACTAACAACCCTAACTGATGCATTAATGAAGTTTTTGCAATGAATATATATATTAATTACAGATAATCATAGAATAAAATTAAAAAAATTACATTTTAAATAGTCCCAAGAAGAAAAACATTCCAGCTAGCAGTAAGTATAGTATATGAATCAAATACAATTTAATTAAAATAATTCAGGCATTATTCTAGAAGAAAGAGGTGGGACATCAGGGCTCCTTTAAAGGTCCCCATCATGCTGCTGTAGTAGGTGTGGAGAGGAAAATAATTTTACAACATGGGCGAAACCATCCTGAGTGCTCTGTCCCTGGACAACTTCAGCCTTAATCGGGGCACAGACATCGGGTCGGCAATGGTGAAGCAGAAAGGACAGAGAGGGATATGTGGAGTCATAAGATCGTTTAGGTAACCAGGACATGTACCATGTAGGGCTGGGCCTTGTATATCAAAACAAGTATATATTGATGTTAATGAGCCATGAAAAACACAATCAGTACAATTCACACAGCACTGGTGTAATATGATAACTATGCGATGTCCCAGAAATCAAATGTGCTGCTGCATTCTGGACCAGCTTCTGGTGATGCATCAAACTCCCAGATAACTCAAGGAAGAGAGTGTTACAGTAATCCAATGTAGATGTCATGAAGGTATGGCAGGTCAGAGTGCAGTCAACATCATTGAGTTCTACCCTTTCAAACAATGATACTCCCGGGCCCTTTACAGGGGCCTGGTTGAATTCCTAGCAGATCTTGCAGGCCCTTAAGTTGTGAGACAGGCCTAAATGGCAAACACAAACTACTGTATGTGAGCACTGTCCTTGTAAATCTTGTAACCACAGGTACAAAACCTGAAGAAAGGTTCTTTCACCAGCAGTATAAATGAACATCATCAAAAAGTACGTAAAACAAGATTAGAAAATAAGTAAATAATGGCGTTGTTTCTGCAGGTCTGATGAGCAGTCAACGGCAGGAGAAACAACTGAGGAGCAATGGGTCCACCTGTGTTATATAGGGGCCAATGTTGCACATCGTCGTGGGTGGTCCTGGCTACCAAACGTGTCTGAGCTGTCTACACACAGATGGCTTACAGTTCCAAAGGTGTGGCCTAATGGAGGAATGTCCTCAATGAAGATCTACTGTTACTCTCCCTTTGTCTGTGGCTACACTGGGCTGTGGTGGGAGGAACAACTAAAGCGGCCATGAATGGCTTGAGGCGCTGTGGGAAGACACACTGGCCGACAGGGTGTGTAAACTACAGCTTTTAGGTGAGGTCGAGTTAGTGCGTCTGTGAGAGTATGTTGGTATGTTCATGGCTTCAAAAGTAAAATTCAGCTTTTCAGGTTGGGTCGAGTGAAAGCATGAGAAAGCATGCCAGTATATTCATAGCTTAGAAGTATGTGACTTTTTAGGTCAGGTTGGGTGATAAAATGTACAAGAGTTAAAAAAACAAACAAACAAAAAAAAAACTATCTACATGTGTCTGCATTAGTGCGAGTTGGAGTCTGTGCCTTCAGGTCAGTTCAGTGGTGAGAGTGGGTGTGAGCTGATGTGAAATTAAGTTCAGCTTTTAGGACATAACAGACATCCTTTACAATGAACAAAAGAGGTTACTATGGATGAGTCTTACCACAGGATTGGACTGTACCTCTCTATATCTGTAGACTCAATGTCCCTTTAAATTTTGTACTGAATTTCTCTTTTTGTGAAAGGCGTTGGATCAACAGAACAGGAGGCTGAAGCCTTCTGTTGTCCACGACACAGGCAACCACAGTGCAGGTTTCCCTACAATGTACTGCCAAAGTGCTTCAAGTTCTTCAACCCTGCTATGGAGGGACCACCACAAAGGTGACAGGCAGTTCCTACTCCATGTCCATTCAGTCTTTGGCCTCTCACATGGGACTGCCAGTGACGGAGACAACTGCCTTGGTGGTTTTGTGATGTGGACACTTGTTCACTAGGAACTGTACTGAGTCCACCACAACACGTTTCACATAGACTAAGGAACAGCCTTAAATTGTTTTCTGCAACTACTAATCTGGGCTGAGTTTGAACCACTGACCTAGAAGAGAAAGGTTCATCAAACCTCTAGCAATCCAGCCGACCCCGTCGGCGGTATAGCGATTGGTTCCACACTGCGGCGCGGCGACCTGGGTTGGGAGCGGACCCGAGTCGTCGGAGGGCTAACGAGGGGAGATGGATCGGCGTCCCTGGACTGCTCTCCTTCTCCGGGGGAGGCTGGGGCAGCATCCGGGCGATGGGGACTCAGCGGAGGCCAGGAATACCGCTGCTGCGCTCCAAAGAGTATAGAAGGCGGGCAGACGTCAGGCGTCATTGCACGACCCTGCCTTCCCCGGAAAAGAGGAAAATGGACGATTGCGGGCCGGCCTCCATGAAGCCCGCCGCGGCTTCGATTAGCCCCCCAGGCCAGTCCTCCGACAGATTACGGTCTCTGCGGGATGTCTCGCCCTCTCCATCCCGTAGCCCCGCTGTGGGGGGTAAGCCACGGGGTATCGGAGGACCCGAGGCCGATTTGGGGGGGTGGAAGCCGTCGGCCCGTGACCGGGCTGAAGCATCGGGTGGCCGGCAGCTAGGAAGGCGGTAAAAGGCAAATTTAAAAAAAAAAAAAAAAAAAAAACCTCTAGCAATCCACTGAACCCTCTGGCCTACCTCCCCCAAAGGCTCATCAATGTTGAAAAGTTCTAGAATGCGGAGCCGACTACGAGACAAAAAGAACCTAAATTTCAAGCTTGCCATTTTCCCAAAAAGCAAAACTGTCTGCAAACTGTACCTTAGCCTCCAGTTTTTACCTAGACAAGATTTAACTACTTTTTTTTTTAATTTATTGAGAAAATCTGAATTACAACCCTTTGAGTCAGACGCTTTTGCAAAGGCTCATCAGAATAACATAGTATACAGGCAATTACAGAGAGAAGTTAACAGGTGCTTAATACAATCAACATGGAATAGTACAAATAGGAAAACAGAGAAGAGCAACCTGTTCATTAAGATTCTGTGAGTAGAGACAACCTAGAGTCAAGTAAGACCAGTAAAATACAGTATGCAAATGACATTGAACAATAGCAGTAAATACATAGCATAATACATTGCCACTGAATCATAGTAGTAAATACAGACACATTTGTACCATAATAAGTACGTACAGTGTTGATGCAGTACGTTGACTTGTCCCAAAAAGTAAATACATACAATGTTAGGACAGATGGTTGACTTGCTGAGATATGGAGCAGATTAGAGAGTCCAATTATATCGCACATAATGAATTGGGGGAGCTGTAACAGTGGAGGGAGCAAGTTGCAATCACAGGAGGAGCTCTCCGAGAGAAATTCCCTAAGTGTGGTTTTGAATGGGCCGATCTTAGTCATGGCACAGACTGCAGCAGGTAGGCCATTCAGCCAGTATGGGGCCCTATGAAAAAAGGTTCCCTGACCCAGGGACGTCCTGCAGCAGGGATTCGCAATGGTGGCCTTGGAGGTACTCCTGGAGACCCTTGTTATGGGGGAGAGCTAGATCAGGTTATGTAGTCCTGTCAGAGTGCGTTTACACTGAATTTTCTTGGCCAGGAGACAGGTGTGATATTTAGTTACGACATTCAAAGTTTAGCTAGTTTGAAGGAGTGTAGAGATCACAAGTGTGGGTGCTTCCACCATAGCCTGTCACCGGACGACAGGCTTTGTTCAATGCAGTCTTTATTCGGCAAAGAGCAGTATTGTCAGCAAAGCTGTAAAACACAATCCCATAGTCTAGTACTGAGAGGACTGAGGACAACATAGTCAGGCAAAGTGCCTCAGGGGGCAGACAGTGCCTGTGCCGGTGTAGAAGTCCAATTCTGACATTGATGATGATCTGCAGAGGAGGTAGATATGTGCCCGATAGGAGAGGGAGGAGTCAAGGGTAAACTAATACCCAAGTATTTGAATGAGTTACCTTGTTCAAGTGGGGAGCCTTGGGAAATGTGGACTAGCAAGGTAGAGTTACTGCGTGGATTCTGGCGGTAGGAGAAAATCATTGCCTTGGTTTTTTTATAGTTTAGAACTAGGCAGTGCTCAGAAAACCAAGCTTCAGAGAAGGACTTCTGGAGGGGTATAGGTTGGGGGTGGCTCCAGAAGGACTGCACTGTCGGCATATGGAAGTACTCAACCAGAGTAGGCATCAGGTAGTGAGTTTAGAAAAAGGCTGAATAGGAGGGGGCCAGGATAAAACCCTGGAGCAAACTGGGAGGCTGGTTGAGAGGATGGATTCAGTTTTGACTTGCTGGGTCCTATTACTTAGGTAGCTCCCAAACCAGGTCGTGGTTTCTGGAGTTATCCCCATGGAGGCCAGGGAGTTAAGGAGGAGGGCACGGTGAACAGAATCGAATGCCTTAGTTAGGTCGATGTAGACCGACCCAACTAAGTGTCTGAGATCTAGTGCCTTATGGATGAAGGAAGTATATTCCAGTAGGGCAGCAGTGGTACCGTGCCCCTTAAGGAACCCATGCTGCTCTGGACACAGGAGATTATACTTTGAGAAGTGTTTGGGTATTTACGTCTGATTTACTGTCTACTTCCCCCAAATCCATCCGATACAGAGAAGCTGTGCACTAGCAATCCTCTGAAATGATCTGAAGATAAACTACAATGCAGCATGAAGCAGCTCTGTACTGTTAAAGAGTTATTTTCAGTCCTACCTGTGAAGCAGACTGGGCACTTGAAAGTACCACCCATTCCTTCAAAGCTGTGTTCTATCAGATGGCACTGCAACTTGGCTGGCGAGTCGAAGGTCTGATTGCAAAGTTTGCACTCGTGGTTCAGTCCTTCATCTGGGAAAGAAAAGAAACTTCACTTAACTATTCTGTTCAGCACCAGATGACCTACAAGTTTTCTGTAATAATGCAGAATGCCACCCACATATTTCTCAGGTATTAAGGTTAAAGAAGTACTAGTAACAGTGAAAGAGTGCTGGTTTTATTAGAATATCGCCTATTGTCTTATTATAAGCCACACACAATCCAGACCAAACAACAGAACTCACTCCGTTGTAGCTATGAGCAGCCTATGGATAATGCTGCTTTTTAGGGGTTGTGCTCATTAATACAAACTGTCCAGTAGAAAAAGGCCATATGGCCTCAGTGCAGGCCCCCTCCTCCACTGTTTACAGTGGGTACTGCCCCCCCTTTAAATCTGAACCTGCTCTTGATCTCAACCCCCACCCCTTGAATCTGCCAACTGTTTTCCGGTTAACAACCTCTGCCGGCAGTTCACTGCACCCTGACACCATTTGCTCCATTAAAAAGTATCTCCTGACCTGCTTCTTGACGCCCCATTTGTAATGGTACCCCACACCCGTGTTCTTGTTCTCACTCAAGATAAAGAGGTTCCCGAGATCTACCTTGTTTATACTTTTGAGGTACCTGAAGGTTTTAATAATGTCCCTCCCATCTATCCTCCAAGGAGTACATATTTAGGCTCCTAAGCTGTCCTTTTACTACCTGCCTGTAACAGGTTTATCCCAGATATCAGCAAGAACAGAGCTGTTCAGTAATTCGTGGAACTGCCTGATACTCCTAACAGACACATTTATTTAGACTTAAAACAAACAAAAACCTTTACCCTCCAGGGTTTGTGGTTATGAGGTACACTTATGAAACAGTCACCTTTATCCCTTTCCAACTAATTTCTTCAAAACTACAGGTAGTAAATAACCATGCTGTTCAAATGTGTTCTGTGCTGTAATGGGATGCCATAGAAAACTCAAGATGAAGACAAAGGCTTGTCTGCGTATGGATGCCAATACTATTTTATTTTATTATTTTAAACCAGGAGAGACACTAAGCTGAAAGCTTGTTTACAGGTGCATCCTGGGAGCACAAGGAAGTTAAGTGACTTGCTCAGGGTCCCACAGTATGCAGGTGGGGGCTGTGGGATTCAAACCAAGGTCTCCACGTTTGCAGCTCAGAGCCTTAAACCACTGCACTTATACTGGCCTTCTTACATTATCTTTTATTGTGTAGGGGCATCCATGCTCATTTCACACATGCTTTGCTTCCTTTTAATGAACTGGGGGGGGGGCACTTGAGAGTTGGAGGCTGGCTCAAATTACTGATTCAGTGTGCTACAGCTTAAAAACAGCTTCCAACTTGATCGGATAGAGAAAAGCAGCTGTGTGGCAGCATTCTAAGTTGTGCTGTAGTACTGACATCACTACTGCAGCACACGAACATAATGATTTCACTACCGCAGTACAACAAACATATTCCAGGCATAACAGGGTTCCACAATACACTAGATTTTAGCTACACATGGACCACCAGAGAGGTGTTAAGAGTAAAGCAAAGAGGCAAACTGGACACCAAGTGCAGGAAAAACAGGTTACTCACCTGTAACAGTAGTTCTAGGAGTGGTATATGTTGTTCATCCACACTTACTGGCATGTCCTTTCCCTTTAAGAATCTTGCTGGAAGGTCTTGAAGCTGGCTCCTCTCACCCACCCAGGTGGTATAACCCTAGGCTCCGCCCCATGACACCAGGTCTTTGCCCGCTGGAAGCTCAGGTTGTGCGTCAAAGCCGGGGAGGTCAGGTGGGTTCATGTAGATGAACAACATATACCACTCCTAGAACTACTGTTACAGGTGAGTAACCCGTTTTTCTAGGATCGTGGATATGTTCTATTCACACTTACTGGCAGACTCTTAGCAGTTCTCTGGGAGGAGGGAAGCAAGGTGCACCCCTCCGCCCTGACATACATACTTGGGGAATAGAGATTGGAGAACTGAGGCCCCAAAACCAGCATCCTGGCGTGACTCAAGGTCGATGTGGTAGTGGGTGATGAAGGCGTTGCTGACTTCCAGGTAGCAGCCCTGCAGATTTCCTGGATAGGGATGTCCCTGGAAGCAGCCACAGATGCAGCAGCACAGTGGGTGGAATGAGCTCTTATCCCTCTGGGAGGCTCCTTGCCCGCCAACCTATAGCACAGATCAATGCAGGATGTAATCCTTCTGCCAATCGTCTGCTTTGATGCAGGTCTGCCAGGTGCGGCTTCATTGTAGGTGACAAATAGCTGGCGAACCTCTCCCCGAACTATAGCCGTCCGCTCCTTATATTAAGAGAGTGCTCGTCTCAGGTCCAAAGTATACAGCCTGTACTCAGCCTCTATGGTGTAACTGGGGTAATACATCGGCAGAGTCAACACCTGGTTAAGGTAAAACTCCGATACCACCTTTGGAAGGAATCTCAGGTGGGGGCACAGGACAACCACGTCCCTGTGGAAGACCAGGTAAGGAGACTCCACCAAGAGTGCCTGGAGCTCCCCAGTCCTTCTGACTGATGTGACAGCCACCAGGAAGGCGATCTTCCATGACAAATGTGACATCTCACACTTGTGCATTAGTTCGAATGGCTTGCCCATGGGCTATGCCAATACGAGCAATAGAACCCACGGAGGTGGAGGTTCATGCACTGGAGGAGATATGTGGTCAAGGTCTTTAAAGAAGTGCTAGACCACCTTCTCCTGTGCCACTGCCTGTTGACCGGCCCGCGCCCAGTAAGCAAGAGATGGCTGCCAGGTGCACCTCAAGGGTCGCAGACCGAAGACTCCCTTTGGACAGAGACCAAAGGTAGTCTAGGATGCTAGCCACTGGACAGGACAAAGGGTCCAGGCCCTTACCTTGACACCAAATGAAAAACCTTTTCTATTTGAAGGCATAGCACCTCCTGGTCAACTCCTTTCTGGTGGTTTCCACAACTGTGAGTACATCATCAGAGAGACCCAGAGCCTGGAACTCTAGTCACTCAGGAACTAGCCTGTCAGGTGCAGGAATTGAAGGTCCGGATGGAATACCTTCCCCTGACTGACAGATAACAGGTCCTGGTGTACTGAAAGACGCCATGGAGGCCTGGAGCTGAGGCTGAGGAGATCTGGATACCAGAACTGGTGAGGCCAGTCTGGGCTACCAGGATCACCTGTGCCTTGTCCCTCCTGACCTTGAGTATCACCTTGTCAACCGAAGGAAGGCACTGTAGAGGCCTGAAGTTCATGGCCTCAAGAAGGTATCCCCCTGCAGTGAGCCCTGCTGAGGAGGGTGGGCATGAAATTGCCTAAGCTTGGTGTTCCCCCTGGAGGCGAACGGATCCACCCAAGGTTTGCCTCAGTGGGAGAACAGGCTGTGTACTAAGTATGGATGGAGAGACCACTCATGGGACGTCTCGCCTACGTGGCTGAGAGTGTTTGCCAGTTGATTTGAGGCTCTTGCGACGTGAATGGTTAGGAGATCTGCCTCCAGTCGCCTCACGAGGGTCCAGATGCAGAGCGCTTCCCTGCACAGAAGCCGGGAGTGCGTGCCACCCTGTCTGCTGAGGTAGTACATGGTCGTGGTATTGTCCATCTGGACTTGCACCACTTGACCCCGAAGGAGCAGAGCGAATGCTAGCAGTGCCAGTCTGACCGCTCTGGGCTCCAGCAGGTTGATATGGTATCGGGATTCCTCGGGGGTCCAAAACCGTGGGCTCTACAGTTCCCCATGTGGGCTCCCCAGCCCGTAAGAGAGGCATTGGTTGTAAGTACAACCGTCGGCTCGAGACAGACAAACAGGATCCCTTCCTGGAAGTGATCCAGGATGGTCCACCATTGGAAAGCATCCCACAACTTCTGGGTTAGAGAGACCAGCTGGTCGAAGTGACTGTGACACTGGGTCCACTGGCTGGCCAGCTCCAACTGAAGGGAGCGTACATGCCACCGGGCCCATCGGACCACGGTAATGCAGGCTGCCATAGAAACATAGAAGTTGACGGCAGATAAGGACCGCAAGGCCCATCCAGTCTGCCCATTTCTTTTTCTACCTTATAAATGTGCCATCGGCCTTTGCTCTGTCAGTGACCTATCTATTCATAGTCATTTGTATTGCTCCCTTATGCCTATCCCATGCCTGTTTGAAGCCCTGCACTGTATTCATAGCCACCACTTCTTGTGGTAAGCCATTCCATGCATCCACCACCCTTTCTGTGAAAAAGAATTTCTCACATTCTCCTTAATCGGCCTCCTCTAATCTCATGCTGTGTCCTCTAGTCCTGCTATTTTTCTTATATTTAAACATGTTAGACTCTTTCACCTTGTTTATGCCCTTAAGGTGTTTAAATGTCTCGATCATATCACCTCTCTCCTCCTTTGCTCAAGGGTATACATATTGAGCTCTGCTAATCTGTCCTCATATGTCTTCTGATGCAGTCCCTGCACCATTTTGGTTGCCCTTCTGGACTGCCTCAATTTGGTTAATGTTCTTGTGAAGGTGTGGCCTCCAATACTGCACGCAGTACTCCAGATGGGGCCTAACCAATGTCTTGTACAGAGGGATTATTACCTCCCTCTTCGACTTGTGATACCCCTACTAATACACCCTAACACCCCCCTAGCCTTACCTACTGCTTTAGAGGTCTGCTTGGATGATTTTAGGTCATCAGTGATGATGATGCCCAAGTCTCTTTCTTCCTTTGTGACTGCTAGCAACTCCCCTCCCAGCCATGTACCCCAGAAGGCACAGAAAGTCCCAGGCAGGGCGCAAATGCCCAATCAGAAATTATTGGGCAAAGGAGGAGAGAACCTCTGCCCTGCCCGTTGGGAACCAGGCTATGGCTCGGCAGGAGTCGAGCTCTGCCCCGATGAAACATATCACCTGTGAAGGTACGAGTTCCAACTTTGCCTCGCTTGATCAGGAGACCAAGGTTGGTGCAGGTCTGGAGGGCCAGGTCTCTGGACCTCTCCACCTCTTGTTTGATGGAACCCACCAAGAGCCAGTCGTCGAGATATGGGTACACCCTAACCCCTCAACGCCAAAGATGGGCTGCCACCACTGCAATGCAGTTGGTGAAGACCTGTGGGGACAACAGGCTGAACGGCATGGCTCGGAACTCAAATAGGGCTCCTTCTGCTCGGAAGTGAAGGAAACTGGTGAGATGGATAGATCGGGACGTGAAAAACGCATCCTGAAGATCCAGGGAGCAAAACCACATGTTCTGCTCAAGAGATGGTATGATCTGAGACAGAGTTACCATCCTGTAGGTGCGTGACCTGAGGAGTTGGTTCAGGTTGTGCAGATCTAGAATGGGGCACCAGCCCCCATCCACTTTGGAACCAGGAAATACCTGGATACGAACCCTGGGTTGACGGGTGGGTCCGTGACTCTGGCCACCGCCTCCTTGCGGAGGAGTTGGGCAATGTCATCTCAAAGAGACGACTGAGTGTGTACGGACACCATATCCTCCCGTGTGGCATGGGCTTGGCTTGGAGGGTATTGCTCGAATTCCAGAGGCAGTCCTTGACCCATCAATTCTAGAACCCACTTGTCCGTGGTAAGAGCGGACCAAGCAAAAAGGAAGTGGTGGAGCCGGCTGTCCACGGGAGGACCCAGACCCTGCGTGACATATGAGGGTGGCCACCCCATCCCGTCACTAAGCAGGCTTGGAGGAAGAGGGTTCAGATTGGGGACCGCCTGAATCCTGTCCTCCAGGCTTATGGGCTGCCGGAGGCCCGGACTTTGGCCGAGGGTGCCAAGATTGTGCCTGCTGTTGCTGCCCCACTTGGAAGTGGGGCTGCTTGGCCACAGGGGCAGAGTGCCAAAATGGCTTTTTCCTTCTGTTTTCTGGAACCCTGGGATTCCTTTTGTGCAGAAGTGACAGAGTCCAAGGTGACACTGGAGGTGACCACCCACACCTGGGCAGAAGAGATTGGTACCCAGGAAAGCGACGTCTGTTAGCTTGTGTTGGGTATCTGTCATGAAGTGGAGACCCTCAACCAAGCCCTGCAGTGCATGGCAACTGCGGCTGCCACCAAATTGGCGCATGAATCCCCAGAGGCCAGAGCAGTCTGGAGTTGCTGCTTCGCAACAGCCCGACCCTGGTCCTGGACCTGCTTGACCGTGGTCTGGAGGTCTGCGGGGGAGATGAGGAAGGACCTCATCAAGGGAGCACAGGAAGGTGTGGGAGAAATGCGCCATGATGACGGCTGAGCTTGCCTGATGGAGGCCCAGTGTAGAAGCAGCATAGACTTTGCAGGCAGAGTGGTCAGGTTTTTTGGACTCCTTGTCCGGAGGTCTATCAGTATCTGCCGAGCTGCCAGAGAGTCTGAACACAGATTCGGTCACCAGACCCTCAGCAGAAAGATGCTCTGTGAACCCCGAAAGGGACCCAATGGGCACCGCGTATTTGTGGGCCATCCAGGCAGAAGGCATAGGGCAGGAGGCAGGATGCTGCCATAGCTCCAAACCCGGACCGACAATGGCCTCGGCCATGGGAAAGGCTTCAGTCGGTGAATCCCCCCATTTGAGGATATCCGTGAGGGGGTATTTGGCCCATTTCTGAATGGGGTTCAAGAGGCATCTCTGTGGATTCAGAGATAAGGCGGAGGATGCCCAAAAAGGAAGAGGGGCCTTCCTCTGTCGACAGACTCCCGACCAGTTCCTCGTCCAAGCGACAGGAATGAAGGTCCGAGTCGTCTGACTCCGAGGAGTCTGGATAAATCAGCCGGCCACCTGTGTCACCCTCCACCCACCTGGGACGGTCAGGAGTGAGGGTAATGGAAAGCCTACGTGGGAGGCCCAGAACAGGCTAAGACTCTTTGGTAGGCACCCCCACAGGGGGCTGCTTGGGTGGCGGCTCCACCAAGATTGGTGGAGAGGTTGATTTTGGGCTAAACCGTTTTGACCAGCTCCATGGGAGGAGGAACGGTGCATGCAGGCTCTGGAGGAGTTGACTTCGTCCTGGGAGGCAAAAGCCAAGTAATGGCCGGTGTGGAAGCCAGAAGCGACTTTTGACCAGACAAAAATCAGCTGTTGCCATATTAGATCTTCGTAGCATCGACGGAGTTTCCGACGAAGCCTCTCCTCATCTGATGAGGATGAAAAAGAATGTCAGCGACGCCTCTTTTTAGAACGCCTGTGCGCCTTCTTCGGCCTGTCAGTCGAAGGGGTCCGAGACCTCAGCCTCAATCATTGGGGAGACCAATGGGGTCAATGGAAGGCACCGGGGAGACCATGGTTCTTCCTGGTCAGGAACCGGTTCTCTGACGGGTTTCCCAGTGGGTTGGGTCTCCTCACTGGGGAGAGGAAGGATCGGGGTCCTGAATAAAGAGCTGTCGGCCTTGTCGGGTGACAACAGGTCGACTGGGTCAAGAACGATCTCAACCGAATCGTCGTCCAGAGTCTGGGCCAGCTGGCCTGATGGTGGGACCGTGAAACCAGCGGCCACGGCTGCAACCTTGACCGAAGTCAAGACAGGTGATTCCTGGGACCGAGATCTCTCACCACCCCAGGAACATCGTCAGTGAGATGAAGATTCTCTCGGTTCCTTGTCCTTTTTATGGGACCGAGAGACATGCATGCCCGAAGGTCCCTCGCCCTTTGGTGGGAAGGGATTGGCACATCTCCTGAAAGGATCCGGAGACAGTGGAGCCCAAGTTGAGAGGCACGAAAAAGGACTTAGAAGAACGATCCGCAGCCCGAGCCGCCTCTTTCTCAAAGGCCTTCATCTGCTTAAGATGCTTGGTGGAGACTGCCCATCGGGCCTCCTTTGATTTACCCAGCAGATTCAGTTTCTCTGGTCTGCCCAATTTCAGCCATGCGAGATGATCATCCAAGACGTTCGGGTGGAATGCGCCACACATTTCACAGGCCCGGGTGTCATGGCCGACACCAAGACAATACACGCACGTGACATGCCGGTCTGTGCAAGATATATTTTGCTTGCACGGGCAGCGGCAGAAACCTGGAGAAGATTTATCTTCCATAGTGGTCGAGATTGCGAATTGATCGTCTAAGTCTGACTAGTTTAATTTTAAGCAAATCCGAAGATTTTGAAGCCGGGGCCTACATAACGCGCAAGTGGTAAGGAGAGAACCTGTATCTTCCAGTGGAAAGGAAAATCTGGCATCATGGGGCGGAGACGAGGGTTATACCACCTGGGTGGGTGGGAGGAACCAGCTTTAAGACCTTCCGGCAGGATTCTTAAAGGGAAAGGACATGCCAATAAGTGTGGATAGAAAATATCATCCACGATCCTAGAAATACAGTTCAACTCACATAAAGAACACTATTAAGTAAAAGCCATAAATGTATAATATTTGAATATTACCTGTAACACATGTACTTATCCACAATAACTGCCTGGACTCCTGTTTGTGCACATTTTTAATGGGTACTACAATTACCAAATTAGCCGCCTCCCACACCCCACCCCAAGTTTTGAACAACATCAAGTTCTGTGTAGAAAACTTGATCACACGCTCACTGCCATTCAGTCATGCATTCTGTCACTGTCACAAACTCACCGACTGACACACCCACACACATTTCATTTCTCCCCTCTGGGTACCATCTAACGCTCTCTCTCCATGCCCTCTCTGTTCTCTCTCCTTTCCACTCTCAACCCCTCCGCTCACCTGTGTTCCACCTGTCATTTCTATCTCCTCCTCTTCTTAATCACTCTCCTCTTTACTTTTACTGCCTATATTTAGTTTGCCTTTGTTGAGAGTAGCATTCCTGAAATGCCAGGAACGCATGTCACAGGTTATTATCACGCTACCTCAATGCTTATATCAGCAGAGATTTAACTGGGCAAGAACTCACTGCCCCCCTTTACAAAGCTGTACGAGAGTTCCTATTCCTCCGACACCTTTCTCCGTGGAATACTACAGGAGAGTCCCGCCTCCAGGAGATGGCACTTCTCCCTCCTATAAATCTAAAGATAAAAGTTCCCCCACCTATACATTTCCAATCTACCTACCGCACATTACTCAAGCCAATGCAATACTACAGTAGTCCATTATATGGTACTGCTGGTGATTCGCAGCTCTTGTAAGTACTTTTATTCGGCACTCAGATTCATGAATCTCATCTTGTATGAGGTACCAATTTTGGAACTGTACAAAGTAATTTTACGTCCTCTTTGAAGCACGGATTTCCACATGAGAACATGAATGTACTGTGACTAGTTTTTAAAACTGGGCTAGCAGTATACTCTGGAGGTTAGAGCAAAGTGCTGTGAACCAGCATGGCACATCTGGCAGACCTGGGTTGGATTCCTGCACCCTATACCTGCAAACTGTATGACCCGACCAAGTCACAACCTCCTTGTGCTCCAGAGATGCGCCTGGAAATCAGCTTTGGCTCAGTGTGCCATTCCCTGCCAAAAATTGTAAAATAAATAAATAGAATAATAGTGTACGGTGAGGGCTTGTTCTGCAGAGAAAGTCATCCTAGCAGAAATGTTGTACCACAATCAAAAGGTCACTGAATGTGATTGTACCCTACTGTGGTATAAAAACAATTCAGGTAATACGAATTAACAGGTAATTTACGAAGTGCATGAGACACAGAAACGTCAGGATCAACAAGACAGACAAACACTTGTGGCGGTGGCACAATCACTGAACCTGTGACTCGACCAGGATCAACCACACAAAAAGCAGGAACAAGTAGGTATTTTAACTTATTAAACAAACAAAAATGAACAAGAGCAGGGGGATCAACCAGATATAATTTATAACCACTCACAAAATCAAACCCGAATCGTAACTGTCACAATCCACTCACTTAGCAAGAAATATGGCTGCCATTTTTTTTTCCTGAAAATCCCTCCCACATGAAACTAACAACAAATGGAAGCCCATGCTACAGGTGTAGGGAGGTTTGGACCCTACTAAGCACACCATGGACCCTGGCAACCAACCTTAAAACCTGGAAAAAAAACACAGCAGCAAAAAAAAAAAAGCATTTTTCTAACACACACACACAAAAAAAATCCAACTATTTTCCTACTATTTTTAAGGGCACCATACACTATAAAAAATAGTGGATGGGCAACTGTATGCCTAACCAGTGTGTTGTACCACCTTGGGGTTCCGATTCCAACAGACCTCTCAAGCTTTGCCTGCAGGGTGTTACTGGGGTCCCAGCTCCTTGATCGCCCTGGTCTAAATGACTCACCATGGCAGCATAACTTCCCATTAAATAGAGACCTGCTGGATGTATCCCCTTCCCAACATGGACTTTCCTTGTCTAAATCTAGTGCTTTAATGTCCACTGGCAGTGGCGTGCAGGGGGCCTGGGTAGCTGGGTCTCAACACATGTGTCTGGAAGAGTATCTTTCCCACTAAATAGGGATTGTTATTACAGGGCATCTAATGGACAGATCACTGAGTAAGGTACTGGGTTTGGGATTACAAGGAGACAGGGTATCCGTGCATCTCTACTTTTTAGTAAAGCAGGATAAGGAAAGTAAGTATGCTCTACCTATCAGCATTTTGATCCACCACTATCCCTCTGATCAATGGTGAAGACACTTAGAACATAAGAAAACAGCCAGCAGAAGGAGCCCTCTCAGTCTATCTTGTCTGCTCGAAGTAATATGGTTTTGTTCTGGTACTAAGTTTACATCTGATACCCCGACTCTCACTCCTAAATTTTGTTTTTTCCCTGACAAGGCCACCTGGCCTTACTTTATGTTTGTCCAAAGCTCTTATGAAGGCTTTTACTGACTTTGTCTCCACCATCTCCTGTGGCAGCTCGTTCCATGCTGTCACCACTCTCTGTAAAAAACTGCTTCCTCACGTCCCTCCTGAACCTTGCCCCATCAGTTTTAGGTTATGCCCCCTAGTGGTGGTGTTAGCCCTTTTATTATTAATTCTTTTCAAGTACTTGAATGTCTCACTCATATCTACTCTTTGCCTCCTCTCCTCCAGAGTGTACATCCCCAGGTCCCCCAACCTCTCTACATTCGATCTGTCCTGCTGCCCCTATATCATCTTAGTTGCTCTCCTCTGGACCTTTTCCAGCATGTTTATGTCCTTCTTTAGGTGTGGATGCTAAAATCTTATTCCGTATTCCAAATGTGGCCTCACCAGTGACCTGTAGAGTGGCAGTATGACCTCAAGCTTCCTACTGCTAAATCCCCTAGCTATAGATCCCAGCATTCTATTTGCCTTTTTGCATCGAGTCAAGTGCTTCAGGTCACTAGAAATGATTTATTTAGCTTCTGTTAACCAGGTAAGTACACTAGACAAGACAATTTGCCTATTTTCAGGTACGACCCGGGAGAGTACAGGAAATTACATAATTACACACTTGGGACAACATGGTACATAATTAGGAAAAAGATTACACGTCATAAGACAACAAGGTACAAGTTAGAAAAAACAACTTGCATGTCACATGCTAACATCATAATGTAGAATACAAAAAGTACAAGGCATGTGAGGCACATTTAGTTAGAATAGGTACAACAGAGAAAATGGTGTGTGCCAGTTTTGGAGCAGTACATGGCAAGGATTGGTAGCAGCAGGTACAAAACTATCATCTTAAGGGCCAGCTGTTATGTATGAGGGCTAAGTGCTAACAACGTTTTGTCACTGGGGTTTTTGGTACCCACAGGCCAATGCGAGTTTGAGATGGTTCCATAGGGAGGAACGCAGGCTGCCCTGAGAAGGGGCAACATGGACCTGGGCAGGGAAGGAGTTTCAAAGTTTGGGGGCACACGCTGCAAAATCCCTTTCACCCATTTGAGTCCGAGTCACAGGTACCTTGAGTGTGGCAGACCCCTGAGACCTAAGGTGATAGGAAGAGAGAACAGTTTGGGCAAGCAAACTCGCCACCCCTGGGGGGGGGGGGGGTGCCTGTGCTAAGGACCTTTCCTGTGAAGCAACCAAGGACAAAGTCAATGTGCTTTGAGGGAGAGAGCCAGTTTAACTTGTTGTAGAGATCACAGTGGTGAGTGAGCCGGGGGGCCGCTAGGGCGAAGCAGCATTCACCCCCAGATCCTTTTCTTCCTCCGATGGTGTAACCTGAATCTTTCCAATGTAGTATTCTGATCTCGGGTTCTTTGCCCCTATGTGCATCACCTTGCACTTTTTGGCATTAAACCCGAGCCGTATATCCCTGACAATCTCTCTAGCCTGGCTAGGTCCTCCCTCAGTTCCTTTGTCCCCTCCTAGGCGTCCACCCTCCCACAGAGCTTGGTGTCGTCTACGAACATACACATCTTTCCCTGAATGTCATCCCCTATGTCACTAATAAAGATGTTAGACAACACTGGTCCTAACACTGATCCCTGTGGAACCCCGCTGGTAACCTCCCTGGTACTGGAAAACTCCCCTCCCCCGTACAACCATCCTCTGTGTCCTGACGCTCAGCCAGTTATCAACCCATCTAACCAACCTCTCTCCCACCCCTAAGTCCTTCAGCTTCATTATCAACCTTTTGTGTGGTAAAGAGTCAAAGGCCTTGCTAAAGTCCAGATATACGATATCCACTGCCTGGCTTTTGTCTAGTGTTCTAGTGACCCAGTCAAATAACTCAAATAAGTTCATTTGACACAATCTGCCTGCCACGAACCCATGCTGTTTACTGTCCTGTAAGTAATTTTTCTCTAAAGAACTTGACCAGACCCTCCTTCAATATTGTCTCCATTCATTTACACACAATCTATGTCAGGCTGACAGGCCTGTAGTTTCCAGGGTCCTTGGGGCCACTCTTGTGGAGTGGTACCACATGTGCTGTTCTCCACTCCTTTGGCACCACCCCCATGTCAAGAGATCTACTGAATAGCATTGTCAGTGGGTCTGCCAGATCTACTGCCATCTCTTTTAGTATCCTGGGGTGTATCCCATCAGGCCCTGGGGATTTTACCACCTTCAATGCCATCAGCCCCTCCCTCACCCGTTCAGTCCCTTTTGTTCCTACTGGGTCCATAACATCCCCCTCCCTACCCTTCCCGCTGTGTGGTACTGGGCCCCCTTTTTCTTTGGTTAAGATGGAGCAGAAGTATTCATTTAATACCTCTGCTTTTGTCCCACCTTCCACCACTATCCTTTCCCCTTTCTTAAGCCTGACTATGCCATCCTTCTTGTCCCTCTTTTCTTTAATGTAGCGGGAAAAGGCCTTATCCCCCTTTTATCCCTTCTGCAATCTGGAGTTCTTTCTTTGCTTTTGCCTGTGTGATCTCCTTTTTTGCTAGTTTAGCCAGCCTTTGGTACTCCTACTCATTCTCTATCATAGTTGTCCTTTTACTTTTCCTGTTGCAGCCCTCTTATCCTTCACAATCTTGGCCACCTCCCTGTTACACCAGCTTTCTTTCCCCTCATTTTTATGCACATGCTTGATGCATTCTGTATGGCCCCTCTGACTGTGTTCCAAATTTTCTCAACACCCAAACCTTCCTCCAAGTTCCCTAGGTCCACTCTAATAATTTTCCTCATTCTCTGAAAATTCGCTCTTCTGAAGTCTAGTGTTCTGGTCTTTGTGGGGAGGTCTTCTCTTCCCATGTTCAGGTTGAACCACACTGTGTTGTGGTCACTTCCACTCAAGGGATCCCCAATATCTATGTCCTGCACATGCTTGCCATTCGAGAGTACCAGGTCCAGAATTGCCCCCGGTGAGACTAGTCACATACTGTGTCATGAATCCATCTTGGATCGCCCAAGATTACCTAGCTTCTGGTGCAGGATGTGACGGGACTGACCAAGTCCACTTTAGGCAGGTTAAAGTCACCCATTAACACCATCTCCCCCTTCTCTGCTGCTACTAACTGTGTGCATCACTCCCTGTCCTTATCCTCACCCTGACTGGGTGATCTGTATATGACCCCCATCCTTATCTTCCTTCCTTCATTGGTCTGTAGCTGGAGCCATAGTGCCTCCATGCTCCCTTTTTCAAACTCTTCCTCCCTTGCGCAAACAATACCTTTCCTTATGTATGCCGCCACCCCCCCCGCCTGTCTCCCTGTCCTTCCTATATAGCTTGTAACCTGGAATCTATAGGTCCCAGTTGTGGTTTGCTGTTGCCCAGGTCTCTGTAATGGCTGCAATGTCTACCCTGTTTTCTACTAAGAGTGCCTGCAGTTCTGCCATCTTGTTCCCAAGATTACGTGCATTCAGCATTACCACCCTCCACTTTGTGTCTGCTGTGCCAGTGTTTTTTTTTATTTAGTCTTATCTCCCCATTTTCATCTGTGTCTATGTAACCCCTAGATGGCGCTATCCCAGGGGCTACTACCCCTGCCTGATTTGCCACTAACAGGTTGAGGGGCCTGGATCCAATGGCGGGTGCCTCCACCCAGAGGTCAGGGTTTGCAATAGTTAAACTAACTTGGTCACAGCCCTCTGGGACACTGCAACCCCCCTTTCTTCCCACTAGTGGCCCACACAATATATCAGAATTACCTTCACAGTATACACTTACCCCCAGGTCTGGTTCCGCACTGGGACCTCCTGTGAAATGAGATACAGTGCAACAATCACAGTACAGTACTTTAACATAGACAAATACCTCAGGCAGTATAACTTTGCTGAAACAAGCAGCTCTGATTTATTTAGGGGATATAACAAGGACAGGGGAAATCAGGTTAATCAGCTTATCACTCTAATAATCTATCTATGGCTCTGTGCACAGGCCTATCCCTATCAGTTACTGTCCCTGGGTACCCAAGCCCTAGTGGCTAGTCCAAACCGTGGCAGCTGGTAGGGGCCCTTTCACACAGAGAAAAGGAGAATTAAACAGTCAGCAGTACAGTAATTCCATTTGGATTTAATGTGGCAATTCAACAGGGAGCGACCTGAATTAGTACTCACGACCTCCAAATAAGATAGGGTCCTTCAATGTCAGCAGGGCTCACTTGAGGTACACAAACCTCTTCACACATCCATATAAAAGAAAGCACTATACCAGGCAGGCTGCATCTGTATCCCGATCGCAATTACTGCACAATACCCGGGAGAACACACAGCAGATTCAGTTCCTGATATATGGAGTGCAATTTTCAGCAATTCCTCCAGTCTTCTACAGGGTGAGCCTGGTTTCTACTCTTCAGAGATCCTTTGATTCTTTTCAGGACGGATTCAGTCCTAACAAGCTGTTACACAAGCTGCAGACCGGAACTCTGGGCCTTACACACGCTTTTTGACTAAAACTGCACACTGAAAAGCACAGGGCTCCTTCCTTCTTCACTGCCAAAGCTCAACTGAAACTCCAACCGACAAAACCGGCACTTCCTTTGAGTTCCTCCCAGTTCTTGACTGGATTGGCTGTCACTCAATAGACTGCTGCTGTTGGTCCAAAAGGCACTGAAGTCTAACCACATCTCCCAGAGTCACTGCCCATACAATCCTCTTGTGGCTGGCTCAGATTATGAGTCCAAGTTCTGATTCGTCCAAGGCACCATTTTAGAGCTAGCTTACCCCACACTGATTGGTCCAGTTCAGCAGTTCAAAACTAGAATGAGGAACTAGCAGACACAGTTCTGACTGCAAAACAAGCAGGTTAGACAAACTGTAATTTCATTATTACTCTAAATAATTTCTGGCAAACAGTTACATCTTTCAGATAGGTTCCCTTTGCACTCCTAGTGACTGCAAAAATGAAGTGAATTGGCAGCAGCTCGAGTGGTACTCAGAGAAGCACACAGTCCCCCCATACAACTAATTATGTCTGCAAGCAGACAGCTCTTAAAGAGACAGTACCAGAGGCTCTAAAAACACTCACTGATAAATGGCTTAAATGCCAAACACCATTCAGGCTTGGAGCATTCAAGCAAGCTCCTGAAGTCTTTTGGAACCCCATTTGCAGGGGGTTACATCTAAATCCATCTTTGCCCTTCTCCTCGTCTCCATAATGTGGGGGAGGCGCCCTCCTCCCTTTCTGTCGCCCCTTGGCAGTTTAAACCTAGTTCCCTTGCCATGTATTCCATTTTGACTTTTTCTTTCTCCCTTCCCAGATCAGGTGTAGCCGTGTCCCTGCTGTATAATCTCTTGTCTAACCATGCGTCTCCCCACCCACCTACCTATGAAACCGTATCCCTCCTCCTTGCACCACCATCCTAGCCATCCATTAAATTATTCTATCCTCTACTTTCTAGCTGTGCTTGTCCTTGGTACAGGAATGATCTCAGAGAAGGTCGGTGTTTTCACGAACTGCCTATTCACCGCTGCCAAGTCCATAAATCTATGTTGCACTATCCCGGTCTCCTCCCATGCTAAATCACTGGTCTCAATGTGCAGTATCAAGTCCGTTTTTTCCCCTGCCCCACTTATTAGCTCACGTACCTTTTGTGTTGCTCTACCAGCCTCCATCCCAGGTGCACACACCACTGTTGTCCTCATGTATGGGTTCTCACTTCTTCCACATTGTATTCCTTTTATTATTGAATCCCCATAGACTATTTCATTTTTTTCCAGAATGACCATTCTCCTTACTCTTCTTCCCCCCATGTAATGATTACCCATTATTTTGGGTAGCTCGATTTCATGGGCCATGGTTTCTCTTCCTGTCTCCTTGTCTCCCACTTCAACTCTATTCTTGTTAGGACCTTTCCCCTCGTGGTTCCTGTCCCCTGTTGTGTCTGCCTTAATTTTACTTTTTCCCTTCTTCTCCTTAATGTTCATCCCCTTTCCTGTCGCTTCTGTGTTTTTCTCTTCCCTATACCTGTCCATTGATACATCAGGTTCCTGGCCCCACTATCTCTCTGGAATTTTGCTGCCGCCCCGATTCCGCTGCACCTTTGTCCCCCTGAGTCATCTCTGCCAGTGTTGTACATCTATTGTACGTAGGCACCCCCGAAACAGGGATTTCCTGAGCTCTCCAGCTCCTGCCATGAATTCCATGTTTATGTCCTCCTTTCCGTGTCATCTTCCACCCCTCCACTTGGTCTTCTTCATATTGGTGTTGCTTTTCCTGCCTCTGACTTGCCCCCTGCCCTCACCTGTCCCCTTCCCGTTTCTCCCCATTGCTGACATTTTTTAGCCTCTGTACATCTGTTCCTTGTCCAGTTTGCCTCTGCATCACATTTATGTTGCCCCCTTTCATTTCTTGTATGACCTTGGTGAAGCATCCTATTTCCACTCTTAATTTTCCTATATTCATACACACCAGGCATCCCCCCTTCCTCCACAGTATCTCCATAAATACAGCTGCCCCACAATTGTTACAACCCACAATCCTTCCCCAGCTACCTTGTCCAGTGCCATGTCCCTTAACCCCCCATATTTTACACCCTACTTTTCTGATTATAAATACTCCTCGTTTTGAGGTTCCCAGTCCCGTTATCACCCTATACACTACACTTAGTGGCTTAAAAACATTTGTATATCATTTCCAATAATTTTCTACCCTAGGCAGCCCTCAGAATTTCAGTAGGTTTAACTGCAATTGTACATTAACTACAATATCATCCTAATCAGAAAATACCTCCTAAACCATACCTCCTAATCTAAACAGTGCCTAATATGCAATATCATCCTGATCTAAACAATACCTCCTAATCTAAACAGTACCTGCACCTTCAGTAGTATAGTTACAATTTCCTCTTACCTGCCCCACTTTGAACTTTATCTAAAAAACTAGTAGCTTAATTATATAGACTTCCTAGTGTTGTGTGCCACCAGTACAGTAGCTTAGATGCCATTTAATTTTCCAATGCCCAATATCAATAGTATTGCAATGGCCCAATCTCAGTAGTATCCTCCTCCACAATGTAAATATTCTTACAAGTACCCCAAACTTGAAACAATTTTCTGACTACCTTACCCAATTACAGCATTAGTTTCATTCTTAGTTGCAGTTCCTTTTAAAATTTTAGATATCCAGTACTCGAGTTGTCTTTCCTTCCTATGTCTGTATCCTTTCCCTATTCCTCCAGCTGGTGGAGTTCCTCCTTCAAGGAATTCCTGGTTGCCACTCCCCTGTGCGAATCTGCCCCCTGATTGGTAAGCCTCTGCTGGGAGGTGCTCAGTGGGACTTTTTAATACTGGAGGTGGTGAGGGGCAGGTGGGATGGGGGGGGGGGCAAACAAACCACTCAAAAAGCAGTCCAGTTCAGGTGCGTCTGGGCTGTGGCATTTAAAGCCCAGATGTTTGAATTCCGCACCCTCCTCTGCGATTGGATCCTATGGGAGCCCCTGTGGCGCAGCTTCCGCCAATGACTTGTGGCTCCTGCCACCGGTGCCTGTACTGCCCTACGGCCCTCCGTGGCGATCTCCACTTGTGGCTCCTATGGGAGGCACCGCTCCCTCCACTCCAGTGTGTCTGGCTGCCAGTCCCGATTTCCCCAATATCTCCTACAGGAGCCTTTCCCGAACAGCACAGCTCCTCCACTCAAAAAGCAGTCCAGTTCAGGTGCGTCTGGGCCATGGCATTTAAAGCCCAGATGTTGTTTGAATTCCGCACCCTCCTCTGCGATTGTATCCTACGGGAGATCCTGTGGCGCAGCTTCCGCCAACGACTTGTGGCTCCTGCCACCGATGCCTGTACTGCCCTATGGCCCGTGGTGGCGATCTCTCCTTGTGGCTTCTACGGGAGGCACCGCTCCCTCCACTCCAGTGCATCTGGCTGCCAGTCTCGATTTCCCCAATATCTCCTACGGGAGCCTCTCCCGAACAGCACAGCTCCTCCACTCAAAAAGCAGTCCAGTTCAGGTGCATCTGGGTCATGGCATTTATAGCCAAGACGCTGTTTGAATGGATAACCATCCTGTGACCCAGACAGTAGCTATCTGCTTGAAAATGGAAAAAAAAACTGATACTAGCCTTCTAGATGGATACAGTTCAAACAATACTGATATGGATGTGGATAGTGGCAGAATCGGAAAGATTCTGAACAGATGCACTATCCACCATTTGGAATTAATAATCCACTATCAGATCATCTCTAGTTTGATCCCCTTGCTGTCTCGTCTCCACCAAAAATCTGAACTTGGTATGCAATTCTCCTGCAGTGTTTATTAAAGATACCATGACCAACCATGCAGGAGATTTAAATTATTTAAATTTTGTAGCATATTGTGCATCAGCTTCTTCGAAAATCCACAACACTTTTGTTGCATGTCCTTCACTGTGGGCAACTACTCAACCAGTTTAACAAGGCAAACCACCATTTTGTTACGTACTTTATGCTGTACTCTTGTAGTTCTATTATCTTTATTTGTTACCTACAATGTATAGTAATTGGAACTGGTTGTTCCCAGAACCCAACATCATAGGCGGTGGCGCTCATCTCTTAGGTCTGTAGCAGTAAGCCAGAGTGTGAACCACAGCATCCCAAGTTGGGCAGGTTGGGGACAAACCACAGAATCACTACTGGGCAGGCTGGGAGTCGAGCCATAGAATCGTACATTGGGCAGGTTGGTGACAAAGCCATAAATTCGTACAGTGGGCAGGCTGGGGGCCAAGCCACAGAATCATACAGTTGGCAGGGTGCCAAGCATAAGAGTCATATAGTGAGCAGGTTGGATGCCAAGCCACAGAGTCATACAGTGAGCAGGTTGGGTGCCAAACCATAGAATCATATAGTGAGCAGGTTGGGTGCCAAGCCACAGAATCATACAGTGGGCAGGTTGGGTGCCAAACCATAGAATCATATAGTGAGCAGGTTGGGTGCCAAGCCACAGAGTCATACAGTGAGCTGGTTGGGTGCCAAGCCATAGAATCATACAGTGGGCAGGCTGGGGGCCAAGCCACAGAATCACACAGTGGGTAGGTTGGGTGCCAAGCCATAGAGTCATGCAGTGAGCGGGTAGGGTGCCAGGCCATAGAATCATGCATTAGGCAGGCTGGGGGCCGAGCCATACACTCGTACACTGAGCAGGCTGGAGGCCAACAGAAAATAATTCAATAATCGGCCACATAGAAGAACGGTTTAAATGATCTTTAACATTTTCTTTATTTTCTTAGTATCTTTGCCAGGAACTCAAGACATGTACCCAACACTTTGCCCACATGACTTCTTCAGGGATTTAAATGGTCCACATTCAATGTGTACTGCTTTTGTGTCAGTCTCAGTGCCTCATAGTATTCATGATCTAAGCAAGTTTTAAACATTCCTTCAGACTATATTTGTCTGAACTATAGGGGCTACTGGCACTATCTGCATGCAGCATTTTTCAGAGCTTGCACTGAGCTCCAATTGAGTTATGCAACACACCTGCTTAGAGGCTACAGGTGGAGTCCAAGCATAACCAGTGATGCTTTTGTTTATCAAGACAACCAGATGGGTCAGCCGGCCCGCCGGTGCAGCAGTTGGATTTCCGTTTGCGACGCCAGCGACCCGGGTTCGGGAACGAGCCTGGGAAACTGGAGGGCTGGTCAGGGGGAGAGGGCTTGAGCATCCCAGGGACTGCTCGTCCTCTCCGGGGGGAGGCGGGAACCAGAGCTCGGCTCTTGTCTGGCCCCGGGTGGAGACCCGAGGTACAAGTCCAATGCCTAACAGGGGGGGCGATGTGCCAGATGTCTGCGCTCACGCGCCTTGACGTCAGGGGACACGGTACATTGCGGGAACACCGGAAAAACACCTTGTGGACTCCTAGTAGACTGAGCACCAAGCCCCGACCCTCAATGCCCCTACCTGCCCAAGAGACAGCATCCCGACGAAAGATAGACGTCCCGGGGTGTATGGGCCCCCAACCCGTACCCCGCCTGGGGGGGTATAACCATGGCTCCATGGGGGATGGACTGCACTGGTCACCAGGTAGGTGAGCGAGGGCTGAAAAGGCCGTAGGTGACTCCTGAAGAGATGGGAGCTGCGAGGAGGAGGGGAGCAAGAAAAAAAAAAAAAAAAAAGACAACCAGATGGGCCAAATTTCTGTATTTGGTTTCCATCAGCCTTTCAGGGTAGGTGGGTGGAGGCAGTAAGTCATCTTTCCAGACACGAGAGGTGGGGCGTTTCGCCTCATTCCCTCCCCAACAGAAAAATAACAGTGGCCTGCCCACAGTAATACATGCTCCACCTAAACTGCGCCTGCCCAGAGGAAGCACACAGACACTAGAAGAGGGAAAGTGGGGATAAAACTAAAACATTCATATGGTTCTAGACTCTTTGTACCACAGAACAGCAAAGTCTGATGCTGTTGACAACAGTGATGTAAGTCATATTTTACCAATACTGAGACAGCAGGATCCCAGCTGTGAAAGCTAGAAAAGATCTTGTATCCCCATACTTCAAATACTTTAAAGAGAAAAGTCAGATGCAGTGGGTATATGGCACTGCCTACTGATAGATGCAAGGCTTTGATTAAGGTTAAAAAAGGATCTACATCTACAGGCATCCCTTTTCATGCAGACATAAACCTGGTTGTATTCTTGATGGAGTACCAGTGCAAGAAAAAAAAGAGAGGCACTGTTTATGCAGACGGAGTGGGAACTACCAAACAGTAGCACATAGAACTACTGAACACTAAATTTTGCTGTACTTGTTTATGGTAAATGCAATCAAATCTGCATTAGGTACAAAGTTGTAAAGGAGTGAGCACTGTTCCCTAGTAATAGGGAATACGCAAAGGCCTAACTCAAAATATGCAAGTTTATCTCCACGTATGAGGGGCTGGACCATAATTCACGAGTGCTGAAGCCAAGCCATTGTGTATTTGATTAATATAACATCAACTGAACAGTTAAAACATTTTAACTCATGTGTTTGTGTGAAGAGTTTGGTGTTTTAAATGCTTATTTTGAGGTTAGATAGCATGACAAATTATCACTGATAAATTTTATCATACTAAAACTTCCAGCCGAACATTTATCTAGCGATTAGATGCGTCATAATCACTTTCCTTGACCTCTGCACAGAACAGAACCAGACAGCAGCTCTCACAATGCTGATGACATCATAAAAGGCACGTGCAGGACTGATGCCAGCAGCTCAAATCATAGAAAACTAACATCTTCAACAAAAAGCTGTGAAGTGGATTTAAAAGTTGTAACTGTTAAAACTCCTGCTGTATAAATCAAATACACAAATGCTCGACTCAAAATACTTAATTTATCTCCACTTGTGAGGGAACAAGAACTTCAAAACTCACTTGTGACTCTGCTTCACCACTTGTAAATTAAAGTCTTGCCCCCTCATACTTGGGGATAAACTGCATATTTTGAGTCGGGCCATTGTGTAGCCATTCTTTATCAGGGAACAATTATCACCACCCGTGTTGTATAAGTAAGCGGTAAGACCTGGCAAGGTGTGCTGTGTTGGGGATACCTGCATGCCCAGGGGGTAGTGAGGCCCAACGCCACAGGCAGATGGTCTTAGAGCCCTGGATGTGCAGGTATCCCCCAACAATGCACACCCTGAAGGGTCTTATGACGATCAGAAAATGGGCTGTGCTGACCCAGCACAAGCCATTTTCTAACCATGATAACATGGTTTGTTTTTTGCATTCCTTTTTATGAATTTTCAAAAGGAAAAGTTAGACACAGAACAGCATATTACACCTTATGCCATAATACCAAAATACACGAAGGTCAATAAAGTATTTTCAGCACTCTCTTATAAGACATCTCTGCCAAACAAGAATATAAAAAGATATATAACCAATTGCACGAGTCTATTTACATCAGGTCCATTACCCGTAACCAAGTACTCGATAAGGGGTGTCACAGGAAATATTAAAAACACCAGTTGTCAAGTAATCAAGTGGTCATACGCAGGGCGGGAAGGGGGCACCCCACCCCCAACCAGACAGCCAAGGAGAAAGGAAAATCTTATAACCGCTAAAATACCACCCCCATCTAACATACCTGTCCACCGATACCATTCCTTCCCGTAGTGTTTGAGTTTCCGAAGGAGACCGAGAATTCAAAAAAGGTTCCCATATGGCGAAAGTGCTCTACCCTGCCCTTCAAAACAAATGAGAGGTGTTCCAAAGCCAGAGTTTGGATAACGAAAGCTCTCCAATGTCGGGTCATGGGCTGGACACATGAAACCCATGTATTCAGCACACATTGACATGCCAGCACCAGTAAGACCCGGTTCCACCTGGGAAATAACCCCCAGCCCTCTTCCACCAAATCCTCCATGCTAAAGAGCAAGGCAACGGGTGCCATAGCAATCAGACACCCCAAAATAGCAGAGACTTCTTGTGTCACTGCTTTCCAAAAAGTCTGTAGGACTTGGCAGGACCAGAAGAAAAAAATTACTCACCTTAGTAATTGTGTTTCTTCTAATGGAGTCTTGCTGTATTCTGACAATTTGCAGTTAGCTCCAGCTCTTGAACTGCCCCGGGGAGTGAAGGGTTAAATTCTATGCCAAGCATAGAACATTGGTCTCGAGCTTGGTTGAAAACTCTGTCAGTGTCCTTTTGAAACCAAACCGTCAGAGTCTTACGAGCTAAAACTCACTAACTAAATAATGCAGAAATTGTAAAAACTCCTAGTAGCCAACTGGCAACAAAGACTTTGGATTCCCCAAAAGACTCAAGTCAGGAAACCCAAAGAACCAAAACCACGTAATAAGAACTAAAAACTCTTAATTAAACTAATACAATGCACCCAACACAAAAGGAGTGTGGTAAAGACACCCCTGGTGTGCGGGTGCAACACTGCACCTGCCCACCCACTTCTCAAAAACAGGTTCTGAGAGGGGAGGCAAGGAGGTCAGAATACAGCAAGAGTCCATTAGAAGAAACACAGTTACTAAGGTGAGTAATTTTTTCTTCAAACTACATGAAGTCTTGCTGTATTCTGACAATTTGCAGACTATCAAGCAGTACCTCCAAGAAGGAAGGACAGAACCTACTTTGGGAATAGGCTCTGAAGTACTGCTGTGCCAAACCTAGCATCGCTCCTAGCCTGGATATCCAGAGAGTAATGCTTGGTGAAGGTATGAACTGTTTTCCAGGTGGCTGCTTGACAGATTTCTAACAAGGGGATATCCCTAGCTGCAGCCAGAGATGCAGCTGTACCTCTAGTGGAATGAGCCCTCAGGCCTGAGGGTGCAGTTTTTCCTAGTTTTTCATAGCATAACTGAATACAGGACACAATCCACCTGGCAATGGTGGCAGGTTTTCCCTTACCTACTTCCCCATAAGTGAGGAACAACTGGAGGGAGTCAAACCTGTGACCCTTTGTACGTTCTACGTAGTAACTAAGGGCCTTTTTAACATCTAAACTGTGTAGCCTCCGTTTCCAAGGAGGTGTGATCAGTGAAAAACACAGGAAGAGACATAGATTGGTTTAAGTGGAAATCAGAAACCACTTCAGGTAGAAATCTTCTACTGGTTCTAAGGACTACCTTATCTCTATGGAAAGAGATGAAGCCAGGCTCCACTGACAGGGCTTGCAATTCACTGACACGTCTGGCAGAAGTAACAGCAACCAAAAACACAGTTTTCCAAGTCAAGTACTTGAGCTCTGCTGAGGACATAGGCTCGAAGGGGGTTTGCATCAGCTGAGCAATACAAATATTCAAATCCCAGGCAGGAGCAGGATCCCAAAAAGGGGGATTGGTATGAAGCAATCCTTTGAAAAATTTATAGAATACAGGGTGAGATGACAGAGAAGAAGATTTCCCCACTGACAGGAAAGTAGAAATAGCTGACAAATTAACTTTGAGAGTAGCTGGTTTGAGGCTTAAACCATTAAGGTAAACCATGTAATCCAGAACTGTAGACAAGTCAGCAGTGTCTGGGGGAAACGTGCTTCTTGGAAAAGCAAATACTGAAAACTTTTCGATTTGGAGTTGAAGGATTTTCTTGTGGCAGGCTTTCGAGAAGCCTTGAGGATCTCTAGAACCCCTTGGGACAGATGTAAATCTGCATACTCTTAAGTCTTCAAGAGCCATGCCTTGAGATTGAGTGACTGGAGATTGGGGTAACAAATCCTCCCCTGAGAGGAGGTTAGCAGATTGTAATTCCTGGGAAGAGACAGGGGAAGATGGACTGCTAAGGACAGCAACAGGGGGTACCAAGGCTGCCTGGTCCAGTCTGGAGCAATCAGAATCACTTTGCATGGTTGTGACCTTACCTTGACTAGAACCTTGAATAATAGAGGAAAAGGATGGAAGGCATAAATAAACTTCCCTTCCCAGTTTAAAATCAGAGCATCCAGAGGGACTGAACCCAAGACTGGGGGGTCTGCAACAAAACAGAGGACGTTGGTGATTGTCTGGGGCTGCAAGAGATCTATCTCAGGAGTGCCCCACCTTGACAAGGTCACCTTCAACACCAAAGGATCCAGAGACCATTCGTGATGGCCCTGGGAAATCCTGCTCAATGCATCCGCTATCACACTGTCCTTTCCTGGGAGGTGGTATTTCCTACTAGAGAGGTCTGCAGGGAATAAGCCAGGGACCATACTTTCATGGCCTCCGTGCACAAGGCCATAGACTGAGTGCCTCCCCTGCTTGTTGATATACTACATGGTGGTAGTGTTGTCTGTCCTGACCTGAACCACCTTGTTCTGTATTGACAGAGAAATCTTGTAGGGCAAGAAGTCCTGCCCTGAGCTCCAGAAGGTTGATGTGAAGAAGGGATTCCTGAAGGAACCACAGTCCCTGGACCATGAGAGCCCCCAGATGGGCTCCCCACCCCAAAAGGGAAGCATCTGTGGTAAGAACCACAGAGCGAGTCTGAGGGACAAATGGAATGCCTTGCCTCAGATTGTCCAGGCCCTGCCACCACTGAAGGGCCTGAACTAAGGTCTGAGTAACAGGAACTAGCTTGGTAAGAGGATCTTTCCTTTGGGACCAAAGGGTTCTCAGATGGAACTGAATGTCCCTCATCTGAAACCTGGCCCCTTGGACCACTGCTGTGGAAGCTGTCATGTGACCCAGAAGCTGCAGAAAATGCCTTGCTGGTCGAGAAACCAGAGGGAGAAAGGAAGAGGCCAGCTGAGAGATGGCTTTTGCTCTTTCCAAAGGAAGGAAGGAAGGAAGGCTCTTGCCTTGAGGGTGTCCAGCTCTGCTGCTATAAAAGTGAGGAGCTGTACTCGTTCAAGAACTGACTTGGAAGATTGAGAAGGAACCCCAGGGAAGTGAGAACTTTCTGGGTAACCTGCAGATCTGACTTAACTTGGTCTGAAGACTGGCCCACCAGAAGCCAATCGTCCAGATATGGAAAAATAGAGATACTTTTCCTTCTTAAAAAGGCCACCAGTACTGCTAGGCACTTTGTAAACACCTTTGGAGCTGAGGTTAGACCGAAGGGCATTGCTCTGAACTGATAATGGCCTGAGGGCACATCGAACCTGAGATACTTTCTGTGGGAGCACCTGATGGGAATGTGAAAATAGGCATCCTTGAGGTCCAGGGAGGCTAGCCAGTCTCCTGGCCTCAAAGAGGGAAGTATTGTTCCCGGAGTCACCATCTTGAATTTTGGCTTTACTAGGTGCTTGTTTAGGTATCTTAGATCTAGGATGGGTCGCCACTCCCCTGTCTTTTTCGGGGTAAGCACGTACCTGGAGTACAGACCTTTGCCCCTGTATGGAGTAGGAACTCTCTCTGTGGCCTTTAAAGCCAGTAGAGACAAAATCTCTGCCTCTAGAGCAAGGGTTTCTTAAGTATTTGCAGGTGGAAAGGATCTAGGTCTCAGTTTCGGAAAACTTTTGAAACTGAGAACCAGTCCCTGGCTTACAACCTCCAGGACCACTTGTCTGAGGTAACAGACATCCAGTCCTGGACAAAGTAAGCCAGCCTGCCTTATACTACAATGGGGGAGTCGACCTGGGCTGACACATCAGGGTGTCTGCTTGGCAGAAGCCTTAGGCTGAGAGGTGGATGCAGCCCTGCTCATCCCCCTCCTGCCTCTTCCTCTGAAGAACCCCCTCTGAGAAAAGGAAGAGGCGGCCTGCACCTGGTAGAAAGGCCTGTGAAAAGGCCTGCCCCTAGCTTGCTGCCTCTGAGGAGTTGCCTGCCTCTCCTTGGCATGGGCACTCCTGTAAGTGGTCCTGTACTCATCCATTTTCTTCATGTAATTCTCTGTTTGCTCCACAAACAGATACCCACTACAGGGAAATCCATGGCCTTAGCCTGGGTGTCCTGTGAAAGGCTAGTACATCTGAGCCAGGCCATTCTCCGAAGAGCCACAGACGTAGCCATGACTCCTGATGACATCACTGGAGTCCACAGCAGCATGAAATTGCACCTTTGATGCCTCAATCCCATCAGCAGCCACCCCCTCCAGCTCCTTGGCTAGCTGGGGGGAGGCCTGTTTAGCCAGTGCCAGTACAGTGTACCACCTGGACTTCTGGTACCTGGCTATATAGGCCATATAATTAGCCTGCCTGAGTCCCAAAGATGATGCCAAGTACTGTTTCTTTGCCATGGCATCTGTCTTCCTGGAATCTTTGTCTGGGGGGTGTGAAGCCAAGGGGATGTTTGCCTTGTCACAGGCAGCAGCCTGCACTACCCCAACATGGCTGCATTGTTGGTAAAGAAATTCCATATCTGAGCCTCACAAGGTGTACCTCTTGTCCATTCTCTTGTCAACAGGAGGTACAGAGTTGGGAGACCTAAGAATTTTTTGTGTCTGTTTCCCAAATTACCTATGAAGGGGAACAGACAGTCTCAGACTCTGGGATGTCCATCATCTCTATGAAGTCAGGCTCCTCTTGATCCTCTACAGCCTCCTCAATAGCAAGCTAGAGGGTTTGAGCCACTTTTCTGTAGAACAGAAAGTGGGGAGGGGACTCAAAGCCTAGGAAGGGAAACACCAGAAGGTCTGTCTGGGGAGATGTCAGGTTCCACAGGCACATCCAGACTTTCACCGTCGTAATCATCCTCTTCAAAATCCTCCTCCTCATCAAACTCAGGTTCGTAAAAATCTTCAGTGGAATAATCCTGAACCGGGGGAACCGACCAAACCGAACCCCTGCCAGAAGGCGCCGTATCAGTCAGAACCGGATGAAGCGATTCCACAATCCGAATCGGTTTGGCTATTTCTCTGGCGGTCGGAACATGCAGCTCTGGATCCGAACCGGTCGATTTATCCTTTCGTTTTCTTTTTGTAGGAACCGATCCCTCAGGATCGACTCTCTCTTGCCCGAAGAGTAATCGCCTGGTCAGAGGGTTACCTTCTTCCTCGGTAGGAATCAACCGGGCTGGCCTTCCAGCTCAGCGGATTTGCCTCCTTATCCCAAAGTCTACCTAACCTTTCTCCAAGGTTGACTTAGGGAAATTCTTACAAATTTGGTAGTCTGAATCGAGGTGGTCAAACCCAGATAGTAAACACAGGTGGTGTGGGGATTAGCCTTAGCAAAGACCTCCCCACACACACTGCAGTGTTGAAACCCAGTGGTCCTGGTTTTTTTCTTGGGTTTCTCAGACATGGCCAACCTAACCAACTTACCCTTTATATGGCAACCACCAGGAAAGACTCCCCTGTCGGTTTCTCACCGTGTCACGGGTGATAGGAAAAAAACGCTAAAATTACAGTTTTTTTTTAAAACAGATATGGACCGGTAACCACACACTAACTTTCTTTTTCAAGATCTTACTACAAGATCGGTTCAGCTGAACCAATCGAAAAAATTTCACAATTTCCACACAACAGCTACTAATCTAAGTACTTATGGTACCACAGACAGAGTCTCGGAACGGAAATCGGACAAAAAACGAAACTTTAACTGCGATAGAACCGAGCAGAAGGAGAAATCTCTGGAGCGACTGTTCAGTGAGGCGGAGTAAAGAATCTGACGGTTTGGTTTCAAAAGGACACAGACAGAGTTTCCAACTGAGCTCAAGCTCAATGTTCTATGCCTGGCATAGAATTTAACCCTTCACTGTCCGGGGCAGTTCAAGAGCTGGAGCCAACTGCAAACTGTCAGAATACAGCAAGACTTCATGTTGTTTGCAATAATGTATATATGTGCCTGGCCCTACCTTACATCTCCCATACGGGGGGGGGTGTCACGGGATCATATTTATGTACTATCAGTGGGGACAATATAATCTGTGGATAAATTTAAACAGAGATTCCTTGTATTTATTACATATCAGTATACCCATATAAGATCGTAATAGCAGCCCCCAATCTTCCACCCGGACAGGCATCCCAAAGTCCTTTTCCAATAGCCCCTTGTTTTTATTAGCAGGGAAGTATTGCCTATCTTGGTTTACTGTTTTTTATATTTTATCCTTATCTCTTTTAGCCACATTAACCAGTTGTTCAATCAGGGCCAAGATTGATGCGGTGACTGGGACTCTGCCCATCTCCCTCCCAAATACACAAACCTGTAAATAGCAAAAGAAATGGGAGTGTGCCAATCCCGTGACTCCCTGCAGGCCTGCAATGGAGCATATCCCCTCATGAGTAAAGAGATTACCCATGCATACTATCCCCTTAGTCTCCCATTCCTTAAACTTTCCATCAGAGAGACCCGACAAGAAGAAGGGATTCCATGCCACAGGTACCAGCAGCATCTCATCCTCTTGCGCCCTTCTACGGTGCCTCAACTGATCCCAGGCCTCCAGCACTGATCCCACCAAGGGGTTGGACAAACCCAAATTAGTATATGCCTTATGTCCTCTCTCTGAAAGATAAGCAGACAGTCGGCCAGGGTACCCCTCCAGATCCAGCCAGCCGGCCTTGGGCAGCTGGTTCACTCAGTCCTGTATTTATCTATGTGGAATGCCACATAATAGCTTTTTAAGTCTGGGAAATTTTGCCCCCCTTTAGAGACATCCACCCTGAGGCTCTGCAAACTCATTCGAGGTCGCTTGCCTTGCAACAAAAATGTGGCAAATGCCCCATCTAAACATCTCAAATTCTCTTTCATAAGGCTCACTGGGAGCATCTGCATCATGTACAGTATCCACGGGAGTATGTTCATTTTAATAAGGTTAATACGACCCAACCATGAGATAGGAAGTGTTCTCCAGCGAGTCAGATCCCCAAAGACCGTATTAATAAGGGGTGTGTAGTTCATAACATGGGGTTTTAAAGCGCTAGAAGCAGCACCATGCAGAGCAGAGGCAGTGGCAAGAGGAGCAGATGGTTTTCAGTGTCAGCATAAGCTGCACTGCAGAAATGCAAGCGCATATCGACAACTCCTTACCCTGGATGGCTGCTGGCCAACACCCACACGCCTTGTGGGTATTGTAAGCCAGTCGGGTTACAGGATTTTCCCAACCCATTTTCTAAATTCCTTTAATATCCCCCTCCCCCAAAAACAATTTCAAGCCCCTACTCTATGGGCCCTTAATCTGCTGACAACATTCCATCTCTGTCTAAACACATCCTCGTACCACCATCTGCTGGCACCCACTAATCCCTAAAAACTTATGTCCCAAACTACACTATTTGTTGTCTGTTGTATTTGTCTTTGTGTTACCTTTATTTGTGAGTGACAACACATATACATATTTTTTAATTATACTGTTCGTACCAACTTTAACTCTGGTAGCTTTCTTACTGGTTACAATAAATGACTGACTGATACCACCGTATCATCATATCCTAGTTAGCTAGCATATTCCTGACCTCATACTCCTACCCACCTGCCGATACCTTCCCATCCCAGTTAGTAATTCACATTATTCCCCTTACACACACACCCATTTGCAGATGTCCTCTTACCCTTGTGTATGCAAGCACATCACTCCCCGTCCCATCTGATGACCCTAACAGAACATCATTTTGACCACTTAAAAATTAACAAAAACAAACTCACATACACAGTAACAAAGATCAGGTTAAAAGGGACTCTAAGCCCATCATTTTGTCCCATCCCTTCATAAAGCGGGATGAATAAGAATGCTGTGTGATTCATGTGTGCATATTACTACAGAAGCAAAGGTGCGCTGGAAAGGGCCTCTGCTCTGAATAGGTCTGGGGAGAGAGAGAGAGAGAGACACACACACCAGACATCCTCAATATTTTTTAAAATGTTTTATTTTTGTAATGTTCAGGTACTGTTTAGGAGGCACACAAACATTGGTGGTGGTGGGTCATTACTGATAGATACACAGATGGTATAGGACACAGAAGACCCGGGGAAGGAGAGAATGCAAGTCCCACGAGAAGGCTGCCAACTGGAAGAATCTGGGTGGTCACGCAATGGGACTGCAAGGAGGGAGGGGAACCCATGCCCAAATGCTGGGGTGTTTCCACAGAGGCGGAGAATGCACATCGCTGCATGGGTACCAAGGGTGAAAATGGAGGGAAAACCTCTGACCACAGCGCGGTGATGGCCTTGTCCCTCACAGGCCCTGCAGTGATGACAGGTCCCCTCCGGTAAGTCCTGCGGCAGAGGACCCTATGGAGACAGGTATGCCACAGAAAAGACAGGTGACTGGGCTGGGGGACCGGTCCAGACTGGGGTGATTGGACAGACTAAGGAGGATTAACATACTGATCAACAAAAAAGACTATTTAGTCCATCAAGTCTACCTAGAATCCTTACAGAGCTCCTGCAGTCCCCACCCTCCCTTCTGCTCCCACTGCCGACTTGTACATACCCCATCTGGGTATGAACCTGGATATATTTCTTGAATTAATCAAGAAATACTTCCTCCTTCTTGAAGTCCCTCCATCCCCCCAACCAACTAGTCGGACTTTAAGCCCCTGGTGGCTATGTTACTGCTTAATTTAAACAAATCTGAAGAATCCACCCTGCTGTGTCCATGCATGTATTTGCAGGTCTCTGTCATGTCCCTCACACCTGTCCTCTATAGGGAGTACATGGTTAGGATTTCTTGTTTTGCCTTCTTTTTAATTTTAAGAATAGTGACTTGGCCATAGGAAGCAGTGACATCGGACTGGGGGAGTTTTTAAACCCAGCCCAAACCAAGCGTTTCAAGTGAGGCTCAGATACATTAAGTCACCAATCTCCCACATAAAGGGTGGTAGTGATGGGGGTAGTTTCATAACCGAACGAGATGTTCATGTCTACTCATCACTTATCATAAACAGAACTGTTAAATATTTTTGTTTCATGTGCTGTGATAATTGCTTGACACATGCATGCCTGCTAATTCCTCTGCCCCCCAAGTTCACACTTGGAAACAAGCCTTCAGAGTTCTGTTTGCTAACCCAGTAAAATATGTTTAAATAATAAATATCAATGCCATACTAGGCTTCTGGCAATTATGATTAGGCTGCAGTACACCCAAACTTTCAAGAAGTCAAAAAACAACTATGTAAAGTGCAATCCACTGCTGAGATTCCTCAATGCCATTTCTTCTCTCTTCACACAGAACCAGTGAAGTCTGCCAAACCTGATCTGTAAACATAGCACTCTAATGTTGGCTGTGTAACTACTGCATGTCCTAACTCTCTCCTACCTTGTATCAAAATAAAGGTCAACATGCCCCAAACACTGCCTCAATGTGATGCTATCAGTAATTATAAAAAGGGTCTCAGAAATGCTGCAATCTGATTGGCTGTTAGGATTCCACCAGCCTTACACAGCCACACCTTCACAAGGACATTAACCAAATTGAGGCAGTCCAGAGAAGGGCAACCAAAATGGTGCAGGGACTGCATCAGAAGACATATGAGGACAGATTAACGGAGCTCAATATGTATACCCTTGAGCAAAGGAGGGAGAGAGGTGATATGATTGAGGCATTCAAACACCTTAAGGGCATAAACAAGGTGAAAGAGTCTAACATGTTTAAATATAAGAAAATAGCAGGACAAGAGGACACAGCATGAGATTAGAGGGAGGCCGATTAAGGGGAATGTGAGGAAATTCTTTTCACAGAAAGGGTGGTAGATGTATGGAATGGCTTACCACAAGAAGTGGTGGCTATGAATACAGTGCAGGGCTTCAAACAGGCATGGGATAGGCATAAGGAAGCAATACAAATGACTATGAATAGATAGATCACTGACAGAGCAAAGGCCGATGGCACATTTATAAGGTAGAAAAAGAAATGGGCAGACTGGATGGGCCTTGTGGTCCTTATCTGCCGTCAACTTCTATGTTTCTATGTTTCTTACATTAATCCATGTTATACTGTCATGTACAGCCTGATCACCATGGCACATGAATTCTTTCTGTCAGCATTCCATCCTCTAGCCCTGCTGAATGTGTGGAATGATGCATTCTGATTTTGAATCAGCAATCTTAAACTGTTGGTGGAAGAACTATTTTATTAAAAATCTCCATCTAAATGAGGAAAACATTGAAAAAGTATACTTTAAACTCTTTTCTTTTGCTGTGTTTTTTTATAATAGCAATAAGGCACTCCCAGGAGTTAGATTAACAGTCAGTGAATCACCCCCTAGGGGCAATATGGCACTCGGCTGCACCTCGGGACACATTACACCCCTAGTGGGTGATTAACAGACTGTTAATCTAACCCCTGGTCATGCCTTATTGCTTAAAAAAGGATATACAGTGTTGGCATTTCAGTATAGTTAATTCTGAATTCTTTTAAACCTCTGGAAGGGTCCTTTTAAAAATTAGTAATCTTTGTATATTATGTCATGTCCTGAGTATATTGCATATTGTGCCTCATTTTATTTTAAATAAAAATTATTAAATACAAAAAGTATTTTTACGTTACTCTTCTTAGCCCACTGACAGTGCAATACATACATACATATATACACACACACAAACACACACTTCAAACTGTAAAGTATAAGCCAATTATAACAACGTTGAGAATTTGCCAAAATGCATGCATCAGAACTCAACTGTAGATGGACGCCACATAAAAAAACAAACAGGTTACTCACCTGTGACAGTAGTTCTAGGAGTGGTATACGTTGTTCATCCACACTTATTGGCAGTGTCCCTTTCCCTTTAAATCAGCCAGAAAGTACAAGCTGGCTCCTCCCACCTACTAGGGTGGTATAACCCTTGGCTCCGCCCCATGACACCAGATCTCAGCCCGCTGGAAGCCAGGTTTGTGCGTCCGCAGCCAGGGAGGTCGGGTGGGTCCGTGTGGATGAACAACATATACCACTCCTAGAACTACTGTTACAGGTGAGTGACCTGTTTTTCTAGGATTGTGGATATGTTGCTCATCCACACTTACTGGCAGACTCCTAGCAGTTCCCCGGAAGGAGGGAGGCAAGGCACACACACCCTACTTGGGAAACAGATTGGAGAACTGAGGCCCCAAAACCAGCATCGTGGCGAGACTAAAAGTCAATGTGGTAATGGGTAATGAAGGTGTTTATTGTCTTCAAGGTAGCAGCCCGACAGATTTCCTGTATGGGGAAGTCCCTGGAAGCAGCCACCGATGCAGCAGTATGGCAGGTAGAAGTAGCACTTATTCCTGTGGAAGGCTACTTGACTGCCAACTTGTAGCACAGACTAATGCATGATGTAATCCATTTTGCGATCGTCCGCTTTGCTGCAAGTCTGCCAGAAGCTGCTTCAGCATAGGTGACAAATAGCTGACGAACCTCTCCCCGAATTTCTGCCACCCCCTCCCTATAATAGGAGACAGCTCGTCGCAGGTCCAAAGTATGGAGCTTGTACTCGGCATCCGAGGTGTAGTTCGCGTAGAACACAGGCTGCGTCAATACCTGGCTGAGGTGAAACTCTGACACCACCTTCGGGAGGAGTTTCAGGTGGGGGCACAGGACAACCATGTCCCTATGGAAGACCAGATAAGGGGAGTCCACCGAGAGCGCCTGGAGCTCCCCTGTCCTTCTGGCAGACGTGATAGCCACCAGGAGGGCCATCTTCCACGACAAATGGGACAACTCACACTTGTGTATTGGTTCGAATGGCTTGCCTATGAGCTTTGCCATGACCAGCAGTAGATCCCACGGAGGTGGAGGTTCATGCACCAGAGGGGATATGTGATACAAGCCTTTGAAAAAGCACCCGACCACTGTCTCCTGCGTCAATGTCTGCTGACCGGCCTGCGCCTGGTAAGCAGAGACGGCTGCCAGGTGCACCCCAAGTGTCAATGACCAAAGACCCCCTTTGGACAGAGACCAAAGGTAGTTGAGAATGTTAGCCACTGGACAGGACAGAGGGTCCAGACCCTTGCCCTGACACCAAATGGAAAACCTTTTTCATTTGAAGGCATAACAGTTCCTGGATGCTTCCACTACTGTGAGGACATCCTCGGAGAGACCCAAAGCCTGGAACTCTAGCCACTCAGGTACCAGGCTGTCAGGCGCAGGGAATGAATGTCTAGATGGAAGACCTTCCCCTGATTAAGTGAGATCAGGTCCGGGCGTGCTGGAAGCCGCTCCAGGGGCCTGTTGCTGAGGCTGAGGAGATCTGGGTACCATAACTGGCAGGGCCAGTCTGGGGCTACCAGGATCACCTGCGCCTTGTCCCTCCTCACCTTGATGAGCACCCAGTGGATCAAGAGAAACTGAAAGAAGGCATAGAAGAAGCCTGGGGTCCACAGCCTCGAGAAGGCATCCCCCTTCAGCAAGCCCTTCTGAGGGGAGGCGGGCATGAAACAGCCTCAGCTTGCTGTTTTCCCGGGAGGCAAACCGGTCCACCAGCGGTTTGGCCCAGTGGGAGAACAGACTAAGCTACCTCTGCATGGAGAGACCACTCGTGGATGTCTCGCCTATGCGGCCGAGAGCATCCGCCAGTTGGTTCGAGGCTCCTGCCACGTGGATGGCTAGGAGATCTTCCTCTAGACAGCTCATGAGTGTCCAGATGTGGAGAGCTTCCCTGCATAGCAGACGGGAATGCATGCCACCCTGTTTGTTGAGGTAGTACATGGTCGTGGTATTGTCCGTCTGGACTTGAACCACTTGACCCCGGAGCGGAGGAGCGAAAGCTGACAGTGCCAGTCTGACTGCTCTGAGCTCCAACAGGTTGCTGTGATAACGGGACTCCTTGGGGGTCTAGAACCCATGGGCCCTGTTGTCCCTTATATGGACCCCCAGCCCATGAGAGAGGCATCGGTCGTGAGGACAGCCATCGGTTCGGGGTGAACAAATGAGATCCCTTCCTGCAACCGGTCTGGGATGGCCCACCACTGGAGAGCGTCCCACATCTTCTGGGTCACAGTGATCAGCTGTTCGAAATTACCGTGGCACTGAGTCCACTGGGTGGCCGGCTCCCACTGGAGGGGGCGCATGTGCCACCGGACCCAATGGACCATGGAGGTGCACGCCACCATGTAACCCAGAAGGCACAGAAAGTCCCTGGCAGGGCACAATTGCCCAACCAGAAATGATTGGGCAAAGGAGGAGAGAACCTCCACCCTGTCGGCTGGGAGCCAAGCTCTGGCTCAACGAGAGTCTAGCTCTGCCCCGATGAAGCACATCACCTGAGAAGGCACAAGTTCCGACTTGGCCTCGTTGATCAGGAGGCAGAGTTGGGAGCAGGTCTGGAGGGCCAGGTCCCTGGACCTCTCCACCTCATGCTGGGTGGAACCTGCTAAGAGCCAATCATCGAGGTAGGGGTAAATTCTGGCCCCCCAGGTGGGCTGCCACCACTGCAATGCATTTGGTGAAGACCTGTGGGGCCGATGACAGGCTGAATGGCATGGCTCGGAACTCGTATAGGGTTCCCTTGGCTCTGAAGCGGAGGAACCGCTGGTGGGACGGACGGACTGGGACGTGAAAGAACGCATCCTGGAGATCCAGTGAGCAGAACCACATGTTTTGCTCCAGGGATGGCATGATCTGAGACAGAGTGACCATCTGGAAGGTGCATGACCTGAGATACTGATTCAGGTTGTGCAGATCTAGAATGGGGTGCCAGCCCCCCATCCGCTTGGAAACCAGGAAGTACCTGGAAACAAAGCCTAGATCTGCTGGAGGGTCTGCCACTGAAGCTACTGCCTCCTTGAGGAGGAGCTGAGAAATGTTGTCTCGGAAAACCAACAGAGTGTGTGCGGATACCCTCTCCTCTCATGGGGCGCGGGCTCGGCTTGGAGGGTATTGCTTGAATTCCACAGGCAGTCCTGGGCCGACCACTTCTAATACCCACCTGTCCGTGGTAACAGCGGACCAGGTGGAAAGAAAGTGGCAGAGCCGGCCCTCCACAAGAGGACTCAGAGCTGGTGTGACAGGAGTAGGGGTGGCAGCCCCCAACCCGTCACTGGGCAGGCTTGGAGGCAGAGGGTCCAGGGTCTGAACCCCAGCCTCTCCTATGGGCCTGGGAGTGTCCGGGCTTGGGCTGGGGGCGCCAAGCTTGAGCCTGCTGCTGCTGACCCCCATGAAAGGAGGGCTGCTGGGCCACAGGGGAAGAATGCCGAAAAGGCTTCTTCTTCTGCTGCTTCTTGGGTCCAGAAAAACCCTTAGCAGAAATGGGGTCCAAGGTGGGGTCCAAGGTGGCACTGGACTGCTCAATGTGCCGAAGGTGACCAGTCACACCTGGGCTGAAGAGATTGGTGCCCAAGAAAGGCACATCAGCTAGTTTGTGCTGAGTATCCACTGGGAAGTAGGAGAGCCTCAGCAAAGCACTGCGGTGGGAGGCAACTGCGGCTGCCAATGAATGGGCACGAGCCCCCCGATGTCCAGAGCCGTTCTGGAGCTGTTTAGCAACAGCATAGCTTTGGTTCCGGACCTGCTTGACCATGGTCTGCAAGTCCGCGGGGAGATATGGGAAGACTTCGTCCAAGGACTCCAAAAGGGCATGGGAGAAGTGTGCCATGACGACGCCCGATCTTGCCTGAAAGAGGCCTAAAGATGAGGCCACACAGACCTTCCGGGCAGAGTGATCCAAATGTTTGGATTCCTCCTCAGGAGGTCTGTTGGTATCGGTAGAACGACCAGTATGTCTGAACACAGAGGCGGTCACAGGCTCTCGGCCGAAGGGTGCTCTGTGAACCCCGAAACGGACCCCATGGGCACTGCATACTTGCAGGCCATACGGGCAGATGGAGTTGGACAGGAGGCAGGGTGCTGCTAAAGTTCCAAGGCCGGGCCAACAATGGCCTCGGCCACAGGAAAGGCTTCCGTCAGGGTATCCCCTCTCTTGAGGATGTCAGTGAGAGGGTACTCTGCCTTTTTCTGGACAGGTTCCAGGGGCATCCCTGTGGACTCAACGATGAGGTGAAGAATGCCCGTAAAGGACGAAGGACCATCCTCCATCTCTATCCCACCGGCCGATTCATCATCCCCTGGATGAGAATGGAGGTGAGTTTTATCCGACTCCAAGGTATCCGGATACAGCGGTCGACCACCCACATCACCCTCGAACCGACAGGGGCGGTCAGGGATGACAGTGACCGAAAGACGCCGGGGAAGCCCAGTATCCGGTCTAGCTTCCTTAGAAGGCTGCGTGGGTGGTGGCTCCACCAAAATCAGTGGAGAGATCGATTCAAGCCAAACCAGAGGTTTTGCTGGCTTCGAGGGCAGAGGAACCAACTTAATTGGCTCCAGAGGAGTCTGCTTTGGCCTGGGAGGTGACAGCCAAGTAATGGCCGGGGTAGAATCTGGGGTAGGCTTGTGCCCGGACAAAATCAGCTATTGCCACGAGCTCCTCATAGCGACGCCGGAGCCTCCGCCAGAGTCTCTCCTCATCCAAGGACGACGGGACTCACCAATGGAGTTGCCTCTCTTGGAGTGCTTATGGTTCTTCCTCGGCCTTCAGGTCGAGGGGTCCAAGACCCCAATCGAGACTGACGGGCCGACTTTGCCGCTTGGGGAAAACAGGACCGGGACGCCCCGGGTCAGGGACCACTTCCTTGGTGGGATTCCCAGCAGGCTGGGTCTCCTCGTCGGGGAAAGCAAGGACTGGAGTCCGAGTGAGGGAGTCGGTGACAAAGGGTCAATCGGGTAGAAAATTATCTCAACGTCGGTCGACTGGCCAGATGGCAAAGCCAAAAAGCCAGCAGCTGAAGAGACTATTTCGACCGAGATCGAAATGGCTGGCTCCTGGGACAGAGATCTTTCCCAATCCCAAGAGTGTCTCCGTCGAGACAAAGACAGTCCTGGGTCCTTCCCCCGCTCACGGGACTGACAGGAATGTGTGCCTGCAGGGCTTTCACCCTTGGTCAGGAGAGAGTGGCACAACTCTCGGAAGGAACCCGAGAAGGTGGAGCCCAGGTTGAGCGGAACTAAGAAGCTCCGAGAAAAAGATTCCGTGGTGCGAAATGCTTCCTCCTTGAAGGCCTGCATGCGCTCCAACTGCTTGGCAGATCCCGTGGCTGCGGAAACCGCCCACTGGGCCTCCTTGGATTTCACTGGTGGGTTCCATTTTTCAGGCCTCCCAGCTTAAGGCGTTTAGAAGGTTGTCGAGGACGTTAGGGTTGGAACGCGAGGCAAAATCTTGCAATATCGTGGTGTCATGGCCGACACCCAAACAGTATGCACACGCGGGTATGCGGGTCGGTGCGCTACATCTTCTGGCCGCATTTGAAAGCACCAAGTAAATTGGGAAGACTTGTCGTCCATGATTGAGAAAAACAATCATGATCGCTAACAAGGCTTAATTTTCGGAATAACCAAAGGTTTTAAAGCCAGGGCCTACAAAATGCGAGAGCACGAACGAAAAATTACTCACCTTAGTAATGTTGTTTCTTCTAATGGAGTCTTGTTATATTATGACAAGTTGCAGTTTGTCCCACCACTAGAACTGCTCTGGAGGTGAAATAGTTAAATCCATTCCATGAATGGAACTTTGATTCCATTCTAAGATAGAAGCTCTGTCTGTGTAGTTTCAAGCCCTGAACTGTCAGATCTTTACGGTAAAAACTCACTAAGGTCTGTGTGGCTGTAACCTACACTAGCCAACTGGCTACCTAAATAATAACACCCATTGCTGGTCCAACACCAAAGACCTTAAGTCAGGGGACCAGAATTAATAATAATTTATCAATATGAGAAATAACACAAGAGAATAATAAACACCACACCCCAAACCCCAAAAAGGGGTGGAACGCCTAAAAAGGGCATAAATAGTGCCCACACTAGGTTGCCCACACCATACCCAAGTGGAGTTCTGAGAGGGGCAGGCTGGGGAGGTCATAATATAGCAAACTCCATTAGAAGAAACCAACATTACTAAGGTGAGTAATTTTTCTTCAAACAACATGAAGTCTTCCTATATTATGACAAGTTGCAGACTACACAACAGTACCTCCATTGGAGGAGGGACAGAACCTATTTAGGAATAGGCTCTGAGCACAGCTGTGCCAAACCAAGATCTCTCCTAGCTCTGGACATCCAGGGAGTAATGTTTGGTGAAAGTGTGTCCTGCTTTCCAAGTAGCAGCTCTTACATCTCCAATATAGGAATGTCTCTGGCAGCAGCTCAGAGACGCTGCACCTCTGGTAGCATGAGCCTCAAGCCAGAGGGGGATCTCTGCCAGTTTCTGATAACAAAATTGGATACAAGAGACAATCCACCTGGCAACTGATCTCTTAGTGGCAGGTTCCCTTTCCAACCTCACCATAAGTGAGGAAAAGTTGGAGGATTCAACCTGTGACCCTTGGTACGTTCTAAATAGTAACTAAGGGCCCTCTTAACATCCAAACTGTGCAATCTCCTCTCACCAGAAGAGGGGTGTTCAGTGAAGAATACTGGAAGGGAGATTGGTTAAGATGGAAATCTGAAACCACCTTAGGCAAAAACTTCCTGTTAGTCCTGAGGACTACCTTATCCCTATGGAAAGAAATAAAGTCAGTTTCTACTGACAGGCTTCGCAACTCACTTATGCGTCTAGCAGAAGTGATAGCCACTAGGAAAACAGTTTTCCAAGTTAGATACTTCAGCTCTGCAGAAAACAGAGGTTCAAAAGGGGGTTGCATTAACTGGGCAATGCAAACATTAAGGTCCCAGGCAGGGGCTGGATCCCGAAAAGGTGGATTAGTATGGAGTAATCCCTTAAAAAACTTGGAAAACACAGGGTGAGCGGAAAGAGAGGATGACTTTCCTGCTGAAACAAAAGCAGAGACAGCTGCCAAATGAACTCTCAGGGTAGCTGGTCTGAGGCCCAAGGAATTAAGATGGACCATGTAATCTAACACAATGGGCAAATCAGCAGATTCTGGGGAAATATGCTTCCCAGAACACAAATGGAAAACCTTTTCCATTTAGAATTATAAGTAGCCTTAGTGGAAGGCTTCCAGAAGCCTTTAGAATTTCAAGAACACCTGAGAGAGTGTAAGTCAGCAAATTCTAACTCCTCAAGAGCCAGGCCTTGAGGTTGAGAGTTGAGGTTCGGATACTAAACTCTCCCCTGGGCACAGGATAATAGGTTGTGATTCCTGGTGAGACACAGGGGAAGATTGACTGTCAGGGACAGAAGGAGTGGGTACCAGGGCTGCCTGGCCCAATCCGGGGCAATCAGAATCACCCTGCAAGGCTGGGATCTGATTTTGACTAACACTTTGAATAGGAGAGGAAGGGGGAAAAGCAAAGAAACTTCCTTCCCAATCCAGAAGGAGGGCGTCCAGGGGACTGAGCCCAACACTGAGGCCTGCAGCAGAACAGTGGAAGTTGGTGATTGTCTGGGGCTGCAAAAAGATCTATCTGAGGGGTGCCCCATCTGGCAAAGACTATCCCCAGTACTTGAGGATCCAGGGACCATTCGTGATGGCCCTGAGAAATCCTGCTGAGAGCATCTGCTAGAACATTGTCCTTTCCTGGAAGGTGAACTGCTATGAGGGAAGTGTTCAGGGAATAGGCCAGAGACCACAACTTCATTGCCTCGGTGCACAAGGCCGAAGACCGAGTGCCCCCCTGCTTGTTGATGTACCACATTGTTGTGGTGTTGTCTGTTCTGACTTGTACCACTTTGTTCTGAACAGATGCAGAAAACACTTGAAGTGCTAAAAAGACAGCTCTGAGTTCCAGCAAATTGATGTGGAACAGAGATTCCTGGGGAGACCATACTCCCTGAGTGGAGAGGCCGCCCATGTGGGCTCCCCACCCCAGGAGGGAAGCATCTGTAGTGAGAGTCAACGTGTGAGCAGGGGGAATGAAGGGGACCCCCAATCTTAAATTGCTCTGATCCTGCCACCACTGGAGGGCCTGGATCAAGGTTCGAGTCACTGGGACCAACTTGGAAAGGGGGTCTCTTCTCTGAGACCAATAGGTTCTCAAGTGAAACTGAATGTCTCATCTGAAATCTTGCTCCCTGCACTACAGCTGTGGATGCAGCCATGTGACCCAGGAGCTGCAAAAAGTGTCTTCTTGGTCGAGAGACCCGCAGAGTGAAGGAGGCCAGAGCCACCAAGTTCCTTACCCTTTCTAAGGGAAGAAAAGCTCTGGCCGGTTTGTGTCCAATTCTGCACCTATAAAGGTGAGTACCTGGACTGGTTCCAGAACCGACTTTGGTAGATTTAGCGGAAGCCCAGGGAGGTGAGAAGCTGCTGGGTGACTTGGAGGTAATTTTACCTGTGCTGGGGACTGGCCTACAATGAGCCAGTCATCTAGATAGGGAAAAACAGCAATCCTTTGCCTCCTTAAGTGAGCCACTGCTACTGCCAGACATTTGTTGTACCCTTGGGGCAGAGGTCAAGCCGAAGGGCATTGCTCTGAACTGGTAATGACCTGAGGGCAGTTCGAATCTGAGGTACTTTCGGTGGGAGCTTCTGATTAGGACGTGAAAATAGGCATCCTTGAGGTCCAGGGAAGCTAGCCAGTCCCCTGGCCTTAGAGAAGGTAAAATCATTGCCAGAGTTACCATTCTGAACTTTGGTTTCAAAAGATGCTTGTTCAGATATCTGAGGTCTAAGATGGGCCGCCATTCTCCTGTCTTTTTTGGGGTAAGGAAGTATCTGGAATACAGACCCCTGCCCTGGTGTAGGGGAGGAACCCTTTCTACTGCTCTGAGAGCCAACAGGGTTGAGACCTCTGCTTCTAGAGCTAGGGTCTCTAAAGAACTTGCAGGCAGAAAAGGCCTGGCTCTCATCTTGGGGAACTTTTTGAAGCTGAGAACCAGACCCTGGCTTACTACTTCCAGAACCCACTTGTCTGAGGTTAAAGACACCCAGTTCTGACTGAAGTAAGCCAACCTGCCCCTACTGGTAAAGGAGAATCGGCCCTGGGCACCCCATCAGGGTGCCTGCTTGGCAGGAGCTTTAGGCTGAGGGGTGGGAGCAAGCCTGCCCACACCCCGTCTGCCTCTGAAGAACCCCCTCTGAGCAAAAGCAGAGGGGGCCTGAGTTTGGTAGAAAGGCCTACCCCTACCCCTGGGGGTGTGCCTCTGGGGAGTGGCTTGCCGCTCCTTAGCTTGGGCACTTTTGTAAGTAGTCCTATATTCATCCATCTTTTTCATATAATTCTCTGTCTGCTCCCCAAACAGAGAATTTCCCACCACAGGAAAATCCATAGCCTTAGTCTGGGTATCCTGTGAGAGGCTAGTACACCTGAGCCAGGCCAACCTACGAAAAGCTACAGATGTGGCCATGACTCTAGAGGAGACATCATTAACATCCACAGCAGCATGAAACTGCACCTTAGAAGCCTCAATGCCATCGGCAGCCACCTGTTCCAGCTCGCTAGCAAGCTGGCCATGGGCTTGTTTGGCTAATTCCATAACAGTATCCCATCTAGATTTCTGATACCTTGCTACATAAGCCATATAATTTGCTTGCCTGAGTCCCAAGGACGCTGCCATGTACTATTTTTTTGCCATGGCATCAATCTTCCTGGAATCCTTGTCAGGAGGATGTGAAGCCAGGGGAATATTAGCTTTATCACAGGCTGCAGCCTGAACTACTACAACATGACTGCATTGCTGAGGCGAATTCTGTATCAGGACCTGACAATGTGTACCTTCTGTCCATCTTTTATCTACAGGAGGCACAGAATTAGGAGTTAAGATTTTATTATTTGTTTCCTAAAAGACTTATGCAAAGAAATAGACAATCTCCTAGACTCTGGAATATCCATCATTTCTACAAAATCAGGCTCCTCTTGCTCATCCACAGCTTCTTCCAAAGGAAGCTGGAGGGTTTCAGCAACTTTCTTGTAAAACATAAAATGAGAGGGGGACTCAGAAAGCACAGGGGGAGATTCTAAAGGTCTGTCTGGGGAAATGTCCGGTTCAATGGGCACACCCAGACCCTCCCAGCCACATTCATACTGTTCATAATTATCCTCCCCCTCCTCTGGTTCATAAAACTCCCCAACCTCATATTCTTGAACCGATGGAACCGGACGAACCGACCTTTTACCAGATAGTGGCGGTTCGGACGGGACCGGAGACAGTGACTGGACAATTTGAATAGCTCTTGCTATCTCTGCAGCAGTTGGAGAAGGGATTTTGGACTCCAAACCTGCTGACTTCCTTGTTCTCTTTACTGGAACTGGTTCCTCTGAACCAGCCTTTCTTTTGCCGAGAAGTCTCGCCTGGTCAGAGGCACTCCCTCGATTCGGTTGGCACCGAACGGGCTGGCCATCTGGGTCAGCGGACTTTTGGCCTCTCGTCCCTGAGCCTGCCCAATCTCTTTCCAGGGTGGCTGCAGGAAATTCTTACAAATCTGGCAGTCTGACTGGAGGTGGTCAAACCCCAGACAATAAACACATGTGGTGTGTGGGTCAGCCTTGGCAAAGACTTCCCCACAGACATCACAGTGTTGAAACCCAGTGGGCCCGGTTTTCTTTTGGGTTTCTCAGACATAATGCCAGCCTAACCAGAAAAACTTGCCCTTTGAACGGCAGTGCCAGGCAAGACACCCTTATCGGTTCCTAACCGTGTCACGAGTATTGGAAAAAAACGTAAATAAATCAGTTTTTTTTAGAACCGGGAACCGCACTCTAAAATGACAAGCTTTAAAATTTTTAAGCTTTTAACCCAGCTGATCGGTTCAAAACCGAACCGATAAACTTACAAGTTCCACACAGAAAATACAATTTTAAATTACTTACGATACCACAGACAGAGCTTGAACCAAACGGTTTTGCGGTTAAAATAAAACTATTCTCGGTTGAATCGAACCGAGAAAACACTGTTTAAACTGAGAAATGAACCGAGCAGTAGGAGAAATCTCCGGAGCGACTGTTCAGTGAGGCGGAGTAAAGAATCTTGACAGTTCAGGTTTGAAACTACACAGACAGAGCTTCTATCTTAGAGCTCGTGCTCAAACTTCCATTCATGGAATGGATTTAACTATTTCACCTCCGGAGCAGTTCTAGTGGTGGGACAAACTGCAACTTGTCATAATATAGCAAGACTTCATGTTGTTTGAAGCAACCAACCTGAATCTTCCAGCGGAAAGGAAGATCTGGTGTCATGGGGCGGAGCCGAGGGTTATGCCACCCAGGTCGGTGGGAGGAGCCAGTTTGAAGACTTTCCGGCTGATTTAAAGGGAAAGGGACACTGCCAATAAGTGTGGATGAACAACATATCCATGATCATAGAACAGGTGTTTAATATACTGTAGTAAAAAAAAAAATTGCAAGGCAGTCATCCTAATGTATGTGGGAGTGGTGTTGTGGCTAGTTGAAGCTACAACTAAGGAGATCCCCAACAGACTGCAAGTTAATCCTCAATACCATAATATGGTGGGGTGCGAAACTGATCCAGACTTACTTTGGGATGGACATAGATGAAAGAAGCTGCAAAGTTTTACTTTGACAGGAAATAGCTGGTGAAGTGCCAAACAGCCCAGTGCGCATTGCTTTGAGAAGTCTGGCTCTTCACTAGCATGGTGTACAAAAAAAAAAAAAAAAAGGCACAAAAAGAAATACCTCCACCCTTTGTAGCACCGTACCCACCCCAGACAAGAAGTAAACCTCCCCTTCCTCAAACACATGTAGCATCCCATTCCACTCTCCCCTCCTAGAGAGAGTAGAAACTGAGCAAGAAAAAATTACTCACCGCAGTAATCTTCTTTCTTCCAAGGGATCCTTTAGCATCAGTAACTACAGAATTTTTTTCTCTGCTGACTAAGCAACATTGCCCCAGCAGTGTCTCAACTTTCCTTGTTGACCGCCTTTTTTCTGCTTATCTTGGTAAAGTATTCCTCACAAACTTAACTTTTTTAGTGTGCCAAGTGTAATATTACTATTTTTTAGCATTTTTCATTCCACGGAATTTTACTGCAGTTCACTGTTTATTTTACCGCGATTGAGTATTTTCGATGGGTTTTCCCATAAAATTACAGCCGCTCACCCTTTCTAGTGGGAATCATCGAATTTAAAGGTTTTTTCTGTATTTTTTTTTTTTTACCTCATAGCCCCTTCCTGGTTTACTACTTTGGTCACCCAGTTAAAGAAATCTATTAGAGTCGTCTGACATGACCTTCCTGCTGTGAATCCATGCTGCCTTGGGTCCTGTACCCCACTGGCCTCTAGGTACTCAACAATTCTTTCAGAAGTGATTCCATCATATTCCCTACCACTGAGTTCAAGCCAACAGGTCTGTAGTTTCCTGCCTCTGCGTTGCTCCCACTTTTGTGAAGGGGAATTACATCAGCCCTCCTCCAGTCCTTAGGTACCACACCATCCTCTCATGATTTGTTAAAAAGGGTAGTCAGTGGTGTCACTAATTCTCCCCTTAGTTCTTTTACATTTCTGGGGTGAATCCAGTCAGGCCCCATTGCTTTGCCCATCTTCGGTTTTAGGAGTTCTTTCAGAACCTTTTCTTCTGTGAAAGGACTGGTATCGGCCCCCCTATCCAGACTGCTTCTATTGATCGGATTAGGTACCTCCCCCTCCTCTTTTTTTTGTGAATACTAAGAAGAAATATTTGTTCAGTATCCAGCTTTTTCACTATCCCTCTCTGCCCACCCATCCTCGCCTTTATTAAACCTATCACTTCCTTGCTCTTTCTTCGCTCCCTAATGTACCTATAAAAGGTCTTATCCCTTCTTAACCAAGTTGGCTATCTTTTCCTCGGTTTCAGCCTTTGCTATTTTGACTGCCTTCCCCGCTTCCTTCTGCTTTAACTGGTACAGTTCTCTGTCCTGCTCCTTCTGTGTTTCCTTATACTTCCTGAATGCTATCTTTTTTTCCCTAACCTTCCCCACCACCTCTTTTGAGAACCATAGTGTTTTTTTCTTTCGTTTTGATTAATTTGCTTCACACAAAGGCTTGTTGCCTCTGTGATGGCAGTTCTGAGGTTTCCCCATTGTTCCGCCACCCCTCCTTCTTGACTGTTTGCTAGTGCTTTTCTGAGGCATTCTCCCATTTTGACAAAGGGAACCCTCCCAAAGTCCAGTACCCTCACTTTTGTATGGCTCGACTCTGCAGCTGTGTTTATTGTGAACCACACTGTTTGGTGGTCACTTGTTCCCAGATGGCTTCCCAGTTCTAGATCTGAGATCCTCTCTCTATCCCTATTTGAGAGTACCAGGTTTAAGATTGCTCCTTTCCTAGTGGGTTCCAACACTAGCTGTCTGAGGCATGCCCCTGTAGGGCATCGAGAACATCCCTGCTCTTGGATATGGCTGCAGCAAAGGTGCTCCAGTTAACATCTGGCATATTCAGATCCCCCATCAACAATATTTCCCCTTTTTCTGCCTTCCTAAGGATGTCTTCTATCATTTCCTTGTCCATTTCCTCCCCAAGACAGGGATCTGTATACAACCCCCATGTAGATTGTGGTGCCATTTCCAGTCTCCAGGGTGACCCACAGTGCCTACTCTCCTTCCTGCTTACCCTTTAGTTCCGTTGCTTTGAACCCTTCCCTTACGTAAAGAGCTCCTCCTCCTCCTCTTCTTCTACCCTCCCTGTCCCTTCTGTAGGTTGTGTACCCTGGTATGTTGACATCCCAGTCATGGTTCTCTGTGTACCATGTTTCTTTGACTACCACGATATCCAGGCGTCCCTCTTCCATCAAACACTAACAGGGGTCCCAGGAGCAACAGAAGCATTTTTGTCTTTACAGACCATCTTTTTGCCACTTCATCAGCAGCTTGATCATGCTTCCTTTTTTGTACAGACACTTCATCAGCACCCTTATTTTTGAATTTGGAAGGAACTTCATCAGTTCCTTTGGAAGTTTTTTTGGTTGGGACTCGGAGGCTTCATCAGCACCCCTGCTTGAACTTTTATTGTTATAAGTTCTAGATGGCCCCCCATCGGTAGCCTTTGATTTTTCCTCAGCCATAATAATTTTTTAGGTCTTTTTGCTCTGTTTCTGACCAAATTTGTGCAAAGGGAACCAGTAGATCTGGATCAAAAACAACTGAGGCACAGGTTGCTGAAAACGCTGTTAAGCCAGTCCTGTGACAGATGATAAACTTTTTTTTTTTTTTAATCCCGTAGGTCCAGATTTCTGCAAAGTTCTGGGAATCTGACAAGCCAATCCACAGAGAACCCCGCAATAAATGGAAATTACATACCTACTGTAATTCTTGATCTTCTCTTGTATCTTCACCATTCATTACTGATTGGGTGTTAGCCGGAGGCACGCACCCGCTACAGGAGTTTTTTTTCCTTTTTGGAGAGGAGTCTGCGCCGATGGCGCTGCCCCCAAGAGCGATGCACTACGTGGTGCGCGAGGGACGGCAGTTAGGCGCCACAGACTCCTCCTCCATCTCAGTTCTATAAGCTGGAAAGGTGAAACAATGATAAGAAAAAGAAGAGCGAGGCAAGAGAGCCGAGGATAGGCAAAGGAAAAGATATAAACTGAAAAAGACATAAGCCGACAGAGGACAGGAAAGAGGAAACCTACCCTGTGGGACCGCAGGGCCTCAGTCCTGGGGTGACTCGAGGGAAGAAAAGGTAAAGGAGAGACAGAAGAAGGAAGAAGAGGGAAAGAAAGGGGGATGCTGAGAGGAGGGAGGAATTCAGCCAAACTGTGAGAGTTGATTTGAAGGCTCGTAAGCTCGGAACCAAGGTGAAGGAGCAAGGATCCCATTTAAGAAAACTGGTGAAGAAGGTTCAAGTGAACCTTTCTGCACAGCTTGTTACACAAAAGGCAGACTCTCTACACCTCCCGGCATCCCCAACTCCTTACACTGTAGCTGGGAGCTTACAGACTGCCAATGCAGAATCCGTTCCGAAAGGAGAGCGCCCGACTAGGAAGGGGAAGGAAGGCTACTAGCACCTTGTTACGTGCTAACACAGATGTGTGTGTGTGGGGGGGGAGGGGGTATTTGAAGCCCCACAAAGGGCACCCCTTTGCGGAAGTAAGAGTGGGAACTCAGTCAGACTCCCGAAGGTAAGACAAGCAGATCACCAGTTCAAAGAATTGGAGAGCCAGGGCAGTGTTAACTAGCAGAGGCTGGTGCAAAAAGGAGATTCAGACAAGCCAGAGGAGATCTAGAAAAAGGAATCGAACCTTTTTAGGAATGGTTTCCTTAACTGTGAATTGAACAGTATGGCTTAAGAAGGAGCCAACAGGTCACCCCCAGGGGCAATCAGAGTTCCCTCAGGATAGAAATAAATTCTGCTCGTTCCCCCTCTCCTCCTCCATTAATGAATCCGTTCTGAGAGGAGAACGGCAGGCTCAAAAAAGAAATTTTTTTGTTTTAATTAGGCTTTAAGACCATGAGGGAGGGAGGAGGAATGAGCAGGGAGGGGGAGACGCCGAAGAAGGAGGCCCATGAGGGGAAGGTGGGCAAGTATCAGTAACGAATGGTGAAGATACAAGAGAAGATCAAGAATTACGGCAGGTACGTAATTTTCATATCTTCCCTTGTCAATCTTCACCATTAATTACTGCTTGGGTGAGTACCAAGCCCCCCCAAAGGGGGACAAGGAAAATCCCTGGGGGAACAAGACCCTCAGCGTCCTGCTGATGAGAAACAGAAGGAAGAGACCCTGGCCTTACAAGACAAAAAACCTAAGGCCGAGGAGAGCTAGGAGGTGTCTCCCGAAGATAAGGAGACTGAGGAAGCCCCTGCAGAAGCCACCTAGCCCTGGTGGAGAAACGGCGGGTCCCTCAGAATTTGGAGCGAATCAGCCTACGCTGGGCCAAGGGTGACAATCTTGATCGATGAAGCCATGCCATCTGCCTAATGCAGATCGCTGTCCCCACAAGCCTGGAGGCCACCTCCTTGGCATCACAGGATGCCCTTGCTTGGTGCCTCACCAGTTCCAGGCCTATAGCAGAGAGGGGCAATGGCTTGTCTGGATTGCTCCATATCAGGCATAGATGCTAGAACCTGAGAAAGCATTGACCATAAATACCTGTTGTAGGCAGCATGGTGAGCCTGATGTGATGCAATGCACAACATCACACGAGAGGAAGAGAACACTCTTCGCCCCCACTGGTCAAACAGTAGGGAATCCGAGTCCGGTGGATGGTTGTGTGCCAGGCAGCGACGCCTGAAGTCTCTAGGAACTGCAAATCCCGAGGGTGGGTTGGGGAGTGTACCTAGAGATTTCAAAGGGGCACAATACCTCCTCCTGCAGTCTACCAGGGTTGGAAAAGGTGCGGCTGGAGACTGCCAGGTGCGGATAGATGCCTCTTGGAAAGGGATAGGCCAGGATGGCACAATCAGATGTTGGGCACGGAATTCCCCAAGGAATTCACGCGTCTGCCATTCGGTATCGTCTCGTCTGAGAAATGAAATACTGAGATCCTTAGCCATCCTCGATAGGAAGCGCTGATATTCTGTGAAATCAGCGTCAGATGAAAGGTGGGCAGAGGGTTCCTCTCCCTCAGAGGAGGAGTCGAGGAAGGTGAGGAACTGGAATGTCCAGAGGACTCCTGCAGCGGTGGGAAGAGGCGAAAACCCCGCTCATGCATATACCTAACATATGATGGTAAGGCCTTCGAAGAGCCTCTGAACGTCTCCCAGGACCAACATGGCCTGAAAGAGAGCGGGGTGGCTGCAGAGGAATGGGAGAGGGGCACCTACAAGAAGGCAATTGTCCTCTGCTAGGGCTCTGAAATCTGGGGAATGGAGCCCGAGCTGGCGGGATCCCAGATATCAAACCAGGTCGCAAAACGGAACCCTGGGGATGAGAACTCTGAAAGAGTCTGGTGGGGGAATCTCCCCTGTGACGCACCTGGGGTTGCAAGGGTCCACAAGGGCAACCCGCAGAAACGCCACCGGAGGGGTCCCTTGAGCCTAAGAGGGAGAGGCTGGGCTCAGCACTTCGGCTCCTCCCCACACCCCGAGGGGTGGTGGGTGGAACTTGACGCCCCTCACCTCGTCCCCTCAACCCCTCAGACTGAGGATGCCCTCCTCCTCCTCCTCCTCGACCCCAGCGATGAGCTCAGTCGATCCTGAGGCCACTCAAGGGGGGGGCCCCTGGAGACAGAACCCTGAGTCCACCCTGAGAAGGTGTGGCAGCACCAGAAACGGCAGCTGCCACAGCCCCCTCTGGGGAGCCAGACCAGTCCCTGGTCTCCAAACCGCCCTCCCTGATGGGTTCCAGGCCACCCCCAGCCAGAGAATCCTCGGAGGAAGACAGTTGGGGAGATTCAGGAATCTGAACGCTGGGCCGCCTGACACCGCGTTCCAGAAAAGACTCAGATTCCGAAGAATCGGGGAGCCAGGTAGGGTCAACTTCTCAGTCGTCTGCCTCCGAGGAGGAGTCGACCGGAAGGACCTCGATGCTGGCTACTCCAAGAGTCTCTTGAAAAACAGCACCGCGAATGGTGCCGGTGCCATGAACGCCCCCAGTGCATCGCCCGCAGCTCCAGGACCCGGTCTCGATCCGACCATGGCTCTGGCTAAGCTCCCGGCACCGACTGCGGCACCACAACCCGACAGTGCCGCTTCACGGAGTCGACTGGACCCACGGCACCGCGAGCAGCGCAGAAAGCCAACACTGCACCTCCCCAATCACCAGCACCGCAGATGGTGCCGGGGCCCGGCACGGCACCGGAGGGCGGCGTCGAAGGTCTACAAATGCCGGACCCAGCAACCGTGGGCCATGATACTGGGGGAGCCTGTACCTCCGAAGAGGTGACTGCCGAGGCGGTGTCTCCACCATGGCCCTAGGAGGGACCACGGTGTTCCCCCGATACCGCAAAAGAGGCCACTCCTCCTCCTCTGCAAGGCTGGAAGATGAGGAGGCCTCCTCCTCACCAGACTATATAGGCCTGGAGGGGACCCGGAGGAAGAGCCAAGAGACCTGGCCTGGGAGGCCCGAGAGCGACGCAGTTCTCCGAAAGTCGGTGGGGCCTTGCCGACTTTGAAAGCGCGGACTTTGAGAACATGGCGGTCCATCGAGAAGCAGGCGTTGCATCTGTCCTTATCATGGTTAGGTCCCAGGCACGAAGGCAGACATCATGTCGGTCCGTAATGGAAAAATGCTGGCCACAAGAGCACCGATGCATGGGGGAATGGCTCGCTTTCGACTTGCGTTTAGCTCCCGAACCAGACATGATGCGAAATTAACTATAACACAGAAAAGCTCCTGGCGCCGTTAAAATATTTAAAAAAAAAGAACGATCTTACCGGCAACGGCATCAGGAAAAACAAACTGAGGCCGGAGTCGTTAGCGAAATAAGAGAAGGCCTAATGGCATAGTATAGTAGTAACTCACACAGCAGGTGTTGCCTCGTGGCGGGAGAAACAGAACTGAGATGGAGGAGGAGTCTGCAGCGCCTATGCACGCCCTTGCACACCAAGTAAAGGCCGCCTGGGGGTGGCAGACTCCTCTCCAAAAAATAAATAAATAAATCCCGTAGCGGGTGTGCACCTCTGGCTAACATCCAAGCAGTAATGAATGGTGAATACTGACAAGGAAAGATCTGTCAAAGTTCCTCAGATACCTCGTGGTGGGGAACCGCGATTTCTGAGGTAAAAAAATTACAGAAAAAACATTAAATTCGATGTTCCCTTAAGAAAGGGGGAGCCACGGTAATTTTATGAGAAACAAACATCAAAAATACTCAATCCCAGTAAAATGAATGTAAAATAAACAGAGAGAACTGTGGAAAGAAAAAATGCTAAAAAACAGTAAAATTACACTCGGAACACTAAAAAATTAAGTTTGTGAAGAAAACTTTACCAAGATAAGCAGAAATAGGCTGTCAACAAGGAAAGTTGAGACCCACCTCTGGGGCAATGTTGCTCAGTCAGCGGAGAAAAAAATTCTATAGTTACTGATGCTAAAGGACTCCTGAGGTAAGAATGAGAATATCAGTAAATGTACATACAGTACCCATTTAATGACTACATTTAAAGCACCCTTCTGTCCCAACCCATGTGTATGCAGATTCAGTAGAAGTAATACAATCATTCTCCTCCATGTGGTAACTGGTAAATAAGCACCTTGCTAATAGGTAGGCACGTATTTATATAGTAGTATGGGATGTATCCAGGGATATTTTCTGCTTGCTCAAATGGCCTGTTGGTTTTAAATTAATACTTTTTAGTGCTGTTTTGTTTGTTAAATTACATAGGATAGTTGTCAAACTAATATAAATGCCGGCCTGATGGTGCAGAGGGTTGAGGTGCTTGACACCAGACCTCACGCCACGCCTGGACCCGTGTTTGGGAATGAGCACAGGCTGCCTGGGGGTTGGCAGGGGAGAAGAAGGATTGAGCATCCTAGGGACTTTTCTTCTTCTCCGGGGAGGGGGGTGACCAGCTGTCGGTGCATGTCTGGCCCCTAGCAGAGGCTGGGGGCAGCACACTGATGCAGTCTAACGTGGGTTGGGAGCGGGTCAGATGCTTGATGGGGTGCATGCACAGGAGTGTGCGCGGTGCTGTCTCTAGCGCCACTGCACGTTCCACTCCTGAAGGGGGAGGAAATCTTGGGAAAAACTGCTCGGGGCGGATGAAGGGGGAGTTTGCCGTCTCGATGGGGATGGCACTCCCCCAGAATGTGAGGGCTGTGGTGCAAAGGAGTAGAAATACGACCAACAAAAACTTGAATATAAATGTTATAACTTGACCAACGGGATTGTTTTAATATTCTGCCTTTTCCATCATATAATCTATGTATTGTATGAGAAATCTCAACCATTTTATGTTGACAGTGAAAAGCACATTCATAAACTAATGCGAAAACACAGAGATGAAGAGCTCTACATTATCTGCAAACGACCAGTTATAATACTCTGGTAATCCCACATAAAGAGTTTTTCTGTAGTCCAGTCTTGTTGTCATAGATGCAGGTATCAGAACAACGAAGTCAGGTGGTGACAGAAATGAAGATGGACACATTTTTAAGGAGGCTATAAACACTGCTGACTACTTAAGACATGTGAGAATCAAGTGGCAGGACATGGTCAAGATGCGTAGGCTTCTACCTTCTTCACCTATTGAGACCATCCCACCAAAGATAAGGAGATAAGGTAAAGATAACAATCTGAAATGGGACAGAGGATACCAGCCTTCTGCATAATTAGCCAGTGCTCCATATAAGGTGAGCACTGATCTATTTTCCGCACCAGTTTTTAAGATATACCGTTTAAAACATTTTTTAGTGAGTACAGATACTCATCCCAACCCACAGAAATATTCCACAGGACAACTCTGCACCTGTGAAGACCAGGTAGGGAGACTCTTCTGATAGCACCTGGAGGACCCCAATCCATCTGGCTGATGTGATTGCCACCAAGAAGCCATTCTTCAAAGGCAGATGTGACATTTCACATCTGTGCATAGGATCAAATGGTTTGCCCATGAGCATAGCCAACACCAGCAGCATGTTTCACTGTGGGTGTTGTCCACCCACCCGGGGGGGAAGAGAGAAGACGTGTAGTCCAAGCCCCTTGAAAAAGCACCTGATCACCTTCTCCTGGGCCACTGTCAGCTTACCAGCCTGCACCTGGTAAGCAGAGATGGCTGACAGGTACATCTTAAGGATCGTCGCTTGTCCAAGATGCTTGCCACAGGGCAGGTATGGGGATCAAGCTCCTTAACCTGGTGCCAAATGGAGAACCTCTTCCTTTTAAAGGCATAACATTGGCAAGTCATTTCTTTCTGGGAGGCTCCACAATGTGGAGCACTTTATCCGAAAGACCCAAGGCCTGGAACTCTAGCCACTCATGAACCAGGTCATGAGGTGCAGGGGACTGCAGGTGTAGGACCTTCTTTTGTTGTCTGGTCACCAGATTTGGGTGGAAAGGCAGCCACCATAGAGATCTGCTGCTGAGGCTGAAGAGATCTGGGTACCAGAACTGCCGAGGCCAGTCCGGAGCTATCAGGAACATCTGCACCTTGTCCTTCTGGGCTTTGACCAGTACCTTGTGGATCATGGGGAAGGGAGAGAAGGCATACACGAGGCCTGGGGTCAAGAGCCTCACGAAAGGGTCCCCAACAGTCTCCCTAACTGTGGTGGGTGGGCACAAAACATAGAAACATAGCATATTATGGTAGGTAAGGACCTCTTGGCCTATCAAGTCTGTCCAATTCTCCCTACCTACACTATTACTGTAGACTGTGTCCAATCTACAGCTCTTTCTTCCTCCCCACTTTCTTTCCATTATGATTACCTTGTGCTTATCCCATGCATTCTTGAACCCTTCCACTATTTTCGCCCCCAAGAAACAGCCTCAGTTTGGCGTTTTCCCAAGAGGAAAACGGGTCCACCAGAGGAGTGCCCCACAGGGACAACAGGTGGTTAACCACTTGCTGATTCAGGGACCATTCATGCTACGTTTCCTTCCACCTGGCTGAGAGGGTCCACCAAGTGATTGTGCTCTCCTGTGACAACAATCATCAGATCTGCACCCAGGCTGCGCATGAGGGTCCAGGTATGAGGGGCCTCCTGACACAAGGGAAGGGAATGAGTTCTGCCCCGCTGTTCAGGTAGAACATGGTCATAGTGTTGTCTGTCTGGACCTGCACAACTTGACCCTGGACTAGAGGGGGCAAATTCCATCAGGGGATTGGGTACACAGCGTCGGATGGTGGGGGAGTGGAGGCAGGGAGTCACTGGTGCTACACAGCCAGTGGCTGCACAAGTTCTACTCTTTTAAGACAAGACATAATGACAGAATTAGGCACATGGTGTCAGCACTGTGGGGGAGGGAAGACAGTGACCAGGGTGCGAAATTCCTATACTTTAGGTGCCCCAGGGCAGGCACTATTGTGTCAGGACACCTAGTTCTGTTTAGTGCCTGCCCAATTGGGCACCTAAGGTATAGGTGCAGTGCAGACAGTGCAGAGCTCCGCTTTTCACATCCCTGCCCTGCGTTCTATCGGTCTTTTTTTTTTTTGCTGATGTCTTTTGGGGGCAGGGCACCTGAGACGGACAATCGTATGCACAGCGCTGACAGTCATAGAAGTGGTGTCAGCTGACAGGCTCCTCCGGGGTAGATAAGACGAGCAGACTGAAGTCCCCCTCCTTAGACTGGCAGCAGCTACAGCCAGTCAAAACTGTTGAGGGGACCATCCGTCAGACTGGAGGCAGGCTGAAGCAGTCTGAAACCAGCCAGGGACTGCAGAGTTGTCCGCCCCTTTAACCCATGTGCTCGGGTAACGCAAAACGCGTCATTCTACTGCTCTACAGTTAGACACGTCATGCTGTGCAGCGCTGATCCTGTGAGTGCCATTAGACCGATGATTCATTCAGATCGCCGATTGCAGTAAAACTTTTGTTTCTGTGCACAAAAGTAATGAAGAACTAAAATCTTTTTAAGAGCTCTTTACTGCTTTGGGGGTGTAGAAAGGGGAATGGGGGATGACTTGTTAGGCAGGAGAGGGGGTGTGTGAGACTGTGAAGGTCTGCATCAGGAGGGAGGAGATTAGATTCAGCAGCCACAAAAGAAATAACATTAAGTGTTTGGTCATTTGGTCTCACTCAAGCAGGAGGATCAGTATTAGGCCCTGCGAAAAGGGTGGGGGGAGCCAACAACTTTGCCACTTGGAGTTTGACAGAGAGGAAGGGGGTGGGGTGAGACAATTTCAATTTTCAGGCACTGAAACTTTAAGCTTTCAGCTCTGAGATAACTACTTTGAGCAAAAGTGTTAGCCTGCTGCATAAAATATTGATTATTAAGTGTACCACATTTCTGGAACCCTAGCAGCAGCTTCAGTCTCAACTTAGGAAGTACTTTAGGCAACTAAACTACAGCAGAGTAGTGGGACTCAGAGGTGGCCATTCCCAGTCAGATTGCAGTCTGCAGCTGTCTTTTGTTTTTCTTTCTAGTAAGTCACTAACCAGTTGCTGAGCTAAACTTGCAGGGAAAATCTTTATTCTCTGTCATTAAAATCTGGACTGTCTACTCTGTTTTGTTACCCTTACCTGCTATTAGCTACCTTATCTAATATAAAGAGCACTGTATAACCTCTGAGTTGAGAAAGGTAGTAACTATTTGAAAAAAAGATTGCGAAGGGAGCTACAGCTACTGAGACATTCAAAATTATGTAAACTTAGGGGCGGCATGTAAATAGCGGACTGGGCATGTACTTTTTCTTATTACATGCCCAAGTGGGCATGTACTGTTTTTCACGAATTTCATACCCTGACAGTGACCCACTGGGGTTGGGAACCTGGTGGCCGCACAAGTTCTATTTTATTTTGTATTTTAGTGGCTGACACGGGGTTGGGCACCCAGTGTAAGAAAAGGGGTCTAGTCAGTAGCACTAGGGATGGGCCCACAGTGGACACATTTTTTTTTGTCTTGTAATAGCAAATTCAGGGTTTCAAGTTAAGCTAGATTCATATGCTATGGAATACTCTACGCCCATCAGAGCCAGCGATGCATGAAATAGCCTTATAGGAGTCAGGACGGATCATGGAGGAGGAAAAAAGAAAAAAAAAGGCTACTGCTGAAAACCTCTGGGAATATGAGGCTAACTGTATTGTCTTTCTCCCAGGCATATCAATTCTGTTACAAGGTACAGTATGCTTCTTGTGACATTCCCATCTACAGTAAATTAAATGTTGTATCCACTACTGTTAGAAGTATCATCACTTGGGAGGGTCTGTGCGAGTCTGCTACTGCAGTTAACATTCAGAGGAAATATTTGTGGACTTTTGAGAAAAACTGTCTTAAGCAGAGGAAGACTAGGCCTCAGCTGATGTTCTTGTTCTAACGAGGTCTGGCCTTGACCACTTGACCCAGTTTAAATCCATGGTCACAAAAGCTCCAGAAACAGCTTCTAGATTTACATTTGTGGTGAGTAAACCAGACAGCCATTAAGATGTATTTTATTTAAGGAAAAAAAAAATCTGCTTTAGTAGGCAAGGTGGCTTAGTAAACTGGGCCAATGGCTGCAATGGATAGTTTGATTATCCACAACTGGTGGTGCTAACAGTATTAGTGGTGAAAGTCATAGTCTTTCTATGTGTATTAGGCAGGATGGTCACTCTGGAGAAAGGCTGACCAGTTCACACTAAAAACACAGTGTAGGGGTGTGCGAGTAACACTATTTCCTGAATACCACCAATAATTTATTCGTCATTTGGATATGAACAGTAACACATTCGTGCATATTCCTATTTGGGAAATGAGGGAGGGTGGCAGGGAGTGAAGAAGGAAGGAGCCCCCTACCCTCTTCCCCAGTGCAATCCTTTAAAATACACCCCACCACCCCCGCCCTGTGGTGTGGAGGCTTGAGGCGCTTAGCACCTCACCTCCTGCCACACCAGTGACCAGAGTTCAGAAACGGAGTCAGGTCATTTGGGGAGGGAGGATCGAGCATCCCACTGGACGGCTCCGATGCTTGCCTGCCACCTGGAGGTGTCTGGGTGGTAGCACAGTTCAGGCACACTCAGCAAGCCAAACACGGGTGTTTGAGGACGTCTCCACGGAGGCGGAGCTTACCTGTTACGCCATGGCATGTGGGCGGCTGTGGGGCCAACAAAATGCAGTAGGAAAACCCCTCTAGCCTCAGGTTGATGTCTGACCTTCGCAGGCCCCACCCCAGTGACCAGGAACACCCTGCCATGGAAAAAAAAAAAGGGAAAGTCCCGGGGGAAACTGGGGATAGCGCTAGGAGGTTCTGACAGAAGGGAGCAGGCCAGAGGCGTAGGGGGCATAAATTGCTGATGAAGAAAAAAACAATACGACCTTCCCTTCCAGCACCCTTTGCTATAAGCCCAATCCTACCGTTCCACACCGACACCCACAATTTAATGTTTAAAACAAACACAAAACTCCCATGATGGGCGACCGGCACAACACACCTGCCTCCATGGCCAGCTGCCTTCTCAACTTTAGCACTTTTCTCTTACATAACCCAATATCCCCCACCCCACCCACAACTCCCACCATCCTCCCTCCAGCATCCAAACTTTCTTTTTTTTTTTTTTTTTTTAACGAAGCCCCTGGCACAATTAAGGCGACTGAGCACAACCCCCTCCTCCACGGCTGGCCACCTTCTAGTGAATAAAAGCACTCCTGTGCTTGCCTACATAAAAAAGCAATCACCCCAAAAAAAGGGTTGATAACATTAACAGCGGTTTCAGTATGTGAAGAAGTGCAGGACTCCATCCGGTAGAAGGTGGCCAGCCATTGAGGTGGTCTGGTTGTGCCGGTCATCCATCTTGGAACTTTCTTTGGAAACAAAATTGTGGAAACTGGGAGGAGAGGGGATTGGGCTTGCAGCAGAGGATGAGGGGACGGGGTTGCATTTTAAAGGATTGGCCTTGGGGGAGGGTGGGGGTTGTTCTGTTTACTTTTTTTCTTTTTCCGCAGGTACACAAATGAGGAATACAAATACCGAATTTCTTAATATTTGGGGCCCTGAATAAAAATATTCGGCCAATATCTGAAATAAAGTATTCAACCACCCCTACCTCAGTGTATGGTAATATGAAAATACATGTGTAAGTCTGGCTCGGGTCATAGCACATCCATCTCTGGGCCAGAAGGTTGTGGGTTCAAGTCCCACACTGGTGCTAAACTTTGCCATAAACACTGGCACATGAATGTAGTACTAGTGTAATGCTATACTGCCAGGGGTGTGACATCCTTTGGCTAAAACATAAAACTGCCCTGTTGAACTTTCTGGTGGTTGTTCAGATGGATGTTAAATATTCCATGGCACTTCTCAAAAAAAGAGCAAGGGAATTTCCCCCATGTCCAGGCCAAACCTCCTCCATTCACAATACCACCAACAGCTTAACTTGGTTCAACTTCAGTTGCATCTGTACTCCACCCCCACCCCCCTGAGGAGGCTGAAAATATGCAGTACTTTCTAGCACTCCACTCCTGGTTTAAAAAAAAAAAAAAAATTAAAATAAAAAAATAAGCTTTCACTGTCAATCAAGCATGTTCGTCACTGCACTCTCAGAAGGCATTAACAAGTCTTCACCTGGGCAGCAGAGAGGCAGCAAATTAAAAAAAAATGGCCAGTGAAGTCCTGGCAAAGTAGCCAAGTTCACACTAAGTGAAGCTTAAGGAAGATTTTGGCCAAAATTAAAACTTGTAAAAACATTAACACTTGGCCATACGAAGTGCCACTTAGAAAGGGAAGTATCACTTGGCTAGCTAAGTGCAACCTTCCCACACCCTCCAGCCACACAAATTCCAGTACTCCCTAAAAATTCACCACCTATCCCCCAACCCACTTAGCGACCTACCCCACCATCCTCCTTCAAGTCATTCACTTACCCGCACAACCAGGCAGCCAATGCCATACATAACTGAATGAAAAACCAAAATCCCCCATCAGACTTGGCACACTACCCTACCCTCATACCCTAGTCCCCAACTCACCTAGGCAGACACAGTCAAGTAAAGAAATTACTAAAACAAAGACAGCAACCGACTGAAAAATCCTCTTTACACTACCGTGACCGGACACCATCTGTATGAATGCACTTCATCATGCAACACAAGTCCTTTATCAATATACAGAACTAAAGTATAAATAGTGCTTGCATAATATAAAATTATTTAAGCACTGTATCGTTGTACCCTAGTCAGGGGTCGGCATTTGGGTAGGGCAGACGGCCACACAACTGGTTATCCACGCCAGATGGAAGGGAGCAGAAACCTGTTCGTTTTTCTTTTAAAATCAGTCCTTAGCAACAGACACTGGGTAAAACAAGTAGATCAGTATATGAATTTAAAGAAAGAATTCCTATTTAAAATGACTGCCTACTTAAAAAGACAGTACATATTAAATGCTTACTGAAAATGGTTATTTATCGGAGGGTCAGACATTTTTCTAATAACAGTATAAGACTCCTACAAACTGTTTGATGAATCGCCTGTGTTTGTATTCCAGACACCTTTGCCTGAGCATTTCGAAATGGACTTCAGTGTTTTTCATACAGCACCTCCAACGTTCTTCATTGAATTTTCCAGCATTCTTCAGTTTCTCCAGTATTTTCCATAAAGCATCTTCAGCAGCATTCCTCAGAGCTTCTTCAGCGTTCTTCGTTAAGCTTCATCTGTATTTTCAGAGCCTCTCCAGTGTTCTTCTTTGAGCTTCTTCAGTTTTTCATAGAACATCTCCAGCATTCCCAGCAATACATTCAGTATGCTGACAAAACCTATTACCATCAGCAAAGCTTGATTATTTAATTACCTACAAACATGGCAGCCATTAGTAGGCATAGTAGGCTGGGGTGAGTTGTGGCACCAATTTCCAACTTCTGATCAAACCCAGTTAAGTGCCTCAGTTAGTACAGTAGCTGCACTGGTTCAACAGAGTTCTTTTGACACCCAATAGGGTGTGGGTTTTCTTTTGTTTTAGGTTTACTATTCCAGAATACAGCGTTTCCTCATACCATATTTTAAGTCCCAGCTGTCCAGAATTCCACTGTTCATTAATACAAGGGACAATTTGTTCCAGTGGTCCATGTATGCCCTTCTTCTAGCCAATGACTTGTGTGTCTAGAGGGATGTTTTATGTTTGACAATCAAAGGAAATTCCTTGACCCAGCGACCAACAGATGGCATTTCTTGCTGATGATTCAATTCCTCTTGCCTTGTTCTAGTGTGTCGAGTGACAAGTGAATCCATAGAACTCACAGAATGTAAAGTGGACTGCAAAGATGATGTTAATTACATTTTCTGCCTAAAAATGCTAATTAGTCCAGAGGCATAGCTAAATTTTTTGGGTGAAATGTGCACTTTTTGATACCAGCATGACACTTGGCATATTTGAAGACGCTCATAAGACAATCAGTTTCTGATATAGTGCCAAACTGTAAAACAATCTGTTACCATGGAAACTATTTTTAATTGGAACCTTATATTATCTACATCACCCATTGCTGTCATGACTATTATGCAATCAAAGTGATACAAATATTCACCCTACATCTTTTTCTTTTAAGTATTCATGAAAATGTCCCTATGTTACAGAAATCTACTTAATTGATACCGTAACGATTTAAAAATACTGTTTTTGTACAGACAACACTGCTTTAAAGGAAATAATTAAAGCCAATATTGTCCATAAATCTGAAATCAACTTGAATTTTATCTACATATAATTGGTGCCATTCAACATTACAAAATATGTATGGTTTAAAGTCATATCCAAATCCTGGGTTTACTGCCTTAACACACATACCAGAATAACATAATTCCATGAAGAAGCAAAATAGTATGCAACAAAGAATACTTGAGGCTAAAGCATTCATGCAATCTCACTGTTTACAGAACTGGGTCCGGCCATGCATCATTCTAGTCTCTTGCACATTGGTTATCACACATACAAAGTGGTGTACAAGGTAAAGAAGCCAATACACACTTGCATCGAGATGCATAGCCCTTTTTACAACCACAGTGTACAAGCTCATAACATGTTTTGGCAGCCTCTGGCAGAGTAGTCCATTTAGGTTGAAGTTCCCAGTCAACAAGGATCCATCCCCAGTTGGTAGGGTTTGGAAGCATTGGCATCACCACCGTGGATTGTCCCCATATGTGCCCCCCTTGGTAAGTTGACAGATGGATGTGCTGCACCAGTGCAGCCTGCGCTGATGGTATTCGTTCCTTCCTTGCCGTTTGTGCTTTATACTGTTAAACTTCAGCAGCTGAGTTATGGACAATGCTGCCCAATTTGTTGGTTTGGCTGATTGTTTGGTCCTTCAAGACTCATATTAACTAGTACCAGAATTGATGGTGAGACAGATTTTTCTTGGCAATCGGGGGGAATGTCCCATTGAAAGGTGTGTTCCCTTCAAAGAGTTCCCTTTGAACTATCTGAGCTACAAGTGCCATACACATTGCATCACAATCACTACCCTCTGAAAAGCATCCGAAAGTATCTGCCCTATGTCATCATCAAATGCCAGAGACACTTTTCTTTTGGTGTCTGCTCTGAGACCTGGGATATGGGCCAAAAGTTTGTTCTTCAGGCTAGTTGTGTGGAGTCTTTGTGTTTGTTTCACACCCAATTGTTAAAGCCTTATGCAACAGTCATTTGCTAAGTCTGTAAGTTTGAAGACAAATGTATTTGATTTGTCTAATTGAGCATCTTCTATGTAAGGAATCAGTTGAGCAAGAACAATACTGTGAGTTATCGCTTTACTGTCTGGTTGGAACAACTCTTTCTTAGTCTTATCCCTTGCACGATTATAGAGTGCAGCAAGGCATTTCTTGTGATACTTTGCTTCAATGGCTATTAGGTCTCCAGCACTTAGCTTGGTATCTTCCAACTGAAGAGTCACTGACTGAATGTGTGAGTCTAGGCCAAAAGTGCATGCTTGTGTTAGATCATCCACAGAGGACACCCGGTCACAGAAGAAACATGCTGCTTAAACTGGATCTTTTTGTTGGATACTGGAAGCCGAGCAAGTATGTTTGGGGATTCCTGTCGACTCAGTGTCTTCGTCAGCTTCCAATGACTTTCTTTTCACCACTCAACAATGTGGTTTTGTTGTACGTATATCTGCATGACTTATGCCACAAGGCACTATGCTTGAGTAAAGTTTCTGCAGTTCCACCACCTTCTTCTAAGTAGGCCAAGTTCAAAGTCACAGGCAACCCAAGAACTTCAGCAAAGCCCTGCAAATCCTCTTCTACTATTCTGTAACCTGCACCAGAGTCCTTTCTCCTGGACTTTGCAGGACACTGGAGACATTCTTCTGTGACCTTTTGATAATACACTTTGACCAGTCAATGGCAGTTGTTGAAGGCCATGGAAAAGGACAGTCTCTTTTCAAGTGATATTCCTTGGGATGTTTTTCCGTTTTTCAAAAATACCAAATAATGATTACTACATTCTACTGCTTCAATCCAGGTTTACTCTGCAAAATATGAAGGAACACTCAATGGACTAAGTGTTAGTCATGTAATATTCACATCTCCAGAAGACTGCAAACACCAAATTAGATCTAAAAGCATTTATATAGGTACCCAACTATGATACAAACTCAACCAACGAATGTATTCTGCTGATGTCAAAGAGACAACCAAGTTACACATAATGCATGATTATGCAAAGAGGCATCAGAGGTTATACCTTCACCAAATGCTAAAACTATCTTTATCAGTTCCCGCGCTATATATTATGTCTTTCTTAGTTAGGAGCAGCAATTTAAACATACTCATAATTTACCATATGCTTCTTATGGCAGACAATCAAAGAGACATACTGACTAACCCGTGGGCAGACACGAAGGTAAATGGACATTTGCATATCGTAAAATACCGCCATACATCAAAATGAGGGTAGTTTATTAAGCATGATGAATTTAGAAGTCCATCCGGCTTCATGTTTGAGCGCATACTGGAAAAACATTGTAAATACGTAGATTTACATAGCATTTTTATAAAACATGGTCCTGTAGCTTAATTGATAATGGCACTATATCAGAAATTAATCAGCTTGCAAAGTATGACATTGATATTAAAATGTGCACAATTCTTCAGCTATGCCACTGGACTAAATGGTAAAATATCCAGTCATAAGTAGTGTGTTAATTTGCGCATGGAGTGCAAGAACCTATTGCTAAAGTGTAAAAACCATCATGGCCGGCCCGGTGGCGCAGAGGGCTGAAGCATCTCTGCCTTACCTCACGCCATGCCGGTGACCTGGGTTCGGGAACGACCGTGAGTTGTCGAGGGAGCCAGTATTTTGGGGGAGACAGAGGAGCAGGATTGAGCTGCCTAATGGCAGTTCTCCTCTCCCAGGGAGGGGTCGCCCTTCCGCAGTCCTGCCGCCTCCAGGTGGAGGTCTGGTGGCAGTGCAGGTGGGTAATGGGCGACTGGTAGGGTGGGGCATCCTGCAGTGCGTGACATGCGTGTGCTCAAGCCAAGGAAGTGAGGGTGGACAAAAACCGGCTAAACAAATAATAGGGGGAAAAAATCGCTGTCTGTTAACCTGTTACAGTAAAACCTTTTATGTCAAATCTGGATTCCTTGCTGTCAAAACAGCTACAATACTTTTAGAGATTATTTATGTAAACTGTTTTATTTTTATTTATTTTATTAGCCTCCAGGATTACAAATACATTTGAGCAAGTACTGCTCATTTACAAAGGTTCCACGTCAAAGGGTGGAGGGGAAATATACATACAAAGGTAGACAATGGTTTACAATTTTAAACACAGTGAAGGCTAGGCTTTAAATCTGCAGTACATAAAGAGACACACATCATAAGCCAGTTTATGAAAAAAACGTTTCAGAGCAAACAGTAAGTCATATAGAGCAGATAGTGAGCTTAGGGTGGAGTATGCATCTTACCTCCCCTTGTAGATATTGGCTAGATAGTAAGTGGAATGGTAGTCCTCGAATCTGAAGCCTCCTGGGCAGGTGATTTGCATCCCTACCATCACCAGGAGAGAGGGGGTTCACTATGGACACCAAATTAAAGAGCCATTTGGAAGATGTGTAGACTCATAACCCCCCCCCCCCACATGGGTCTTTCCTTTAAGGATCCATGCCTTACACTTCACTAGGAATGGAGTGACGGACTGCCATACCCAACCAAACTGGCCCCTCTCCCCCGAACACTGCCCTGATTGAACCGGACACTTAAGTGTGACAGCATATGGCATGTATGGGACAAAGAATAATGTTTAACGACTGGAGCTTTGTACATAAAAACAGGCTGAGAACCACCGTCTGTATAGCAGAGTATAACATCAGTAGCCATCTTTGCCACCTGTGACCCCCTTGGCATGGCAAATGGGATCAGGGACTGGCTGCACAGCCAATCAGGCTCCAAAGCCTGCAGCAGGAGCCACAGTGGAATTGATGTTATTTCATCTCTAGGGACCAGCAGATATCAGATTTCCCCAGTTAACAGGGGGCTGTTCCAGAATGTGTCAGTCTTCCTGGGGTCACTATCAGAAGACAGACTGGAGAGTTGAAGAGCAGACAGGAGGGAGACAGACCACATGTCTGCCAGAGGCAACAATTAAGTACTGCAACAGTGAAAAGTGAGGTAATCACAAGCTTGTATGGCGCAAGTTAAGAAACTCAAAGGTGCAGTTGGAAGAGGTGCGAGTGAGGGTAAGCCACCCTGCACTCACTCTTTTGGCACTGAAAGAGATCTGCTGCATCCTAGCACATCCTGTAACAGACAGCACCTGTGTGTCCAGGGAGCCACTCAGCCAACATCACTGCCTAGTACTAGTTGTCGCAGTACACAAAGGGACTAGATGCCAGGACATAGTGTACTGGTCTGACATGGTTGGGGTCCACAGGCTGAAGCTGCACCTGGGAGTGTGTGTGTGTATGTATGTATGTATGTATGTATGTATGTATGTATGTATGTATGTATATATATATATATATATATATATCTATATCTCTCTCTATCTCCCCCCACCCCCGAGAGAGAGAGATAGATATATATAGAAAGAGAGAGGGCCGGGGAGTTCCCATAGTACAATCACAGAGGAGGTGAGGCCTGACTGACACTACAGAAGAGTGGTTTTGCATGTCATTACAAAGGCCTGCAACAAGGGAACTGAACCAACCAAGAGGGATCTGCTGACTATGGGCTGCCCATGCGCCACTACATCCTGCGCTCAGAGTGATATCCCGCTGAACTGGGAAAGGGTGAGCAATTCATGGCCTTGTACCCGTCATTTGTTCACACTGTGCTAGTTTAATCTGGAAAAACAATTACTGGACAAGGCCAACCAGCCAAGATGTGGCAACAAAATAAAAGTGTTTATTTTATTTACTTATTTGATGTTAACCGGGTAAGAACCCTGGAGTATTGAATATCCATTTTCAAGAGGGACCTGGAAATGAGTACAACAGAACATCTTAAACAAGACATAAATATAAGTACAATGTATAAATACAATCAGATAAAACAATTACATTTTGACATTATAAAATGTCTTTTCAAGGCGCACTTTAACCTGGAATAAGATACTATTTGATAGAAATCAGTAGGAAATGAGTTTCAATCAACAATGGAGTTATACAAAAAAACATAGTTGACCAGTTAACTGTATAGTAACGTTGGAGTCTGAGTTTACCACTTTCAGATGATCTAGTTGCATAGCTTGAAGAATGAGGGATTACAACATTCTGAAAGTAGAAAAAGATAGGGCCTCTGAAAAACCTCCAAAAGGTAAGAAGTCTGACGTAAGCGCAAGATGCCACAAAAGAAAACCGATATAAATTTGAATAAAGATAATAGTAATTTGTGTGATGTTTATTATCTGAAGTGTACCAACAATGTGCATCCTCTACGGGCCTACACCACCTATGACCACTGGGTACCCAGTGAAGCACCTAGGAACGCTCAATGAACTAGGGGTAATTAACAATTGGTACCAGTGGGGCATGGGTAGTGTCCACCAGTACACATAGGCAAAAGTAATGTCTGTGAGGAGTAGGGGTGAGTTACCTAAAATAGAGCATGTGGCTTGCATAATTTATATAGAAGCTGGACCTAGCAGGGCCCTGGAAGTGCAGTCAGAGGGAGCTTACTCCATTACTGATTTGGCTGTGCCTATAAGGGCAGCTTAAGATCAGCCATGCTCAAGAATTACCACTGCATTACTATTTGTACAGTGCAGGAGGGCGGCGGGGGGGCTCTTTAAAATGGTTCAACATGGTTTCAGAACCAAACATAACACTGAAATTGCCTTGGTGAGGTTCTCCAGTCTCTTGATGATGGCAAATATGTTGCCTTGGCTTTTGTGGACCTTACTAAGGCATTTGACTTAGTGGATCATGGGGAGCTACTAAAGAGGTTTTCTAAGGTTAACTTATCACAAGAAGTCATTACATGGTTTGATTACTGTTTATAAAATAGGTCGCAAAGAACTTTGATTGATGGTCTTCCTTCCAAAGAATCTTTTCCGAGATGTGAAGTTCCATAGGGGGTCCATTCTTGGACCCCTTTTATTTTCGATGTTTGTAAACTCACTCTCAGATATATGCTATCACACTGAACTTATATGCAGACGATGCTATATTGTTTTGCTCAGGGAACAATATTCTCAAACCTTCAAAAAGACTAATTTATTTACACACGAGGGTTGACACACAGACTGGTTTTAAACTCTTTTTAAACAAAACTAATGAGCTGGCCCGGTAGCAATGAAGGTTGAGGCGCTGGATGCCACACCTCACCAGCGAACAGTGTTTGGGAGAGAGCGCAGGCTGTGAAGGATTGAGCATCCCAGGGACAGCTCTCCTTCTCGGGGGGGTGGGGGGGGAAGAGAGAACCAGATGTCGCTGCATGCCTGGCCCCTAGCGGAGCTGGGGGTTGGCACACCAATGCTACTGACAAAGGGGTTAGAGTTGGGGCAGATGCTCGACGGGACACACAAGGGAGCATGCACAGCACCGTCGCTGGCGTCACTGCATGTTCTACCCCTGTGGGTGTTAATTAGGAGGAATAAATACTCCTGGCTGGATGACCAAGGGAGCTCTCAGGTCCCGCTCCCAAATAGCCACTGCGCTGACCACACACTGGATCCGTTCTTCGGTGGGGATGGGGTCCCCCCCCCGCTGACCCTGCCGGGGGCTAAGCCCTGGGGGGACATGATCGGCGTTAACTGGTGGACGTTGAGGGTCAAGACTGGGGCTCCCTCCCGACTATGGGCCATGGAGCAAGGTGGCAGAAAAAAAAAAAAAGAAAACAAAACTAATGTTTTTTTCTAGCTCAAGAAAAGCTCCTATTAAAGACTTTGCACTACTTGACAACACCGGTAACTTAATTGGACAGGTTATTGAACTTAAATACCGTGGCTTGATTCTTGACTTTCATTTGAAGTTTGAGCAACATATAATACATTTAACTGGTAAACTTCATAAGAGAATGGGGATGCTATATCAAATTAACAAATACCTCACATCTGAAACCAGGCTAATCCTTACTCACAGTTTGTTAATTTCAATCATGGATTATGGTTCTATAATTTATTCTTACTCATCGCAAAGAATGCTCATCAAACTGAAATCTACTTTTAATAATATGGTTCACTTCGCAACTGGACTCCCACGACTGACGCACCACTGTCATCTTTACAGGTCCTTGGCTGTTTATCTATGTTTGAAACAATTTTAAAATCACTGACTTTCTTGCACAAGGTTTACCTAGGTCTTTTCCCAACTGTATTGTCATATTATTTTCTAAAAATGTTAGTACTGCTACTAACAGAACAAAAAGTAGGCATTCTTTTCAAGTTCCTTTATTTTATACATCCTTTGCTCAAAACTCAATGAATTACATGGCCATAAAACTTTATAAGTTACCAAGTTCTACAGTCAATTACACAAATATATCAATCTTTTAAGAGGCCTCTCAAAACAATTTACTAACCAGTTCAGTATGTAAATGTTTTATCTGATTTTACCTTATTGTATACTGAATGTTAAGTTTGTTTTTTGTTATTCCCGCTGGTTTTTGTAATTTTAAGTTTTGTATGATCATAACTGGACGCGTGTGAAAATGGGCAATGTTGCTCACACCCTTTTCAGTAAAAAATCTAAATGAAACAAAAATGAGGAAGTGATCCACAACCAGAGGGAGTGCAATGAAGCTGGGGGGGGGGGTCTTAACAGGGGTGTGAGGAAGCACTACTACACTGAAAGAATTGCAGGTGCCTGGAACAAACTGTCAGAGGATGTGGTTGAGGCAAAAACAGTAGGGGGCTTCAAGCATTCATGGCATAGCCAGAGGGGAATATTAGCAAATGGGTAGGGATGGTCATCGGAAATCAGTAAGGGTCAACAAAGACAGACTAGGCAGGGACCATCTGGGTGGGCCAAGTGGTCCTTTTCTGCCAACAAACTGCTGTTATACAATGTGTGTCCTCAGGTGGGGTGATGCTGTGGGGATGTGGCCTAACCTTTTCATTTTCCCCATGGGCTTGTCCCAGCTACTCTAGATAAAGCCCTTGTTATTTGGACATAGGAATTGTCAATGAGCATTAATTACTTTTGATGAAAACTACTGTTACATAATGTGGGTCCTCAGGTGGGGTGATCCTGTGGGGACACGGGGAGGTACTGCAATGCATCCCAGTGGGTTGTACTGTACTTACATCATGCCCACTTAAATTTTCTTTAGGTGGAGGAATGCACCGTTATCCAAATTCTGGATATCAACTTTCCAACCAGGATTTTAATGACACTGGCCCCTCAACTTTGAGCCCACAAAGAAGGGGTCGTACCCATCAATCTCCATGGTGATGCAGTTACAAAAAAACTAAAAATTACTAACGAGAACAGGATGCAGTTGTAGTCACAAGCAGTGGTGGATCCAGCATTACTAAAGATCCTGTGGCAGCAGGACCCTGCTTGGACACTGACATGGCATAAAACCAATCCAAAATAATATGATATATTCCAACACAACAAAAAATAATTTTATCATGACCCACTAACAAGAATTATGTTCGGCACAAAATAATGGATACAGAAGTTTTCTGCCAGCTTGCTGACAACTCGACCACTTTTAGTCTGTTCTCATTCATTACTGCTGCAGGACCCTTCCAAAAATCCTGTATCCGACTGACACTGGAATGGACTCACAAGCCCAGGTCTACTACATTGTACATGATAAAATGGGTTCTGAAAATCCTTGGCCACGATCAGACAGTACCACATGAAGTTCAGAGAGCACAACCCCCAGTTAGGCACTGTTTTGCCACCCAAGACACAATCTTTTTATAATTTAAAGAGCAACTCTGCACTTTAGCACGTGCTTTCATAAAGATGTTTCAGCTGTTGCAATTTACTAGAGAATCCATTTTTTCATTTTTAATGTTCCTTTCCAAGATTTACGTCATATCTTCGTATTCCATCTAGAAAGTCTGTGTAGAAAAAACCCTTGAAACATGTGCCTCTCCCCGTTAACCCTACAATGCCTTTGTTCATAGGTTTAGTTTACAAGCCCAATTAGCTACAAGGGCCATAAATGGACTTGCCACTATTCAGCGGACATATTCCCATTTTTTTCTCCCATATGCTGATCAAGCAGAAGCTTGAAGGTTGCTATGCTATTAGCGCCTACCACAACTGAGGGAAGCGAGTTCCACACTTCCACTATCCTCTGGTTATATCACCAACCTCTTTTAGCAGTTCTAGATTTCTCACCAAGTAATTGATAAGAATGGGTCCTGGTTGCCCTACCTGACACAGCCCTTATTTTCAAACCTGCACGTTCCCAGAGCATCATATTCTGGAAGGCATTATAGACATAACAGAGGTCTCCTCTAATTCCACGGTATGACACTTGAATATAACCCCAGATCCTGGAGTCTATCATAATAATCTTTGTTATGTACTATATTTATTCTCTTGGTGAATCTTCTTTGGACTCTCTCTAGAAGTCTTGAACTGACTACACTCTGTGGGACACTAAGGGACACACCATATTCCAGGACCGGCCTAACCAGGGACTTGTATAGGGGCACCAAAACGTTCTCATTTCTGCTTTTTATATTTCTCAAGATGTTACCTATTATTTTATTTGCACGTTTAGCCACTTCAGCATTGTGCTTATCAAATGTTAGTGTGCTTGATATTATACCCCCAAGATGTTTTTCATGTTCAGTACTTGTAATGTCTTTATTTATAATTTGATATTGTGTGCTCTTACATTATTATATACAAAGTGCATTACCTTGCATTTGTTTTCATTGAACCTCAACCTATGGGACCTAGCCCAGTCTTCTAACTTATGTACAGTAGCTGTTCCTGGAAATTTTATTTTATTTATTTTTTATTTTTTTACACAGACACTGCATCGTTCACCACTGCCCCCACCTCTGCATCGTCTGTATACTTGCAGAGCCATGCCCCATCAGACACCTGCACAGTAGAGACAAAGATGTTGAAAAGCAGGGGCCCCATTATTGAACCCTGGGGAACCCCACTACTGACTTTACCCCATTCAGACAGAAAACCTCTTATCTGAACCCTCTGGTACCTATCATGAACTTATCCATACTCTAAGGCACGCATTCACCCCAACCTCTTGCAGTGACTTCATCAAGATCTCATGAGACACTGAATCAATGGCCTTGGCATAGTCAAGGTATACCACGTCAACTGGCAGGCCTTGATCCAGTGCCCGACTCGCAGATTCGAAAAAATGCAGCAGGTTACTAGCGCAAGATCTACCCATTGCAAAGCCATGTTGTGACACATCTACCACCTGCAAGTGTCCAAGATCGCCTTCCAGAAACTCCTTGATAAAAGCCTCCATGACCTTTGCCATCACTGATGTAATACTAATTGGTTTATACTTATCAACTTGGGCTTGTCTCCTGTTTTATATATTGGGGTGATATGGGCCATTCTCCATACCTTCAACACCTTCCCCTCCCATTCAGACGTGTTAAATAGAATCACCAATTGTCCTTCTATCTCTTTGGCCAAATTGTTCAAAAACATGGGGTGAAAACTGTCTGGTCCACCAGACTTAAATTTATTTAAGTTTAAAAGCTCCTCTTTAATTTGTGTTGCAGTAATTTCAGTATACCACTTGTATGCTTCACCTCTCCCCCACCCACCCCACCCCACCCCCATCATTCTGCTGATTGCCTCAGAAGCCTGGTAAACACAAACATAATTATTAAAAGTGGTAGCCATACCCTCCTCCCTATCCAGTATCCTGTCACCTTCCTTAAGATTGACACAATTAGTTTGCTACCCCTTCTTAAACTCCCCACGTAGCTATAAAATTGCTTGTAATTATCCTTTTTGCTGCTTGCTGTTCCTAGTTCTGCCTTTGTTCTGGCTCTCCGTATAGTTTTCTTATATTTCTTAACCATTATCGTGTATTTGTGTTTCCTGTTATCAGTGGGGTTGGCCTTATATTTCTTTTACGCTCTTTCTTTCTTGTTAACAAATTTATGTAGCATTATTAAACCACCCAGGGACCCTTCCCTTTTTGTTGTACTTCACTATCTCTGGTACAAACTCAGTTATACATTCCTGTAATTTACTTTCTATTCTCTCCCATACTTCATGACATCATAGTGCTCACCATGACAACAGACTGTGATGCCACAAACAGCAATTGTGTGGTTAGCAGGGCAGAGTCCGATACATTTTGAAAGACTCAGTGAATTAACTGATGCATTAGCTACAATATTTAGTAGACTAATAGTCGGGGAAAGTAGAAAAAATAAACTAGAAAACAATAAAGTTAAAATATAATTAGTGTTTTTTATTATAATAGAGCATTGCTCTTTAAAATGAGACAAATAGGCCCTAATATACCTATTTTTTAGATGCAATATCACACTCAAAGGGTGTGCACTACTAACCCACTCGACAGGTAGTGAAAGCCACTTGGCTGCCTTTGTGACTGCAATGCCCTTATTGCGCAGGTTATCACGGCACAACCAACACCCTCTTGTGTGTTATATAAGCAGCTGGGAACCACAGCACGGGCTCTGTGTTGGGATAATGGCACACCTCAGGTGGGCTGAAGCACAAGGCCAAAGGCAGCATGCTTGTAAAGCCAAGAAATTACATTACTCCCAAACAAAGCACACCCTGGGAGTGCCTTATCACAATTATGAAATGGGTTCATTAGGATGAGAAATACATACATTTTTAAAAAATGTTTCTAATTTGAATGAGTAAAAGTTTGGTGGGGGGAGGAGTAAAAAAAAAAAAAAAAGAAAAAAAAAGCTGCTGAGCAACTGTGATTTTGCTGTCTTGCCAGCAGATGGCAGATGCTGCATTAGTTTTAAATACAAGTATGTGAGTTGAGGTGTACTAATCTAGCTGTACCTGTAACATAAACAGGTTGCTGAGGACACATATCTTTCTTGAGTGCTGCTGTGTTTGGTTATCAGGACTGGGTTCAGTCAGTCAGGTTTCTGGATGTTGTTATACACATCTCATAATGCTTATTTAAGTTACCAAGCACCTTCTAGTTACTTGCTGTGAAGCTCATCCTGTTGACCCTGCACTCACATGATCAATTGGACTGGAGGAGTGAAACTGAAAAGCAGTGAACCTTGTGGGATATCCTGACATAAAAAAAGGGGGGGGGGGGCTAGTTAATTCCACAGAGAATTTTATTTCTAGCCCTAGCCTTGAAGAAGGCTCCACAGCTTCCTAAATGTGACTCAAAAACCGAGATGATGAGCTTTAAATAACAAACATATCTTGGTGGGGCCCAAGTCTGTGCTCCTTTCTTTTTCAATGGAAATGGAGAACTACAGCAGCTGCAAAACAAATGTTCATGTCCTGACTTTCATGCAGCTGCTATCTCTGTAGCCACCAGGGGCCTAGAGACCACCTGATCAGCACTGAAACCATCACTGCACAGTGATCTCTAACAGTCTACAGGGTAAACCTCCTCCACCCAAAGGATTAATCGGTGAGGCCCATTCGTCTATCTACCAGCACTGGTCTTTTATCGTTAACATTTAAGCAGCGCATAGCAGCCATGCATGATGGTCTGCTCTGGGTGGATACACATTTTGGTAACAACTGGATTAAAAATAAAAAATAAAATTCAGTTACCCAAAGTTATACAGTATACTTATTCATCCCTGCATATGAAGCAAGAGTGTGTGTGTGTGTGTGTGTTAGGGACGGGGAGACATAATGGATCAAGATTCCCCACAACCTTAAAATGACTGTGTTCACGGTTCACAATGTACCCTATGCAATCCCGTCCTCAGGGCTAAGCAACACGGTTTCATTTAGTTTTTGTTTCCTTAACTTTCCACTTTTCCTCCTTGAAGCATCCTAATATGTATGCATTTTTCACAAACAAGAACCATCAAGGAATTAAGGAGAGAAATTCTCTTTTGCAAAGTACTGCCATTTTGGTTTTGACTAATCCTGTCTGGGTTAAAGAAATGGTAAGCAAAGAAGTAGAAGGGGAACAGCATTACAGAAAGCGTGTTAGAAAATGCTCTGAAAAGTTGCACGGTGGCTCAGCAGTAGTGCACTGCACTACCACTGGCAGGAGCTTTGTGGCTGGCAGTGTGTCCCAGCTGAGAGGTGGGAGAGTGCCACAGCCTGCTGTAGCAGCGGTCCCATGTGGTGGATATTTCTTCCATGAGAAAACACACTGCCTGTGTGCAAGGTTCTAAGGGTGGCTGTGTGCGGCACCTTGGGTAGGAGGCAGTACAAGTGGGACAGGTCATATGCAAGTCATCCTGAGTAGCTGAGGCTATTTTATTTGGGTTGGGGCGGGGAGAGCACCTCCTCTGCCCTCAGACCCTACTCGGTGAATCACCTCCTTTATCAGATGTGGCTGGGGGTGATGCTCCCAACCTTTATGAAAGGTAAGCTGGGTCAAGGCTTTGTGGTGGCCAGTGGCAGTCAACATCTGGACTAATGGGGGAGAAACAGAATATTAACAATTTTCAGTCCTCTAAACCTGCTACATTAAGAATTTTATCTCCTGGTTTCATGCATCATATCACTGGTCATCCTACCAACGAAAAGACCAAGTAGGACGCAGAGCTACAACATGAAGGCTGAGTAAAAAAAGATAACAGGGAGCAATGGCGATGAAGAGTACGAAGAGGAAGGGATACAGGGTGCTGTGATGGAGCAAAAGCCACTGTAATACAGTACACATGGCCCACTGATGAAGCAGTTAAATAGGGTATGGCAGGACAGAATGTAGCCACAGAGGAAAAAAGTGCAGAAAAGATGGAGGAATATAGGGTGTAATGAGGAAGCATCCATGCACACAGAAAGAATAAAGGGTCCACAGAAGCAGTATTGGAGTGCTGATGAGAAGCTTCTAGGTGCACTGATGATGAATAAATGGGCTGAGGGTAAAGATGAAAGGTCACTGATGAAATGTACAGTTACTAACAAGTACTGCAGCAATGCGGACATTTAAGATATAGATGTGCTGAAAAATGTACAAGTATCTGTACACACTTAAAAAAAAAATCCTCTTAGCCAATACCTGTGATCTTCAGGGCACTTTTATCAGTTTTTTTCTTTGTGGAAACCAAAATTTGTGCATAAATGTTTGAATCTGTCCACCACTGGTTTGAGGGAAAGTTTTAAATATCAAGTAGGGCAAAGGCACTTTTATTTGTAATAGAGATTGCCTGACTGCTGATTAAAATGTGGCCAAGTTTAGACTGCATTGTAAAAAGCTGCATTCTTTCTTGTTTGTTTTTAACTTTCCTAATTTTAAGGTCCCCGGGACCATGGCTAAGTACCTTGTTCCATACTCTGAAGTCACTCCCATCACAGGAATCCCACAACTATTCTCAAGTTGCTGGTCTGACCCATCTTGGTTTCCCACCTCACCTCTGTGCCACCCACAGCTTACTCCAATGGAAGGAAGCAAGCAGCATCCCCAAGTAAGTCTCCTGCCTAGAAAGACTGAACTGCCCATGAGCTGTTCAGCCTTGGGAGTAGTGATGTCCTCTGGTGCCCTGATTGGGCATGGGGGTGGGCAAACTTTATCCTACCAACCCTTCTACTTTCTCCTCCAAGATCTCACCCTCTCTGTCCAGCTTGTGTTTGTAGGTCAGGGGAGAGGCCTCTAGTTTTACCCCCTTTTTGATACCCCCACTGGTTCCACAATGAAAGGCAACAAGCCCCTTGTCATACCTAAAGCAGGGAGGTGTATGCTTATGCTAGGCAGAGCCAAAGTAATCTCATCTTTTAAACCCACATTTGTTTGTGTTAATATACAGTATATATTCAAAACACAAAGGCTCCATATTTAAGCTATGTAAAAAGCCAGATCATATTTTGTATTTTTAGTTTAAATGGAAAGTTCACATTTATAGGCACAGCAACCTCCAAGATCTGCTTATAAAATTTCAGCCCAGTCAGACATAAAACATTGGAACATACAGCTGATGTAAGACTTCCAAGATATTTGGTGTGAATACCTCACAACTGAAATATGTTTTACCCTCAGGATTACCTCACTGTTCAGTATAATTTTTTCCAGATGTTTTGCTTACCATATTATGAGCTTCTTTAGAGAAAAAAAACAAGGCACATACACTATCTGTTGCTTTGGGAGTAAATGATAAACATTCTTTACTTAAAATAATTTTACAGTGTGATACAGAGAACAGCGGGGGGAAAAACAGATCAAATGCTGGCATTAAACCCCCAAGGGAATGCACATTTCAAATGTGAAAGTGATGTACCCCACCTCTTTAACAGCAACTAAAGGGCTGTCGGGGTTCAAGCATTTCAAAAAGAGCACCTGTAAGGGTTAAAAACGAGTGGGAAGGAGCTGGGGTGCCAGGAAAATGAAAGAGCAGTCAAAGCTGATGACTTCATTGATTCCAAAATGTCTGATGGCTTCCTCTTGTGAGTCTATCAGTGCGGAGCTTCAGAGTGCGTCAGACAGCAGTCACTTCTGATTGGCAATTCCAGTATTAGCAGCAGTTTAGTTCTCCACCGTTAGGTTTAAAGTGGAAGTAATACACCTCAAAACTTGCAGAGCTCATCTACTGAGACACTGGTTATTACTGGCTGATTAATGCTAGATCTCCCAACTTCAGCCACCATGTTATAAAGTTATGTCCAGTTTTCAAAAACCTCTCTCAATTTCAAAACGCAACGTCAAAAAATTGAGCTTTTTTCATGGGCCAGCTGAGCCCAACAAATTGTCAAAACTGGATAAAAATCTGTTTCCGAAAAAAGGGTGTGAATTTAACACTTATTGTAATTCTTTAATCTTTTCTTGACACAAATGATATTTTTAGCCATTTCCCCAGTCAAAACATCTTTATTCAGCCTTGAGGTAACTAACTAAAATTGTCTAGCCTTTTAATTTTACTGTACTTCAGAAGGTACAAAGTAGACAGCTGGTCAATGACTTCGTGGACAGAAAGCGGAGGTTGGGGTGGGGGGGGGAGGAAGGCCTCTTAAGGAGAGAGCAGAGTGGCTCTGGCAAACAAAGGGGGACAAAGAGGTCAACAGCCTAGGCCAGTCCCCTTTTTTCAATTAGTAGTGCCCCCCCCCCATTGACTGGCACCAAAATCTTTGCTCACCCATAACCTCTGGAGAGGCACTTTCAGCCACACTATGCTTCTTGGGGGACGGTGGGTTACTGCAGTGAAGTTTTCCAACCATCATACTCCGAAGGGGGAGAGCTTTCTGTGACATGCTCAGTCATCCTCATGCTAGGCCATTATATTGTTCTGGGGATTGGGGCATGAACCCTGCAATGGCAAGTGGCTTCCTGATGTTGAGTAGACCCTTACAGCATTTTTGTGTTTTTCAGCCCTGTTTAGCCTCCCCACCCCACTGTATTCCACCTCTGTGATCATGGTCACCACGGTGGCACCTTGCCTCTAGATGAGAGGACTGATGGTAGGCTGCCTTTACAGCCAACACCAATGCCACTACTTAGTTAGGTAAACAAATGCAAAGTGATCCACGGTGTCCCTCTCTGGAAGCCAAGCGTCTCACTCACGTCAATGATGTGCTTGACCCCCTGCCAGTTTCCAAGGTGGCAGCATTATGCACTGCTGTCGCTGCTTCAATAGGCCAGCCCCTTACTGTACTTTTTGCTTCAACAGCTTAATGTTTATACTTTTGTGGTAAGGCGTGACGGCATGGGTAACTAGGGGATTTACCCACATCTGGTGTAGTGTCTCTTGAGGCCGCAGCTAAAGTGACTGTAACCACATGAAAAGTGGATAAATCCCCCAGTTACCCACACCCTGAAGCGCCTTATTCCGATAATGCATTGGACCTGTGAGTAAAAATATTTGGGAAAACAAACATGCAAAATATACTTTTTTTTTTTTTAAATAAGTTTTTATGGAAATATCCTTCCACCTGAACCCACCCCCATCCCCCCAAAGAAATAGTGCCATCCTAGCTGGCATTGGTACCTCCCCCTAACAGCCCATAAGCTGTTAAGTTGCTAGATGTTTGAGAGTTCGGGAGCATGAAGTCAGTTGGCAAGAGAGAGATGCAGTACTTTATTACACAGTTGCATGGAGTTTAATCGCACTAAATGTATGTCACACAGCGGTCTGGGGTTTAACCACACTAGATGGGGAACCAAATATGAACATATGAAAATGTCGGAAGATACAGGGCATACGATCTATCAAGCCTGCTAGAGTGCGCAGCTCCCAATCTAATTTATTGCTGCTGCCCCCACCCCTTTCCCGTCCATCTGATTTATCGCCCCAGTCCACCAACCCCCAGCTTCCCCTCAGTTTTGACCCTGTCCCACCCCTCTTAAACTACCAACAGTTTTCGGCTATATCACTTTCTCTGGTACTCTACCACCACCCTTTCTGTGAAATAGTGCATCTCCCTCTTGAATCTTCCCCCTCCAATATCAGACTGTGTCCCCTGGTGCCCCCCCACCCCAGTCTGAAAATGCCCTCAGTACTAACCCTATTCATGCCCTTTAAGTATTTTAAGTTCTCAATCATATCACCTCTCCCCCTTCTATCCTCCAGGGAATACATGTTGAGCTCCTTCAGTCTTTCTTCATATGGTTTTTCCCCAGGCCAAAGATCATCTTTGTCACCCTACGCTAAACCCCTTCCAGTAGTTTGACGTCCTTCTTTAACTAGAGGTACCAGAACTGCACATAGTACTCTAAGTGTGGTTTCACCAGTGAACTGCACAACGGCAGGATGACTTCCTCTCTCCTACAGGCAATTCCTCTGGCAATGCACTCCAGCATCTTATTAAGTTTGATTGCCACCTTCCTGCACTGTGCTGAATGATTCATGTCTCCCGTGACTAGAACCCTCGGATCCTCCTTCTGCTCTGAAGTGGATAACTGCACACACCCCAGCTGGTTGCTACTCCCAGGGTTTATGGCTCCCAAATGCATGACCTTGCAGTTCTTAGCGTTTAACTCAGCTTCCATGTTACTGACCAGCGCTCAAGCTTTGCCAGATCCCCTTGGAGTTCTTGCCTCCCTTCCACACTATCCACCTCCGCACTTGTGTCGTCTGCAGAAAGGCTGATTTTACTCATAATCCCATCTGATATGTCGGCAACGAAGATGTTAAACAACACTGTTCCTAGTACTGAGCCTTGTGGGACCCCACTGGTTACAGCTCTGGGAGATAAGAGTTCTCCCCCTGCAATTACCCACTGCTGCCTGTCCTGCAGCCAGCTCTTAACCCAAACAACCAGTTTCTCCCCGGCTCCCAGGTCCCTCAGTATACTAATCAACCTTCCATGTGGCACCAAGTTGAATGCCCTGCTGAAGTCCAGATACAGGACATCCACTGCATAGTCCTTATAGAGTTCCCTTGTCACCCAATCAAAAAATTCAACCAGGTTGGTCTGGCAGGACCTAACCAAGACAAATCCATGTTGCCTCTCGTCCTGTAGACCGTTCTCCTCCAGAAAGATCACCTGTCTCCCTTTAAGAATGGTCTCCATTAACTTCCCAACAATGGAGGAAAGGTCGACTGGTCTGTAGCTACCTGGTTCGTCCCTAGGCCCACTGTTATGGAGGGGCACCAATGTGCCATCCTTCAGTCCTGGGTCACGCACCCTGTCCCCACAGAGGTGCTGAACAGGTCTGCCAGAGGTCCCGCCTGGACCCCCGCCAACTCCCTCAGGACCCTTGGATGCACACCGTCCGGTCCTAGCACCTTGTCCACCCGCTGGGGCCCAAGGCCCTCTAATACCCTACTCACAGGGATTTCTCCATCGGTTACCCCTGCTCCCCCCTTGTCCATCCCACCTCTCCCCTGTGGCATAGGCCCATCCTTCTCCCTGGTAAACACCGAACAGTGCCTGTCCCCCCCTTTTCTGCCCACCCCTCCTATCTCTCTCTTGATCCTGACAATCACATCTTTACAGCTTCTTTTCTCCCTTATGTACCTGAAGCAGTCCTTTTCCACTTCTCTGATCCCCTGCGCCAGCCTTATCTCGCTTGAGTGATGCACAAGAGAGGGAAGGCAGCAGGTGAGGAGAAAGAAAGTCCAGAAATGGAACAGACCGAGCACATAGCATGCTATACATAGACACTCTAATAAATCTGTAGTCTTTAAAACATGTATAGCAGAGGAAAAAATGGCAAAACATTAAAAATTAAATGACAAAACGGAGGTGCAGGGTGCCTCACAAAACAAACGAGGGTAACGACTGCTGAATTTAAATGGACAAAACTAAATCTGATGCAGATAAATCTGGATAAGACTCAAGAAATTAGATTTAGGAAAACAAAGTGACATTGCCCCCCTCCCAAAAACACACAAATCTTTGGGACGTGCTAAAGTTAAGATTGTGTAAAGTGTGAAACTTTGAGGAATTACTATTCAACATGATTTGGGATGGAAAGAACAAGTGGTAGAAAGGGATGTTACAAAAAGGGAGTTCAAGAGTACATTTCTTGACAATGTTAAAAAGGGCTGTGTTAGTCGGAATGACTTGGTATATTTTTACTGTACTGTGGTTAGACCAATACTTGAATATGGATCCTCAGTATGATGCAGGACTTAGAAAAACAGAAAGTAAAGAGTTAGAAAGAATACAGAAAAGGTCATTAAGAATAATTTTAGGGACCAAGATCTCATATGAGGATGCATTAAAAGGGGTGTAATTTGGCAAGGTTAGATGAAAGGAGAAAAGAAATGGCAAATAAACTGTTCATGGAGATCTGTGACCCTCAAAACAAGTTGCACTCTGTTACCACCTAAAGATGTGGCTGTGTATGGTTTAAGGAAGCAGGTTTGATGTTGGAAACCAATTTTTAGAACAATGAAGTACAAATCACCCTTTTTTTAAGCATTTTTTTAGATGAACGAGTGAGCTTTTAATGTGTCCTGTTGGGGGAGGTGAAACACTGATTGATGCTATGATGATTATTTTACGTGTTACAGATGTTTTTTATTATGTATAGGCTTTCTGTATTTAATATGCTGATTGTTTTATATATTATCCTATTTATTATGTTTTTGCTATATGGTTGGTTTTTTGAACTATATGCAACTTCAGATCCCCTTTTGGGGATGCTGGCTGCAATGTGTCTTGAACTAAACTAAAAAAAAAAAAAATACTGCAGTGTGGTTCAGCCATGTGGCAGAGAGAGAGAGAAAGAAAGCAGACTGTCGGGAAGAGAGCTGATGGATTGCTGCTTAAACTGATGGGAAGACCGTTTTGATGGTGGGACTGGTAATTCACAACAGTTTCAAATCCAAAATGGTGGCAGTTTTGAATATTGAAAATTCTGTGAAGTGTGGTGTAGTGATTTGTGTCAGCTTAGTTGAGTTGTGAAGTTGGCTGGCACTTTACCCTAGGGTGATGGTGGGATTTACACATGGGTAAAGAATGTAAAAAAAAAAACCAGGCGCTGCGTCAGCATGTGGTCTAAAAGCAAAACAAAATGGTTATATTAAATGCACGCTGAAAACAGCAAATAGAGTTTTCAGCGTGCATAGGTAAAGAAGCTATCTGACCTATTTGGATGCAGCATTGTTGATGTCCACTATATAGTCATGACAGTCACTTACAGTGCAACTCCTAAAGGCAGAACCACATGAATATAAATTTGTACAACCTGACACAGGATAACTGCTTAATCCTTTTGTGTTGCAGCCTCACAGGGGAAGCACAATACAGAATATGGTACTAAAATATCAGCTAAGTAAATGAAAGCCCTTGCATCCAAAGGGCTGGGACCTTATGCAAAATATCACAGTGAATATTCCTTCTTGAACCTAACCACTGAAGTCTTAAGGGTCTCATATTACTGGACAACAGTTACACAATACGTGACCCACTACTATACCCAGCAGTGTCTAGTTTCATGAACACACTTAAACGCAGGCTAGAGTCCAAACATGTAAGAAAAGTATGAAAAACATTTTTCATCTTTCACTGTGCAGCAAGTGTCACTCAACCTAGTCCAACAAGAGGGAGCATGACTGAACTAAAATAGTCTATCCCCCCCATGCTAGCCACCCAGTTGTGTTTACCTACAAAAAATGAGTCTGTAAAGCCCAGTAAAATGAACATCTTATGTACATAATATAACTAGAAACACTGGTTTTAAACATACAAATGTAAGAAAGCCAAGAACTATTGCATTTTAACTGGCGAACCCTTTGGAGATACAGAAATTTTATGTTAAATGAAGCACTGTTAATAGGCACTGTTTGATGCCTCCTAACCACTCCCATGACAGAGGTATAGTCAGAACTTGCAACAGGCGCCTTTTAGGATACTTCATTTGTGTCACTTCTATATTGCTGACAGATGTTAAGAGTAACCCTGATCCGATAATGCCTGTTGGCTTCCTCTCACCTTCAGTTATTGAGAGGGGGCTCCATGTTGTGGTCTTAACATCAGAAGCCTACTGTCGAAACTACATCTTCTCACAGTCTGGACTACACAGCACAGCCCTGATGTATTAGCTATCTCAGTGAACCAACACCACAAATTCTGAGCTCGCAGAAAATTTCTTGTCAGGAAAAGACTACTTCGCCCACCCAGTCTGCCTAGATGTTCCCCCTGCTTAATCAGTTTCCGCAGACCGTAACTGGTCTTTGGCAATCCTCCCTTTTCCCTGCCTATTTACTAACATACCCCCAGTCTATCCACGTATGCTTGAAACCCCCCCACTGTTTTCACCTCTACCACTTCCGCAGGCAGTCTGTTCTAGGTGTTTACCACTCTTTCAGTGAAACGGTACTTCCTCACACCCCTTTTAAATCCCACCCCGCTTCACTGCATGTCTCCTGGTCCTGGTGCTCTCCCTCATTTGAAAGAGACTCCCCTCATGCACTCTGTTCACCCCTATGAGGTACCTGTAGGTCTCCATCACGTCCTCTCTTGCTCTCCCCTCTTCCTGGGTGCACGTTGAGATCCCTCAGTCTCTCCTCGTAGGGCTTCTTGTGCAACCCCTGCACCATTTTAGTTGCCCTCCTCTGGACTGCCTCCACCCCATCTACATCCTTTCTGAGGTGCAGCCTCCAAAACTGGACACAGTACTTCAGGTGGGGTCTCACCAGCAAGCGATAAAGTAGCAAAACCACTTCCCTCCTCCTGCTGGAGATACCTCTCCTTATGCACCCCAACATATCACTAGCACTACCCACTGCTTTGATACACTGCCCTACCACTTTGAGGTTGTCAATTATGATGACCCCAGAGCCCTTTTCCTACTTAGTATTTCTCAGTACCCCCCCCACCCATTCCAAACTCAGCTCCCCGGTTCCTGTGCCCTAAATGCACGATTCTGCACTTTTTGGCATTGAACCCCAACTTCCCATGATCCCAGCACATATACTACATGGTTACACTATCAGACTAAGCTGAGCATCTATCAAAGGAAGCATCACTTTTGACATTAAAAATAGCTTACAGTTTGTTACGTCACCTAACCATCTCTAATCAAACTAGACATGCCCCAGAATTACTGTCAGAATTACCCTAGGCAGTACCTACTTACACCTCTGCTACCTCTATAGGCCACCAAACATTCCAACGTTCATATTCACATTACATACTATATCTGACTGACTTAAGCAGTCTCCTACCAAATGCAGAAATAACTGTGTTACAATGATCTCTACACTGATTAGTTTACATCATCAGCACAGAAAAGACACAAGCTCTGGAATCTATTTGGACTTCATGAGTGACCACAGTCCCACTTACTGGTTCTGGAGATGTAAAACCAATAAGGAACCACGGTGGTGTATTAGAATTAAATCTAACAACAAACTGGACGTGACCAACACAAACCAAGTAAACTGGCTTGGTACGAACATCTCTTACACCAAGTTAGTATGGTCATTTTTCAACAGCAAGCTTATGACCAGCTGTTATATAAAACTATCAGAGCTGATCGGATAGTACCAAATCTAATCCAATTGACCAGTGTAGGATAGTTCCAGATATCAGATGATCTATCCAATGTCCAATGCTTTTTTGTAGCCTCACTAGCAACCCAGGTCTACATCCCAAACCCAGAGTGCTGGGACAGTTGGAAGGAGGAGGGATTGAGCATTCCAGAGGATGCCCTCTTCAGGGGGTTGGGAAGCCTGCCCATGCAGTGGTGCTACCACCTGTTTGGCCACAGGTGGAGAAGCAGTTGAGTGGGGATTGTGCAGTGGGGGAAGGGGGAGAAGAGAACACTGGCTGGCTACACCTAGAGCCTTTGCTACCAGCATCCTTAGGGAATGAAGGAAAAATGGACCTCTTGGGTGCAGCACAATGACAATCCTGGCAGTTTTACACTCCGTGCCTGTGCTGGACTGAACCTCAAAACATGCATGTCCAGTGGAGGAAGCCCACCCATCCTCTAACCAGTCCTGCCGCTTTGGACAGACTGTGGAGATGAAAGCCAGAGACAAGGTTGTCAGCATTGGGAGGTGGTCCAAAGGGACAGAAAGCAGGAGCCTTATAAGAGGAGAAAAAACAGAAAATAAGTTAAAAAAACAAATCATGCTTATCTTGTCTGATGAATGCACGTTACCTCATCTTGTATTTGGGGGTTGACTGAAATGAAGACTCTGCAAAGCATTTCTTTTTAGTGGGCTCACTCCTTCCTACTCCTTAGTGTTGCTGGTCTGATGCATATATTATGCATACCCCTTCAGTGCAATTGACTGGGTGTTCTGCTTCTTCAGGCAGCAGTTGTGGTGCGCTACACCGTGTGGCAGCCAGTTGGGGTGATCTGCTGCTCAGTGCTTGCCTCTTATCACTTGTATTCTTAAGACCTATTCTAGCAGGTCCACAGCCACCTGCTGCGGTAGCTTTTTCAGCTTTTGATTTTATGTTCTCTTGCTGTAGCAGATCGGGGGGACACCTCATTTGAAACTTGCTCAGCAGTCACATTTTCCCTTCTCACACTAATGCCCTTTGAAGCTGCAAAGCCCTCATCCTGACTCTCACCTGCTGAGCACTGCACAAAAGCTGCTCTCAGTCATTCACTGTAATGCATCTCCTTAGAAAGCCCTCAACCGTAATTTCCCAAAACAGCACAGAAATTCACAACTTCTTACTCCTCCAGACAGCCCACTCCTGTAAGGATATAAACTCCCCTGCCCAGAGCCAGAGCTGGCAGCAAAACCAATTCTCCACCACTTACCACCACACAATACTTCTTTCCCAGCAGCACAGTCAAATGTTGTAATTTGTGCTCTGAAGTTCTTCATGAAGCACCACTATCTGCCGCAAACCAATGCACTACCTGAGAAGGTAAAACATTACGAACCTTACCGATTGACCTTGCTAGCTAAACTACCCATCATCATCTTGTGTCTCTCTGCTGCTTACTGTATGTCCCAGCTCGCAACCCAGCACAGGACAGGACATGGACTGCCACCACTTTGCTGCTCCAATTGCTGATGTGAGGGTTACTTCTGTTGCCACCAGTGGTTAAACTGGAAATGTTTAGGTGGGGAAACTCTATTTCTAGATGTCTAGGTAGTGGAACTGTCATTTCTAGGTGGTGAAACTCAATATTTTTTTTAAGAAGTAGTGTATCTGAGTTCCTGTGGGCTACTGTCCAATTTAACCACTGGTGTCGCGCCAATGTTCTTAGCTGCTGCCACTCGGCCATGCCAATGATATCATCACTGGGCTGAGTTGAGGGGAACGGAGAGGAGAACTCCTCACTAAATGAGGCTGACCACATCTGCTGCTGCTGTCCAGTAATCCTTAATTGCCAGGCATTCAGCAATGTGTCTAAAAGAAAAAATTACTCACCTTAGTAATGTTGTTTCTTCTAATGGAGTCTTGCTGTATTCTGACTATTGCAGTGATATCCAACCTTTGAACTGCTCCAGAGAGGAAAGAGTTAACTTTCCATGCAAGGCATGGAATGCTGAGCTCGAGCTCGGTTGAGACTCTGTCTGTTGTTGTTTGAACCCAAACCGCCAGATCTTTACGAGCTATACTCACTGGGCGTCCTGTGTGGAAACTGTAAACTCACACTAGCTAACTGGCAACTAAATTTAATTAAAAAGATTTTTTGGTTCCAAGGCAAAGACTCAAGTCAGGAAACCCAAAAAACAAAACAGAACACACACCCAAAAAAGAGGGTGAGAAAAAGGGGGCAGCTCTAGGGTGCCAACACTGTTCCTGCCCACCCACATCCCAAAACCCAGGTTCTGAGAGGGGTGGCGGGGGGGTCCAGAATACAGCAAGACTCCATTAGAAGAAACAACATTACTAAGGTGAGTAATTTTTTCTTCAAACAACATGAAGTCTTGCTGTATTCTGACTATTGCAGACTACCAAGCAGTACCTCCATGGAGGAGGGACAGAACCTACTTTGGGAACAGGCTCTGAAGCACTGCTGTGCCAAACCGAGCATCACTCCTAGCCTGGATATCCAGAGAGTAATGCTTGGTGAAAGTATGTACTGTTTTCCAGGTGGCTGCTTGACAAATCTCTAAGATAGGAATATCCCTGGCAGCAGCCAGGGAAGCAGCTGTACCTCTAGTAGAGTGAGCCCTTGGCTTGAGGGTGGGATTCTACCTAATTTTTTATAGCAGAATTGTATACAAGAGACAATCTACCTGGCAATAGATCTCTTAGTGGCAGGTTTTCCCTTACCAACCTCACCATAAGTGAGGAACAATTGGAGGGAGTCAAACCTGTGACCCTTGGTGCGCTCTATGTAGTAGCTAATAAGGGTCCTTTTCACATCCAGGCTATGTAGCCTCCTCTCCCCAGAGGAGGAATGGTCAGTGAAGAAAACAGGAAGAGACAGACTGATTAAGGTGGAAATGTGAAACCACCTTAGGCAAAAACTTCCTTTTAGTCCTGAGGACCACCTTATCTCTATGGAAAGAGATAAAATCAGGTTCCACTGACAGGGCCTGTAACTCACTTATGCGTCTGGCAGAAGTAATGGCTACCAAGAACACTGTTTTCCAAGTCAAGTACTTAAGCTCTGCTGAGGACAAAGGCTCAAAAGGGGGTTGCATAAGCTTAGCAATGCAAACATTAAGGTCCCAAGCAGGGGCAGGGTCCCTGAAGGGAGGATTGGTATGCAGCAATCCCTTGAAGAATTTACAGAATACAGGATGAGCTGAAAGGGAAGAGGGCTTGCCTGCTGACAAGAAGGCAGAGACAGCTGCCAGATGCACTCTAAGTGTAGCTGGTCTGAGTCCCAAGCTATTGAGATGAACCATATAGTCCAGGACTGAAGGCAACCCAGCAGACTCTGGAGAAATATGCTTATCAGAGCACCAAATAGTAAACCTTTTCCATTTGGAGTTGTAAGTCTTTCTGGTGGAAGGCTTTCGAGAAGCCTTTAGAATATCCAGAACACCTTGAGAGAGATGCAAATCAGCAAAAACTAACTCTTCAAGGGGCAGGCCTTGAGATTTGAGATTCGGATACCAAACCCTACCCTGAGAACATGTTAACAGGTTGTAATTCCTGGGAAGAGACAGGGGAAGGTGGACTGCTAAGGACAGCAAGAGAGGGTACCAGGGCTGTCTGGCCCAGTCTGGAGCAATCAGAATCACTTTGCAGGGTTGAGACCTGATTTTGACTAGTACCTTGAACAGGAGAGGGAAGGGGGGAAAAGCATACAGGAATTTCCCTTCCCAATTGAGAACTAGACTTCTGGTATCTAGCTGTGTAGGCCATATAATTAGCCTGCCTGAGTCCCAAAGATGCTGTCATGTACTGTTTCTTTGCCATGGCATCAATCCTCCTGGAGTCCTTATCTGGGGGGTGTGAAACCAAGAGTATATTTGCCTTATCACAAGCAGCAGCCTGCACTACCCCAACATGGCTGCATTGCTGGGAAAGGAACTCCGTATCCGAGCCTGAAAGAGTATACCTCTTGTCCATTCTGTCCACAGCAGGTATGGAATTAGGAGTCTTTAAAATTTTAAATGTCTGTTTCCCTAAAGACTTATGGAGGGGAACAGACAGTCTCCTGGACTCTGGGATGTCCATCATCTCAACATAATCAGGCTCCTCCTGATCCTCTACTGCTTCCTCCATAGGAAGCTGGAGAGTTTCAGCCACTTTTTTGTAAAACATAAAGTGGGAAGGGGACTCAGAAAGCCTAGGAGGAGAAACACCTGAAGGTCTGTCTGGGGAGATGTCCGGGTCAATGGGCACATCCAGACTTTCATAATCACCATCACTATCCTCATACTCTCCCTCCTCCTCCTCCTCCGGTTCATAAAAATCCTCTAAATTATAATCCGGAACCGGGTGAACCGACCGAACCGAGCCCCTAACCGATGGTGCCGGTTTGGTTGGAACCAAAGTTAGCGACTGAACAATCCTTATCGCTTTGACCATTTCATCAGCGGTCGGAGAAAGAACTTGTGGATCCGAACCGGCTGACTTATCCCTTCTTTTTCTTTTAACCGGAACAGACTCCTCAGAATCGGTTCTCCTTTTGCTCAAAGAAGTTTCGCCCTGGTCAGAGGGCACTCCTTCTGGTTCGGTTGGAACCGAACCAGGCTGGCCATCCGGGTCAGCGGACTTTGGCTTCCCTTTCCCTCAGCCTACCTACTCTCTTTTCCAGGGTAGCTGTGGGAAAACTTTTGCAAATCTGGCAGTCTGAATCGAGGTGGTCAAACCCCAGACAAAACACAGGTGTGTGGGGTCAGCCTTAGCAAAGGCTTCCCACACACACACACACAGTGTTGAAACCCAGTGGGCCCGGTTTTCTCTTGGGTTTCTCAGACATGGCCAGTCCTAACCAAACTTACCCTTTTTCGCAATCCGCCAGGCAAGACACCCCTATCGGTTCCTGACCGCAGTAGATGGGTCGGAAAAACATAATGAAATCCGTTTTTTTAACCGATAAGGACCAGTTACCACACTCTAAAAGCAGAACAAATTTTTTTTTACAAACCTGATCGGTTCAAACCGAACCGATCCGATGTTTACAAGTTCCACACAGAAACTAATAATAATAAACCTATCTAGTACTCACGGTACCACAGACAGAGACTGAACCGACAGGTTAGATAGAAGAAATTCGGTTGAACCTAGGGAAAAATGACACTTTAACCGACTAAATTGAACCGAGCGAAGGAGAAATCTCCGGAGCGACTGTTCAGTGAGGCGGAGTAAAGAATCTGGCGGTTTGGGTTCAAACAACAGACAGAGTCTCAACCGAATTCGAGCTCAGCATTCCATGCCTTGCATGGAAAGTTAACTCTTTCCTCTTCGGGGCAGTTCAAAGGTTGGATATCACTGCAATAGTCAGAATACAGCAAGACTTCATGTTGTTTGAACCACATTTATACTGAATTGGCTATTATTTGTCAGGATACTTTCTAGTTGTCTAAACAAACACTATATTAGAAAATACAAAATCACACATGCCCCCACAATGCAAAGCATCATGGGCTGCATATGCAAATCACCACAGAATGTTATGCTGGTCCAACTTTAAGCAGAATTGCATGGTGCCAAAAGGCCTCACACAGTTTGCAAAGGGTGCTAACAGAAGACAGACACGTGTTTCGTCCTACCAGGACTCATCAGTATGCCTCGTCTGTTTGACACCCCAGTGGAATGGACCAGCTACCCTTAAGGCAGTGTGCCTGGGATATATTGTGGTGAACCCATTAAAATAAAAACCATTTAAAAAGACAAAGAACCTCTGTGCTGCTAAACACTGAGGCAAGAGGTTGGCAATGGGCATTTGGCTGGGAAGCCAAGTTTCAAGAAAATACAAAATCACATGCCCCATAATGCAAAGCATCATGGGCTGCGTATGCAAATCACCACAGAATGTTATGCTGGTCCAACTTTAAGCAGAATTGCATGGTGCCGAAAGGCCTCTCACACAGTTTGCAAAGGGTGCTAACAGAAGACAGACACGTGTTTCATCCTACCAGGACTCATCAGTATGCCTAGTCTGTTTGACACCCCAGTGGAATGGACCAGCTACCCTTAAACAGACGAGGCATACTGATGAGTCCTGGTAGGACGAAACACGTGTCTGTCTTCTGTTAGCACCCTTTGCAAACTGTGTGAGAGGCCTTTCGGCACCATGCAATTCTGCTTAAAGTTGGACCAGCATAACATTCTGTGGTGATTTGCATATGCAGCCCATGATGCTTTGCATTGTGGGGGCATGTGTGATTTTGTATTTTCTTGAAACTTGGCTTCCCAGCCAAATGCCCTTTGGGGTAACCCTTGCCTCAGTGTTTGCGCACAGAGGTTCTTTGTCTTTTAAATGGATTACTATATTAGAAGTGCAATGAAAAGGTACTAGATTATATAAAAGATTTAGAAAACATTCCAGAAAAAAATGCATTCCTAGTCCAATCCCCAGATCCCAACACTGGTTATCCCAATTGTTAAATCCTACATATGCTACTGCTGACTGACTTAAGGCCCATTTACATGGCATCATTTGCACCACAGCAATCAGAGTGCTTGGGGTGCTGCACAGCAAAAGAGGCTACGTGGACATTTACTGATCAAAGTCAGTCCTCATGCCTCTCCCCGAAGTGCTACAGATCTAGGGATGCATTTGGAGCGAGCAGTGTACACAGCCATGTGGACTGCCGCACCACTCGCTGCAATGCTCCAGCATCCTCTACTGTCCTCCCATGATGCCGGGGCTCAGATGTCAGGAAGCAATCGATTGCCCCTCGGACTCAAAGGCCCTCTCCTGTGCAGCTTACACTGGTGCCGAGAGGGGTCATTTAAACGAGGTAGGGCTCGCAAGGGGAGGTCAGAGCAACACTGAAGCCAACCGGAGCTAGTGTCGGCACAGCTATGTAGACAGACAGGCCTTGAGACTTGAAAGTTGAACAGTGCTCTCAGCACTTTTAATCTGTGTTTGCACTTTTTTTTTTTTTAAATACACTAACCTACTTCTCAAGCTATGTGATATTGAATTTTTTCTTTGAGATGCTGCTTTCATGGAGCAAGGTTTGGTGTGTCTGTTCATGCTTTGCTCAGCACAACGCTGTCCTTTGGTGCGCTCATTGCTCCTTTTTCTGTTTAAAGCGCTCGAAGATTTAAATGCTAAGCCATGCAGGTTGCACTCAGGGTCCTGTCCTCAGCACCTCCTCCCAATTATCACCTAGCCTCTGACCTAATGCCATAATTTTCACCCAGCTCCCAACCACATGGCAAGATACAACTCTTTATATAGCGCCTTAATTGCAGGCTGGAATGCTGGCTTATCCCACTTACTCTGCAGACCCTTTATTTTTTTAATTTATTTCAGTTTCCTACTTAATGCCCACTCCTGGGTTCAATTCCTGCTAGCTTTGTTCCTGGTCCACACACCCTGCAGGCAGCAGCTCTGTTCAAAGCTTCCCCTCATAGGAGTGCGGTCTTACTAAAATCACAAACAGAAAAGAACTGCAAACCACTGTTTTCTTTAAATACATGGAAAATGCATCAAAACATAACCCTTTTTCTGTACAGTTCATTTTGCCCTGATGCCATTCAGGAACTGAGGATATAACTAGGGGTGTTCAGAAGTGTGGACTTATCGGATTCTGATTCTGAGGAGGGACTTTAAACGATTCCCTTCCATGCTTGTGTCACAGCACACCTGAATTCCCAAACTGAACTTATACTTCTCCTGCACAATATAATTACCCCCTTATCCCCACACTCGTAGTACCCCAATCTCAGACTCCCCCTCCACCCATAGGTGCCACTGCTGCTGGACTGGTGGGTGCAGGGAAGCTGCAGCGTATTCTTGTCAATTTACTTTCACACTGGTGCAGTATTAAAATGAATGTCCAGAAAATAAAGTTCTTATTTTACTTTAATATGCTGGAAAACTTGGGAGTGGGGGCTCAAGTGGTACAGTCAAACATGTACTGGACAAGGCCAGTGTTCAAGACTGAGACTCAGGCGGCACAGTGAAAGTTGAATGTTTTTATAATTTACAGCCTCAGGGGTCTAGGCCCAGGCTTGGTGAATGGAGGAAGGCTTGCGCACACTCACTCATTCATCTAGGCGGTGGCCAGCCAAGGTAATGGAGGGTTTGCACCTGTTGCCCCCAATAGACCCGGTCCCAGGGCCTGAAGCTGTAAACTGTGAAACATTCAGCTTTCACGCTACTATCCAAATCCCAGCCCCAGATGCTGGCCTTATTAACTACTTACTTGGCTTACTCTACTACTCAAGGTTCCCTCAACCTTCAAGTTCACCAGCATATTAGAGAAGGGTTTCTTTCCTGGACACTTAATTGATATGAAGACTACACTGTGATTAAAGTGAACCCAGCAGCATGGCGGCATCAATGGGTATGATGGAGTCAGAGATTGCGGTGTTATACGGTTGGGGAAGGGGTGGGGTGTTATTTTACGGCGCGGGGTGGAGGGGGCAGGATGGGCTGCCATGAGAGTGGGGGGAGAGGACATTTTCTTTCTTTTCTCTGGTTACTCACTTTCCTTGTGAAGTGGCACTGGACAGAAAAATATAGTTGCTAAGTGCCACTTCACAACAGAAGGCTGGATTTAAGATTCTGGCACTGATTGCAACGCCTTTGAAATGTACCGTAATTAAACTGGACTTGGAAATTCCTAAATTCTGATGGATTTCTAATTAATGGAATCAGTGGATTCTGAGTATCCCAAATCATAACCTCTGCTTGTGATATCAGAATCAGTTCCCTAGCAACAGAATGAGATGGCACAAGCAGAGGATTAAAACATTAGCGCCTGATTTGCATCAGGATAAACAGTAAAGGACAAGGGTTACATTTTCCTACATGTATCCTTATTAATAAAGAAAATCACTTGACATTCAATTTTATTTTGGATGGTTGGTGTATAGATGGAAAAACAGACAGAATACTAAACTTCACCCCTGTATTCTAATTCATTTCAACTCCACTTCTATAATGTCTGTGGATGGAAATGTCCACCCAAGCTTACAGGACTGCGCAGTTTACACCATATGGTTTATCACAGATTTTTCTTCTTTAGTGTATCGCATTCCACTAGTACTAGGCACAAGTGGTGGGTCTAATACTTCTATAACCTTCTTTAGAACCATGCCCTAACCATACAGCAGCGTTTCCCCTAAAACACTTAAACATAGACCACGACGGCAGAAAAAAATCAGAGGTCCATCCAGCCTGCCCATATTCCCTATTATCCCTGGAACCTACTGTTCCTCCAGGATATTAACCCCTCCCTGTCCTATCCCCATTCTCCTCTCTGGTCTTGTTGCCCAAGGTGACAACTATTCCCTTCATTCTAGCCCATGCCTGCTTGAATCCCTTGACTGTGTTTGCACCCATCACCTCGGCAGACAGACTGTTCCCAAGGTTCCACCACCCTTTCTGTAAAGCAGTACTTTCTCACATCGCTCCTGAACCTCCCTTCTGTTAATTTTCACTTGTGACCATGTGACCGTGAGTTGGTATGCAGGGTAAATAAATCCCCACAGTTTACCCTGTTAATTCCTTTAAGGAAGTTGAAGGTCTCAATCATAGCACTCCTCTCCCTTCTGGTTTCCACTGAATACATATTTAGTTAGTGCCTTGAAGCGCTCCTCATAGGATATGTCCTGCTAGCCCCGAATCATTTTTGTTACTCTGAGCTGCACTGTCTCCAACCTATTCCTGTCCTTTCTGAAGTGATGGTTCCAGAACTGGACGCAGTATTCCAAGTGAAGCCTCACCCAGGATCTGTATAGGGAAGCATTACCTCTTTTCTTCTATCAATACCCCTCCTGATACAGCCCAGCATCCAGTTAACCTTGCTATAGGCCTTGTTGCACTGGCTCATTTGTTTATGTGAGTTACTGATGACAACTCCTAGATCCCATTCCTCTTCTGTAGTGCTAAGTCTCGCCTCGGCCATCCAGTACTCCGTCTTGGGGCTCCTTTTCGGGTTAGGTATGATAGCCCGACATGGGTAGTCCCGTAACACTTTTGCCAGACATCGATTTCCCGACAAATAAATGGCCAACTGTTTAAATGCTGAATGTCAAAATCCCGACATTTGTGGTGTCAGGCAATGTCGGGCATTTATCATTTAGCTGCGGTTAACAATAAAATAAGTATGGATTACTGTGGCAAAGGAGTTGTTTGGAAATGGTATCACGTCAAGTGTGTGCACATTATAGTGCTTACCACAACATCGCCAAATGAGGCAATAGAATTTGCAGGGCATTTAGTGTAGAAAGAGTTCTTGAATCAACATCTACACAACTTAGCTTTAGGTTCCCTTCCCCACCACACACATTAAACATAATTTTTCATGTTCTAAGTCACAATCTTGGTGGCCAAGGATAGATCACCCAATGTTTTGCAATAATCGCACCAGCAGCTTTGCTCTACTATACCCTGCAAATAGAGTCACACTGCACCCCAGAAATGAAACATATCCAAGGTTACATAAATGAGATGCAGAGAAACTGTGAAGCATTTTAAACTTTTTATAGGCAACTTGAGCTCTGCCAGGAGTGATTGTCCCTCAAGCTGCATTCCAAGCATGCCACACAGTTTGACAGCTTAAGCCCTTGCCTGAAATTAACAAAATGGCAAGCAAAATTGGTAGGTCAAAATGGGCGGGCGGGGGGTCAGAAACCAGTCAATTTCACTTCACTATGTAGTAGCTAGTACACACAGAAATCAATGTTCAGAGGGCATAATTGACAGATAATCACCTTCGGAAAGGGACCAAATATACAGGATAGATTAATTGTTTACCACTGAAAACACCAATGTCCAGTTCTGCTCCTGTACATCTGCTGCATCTGAGACAAGGCACACAAACCAGGAGAGCAAGGCCAAAAGGACACCAGGGCTCTGCTGGATATATCGGACATTGGAGCACCCCAAACAGTCTGTATAGTATTCAAACTTTGCCAGTTGTTTTAGGCTGGATTTATGGAAATAAGATTGATTTATGGGATTTCGTCAAGGTAGGCAAATAGCAGTCAGGAACTTCGATGTTGGAGTTTTTTTAAGTCGGATTTCAGTATTGGGCAAAATCATGGTCGGGCTTCTGACAATCGGGATTACATACGAATTCCCTCCTTTTCCCTACGTGCATTACCTTGCACTTTTTGCACTGAATTTTAACTGCCAGATCTCTGACCACCCCTCTAGTTTTTGTAGGTCCTTCTGCATCTCTGTTATTCCCTCATCACTATCCACACTCCCACATAGTTTTGTGTCTGCAAAGACATTCAGCCTACTCTGGATTCCCTTACCAGTGTCATTAATGAACATATTGAAGAGGACCAGACCCAGGACACTTAATGCACTGAGGCGGCCCGGTACTTGAACACCCCCACCAGCTGCCTCTATAACCATGCCTAGGTTGGGGGCGCGCGACAGTAACCTCAAGGGTGAACTCCCATGTCTAGGAGTATTTAGATGGTTCGTCCTCACCTGAAGCCATGACCACAGACGAGGCACGGGGGCACCATGTGTATAAGTCTCTGCACCACCCCAATACAACTGCACTGGCCATGCTATCTGTGCCCTTTCAAAAGAAACCATTCACAGTCATCTTCATCTTCTTCAGTTCCCTCACATACAGTGCCAACAGTGACACATTAATCACCTTCAGGCAGTGAGGCAGGCCTTTGGTCTCTCATTCCTGCCCTTGGCTCTGGGGATAAACAGAGCCATCGCTAATTAGTAAAAAAATAGAATTCAATGTTGCACAGTTGGTTCCCGGCAAGAGAACTCAGGATGGAGATCTATGTAATTCACTGCAAATTTAAACCATAAACTTAATTTGCAGTTTACATGCAGGTGCTGTCTCAGTGAAACTCTGCTCCCCTTTGACAGCAACCCAAGGGACACAGGGCATGGCCCTTGAGGCGTTAACTTGCTTGCAAAACACCAGCATTTATTTACAGGACGTATGCACATATCAAAGTGGTGATGCACCGAATGTCGTAGGCTTAATAGCGTACGGCATTATGGTGAATTCCCGACCTGTGCGCACTCTGAGCTGCGCCCCGGAGTTGGAACCTTTAGTGTGGGTGGGGGGTGCAGAGCACCCCACAGAATAATAAATAAAACAAAATTGCACAACACATTTCTGCCGTGCGACATTATGACCCTGTGCCGTGGCGATTGGGGTTTACTCATCTAGAGCCCTATACCGTGCCAAGGAACCCATCCTAATTAGCATCAATAATATTGGGCATTACTGCACAAGTCCTGGACCAGCCAGCCATGGGAGCATATTTAGCAGCATCTATTTGAACATATTTACAGGCTGCTACTCAGTGACAGTTCATGAATCACAAATTGTTTCGTCACAGCCGAGAGTGAGCTGTTGGCCATGGAAGGTACCATGCCCTTTAATGCATAGCTTTTACTCAGGGCCTTAAGGAAGGTAAAGGATGGGGTACACCCTCCTTAGATGGAGCGTATTGACAGGAGGGTGGCATGCAGGTGCAGTACCATTTATTTATTTAAGAACTGGTAACCAGGAAAGATGCATTGAGCGAATCTTGTTGCCAGGTGCGACCGGGAGAGGAGTACAGAAGAATAAAGTTACTAATCATCCAAATGCGGTTACATAGGCAACAATGCAGATGTAGTAGCAGAGAGGTGACAAAGTACTGTATATTAACAGTAAGGATTAATGCAATGATACGTAGACAAGCATAAGAGAATAAAAATAAGTGGTCAGTGACTGTTGGAGTCCAGTGTCAGACCTCAGGTGGAGTCATACATAGCCTTGACTAGAGGGGTAGTCCAAACAGGAAAAGCGAGGACTAAGATTCATGAAAGGGGTTGCCAGGGACAGGAGGGTGCAGGAAAATGCCTTAACTGGCATTGTAAGACAGGCAGTGAGGGAGTGAGGCAGATGGGAGCAGATTCCAGAGGAGGAGAGGCAGTAGGAGAAAGCAGCTTGTCCGACACAAGAGTGAGGGTGGGGAATGCAGAAAGTGCAGGAATCCCTGGACTGCAGAGGGTAAGAGGAGGAAGGGATGGGGGACATGAGTGAGGAAAGGCAACAGGGAAGGGACCCAAACCAGAATTTAGCAATGAAGGAGGCATAGTGGGACTGGTGACGTGATAACAGAGGGAGGATGGAGAGGGATGAACAGAGGAAGCAGTGATGAGATGAGTACAAAGGGGAGAGTTGGTACGACAAAAGGCATTGCAGAGGATATTCTGTCTGGTAAGAGAAGAGGAAGGGGTGGTGCCACAGACCACATTCACACAGCTGCTCTGTTGGCTCAGTGGTGCCCCCCTAGTGGTACATATCCAGACACGCGCACGTCGGGGGCATTAAGTACGGGATGTGTGTGGAGGGTTGGAGCTTGGTGGGCAGGGACAAAATGGAGACACAATGTTTAAAAACCATTCATGATGTCTCTGACCTACCATCCACAAGATGGCAACAGATTATTTTCTGTGGATACCTCCATGCCAGGTTTCACTGCAGGTCCCCGTCAATGTTGGCTATTTGGTGAGTGTTTTTTTTTTGGGGGGGGGAAGGGGGATGTGACAGAAGAGGTATGGTAAGAAAGTGGCAACTGGTTGCATTACTAATAAAAATAAAAGGACTGCCTGCTGTGACGAGTTACAGGGTGATGGGCAATTCGGGGATATGGTCTGCACCTAAAGATGGTCATATTTCTAGGTGAATGTCCTTTTTTTTGTTTGTTTACTTGAAATGGATCCCTGGTTGATGCCCTGAACACTAGACATGAAACAATACTATACTATACATCATAGATAAGACATGGAGGCACAGTTGCAGATTAGGTGGCAGGGGGAGACATAGATCTTGGGGAACCAATAACTTATTCAATGAAAGTTTACATCAGCTAGCAATTTCTTATGTGTTCATCTGTGCAACTATAAAATATTTGTAACTCTACAACACTGACTTATAATGAGGCTTTTGGCATATTTAAATTTTTAATACCACTGTTCTGCAGTCTAAGACCAGCACAAAAATAAACCACCTGCTTTAAAATTCAACTAAATATTGCAGAATCTAAAGTCATTTTAACTGTGGTCCCACACTTCAAAAACCTTCTTTGTGTTAACAGGGAAAGGGGATTCAATAGCAATGTTGAGCAACACCATCTCCATTTTAATCACTCCGTTTCTTTGAAAATGCTCCTGGGCCCTCATCTAGCATCTTGACAGTGCTAAAGCTAGCTAAGTGTCTCAATCAGAAATCTTGCAGCCTGCAGTATGAACCACTTTGACAGCCCCATACATGTTACACTCAGTCTTTTTACAAACAAAAAAATAAATAAAAAATAACAAGGAAGCAGACAGTACAAGTACGTGACATTTGGAAAAGCAGTGTGGTCTAGAAGACAGAGCACTCTGTGGTAAAACAGGAGATCTAGGTTCAAATGATACTGACCAGGTTGAAACATAGAAACATAGAATTTGATGGCAGATAAGGACCACTTGGCCCACCCAGTCTGCCCATTTCCCTACCTACTGGATAAGCTGCAGATCCTTGTTAACCAGCAGCCTACTTCTTCCTACCCCCACCCCCTAGAATGGCCTTATGACTGTCCCATGCATGCTTGAATTCCACCACTGATTTTGACTCCACAACCTCCTCCGGAAGGCCGTTCCATGCATCCACAACCTCTCCGTGAAAAAATACTTCCTTAAATTACCTCTGAGCCGCCCCTCTATCTTCAAATTGTGCCTCTTGTTCTTGCACACCTTTTTGAAAGATGCTACCTCTTGGACTTTGTTGATTCCCTTGAGGTACTTGAACGTTTCTATCATGTCCCCTCTCCTCCTTTTCTCGAGTATACATATTAAGCTCCTTTCATCTCTCTTCATATGTCTTCCGGTGCAGACCCTGCACCATTTTAGTTGCCTCCTCTGGACAGCTTCCATCCTGTCTATGTCTTTATGAAGATTGGGTCTCCAGAACTGCACACAGTACTCCAGATGGGGTCTCACCAGCTGTCTGTACAGAATAATAACTTCCTGTTTTCTACTGGTGATGCCTCTCCTATGCATCCCAGTATCCCCCAACCCTCCTTGCTGCCCTCTCACATTGCTTGCCCACCTTTAGGTCATCTGATATGACTACCCCAGGTCCCTTTCCATTTTGTTGTTGTAGTATCTCACCCCCATTGTGTACTCTTCCCTGGGTTTTGTTTCCCAGGTGCATTACCTTACTTCTTAGCACTGAATCTAAGCTGCCATACAATTGACCATTCCTCTAACCTTGCCAAGTCCCTTCTCATCCTTTCCACCCCACCCTGTGCATCAACTCTGTTGCAGATCTGTGTGTCATCTGCAAAGAGACATACTTTTCCTTCTAGTCCCTCTGCAATGTAAACTATATAAAGACATTGAAGAGGACCGATCTAATCGGTACCCCACTAGTACCCTCCTTCTTCTGAGTGGACTCCATTTACTATTACTCTCTGGGTCCTATTCTCCAGCCAATTCTTTTGCCAGGCTGTCATCTTGGGACCCACTCCCAGGCTAGCTAACTTGTATATTAATCTTTTGTGTGGGACTGTGTCAAATGCCTTGCTAAAGTCAAGGTAGGCCATGTCCACAGCCCCTCCCTGATCTACTACTTTGGTCACCCAGTCAAGAAATCTATCAGATCAGTCTGGCATGACCTTCCCGCTGTGAATCCATGCTGCCTAGGTCCTGTGCCTCTGGCCTCTAGATACTCGACAGTTCTTTCCTTCAGAAGTGATTCCATCATTTCCCTATCACTGAGGTTAAACTAACAGGTCTGTAGTTTCCTGCTTCTGCCTTGCTCCACTTTGTGAAGGGGAATCACATCTGCCCTCCTCCAGTCCTCAGGTACCACCCATCCTCCATAATTTGTTAAAAGGGTAGTCAGTGGTGTCACTAGTTCTACCCTTAGTTCTTTTAAATTCTGGGATGAATCCCATCAGGCCCCATTGCTTTATCCACCTTCAGTTTTAAGAGTTCTTTCAGAACCCTTTCTTCTGTAAATGGGCTGGTATCAACTTCTGTATCCAGAGTGTTTCTACTGTTTGTTTTATGTACCTCCCCTCTTCATTTGTAAATACTGAGCAAAATATTTGTTTAGTATCTCTGCCTTTTCAGAACTCCCTCTGCCACCCTCCCTCCCTTTATTAAGCCTCACTATCCCTCCCTTGGTCTTCCTTCGCTCCCTGATGTACCTATAAAGGTTTTATCCTTCTTAACTGGGTTGGCTATCTTTTCCTCGGTTTGGGCCTTTGCTGTTCTGACTGCCTTCCCAGCCTCCTTTTCCTTTAACTGATACAGTTCTCTGTCCTGCTCCTGCTCAGTTCCTTGTACTTCCTGAATGCTTTCTTTTCTCTTGAACCTTCTGCCACTTCCTTTGAGAACCATAGTGGTTTCTTACATCATTTTGTTTTGTTTATTTGCTTCACACAAGGCTCGTTACCTCTGTGATGGCAGTTTTATTATTCCCTTTGTTCATCACTCCTCCTTCCTGCCCATTTGCTAGTGCATTCCTTAGGCACTCACCCATTTTGGCAAAGTCAGCCCTCCTAAAGTCCAGTACTTTTGCCTTTGTATGGCTTGACTCTATTGCTGTGTTTGTGAACCATACTGTTCGATGGTCGCTAGTTCCCAGATGGCTACCCACTTCTACATCTGTGATCCTCTCTCCATCTCCATTTGAGAGAATCAGGTCTAATATTGCTCCCTCTCGAGTTGGACCAGATCTTGCAACCTCCACAAAGGTTTCATTAATTTTTTCCAAACTATACAGGCTCAGTTCTAAGTACTGATCTGGGGAGCATTGTACAGGAACTCACTAGTGTTAGAAACTGTTCCTTATGGCCTTGCTATGTAGTTATGAGCTGTGCACACATCATTTGTGATATCTGGCCAGTCCATCTCCATGCACTACATAGGTGATGTTTTTGAGAGTTGGCCCCACCCCCGACGAAGAGGCGTGCCTGTGTAACCCTGTACTCTGTGCATTTTATTGTTGCCTAGGTAATTAAATATTACCTTCCCAGCTCCAGCGTGTGATTCTTCTTCTGTGCATGATGGCTTGTTTCCCCCAGTCGGCAGCGAATTCAGTGATGTATACGCTTCTTCCTCCTCAACCCAGGTTCAAACCTTTCCATGATCATGGACTCACCAAGTAACCTTGAACACATTTACATGACCTCCCTGTGTTTCCATCCTCCCAGCTGTGAAACTGGGTAAAAGAGGAACTTCACCGACAAGATGATGCATCTCAGTCAGGTTATCGTGGGTCAAAAAACTGACACCCACCCCAAAATAAGATCCAAAGCAGTTTGTGACCTACTTACTTACTAGTATAAATCCACTATGAATTTCAGCCTATTAGAATCAATGTTTCTGTTAGCGAATGAGGCACTCTTATTTTGGGAACTGCACTTTCCACTAACAGCACAGTTACCTTACCAAACGATTCACTCAAGTGACAAACACTGCTGGTTTCTAAACACAATTAAAATGCAGATTTGAAATTTTTTAATGCATCTATACACTCAATGGGATTTAAAATATATTAATACACGTTTCTGGGGGGGACACGATTAAAATGAGTTTTCACTTGCATCTTTTGACGTAAGGTTCTGACCCGCAAAACCCAAATGTGAAACCATTCTTATTTCAATAAGCGTGCCCCAGAAATACAGGTTACTCACCTGTAACAGGAGTTCTAGGAATGGTATATGTTGTTCATCCACACTCATTGGCAGTATCCTTGCCGCTTTAAATCTTGCCGGAAGGTCTTCAAGCTTGCTCCTCCCACCCACCCGGGTGGTATAACTCTCGGCTCCGCCCCATGATGCCAGATCTGGCCCGCTGGAAGCTCAGGTTGTGCGTCGAAGCCGGGGAGGTCGGGTGGAGTCGTGTGGATGAACAACATATACCATTCCCAGAACTCCTGTTACAGGTGAGTAGCTCTAGGGACATGGATATGTTGTTCATCCACACTCATTGGCAGACTCCTAGCAGTTCTCCGGAGGAGGAGGCAAGACGCACCCCATATACTTACTTGGGAAAGAGAGACTGAGAACCGAGGCCCCAAAACCAGCATCCGCGTGACTCAAGGTCGATGTGGTAGTGGGTAATGAAGGTGTTTGCTGACTTCAGGTAGCAGCCCTGCAGATTTCCTGGATGGGGCGTCCCTGGAAGCAGCCACCGTTGCAGCAGTATGGCGGGTAGAATGAGCTCTTATCCTCTGGGAGGCTCCATGCCCGCCAACTTATAGCAGAGATCTATGCAGGAGGTTACCCACCTGCTTATCGTCCGCTTAGCTGCAGGTCTGCCAGATACGGCTTCAGCGTAGGTGACAAACAGCTGGCCGAACCTCTCCCAATTTCAGCCGATCGCTCCTTATAATAAGCGGGCGCCCTTCTAGGGTCAGAGTATGGAGCCTATATTGAACCTCCGAGGTGTGATTGGGTGGGAACACGGCAGAGTCAACACCTGGTTAAGGTGAAACTCCGACACCACCTTCGGAAGGAATTTCGGTGGGCGCAGGACAACTCTGTCCCTGTGGAAGACCAGGTAAGGAGACTCGATGGAAAGCGCCTGGAGCTCTCCATCCTTCTGGCTGACGTGATAGCCACCAAGAAGCGGTCTTCCACGACAGGTGAGAGAGACACACCTGTGCATGAGTTGAATGGCTTGCCCAGAGCTTTGCCAGTACCAGCAGTAGATCCACGGAGGTGGGGGTTCCCGCACTGGAGGGAAATGTGATCAAGGCCTTTGAAAAAGCGTAGACCACCTTCTCCTCGCCGACTGCTTCCCGCGCCCTGTAAGCAGAGATGGCTGCCAGGTGCACCCTTAGGGTCGTCGACCTAAGCCCTTGACTAGAAAGGGACCATAAATAGTCCAAGATGCTTGCCAAGGAACAGGAGGAAGGGTCCAAGCCCTTGCCCTGACACCAAATGGAAAACCTTTTCCATTTGAAGGCATAACATTTTCTGGTCGACTCCTTACGGGACGCCTCAACTACATTGAGGACCTCGTCGGAAAGACCCAGGCCTGGAACTCTGCCGCTCCAGGAACCAGGCCGTCAGGTGCAGGGATTGAAGGTCCGGATGGAACACCTTCCCCTGATTGACTGAGAGCAGGTCGGGCGAGCTGGAAGCTGCCGGAGTCCTGGAGCTGAGACTGAGGAGATCTGGGTACCAGAACTGGCGGAGGCCAGTCTGGGGCTATCAGAATCACCTGCGCCTTGTCCCTCCTCGCCTTGAGAAGCACCTTGTGGATCAAGGAAATGGGGAAAAGCGTAAAGAGGCCGGGGTCCATTGCCTCGAGAAGGCATCCCCTGCAGCGAGCCCTGCTGAGGGGGCGTGCGAACAGACTCAGCTCGCTCTCCATGGAGGCAAACAGGTCCACCTGAGGTGTGCCCCAAAGGGAGAACAGATGCTGTACTACCTCGGCAGAGAGACCACTCGTGGGATGCAGCCCCTATCCGCTCAGGGCATGGCCAGGGTGTTGGAGGCTCCTGCCACGTGAATAGCTAGGAGATCGCCTCCAGGCTGCGCAGTGACCGATATGCGGAGAGCTTCCTTGCATAGAAGCATGGGCGCGTCCCGCCCTGGCGGTTCAGATAGTACATGGTCGTGGTATTGTCCGTCTGGACTCGGACCACTTGACCCCGGAGGAACGGAGCAAAGGCGGTGAGAGCTAGGCGGACCGCTCGGAGCTCCAGCAGGTTGATGTAGCATCGGGACTCCCGCGGGGACCAGAGGCCATGAGCCCGGTGTTCCCCCAGATGGGCACCCCAACCCATCAGAGAGGCATCGGTCGACAGAGACCGTCGGCTCGAGGCGGACGACGGGATGCCCTCCTGCAAATGAACTGGAGCGGTCCACCACTGGAGAGCGTTCCACATCCCCTGTGTCACCGACCAAGCTGGTCAAGGGATCGCATGGCGTTGTGACCACTGGCTGGCCAGTCCCACTGAAGGGGACGCATGTTCCAGCGGGCCCCAGCGGACCACGCTGGTGCAGGCCGCTGAGACCCAGGAGGCGCAGGGAAGTCCCGGGCAGGGCGCAATGCCCAACCAGAAATGATCGGGCAAAGGAGGAAAGAACCTCGGCCCTGTCACTTGGGAGCGCGCTCTGGCTGAAGAAGTCGAGCTGTGCCCGATGAATAGAATCACCTGCTTGACTCGAGTTCCGACTTGGCCTCGTTGATAAGGAGGCCAGTTGAGAGCAGACCTGGAGGCCAGATCTCTGGACCCTCGCCTCCTCCCTGGAGGGAGCTGCTATCAGCCAGTCGTCCAGGTAAGGTACACGGACCCTCGGCGCGCAGGAATGCTGTCACCACTGCCATGCATTTGGTGAAGACCCTGGGAGCTGGAGACAAGCCGAAGGGCATGGCTGGAACTCAAGAGGATCCCTCCGCTCGAGGCGAAGAATCTCTGGTGAGGACAGACGGATAGGGACGTGAAAAGCAGCGTCCTGCAAGTCCAGAAGCAGAACCAATACCGCGTTCAAGGATGGTATTATCTGAGCCAGAGTGACCATCCTGAAGGTTCGAGACCTTAGGAACTTGTTTAGGTTGTGTAGGTGTCGAGAATGGCGCCAACCCCGTCCGTTCGAACCAGGAAGTACCTGGACACAAACCCTGGGTCTGAAGGAGGTCACCACCTCTCTTACCACCTCCTTCTGGAGGAGGAGAGGCGATGTCGGCTCGGCGAGGCCGCCAGTGAGGCTGGGATCCCGAAGCCCCGAGGCGGCAGGCTCTGAAAGGTGGTGCCTGCTCGATTCCAGAGGCAGGCCTCTTCCACCACCTCAAGACCCACCTGTCCGTGGTAACAGCGGACCAGGCGGAGCGGAAGCCAGAGTCCCCCCGGGGGACCCAGAAGTGAGTAGCGGGGATGAGGCGACACCTCAGCCCGTCACTGGGCAGGCTTGGAGGAGGGACCGGCCGAGGACCTCCTGGGCCTTTCCTCCCTGCCTCCTGTTAGAGGCCAGGCGGCTTGGGTTTGGGATGCCAAGGCCGAGCCTGCTGGCCCTAACGTTGCTGGGCAGGCGCGCCGAGGCACAGAAGGGCGCAAAGGGCTTAGGCTGTGGTTTCCGGCCTTTGTCCTTCTGAGGCGGAAGAGCCGAGTCCAAGGTGGCATTGGACTTCTCGATCCTCTGCAGGTGACCTTCCACCCCAGGGCGAAGAGGTCAGTCCCCAAAGGAATCCGCCAACTTGTGCTGGGTATCCAGTAAAGGTGGATATCCTCAGCCAAGCCATGACCTTGCATAGCCACTGCGGCGCCACCGATCTCATTCATGAGTCCCCTATATCCAAAGCAGTCTGGAGCTGCTGTTTGGCCACTGCCCTGCCCTGGTCCCGCACCTGCTTAACCGTAGTCTGCAGATCGGGCGGGAAGATGAGGATGACCTCATCCAGGGAGCCCAACAGGGCATGAGAAAAATGTGCCATGAGGACGGCGAACTGGCCTGGCCGAAGGCCGAGAAGGCACAGCGTGAGACTTTTAGCCGACATAGTCAATTTCTTGGACTCCTTGTCAGGAGGTTTGTCACATCCTGGGCGTTGCCGGTGGCAGCGGCAGCTGTCGGTAACCAACCCCTCAGCAGAGGGTGTTTAGAAAAAACCCGGACAAGGAACGGTAGGGACCGCATACTTCCTGGCCATCCTGGCCGGCGCAGGGGCAGGAAGCAGGGCGCTGCCAAAGTTCCAGTGCGGACCCACTATGGCCTCGGCCACGGAAAGGCCTCCGTCCGGAGAATCCTCGGTCCAGAATCTCCGTGAGGGATACCTGGCCCGTTTGGAAGCGGGTTCGAGCTCCATCCGGTAGACTCCGAGATGAGCCGAAGCAGTCCTAGGAAGGACGACGGGCTATCGTCCATTGACTGACCTCCTGAAGACTCCAAGTCCAGTCGCTTGGAGAAGAAGGAGGAATCATCTTCGGACTCGGAAGAGTCCTCGAGCTGCCTCTGGCCTGAGCCACCTTCACCTGCAGGTGGTCGGGAGTGAGGTAACTGACAGCCGATGGGGTAAACCCTTAGCCGACCGAGATCCTTGGTCAGGCCCCATGGTGGCTGTGGAGGCGGAGGTTCCACGGAATCGGTGGAGCAGCTGGTTTTGGCCGAACAACGGCCTGGGTATAAGCTCCTCGGACAAGTCGAGGGGTTGTGTCGGCCGTTCGGTGGCAACCATAATGGCGGGGAAGGCGCGGAGTCGGCTTATTCGGCCAGGAGAAGCTGTTGCTTACATAAGGTCCTCGTGCGTCCGACGTAATTTACGCGAAGCCTCCCCTCATCCGAGGAGGAGGCGAGGGGCAGCCCGGCCGCCGCTTACATGATGCGGGGCCGGACCGCCTATGACGGTGGGAGCGGCTGGACCCCGCGAAGAGGTCCGAGACAGAGTCCCGAATTCCGGGTCGGTAGAGGGAGTGTCGGCCCGGAACCGGCACTCCTTCCGCTCGGAAGGTCCATCCGAGGGCTCCGAACCGAGGCACAGGCGAGCCCAGGGATCCTCAACTCCACCCGGGGAACCGGAGAGGGGATCTCGGCTGCTAAAGGCGACAGCCCGTCCAATGGGTCGAGAAAAATCTCGACTTCATCGGTGGGAGTCTCGGTCAACTGACCTGGCGGGGACACCGTGAGGCCAGTGGCCGAAGCGGCGGTCGCCGAAGCCGACAGTCGGCGGCCGGGGAGAGGGACCTTTCCGCTCCCAAGGCGTCGCGACGGAGGGACTTACCCCTGTCCCTCTTTTGGACCGAGAATAAGGTCCGCAGGCATGAGCCCTTCTCCTTTAGTGGAGAGGACAGACAAAGCTCCTTAAAAGAAGCCGTGTAGGAAGAACCCAGAGAGAGCGGGATAAATGCAGCGGCCGAGAAAGATCGGCCCGTGCCGCCTCCTCTTGAGGCGACCATCCGCTCGAGCTGATCCGCCGAGCCCGCCGCCGCGGACACCGCCAACCGGGCCTCCTTGGACTTCACGGAGAAGCGCTTCTCGGGACGGCCCAGTTGCAATCGGCAGCACGGGTTCTTCGGTGACGTAGGTCGAGAAAGATGAGCACAGGTCGAAGCTCGGGCGGTCGTGCTCAAGGCCTAGGCAGTATACACACGGAGTGAGGATCCGTCCGAGACATCTTCACCGCATGGGCATCTCCAAACTGAGTCGACGGTCCTCATCGCAGCTGCGAGGGATAGAAGACTGGAAGTCTTTTGCAAAATTTTATTTTTAAACTGCAAACGGAGAAATAGGAACTAGCGCAGAACGCAGAGCGTTAAGGAGGGAACCTGAGCTTCCAAGCGGTAAGGAAGATCTGGCGTCATGGGGCGGAGCCGAGAGTTATACCACCCGGGTGGGTGGGAGGAGCAAGCTTGAAGACCTTCCGGCAAGATTTAAAGCGGCAAGGATACTGCCAATGAGTGTGGATGAACAACATATCCATGTCCCTAGAAATCTGTATTACAGTACTTCATGTACTGTGAGTTTTAGAATGCCAAGTGAATAATTAAGGTGCTGTGAAGGTGAATTTTGTTTTTTCAGAAAAGACAAAAAAAAAAAAAAGGAATGGCTAAAATTAATAAATATGCAAAAAGACATTAGTTAGCCTCTGCTTAAGCGAAGACAATTGAGAAGTTACATCTTGTTGGAAAAAGAACTGTTACAAGAACAGGCTCCGCTGCTCTAACCACAATAGCATTTCAGCTGTTGGTAATCCAGTATTACTGGGCCCCTTTCCAGCTCAAGGTCACAGCCATAGGCTGTTTAGATTTACACTGCCATCTTTAGTGATATTCAACAGGGATGAGCAGTCAGTATGTGAGGCCAGGGTGGAGGGTGCTACCAAGACCAAGCCTTTAGTTAGCTAAGGATTGTCCAGATTCTTCATCTCTCTCTGGGGTTTTCTATATGGCTGCCCAGCTGAACAGATCGGTCGACTGGATGGCCCCCTTCCACACCAAGATGGTAGCTCTGGTCTGATATTTAAAAACACCAGCAGTGTTTGTTTTTTTTTTTTTGGGGGGGGGGGTGCTGGGAATAAGAAGGAAACAAACGGACAAAGCAATACCCAGGGGGACTGGAGGTAGACAATTGGAAGGTGTAAAGTCAGCCTTGGCAGGCATCAGCGATGCAGCAGCCATAACAAAAAAACCCAAAACAAACAGAAGACTCGGTCAGATCAGGCACTATACGGCTGATTATCAACCTGAGCAAACAGCAGTGTCCCCAAATCCCCCATCTCTAACATTTAACAATGTGGTGCGATCAGGCAAGTTAATCTGAAAAGAAAGGTACTGCATGTTCCCTTGGATGGTGCTCTGCATCCCAGAATGATTTGCAGCTACAAAAACAACTCCCCCATTACAATTCCAAGGCAGACAGCTATTGTTATAAGATACATGCACAGTGAAGTGCTAAAGGACAGGTATTGTTTTAAAGCAGCATTATCTGTTAGTCGGCAACAAATATATTATACTTTTGTAGCAAAAAAGTATTTCTGACATCCCTAGATTTATCCTCGGTGTATTTTTAGTTCTCTCACATACTGTTAAAACAGTTTTTACAACTAATATTGTAATTAATGACTTGCATCATTAAAGACAGCCACACCTAAGGCCAGCTCACCGGCGCTGCGCTAGTGCTACTGCTCGCAACGTCTGCGACTTGGATTTGGGTGCGAGCCAGAGTCGGCAGAGGGCTGGCCTGGGGAGGAGAGCTGAGTGTCCCAGAGGATGCTTTCTACTTCGGGAAGGGGGCACAGTCCATCTACGGTGTGCTACTGCCACCTGGGGGATCACAGGTGGCACTGCAAGCACAGCCGCGAACTGGGGTGGATGCCAATGAGCTCTGATGTACAAACACATGTGCATGTGTGTATGCACGCTGGGAGCCCTTCTCGGCGTCCACAAGGGGAGAAAAACTGGAAAAAGGAGCACTAGCCGAAGCAGGAAGATGTCCACCCCTCACCACCAACTGTGGTGCTCTTCCTCGAGCACCTAGCCAGTCTCCAACATGAGGCAAGAGGGATCCTCCCCTGATGACCCCCCCCCATCCCTTGAGAGTAAGCCAGTGGTGTAAGAGGGAGAGATATGTCCTGGAGAAGGCAGGTGATGGTGCTGGACAAGTACAGTAGTAGGACCGATGGAGTGGTACTGGTTGGCACCAGGACAGAAATCATACTAGAAAAAGATGGCTGTCACTCACAATTTTTAAAACTTTGGTCCACTGAGGTTACCTGTTGAATGTACATACTAGATTCCTACTGTAGCTATATTAGGATTGTGCCACCACATGTTTCTGATGGTAAACAGCACAGCACTGTACCAAGATATTACATTTTTTTCATGGTACGGGTGTGGGAACTTTAAAAAAACTTCAAAATCCTATATATTGGTTCAGGAACGAAAGAAAACTAAAAGAAAAATGTATATCTTTATATGTTTGCCAGAAGAACATTACTGATGGGGAAAAAAAAAAAAACTATATGGTTACTAACAAATTCTGCTGCTTTAAGCTTATCCACATGGATGCTGCTTAAGTGTTGACTTTGAACTCCTGTCCATGCCGCTAAGAAAGCTGCAAGTGGGAAATGCAAAGTTTGGAAAACTTCAAAAATGAATTCATGGAGGAGGGTTCTTTTGTTGCCACAGCTGGAATCATTTTAACTTCTAGCTTTCATTCATTTATTTTTATGCCTTGGTTTTAGATCATGTGTTCTCCCCCCAAATTAAAATGATGAATCACAACAATTACCTATCTACGTGATGCAGAGTATCCAATAGATAGATATCTGTTTTTGATGTCTCTATTAACAGCTTGTTCATGTAAGAGTGAAAACTTGGTTGTACTTCTCTCATGATCTTTGCCCAAGACAGACCAGTAAACAATTCCTCTCTCTATAATTAGCCTCCTCTCTAAGGGCCCCGAAGTAAGTCTGCATGCTGTAGATTTAATATCCAGTACTATATCCATATGTGCTGCCCTTGCCTGGTCCCAGAGCATATAAACTCCCCTATTAGCAGCCTTGACTGCTTAATTATGTAGATTTTTTTGTACCCGCCTGCCTGTAAAATTACTGTGTCTAACCTTTTTTGTCTGCACCATGCTGGCCATCGTAATGAAATCGGTGTAGGGGAAAGGGTCTGATTTGCAGTAATAGAGGTTGGATCACACTGGCAATCTGTCCTTAGTGGGAGTTACAAAAGAAGTCAAATGCCTTCATCTGCTTCTACCCTATCACTCCCAAGGTGAGTGAGTTCACTTCCTGATGTTTCCCAAGTCCCCCTCAGGCTGTCCAATCAGCACATCCACCAGGGAAGACCGGCCTAGCTTGCAACAGTCTCAGTATCTAGTTACAGGCCCACCAGGGACAGCCAACTATCCACCCCCAAGCCTTTAGATGAAAACCTTTTCTAACAAGGCCGCCCAGCGCCAGTGAAATACTGCACATCTGCATATCCACTGGGTCCTATGCTTCTTGTGCTCATAGATTATGTATCTTCCAGCCCCTAATAAAGAAACACAGTTCTTTTTTAATATTTATCTTGTGCTTGTTAAGCAAAAGCTAATGTTGTCTCTGAAAGCTTTAGTGCTATTTGAACTGCTGTTGATTTACTATAGCCTGCTATTAAGTATTGCTGCTGTTAAAATAAGAACAAGAGCCCACAGCCACAACAGTCAAAGACAAAAAGGTCCAACAAACAGCATGGTGGCAATGCTCCTTGTGTGATGCTGCACTGATCCTCTTCATCTGATGGCTGTGACTTCCCTTCCCTGCACTGCCCCTTGGGCTTCAATGAAGTCTGTGCTTACAGAACACAGACATGATCATTTTCTGGGTCTCATGGGAGCTGAGAGGGTTAACCTCACTAGTAATGCCACAGGTAAGTGTCGGGGCAAATGGCCTGTTCTTCATTGCCACAGTGCATGGCTCATGGCTCACTGTTGTACTGGCTCTGGGGAAGCCCAAAGTAGCCTGGAGCCACGTCTCCAGCAGTAGCTGCACTGCAACCACTGCTCTAAATGTAAGAGAATGGCACATATCCAGAGAACAACAAAGGCAAATGCAGGGTTTTAAACATATGACACAAAATGGTCTTAAAGCAGCAGTACAACAAAATTGGACGAAAAATGTGGCCCTACTTTTTTCCCTCTATAAAAGATTCCAGACATCATCTATTTTTATTTGGTGGTACAATGTTCTAATTTCACTAACATTTGAGTAATTAAACAATGTTTTACATTTTTTTTTTCTCAAGAAAAAAATGGCTGCCATATTTTGCACTGAAAATCCCTTTAGACCTGGCAAGGGTCAGGATTGACAAAAGACAAAAAAAAAAGACATGGTGCGCAGCATAGGAGGTAAGTAGACCAATAGATCTAACAGGTATGCTAATTTTTTTTCATTAACTGTAGCTGAAACTAGCTTTTTTTGGAACAAACCATTTTTCATAGCACTGCTGCTTTAAACACAAATGGAATGCAACAGTACAATTAGCTCTTCAAAATCCCTTTACATCAAATGCCAGGGTATTCTTTTCTACTCCCATCGAGCAATGAACATGCTTCTATGTTCAAAGCAACTGCACAACTTCCTTGTTTTTAGATAAAAAAATGAGCAGCGTGCCTGCTAAACGTGCTATAAAATGGATCTACTACAAGATCCTGACATGCACTTGCCTGACAGGCAACTAACCGACATGTGTTGCCCGACATGCAGTTGCCCAACAGGTGTACAGTCCCAACAAGGGACTGCCCGACATTTAGAAAGTCAGCGACCTGGAGCTATAGTAAGTCCGGAGGTGCGGGATCACGCTACATAGTACAACATACGAGGGGCTCTGCCCCTCTGCACTTCCCCCGGACTCAATATTACTAACTCCAGGTCACGGACATTCTGAATGTCAGGCAATCCCTAGTCGGGATTGTACACCTGTCAGGCAAATGTATGTCAAGCTATCATAGGACTCCACTATAAAATAGCAGCACTATTTAAACACATTAAACCAATCCAGGTGACTTTTATAACAAAAATGAAATGCAACAATATACACATTTTCTTTGTTTTATTTAATTCCCCAAGATAAGACAGGATGTTTCAGTTCAAGTAATCCTTTTGACGTGTAAATCAGAAACTTGCATTGCTCAAAAATGTTCAACTGTTTAAATTTTTTTGGTGGAAAGTGAAATACTGCACAGTTACGTAAGAACTTACTGTAGAAGTAGATCTTCAAGGGACTCTCTCATCAGGTCACACCTATTGAACTATTGTTGTAGGTGTCAGGATCACACAGAAGCTTTTTCTGTAGCAGTCTACAAGGGGCCGCCCACTATGACATCACCTCTGCTATATATACACATGTGGGTGGCCCCGCTCCCTCCTCAGTTCTTTCCCCACTGGGGACCAAACAAGCTAGGCCTCCCTGTAGAGAACTGAGAAGAGAGAAAAGGTGCCCAACTGCAAAAAAGGGCTGGAGCAACCAGACAGCCAGTCCAGAGACAGAAGGGGGATGGACAGTGGGAAGATCTACTGTTAGGGTTAGTTCTTATGTAACTGTTCTATCTTCTTCAGGGATCTCTCTTTCATCAGGTCACACCTATGGAACAAGTCCCAAGCAGTTCTGACAGTGAGACCGTCTGGGCGGCAGGAGGCCAAAAGCCTAAGCAAGAAGGCCTTGTAGCACATCTAGGCCGAATCCTGCCCGCATTCTAGAGGCAATGTCCAGACTCCAGTGCTTTGTGAAAGTGCGGACAGTACTCCCAGTAGCAGCAGGACAGATTTCAGTGGCTACTACATTCCTGAAACAGGCAACCAAAGTGGCCATGCCTCTGGCTGAGTGGCCGTAAACAACTCCAGGAAGTTCTTTGCCGTACTTCCTGTAATAAAAAGTATTATAGTTGGCCAACTATTTGGATAGGCACTGTTTAAAAACTGGAACACCCGCTTTCCCAGGGGCAAAAGAAACAAACGGCTGGGAGGACTTCCTGCAGTCCTTCATGCGGTGTGTACAGTACCTGAGAATTCTATGCACATCTAAAGTATGGAGCAATACTTCACCTGGATTGGCACGCTCTGGGTTATAAGCAGGCAGGTGGATAGACTGATTTAAAGTAAACTCAGAAACCACCTTAGGAAGAAACTTGGGGCTGGCATGCAAAGACACCCTATCTTCATGGAAAATCAAATAAGGCTGCTCACACGAGACCCTGGAGCTCTGAAATCTTTCCGGCAGAAGTAACAGCAACTAAAAACAAAGTTTTTCACGACAGAAAGCATAGCTTGCAAGACGTGTCTGGCTCAAAAGAGGCAGTGTCAATTTCTCAAGTACAAAATTCAGGTCCCAAGCTGTGACTGGCTTTCAAATAGAAGGCTTCAGATGAATGCCTTGCAAAAAAAATACAGGACACCTCCAGCTGGACCAAGGTGCACCTTCAATGGGTTCATGGAAGGCCAAAATGACACACAGGTGCACCTTAACAGAGAAGTATTGGAGATCCTCCTTTGACAGGGACAGGAGGTACTCCAGAACCTGGTTAACTGGACAGGAAAAAGGGTCCAGATGACAGGAAGTAGCCCAGATAGCAAAATCTCTTCCATTTCATCGAGTAAGTAGGTCCTGGTGGACGGTTTCCTAGCAGCCACCAGGACATCCACCACCTTCTAGGAGACCCCAAACCGGGCAATGGCTATGTCTTCAGGAGCCATCCATACAACCAGAGGGACTTGAGGTCAGGATGGACCAGGGTTCCCTGTGCCTGTGTTAACAAGTTCTGACAAAGGGGCAAGGGAACTGGGGGTGCCACAGCCAATTGCTGCAATAATGGAAACCATACCGGGTGTGGCAAGAATGGCACTACCAGAATCAGAGTGACCCTTACCATCTGGAGCTTGATAAGTACCCTCTTAATCAGAGGGAAGGGGGGTATAGAGAAACCTCCCTTTCCAGGAGACAGACAATGCATCTCACCAGAAAATTCCAGGCCCTGTATCTAGCGAGCAAAACACGGCAATTTTGCATTGAGTGAGGATGCAAAAAGGTCCAACTCTGGATGACCCCCATCTACTGAATAGGTTTTCCATGACCAAGAACAGCAGCAGTTCCCACTTGTGTATTCTGGACTGATATCGACTGAGGCTGTCCGCCAAGGTGTTTTGGTCACCTGGAACATGGAGGGCTGACAGTGCTAGACTGTGATCTAGAGCCCAGTACCAGACTCATCACTTCCCTGACATAGAGGATAGGAACGAGTCCCTCCTTGCTTGTTGATGTAATAAACCACATTGAGACTGTCCGAATGCACCAGCAGGGGACCCGGAGAGAGAGATGGTTCTGGAAGGGCTGAAAGGCATACAAGACTGCCCGCATCTCTAGAACATTTATATGGAGATGTCTCCATCATGGACCAGGTCCCCGGGTCTGAAAAGGACCCCAACAGAGGCCCACTGCATCCATGGTGAGGATCTGCTGGGGAGATGGAATAAGGCAAGGGAACTCCTTTTAGGAGGTTGCTGGGTTCCTTCCATCACTGAAGTACCATGTGCACTGCAGAAGAGACCAGGACTTACTAATCAAGGTTGTTTGTGCGCTGGTCCAACTGGACCCTCAATGTCCACTGGGGAACCCCGCATGTGCAGTCTGGTCAGAGGTACTGTCACAATGGCAGCTGCCAGCAGGCCTAACAGACTCAGAAATTTCCTGGCTGTAACATACTGATTCTGGGCCATGAACTGGGCCTGGGCCAGTAAACATTCCGCTGTGTCCTGAGGGCGGAAGGCCTTACCGTGAGCAGAATCCAGAACCCCTATGCATTGCAGCCATTGGGACGGGGTCAATACGGACTTGGACAAGCTGGCAGTTATCCCTAGGAACTAGAACCGAAGGGTCCACTCCAGGGTCCGTAGTAGCATGTCCTGGGACTGAGCTTTCGGCAGCCAGTTGTCTAGGTATGGAAAGATGGTACAGGCCATTGCATCTGAGGGCTGTAGCTACCGCCGACAAGTATTTGGTAGAGACCTGTGGCACAGAGGATAAGCCAAAGGGCAAAACCCTAAACTGGTAAAGTTCCCCCTAGAACAGAAACCTGAGGAACCTCCTGAGTGGGAGGCGCAGACCTTGATATGCAGACAGGCATCCTGCATATCCAGGGGAGCATAACCAATCATCCTGTTTCAACAGAAGGAGAAGGCCCAATAGGGTGATCATCCAGAACATTGTACTGGCTCTAACAATTTATCTTTCTGAGGTTTAAATAAGCCTGAAATCCCTGGCGTACTTGAGAACCAAGAAGAACCGGGAGTAGAACAAATCTGTTCCATTGCTGAATGGGTACTGGTTTTACAGCCTTTTTTCTCAGCAAAGAAGTCACCCCCGCTCAGAGCACCAAAAGGAGATTTGGGGGAGGGTTGAATGGAACAGGGGGAATGATCGTAGGCTTTTCCAGAAGTTATAGAGTGTGATCCTGTTGGATTATCTGCAGGATCCAAGCATCTGTTGTAATGGCCCTCCACTGATTCAAGTGAAGGGAAAAATGACTCCTGACCACCACCTCCTGGCTTGGAACAGGAGGGAGGGGATCTGGCCAGGAGTCAGGCTGAAGTGAAGCCCACGGCAGGGGCTGCATCTCCACCTCTGAGGCATTTGACAAACACCGGTGGTGGAGGAGAGGGTAGGAAAGGCAGAGGTGGCTCTGCATTTGCCCTGTGGTCTGGTTCCTGATCTGGACTTGGAAGAGACCTTACAAAAGAAGGGTCCTGGCAGACTCCTGGGCAGAGTGTGATACATAAAGTGGACAGATCACATGGCCCTAGCTGAGGCCTGCAGGTCATTCATAATATCCTGCACATCAGGGCCAAAGAGCTTGGAGCCCACAAAAGGTGCATTTAGAACTTTCTGCTGGACATCAGCAGCAAAGCCCGAGACTCTCAGCCAGGAGTGCCATCTAAGGTAAATGCCAGTGGCAGCCGCCCCTAGAAGTGGTATCCGCTGTATCATAAATGGCTCTGAGGAGGTGTTTGTGGACATCCTCTGTGGCCTGAAGAGACCCGAGGAGCTGTTGCCTCTGGGGACCAACTGGAAGGGCCTGTGCCGCAGCTCTGCCCTTCTTCCAGAGGGTAGTCTTGTACTTGACCATGTGGGACAGGTAGCTGGCAATTCCAAGGCCTGAAGTGTCTGAAGTAAAGGTCCTCTTACCCAAAGGTCAATCCTCCTGGATTCCCTGTCGGGGCGAAAGAACTAAGGTGCTTGGGCACCTTGGATCTGTGATGAGCTGCCTTTATAACCACTGTCAATGTCTGGTTGGGCAGTATAGAAAGGGTGCCCCAAGGGGGCCTGATAAAACTTGTCAGCCCTCCTTGACATGGCCGGAATCATGTTGGGCCTATGCTAGGCTGCAGTGGCAGCATCCTGTAAGGCTGGCAAAGGTGGAGGGATTCTGGAATCTCCAGGAAATCCAGCAGATTCCTTCTGATGATGTCCTACTCTTCAGTCTGGAACACTATAGCTGCCTGGAGTTGTTTCTGAATGTTGAAAGGGGTGTCTCAGGGTGTGTTTCACAGAGTCCTTGCTCCCTGAAGAGACAGTGGAGCTACCTGGGGAAAGAGCCTCTATATCAGACTCTTCATCCTCCTCATCAAAAAGGACAAGGTCAGGGTGGTGGTACTCAGTTTCCACCTGTTCTGAAACAGGCACTGATGGCAAAGACTCTGACGATGCCTGGGAGAGTGTCGAGTGAGAGGGCCGAACAGGCATCAACCCTGAGGCAGCGCATGATGGCAGTGGCGATCAAGGCTCTGTCCTTAGAACAAGCTGCTGAATGAGGGTCGTAGTAATGGAGTTAAGCACCGCACTGATATTGACAAGAGGCATAGGAATCACAGTTGTCACCAGCTGCGACGGTGGGGGCATGCAGCCCAGTGTCGTCGACTCAGTGCCTGACAAGGCAGAGCTGAAGGAAGCCAGCGCCTAAGCACCTTGCTGTGCAGGAGGTCGCTGGGGCGCCGACAACTTGGAGGTTAACGGGCCTTCACCAGCCAATTGCGGGCCGGAAGAACTCACTTCTGGGGATGGCCTGGGTGGCAGGAGAGGTTGACGAACCTGGTGGCAGCGCTAACCTGGACAAAGAGGAGGAAGCCAGCGGAGATCGGGAGCACCGCTGGGGGGCGGGGGGAGACAGTTCTTGGAGCATTACTTGTCCTGGTAAGAGTGCTTTGGAAACCTGAGAGCCCGAAGAAGCCAGCGATTGGAATGGGGGAGCACCCGACGATCTCTGCTCTGATCTGGTTGCTTGCTGCTCCATCAGGAAGGTCTGCAGGGCTTTCTTTCAGCGTCGCGGAGTAGTGAGATTGAATTTCATTCAGAGCTCACAGGCAAGGGCACTGTGGCTGGGCCTGAGGCAGCAGAGCAGACACAAAGATCATGGTCGTCTGCCGAAGCAATCTTTCCGCAGCAGCAGCGAAGGAAGAAGGCAGAAGAAACAGTAGTTCTCGACATACAAAAAGGAAAGGGAATCACTTTTAAATAAAGTGATTCTGAAGGCAAAAAGAAAATATAAAATAAGTAAACGTTTGGCAGTCGACTGTACAACGAAGGTTCAATGGAGTTTGTGCACCTTAAGTCGACGGCAACTAAGTATTGAGGAGGGAGAGGAGCCACCCATGTATATATAGCTGAGGCGTTGGTGTATTATGTCGTAGTGGACGGCCCCTAGCACACTGCCACAGAAAAAGCTTCTGTGTGATCCTGGCAACTATGGCGGTAGTTCCATAGGTGTGACCTGACGAAAGAGGTATCCCCGAAGATCTCCCAAGTTCTGCACTTTGGAAGTTTATATTTGAAGAGCCCAATTTTAAGAGGTTAACATAAAATATTTTGAGGGTCCAACTATTAAACCCACTTAGGTTAGGCCGTAGTTAACTTGTATTTAAAGTCAACTAAATCTGAAGTGCTGGGTGGTACTGAAGTTTTAGAAGCTCTTGCTCCCCTGCCTGACCAACTGCCATAGACCTGAAGATCAGGATGATGCTATGTTATTGGCAGTCAGATTCATGCCAGCAACTCCATGATGTATCACATTTATGAATACATAAGGGATAACACATAACAGGGTGTGTGGTTATAAGGGATTAATGCACACCTTGGGTGGCTGTTAGGCACAAGGCATAGCCGAGTGCTGCAACCACCCGAGATGGGTATTCCCTTATGACTGCACACCCTGGAATGTGATATCCTACTTATAAAATAAGCTTTTATTTATTGCCTATGTAATAAAACATTTATCAGGAACTCCTGCTTTAAGGAAAAAATAAATAACGCAGCAGTGCATAATCTTTGTTCTTAAAAGAAAATGAAATGGGGGGGGCGCTAATGAGCAGCTAAGAAGTAAGACGCATTCTCCTCGAGCTCCGCACCCTGGAGACCTAAATAAACTATTTTTTCAATAAAATTAAGGTGAATAGAATCGGATATTACCATATAAGTGTCCTGCGTTGCACAATGATGGATGATTACCTCTCTAATGCAACTGGAAAGCCCGCTAGAAATGCTGGGAAGAACTCAAAGAAACAGCCGGCTGGGCCCACATCAGAAGGTACAGGCCCAATACCTTTCTCGGCGGCAGAACTTACTGTGTTGGGCGGGAGGTGATAACGCAGGTTCTGGTGGCATTGAATCCCCGCTTTGAAAAGCTGGAGAACCAGATAGAAATGAAGCTGCAAGAAATAGCGGAAAGAACCGCAGCACACGAGGAATGATTAACGGAGGTGGAGGACCGTACAGCTAGAGTGGAGGACCTGGTGCAGCCATTGCCGGAGAAAATCGTCGCCTTGGAGAAGGAGCTGGAGGATTTGAGAGAGGCCCTCGACTACCAAGAAAACTATTTCAGGCGTACCAACTTGCGCTTACAAGGGCTCCCTGAAGGGAAGGAAGGGCCGGACATAATGAAATTTTGTGCCGAACTACCACCGAAATTACTGAAACTGTAGCCTAAAGGGGGAAGGCATAAAGATTGAAAAGGCGCTGAAACCGTATTACCAAAAGCCAGGTCTGAATCAACCCCTAGAAGTACTGTAATCCGGTACCATAACTTCCAAGACAGGGAAACAGTAATTAAAGCCTTTAAAGTAAACCAGCCTGTCGAAATAGATGGGGTGAGAATTCATGTCACACAAGATTATTCGAATAGGCTTCTTAAGAAAAGGCGAATATTTGGTGCTGCAATGGCTCAGCTGAGAGAGATGCAAGTGGAGCACTATATGATTCATCCAGCGACCCTCAAGATAAAGCATGAAGGAGCAGTATATTCATTCTGGGAGGCGGAGAAGGCGAACGCTTTTATAAATGAGCTTAAAGCAGCAGTACAACGGAAAAAGTTATTCCAAAAAGCTAATTTTCTGCTATTGTTATGAAAATTATTGGCAGAACTGTTGATTTGGGTTTTCTGGATGCTTTCTATGCCGTGTTATGCACATTTGCATTTTTGTCTGGATTCCTACCCTCCTGGGGTCCTCAATATTATTTATATGCAAAAATGAGGCAGCCATCTTTTTTTCTTGAGCAATAATTCCATTAAAACTTTCATAAAATTCTTAAATGACAAAAACTGGAAATATTACCACCAAAATAAACAGGAAGACATCTGGCATCAATTAGGAAGAAAAAAAGGTGGGGTCAAATTTTAGCCCATTTTCGTTGCACTGCTGCTTTAAGAAGAAAGTAGGCCGAGGATAGTGGCGACATGCTTGGAGGAGTAAGAGAGACTTGAGACACTGACATTTTCTTTGGTTGGGGGCATTACCCCTTGTTCAAGTTGTGTTATTAACGTTTAGCGTTAAACTTTATGAACTTAGGGGACTTGCGGCTAAACCAGCCTATGTTGGCGGCTGAATGAGAACGTTTTTAGAAGAATCCGTGCTGGAGTCATGGAGGTATGGAGGAGAAAGGCGGAAGAAGCAGGGGAAGGCACTGGAAGAGCCCCATATGGAAGGTAGGCCGGGAAGAGCGTCTGGTGGCTCGGGCCTAGCGTGTATGTCTATTTTGAATCACGCAGCCTACTCCACTTACCTCTGACCAGACCAGCTGCTAAAAGGAAGCTCCATGAATGATTGGGACTGTGGGGGTCGATAAATGATGGGAGGGGGGATTGATATGGCCATGGACAAGAATCAGAGGGGGCCATAATGGATTGATAGGGGCTACAATTAGGTAGTCGAAAAGATACGAGTATGCTTTCAGAGGGTTTCTGTTCTACATCTCACGCATGGCACTTTATTATGTTACAAATGAGATGGGCCAGAGCTGGCCATAGTTGATGTGGACTCTGGGGGGGAGGGTGAGGGGAGGTAGCTGCTCAATCAGCAAGGTTTGGGAGGTGCTGTCGTGATGGCAGAGAAAGATACTGGCGAGTGAAGGTCGAAGAAGTGGAAGAGTGGGTACTGGTGGGAAAGGGTAAGGTATACAGAGCTTAGCAGTAGGAATAACATTGGAAAGGGGGGCAAAAAGGGGGATATAGTAGGGGGGTAAAGTTAAGAATAATTGAGATTCATATATAGGTGATAAAGAGTAAAAAGGTTTGTAAGGAAATTAAAGCTTCTGATATGGCTGCTGTGATGGTTAAGCCCAGAGTTGGGGGGACTATGATGGGGCTTAAAGGGATGCTAAGAGGAAGGGCAAGCTCTGGAAGTGTTTGGAGAAGAATAGGAAAAGGGATAATGAAGGGAGACAATGGTGGGAAGTGATATGGTGGTACAATCTTGGAATGTCCATGGTCTCTCCTCCCCGGTCAAGCGGAGCGCCGTTCTAACAGCGTTAAGGAGGGCGCAAGTGCAGGTGGCTCTCCTGCAGGAAACACACTTGACACCGGTGAAGCACGGAAAACTCAAAAGGGGTTGGGTAGGTGCATGCTATGCAGCCTCTTTCAGCTCTCGTAAACAGGGAGTGGCAGTTCTGGTGCATAAAAATCTGACATTACAGGTTACAAAAGTCCTTACGGACTCAAGGGAAGGCAGATATGTCTTTGTTACAGGGGTTCTTCATGGCGTGAAAGTCACGTTTGGGAGCATATACGCACTAACTAACTTAGATCCGGAATTTTATAATAACATATTGTCTAAATTAGTGAGAGAACAAACTGAAAACCTAATTATGGGAGTGGATTTCAATTGCAAACCTGACGCTACCCTTGATCACTCGAAGGGGAAGGGACGCAGGGATCCATGTATTAGGAAATGGAGGGAGGGATTGGCAGAATTGAATTTGGTGGATGCCTGGAGGACAGCGTACCCTCAGGATAGAGAATATACTTTTTATTCTAATCCACACAAAACGTGGTCGAGGATTGATCACGTCTATGTGACGCTGAGCTGGTATGAGAAGCTCAGGAAGGTGGCACATGGGCCTATACAAATCTCAGATCGTGCAGGGGTGGTGGCGTCCTTTCAGTCTCCGAGTGAAAGGGGAGAAATGCAGACATGGAGATTCCCCACTTGCATGTTAGGCTCGCAAGAATTCCAGGACTATGTGAAGGAGCGATTTAAATTCTATATGGATATGAATGTGCCAACCGACACTTCCAAATAAATGCTATGGGATGCTGGTAAAGCTTACATGAGGGGAGCAATTATAGGCTATATGGCAAAGTACAAAAAGAGTAGACTGGAAAGACAGAAAGCCCTTCAGCAGAAACTGAAGATACTGGAGGGGAAGGAAGCAAGGAGGGAAGGGGGTGAGCAAGTGAGGCAGGAGTTGGTAACAACCAGACAGACACTTAATACCCTGCTGATGGATGAGGCTAGGAAAAAACTATTTTATTTGAAGCATAGAATATCCGAGTGGGGAAACAAGCCAGGACCTTTGCTGGTAAACCTTGTGAAGGGTAGGAAGAATGCGGTGCACATATTAGGCATCAAAAACAGAAAAGGGCAGAGTATCACTAAGTATGTGGAGATAAGGGAGACATTTAAGAGATATTATGAAGAATTATATAGAACAAGTGAAGAAGGAAGAGAAAAAGAAATGCATGAATTTTTGGCTAGTATAAATTGCCCCAAGTAACAAGACACCAACAAGAGTTGCTAGACAAGGAGATTACCAAAGAGGAAATTATCCGAGCTATCAATACAATGAAGCCGGGGAAAGCCCGTGGCCCAGATGGCCTGCCTGCAGAGTATTACAGATTGCTGAGGGAGGAGGTAAACAGAGGTTATGTGGGAGGTATTTAGGGAAGGAAGAGAGAGAGTGGAGAGCTACCGGATACATGTGGTAGAGCTTTAGTGTGTGTGATTCCCAAACCAAACAAACACCTAATGGAATGCTCATCGTATAGACCTATATCCCTTTTAAACTACGATGCTAAGGTGTTTGCTAAAATCCTGGCTATCAGATTGGAGGGCATCCTCCCCGAGTTGATCCATCTGGATCAAACCGGGTTTATAAAAAGCAGGCATTCTTATCAAAATATTAGGAAGGTCCTTAATGTTCTGGAGCAAGCTAAAAAATCGGGGGTTAGCTGTACTGTCAATGGGCGCCAAAAAGCATTCTACAGGATTGAATGGCCATATCTTCTTACAATTCCAGAACGCTTTGGGTTAGGGGAAAGTTTTATTAGAATGGTAAGAGGGCTGTACCGGACACCCAAGGCTGCAGTGCTGGTCGATGGGAACTTAACAGAACAATTTACGCTGCATAGAGGGACAAGGCAAGGATGCCCTCTCTCCCCTTTGTTATTTGCAATGGCGGTAGAGCCACTAGCTTTAGCCATCAGGGAAGATCTAAGAATACAAGGGATGAAAGGGAAAAGTGGGAGACAGCATAAAATTACACTGTATGCTGATGACATGATGTTATATGTGACGAGCCTTCCCCAGTCTATGCCGGCTTTGCTGGAAGTTACAGCACAATTTGCTGTATTCTCTGGATACAAACTGAACCTGGGAAAGTCTGAAATTATGTTCCTGGGTGGGGAGGGAGATACATGGGGTCTCTCGAGGAGGGTGATGCGTATTTTACCTGCTTGGGGATCAAGATAGGAAGGACCTGAGATCACTATATAGATTGAACTATAACCCACTATTGAGATCAGTGAGAGAAGACCTGGGTAGATGAAGGAATCTGCCTATATCGTGGCTAGGACGTATTAATTTACTTAAGATGAACGTTCTTCCCAGAGTCTTATACCCACTACAGATGTTGCCCATAGGTCTGACAGGAAGAGATATAAAAGCATTTGAAAAAGATTGTTCCAGGTTCATCTGGCAAGGGAAAAAGCCCAGGGCTAGGCTAAATAAATTGAAAGCCGATCAAGCTAGGGGAAGGCTAAATTACCCAGACATGAAGCTATATTTTTGGGCGGCACAGATGAGGATCATCAAGGACCGGGTGTATAGACCGAAAGAGGCCAGTTGGATGGACCTGGAGGAGAAAGGATATGGGATCCGGATCTCTTCTTTGTTAGCAGAAGGAAGTAGAAGGGTGCTGTGAGAAAAGAGGGATTCGAGTATTTTAGTGAATGGTGCAATAGACAGCTGGGAACAAATTAAGAGGGTGATGAGGCACCAAAAAGGGGAATCTTTTATATTACCACTAGTTGGGAACCCATTCTTTATTCCGGGGGTAGGAGATCCTTCATTTCAGATTTGGGAGGAAGAGGGATAATGTGTCTTCATGATATCAGGAGAAAAGTGTGTGGTGGGGGGTCTGCCCATTAACGAACTTAAGAGAGGACTGGGTTTCCGGCCCACCATCTGTTCAGATATTTCCAGGCGAGGAAATGTATCCAAGGTATTGAGAAAGAGAGGGTGCCCGGAGCCAAGATCCATGTTCTCGAGGAAATGCTGCAGCAAAATCAGACAGAAGCCCGTAGGTATTATAAGGAACGCTACATCCCTCCTGCGACTCCAATGGCCAGACATGACAATTAAAACTAAGTACCTGTGGGAGAGAGACCTGGGAAGTACATTGTCAGAGGAACAGTGGACTTTAATGAAAGGGACACATCAGGGGCTTTTACTATGTAACAAATATAAGGAGGCAGCACACAAATTTGTGCACAGGTTGTATACTCCACCAGTTGCAGTGAATAGATATAACCCAGCAATATCGTCTATTTGTCAGAGGTGTGGGTCAGCTTTGGGTACCTATATGCACTCATTCTGGACATGCCAGATGCTCCAAGCCTTTTGGGAGGAGGTGGCGAAAGAGTTGACAAATATGAAAGGGCAGCATATCAGAGCGGAGCCACTCAATGTTATCTGGCATAGATGATATGCACCAGGAAGAGTGGGAGGTGCTGGAAAGATGGGAGAGAATACTCTTGGTATTGGCAAAGCAATGCATCTTAAACACATGAGTTTCTGGAGACAAACCCACAGTCAGGCAATGGAGGAACCTAGCATGGGATGCACTGCAGCTTGAAAGTTTGACATATAAAGCTAAGGGGCGAGAAAATCAGTTCATGAACATGTGGGCACCTTATTGGCACACTATGAACCCCACAGAGCAGGAAGTATTAAGATGAGGATAAAATAAGCTATGGGGAATAAAAGTAGAGGGGTCAATAATAAAATGCTATAATGTAGTAAAGGGACCCATGGGTGACGGATGAGCTCTTTTTTTAGGAGAAGCTGTGTCTAAGGGGTAATAAAAGAAAAAAGGAAACTACTGGAGCAATGTATCAGATGCTATAGATGAATGTACTGATGTGCATAGTGGACGGAGTGAATTCTCGATTAACTGGGGGTGGGGGAAGGGAGGGTTATATATAAGGGTGGGAGGATTCCCTTTTTCTTCCCTTTTTTCATTTTGTTTTTTTTTTGTTCTCTTTCCCTTTATTATTTTTTTTATGATGTAATATTTAAAAATTAAATAATTGAGGCATGTATCTAATCTGAGACTGATGTATAAGGTCTATAATAATGATACTGAAATTAATTGGAAGAATATAATGGATGTTAAAAAGAGGCCTGTAAGATTTAGGAGAAGAATGTTATGTGTCTGCTGAGATGTGAGCCATTGTTTTTGCTTTGGTCTGAATAAGATAAACTAATAAGATTATGCAAAAAAAAAAAAGAAAGAAAGAAAATGAAATGAATGAATTAGTTCACCATGAAATACAATCAGATGCTGCGTGACCATGCAGTCAGGCGCATATTCCAAAAAAAAAAGGTGGGGGGAGAGGGAGTTCTGCTACACCTGTAGACCCTTAAAATGGACTGCATGTTGGCTGCCTGTAAAACCTGAATAACGGCCACCAGGAAATAAAATTTAAAAATTTGTCAAGAAAAAAAATCATTTGACTGTCATGCTCATTTGCAAAGATGTCCTGGAAGGCAGCAACTACAAAGTTTCATTCAATACTAGAGCCATAAATACAATCAGATCACACACTAGTGTAGCTTAGTACAAAATTTCAATGAAGAACCTCTCCAACCAATCTCCCACCCACCCCCAAAAAAAACACAAAGTACTCCTTAGCACCAGGAGATGTGCAACTATTTTTCCTCCTAGATACTATGGAATAACCCAGAAACTGTGTCAGTGCGGCTGAACTGTACGTGTGCACCTGTGTGCATGTGACAAACATCCCAGTACAACAACACTAAAGGTTTGCTGTTCACGGCTTTTGCAGATTGTTTGCTTTGACATTTTACAATCCTGCTTAAAACACCTTAAAAGCCTTAATTCCATCATGCTGATTTGCATATATTTCCCATGATGTCTTGCATGAAGGGGGTATGTCTAATTCTGTGTGTCCTTAAACAGCAGTTGACATGATCAGGGCTGGTAAGTCACACCAGGGTGCTGCCTGCCTCAGGGTTTAAATAAACATTTTTATAAAAATGTTGTCTTTGTAGTTCCCACTTGGATTCCATAAGCGTCTGAGTCTCAAGCTGTAGTACTGCCCTAAAACAGCATTTTGATGATGAGTGAGGTATAGGGCTACAGTACGTTCAATGTAAAGAGTAGTAGAATGGGGAGGAGGAGTTGTTCATATTAACTTTACTTGACCTAGCACGGCAGACTTTATTTTTGTAGGTACGATATCATGTGCAATATATTAGCAACAAAAATGAAGGCTGGCCTGCTAAGCTAAATACACTTCTTGCAAATGGCATTCCTGTCCCTCACTTAGAGAAGTAGCATCAAAATGCTGTTTCTTTTTTTTTAATCTAGCTGTTTGGTCCCCATTGCCTCCTCCTGTCAACTGGCGACGGGGACATACATGCATTTTACAGGCCCCAGCACATAGCCGTGCGAGCATGTGGAGGAACGCATTTCACCCCGTGGTGCCAGCTCATATCCTTCCACCTCCTGATACTTTTGGGCCCCCTCTCCACCTGCACTACCCACCGATCCTCAACCCCGTGGGAGCAGAACTACGGGGGGAGGGGTCGCCAACCCACCCTCACCACCCTCTGGAGAGGATAACTGCCTGCCAGCATGCTCAATCCTGCTCCACCCTCCACGCCAGCACCCAGACGACCAGAGGTCATTCCCAAACCTGGGTCGCCAGCATAGCGCGAGGTAAGGTTTCCAGCGCCTCAACCCTCTGCACCACCAGGCCAGCATCAAAATGCTGTTTTGAGGCAGAATTACATTTTGAGACTCCACAGCTTGCTAAATACCAATCAGCACTTCAAAGATTCTTAATTACTCTACTAAAACACATTTTTTAAACTGCACATTTAGACCCCATGGCAGACAGCACCCTGGTGTGACTTGCTTGTCCAGGGGTAAGAAAAGATGTGAACTGCCCTTTAACCGATGGTTTTAAGGCTTCAAAGAATGGAGGAAGGAAGGAAAGAAAACATAGAAACCATGTTTGTTCAAAGAAAAAAAAAAAAAAGACAGTCTCTTACTGTAAAGATCTGACAGCTTCTGGTTTTCTTTATCTGAATGACCCTCTAGCTCCATCAGCTTTCATAGTTCAAATGGAGAAATAAAGCCTCGTCTCATTCTGTATCCTCTCCTCTCCCTTTTCATTGGCATAAGGTGCATTTCCACATATACTGGGTTAAAGTATGTGTGTGGCATGCACTACTGTAGCCATTTCCAGTGCGTCCACACACAGGAGATGTGGAGGAATGCAGAAGCTAAGGAGTGTTGCAGGAAGCCGGGCTCCTCCCTCTTGTGTTTCATCTAAGCCCCTCTGCTGGCATTTTACCCTGTAAGTGCACCACTTCAGGATTCAGGTGGGTTTCAGCATTCAAACAGGGGCACCACCTGAATTGGTGCACCATATCAGCTTCCCCACCACTGTAGAATCACAGCAGCAGAAACCAATCAGCTTTCAGTGTTCCCAAATGTGTCAGATCAAGCTACTCTGTGCCAACTACACTTGTGCAGAATGCTCAGTAGTTTATACCAAGTGTCTCTTCTCCCCCCACCCCCAAAACTCTATTTGTGCACCATTCCTCGGGAACTCTCTCTGGCATTCTTTCACCACCTCAGGCTGTACTTCCCACCTGAGACAACACCATCTCCTCTCCTCCACCAGCCAACCCCCCATCATTCCAGGGCACGCTATCTGTAATCTAGCGTGCCAGGCTGGGTGATCGGCCCTGGAGAGGAGTGCGCCCAGTATCGGCAGTGCAGCCTGGCAGGGCAGAGGTACCTTCGCCCATCCCTGAGGATGGGGATTTTCTCTTATAGTTTCCCCCAGATGTCGGATGTGCAATAACGTCCCAAAGATCCTGGTCGCTGACGTCTGCTGCCACTCCGCCCCTTTGTGCGGCCCAGTGCTAGTGGTACCCCTGGTCTCCACCAGAGGTCCCTGCTGCATGGAGCAAGCCCCGAATCCCACCCCAGGAGAGGAGAGCAGTCCATCGGACGCTCGATCCTCTCCCTCCCCTGACAAACCAGGCTCACTCCTGAACCCAGGTCGCCGGGGTGGCGCGAGGTGTGACGTCCAGTGCCTCAATCCTCAGCACCACCAGTCAGATATCAAGTGCCTCTTGAGAGAGCTGGAACGGCTGATGGTTTAAATCAGTTTCCTACAGACCTCATCCACACTACGTTAAATGTTAAACCAGTTTTGAAAACCATTTTCAGAACCGTTTAACTAAAATGGTTTATGTCACACACGCACTGCAGCACAGGGCCCACACTTGCGCTGCAGCACAGCGACCACACATGTGCTGCAGCATAATGCCCCACACATGCTCTCCTCCAGAGTGTCCACATATAGTACCACACTTATAAGGCAGTCTCAAATGGCTCAAATGTCCTTATACTGTGGCCATAAATTGTTCAACACACTTTATTTAAATAGAGATGCTTTGAATCCAAATCATGGAATTAGACTGGTCAGATTCAGACTTTTTTTTTTTTAAGGAATTGCTGATTTTCCAGAAGATGGAATCCACCACCAACTCCTCAGCTGAGGGGTGGCCTGAGAAACCAAGCAGGGAGCTAGCCAGGACCACATACTTGTGGAACATATGGGCCGAGGGTGCTGCACAGGAGATCAGAAGCTGCCACAGTTCTCGCAGAGATCCCAGAATAGCTTCCGCCACCAGGAAGGTGACCCCTGAGGAATCATTCCAATCCAGGATTTCCATGAGGGGGTATATGGCGCACTTCTGGACCGGCTCCAAGGGGGTTGCCACTGATTCGGAGGGCAACTGGAGCAAAGCCCCTAAGGACACTAGCACATGTTCGGTGGTCAGATCCTTGGCTGATTCACGGTTGAAGCCTGGGGTCCTTGAAGACTGCATAGAGGATATGGAGTCTGAAGACTTTTCAAAGACCGTCCTTGGCCACTTTTCCCTATGAGACACCCTGGACTTGTCCAATTTGGGTGATCTCGAACAACAGTCAACCAGGAAGTCTGGTAGCTGGATGGGAGGCCTTGGTAGTGGCTCCTCATATGGGTTGCCTGTGCTGTGGTTCTTGCAGTGGTTCCACCTGAATCGGTGGAGAGGCTGGCACTGAAGACATCAGGCACGGCAAGACCACGTACACCAATGCCTTCACTTGTTCTCTAAAGAGCTCCCCACTCAGCAATCATGTATGGATTGAGGGGGGGACCCAGCAAGGAGCTTCAGCTTGCTTTGTCTTGTCTCTCTCTCTCTCTCTCTCCATCTGGCACACACACCTACTACTACTTGCATAATGCTGTTGTTCAGTACCCTCTCTCTCTCACTCTCTGAGGTGCTGGCACACTACACTCCGGGATACTGGCATACTAGCCAGAGACAACACAAACCCCGCCAGACACAAGCAATAAGTCGGAGGCAAACACACAGAAAGACAGAGAGAGGAAGCACAAGCTCTGATATTGGTAAGTGATGTATGCTACACTGACTCCTTCTGACACTGCCAAGCCCAACCCCGTCAGTCAGGACATGGCTGAACACAGAAGTTGGGGGAAAATACAAGGAATTCAAATTAATTTCACTGCCTGTCACTTCCTTTAGCCCCTTGCTGTCATGGTGTCCCTCTCTGGGTCTGACATATAGAGCACTCTGCACCACTGACACCGGGCTTCTCACACTGTCTGCCCCTACTTCTTGTCAAACATACATAAAACCACCACGTCATGAAGTCATATAATCTGCCGTACATAGTACATTTGGGCAACTTTACTCTCGCTTATTTGACACGGCTGCCGCTCTGCTTTCCTTTGCTCAGCAGATACTCAACAAATTTCCAAGGCAGTTTCCCCAAGCTGCTACGTGAAACTGTGGATTAAATAGGGGATTTAATTCACAGGAATGCAGAGTGACTCCACCAATTAGGTTGCACGTTTTTGCCAACCCATGTTATAAATATATTTATGACAAGGTCACCTGCCATGCCTATACCTACTCAGAAATGCACACTGTTGCATTTCATAAACCAACAGTTTTAATACCAAGCTATTTTATGAGTGCAAAATCCCACTCTAGGTTGTTGCGTTAACCAGGAGAGATGTGCATCCTTTGGTTGTGTTGAGGAAGACTGTGCCTTCAGCCTCATGCCTGAGCACACATCGGAATGACCATCTCCCAGTGAACACTCCCCCCCCCCTTGTTACTGCCCATATTTTATCTCTCTCTCTCTCTCTCTCTCTCTCTATATATATATATAAAATAATGCATGAGGAAGTGTGTATAATGAGAATTTTAAAATCCTCATTATACACACACGTCACCAAGTTTTATTTTTTATATTTACTGGTTAGGAATTCTACTGACCCACCCATCTCTGAGATACTTGGTGAACAGCTGGATGTCACTTTTTGTCTTTTTTAATGTATTCTGGTTTTCTTGCTCTTTGTGAACTTCTGACATTCCGATTCAGTCCCTGGTATAAACTGAGAAGAGGTTTCCATGATTTTATTGATTTTAGCAAAGATTTATTTAAAGTACTGTTCTGTGGTTTTAGTGTGTGGAGCCTGGTGAGGAAGCAGTTTGTCATGCTGACAATTTCCCGGTGCGGTGCGAACGACTTTAAAGCACGAGGGAAGGCAGCTGTGCAGCTGCTCGCCTGCCATGGGAAGTGTTGGCAGAACGTTTGAGAGAGGTGCTTAGGCAAACCCCATTATTCACAGTTATTCACACATGTGAATAATGTAGTTTGCCAGCCACTACCGGCAACTGATAAACAATACTAACCAGTAAATATAGTGCTGTCCATCAGGATGAAGTACCATACACTCTGTGATAAAGATGTCGGCTTGCTGCATGGTAAACTGGAGTAATTGCCATTGGATTACACTGAGCTCCTGCAGAATCCTGCGAGGTATCACTGGAAGAAACTGTGACAAAAGCACTTTATTCTGGTGAGCGGCACTGCATATAAAAAATGTGTCACAATGGCTGCTGCAAATACTGCTCCCTGACTGGATGAACTAGGTCACCTGCTGTGGCTATATTTACTCATAAACACATGATGCCGAATTTTGTAAGTCAAGGCCATTTTATTAGTACAATAACACACTCCAGTGTGCTGTAATCATCGGCAAACATAGGCACTCCTCTGGTGTGTGCTAAGCCATACTCCGCTCACAGGATGCATCAAAAAGTCTATACCTCCCAATGAACCCACACGCACATTGTGTAACCGACTAGATAAATATTTTCTTTAGAATTAGAAAAAAAAAAATCAAACAAGAAAGAGTTCAAGCCAGTTAAGGCAAAAAGGGAGCTGATCAGCACTTTTAACAGAATTGTCAAAGGAGCATGCCATGTGTTTTAAGGTGTGATCCTTCAGCTATTATGATAATATCTCTGGGAGAACCAATTTACATGCCATAATTGAAGACTTAATGCAGATAAGAGATAAAATACAGAATATTTATTGAACACTATGATATAGCAGGAAACCACATGAGAAAAGAAGTGTGCCATTAGAGAACCATCAGCAAGGGTAGCACCATAAATTGCAAAGATCCAAGTCAACAGCAGCAGTCACACAGGGTCAGATTTTTTCTTTTTAAACATACTGAGATCTACTAACTTTTTTAAAACATTCAGTACATCCACTGCATTGGGATTATTCAGGACACACTGAGCACAGAAGATAGCTGGCAACATCAGTTCAGTTACCTCTGTAGTAAGGGCTCAGGAAACCCAGTGTTTCTGCTTAAAAACACTGATCAGTAGAGCAGAGGGTCTAATTATGCATTATGATTTTCCACCACAGCTTAAGTGCTAGGCAGTTTCCCAGAATAGAACTCTTACTTTTTATGGTAATTCTTCAACATATATCTAGTGGGATCCCATCCCATCCTAAGAAAACTACTCATCTAGGAGCTCTGCGGATATGCCAAAAGACTGAGAACAGGAAAGGAAATTGGGTTTCTATAGCACCTTTATTTCATATATCCTGCATCTTGAAGTACGTTCCAGGTCATAACCAGCTGGCAGCAACTATCGGGAATGCACAAAGAATTGATATTGAGTGAGGCTATGGAAAGCTTGGAGGGGGGAGAGGCTGAGCGCAGGGATGTGAAACGACTTGCTCAAGCTAACAGTGCATAAATGGCAGTGATGGGATTGGGCCACTGGTCTCCAGATTCACAGCTCAGAGCTCTAAAGCACTGGGCTACATACTCTCCCAGAGACGGGAGATCAGTTCTAGTTTAACCAATCCTAACAGAAGAAAAGCTTGGTTCGGTGTGCATGGGTCTGCCGTAGTGCTCTTTTTCAGAAATGAAGAATCTCAGGAAACACAGAAAATGAGTTCTAGTCGGGAGCCTCTGATTTGTTATAAATCCCTCCTGGTTGGCCCACTGAGGTTCGCTTTAGGGTTAACTGTACCCTCCTTGGAGTTGGACGGCTGTCATTGTACATGTGCAGTGACTCTCAACTCCACAAATAGATATATGTGAATAGAAACACTGCCCTCCTCCTCCTCCTCCTCCTTGGAAGTAGGGGTTAGAGAGCTCTTTTATATGACCTTGACTGTTTGCAATTTTAAAACTGCCCACTTCAGGGGTGTCTGACCTTTTATCATTACCTCCCCATGAGAAGGACCCTGTGAACCATCAGAAGCTTAAACAGCTCATCATCCCCATAAAATCTGAGGAAGAGAGGTTAAAATACCACAAGCCTCACCCAAAGTAAAGACCCTCAATTAAGGATCATGTATGATGACCACAACGGGGGTGGGGTGAAATCTGAGCCTCCTGTTTGCCCAAGAGAGGATCCTTGAAAATGTGCAGCCCCTGAATGGAGGCACAAAAGTTTACAAGCAGCACTGTGTAGAGGGCATAGCTATAACTGCAGTATGCAGTCTCAATACACAAAAATATAAATGTCAAGACAACCACTTACCAGGCCAGCCTGGTGGAGATGAGGGTTGAGGCGCTGGACGCCATATCTTGTGCCACGGCAGTGACCTGGGTTCGGGAGCGAGCTCGAGTCATCGGCGGTTGGCAGGGGAAGGAAAGGATTGAGTGTCTGAAGGACTGCTCTCCTCTCCTGGGGAGGGAGGGTTGTCTCACCTGTAGCTATGCGACCCCCAGTGGAGACTGGGGGCATCGCAGCATGTGGCGACACGCTGAGGGATATGGAGGCGACGGCAGACAACCTGCGGGTGGGTTAGGGAGCGAGCGCACCAGTCGTTGTACGTCCACATCTCTGGGACAACGAAAACTGAAAGCCCTGGCACTCAGGAAGGCGACAACACGACCAGCAGATAACCCAACAAAGCTGAGCACTGGACCTGCCCCTCTAGTTCTCCCTTGTCCCATCCGCACTCTAGATTGTAGATAGAATGCCAGTCAGGAGTTGGCGGCCCCACCTCAGGGGGTTCAGAGCTCGGGGATGGAGAGACAGGGAGGCAGAGGGGAAGCGTCCCAAGACAGAGGCAAGGTGTGGAGGTCTCAGGTGGGCGGTTAAAGGATCAGCACCCAGTGTCCTGTCAGAGAATCCTATGGAGCCAGTGCAGGAGCATAGAGAGAGTTGAAAAAACAAAGATAAAAGAAAACCACTTACATAGTTCAAGAGGTGTGCTCTTGTTAGTTGAGTGGTGGCTTTGCATTTAACCACAAGGCAATCTAAGACATCTAAAAAGTTTTCACGACTGACTCCCCCATTCAATTGTATAGGGAACTCAGCAGCACTCAGGTCAGAAAATATGTGACTGCAGGGAAGAAATGCTGCCTTGGGAAATAGAAGGAATCAAGGCTGTTGGCTTCATGGAGCCATAATACTATCCCATTCTTCTTTTTGGATTGCAAGAGAAAATTCTTTAATCATCCATGTTGCCTTACTAGGAGGTATGGCTTCTTCTGTGGTGAAGTTACTGCACAATTGGTGCTCATTAATGAGTTCTTATTCCACTGTTTCAAAATCTTCTGATCATACTCACTAACCATGAATTTGTGACATTACAATCCGTCACCATGGTAAGCACTGTGATGTAATTACAAGTGCACTACGGGGCACTGAGGGTTGAGGCACTGGACGCTACACCTTGCATCGCGCCAGCGACCCGGGTTCGGGAACGAGCCCGGTGCTGGGGGTCAAGGGAGGGAGTAGGATTGAGCGTCCGGAGGACAGCTCTCCTCTCCCTGGGGTGGGATCGGGGGGCATCTTGGTGCAGTAGTGGCCTCTAGTGGTGACTGAAGGAACCACCGACGCTGGGAGCATGTTGGGGATGTGCGCGATGGATGTCCACGTTCACGCGTAGGGGTAGAAAAAGGAAAAAAATACTTTGACAGGCTGTATGATGGCCGGCTGTGTGGTGCCCCCGACTCCTTCCCTGGATGCTCCTTGGACTGGGCCCCGGATCCTGTGGTGGTGGCTCTGGTGTCTGCCCGCCGTGGTAAAGATCGCTGTGTAGGTACCGAAAGGGTAGAGCCTGGGGTTTGGGTGGAGCAAGGGGCTGTGTGGCCGGACTGGATTTGGGGAGGAACCATTGATAACACTTCCCCAGCCGTAGAGGAATGAGAAAATATATGTAAAAAAACAAAAACAAAAAAAAAAAACAAGTGCACTACAGAGTTATAAGATCCTGAAGAAAGTTTTTATAGACATCCTGGACTCTTTGGCAAAATCATAGTAATATAGTGTTGGGATGATGGATGGGACTTGAGGTCCATTTGTCAACCATGCCTACCACATGGCAGGTACTATACCCAATTTGAGTATGGTCATAACCAGAATTCTACCCTACTCATGCTGTATGACACTCCCTATCAGAATGTGTCTAGTTCTGACTTGAAAGTCAAAATAGTGTTAGTTGCAACAATCTCACTGGGTAGGCTATTCCACGTTAACCACCTTCTGTGTGAGGTAACTCTTTCTAATGTTTCCTCCAATCTGCCCCTAGAATCTGCCTCACTTCCCCCTCAGTTTGTGGGCATGCTCTCTAGTTCTGCTCACTAGCTCAAACATCTGTGCACACTCCACCCTGCCAATCTTATTCAGAAATGTGTGACTATGTTCCCCTCTCAGCCTTCTCTTTTCTAGACTGAATAATTTGAGTATGCCCAATTGTTCACAAACCTCTTGCCTCCTAAGCCACTAGTCCGCATGGTGGCCTTGCACTGAACTCTCTCAACCTGTTCAATTCCTTTCTGTACTGCAGGGACCAGAGCTGAACACAGTACTCCAGGTATAGCCGAACCAAGGCCTTGCACAGGGGGAGGATCACTTTTCTTGACCTGCTCCTTACCCTCTTCCTAATACAGTACATCTCAGCACTGCATTTGTCTTGACTGCAGCAACACAGTTACCAGACATATACCAGCCCTGAATTAGCTTATGGTCCATCATTATCTACAGATCCTTTTCCCTGGTTGTACTGTCAGCTCATGTAGCTTTTCTGTCAGGGTGTATGCACAGCCCAGATTCCTCACATCCAAGTACAGAACAGTCACCCTGCTTCCCCGGATTAAATCTAATCCCCCATTCTCATCCTATGTCCCTGTGTGCAGGTCTACCTGCAGTGCATATCCTTCCTCTGCTGTGTTCACTTTTTTAACTTTACTTTTATTCACAGAGGCGACCACAATTCACATAAATAGAATCAATACAAAAGTATTCATTCTGAAAATCATTATCAAGTGAATTCCATTATTCGCTTAATCATACAAATAACAGAATTTTTTTTTTCATTTTTATGGGGATTTAAAGGGATTGTCTAAGGTATGCAAAATATGGTGGAACTTACATGCTGTGCAAGTCCATAATGGTGACAAAGTCTTGAGGTTTTGTTACATTTTCTGCCAAACTATTAAAATAGAAGGGATCGTAATTTGGCCCCGGAAAGGTAGCCAGACAATCACTTCACTTCTTGGTTGCTTAGGCACGTAATGACGTGTGACCAGATACAGCGCGGGGGTGCGCCCCATTAAAGTAAATGGGGGTAATTTTTTTTTTTATATATATTTTCTTTTTACGCCCCTTCTCACCCCGGTGCTTCCTCACCTTCAGGAGTCTACTACAGACTTGTGCGTCCCTGCTCGTCTGTCGGCATCAGGTGCAGTCATCCCCCACGCTGCCTTGGTTTGACCCCCAGGCGAGTACAGTAGCGCCCCCTTCACCACCCGGCGAGCTGTGATTCGTGGAATCCGTCACCCGTGCGGCAGGGGCCCTGGGATCGGGCTTGAAGCTCCGTCTACAGGGAGGCACCGGAGGCATTTCCTTTCGCCCAAAACCATGGGGCGTCCTGCGCTAGGAGAGCCTAGGAGGCGGCCTTGCGTCTGCGTGCTAACGCCTGCTCCCCGCAGACGCCCTCCCTCCCTGCTACATGCAGTCCTCGCTGCACCACCACCCGTGGTCACCCAGGTGGCAGTATCGCAGCGGGACCCCATCCCACCCACCCGGAGGAGGAGAGCAGCCTCTGGGCGCTCGATCCCCGCCGCCCTCCAGTTCCCAGAGTCTGTTCCTGAACCGGGTGGCTGGCGCTGACGGACTCCTGCCTGCTGCACCAGCGGCCGCCAATGGGGTAATTTTTAAGTCCATATTTGTATATAAGAATGGCCAGCTTGAGATTAATGAAGGGCACTGCTTGAACAACAATTGTCCAGGGTCCAGGTGGTCTTCTGCAGAGTCCAGCCTGGATCCGGTAATGATGCTTGAAATGGCACTGGTGGAGCCACCCTGCATGTATTTCACATATGGTAAGTCTGTGATTACATTTTCAAGCTGGCTATGGTGGTCTAAGGAGGGTTTATCGGCTGCTGGTTGGTGGGAGGAGAGTGCCATTGGATTCTAGGGGCTGCTTGGAATATGGGCAGGGTGAGGGAGGGGAATGTCACTTGATCCAAGGGAATTACTGGACCAATGGGGCAGGTTGGGGGGGGGTGTCCACTGCACATTGGGGAATGATTAGAATCAGGTCAGGTGATGGACAGCTTGGTACAAAGGAAGGGTGAGTGAGGGTGTTGCACCTGGATGCCAGGGACTGCTCATCACAAAGGCAGGGTGAGGGAGTGCTACTACATATCAGGTACTGCATCATACATAGTGGTGAGATGACAAGGAATACCACTAGGCACAGGGATGACTTGTCAGTAAAGGATTGACAATTTCTACCAGCACTGTTAATACAAAGTAGTATGCACCAGCTATTAAATAGCCTTCGAAACAAAAGATGAAAATTAATTGTAAAAAAAAGCACATTTTGACATCAGTTAGATTTGAAGCACAAAGCCACAAAAGCAGGGAAATGCAAACTAGGAGTAAATAAAAAAAAAAAAATCCTGACTTTTGATGATGAATGTGTCATGTGGTGCTCTTCAAAGTCTGAATGACTGCTCGACGCAGCATTGTTTACCCTAATTTTGATGCAGTTTTTCAAAACCTAGGTGTATGAGTACATTTCTGTGCCTTTAACGATAGTACTGCAGTTACGGTACAGTCAATGCTGTGGAACATACCACCACACATTCACAAATGGTCGGGACTTTTTTTTCTCTAACACTGCATATTTCTTTACTTCTGTAGATTGGGGTTTCAGCCGTAACTGATTCTTAAACATATTTTTTTGCAATGACTATGTACCTAAAACTGAATACAGACAAATATGTAAGCTTTGCTTCAAAGTATATTAGAAACACATGTCAAATGATCTTGTAGATTGGAACTGATACAAAGTGCAAAAAACAGAAATAAAGTGCATGAAGGCATACTGCAAAACCAAAACAGGGATGTCACTGAAGAAATGCATGCTAACCGATTCGTTGATAAACAGCTACTGATGACAGTGACAGACATCAGTTAGTTAATTCTATCAGTTAGTAATGGCAGCGGCCATCGGTGGCTGCTATCAATTTGCTGATGCTCTGTGAAAATGACAGCAGTGGGTAAAGGACACTGATAAATCAGTTAATGATTGTTATGATTTGATGATAGTGGCCGCATGCCACTGTCATCAATTTGTCTATTTTGTCATGGACCTGTTTATCCTTAAAACTCAATCCCTCTTAGGCAGCCATTTTATATTAAGGTTAGGCAGCTGAATGTTTGAATTTCTAAAGGCACTACTGGAGGAACTTTTGTTATTCATGAAACAGACTTTCGTTATTCGTGGAAGGGCTGCAGTACGTTGGTCCCAATTAAATGATTTTTACTCCAATTTTATTTATTTTTTTTAAATACAATTAACTGTCTTTGAAAAGTAGTAGTCATCTTAATTAAAGCAACAGTATTTGTTAGTCGCCAAGTCGTTTCCTTTTTCCAGCAATAATGCCATGGCAAACATAAATATACCCATGTTCGTATCATTTTCTTTCATTCCTGAATGAAGCTACAAGATTTTGAAGTTTTTAAAAGTTCCAGCTCCCATGCCATACCCACCATGAAAAAACTAATCAGCTCTGTACAGTGGTGTGCTGTTTACCATCAGAAACGTGGCAGCACCATTCAAATGCATCCACATTATGAATGGTGCTACCACATTTCTGAATGGGTATATTGATGTTTTGCCATGACATTATTGCTGGAAAAAAACTATTTGGTGACTAACAAATTGACCCTCCATTTGGTGGCAGCTGACAGTGGGACAGCATGAGTCCCCTTCCCCAGGAGAGGATAGATGTCCTCCGTACACTGGATTCTCTCCCCTCATTGGCCAACCCCCAGCTCCTGAACCCCGGTCACCAGCAGGGCTGCAGGTGAGGCACCTCAGCCAGCAATGCCACTGGCCCACTATATATATATATATATATATATATATATACATATATACATATGTGTGTGTGTGTGTGTGTGTGTGTGTGTATAGATATATATATAGATAGATATTTATATATACATTTTATATTGCTTTATTTCCCATGGAGTGGCTGGCAGGAAAGGTTTGCTCTCAGTGAGGCTCAGTTCTTCCTGTGAGTGCGACTCACTCTATTCCATCCCGACCCAGGCACATCCCGAATAACACCCCCAAAAAAAGAATAATCCAGATTCCTGGGCAGAACCAGCGAGTCAGGAGGCGCTTGGGCTTCATGGATCCAGCCAGCATCCCCTTTTTAGTTTTCTCCTGCCCCTGTTGCTGGGGCATGCATGTCAACATGTACATGTGGAAGCATGCGCACACTGCGGAGTCCTGCAGCACCCTACAGTCTCTGCCGACCTTGGACCCGCACTATCTTCGGGCCTCCACCTGGTGACAGTCGTTCGGCGGGAACGTCAATATGTCAATCCACCCTCCCTGGGAGAGAAGAGCAGTCCTTTGGATGCTTGATAATCTCCCTCCCTGGCAGACCCCCAGCAACCTGCTCACACCACGAACATGGGTCACCAGTGTGGCAGGAGGTAAGGCACCAATGCCTGCGCCCTCCACATCACTGGGCTGGACTACTATATAAATTTTTTTAAATTTAATTAAAAATCAGCTCAGATGGCAAGTGAAATGGACTCAGGCCCTGTCCACACTACACCTCTGTAACGTTACTGAGTGCCCAAACCGTTACCGCCTTGGTTTGCGTTCTGACGGTAATGTTACAGAGCGATTCGTAACGTTATTTGAAACCGCGAAAGTGGTTTCAACAGCGGTATATGAACCGGTCCCTCGTAACATTACCAGCGGTAGTGTGAATGACGATAGCACGTCCCTACGGGGCCCGTAGCGCAGCGCAAGCTGCATTGTGGGATTGGGCGCCGCGGTAACAGTCGCCTGGTTCCCGAGGTGTGGACTGCCGGTACCGGTCTCGTAGCGGTTACCGCTGCAGTTTGAAAACACTGTACCGCTCCCCGGCTGTAACGGTTTCTGTCCGTTACGGGGCCTTAGTCTCCATTCAGTTCCTGGTCAATAATTCCCATAACAAAACCAGCAGCGTGGTCTAATGGCTATAGCAGAGGTTTGTGAACCAGGAGATTCAAATCCTACCAGAACCACTTGCGAGTGTAACCCTGAACAAGTTCTTAACCTCGTGTTTCAGTCCAGCCAAAACAAAACCTCTCACCTCAGCTGGGCGGATTAAGTTTAAAAAAAAAAAAAAAAAAAAAAGACCCTCGCCCAAACACAACAATAAAAGTAATCTCCCCCTCACCCAAAAAGTGATCGCTGTTAATACTGAGGTCAATACATGGGCAAAAGCAGTGTGAGGGCTGTACTGCAGCTGGCTAGCAGGAGGCTCCCGTTTCTAGTGCTCCCCACCTCCCCATCAGAAGTTTATCTTCATCACGCCAACTGATGGTTTAAAAAAAAAAAAGTTTCCAGTGGCAGCAGCTGTAACAGAAATGGAGCCAACAGTAGTGTTTCTCAGTGCAGTGACTTCAGTCTGTCAGGAAGATGCCAGGAACTCTGCCTGGACCAAATATTAATGAACAGATTAGACTAGGCTTGCTTGTGTCTTGGTGTGTACTGCAGTTTTGGACCACAATGTTTTTTCCACCAGTGCTTCCTGTAGTATTTACCTTTGAAGTTAGGGCAACTGCACAGGCACAGGCACTGCCTTACAGACGATGCTCTAAGACTTGCCTTAACAAGCTCAGTTTTCTCTGTGGTTGACTAGGGTCTTGTTATATACAGTGTGGCCTCAACTACGGCCCTAAAGAGAATCGCCATCACTCTCAATAAAGCCTGTAGGCTATTCCTGGGTGCTCCTCGCCTTACTCATACGTGCAACCTATACTCCCGTATGGGCTGGTGTGAACTGGATAACAGAATTAGTTACCAGCTCAGTCTCCTGGCTAAAAAGGCTACCCTTGGCATGACCCCCCCAACCCGGTCCAGAACATGATTACACCTTCTGCACTATCTTGTCCGACACGAGGAACACTCACTAGCTACTTCAAGGTGCCATTCTGCCACACCTCCTTAAGCCAAAGGTCTTTTGTATACCAAGCCCCTCACCTGTTAAACTTCCTTCCGAGCAGGCCAATTGCTGAATCCAGAATCAGGCCATTCAAGTCGATGCTCCGCACCCACCTTACTAGCTGCATGAGGTGCACTGCCCTTTATAACTCCAGTTTCCCATCAAGGGCCTGCCCGGTCATCCCCCTACACTTCTTACCTACCTATGTGCCCCCTGCACTTATCTCTGTCCAATCAGATGCCGTTACCTACCCCAGATGCCTACCTACTACTCTATCCTCCCCTTGTCTACCATCATCCCCCCTCCTCCACAATCCACCTGCTCCTCCAGTATCCCCCTTCTCCTCCTTATCCCACCCCTCTCCTTCATACCCCTATCCCTATCTCCACTCCCTTGCACCTGCTCCATCCTCCCTACTCTGGTCCTGAACTTTCCTCTCTCCCTACTACTCCCCCCCAACTACCTCACCTTGACAATGGGCCTAGGTCCTGCCTGGTCCCCACTCCCCCCACCCCATTACCTATTACTTTCCACTGGAAGTCCCTCCGCCTCCTGCGTAGCAAAACAATCTTCCTTGATCTTCTGTACAACCATTTACATCCTGAAGCCATGTCTGAATCTCATTATCAAACTTGAACCAACTATGTAACTTGCTGTGTAACTATGACGGTAACCTGTATGTACCAAGTGTTTGCCTGAATCTCATATTCATGTTTGTACCACCAATGAAACTTGTTATATAACCCTTGTATGTAACCTGTATGTACCTATTGATTGCTTTCTGTTTGATGTGGAACCTTCGCAAATGAGCTCCCAGCTCAAAGGTCTGTAATCCTAGACTTGAATGAATAAATATATTTTTTGCTGAATGTAAAAGGAGGACTAGGAAATGCATCCAATTTCTGCCTCGTCTGTGTGCGCAAGTATGCATGTGTGCAAACAGAGTAAATCTGCACCAGATTAAACTGTCAGTGTTTTACTGAACAGGGGATAAACAATTGGTGGTATTTTTTTGTGAATGGGGGAATTTGGCCAGGACACTGGGAAAATTCCCGTTTTTTCAAGAAGTACCATGTGATCTTTAACGTTACCTGCACAACCACCATAACTGGTAGATGGGACCTTGGTTTCTTTCTTTTTTTTTTTTTATTTATCTGCAAGATGGCACATCCAACATCAGTGTGTTCTCCTATGCTGGGGCACCGGTACGGTTGTTTTTTAACCAAGGGGAGAGTGTCTCCTGCAGCACTAGCATCACCACTTTCTGCATTCACTGGAGGTCTCCCAACCTACTACTGGCCAGGCCTGCCCTACTTAGCTTCTGAGCTCTGACAGGATTCGGCTTCAAGCTGGTGAGCAGAACGATATACTGTAAACAGCTGCGCTCTATAGAACTTGAAGCATGTATGTGTTGTGTCTGTGTTGGGGGGGGGGGGGTCTCATCCATACAGCCAAAAGTGAACTGGGCTTCTGGGACAAAAAGCATTTAAGCAGTGTTACAAACCAGAAGTCACCAAGCTTTTCAGCTTCAACATGGCAGAATTTCAGCTGCCAAGTCATAGACATGTGCATATCCCTGTCAGTAAATGCAAGGAGTGTGGCTTAGCAGCTAGTGAACTGCCCACGAGACCCAGATTTAAATCCCATTCCAGCTGCTGCCTCTAGGTGACCTTGAACAGTTCTCTAGCAATCCCTGTGGCTCCAGCCCACTCAGCTAACTTTGGGAAGCAGCAGGACCCCCCTCCCCCAGAAAATAAGAGTGAATCTCAGTTAGGCTATTTTGAATAAGGAAACTGCAAACAAGCTCTTCTAGAACTCTATAAGGGTGAAAAAAGCATAATGGTTAAAAAGTGCCATCAAAAAAGCAAGGCCTGTCAATGTTTGAACTGAGAGATTTTCATTGACTGTACACAACACAGTGACTGAGTGAGGTCCACCTCAGTAGATAGATGACCTATACAAATTGAACATTTTTCAATCCTGTAAGTGCTGCCTTTCTCATGGAATGTTTAACAAATCCAAGAAATTCAGTGACCCAATATATTCCTTTTGTCACACAGATGCAAGCACTGCACAGTCTGCATCACTTAAAACAGTGTCAAATTTGGGAGAACCATGCCACATCATTTTCCCTCCGATGGAATAATGTTTAAATTGGAGTCACCAAATCTGAAGTCAGACTTTACATTTCAAACTCCAAATGTGACACTAGGATCTCAGCTTGATTTAAGATTACAAAGCACTACATACAGCATATTTTTAATTTCAAAATTAATTTACCAAAAATAGTTCAACTGTGCTGCAACATCTCATTTTCTGTGGTGTCCTGCTTCTACCCAGTTTTGGTCACCACACATGGTAGGTCACGTGATTTGCTTCTAGTCACACAGGGAACCAGTGGCTGTGGTGGGAGTCAAATCTGTGATCTCCGGTTTTACACTGCCATACCCTAAATGTGTGACCTCAATGCGTTTCTGATTTATTAGAAGGAATGGCCACCCCAGAGGATACTCCCCACGTTAGGGGGATGGTAGCATGCTACAAAAGGGCAGTACTGGCCCGGCTGCCTGCTCGCTATGGAGAAAAAGGCAAGGATCTAGTCTCCCTCTGCTTGCATTTCCCAGCTGACCCATTATGGGGAGCAAGCCATGACAGAATACAAAGTGTGTTGTCTTAGAAGGCTGGCTCTCTGTGCTTGATAGGGGTTATTTCTCCAGCATGGAGAAATGTAAATAAAGTTGGGGAAAAAAATGTCGGTAGTGGTCTTTTCACTGTAATTGAAACAGAATTTCTAATATACAGCATGTTCTCTGAAATATCTTGTTTACTAGGATGTGGTGTGCATATATGAACCAAAACAAACACACAAGAGAAACAAATAAGTGCCTTAGCTGTGATCTGAACGCAGGCCTCCCAGAACACTGTTCCATTGCACAACCACCACAGATCAATTAAATTTTCATTCACAAGAATGCGATGTGCAGATATATGAAATCCAGACAAACAGGAGAGACTTGCCTTTGCTAGTTGAGCACCAGGGTGTACATTAGGGAGAGTAAGGTGCTTCTGGGAGTCCCAGGTTTCTAGTTCCCTTGGTGGTGTAAGGGGTAGCACAACGCCCACGCAATGGTATTTTTGGTGGATAGGGTTCAAATCCCAGCAGAGTCCATTCTCTCTTAGTCACGCTCTCTCTCTCCTTTCGGGGAGATTGCGGCTGCTCAGAACCGACCGGCTCAGCTCTTTCGAACTGTAGACAGACTGTACAACCCAGCCTGCCTGCAGTCTCGAAGACCTTTTTCACAACTGGAGTGTGATGAGCTCGCTTGATTTTTCACGGATAAGGTGAACAGCATCAGGGCGGGGATCCAACCAGCACACTCTATGGGGCATGCTATTGACTGGTGCTCTGTCACGTTCCCCCACTTTTCCTGGAGTACCTTTGACCAGCTGGAGTTCGTCGATGTCATGCGGATGGTCCAGGGTATGCGCCCTACGTGCTGTAGTTTAGATCTGGGCCCAACTTCCCTGATTATGGGTTACTGTGACATCCTTGGCCCGGTCTTGGCATGGACAGTCTGGTGCTCTCTTGAGCTGGGCAAGTTTCCTAGCTCCCTGAAGGATGCGGTGGTGACACCCCTCCTGAAGAAAGCTTCTCTGGACCCAGACTGCCATGCTAACTACAGACCTGTCTCTAACCTCCCCTTTGTGGAGAACGTGACTGAGAAAGTAGTGGCTCTACAACTGTAGAACCATTTGACCATCCATGACATCTACGAACCTCTCCAATCTGGTTTTCGAAAGAGGCACAGTACCAAGACTGCGCTGGTTCAGGAGCTCAATGTTCTCCTGATAGAGAGAGATCAGAAGAGCTGTTCCATCTTTGTTCTTCTTGATCTCTCCTCAGCGTCTGATATCGTGGACCATGGGGTACCGTTTGAATGCCTGAGATTCATCTGTGGCCTGTCTGGTACAGTCCTTGGGTGGTTCAAGTCTTTCCTCACTGGCAGAACTCAGAAGGCAGTGTCAGGGATTTATTCCTCCGACGTGGTCTCTCTGTCATGTGGGGTCCCTCAGGGTTCGGTATTGTCCCCGATGTTGTTTGCGGTGTACATGCTGCCCTTCAGAGACATTGTAAGATGGTATGGGTGGAGGTTTCACTGCTATGCTGATGATACCCAGGTCTTTTGCACCTGACCAAGATAGAGCACAATCAGTATTTAACTGCTGCCTTGCTGAAATCCAGGATTGGATGAATTCCAGCTGGTTGAAGTTGAACTCAGGAAAGACTGAGGTGATGGTTGTGGACCCAGGTCACTGGATAGAGGGGTCGGGAGCTGGTTTGCCTATGGGGCTCTTCCGGGGGGGGCCTGCCAGCTCCTTGTCTCAGAACGGTGCAGGACCTGGAGGTGATACTTGATGGGCTGACTCTGCAACGCAGGTGTTGGCAGTCGTCAAGTTTTCTTTTACCATCTCAGGAACATCTCCAGGGACAAACACCTAGTTCCGTCCGGTGATCATCCTACATTGGTCCATGCCTTTGTGACCTTGCACCTTGATTACTGCAACTCCCTTTATCTAGGGCTTCCGGGGGCTGGTATCCGCAGCCTGCAGCTGGTGCAGAACGCAGCAGCCCGGTTGTTGACGAAGACTCCTCGGATGAGTCATATCTCCCCGGTGCTGCATTGGCTGCTGATTCAGTGGTGAATCACCTTCAAAGTCTGACTTCTGACTTACAAAGCCCTACACGGATAGGGCCCGGACTACCTGAAAGAGCTTCTGGTTCCTTACTGCCCCAGGTGATTGCTCCGCTCAGCTGACGAGGGGTTACTAGAGATTTCAAAGGGTATTCTTAAAATCATCGGGGGCCTGTGCATTTATGTATGCAGCCCCAACCCTTTGGAATTCTCCACCCCGTCAGCATCAGAAGTGCACGACCATTGGCGGCTTTAAACAGGCCTTGAAAACATATCTATGGTGCCAAGGCTTTTCTGTCTGATTTTACTGAATTCTTGGAATTTTATTGCTATCTGTATTTAATTGTGTTTTTACTGTATCCCGTTTTATCTTTTTATTGTTAAAGCACCTTGACATTTTGAAAGGCGCCGTACAAATAGTTGTTATTATTATTTCCTTCTCTCTCCTATTTGGTCTCTAAAACGTTTACCTGTGAAGTGCTAACCTCAAAATACTTACGCATGAAGAGACCCCAAGCTAATGAGACATCACCTACCCTTTGAGCCTAAAAAAGCTCTTTGAACAACTATGCAGTATAAAATGTTCTTTTGTTTATTCTGAAGAGCTGCTATCAAATAAAGATGATGACTCTTGACAGTAGTGAAGTTTAGTGATAGACTACCAAGTGTGTACTGCTGGCCAGCTCACTGGGAGGACGTCAGTTCCTTTAAATATGTGGGAGTTTTGCTCAACAGTCACCTTGACTTCTCTGTCCATACTGATGCCATCCATAGCAAGCTCCTATCCAAGCTTGGCACTATAAACAGAAATCGATCCTATATCCCTCCCATGGCCAAGCGAGAGATTCTGTATTATAAAAATGATCCACCCAGCCTTCAACTATAAGGATGCGGGGGCCGGTACATTGGTGCAGCAGGAGCACTACCATTTGCAAGGATGGTGATCCATATTTCCAAATTTGGGAACAAGCTGGAGTCATGGGGGTCAGCTGGTGGGAGAAGGATTGAGCATCCTAGAAGATGCTCTCCTCCAGCTAGGGAGAGCAGCCATCTCCACTGCTATACTGCAACATGGGTGACCACAGGTGGCAGTGCAGCTACAGCAGCTAGCGGGTGGGGGGGGAATTGGTCAGTGCAACACCACGCATGCTTGTGTGCACACCAAAACCACCGACATTCTAGGGGTACTGGAACAGAAAAAGTGAAATGCCCCAACCATCAGGATAACACAGGCTGCTCGCAGGCCCCCTGCCTGGCTACCCAGGAACCACCTCCAGACCAGATCCTTTCTGCAGAAGGAGCCGAGTTGCCCTGCCACCTACACCAGAGGAGGCAAGCTCTAGGGTAAACAAGGAAGGCAACAGGGCTGGGGTGGCCGAGCAGAAGGGGACTGACTGGAAAGGAGGGAAAAACAGATAAAACTAAAACAACGTGGCTGGCCTGCCGGCGCAGTGGTTGGATTTCCACTTGCGACGCCAGCGACCTGGGTTCGGGAACAGAGCTGAGTCGCTGGAAGGCCGGCCAAAGGGAGAAGGATGGAGCGTCCCATGGATGTCTCTTCTCTGGGGGGAGGGTGGGGAAGTGCCTGGCGCACTGAGGACTACTGGTGGAGGCCGGGAGATACTCCGCTCCGGCGCTCATTTCATGGGAGGTGGGGTGGGCGTTGGCATCACTACACGTCCCCACCTCCAAGAATATAGGAAAAAGGAGAAGGCGGGCAGAGGCCACTGTCTCAGTGAAGCCTTCCTCGGAGCTTCGATTAGCCGTCATCACTGCTCCCCTGACTAGTCACTAGTTCCGCGGCACGGATTGGGGACAGTTGCCTCAGCCCCACCTTCCAGGGGGTAAGCCGGGGGTAATTGGGGGAGTCAGCGGCAAATAGATGACGGTGGGAGTCCTGGGGGCCGTAACCAGGGCTGAGGACTGACAGTGACGCTGTCAAAAAAAAAAAAAAAAAAAACTAAAACAACGTATGGGGATGTGGTATACAGTGCTGCCCCCAAATCTGCCCTCGCCAATCTGGAATTCCTGCATCATTCTGTCTGTCACTTTGTCCTTTTCTGCCCTTCCCACACATCACTACTCACTCTACTCCTCTCGCTCTCCTCCTTCTCTCATAGGTGGTCACTACTTGGATTGTACCTTCCTAATATTTAAGTTCTGATTTGGGGGGCTCCCTCATTATCTTACTCCCTCTTGTTGTTTCCTACACCCTCTTCCTACTACACCTCTGTTCTACAGACCCTCACTCATTCTCTGCCCCTCAGGCCCAAACCCCTGTAGGTCAACTTCCTTGTGTCTGGTCTAACATTCACCTCTCCGTCCATTCTGCTTCATCACCCCATTCCCTGAAAGTTCTTCCCAAGGCTAACACTTCCCATATCTGCACCTCATGTTAGACTTCTGCTGTCCCTATTGCAACTTGTTACACCGCCCAATGACCTTTCCGGTCCACCCTGACCTGTACCTATGCTGACCACTTTTTATTGGCATTCAGTGTATTCGAGTTCACTTTTATCATTTTTACCACTGTTTTTTCATCCCCTTGTACCCTTCCCCCAGGATGCCTCTGGAAACCAGCGGCTTCTTGGCTCTGTAGCCTTTCCTGGTAAAACTTTTCAGTAAATACATACAATAAATAACTCTCCACACATCATTTTTATTTTTCGTTATGGGAACCCCAGCCAAACAAGCATTCTGAGGTTAATGGGGTGTCAGAACCCATGTGACCCTTCCACTCCCAGTTACGTGGGGGAGAGGGGGGGAATGGCCCAGGGAACCTCCCATGTTTAGGGGTATTTCTGGCTCACTGGGACGTCCCTTACATCCCTTCATGAGTCTGTTACTTTGCTTCACATGAGTTAGGACACTATGCAGCACCCCATGATTTGCTGTGCGCAAGGGACCACAAACACCAAATGTCTGAGTACATTCATCCTTTACTGACTGAAACACTGTACAAGGTAATATAAATGATCCAGAGATAAAAATTAATTTGGTATAGTTGAAAGGCAGTCAACAATCACTCCTCTGTCAGAGGCTTTATGTTTACCGTTCCTCTCTCACAGCTACAGTACTTTATGCCCCTCTTTCAGAGCAACATAAGGTATCAGCTCCCCTTTCAAAGATGTACAGGGTTCCCACTCTTCCACAGTTATAAAAGTTTTCCCCTCCCAGGGTCCCTGGTTACCTCCTGACCCCTTGATCAGACTGGTCTCAGCTTGGCCAACTCCAAAATGCAGCCTCTTGCTGAGACGCATGGTTACCCGGTCTCATCTTAGTGATTCCCATTTTATCCTTATGGAGCAGCTGGCTATACACTGGGTGGCTGCGTCTCTACACTCCCTGCATGTTCTTTAGTTATGGGAACAAATGTCATGGTGGGGTACTCTCTCTTCCATCTTTTCCCCTTGTAGCTTTTTACTTTACAGTAACTTGGCTCCCATCTCCTGCTGTCCCCAACAGAAGTACATACTCAACCAGTTACTCGCTTAATGCTTTCATTCCCTTGTTCCGTCTGGGCTTCTTCACCATGAAGGTGTGAACACCTGATTTCCTGGGTCTCAGTTTACTGCATTTAACAATTAAAGGTTTCAAGGCAAGTCACCAACTGATACTCCCCTGACCCAGTGTGAGCCAGGTGCTGCTCGGCTAGCAGCTTCACACAGATGTGTGTGTAAATCCAGGACACACCATCTACCATGCCCATACAGGTCATTTCCCCTGTGTAGCTGATCAGTGGCGGCCTTTCCGAGGAGAGCGCACCACCTCAGATCACCTTGTCTTTGCAGTAGACAGCTCTCCTGCCATGTCTAGCAGCCCTCTTCTTGCCAGTGTCTCACCTGCTTCTTTGGTTGCTTGGTCATCTGCATAGGTACAGTACTTATTCAAGCTCTCCACCATCAGGGCCTGCCTTGATGTCTTCATGGGGAAACCACTACTGGCCTGAGGGCCATAGGTTGTTTCCCTTGAGTTTCCCACACTTCCTGCTGGTCCCTCTTCATACAACCCACTTCTCGTAAGCTACCATGGGACATCTCTTGATCCCCATTTCCCAGGACCTGGTCCAGGCTTTGGGCCCTTTTTTTTTCCCACAGAAAGGGTAGTGGATGCATGGAATAGCCTGCCCCAGGAGGTGGTGGGAGCAAACACAGTGGGGGGATTTAAACATGCATGGTATAGGCAAAAGTGACTCTAGAAAGAGGGAAGGAAAGGCTAATGTTGAAGACCAAGTAGGGTCAGTGGTTGCTAATAAAGGTAGGGTATATGGGCAGACTAGATGGGTCTAGCAATCCTTATCTGCTGTCAATTACTATGTTACTACACCTCCCAGCTGTGTGCAATCAAGCCTCCCGAGTTCCTCGAGAGTGTTGCCACTCTGCCTCACAAGTACTACTGATATATGCCCTGGCTAGTTCCTCTGACCCACACCAACTCCAGAACTAACTCAAGCTAACTCCTTGGCATCATTAGGGCACCCTCGCTTTCTACTCCAAGGTCCTCTCACCAAGCCATACTCTTCTGGATTGATGCTAGCCAGTCAGTACTGAGGCTGGGCATCCACTGAAAAATAACCTTACTCCACGGGGGGTGCGAAGGTGAATCTGAATTCCACTAACTAGAAGGGGAAACCTTGACAGATCTCTAGCAACTTTCATCTTCTGTTCTCTTCCTCGGCTAGGTGGATTGATAATGCCCATTTACGAAGGGACCCGCTACCATTTTCAACAGGGATCCAGAAGTCATAATTGAGGAAGTCAAATGGAATACTTTGAAGAGCTACCTGTGTTATTTCTTGGGGGCTTAGTGTTTTATGATAAAACCAGCAAATCATGAAAGCCTTTAATATAACATGAAATCATGCCCTTGCCTTCAGCTAGACAGAATCACGAAGAACTCATCTAATGATACCTTAGTTGTACTATAAAAAACATTGTTCTGAAGTAATCACGAGGAAATCAGCTATAAATACTCTGTGGCGGAAATACAATCCCACAGATTCTTGACAGTGAATCCTTTTGAATATTTTTCTAACAAACAAAAAAAAGTAACACTTAATAAGAAGACATATGTCTCCTATCTTGGCTTATGCTATTTATGCACAATAACCTTTTGTTAATGCACAGACACATGGAACTACATTGATGCGAAAGAACCATTTCTTCTCCTAATTCTCTTCAAAAGCAGAGGAGCAAAGTAGGAGTCCTGCTGTATTTCCCTTAGCAACCTGACAGGAGCCCACAAGGTCAGCTAGCAGGGAAGCATAGAAAATAGTGCAGTGGGGAGTTATCAGCTAAAGTATTTCATTATCTTCAGGATTCACACGATGCCTGTCAAGACTGCGGACCCCACGGCTGCTCAAACAAGAAACACCAGAAAAAGTGAAGCAGCACAGTTAAAAACAAAACAAAAACTGCTGATTGGCCACGGATCTACACTAGTCTTCCGAAATTTAAAGGAAATTACATCATTATTTATATGCCCAGTAGGCTTGGAGAGATACAATCCCTTAAACAAACAAAAAAAAAAAAAAAACTGTCTAGGGTTTGCTGCACAGCCCTACTGCAGTAGTGTGGTTCATCAATTAACAGATAATGGAAAAAAATTGCTGCAATTAAAGTTATCATTTTGCTAAAATAGAAATCAGCATCAAAACTGTGTATTCCTAAGAGAGAAAAAGGCATCGCCTGCCATTACTGCAGAGCATAGTTAATTTTATCGGGGGTGAGTAAGGAAGAGAGGAGTGTGAGTGTGTGTGTGTGTTTGCATTTGTGCCCCATGAGTAACACTATGTTGATGAAGGAATATACAGCAGGGAACCCCCTAAGGGCCATGCTGATTGGAGAGCCTCAGGAAAGGTGTAGGGAAATTGCATTTCCTGTTTCGCTGCAGAGTTTTTAAAGAGAAAGGCAACTTAAAGGAGCAAAAGCTACTTGTATAGTTTTGCAAGTTATGTATACATGAGTATATTCTAGCAATAACAGGGATTCTGTGCAGACCAGCTTTGCTTGTTCTGACTGAACTATGTAATTTCACATAGGGTAATAAGCTAGTGAACAGCAATGATTTAAACAATGTTAACACAGATGGCACTTACTGCATGGAATCTAGAGCTACAGCACTTGTCCCTTGGACTTCGCTGCTGCTCATTCCCACGTATAGTAATGCAAGGAGATGGTAAAGGTACTACAAGATTGTCCTGTAAGGACATCTATGCCATGGAAGTCACTGCACTTAGCGTTTCTCACATTTAAGTCCCTTTTCCTATATATTTACTATTCTAAAACCACGGTGTCATGAATCACCACTCAAGTAAAATTGAGAAAAGAAAAGTTAGGGGATCGTGTCTGGATCTGAACCCACAATATGTTTATGAGACTGTAGACCTTTCCAGTATGCCACAGTGATGGCACAGCAGTGAAGCTCAGCTCTTCAGCTGTAGTGGTGAAAGCCCTTTTGGGAGTCGGAAAATACTGCATGGCAGTTCCTGACAGGACAATGTCCTACAGGAAAGTCTCATTCCTGACAGGAAACCCCTGTGGTACCTCTACCATCCTACCTATAGTAATACTCCCCTCCGCTTGTGATGACACAATTTGTTGAGGTGGAAACTCTGATCTCAAGGCAGAGGAGTACGGCCTCAGCTGAGGAATGAGCAGCAGGAAAGGAATAAAGATCCTTGTTTGTATGCATGTATTAAGATTAAGGGGAATGTGAAATGCATAAAAATGTGAAATACAAGTTAAACTGTGTCCAATTATTTATGTTTTTCAAAGTCCCCACCGAGGCATCAGCTTACTTTTCAAGTCTCCACGATAAAGAATGCCGCTTTACGTTGCTACCTCTGGCACAAGGCTCCAACAATAATAATGAAACTACCAATTACATTGAAGCCCATTAAAATTACTTTCATTGTAACATATCTGGCACCCCAAAAAATGGTTTTACAAACAGTGCCCTGTATACCATCCATTTCATCTTTAGCAGGCAAAGTTAACAAAAAAAAAAAAAAAAAAGTGTTTTGTGCTTCACATTGGAAACTACCAGCTGACCCATAAAGAAGAGAAAGTGGAATTCCAAATGGTTCTGTTATGCGTACAATTATGCTTTCTATTCAATACTATGATTCAACTGCATCCACTCATTAGGGAAACGGACACTTCGAACCTCCTCATGCCACTGGCTCATTATACATTTCCATTTGAATTCCTTTCCCCCTTCTGGAACATCAAATTAGTCTTTACAGGGCAACAGCAGGAAAAATGGTCACATCTCCATCTTAAATTCTCTATGAAGATCTGTCTTTCTCCTTGTTATGTTTAGATTTGCTTACTGCAAATAATTTTCATACTGGCACAGAGTTATTCCAGTATAAGAACCCTTTTTGTCTGTACTTTTATGATGAAGAATGTAACAGTAGCCCAGTTGGTTACTAATACCTGCGTTGTGCCTTGGTTTGAAGTCATTTTCCCATTTTTCGAATCTATATAATAATTTATCACTACAAATTAAATCAGACATTTGAGTTTTGCCACATGAGCACCGGCAAAGTCTCCCCTAAATTCTATTACATTTAGTTGGGGGGAAAACACACAGTTCAAAAGACTGCCAATAGCATCCTGTAAAGCTGAGGTTTGTCTGCCATGAAAGAGATAAAACAGTACCAGAAGCACAAATTATTCTGTCAGAAAAATATGAACCTTTTGATTGGGGATGACATTTATTTTAAGTGTGCACTGATGACAAGGGATCTGTCAGGGTAAGACATGGCAGAGGTTTCAATGTTTGATAAGAGCGCCAAGGGATTTAGGCTAAAACTGTTAACAAAAGCCAATAGTGTCAGGTTTAACACATTAGAAATGGGTAAAGTGCCAATCACAAGACCTTTCACAGAATCCATTCAGTGAAATCATTTGTAATGTGAGTCAAAATGGACGGCACAATGAATACGCGTCTTATTTTCACACTGACAATCAGCAGGAGTGATTTGTCAGGAAATAGCATATCTATATATCTAGATATTTATACACAAAAAATGGTGTAGCAACAATGCATTCCAGTAATTCCACTGTTGCATAAAGTGGACATATCCAGTATAAATTATTTCCTATAAACATCTGGCAGAAACACAAATGTGCCTGTCAAATAGTTAAAATGCTATGTCTGTCCATTGTAAAATGGGTAATAAATATCTGGTACTGTAACTGGTGGAATCCAGTCACGTGATTCTGTGGTCATTACAGTATTACTGCATAGGTTTAAAGTGTATTTAAGCTTTTAAGGCTTTCTTCACCATTTTATAGGCATGATAACACACTCCAGAATGTGTGGTTATGCTGCAATAACCATACTTCTGGGGTGGTTGATGGCACTTGGCTGTGTCTCATTGCCTTGCAACCCACCTGGGGTGTACAGTTATTACAGTATAATCACATGACCCATCATGCGTTATCGCTTACACATTACCTACAGGTGTGCAACATTTGACTAACAATTTATCAGGTTGGCAGATACCCACCACCACAATTTTGCAGACCGTGCCTATCACAGTGTTTCAAACGGACTTATCTGGTGGCTTATCTTCACAAACACAAGTAGCAAGAAAAATGGAATGTCATTTTGTTTTGTTTATGGGGGTGGGGCAGAAGAGTGGTACACGCTTCTATCTGTGGAAAACTGGTTAAGTAAAGAAAACTTAGTTATTCAGGCCCAGGACCACTAGAAGCTCCATGATGCTGGGGCTGCTGTGGCTGAAATGGCCAGAACTGAAAGGCCTTTTCCTTAGGCTTTTGATCCTTCTGGGACAAAGACACAGCATCAAAGGTGACACTGGACTTAGCAATTTGTGTGAGATGTTCTTCTACTCCAGGGCCAAGTAAGTCGGTGCCTAAGAAGGGGACACTGGCCAGCTTATGCTGAGCATCTGTCATAAAGGTGGAAAGCCTCAGACAGGCCCTATGATGCACAGCGATGGTCGCTGCCATAGCATGGACACAGGAACCACTCATGTCTAAAGCTTCCTGAAGCTGATGTTTAGCCAGCAATCTACTGTGGTCTCCGATCTTCTTAACGGGAAGCTGTCTGTTGGCTGGAAGATGGGGGAGAAGTTCACTTAAAACTGGAAACAGGGAATGACCAAAGTCTGCCATCATGACAGTGCAGGTGGCCTGATGAAGTCCCAGTGATGCAGCAGCGTACACTTTTTTGGCTGTGTGATCAATCTTCTTGGACTCTGTCTGGAGGCCTGCCCATGCCCCCTTGGCTTCTGGATTTATGAGTCCAAACCTAAGTCCTCCACAGAGGAGTGGTAGGAAAACTCAGAAAAGGAGCCTGATGGGGCCGCATACTTGCGGACCACAGAGGGAGAGGGTACTAGGCAGGAAGCTGGATGTTGCCAAAGTGCCAGGGCCCATCCCAAGATGGCCCCAATCATGGGAAAGGTAACCCTCAAGGAATAATCCCTGTCCAGTATGTCAGTAAATGTGTACTCAGCCCATTTCTAAACTGACTCCAAGGAAACTTTCAGGGACTCTGACGTAAGTCGGACCAAAGCTCCAAATGACACTGGCCTGTGGTTAGCTCCTCGATGATTCCCAGTTGAAAGTACGAATCCTGGTCAAGACTATCAATGACACGTCTTCAGAGTTGAAGGCTTCCTCAACGACGATCCTCTACAGTTTTCCAACTGTGGACCACTCTGGTATCCTTATCTTAGGTGATTTCCACTCAGAGCTGAACTGGTAAGCTAACTGCTGGGCAGAACTTCTTGGTCAGGTCCTCAAACAGAGTAGCTGCAGCGGAGGTGGCTCAAGTCAAAGAGGAAGAGAAGCAGACTCTAGGGAATGCTGAGCAGCATGGACCAGTGATAGAATGACCGGTGAAGGCCAAAGGACTGAAGATCTGGGGACAGAGCCCTACACCTCCCAGCAATGGTCCACTGTTGCCAGAGGAGCACCTCATATCATCAATGCATTTTACATCGATGCCTCTTCTTGGCCCAGGAAGTAGAGGAGCATCGACGGTGAAGCCTCCCAGTCGAGTGAGATCAAGAGCATAAATGGCATCTCGACTTCCACCGCTGACACAAGGATCAATGTTAATATGGGTGTTCTCTGGGGGGTACCTTGGAGAGTTAAGAACAATAGGCTTTGGAGGCAGAACTGCTGGTGGAGGCCACTCCCAAGGCAACTTAGCTGGGGGTACCAACTGGGCCGCATCCTCCTGGATGAAGATGGGGACCACTGGGGTCTGAGAGATCAACTCCTCAATCTCCTCGGACAGTCAGTCAACAAACTTGAGAAACATCTTGACAGTCTGCTCAACTGGAGTCAAGGCTGACAGGGTCTACAAGGTTACCGTGGAGCCTTCAACCATCCCCTCAACCACTGGGAGGTCGCCAAAGGCCGAGCAGTCAGAGAACTTAGAGTGGGATGAGAGTGATCTTTCCTGATCTCACGACCTGAGACAGTACTTCTTGGGTTTTCTGATCTCAAGACCTGTGACAGTACTTCTTGGGGTTTCTGCTCCAGCGAGAAGGGCTCTTCCCGAAGGTCTGGAGAGCAAGACACATTTCCCTCCACTCATCTGAGAAAGATCCTCCAACGTGGGCCCTAGACAACGACAGTGTTGAGATCAACAAAGACCTCACTGCAGCTGCCTCTTCTTCCATGACTATAAGCTGAGCAGCCAATCTGGTTGCTGCAGAGGCCTTTTTACAGTATTTTGACCTACCAAGGGCCAGTGAAGCCTTCTGGTCTTCAATGGACATGGGCAGCATGGTCCCGGCACAAACTGCATCTCTCGATGTCATGCTGCTCAACCACGTAGTGTAAGCATGTGTCCATGCGGATCCGTGGCCGATATTTCTGCCAGAGTGCGGCATTTAAAACCAGGTTTCTGCTCCCTATGTCAATCACGAAACCAAAGCAGAGCCAGAAGACTCAGAAGCAACTTTTTCTGCTACTTGAAATACTAGAATCCTTCAATGCAGCAGAGCTGCAAAGGAGGAGACCTTTCCCTTCCAGTGGAAAGGGGGATCTGACGTCATGGGGCAGAGCTAGAGGATATACTACCTGGGTAGTGGGAGGTGCTTAGCTTGAAGACCTCCAATGACTTGGCTGTCTCCAGCAGAACTACCAGAGTGTGGTTAGTGAACTGCATCCACGTGATTAGAATCTTAAGTCTCACTTTTCAGTAATTCCATACTTGAGGTCCATGGGGCCTCCTAGAGACTTGTCACCAGTCCTATTTATGTTTAAAGTCAAACAGGTAAGTCTTGGCAGCTTAAAGAGTTTCTGATAGACATGAATACATTCCCTGCGTTGCTTGGGGGTGGGGAGTTAAAGTATTAGGAATAAATTCAGATGCTGGCATTTATGGTGCCCAATTACTTGATATTTTTGTACTGTGAACAGATCATGGTGTTCTTTATTAATGTACTGGGAACACAAATCACTGACATTAAATATTTTTAGAATTGTGGAGTATTTAGCAGGCTTATAATCATTACAAAGATTGAACTGAATCACTGGCTTTGTTTGCATATCCTTTGTTAGTGTCATGGACTTCTCTGCCTCTCTTGTTTTTCTCAAAGGCAATTTAGAAAATGCTTGTATTTTAGACAAAAGGAGAACATTTGGTGAAAGAAAATTCATCATGAGGTATCTAGAGGTTTCTTAATAGAAAACGCAATTCCCACAGTGTATCCTAGTGCTCAAGCCAGACACACACGCTCAGGACCAGCAAGCTGCTTTCACAGTGGGCCAAAAGTCATTATCATAATTTTATACTGCATAGACTACATTGAAAATTTAATATGTCTCAGCAAAAAAGAAAAAAGCTAAGAGACATTTTGCATAATGTTTTCGTGAACACACTCTTGCTACTCTTCTGCCCACCCCATGCAGGCAATCACACTGGGAGAAAGGAGTTCATTACCTAAGCTAAATCAAAATTAGGCGCCTCTTTTTGATGGGGAACTTCATTAGAAAGCCCTGTCTTATACAGTTGGGAGATTTGATGAATCTATCTTGGGGCAATAATTTGCTTCATACAGCACAATCAGCCACTTTCTTTTCTTTAAGTTCTACATCTTTATTAGATAAGCTGAAAACATTACACCTGCAAAACGTAAATACCCATATGTTATCTGTTAGGTTTACCAAGTGATTACGCAACAGGAAGAGACATCTAGATGAATTCAAACTTGCTTGGTACAGGCAATGTGGGCAACTTAGGAAAAGAATATAATCGTGGGGTAGCCACCTTGGGCAGACTAGATGGACCACACAGTCCCCCATCTGCCGACACCTTTCTTATGCTCATACTACAGGAATGGACCCTCAAGCCTTGCAGCATTCACGTTTCAGCATTACAAAAAACAAACTTGTATTTACAATCCCACCAAGCCCAGTGGCCATGCTGATGGGAGTAAAGAACAGAGATGAAGAGGACTGGATTCTGTACCCGAGGGTGAATAGAGTCATGTAAATTATGGCATGCCAATGTATTTTAAAAGACCTGGGTCTCTAAGATTACCCCTATGCTTCCCCGGAAGATACTGCTGTTTTAAGGCCCATCCCCTTAAGAGACTCACTTATGACACGTGAGCATGATTGGAAGGCTTGGGCCCCATTTCCAGATGCTTCGCCAATGGTGAGGATCCTTCTGGATAGAAGCACGATCCCCCAAGTACTAAGAAATACAGTTGACAAAATAAGGCAGGGCCAGTAAGGAAACATGATTCTGGGTTGGGTCCAGTTAAAATACATGAGAATTTCAAAATGTACTGGTGTATAAGGGAAGAATGAGACGTACTTTGTTAAATGTTGTGTTTTTGTGTTGCTATTGAGATACATAGTTTTGTCCTGTGTCAGTCTGAGCTATGACTGTAACTTGCCTTGTCATATTTTTAATGAACTGGCATTGCTGTGTATGTGTTCAAAGTTTAAAAATTAATAAAATGTATGAAAAAGTTGTATTTAGGAATAATTGAGCTTATACAGTATTTTATATATTTGTTTTATTTTATCCTCTTATCTATTTAAAAAAGCCATTGCTCCTGCTGCTCGTCTACAAACTTGTGACATCATGGTCTTTTCCACCATGTGAGCCTGAGGCTCAGTGGTTAAAGCACTGGGATAGTATTCTGGGGCCTGAGTTCAATTCCCAGTAGGTCACATTATTTCATTCGGACTACAATTTGGGATTTAAATTGCTTAGCAGTGGCTAATACTGCTCCAAAAAACATCCAATTGTCACACTGATTATTCCTAGTTGCAGGATAAGCAATACCGAAGAAAGGAAGTGTGCCTAGGAACCCGAGGTCCAACCATGTGAGCCTAAAGCTCAGTGGTTAGAGCACTGGGATGGTAACTCCAGGGTCATGGGTTCAATTCCCAGTAGGTCACAATATTTCTTTCTCACTACAATTTGAGATTTAAATTGCTTAGTATTGGCTAATACTGCACCACAAAAAAAAACATCTGTCATCTTGATTATTCCTAGTTGCAGGAATTGGATATGCAATACCAGAGAAAGGAAGTGTGTACAGAACCCCAGGTCCAACCATGCAGCTTGTAGCTCAGTGGTTAGAGCACCAGGACTGTATTCCGGGGACCTGGGTTCAACTCCTAGTAGGTCACATTATTTCTTTCTCACTACAGTTTCAAAATATTGTTTGTTGCTGGTCTGCTGGCACAGCAATAGAGCTACCACTTGTGATGCCAGTGACCCAGGTTCGGTAGCAAGCCTGGGTTGCAGGAGGGCCAGCCGGGGGAGAAGGATCGAGCGCCCATAGGGCTGATCGCCTTCTCTGGAAATGGTGGGTTGCAGTCCTTGCTGCTATACTGCCACCTCGGTTACCATGGGTGGAGATGCAGCCAAGGACACAGCATAGTAGGGAGGGGCGGATGCTGGCCTGGAGCAAAGGCACTTTTCTGCGTGCCTTCGTCTCATTGGCTCTCTGCCAGTGCTGGCGTCTGTAAGGGGCGGGACCAAAAACTCCAGAAAAAAAATCAAAACATGTCTGTGCCAGTAGATGGGCCCATGCGCTGGTAACCGGGGGCCAGGAGTAGCTCCAAGTGTCCACTCCCTTGAAGTTGTGGAGGGACCAGAGTCATGCACCCACCTGGGGTTATCGGGGATACTACAAAAATTACGGGAGTGAACACTCAGTGGGGTTGACGTCCTCAATCCTCTCAGCACAGCCTGTATGGACGCATTGGGGGACTCTGATAGAAGGGGCAGACGTGGTGCAGGAAAGGGGCATAAAAACTAAGTAAAAAAAAAAAAAAACTAAGAGAAGAAACAGAACCAGAAGTAAGAAAGCATCCTTTAAACTATAGTTGTGTGAAGGTTAAATGTCACAGAATAGAATGTTATGTAGAAGGAGAAGGTCTATAAATAATTTGTGATTTAAACTGCCTAGCAGTGGCTGATACTGCACCCCCAAAAAAATGTAATAGTCATCCTGATTATCCCCAAGTTACAGGATATTTAACAACAGAGAAAGAAGTGTGTCCGGGAACACCAGGTCCAACCATGTCAGCCTGAAGGTCAGTGGTTAGAGCACCTTGATGTCCTCTTTCTAGACTTCAGCAAGGCGTTTTATTTGGTGCCACACCCTGGGTTAGTGGACAAGTGGGGGGAATGGGAGTTGGGGAAAGGATGATAAGGTGGATACGAAACTTGCTAACTGGGAGATTTCAGAGGGTAGTGGTTGGAGGGTATAATCTCCTAGGATGGTCATTAGCGGGGTCCCACAAGGGTCGGTGCTCGGTCCACTCCTGTTTAATGCTTACATCTTGGATATCAGGAATGGTATTAGGAGTGAGATGAGCCTCTTTGCTGACAACTCCAAGGTGAGGGCAGTGGTGGATGGAGAGGAGGGTAGAGGAGCCCTGCAGGGGTGGTCACGCACCTGGAAAATGGGGTTTAATGCCAAGAAATGCAGGGTTCTCCACTTGGGGCTTAGAAACCCAGCTCATCATGAGTACTTTCTGGATGGGGAGAAACTGCAGGTTTCGGGAAAGGAAAAGGATCTTGGGGTGGCTGCAGATGCCAAAATGAACAACTCGAAGCAGTGTAGAAGGGCGGCAGCTAAAGCAAATAAAATACTCAGGTGCATCGCCAGTGGATAACCTCGAGGAGACGGGGGATGTGCTTCTCCCTCTGTTTAACTGCCTGGTTAGACCGCACCTAGAGTACTGCATGCAGTTTTGGCATCTGTACTTGAAAAGGGACACTGCACTTCTGGAGAGGGTCCAGAGGAGGGCAACCAGGATGATGCACGGTCTGGGGGAAAGATCCTATGAGGAGCGACTTGAGGAGCTCAATTTGTACTCCCTGGAGGAGAGCAGGGACGAGGAGATATGATCAAGGTCTTTAAATATCTAAAGCGAGTAAATAAGGTCAGCCTAAATAGGGTGTTCTAGCTGAGGGAGGAGGGAGCCACCAGGGGGCACTCCATGAGGCTAGTTAGTGGGAGGCTCACAGGGAGGCTAAGAGACACCATTTCACCGAGAGGGTGGTGGACCCTTGGAACGCACGGCCTGGGAACTGGTGGCAGTTAATACAGTGGATGGATTCTAGAGTGTCTGGGACAAGTATAAGAGGAAGATTAAACTGAGTCGTGTCAAATCTGGAGGTGTAACCCCAATGGGGGATGGGGTGGGGCGGAGGGTTCCAGGGAGGGCAGCAAAGCTGTCCTGGCCTGGTGCTGATTTTCGAGCAGACTCAATAGATCATTAGGCCTACTCTGCTGGTATGTTATTCGGGGGGCCTGAGTTCATTTCTCAGTAGGTCACATTATTTTCTTTCTCACCACAATTTGTCCTTTCCACTGCAACAGACTGTGATGTCATAACCAGCAGATTATGATTCCATATATAAACAACCAGCAAGAGTTGAGAAAAATCCAGAGGTCAAGTTTCACATTTTTATGGAGATAGCCTTTATACAACAAAAGGAGGGTAAAAAGAAATGTCATGAAATACTCAAAGAACTCAACTGTCTCAATACAATTTTCATTCCTTGTGTCATCAGTTACTCCATAAAACAGACACAATCTCTTTAAAACTTAACACTGCCATCCTAGGTATCAGTATGAACTATTGAAAAATGACAAGATGGGAGCCTACAATTCAACCTACGTATATAAACAGAGTACCATACTTGCCTGGATTTATCATAGATATTTATTTGTTTGAACGTGTTATTTAATTTTAATTTAGTTCCCTGTTTTCAAGATACCTCATTACTATCTAAGTGACCAGCATACTACTGCAATTGGGATTGTCTGGGACCTTTGGCAGAACCAAGATCAGAATTACAGGCCTTTTACAAAGCACCAAAGTGTGGCACTTCTGAGGGTAGCAACCCAAGCAAACCCAACTTTATCCATCAAGCTGGTAACGTCTAGACGGACTAAGTGAAGGGCAACACCTACTCCACCACATAAAAGCCTCCATTGGCAGGACTAAGTGCGACACTGTGAATGGGACCTGTTCTGGATGCTCAAACCTTATGAGGGGAGTCACTTATACAAGAAGAGACAAGCCTCAGAGATCCAATTAACTTACTATGGATTACTAGATTTAGCTAGAGTAATTTTATAGTATGTTTTGTGTTTTTTTTATTTTATTTAAGCTTGTCCTCCCCCTGGATTTAAAGTGGAACGCTCCACCCACTCCTAACATTCCTGCACAGGATCACTATACACAGGATAAGAGGGACACTGGAGACCAGCTGAAATCACGCAAGTGATCTGTAATAATCACATGATGTCCAGGACTCCCTTCTACCAAGGTTCAGTGTGTGTGTGTGTGTGTGTGTGTGTGTGTGTGTGGGGGGCTTTACAAAGAGTGTCCAGAGATCCAAAATCCAGCAAATCCAACGCAAGTATCCTCGAGTCCACCCACGGCTCAGTGTTATCGCTGGAAGTCTCCACATGGTGCTCGATCCTATGGAAGCACTCTGCTGTGGAGAAGGGACACAAGGGGTGTTTTCAGGCTGTAGCTGTACGAACAGGGAGTTAGTGGTGAGACAGGACGAGGATGAAAGGACTAAGTACATGCAGTGTCACTAGGGAATGGAGATGGAAGAACACAAACTGACTTTTGCTCTGACCACCAATGTTTTTTCCAAGTCACTTAAAGAGCAGCCGACACCTTCAGGAGAACTTTAGCAAAACACAATATTTAGATGCAGTTTGCCTTGTATTTCACATTAGTTCTGTATTCCTCCTCCCCAATATTTATCATTGTGATAATTTGCATGAATACAGGATCTTTGCTCCTGATTTCATCCATCTATTCCTGTTGCTTTCTCCTTACCCAAGGTCATAATGCACTGCTTATGACATCACAGTTACTCCCATGAGAAGAGATTGTGATGTCACAACAGAGGATTATGACTTGAAGTATGGAGTAAGCTATAGAGGCAGATGAACTCCAAGGTATAAAGATCATGTATTCATGCAAATTTCCTCAAAAATAAATAATGGGGAGGAGATATCTATAGAATACATATGGAATGCAAGTTGAATTGTACCTTAATATCATGTTTTTCAAAGTTTTCTTTGAGGCGTCAGCAGCTCTTCAAAGGACAACATATAAATTTAATATTTATTTTCATGAAAATATGCCTGAAGGTAAAAAGGCAGGTAAGTAAACTAGTTTTCTTACCAGTTTCAGATCACACAGTTGCAAAGAAGAGGACAGTTCTATGTTCTACATTACAAATTGGCATAAGCAACATCACGGAAAACCAACACTACGGTACTGGGTCTAAAGGCTGTTGGTTTAACCTCAAAAATCTTACAGAAATCAAGTTACACAGGAAGGGGCAACAACTGACAGAACACGCTGGCAATGGCTGTGCAGCGGATGACAGCAGCACACAGATGAAAAGTTCTGCCAGTCAGAAGTAATAGTTGCAAATTAACCCTTATGTGAATATATAAGGCACTTTAGGAAGTTAAGGTGGAAACACAAAGTAGTAATATTGGATAGTAGGGTTTTATTAGTTATAAATCCACGACAATGATAACTGTTATAAAAAGTTTTTTCCTTTCTAAAATGCAAGAGGAATTTGGAACGATGAGAAAAGAAAGGGATGGTGTGGCCATGTAGACTGCTCACACTGTATTCCATGTTCTGATAGTCCAGTTCAGCTATTTTGTTTTTCTGTAGATTTCCACATATTATTAGAAATACACAGCTAACCAGGTTTCATGCAGTAGACAAAATAGCATTGTGGGATTACATTAGTCTGACAGCTGCTTTATGGCTACAGCTTCCAGACCAATTTATTTAATATTGATCTTTAAACAAACATCAGTACAAATAAATTTGAGCAGCCGGGTACTGAGATTATTATATATCTATAAAACAGAACAATATTCACAGTAGTGATATTGCTTGTATTTGTCTCTTCAGATCTCCTAGATGATTCAACCTATCAAACAAATCACTGCCAAATTACAGTAAATTGAAGGTACTGCTTCTGTTTTACATCCCCTTCTGTTAAAACAGTAAAGGGAAGGCACGGCTTGTATTTGCAGTTCTGTCCAATCACATTTATTAAATCGTTACACCTCTATAAAATCTCTTTGAAGCCAACCATTTTTCATGTTGCAACAGGGATGATGTTTTTTGTGTGCTTTAACGGAAAAGAGTGTCAGGTTGATGAAACCCTATTTGAAAAGTTAGCCCTGGAACTAAAAACGCTACAAGAGCCTGCCTTTCATTTCGCCCCTTTTATAAAAGTACCTCCCCCTTACGTGCTAATTTAAATCCATTCATTTCCCAGTATGGCTTTCTCTGCATGGGACTCTGCAGTAGTGCTGTGCAAAAGTAATTGGGCCCAGGGTTAAAGACCTTTCGCAAAGTGACTCAGAAGCAGAGCTGACAACAATGGAAGATCATTCATTTCGAAGTAGAAACCTTCATCTAACAGAGTCATGCCACACCCAGCTATGAAGTGCCCCCCTCCCAATCATAAATCTCATGAGTGCACTTGGAGATTATTTGTTTGTTCCTACTGGTCTGGTGCTTTTAAAATGCTCAGTAAAAAAAATGGCTGATTTAAGGCACTGAAGTAATAGATGTTCTTCATATAATACTAATAATCACAGTTTCAGCTGCCTTAGAAGGAAGACCAGTGGGTCTGAAGATGTCCATTGCTTCCATCTGAGATGTTCCAAATTTAATTTAGTAAAATAACATATACAGGCTATTTCATAACCCTTAAAGACAGCCAAGGCCTGGTTGTATGTGCTGCTTCTTTTTATGAAAACCGTGCAATTACTAAAGCCCTTCCTAAAACTCAGAGCTGTAGTCTACCACTGTCTTAAAATGGTCTCTGGGACTATTGTGAGGGAAAGGCTTCTGACACTGCAGACCGCAAGAAGGCAATTGTGAAACCCAGGTAGTGTCACTTTGTGAAACAAACCTATTACCAGATCAGCTTTAAGGTAGAACCTAATCAAAATTAAAGAGAAACGCTAACCCATCAATCTTCAGTTAACAATTAAAGACCCCCTTTTGGTGGTAATTACAGTTATAGCACTTGTCCACATAACAGCTACATAAAGGGTTTCCAGGTTCACCATCTCTTGAATTAGACCTAACTTGAGGCCCTTTCAGAAAAGTATTCAAAGCGATGTCAAGAGGTCATCAATACCACATAATGCTTCCCCCCCCCGACCCGACAGGTTGGTGCGATGGAGCTAACTTTTCCAGGTTTTGATAAAATCTCAGGAGAACCTTTAGACCTCAGGCAGATAAATTAAAATAAAGGTGATGTGACAGCAGCACTCGGTCCTTCCTTTGTGTGGCTGTGATCTATTGAGCCACTCCTCACTTCAACAATAAACTCTAGGCACTGAAGTAGAAATAATGTCAGATTGCAATGGGCTTTGGAATATTAGCACAAGTTAAACAAAAGTCACCATCATCACATTTATTTCTCTACACTCAATCAGAGTACCTGGCACGGACCTTCACCCGCCTGCCCCCCGACTAGTTTACAAAATGCACACTGAAAATTAAAACACTTGCATACAAATCTAATCTAAATATCACGGCTATACACACGTCGGTTATCTGATCCCACCAATCTGGATATCAACTCAGATTTCAAAACGGAATGATATTCTTCAGCTGTAATTTCTGAGCAGAAAGGCAACACTGAGCTGTGGCAGCTTATTTCCAGGTGTACTCTAGGCGTGGGTTACATGGACCTGTTTTACTGACAGGAAGGATATGTTGGCC